>OZ004709.1:86494922-87783973 GCA_963924515.1 Vespertilio murinus | reverse complement strand
AACGAGCTTTTTTGGCTTGTTAAAGCCAGAAAGACCAAGGGTCGAGAGATTGGATAGGAGAAACCCCAGGGGCGAATCCCGGGGAGCTTTGGAGTGGGAGGTTCCCATGGTCCAGACTGGGGTGATTAAGAAGTGGGGAGGGGGGCGGGGAGGTAGAAGCGCCCTTCTACTCCCCCTAGCCAACCTGTAGAAAAAGAGACGAGAGAAGGTATCTAGGTCATCACCTGGAAACTTTTCCCGTGGTTTAAAAAAGAGTTTTCTTGGCCAGGCACCTGGGCTTTCGTAGAACGTAAAATGTGTAGCTGAGTAGCGAGAAACTCTGAGGCTCTGTCAGGTCAAGGGAACCGGGTTGGGGGGTTGGGAGGAGAAGGGAGATCCCTGAGGCCTACCTGTAAGGAAGCGACGAGATTCCCACGTGTCCTGGTACTGGTACGGCAGGGTCCCAGAGATGTTCTGAATGGGCCAATCAACTCAGGACCCTGCCAACGAGCAGGATCACAGAGGATTGTCCTCGTTCACCCGAGTTTCAGCGCACCATATGATAGATTAATTAAAGAAGGTAGTTGAGACTGGGATGCCAGGAGACAGGCTTTTATTGGAGAGAGGACTACCTCCGTTGGCTACTTCCAGAGAGAAAGAGGCCAGAAGGCACCAGGGGATCTACTTTTAAGGGGAGGATAGGGGACGGGGCTTAGGGTACTCAGTGTATGCTGATTTGGTGGTTAGGGACTTAGGGGCTTAGGAATGGGGGCTTAGGGTATTTGTCAGGTGCTGATTGGTGGTTTAGTGTTCAGGTATGTCTGGCCTCAGGTGGGGTTTGCGTCTGTCCATCAATTGAAGGAAGGGAGGGTCTATCAAGAACACCATGGGTGCTGCTGTTGGCACAATTTATGGGAGACACGTAAACTCGTCATGTCCCAGGGTCGGCACTCAGTAACTCCAACACCTCACTTTGTGTTCCCCAGGCCACAGGTCACCAAGCATTTGCTTCTTTACTTCCTCCTGACCCAGATGGGTGACTGACAGAATTCCACATTCACTTAAGAAAACACACACCTCCACAGGGAATACAATCTTATTCATTACAATTAACATACAAACTAGATCAACTGGAGCTGGTACTCTGTGCGAGGCTGTACCGTGAGGTCTGAAAACCTCACTGAAAGGGGGCAGTCCTTCCCAGGAAAGGCCCTGCAGAGGGATTGGACCCGAGGAGGCTCTGCTTTCCTGGAGGGCATCGGGTGGTGATCTGAAGGTGAGGGGCTTGAGCGTGAAGACCGGAGACACTATTGCATCTGATGGGCCGATCCTAAGACACTCCCGAGAGAGCTGTCACTATGGTGGCACAGGTGGGTGCAGCCTCATCCCTGCCCAGGATGACTGCGGACCCCGGGGCTCTCAGACAACATGTCAGCCAAAGCACATTGTTATTATTATTATTATTAATGTGGAGGAAAGAAGCTGAAAGCAAGAGAAAATGGAAATAAAGGAGACTCAATAAAGCTCATTAATTCTGAGTTTGTTGACTGGAAATTTGTGAACATTTAGATGTGGGTCAGAAAGAAGGTTCCTTTCTCCTTGTTAAACTTGTTTAGCAAATGACTTGTGGCCAGTGGAGGTTGTATCAGGTACCGTGCCTTCCTCAGGAGAACAAATTGCTTTCAAGGTTATTGTGGTCAGAAGCAGACAGATAGGAAGGGAACAAATAAGAATTCTATTTTGAGTTCCTCTCCTTAGTTTCTGGTTTCTTGACATATTTACTCAAAAAGAAGAAAATAATGTATGTCTACATGCATTTTATGACCTGGGGTTTTTCACTAATTAGCTGATCTAATTTAGTGAAGTTTCATCGCATGAATACTTTTCTTCAAAGAATGCTACGACTCTGTGTGGACTCCTAGTAGCATGTGATTCTGGAAGAAGCCTTCATGATTGCAGTGACCACCATGGATGTGGAGGTGACCTTCTGTTTCTCTGAAAGTTTTGGGGAGAAAGATAAAGAGAAGCAGAGAAGATGTGAAGATTGCCAGTCAAGTTGTGGGACCCAGACAGAGCAGTGAGGACCTGCGCCTCACTGTGGTGTGTGCTGGACAAGTCTTCTAGCCACAGTCACCGCTAAGTTCTTGGGAAGAGGGTGCTGAGATGGAGTTTGGCATGAAGTGGGTTAATTATTAGGGCATGACCTTGGGACCGATCACTGAAGGAGGAGGAGCAGGAGCAGGAGCAGAAGAAGGAGGAGGAGGAGGAAAGGAGGAGCAAGAGAAGGAGGAAGAGGAACAGGAGGAGGAGGAGGAAAAAAGAAGGAAGAACAGGAGGAGGAGCCGGTGCAGCAGGAGGAATAGGAGCAGAAACAGGAGGAGGAGGAGCAGGAAGAGCAGGAGCAGCAGGAGGGACAGGAACAGGAGCAGGAAAAGGAGGAGGAGCAGGAGGAGAAGAGGAGCAGCAGCAGAATGAATAGGAGCAGAAGCAGGAGGAGAAGGAAGAGGAGGAGGAGGAGGAGAAAGAGGAGCAGCAGCAGAATGAATAGGAGCAGAAGCAGGAGGAGAAGGAAGAGGAGGAGGAGGAACAAAAGAAGGAGCAAGAGGAGGAAGAATGGGAGGAGGAGCAGGAAGAGCAGGAACAGCAGGAGGAGGAGGAGGAGGAAGAGAAGGAGGCTGAACCTGGCGGTGCTGGCACCCTGGTTTCAGACCTCCACCTTTATCCTGAAGAGACAAATGTCCTTTAAAAGCCACCAATTTTATGGTGTGTTGTGGAGCAGCCTGAGCTGACACAGACACTGGCACACAGTGAATGTTAATGAACTGAATGAGATAATAATGTTATTTGATGTTGTCAATAGCTGTAACAGCCATCTTATTGTTGTTGCTGTTGTTACTACCAGAGAATGCTCTGCACCTGCCTGAGCACCTTTGGGCTCAGGACCATTACGGCTGCTGGCCCACATGCCCTGGGCCACACTGCAGATGTTTAGAGAGGCCAACGCTTCTGGCTTCAGCAGCAGAGGAAGAGCGCTGCATTGGATGCCTCTTATCCTCACAGGACAGCCTCAGAAGCACATGAATAATTTAAAACTATATTTCCAATTATTCTTGAGTTTCCCAAAGAAGACACTGTGTGTGTGTGTGTGTGTGTGTGTGTGTGTGTGTGTGTGAATGCTAATGCAGCCAGGTGATGATCACCGTCTTCCTTGCATTGACATTGCCTTTAGCTCAGTAACTAAGTTAAATTTGCTCAGTAGTCAGTGAGACTTCTTGGGGGGAAAATTTTTTTTTTCCAAAAAGAATTAAGCAGTTTTCCATCAATGAAATAACAAATGGAGAGAAAGAAGAGAAATAGGTTTCAATTTTACTGCTTGTTTGGGATCAAAGCCAGGCCCTTGTCCCACTGAGGTGAGCACTATTCCTGGCAGGAGAGGCTGGTGGCAAGCGTGTGCTCCCGGAAGGCCTGGACACTAATCTCACCCACATGTGCTAATACCAGGTCCATGCTGACTGTACCACCAAAAGCATCAGCTGTGCATTCAGAGCTGATCTCACTGTCACAGAAGTAACTCAGAACCATTCGGATGTTTTCGAACACCTCCCAGCAATAATGAAGCTGA
Organism: Vespertilio murinus; assembly: GCA_963924515.1. Lineage (NCBI taxonomy): Eukaryota > Metazoa > Chordata > Mammalia > Chiroptera > Vespertilionidae > Vespertilio > Vespertilio murinus. Next base: position 87,780,372 of record OZ004709.1, on the reverse strand, counting down.
CAGCGGGATGAAGCCTGTTTCAGCAGCACCTGAGGGGAAGTCAGGTCGGATCAGCCTGATGGTCCTGGATGAGCAGCTCAGCACTCCCATTCCTCCCATCACACAGCGGCCAAAACATGTCAGCTCCCGGCTCCCTGGCTGCAACCTGCTTCCTCACTGAACTCCGTGTGGGCTTATTTCTTATTTCCTCCATGTCAGACTCCAACTGCTGTGCCTGATTTAGAAAGCCACACCCAGAACAGCTGCAAAACTAGGTAAGTTTCATTCCCTTTCAATTTGGACAGCTAAGAAGCCACCTTAAAACCCACCTAGGGGTCCTCCCTAACCCCACTGATGAGGTCCCAGGAGAGCGGCTTAGGACTTCAGGGTTGTCTGGGGACCTGAGTGAGGGAAGGGGTCCTGAATGTCCTGTGGGAACTCTGTCTCCATGGCACCCGAGAGCCATGCACATCTGCTTAAAATAAGGTGTAATGATAAACACGCATGGCTTGTCCAGGTGGCAGACATCCCTTCTCATTTTTCCTTTCCATCCAGGTGTTTGGCAATAAAAATGTAGCTGATTATAGAAGTAGCTGGCCATAAAAAAGGGGCCAACTTTTGGGCTCCATTCTTGAAGTTTCTGATGCATTTACTGCATTGCTCCTGAGGTTGCTCTGATGTTGAACTTCAGGTCTCTGCGTCCTACAAGCTGTGGGACCGGGGGACCAGGAAAGAGTCCTATAAGGTGTCACTGATTCAGGGTGGAGGGCAGATATCAGCAGAGTGGACCTACTGTATTAGTATTAAAGCTCAGTGAATGAATGCCAGCACGCAGCAAGCCCTCAGAGTGGGAGCACTACTTTCTCTCACTGTTATAAGCAGCAGAGTGTGGGCTTCCGTTTGCTGCTTTGACCTATTCCTTTGAAGATGCTACTCTTTTCATCAAGTTGATTGATGGTCAGGGAAATGGGTAACTTTTTTGCCTAACTTTTGTAAAAGAATTATATTTGACTAGAGGCCCAGTTCGCAAGAGGCACCCTGCCTCTCACCACATGAGGAGGCACCCCTTGGGGCACTGGGCCGGTTGTGGTCATGATGCCATTGACACCTTTTCCCTTCCTTCCCCCCTGCCCTGAGCTAACATGCATGAGATTGCCTGAACGAAACTGGGGCCGCATATTGCCTGGAGATTGTGCTCCACAGGAACCTGCCTGATCCAGGGAGGGCTGGGGCCTTTTACTGCGGGAAAGGCTCCACTTAAATGAAGCCCCTGCTTAGATAGGCACCGGCTGAGCTGTTTGACGCTTGCAGAGAGTTTATCATCCCTTCTGGCTGTTTCCCTGGAAACCACAAACTCAAGCTAGCAGTGGAATGCTGCATCCCCTTATCTGAAACCCTGTTTCTCTGGCCCTGCAGGGGACTGGGAACATGCTTGATTCACAGCTTCCCTTGCCCTTCCCTGCCTGTGTCCGCTCTGGGGCCACCTGAGCTGCCAGGCAGGCTCCCCTGTCTCTGTCTCCTTCTGCGCTCCGGGCCTCACCTGAGAGCACAACCTCCTGTCTGGTCATGACCCATTATGGCATCCAGGCCTAATTTGCATATTACCTCTTTCACCCGCCCTGCCCCCACCGCTGCATGCCTCGCCCCACATGCCTAACCTGCTGGGCCCGACACCGCAAGCCCAGACCTGCCTTGCCCGCTGCCATCACCTCTGGGGCCATGCGTGCTGCTGCTGCTGCTGCGTGCCCCACACTGCCCCGCCCACAAGACTCGCAGCCCCCTCCTCCCCCGCTGCTTCCCACCACTACTGCCCTCCCCCAGCCCTGCACATGTTGCCAGTACTTTTCCTCCAGCAGCCACAAACTGCCCTCCCTCTTCTTTCTATGCTATCTTCAGTCTTCACCCCCTCCCTCCCTCCATGTATGCAAATTAACCACCATCTTTGTTAGATTAATTTGCATAGTCACTCTGATTGGCTGGTGTAGTGGAGTGATGGTTAATTTGCATATTACTCTATTATTAGGTTAGATATAGATTACATTCTCAGCATTTGCCCCAAGAATCATGCTGTACTACTCTTTATCAGCAGAATTTGACCCACAGTTCCACATCTGTGTGAAAGGGGACTATACTAACAATAAATGCCAATCATCTACACCCTCAGACACTTCCAGTTACATGGAGGGTTAGGGTGGAGACTTCTGGTTGGAGAAGAAGGCTCAGTGAAGACTGCGAGTTTGAAGATTAACAAATAAAGTAAGTACAACATTAAAAAGTGTACAGATGATGTGCTGTGGAACTGTGCACCTGAAACCTGTTTAATTTGTTAGCCAGTGTCACCTCAATACATTTGATTAAAAGAAAAAATAAAATTAAGATTTGAACTTCAGTTAAGGGCTGGGTTTTGCTTTCAGAACTCTATGGATTTCTAATAATACCTTATAAGGAACCTTCTTATTTGTTCTATAGGTTCTGAATTTTCCAGCAGCACAATGCACACACCTCTCTACCACCTGTAGCTTATGGCGCTGTCCACGGTGCTGAAGGGACCCGGGAACAGGGTGGCAGGATGTTACGACAAACCCCCGCTGGTGCAGGAGCCTTACTGTCTGTCCCCTCGTTTGCAGGCAGCCCTGCATGTGTCCTGGCCCACCACCCAGCAGCTGCTGCTCAGCTCGCATCTGAATCTGTTCAGCTGCTCTGACCGAACCCCTCAGCCTGGGCAGCTCAATGACAGATGCCTGTGGCAGTCTGGACGCTGGACGTCGGAGGGCCAGGTGCTGACAGTTCTTGCTGAGCACCTGTGGCTGGCTGGCAGGTGGCCCCTTCTCCCTGGGTTCTCGTTTGGTGGAGAGAGGTCTCTGGTCTCTTCCTCTCTGACAAGGGCATAACTCCACTAGGGGGACACCACCCATTACCTCATCTACCCCTAATCACCCCCAAAGCCCACCTCCTAACTCTGCCTTATGGGGCCAGAACCTCAGCATGTGAAGCTGGGGGTCTTTGGGGGAGAGGAAGCAGGGATTTGAGACAGCCAGCTATTACTATGCCACAACTGGACGCGGCGAGGGCCAAGGAAGTGCTTTCTGTTGGACTCGCTCTGCCGCAGAGGGTGACGTTCACTAGGGATGAGAACATGTGCAGATGCTGCGGCTGCCTTCTGGATGCTGGCTCTTGATTGTTCGGGCAGAGCAAGAATGTCCTGTTGTCCCCATCCTACTGGGGCCCTCTGGAGCATTGATTACCAGGCCTTGTGTGGCCTGGGGGCAGATGCCCAGAGAACAATGACAGGTCCTTTCTAAGTCACACTGTGCTCCAGTTCCACTGGAGGATTCAGTTGCCATGGACACAGATTCATTCACCATTGAAGCTCTAAGAAGGTCCCTGGAGGCCCTGAGGGACAAACTCTTCCTTTGGAAATGAAGTCAGACAGACAGAGCCTCCCGCTGAGCCTGGCCTCAAACCCAGCCCCTCTCTGGCCCTCAATATACCCTCCCCCCCCCCCCACACACAGAGAACTTCTGACAGGTGAATTAAAATAACACTCTTTTTGTTTAGTTGTTTATTGGCGGTGTTTTGCAAGCAGGCCCTTCTAACCTGCGAGCTGGACAAACACATTTGGAATTCAATGGCAGCATTCACTTTCCATTTCCCTAATTTCTGAATTTCCTACCACTCCCAAGTCCTAAACGTTCCGGCAGTTTCTCTAGCATACAGGCATAGCTGGGGTGTCACCGATTTGGTGTTCTTTCCCCTTCCCTCCAGGGAGTGCAGGCATGTCTAGGCTCCTGCACTTGTAGCATCCCTCTGAGGGCACAAGTCACAGGGTGAGGTGATAGCGTAGTGTAAGAGCAGTGCGGGTTTAACTCCCTTCACTGCACAACCACTGCGTGCCCACCCAGTGTGAGACTCTACAGGGGTGTGCTGAGTAAGAATAGAAGTCCCTGGATGTCCCCCCTGAGATCCCTCCTCCCCGGGGTGATGGCTGGCCTTGAAGAGCTGAACCTGTCCTCCCAGGGTGGAGTTCCGATTCTTTAGTGTCTCTGCAGAGTGCAGCCACGGGTCAGGGCACACACACAGACACTTCTATTTTATATATAGTTAGGAATGAAATAAGGGCTCCTTTGGTTTTTAACAACACCTTGGTGTTAAAGATCAGTGATTCTCAATGCTCCACCCCCAGGGACATTGATGACACCTGGGGACACTTGTTACAACATTGGGTGGATGCTATGGTATCCTAGGTGGGGCCAGGGGTGCTGTTACACATCCCCAGGGCCCAGGATTCCCTGGCAGAGGGCCAGCAGCCCAGGCCAGTGGAATTGAGCCGGAGGTGTGACTGGTGATGTTGTGGGAGTTCATGGCCAGGCTCCCATACATATTCCCGTGCTTTCTATGTGTCCACAGCACAGGAGTGCTGTTGCCAGCACCCAGAAACACCATCCTCTGACATGTCGGAGGCCCCAGGGTCAGGCCAGATCAGGGTCCTTGCTGGCCGAAGGCCCCACAGAGAGTGCTCTCTGTGCCTGCAATCTGGTCCCCATCTTGTTTGCCTGGGACATTCCCATCTTCTTAAGCCTCACCTGCCTCACAAACTGGCTCCCATGCCCACCCAGGACCGGGCACAGCAGACGATCTTCTCTGTGCTTGCCACAAGTGGGTGATGTCATCCTGAAAGACTGCAGCCTCCGCCAGGAAGGGATGGCATCTGGCCCGTGCGTGTGCCACATCTGCCTTGAGCACAACGCTGGCGGGCAGCAAGCCCTGAGGAAGTGTATGCCCAACAGATGCATAAGTGGCAGCATCCATCTCAGCAAATACAATGACTTAGATATTCCCACATCATCTTCTTCAGGCTTCATCTTCCTTGTGGGTGGCATGCTTGCTTATTTTTATATCCCAAGTGTCTGGCACAACACTTGGCCCAGGGCTGCGGGAATGAAGGGGTGGGCCTGACTAACCACGCAGAGAGGAAGGCATGTGCTCCTGGTGCTTGAAATACGCAGAAGCCAGTGAGGAATGGAATGGAGTCAGAGAAAGATCAGTCAGCCATTTGGAGATGGAGATGGAGATGGAGATGGAGATGGAGATGCCATCATTGGTGTGGGCTATTAATATGCCATTTGGATGCAGGAAGAATATCCCATTAGCAGAATTACTCTCTCACTTTTCTACCTGCGACCAGCTGTCGGCTTCCTAGTCAGCCCAGATCCCAGCAGGGTGGACAGAGGCACGGCTTTCAGGTGGTTAGGTAGATCCACCCACTCTCGGTTATCTGCCCTGTAAGCTCATGAGTCATCTCATTAACTAAGTGTGTGTCCTCATCAACAACCCTGCGGGCCTCCCGGTGACAGAGCGCTGGGTAAGGAAAGGAGCGCAGTGAGGATGCAGGGCGTAGGGTTGGCCGAGGGGCCTCTCCTCCCAGCGGGTGGTTCTGTGCTGCCCATACATGGGGCAGTGGGAGTATCAGTACTCCGCTGCGGCTGGGGTGTCACTCAGCCTCCCACTCCACTTCCTCTGGCGGCAGACCCTAAATCTGATAAACTCCTAAATTGTCCCTGACATTTTGCCTCAGAGTGCTCTCTGGGCAAAACCCAGCCTGAGACCTTGGGCCCGCAAGGTAGGCCCCCTCTGTCTGCTCCTGAGCAGGCTCTCAGAGGTGCTGATGTCCGTGGTTTCTCCATCTCGCTAACCAGGCCCTGAGGTGAGAGCGGAGCCTGTGGCTGTAATTCCTTGCCTCCCAGGGCCCAGGTGAGCCGATGCCTGCTGGGACCTCACTGAGTGTAGCCGAGGTGATAGTGTTTCTATCATCACAGGCCTTGGGATAGGCCGGCCAGGGTGGCCCCTGTAGGCCATGCTGGGGATGATGAGTCCGGGAAGCACATCCAGAAGTGGGACTTCCTGCCCAGGAAGCAGCTTCGTCTGTGGGCTGAGGTGTGGCGGGCTGTCTGGACCCTTGTAGCCCGGGGACTCTCAGTGGATTTGTCCCCCACACCCAGCCCCCAGCCTGCTGGGCCTCCAGCCCTGCTGAGCATACCTGCTGTGCCTGGTTCCCACACACGGTCCCCTCTGCTTCCCAATGGACAGGTCCATCTGATTCACCCGAGGACCGGCCTCTTGCCAGATCTGACATAAACTGTGTGATGTTTCAGACAAGTGCATCACAACCTTCTCAGATGTAAATATCTTCCTACTTCTGAAATACACATTGTCATAAACGTTTGGGAAACACAGGAGCAAGCAAGCAGGTGATGAGTGTTCCATGTTGCAGCGGGAACCCTGGCCTGTGACCTCCATAAGCTCGTGTGCGCTGGGTCGGGCACAGAGAGTGCCGATGAGGAAGGCCGGCCCTCCAGTGGGCGCGTGCTCACAGCTGGTCAGCTGGTTTCTGGCTGGACCCCAAACCTCAGATTTGCCTTCACTCTGTATGTCTGATTCTGTACTGGACTGTGTGGACGGGAATTGCATGCATCAGTTGACGTCACTAATGCCCCTCAGTGCCTGACAGGCGACCGCTGGTCACAGTGGGCCCTGGCGCACACCCTACCCTCTCTGAGACTCAGCTGCTCTTTGCTCGGAGGAGGAAGAGCGTGGAGAGGATGATCACGGGCCCTGCCGCCAGCAGAGACACACGATAACTCTCCGCGTGACCATGAGGGTCAGTGGGTGTGAAGTCCCAGGTGCTCCCTGGAACATGCACCAGTAAATGAATGCGCTGGTTCCCTGGAGACCTCAGACTCCGGGGAGCTATGGACTGTGCTGGGAGTGCGGGGAGCAGAACGAAGGGGTGCTCGTTGGAGGGCCCCTCCCCTGCGGCCTGGGGGCTGCTCCACTGCCCAGGCCGTGTCTCTCATCCTGCCCCAGCTGCAAGGGTCAGAGGCAGCACCACTGGTCGGATTAGATCTCAGAAGGCAGCACCCTCAAAAACAGGGGAATGGGCTCCTGTATTTGCTGCACACATATTTGAAAAATCCCAATTGAAAGTGAAAATGAACTAGTTTTCTCTTTCTACTATGGAGAGAGGCGCTTCAGACAGGGAGAGTCAAAAATTAATGATTCAACCATTCTTACACGAAACAAATTCTGTGAAACAAAACAAAACAAGGGAGAGGATGATGACCAGGGAGCACTTGGTTGGCGCTCTATGGATCCAAGAATGGATGATGGAGCGATGTCAGAAAGCACACGTGGGCCTCCACCCTGGGGGGCTCCTGAGTTCCGGTTTGACCAGATGACCAAATAGTGGCCCAGCCTGCTTAAGCTGAAATGAAATGGCGTTGCTTCTGCCCATCTCTCCTGGTGAGGACACGTAGGCCAGGGGAGGACAGGTGCTACCTCAGCTTTGCCTGCCACCTGATACTCTTGGAAAACTCAATTCCCATGGCCTGTTTGTGTGACTCTGAGATGAGGCTGCCTCTGGTCCCAGCCTGGCCTCACGTTGGTTTTATCTGGCAAGTTTTTTAAACATTGATGCCTTGGCCTCACCATAAAAGATTCCATTGAGGTTGATGTGGGTTACACACAGGGCATAGGTTGTGTCTTGTTTTTATTTTTTAAGTTGGAGAATCGCCACTGTGGGCATGCCCAGTTCCCAGGTGACTTATGGTCCATTGAGAAGACAGCAGCCTGACCATCACCTGTCAGGGGACCGAGTACACAGAGGGGTTTGTAAAGAGACTTCTGATTTGCAGTATCTAAGGCTGGGGTGGGCAAACTTTTTGACTCGATGGCCATAATGGGTTCTTAAACTGGACAGGAGGGCCGGAACAAAAGCAACCTGACCATGCTGGCACTCTCATCTTGGGCTGCTGGTGAAGGAACGGAGGGGAGAGCAAGAGAACCCTCCGCTCTTTTGGCTCCGTGGGTTGGATAGAACAGCCGAACGGGCCAGATCTGGCCTGTGGGCCATAGTTTGCCCACGGCTGATCTAAGGGCACAGCCTTCCTCACAGCCTCCTCCTCCCAAACTGAGACATGGCAGATGAAGCATGACAAATGTGCCTTTAAGTGTGTAGCTGCTATTGCAAGAAAGAACGAAAGCCCCAGTTCTAGGAACAACAGATAGAACTGGAAGCAGCTGGCACACCCCCGCCTGTGACTAGGGGTGTAAGGAAAGGGGGTGACAGTCACTCACCAAGGGCTACTGACTGGAATCGTTGGGGAAGTTAAAACCCAGTGATGCTCCAGTCTTGCTCAAATGTTGTCAGCATTCTTTATAAGCTCTTCTGGGTGATGCTACTACGCAGCCGGCTACTGTGGAGTCGGGCCTGCACTCCCATGTTAAGGTCAGAAAAGAACAAGCATGCTGATGGTCACTGTGTTATCCAGCACAGCACTGGCGTCTGAGTCAACCTACAGGGTGAGCGAAAGAAACACAAACAGAAAGAGTCTGGAAGGCGGAGCTCAGTCCTCATGCATTACAAATGGATTGCTGTAGGCAGAGCAGACCAGGAGACTCAACAGAAAGCCATGGGGACTAATAAAAAGTTGAACAAGCTGAAACAGGTTTGGCTCTGTGGATAGAGCATCGGTCTGTGGACTGAAAGGTCCCAGGTTTGATTCTGGTCAAGGGCATGTACATTGACTGCGGGCACATCCCCAGTGGGGGGTGTGCAGGAGGCAGCTGATCAATGTTTCTCATGGATGTTTCTAGCTTTCTATATCTCTTCCTTCATCTCTGTAAAAAATCAATTAAAAAAAAGTTGAACAAGGTAGACAGATACAAGAAGAATTAGAAGAAATAGGCTGTATCTGTAATGATAGAAAATACTATTAGACTGTGGCATATTTAATAATGATATTCACAACACCAAAAGCCCTAAAGGTAGTTTAGAATAAAGCTAACAAAAACAAAACAAAACAAAACAAAAAAACAGACGAACAAACAAAGAAGTCCTTCATAGAGACAATTACATTTAAGCAAAGAAATAAAAGAAGATCTAAGGAAGCCAGCAGGTGTCAAGTGTACTATTTCATGGACAAACAATTAAGGATTTTAATTCTTTTGATATATATAGGGTGTCCCAAAAATGTATACAACCTTTACTGATAGGTCAATTGATGCTTCTTTCTTTTCAGATTTAATCCATTGGAATTAATCATTATTAAAAGTGGATATACATTTTTTGGAATGTCACTGTGTGTTAACCAACTTTCAGGTTCCAAGTGCTATCCTGTGTGCAAACCTCTTATGTGATGGAGAGTATACTATGAAGCATGGTGGACCAGATGCCAGCAAATCACACGGAGGAAAAGCAGAGCCCAGGAGGGGAGACAGGGTGTCAGATGGAGGCCATTACTGTCCTCAGAATGGATCCTGTGATATAGCATCTAAGCAGAGATCACAAGGAAGTGAGGGAGTGTGCTGGGAGGGCATTGGGGGACACTGTTCCAGCCAGAGTATGAAGTGGTTTAATGGCCCAAAAAGGTGCATGTGGGGTCTTTGGAAGGATAGGCAGCAGGTGTGGCATAGGTGGGGCACAGATAGGATTCCAGCAGGAGGGTGCAGCTTAGCCCCTGATGGCTATTGTGAGGAGTTTGAGCATGATCTAACTTAAGGTTCAAATGGATCCTCTGGGTTCTGTGCGAGGATAGAGGGAAAGGGAGCCAGGGTGGAACCTGCACGCATGTCTGAGGCCACTGCTGCGATGCAGGTGGAGAACAGCCAGGTGCTTCGATGGAAGGGCTGAGAGTGGCCACACTCTGAAGGTTGGACCAATCAGACTTGCTACTGAGTTCTCCAAGGAGGGGAAGAGAAGGGGCATGATCAGGATGACTCCTGGTTCGGGCCACCAGTACAGGGAGGACAAGCCTGTGGCCAGGACAGCCACGGAGGAGGAGGGGTATCAGGGTTCAGTCTGGACTCTTAACTCTTGGAGCGATTATTAAGGTTATTAGAGTATTAGAGCTGGGAAGGAGAAAGCGAGGTTGAGGCTGCACATGGGCGCTGGGGCTCATTAGTTTACAATGGTAGTGCAGAAGACACTCCCTGAGAGAGGTCCAGAGGAGGGTCACAGGCCTATTAGCATCGCGTCACCTACGTTGATGGAAACACTCATCCCTGTGGCCCACTCTGAATCAGAAACTTCATAGTTGGACCCTGCAGGTCAGGGAGCAGGGGGCAGAGGCTGCTCTGAGACACTCCACATACACAGAGAAGGCTGGCCTGGGTCCTGAGCCTCAGACCTGCTGAGCCCGAGGGCAGCTGGAGATAAGAAAGGAGTCTCCCAGACTGAGGCCCGGCCTCAGTAGTCCAAGCAGCAGCTGGGAAGTGTGCAGCATGTGACAGCTGGTTCTGAACCTCAGGTAGCAGAAAAAGGGGCAAAGATGGAGAAGACCATTGTGAGGAAGCAAAAGCAGGATTAACCCAGAAATCACGGCAGCGGGACAGGTCCATGTGAGAGTGTGGCTTCTCCAATGGATGGAAGAAACATGGACTCACTAAGATCTAGTGGGGAGACAAGGGGCTGCCCACCTGGAAAAAGAATGTTTCAATCTCCACATGACACCACACAGGAACTTGTATTCCAGGTGGACCAAAGCACATAAGCGGAAAATGAATTCTAAAAGCAAATGAGGATAAGGTCTTTTTGTTTGTTTTTAATATATATTGCTTGGGCATATCTCATTTGATTCTCTTACAATCCTGTAAGTTCTGCAAGGTAGATGCATTTATAAAACTCTAACGGATTATTCTTTTCTTTAAATAATTCTTCATTGTTGAAAGTATTACATATGCCCCTTCTTTACTCCCCATTGACCCTCCCAGACCACTCCCATACCCTTTCAACCCCCATCCCAGACCTTCAGCACCCTATTGTCTGTGTCCATGGGTCATGCATATATGCATACAAAGTCGTTGGTTGGCTACTTCCCAACACCCACCTTCCCCCACCTTCCCTCTGAGATTCCTCACTCTGTTCCATGCTTCTGTGTCTCTGGATCCACTCCGTTCATCAGTTTATTTTGTGAATTAGATTCCACTTATGAGTGTGATAATGTGATACTTGTCTTTCTCTGACTGACTTATATCACTCAGCATGATACTCTCCAGGTCCCTCCATGGTGTCTCAAAGGGTAAAAGATTCTTCTTTTTTACTGCTGCATAGTATTCCATGCTGTAAATATACCACAGCTTTTTTATCCACTCACCTACTGATGGGCACTTGACTGTTTCCAGATCTTAGCTATTGTAAATTGTGCTGCTATGAACATAGGGATGCATACTTACTTTCTGATTGGTGCTTCAGGTTTCTTAGGATATATTCTTAGAAGTGGGATCACTGGATCAAATGGTAGATCCATATTTAATTTGTTGAGGAAACTCCATACTGTTCTCCACAGTGGCTGCACAAGCCTGCATTCCCACCAGCAGTGTGCTATAGGGTTCCCTTTTCTCCACATCCTCACCAGCACTTGTCATTTGTTGATTTATTGATGGTAGCCATTCTGCCAGATATGAGATGGAACCTCATTGTTGTTTTAATTTGCATCTCTCCAATTATCAGTGACTTTGAACATTCTTTCATATGTCTCTTGGCCAACTATATGTCCTCTGGAGAAGTGTTTGTTTAGGTCCTTTGCCCATTTTTAATTGGCTTTTTTGTCTTCCTTTTGTTAGGTTGTATGAGTTCCTCATAGATTTTGGATGTATCAGATGTATCATTGCCAAATGTGTTCTGCCATACAGTGGCTCCCTTTCCGTTTTGTTGATAGTTTCATTTGAGGTGCAGAAGCTTTTCATTTTGATGTAGGCCCATTTGTTTATGTTCTCTTTAGTTTCCTTTGCCCTGGAAGATATATCTATAAACATATTTCTATGAGAGATGTCTGAAATTTTACTGTCTATAGATTTTGCTTCTAGGATGTTTATGGTTTCACAACTTAAATTTGAGCATTTTATCCATTTTGAGTTTATAATTGTATATGGTGTAAGTTGGTGGTCTAGTTTCTTTCTTCTTTTTTTTTTTTTTGCATGTATATGTCCAATTTTCCAATACCTCTTATTAAAGAGACTGTCTTGACTCCATTATATGCTCTTACCTTCTCTGTCAAATATTAATTGAGTATAATGGCTTGAATCGATTTCTGGGTTCTATTCTGTTCCATTGATCTATATGCCTGTTTTTGTATCAGTACCAGGCTGTTTTGATTATGGTGGCTTTGTAGTATAACTTGAAATCTGGCATTGTGATTCCTTCATCTTTGTTTTTCTTTCTCAAAATTGCTGCAGCTATTTGGGGTCATTTTGATTTCATATAAATTTTTGGAGTGTTTGTTCTGGTTCTGTAAGATATGCCCTTGGTAATTTCATAGGAATTGAATTGAATCTGTAGATTGCCTTGAGTTGTATTTTAATACTGTTGATTATATCAGTCCATGAACATGGTATATTCTTCCACTTATTTATATCATCTTCTATCTCTTTTTTTCAATGTCCTGTAGTTTTCTGAGTACAGGTCTTTTGCCTCCTTGGTTAAATTTATTCTGAATTATTTTAACTTTTATTGCAATTAAAATGTAAAATGGGATTACAGTAAAATGGGAATATTTGTTTAATTTCTCTTTCTGAATATTCATTATTTGTGTATGAAAAGCCATCAATTTTGGATCCTGCTACATTGCCAAATCTATTTATTTATTTATTTATTTATTTATTTATTTATTTATATTTTTATTGATATCAGAGAGGAAGGGAGAGGGAGAGAGAGACAGAAAACACCAATGAGGAGAGAGAATCATTGACTAGCTGCTTCCTACTCGCCCCCTGCCAGGGACCAATCCCACTACCTGAGCATGTACCCTTGACTGGAATTGAACCAGGGATGCTTTGGTCTGCAGGCTGACACTTAACCACTGAGCCAAACCAGCTGTGGTGCTAACTTCATTCATTAAGTTTTATAGTTATTTTGGTGGAATCTTTAGAGTTTTCTATGTAGTTTCATGTCATCTGCAAATAATGAGAGTTCTACTTCTTCCTTACCAGTTTGGATGCCTTTTATTTCTTCTTGTCTGACCACTGTGGCTAGGACTTCCAGTACTATTTATACTAATAAAAAGGTGATAGGCTAATTAGATCAGGTCAACTGGACATCTTCCAGATGTATGACCTCCTTTTGGACAAAGCCACGGTGGCGGGGGTCCAAGGCAAATGGTTAGGGTCAATCAGGCCTACAGGGGAGCAAGCATTTAGGGTGCAAGATCAGGCCTGCAGGGGAGGGAAGTAGGGGGTGATCAGACTTACAGGGGAGCAGTTAGGGGACAATAAGGCAAGCAGGCAGAGGCAGATAGGGGTGATCAGGCAGGTAGGCAGGCAGGTGAGGGATTAGGAGCCTGTGGTCTCAGATTGTGAGAGGAATGTACAACTGCCAGGTTAAACCAGCAGACAGACATCCCCCAAGGGGTCCCAGATTGGAGTGGGTGCAGGCCGGGCTGAGAGACACCCCCACCCCATGCTCGAATTTCATGCACTGGGCCTCTAGTGTTGAATAAAAGCAATGAAAGCAGGCATCTCTGTCTTGTTCCTGTTCTTAGGGGAAATGGTTTTAGTTTTTGCCTATTGAGTATGATGTTGGTTATATATGGCCTTTATTGTATTGATAAAGACCATATATGACCTTTGCTGAGAGTTTTTATAAAAAATGGGTGATAGATTTTGTCAAATGCTTTTTCTGTGTTTATTGATATGATCATGTGATTTTTGCTTTTCAGTTTATTTATGTGATGTATCACATTTATTGATTTGTGAATATTGTACCAGCCTTGCATCTGGAAATAAACCCCACTTGGTCATGGTGTATGATCTTTTTAACATGTTGCTGGATAGAATTTGCTAATATTTTGTTGAAGATTTTAGCACTTATGTTCATCAGGGATATTGGTCTGTAATTCTCTTTCTTCATTGTGTTTTTATCTGGTTTTGGAATTAGGATAATGCTGGCCTCATAAAAAGAGCTTAGAAGTGTTCCTCTTCTTTTTCAGAAATAGTTTGAAGAGTATAGGTATTAGTTCTTTCAATGTTTGGTAAAATTCCCCATGGGCTTTTGTGTGCTGGTGGCTGCTTTTTTATTTATTTATATTTTATTTATTTATTTATTTGTTTGTTTGTTTGTTTGTTTGTTTGCTTTATTACTGCTTCAATTGCATCAGTTGTTTTTGGTCTATTTAGGTTTTTCTGATTCCTCCTGATTATGTTTTGGAATATTGTATTTTTCTAGGAATTTGTCTATTTCATCCATATTGTCAAGCTTGTTGGCATATAATTGTGCATAGTACTTTCTTACAATCCTTTGTATTTCCATGATGTCAGTGGTTACTTCAACACTCATTTCTGATTTTATTTGGGTCCTCTCTCATTGTATCTTGATGAGTCTGACTAAGTGAACCAGCTCTTGGTTTCATTGATGTTTTGTATTATTGTGGGTTTGTTTGTTTGTTTGTTTCTATGATATTTATTTCTGCTTAATCTTTACTATTTTCTTCTATTTACTCTGTCTTTTCTTGTTATACTCTTTTTAGTTCTTTAAGTTATAGGGTTAAATAGTTTATTGCGTTTTTTTTTTGTTTGTTTTGTTTTGTTTTGTTTTTTTAGGTAGGTAGGTCTGTAGTGCTATGAACTTCCCTCTCAGGTCAGGACTGCTTTTGCTGTGTCCCAGAGATTTGGGATTGTTGTGTGTTCATTTTTACTTGTTTCTAGGAAAATTTTTATTTCTTTCTTGATCTCGTTGGTAATCCATTTATTATTTAATAATATGTTATTTTGCCTCTAGATGTTGGAATATTTTGGGTGTTTTTTTTTGTAATTGATTTCTAATTTCATTCCATTATTATCTGAGAAGATGCTTGATATGATTTCAATCTTGAAATTGTACACACTTGCTTTGTGTCCTAACAGGTGGTCTATATTTTAGAATGACCTATGTGAACTTGAGAAGAATGTATATTATGTTGCTCTATAAATGTCAATTAAATCCATCTGATCCAGTGTGTCCTTTATAGTCACTGCTTTCTTGTTAAGTTTTTGTCTGGAATATCTATCTGGCAAAGTCAGTGGACTATTAAAGTCCCCTACTATGAGTCAATCTCTTCATTAAAGTCCTCTATCAGTTTTATTTTTATATATTTAGGTGCTCCTATATAAAGTGCATATATATATATATATATATTTTTTTTTTTTTTTTTTTTACCAAGGTTGTATCTTCTTATTGGATCAATCCCTTTAGTATTATGTTGTGACCTTTGTTGTCTCTTGTGATGAACATCATTTTGAAGTCTATTTTGTTGGTTATGAGTATTGCTACACCAGGTTTTTTCTTTTTCATTTGGCATGGAAAATTTTTTCCATCCCTCACTCTCATCCTGTGTGTGTATTGTATTCTGAGGTGGTCTCTTGTAGACAGCACATAGTTGGGTCATGTTTTCCTCTCCATTCCACTACCCTATCCATTTTGATTGGGGCATTTAATCCATTTACATTTAGAGCTATTATTGATTGGTACTTATTGCCATTTTAATTCTGTATGCCTAGGGTTCTCTCTCTCTTTTTCTTCTTCTCATTACAGCAGTCCCTTTGGCATTTCTTATAATTCTGGCTTGGTGGTGATGTACTCCTTTAGCCTTTTTTTTTTTTTTTCCGTCTGAGAAGCTCTTTATTTGACCATCTATTTTGAATGATAGTCTTGCTGGATATAGTAATCATGGTTTCAGATTCTTGCTGTCCATTACCTTGAGTACTTAATGTCATTCCTTTCTGAAGTGTAGTGTTTCTGATGAGAAATCAGGTGTTAGCCTTATGGGAGCTTCTTTGTAGATAATAATTTGCTTTTCATTTGCTGCCTTTAAGATTATCTCTTTGTCTTTAATTTTTGGCATTTTAATTATGGTGTGTCTGGTTGTGGGCCTATTTGAGTTCATCTTGGTTGGGGTTCTCTGTGCCTTCTGAACTTGTGTGACTTTTTCCTTTACCGAGTGAGGGATATTTTCTGCCATTATTTCTTCAAACATGTTCTCTATCCCTTTCTCCTTTTTGCCTCTTCTGGAACACCTGCTATTCGTATATTATTACCTTTCACATTGTCCCCCCTCCAGTTTTTTTTTCTTTTTTCTTTTTTTTGGGGGGGGGTTCAATTGAGTGATTTTTTTCAACCCTATCTTCTAATTACTGATTTGATTTTCAGCTTCCCCTACTCTGCTGTGCAGTCCTTCCAATGTGTTCTTTATTTGTATTATGGTATTCTTTATCTCTGTTTTTTTTCATAGTTACTATTTCTTTTTCCATGCTGTTGAGCATCTTTACCATCATTACTGTGAACTCTCAGATAAATTCCTTATCTCTATTTCCTTTCTTTATCTCTTCTTCTGGAGAATTCTCTTGTTCTTTCATTTTTGGATTGTTTCTTTTTCTCCTCATTTTGACTGCCTATTTGGGTTTATGATTATGTATTAGATAGATCTTCTATGCCTCTCAATCTCTAGTGCAGGACAGTGTCAAATGCTACTTCTGACTAATTTGATCAGGCAGAGACTCAATTCCTCCAGAGACTCATTCTGCCTACAGATTGATAGGATTCCATCTTGACTTGTCCCCAGGCAATCATCCTTAGGCATGGTAAGAGTTTTTTTTTTTTTTTTTTTTTTTTTCCAACTGGGTGTGGCAGTTGCTTCTGAATAAAGACTAATTGTTATTTTTAGTCTCTTAAGTGGCTTCAGGGCAAAATGTTTTCCAATAGGGTGTGTTGTCTGTGTTCTCCCCAGGTGAGGTAAATGACTATTTGGGGAAAATGTCCTCTGCTATGTGAGGGAATGGCTCAGCCCAGGAAACTTGGGATGTCTGCCTTCTGAGCTCTATCCCCCAAGTCTCCAATCCTGGGTTCTGCTCTCACAGCTCCAATCCACTCCACCCTCCCTCTGCCAGAGAACAAGGTGGGTGGCTCCACAGGGAATTTTGTGCATTGGCCCTTTAAGAGAGGACTTAAAGTTTTAGCCGTCACTTCTGGTAGGCAGCACCCTACTGCTTTTCACAGCCAGATGTTACCTGGGTAACCTTTTCAGTTGTGCTCTCTGATGGGAGGCCCAGCTTGGGGATTAGATCTTAGAGTTCTCAGTGGCAACCCCCTACCCCTACTGAGATATCTCTCTGGAACCTGCTGGTGTTTGTGGAAGCCCTGCTGCCCTTTCGCACCTCCGCCCCTTCCCGCTTCCGCCCCTCCTACCAGTTTCCATGAAAGCTCCACTTTTAGTCCTCAGGTATCAGGGTTCTCTCCTGTGAGTCTTCTATTGATTATTCAGGAAATTGTTCTGTATTTTAGTTGTAAGTCCAGTTGGGTCCTAGGTGCACGTCCATTCAGCATCCACTTACTCTGCCATCATTTTTAATCTCTCCTAAGGTCAGGTCCTGATCTCTCTGGGACAGTAACACCTTGAGGAAAAAGATTGACAAGATTGCCTACAATAGCCTGAGCTACCTGAGTGCTGAAGACCAGACCCACAAACTGGGAGAAACACTTTGGAACACATGCCCAGCCAAAATTGATACTCAGAATAAAAAATAACAATTTTCTAAAAATGATAGAAAAAATAACTGCCTGGCAAAATAGTTTAACAAGAAACCTTAGGAGAGGAAACCTCAATGTCCAGGTGAATGCCCAGGCCATCCTGCCCAACACTCAGCTGGAGATCCAGGGAGAAACCCTGACTCCAGAGGATGGAGCCTGGCTTTGGAACAGGATGGGTGTGAGATTAAACCCCTGACTCAACCTGGAACCCCGGTTCTTCCCACAGCCCCTGCAGAGCCAATGGAACTGAGCTTCCCCAGCTGGGCCTGTGCCCAGAGCCCCTGTAGCCTCTGTCCTCTACCATTAGAGGGACAAGAAAGGGATGGGGAGGAGGTGAGGGCCCTAGCTCCCAACCCCTGCTGTGAGCACAGGAATTCTGTCGGGAGACAGATCCCTAGTGGTGGCCCAGGGTCTGCGGTTCATCTGCGCAGTGTACGCGGTGGCATGTTGTGTGGAGGCTGTGAGAAGGGAGATGCAGTGGGACTGCACTATCACTGACTTGCACGCGTCCTTGGAAACACCTTCCATCAGAGTGGTTCTCTGTCAGTCACTTACAACAAAGGGGCTTCCAGGTAGTTGGCGTGTTTTGCCAATGAATCTGAAGTAACGGGAAGGTGCTGCTGCAGGGAGCAACTTCCATTCCTCACAACCCCTTTGTGATGGGTCCTCCAGGGGGTTTGTACCTGAAATCGGCCTTAAGGGAACGTGGGCTTCGGAGGAGCAGGCTGGGCTTCCTGCCGCCGCTGGCAGCGAGGGGTGCGGCACAGACCCGTTAGGTTGTCTCTTCCACATCCACCCGGTGCACACACAGGACCATGGGTTCCCGGCTTTGACCACACAACGGAGGATGCGGGATCCCCAGACAAGAAGACATGGACCCTGCTCCAGGGCGGTCCGTGCCCTTCAAACCAGCTCCATAAGTAGTGACGAGCACCACTCTCTGCTGGGCCTGGGAGAACACAGCGGGAAGCCTGGGCAGCCGGGGCCCCCCAGCTCCGGTCCAGCGGCATGTGCAGGGAGGAAGGCCGGGATTGAGGGGCAGCAGGATAACCGTTCACTCGCTCATTCATTCAGCCGATGTGAGCGCCCGGGTGTGCCGTGTGGGACGCAGGTGCTCTGAGAAGAAACCTCCGCAGCGAACCTGGACCCGGCAGTAAGGTCAGAGCCAGAGCATCCTGGAAGCTCACGCACCTTCTGGCCACTCTGCTCACAGGCCTGACTCTGGCCAAGCTGGACCTCCTGTCCTAGAAGCTATCCTGCTTCCTTTTATCCCTGCATGCTGTCCCTCGGCCTGGACCAGTGGGACTCTCCTCACCATCCTATTTAACCAGCAAATATTTGCAATGTGAATAAAGGGATACACACATGCCTGAAGGGGCAATATTATTGTGCCTGCAAGGTTCCAGTGGAAGAAATGTTTAAAAAATGGCCAAAGAGGCCACATGGAATGATTCCTAAATTGACTGGTTTAGGGGGAAATGTCTGTTGGCTGTTAAAAGCCATCTCCATCCCTTGGTGCCATGCAGACCTGAAAAGTGATATATATTCCTCACTGTTCTGTGGCTGGCTGGCAGCGAGGTGAGCAGAATGGTTAGGGCCTCCGGGAGAGGGTTTGCTTCTTGAAAAGAAGCCGTCACCCACTGCTGCTGCCTCTCCCACAGAACTCTGATCCCATGTGTGGGAGGGCAGCCGTCTTGTGACCATGCTCAGCAGATGTAAGAGAAGCGGTGCACAGAGGGTGAGGACAGAGGGTAAGGTAGGACAGGGGGCAGGGAAAGCAAGCCTGACACTGCGAGGGTGAACTCCTGCTTGTTTTACTGCATTCACAGTGTCTGCTAGTCTGGTTACACCTGCTTCTGGGGTGCTGAGAACTGCCTGAGGGCCTGGAGCTTCCGTTCTAATGCTGGGCCCTGTTACGGGTTGACTGTACTCAGGCCACTGAGGCACCAGGGAGAACCTCAGCGTGGCGCTGGGCGACGGGTG
This sequence comes from Vespertilio murinus, assembly GCA_963924515.1. Taxonomy (NCBI): domain Eukaryota; kingdom Metazoa; phylum Chordata; class Mammalia; order Chiroptera; family Vespertilionidae; genus Vespertilio; species Vespertilio murinus. The sequence goes on along the minus strand of OZ004709.1, from coordinate 87,760,859 downwards.
AAGGGCGCCTGGCAGGGCAGTGCCTCCCTCTGACCAGAGGCCGTGGGTGCGAGGCGATCACCATGACTGTTGACTGTCCTCTGCTAGGTGCTTCTCCCTTCCTTAAGCTCCTTGGAGATCGCCACTGCTCCCACTGGGCTCCAGCCGGCACGGAGGACTGGACGGGCTTCCAGCCCCGGCAGGTCTGCGTGTGCAGACAGCCACACGTCACCCAAACCTACAGGCCACATGGCTGCTTCCTGTGGTGCATTCGAGGGCCCCTAACCTGTGTTGGGTGCAACCCCTGTCACCACAGAGGGTGGTTAACTCAGCGAGGCTCTGTGCGGTGCACCTACGAGGGCACCAGACTCGGCCCAGCAGCTCTGGTGGCCTTTTCGTCCAGGTGGGACCACACTGCCACCGAGGCATCACACCTTCCCCGAGGAGAAGGCGGGCGGGCAGAGCGCCACGCCGGCATGCAGACGTGTGACTGTCCGGGCTGGAGCCCCGCTGCCTGGCTTCTCCTTGCTGAGTGGCCTGCAGAGGACGGAGGACGGCAGAGGAGGCTAGGCGGCCAGGTGTGCTGGCTTCACCCAGCCTCCCCTGAGCCATCTGCCTCGGGTGCCTGAATTAGCGTTAAATCTGCATCCACATTCAGGAAAAACAGAGTGGAGCAATGGAGCGTCCCCTGGGGGACACGGAGGGCTTGAGGGGTAGGAGGGGCTGAATGCCGTGGGGGAGATGTGGTCGTGGCCAGAGAACTGCTGTGTTTCTGACCCAATAACCCAAATCCTGGGCTGCCAAGACTCAGTGGAGAGCTCCTGGTCCTCATTCAGTGGGGAGATGAGCTGGTGGGAGGGGATGGAAACCTGGCCTTAGCCCTGGGGACTGTCCTCGGGGCGGATTCTCCTGCCAGAGGTGCTGCTTGGCCACTTATGTAACAGCATAATGGCCCTTAGTGATGTAATTTCTTCTAGAACAGGAAGGTTAAAAGAAAGATTATTAAATCCATGGCCGGACTACGGTGTGGAGTTATTTTTTCTTCCCTTTGCTTTTGTTTAAAAAAATGTGAACAGCCTGAAAAACAGGTGGGGAGGTCCCGCCTTTTCATCATCGAAACCAGTTCAGCCTCCTGCACAGCGGGAGGGGGAGGGCGGGAGAGGCGGTGTGGGCAGACTTAGGCAGTAGACAATGCCTCCAGCCAAGTAGCTGAGGCTGTGGCCAAAGCAGGACGAGCCCGGGGAGGAGAGTGACCCAGAGCCGGGCGGCCTGGAGGGGCATGCCCAGGAAGGCGGTCTGGAGACACAGTGGTGTGGGGTGCCTGGGGTGGCACGGAGGGGGGTGGGGGCAGGAGCTCCCAAGGGTTCCCTGTCTTTAGATTTAGGAAAATATCCCCAACCCCACACTCGACACTAGAGAGAGTGGGATGTCCTTTGTTCGGGGTGAGGGTGGGGGTTTGGGGGGCACAATCGCACAGCCCGAGCCGAGTGGGTGGTGTGCCTGAGCTGCGGCCTCCCTCGTCCCTTCTGTGAAACATTACTTTAAAAATATTTGCTCCATTTATAGGAGCCAGCCACCTGCTCACGAGAATAACCAGCGGCCTGAAGACACCGCGCTCGAGCCCTGCACGCGCCCATCCGGCCTCAGGGGAGCCTGTGGTTTATTTCTTTGTCCCGTGGCTTGGCTGTGAAGGGTGTGCCCTCCAGTTTGCAAGTAGCAGGACGTGCAATGCAGCCACTTCCGCTGCCATTTTGGAGAAATTGCTCTGGCACGGATGCTGGGCAAAACTTCCAGACAGAGTGGTCCGAAGAGAACCTCAGGCTGAGGACAAATCAGGGCTCCATCCCTCCGCCGGGCCCTTGTGCCCCGCAATCAGCCCATGGGGACATGCTGGTGGAGTTTCTGTGGCGCTGCTGGCCCTGCACTGACCGGGGCCCCTCCCCATTCAAACAGGGGCCAGGCCCGAAATCACCAGGAAAATGCCCTCCCTCCCACCGGCAAAGGCTGACTGGATCAGCCTGGATAACTGACACTCGCCGGTCCAATCAATCCGGTGGGAATTGGTCACCACAGAGGGCACACCCACACCACACCCCAGCCCCCGGAGTCTGAGGTGAGCAGCAGAGAGAAGGACAGGCAGACTCCAGGAGACAGAGAGGCCCAGACAGAGGCCTGGAGCAAGAGGCGGGAGGCGGGGCCTGGAGAGACCCTCGGGAGTCTCGCCCGTTCCCTGGTGGAGAGCATGCAGGAGGAGGTTGTGCAGACCAGACAGGGCCTTGATGGCAGTGACGGCCCCTCCCCGCCGTCTTATTTTCTCTGTCCTCAGAGGATGGTCTTTATTAGTTTACAAATGCATGCATGTGTTTTAAAATTAAGCATGCATGACACATCCTAAAAATGCCTTAATGGTGACAGTATTGCTTAAATATTGTCATTTGGGGTGGCCCAGTTCAGGTACCTGCATAATTGTATATAAGGCCTGACATGGAGACTAAGAAGGTTATATAATAATAACAATATCTTCTGGTGGGCAAAAGTAGGTTAACAATGATTGATTAACAAATAATAGAACAAGAATAAGCTCTTTCGCCTACTCATGACTGGAAACCTACTTTTGCCCACCCCTTGTAATGGCTCGTGTGATCTATAAGTGCCCCTCGTTCCCAGGACTCTGAGGGAACCACAGGATCGTGAACGACCTTGTCCATTTGAGGGTTTCAGAAAAACCAGCTTCTTCTTTGGTTTGAGGTAACACAGAAGTTCAAGTGGAAAAAGGCTGTTGTCAATGGGGACGAGTTCTTGACCCATGTGATCTGTGCCAAACCTAGCTGCTCGCCTGGATGTTGAGAAATGCGAGCAGTTCTTGGGCCGCTGTCACCTGCCTGGGCAACGGCCGTCCTTCCTGTGGGACAGTGAGGGACCGTCGCACAGCCGACACCCCGCAGTGAGGACAGGTGAAGGGACGGACAGAGCCTCACCACAGCGAGGCCCAGCTTCACTGCCCACGTCAGATGGGACGGCGGCTGAGACGGAGCTGGGGATTGCCTTCCTGCCGTCCTCTGGGACATGACTCTGAGCTGCAATGTGTGCAGCAAAGTCCTGCCGTGCTCGGCCCCGAGGGTGAGATGGGAGCAACCGGCCCAGGACACCGAGTGCTCAGGCTGACGGTTCTGTGTGACCACCAGTGTGTGTCCCAGCTGGGCTGAGGCTCCTCCATCCCAGGGGGTGAAGGGTCGACACTGTCTCCTAAGAGACCAGCACACAGACAAGTCTGTCTGCTGGGCACTCCCGAGGCCCCGGTCCTGTCCTGCAGGCGAACAGCCTGGTGCCATTTTTTGGCTGCTCTCCAACCAGACAGGACTGCTGAAGCCCGCAGCTCAGAGTTAAGTCTCCCTCCTCAGAAAGCAGCGGAAAGCAGCCCAGGATCGAAGCTCTGGTGCACAGGTTACTCACGTGGGCAATGAGGCAGAGTGTTCGAAATGAGAACAGGTTCAGAAAAGCCCCGATTAGCCCAGGCCCTCGTGTGATAAATATTTATTCAGAGGCCTTAAAAGTTGTATGAATCCATCCCTCACATCACTTGTTTGAGAACGTTTTGACCCTGGCTAATTCGCCTTTTTGAATCCTGCTTTCCCTCCCAGGCAGGAGGGGAGAGGCGTGCCCAGGTGTGCGGGGTCCCTCCGTCCCACAGAACACACGTGTCTGGCCTCACTTAGAAGACAGGCGTGGTGCCAGGCTCCGGGCAGCGCCTCCTGCTGGGCCGCCGTCCACGGGTGGCCTTCCAAGTCACATCAAAGCAGTCGTGGCTGCTGCTGCGCCAGGAGGCGCACTTCTGGAGACCGGCGAGGCAGGAGCCAGGAACAGACTGGGGCCTCTGCGGGGCACGGACCCTGGACTGCAATGGGTCTGGGCGCCCCTTCCAGCCTCCCCAGCAGCGCAGACGGCATCACAGGGGACCTGGAGCCTGAGCTCCCTGGGGCACCTGCACGCTGCCTCCGCGCTGAGGGCCTCAGCTTCCCTCCCTCCAGCATCTCCCTCAGCTGCCCCTACCCTCACCACCAGGGGAGCCCTTGTAGTGCTGGTGAGTCTCACTCCACCCAGTGGCAGTGTGGACGCCTGTGAGTGCGGTTCCTGTGGCCAGGAAAAGCGAATCTGCTGCTTGGACACAGGTCATTGCTCTTCTGCCCCAACGGGGACTCGCCAGGGACCCCTCGTCCAGAGGAGCAGCGGAGTCTGAAGTGCACTGGCCCCCAACTGCCAGCCCAGAGTCTGTGCTGATGGTGGAGGGGGGGTGTCCCTGTAAGACCCCCTGTGTCCCTGGTCCCTTCCCATAATCAGACATGTCGCCAGCACCGTCAGCACAGGCAGCCTCTGATCCCATTGCTAGATTTTTCTTCAAAACAATAACTCTGAGGTAATTGTGTGTGTTCATTCATTTCGGTTCTGCTCCCACCTTTGAATCCAAGAACGGAAAGGAGGGAACTCAAGTCAGTCTCTTAGCTCGAGTCCCAGTGCTGGGCATGGTGCTGAGCAACCAATAGGACCGAGAAATGCATGGATTTATTGAGGATGAACGAGCCCCGTGGGGGGGAATGCAGACAAAGGGGGCTGAGGGCAGCCTTGCTAGGGCCCTGGGGAACTCGAGCATTGTGCAGGGAGGAGGGGAAACCACTTCAGGTGAGACCTCAGAGAAGAAGCATGTTTGCTGAGTCTGCATTGAAAATAAAGCCTATTTCAGAGAGGTGGGGCACCATAGCAATGACACAGGCGTGAGAGCGCACGGCATGCAAGTGGCTCACAGGGACTCCTGCCGCTGACATTTACAATGAACGAGGAAGCAGATGTGTTTAGCTGGAGAAGGGTAAGAAGTCGGCTTTGCATGTATTCTGCTTAGGAATGTGTTCGTGGTCCTGAGACACCCGGGATCCCTAAAGGGGTTTGACTTTGGGTATGACATCATAGGGTCAGTGTTTTATGGAAAACCAAGGTTATAGGTACTGCAGAGAGGCTTACCTGAGCAGGAGACCTTCTCGTAGGACAGTCGCCAGGATGAAAGAGCTGTGTCTGGGGAAGGGATGGGGGAGACACAATGACACGTGGCGGAGGCAGGACAATGAGGCTGCTGACTCACAGGATGTGGATGAAGGAGAGGGAACTGTGGGCGCCTGCCCTGAGGGCTTGGCTGGAAAGAGGGGGTGCTGTAACCACAGGCTGGAAACCAGGGTGTTTTTGGGGGAAGAGGGTGCCTTTGAAGTTTCTGTGGGACACGCAGACAGGGTGGTTGGTGGGTGGATAGAAATGTGTTAGCAGTCGGGGAAGCGGATATCCCCTGAGATACAAACGTGGGGACTCACAGCATGAAGGTCTCCGTCATCGTTACCAGAGCAGAGAAGATGGCCCAGGTCAGACGGGGAAGAGAGAACAGTAATGTCTCCCGTGCTGTTCCTAAACCAGAAATCACTAGCTTTCTGACTTCCCTTCCAGCCTGTGATACTTGACCACGTCTGTCCTCGCTCTTTAAGTAAGCATGTCACAAAGAACGCATGTCATCAAACATTTCCCAAGAACAGAACGGCGGCTGCTTTTTCATATCATCCGTGCCTTTGCTGCAGTCGCTGTGTAGCCTTCTCCTCCACATGGGCCGCGCTGCCCTGGCAATGCTGCTCCCGGGCGGGGCTCCGTGAACGCAGGCGGCGGTAATTACACGCATCACAGACACAGCACCCGCCGCTAGTCAATTCCAGGATGTCGGCGTTTTAGAATAATAAGACAGAGCTTGTTCTTCCTTTATATGATAGCATTGGGTCAAAATTACAGGTTTCAAGCTGAATAATAAAAGCAGTTTGCTATGCCGACGGTAAGGAGGAAACCAGCGTTTACTGAGCTCCTCCCGATGGCTGCCTCATGCCACACGGTGGGCAGTGTCCTGGCATCTGGAGATAAATATATACCACTTTGTCAGGCAGCTCTCTAAAGGGTGGGCTTGCAGGCATTCACCACTTTCATTTGATAAGGTCTGTTAACTTTAAAAATATGTTAATGAAGATGCATTGCTTTTATTTTATTTTAAAAATATACTTTATTGACCCTTTTTAGACAAAGAGAGAGAAACATCAATTGTTTATCTCCTGCATGCACTTCGGCATGCACCCTACCAGGAGCTGAACCCGTGACCTCTCATGCACAGGAGCAGTGCTGCCAAAGAAAAGATGCATTGTTTTTAAAAAAATCCATTTAAAATCTGTCTGCCTCTATCTCTCTCATTCTCTCTGCCTCTCATTACAAGAGGGTCTAATCAGATTCCAGCGCAGCACATTCCAGAATATCCTACACCCTGAATTTGTTCTGGACCCGTGGTGGGCTTGGTTCTGGTACTTAGGGCATCTGGGGAGACACTTTAGGAGCTGTTGGGTCTTGCCTAAGGCTTTTTCTTGGTGAAACCCTAGGTTGTTTTGATCATTTCTTTCATTTTTAAGACACATTTATACCATGAATGTGACACATACAGGAAAGAGTAAACTTTTAAATGTACATCTTAACTGGTCACAAAATGACCACCCAGCACACTGCCATTCACACCCCACTACCCTGCTCCTGGGGTAATTTCTTCTCCGTCACTTATGATAACCCCTCCCTCCCCTTCTTTATGGTCTCGGCATTCGCTTACACACCTGTCTAGATTCCAGCTCAGTCTTCACAGGAAGGAATGGCTCCACCTGTATGCCTGTGAGCCGGGTTTCTTTTCTCCACTAACAAGCTGAGAAGCTCCCTTAGTGCTGGCCCGGGGATGAGGAATGGCTGAGCTCTCCTGTGTCTGACGTATTTACTCCCTTGTGTTATTAAAGTTTACTATGTGTTACTGAAAGTTATTTCTTTGCCGTAATTTTCTTCTAGGCCTTCAACACTTTGCATCTCACTGTCTCCTGGTGTGTATTTCCACTATTGGGAAGAAAGTGGTGAGCATTTTTTAATGTTGTTCTTTTGAAGGAAACTGGCCTCTTTCCTCTGGACATTTTTCATAATTAAAGAAAAATAAAACCCCTTTCTTTTGGTTTTCAGAAGTGTCGCTACAATGTGCCTTGCTGTGTGATTTTTAATTTGACCATATTTGGGTTTGTTTAGCTTCTCTGTTTGGTGAGTTTTGTTTTCACTTTGAAACGTTCCAGGCCCGTGTAATATCCCCGTCCTGTGTGCTCATCCTGCACTCAGGGTCCTCACGGCCTCCGCATCTGCTCTGCACTTCCCATGGCTGTCACTCACTCTACGGCTCACTCTTGACTTTGACACCTGACCTGTTGTCACGAATACTCTCCACATCCAATCTGTGTTGAATGCATAATAAAATATACTTTATTGATCTTGAAATAATTGTAGAACATATTCTTCTGTTCTATAATTTCCCATCGATTCTTTTGCAAAATATATAGTTTGCAGGTTCTTTATAGACATTCTCAATGGCTTCTATTTCCTTGAATGTGATAATTATAGTTTTATTTTTAAAGTCCAGCAGCTCTAATTTCTGTATTCTCTCAGAACCTGTTTCTGTTTCCTGTATTTTCTCTCATTTGTTTTTAATTTTAAATCCTCACCCAAGGATATTTTTATTGATTTTAGAGAAGAGAGGAAGGGAGAAAGAAAGAGAAAGAGAGAGACAGAGAGAGACAGAGACAGAGACAGAGGAGAGAAAAGCATTGATGTGTAAGAGAAACATCGATCAGTTGCCTCAGGAATGTGCCCCAACCAGAGACGGAACCCACATGTGCCCTAACTGGGAGTTGAATCCCCACCTTTTTGGTGTATAGGATGATGCTCCAATCTACTGAGCCACCTGGCTGGCTCTCTTGCGTTGATACATGTCATCTTGCCACATCCAGGCCTGGTGGGTTTAGTCAGTGTGCCAGACACTAGTTATACAGCTGTTAGCGGACAGGACACAGGGCCCAGGCAATGCTGCTTCTGTTTCCCATAGCAACCCCGGCCGAATCTCACAGCTTCAATGACAGAGATAATGAGATGATCTGTGGGCTGCGAGGGCCTGTGGACTGCAGCTACGGCACTGGCCTCAGGGGAGAAGCCTCTCTCAGTGCCAGTCCATCCTCCCTGCCTCTCATCAGGAGCCCCTCCCTGCCAGTGGGCTTTGGGTTGCCCTCTTGCCCAATATTACTATGTTGCAGGACTTTTCTAGCTGTCCCAAGTTTCAGGATTGGCATGACTTATTTAGGCCACTCTTTAAAAATATGATTTACTCATCAATATATGTTTGTTGAGGCCTACTCTGTGCCAGGCACTGTGTTAGCGGCTGGATTGTCAGTGGGCAGCAGAGGGAGACAGAGAAGCTGCCCACGTGGCCTCTGTGGCCTGATCTTTGGTCCCGCAGCACCTATGGGGCAGGTTCGTAAGGAACCCAGGAAATGCCCTGTGGCCCGTGGCACCACCAAGCCGACACTGCGAGCAGAGCCCGGGGTTAGGGGAGCACAGGGACAGTCTGCGTGCCCTGGCCCTCAGAGGAGGCTGCTCACTGGCCGCTGTGACCACACTCTGCACCAGCCGGCTGGTCCCACTCACCGTCTCAGGTCTCGCTGTGCAGAGAGGGGAGGGAGGGAGACACTGAGAGCGCTCAGGTAAGAGCCAGTTACAATGGGAGCACGTTCGTGGTGGGAAAAGCCTGGCGGTGGGCTACAACACATTCCCGTCTTCAACACCGACCCCCCCACGTGTTCCCTCTCTCCCTGCAAACCCCCATTAGCCCCAAACTCTGTGATGGAGGCCAGCCCCTCCAGGGGTGACATGGTTCACTCAGACCTAAATGCAGAGGCAGAAGGACAAACACTCGCAGTCTCAAATCACAGCAAACATGGACCCTTCCCCCGCAGGAACACCGTGGTGCTTTTATGACAGAACCAACGGAGCGGGTGTCCTGCCAGCAGCTGGGGAGAAACCAAGGCAGCCCTGGGGGGGACCCCCCAGCCCCCGACTGGCCCAACTCCCTTCACCTGTTTCTAACCCCTAAGCCCCCTGGGAACAGCAAGCGGGGCTGGTGCGGAGGCCAGGTGGCTAAGAACCCCTGTCTGCCGGCACCTGCCTGGAGGCAGGTGTGGGGGCCGTGGCCTGGGGGCTGCAGATGTGCTGCTAATAGAGGAAGGGACTTTTATTTATTTTATTTTTTAAAATATATTTTATTGATTTTTTACAGAGAGGAAAGGAGAGGGATAGAGAGTCAGAAACATGGATGAGAGAGAAGCATCAATCAGCTGCCTCCTGCATACCTCCTACTGGGGATATGCCAGCAATCCAGGCACATGCCCTTGACTGGAATCGAACCTGGGACCTTTCAGTCCACAGGATGATGCTCTATCCACTGAGCCAAGCCGGTTTCGGCGGAAGGGACTTTTAATAACCTCGGAGGTGACCGCCAGGGGCACGGGTTTCTGATGTAGAACAGAAGAAGCACATCACCAAACCACTTGCCTTCTCTTCGGCAAAAGTACACGCTCTTCACAGACCCCGCCCATGGCTTAGGTCAGGGTCAGCCCTCCCCTGGAGAAGAGCCACTTGGAGGAATCCGCTGACCCGGGGGCTGGACCTTCTGTCCTGGCCCTCCTGTAGGAAGGTAGCATCCCCTGAGCCCTAGCTCACTGCTGAGGAAGATGTGGAGGAAGAAATCCACAGAGAACCTCCCAAAACTTGACTCGAACCAACATGGCAGCCTACGTAGTCTCCTAAGCTGCTGCCTCATCAACAATTAAAAAAAAACACACACAACTAAAATCAAAAAGGATTTCATCAAAACCATAGGAAAGCTGGCAGAGGGGGATATCTACAACTAGAAAGAAGGAGAAATGCTGCTGCTGCCATGTGGACTTTAAAGCCACAGCAGAATTGAGTCGCTGCTGCCCCCGCCACTGCCACTCTCACTGTTGCTGCCACCACCGCCGCCACCCGTGAGGGAGGCCCACTGAGAGCAGAGCACGCCCTGCCCCGGGCCCAGGGAGCCGCCGCCTCAGAGCCCGGCCTCCGTGCCCGCAGCCTTCCCGGCCTGCCCGCCATGGTAGCGAGGGAGCCAGAGCCAGGCCGTGGCCGCGCCTTCCGCTCGCGGCCCGAGAGAGCCTGTTGCCTGTCCGTCCCCCCCCCCCCCCCCCCGCCCCAGCTGCTGGGCCTAGCCAGAGCCTCCGCCAAGGCAGAGCAGACCTACTGGTAGAGCGTGACGGAGGGCCAAGAGGTTGTACCCAGAACACTCTTTGCAGCCTGGGTCTCTAAACACCTAAACCCAGGGACTCTGAAAGCCTGAACGTGTGAAATGAGAGTGGTGGAGGTTACTATGGCAGAGTCGGCCAGAGCCTCCCCATTCTTCCCCCTTCTCATCCTCCTGCTCACCTGCAGCAGCTGGCCCGGGCCCCAGGGGATCCAGGATAAGAAAACATCGATCTGCGGACCCGGAAGAGCCATGTGACCCGGAGGATCCATGTGACGGGGGGGGGGGGGGGTCTGTATGACCCATGGAAGCGGAGTCACCCGGGGGAGCCGTGAGCCATGTTCCCCGGGGGAGTGGTGTGTCCTGGGGGAGCCATGTGCCCCAGGGGAGGGGTATGACCCAGGGGAGCCGTGTGCCCCGGGGGAGTGGTGCAACCTGGGGGAGCTGTATGACCCGGGGGACCTGTGTGACCCAGGGGAGCCATGAGACCTGGAGGGGTGATGTGAACTGGAGAAGGAGTGGATTCTATTCATGTGGTCCTGAGAAATTTGGACAGTCTGCAGCCTTTTTCTACAGAATACTTTGTTGTATTTCCCTACAAAAACAAATGGGAGAGAATGTCCCACTTGAAATTCAAATACGGGAAAAAAAAGAAGGGAAAAAAATCTGAGGAACAGAATAAACTGGTGAATATAATAGAATCAGGGGCAAAGAAAGGGAGTGGACTGATAATTATCAGGGGGATAGGGGGGTGGGGGTGCACTAAGAGACTGGATTAAAATCTTATAATCAATGGATGAGGACAATGGGGGGAGGAGGTAAGGGCAGAGGGTGGGATAGGAACTGGGTGGTAGGAAGCTTTGGGGGAGAAAAAGGAGAAACAATTGTAATTGTAATAATCTGAGCAATAAAGATTTATTTAAAAAATAAATAAATAAAAAGAAAGAAATCCACAGAAACATTTAACAGTAAAATAACCTGCACAGCCAGAGGAACACACTCTAAAGAACTCCCGTGATGAGAAGTCCTTCTTTGTTTGGAGCCTTCTCTAATATGTAGGGTGTCTCAAAAATGAGTATACTTTGGATAAGTATAAAGGCAGTGTTTATTAAAAGACATTTAGTTTTCAAAATTGAGCTCTCAGCTGTTCAAGTGTGAGTGCATTTTTGGGACTCCCTGTAACAAAGAGCCACAGATGAGGCGGCTCAGCTTCAGATGCATCTCCTCACCATCCCCGAGGCTGAAAGTTCATGATCAAGGTGTGGGCAGGGCTGGTTCTGCCTGAAGCCTCTCTCCTGGTGAGTAGATGCTGCCTTCTCCACCCCACCCCCCACCCCCCGTGGTGTCTGCTATGTCCTCTTCTTATAAGGACACTGGCCATGTTGGGCCAGGGCCCCCCCAGTGACCCATTCTGACTGAGTCACCTCTGCAAGGCCCGTCACCAGCATTCGGAGGCCCTGGGCTTAGGGCTTCATATGAATGTGAAGAAGGCACCACTTAGCCCAAACTCCTTCCCAAAGATGACACAAAACCCCACAACGAGTCTACAAAAGTGACTACATGAAAATACATTTTAAAAAGTTCTACATGATAAAAAATCACCATAACAGAAAGCAAAAGGCAAATGAGAGATTGTGAAACACATTTGCTATTTATGTCACAAAGAGCCAATTAAAAAAAATACATGATTATACACACACACACACACACACACACACACATACACACACATATAATATGTTAATATGTATATTTTATTTTATTTTTTTTTAACTTTTTTTAAATTGTCCTCACCTGAGGACCATTTTTTTCAATTTTTTTAATTAAGGTATTGTATGTGTACATATCTTACCATTGCCCCCCCCCCACCTCCAACATATGCCCTCCCTCCCCAAAGTTCTGTGTTCATTTGTTGTACTTGTATTCATGCATACCAGTCCTTCGGTTGTTCTCTTATTTCCCCCCAGGTCTCCTTCCCCTCCCTGCTGTCATTTGGCAGTCTGCTGTTTTATGGTGACTATCTCAGGACCACACGAATAGAGTCCGCTCCTCCTCTGTTTCTCACTGCCCCTCCCCCTGGGTCCCACTGCTTCCCCTGGGACACATGGCTCACCCGTGGCACACAGCCCCCTGGGACATATGGCTCACCCAGGGCACATGGCCCCTCTGGAGCACTGGGGTCGCATATTGGAGGGGCCACGCTAACTCCTTGCTAGCACAGCGGGCAGGCTGGGACAGTTGCATGCGGGCTGAGATGGCTGCGGGCGGAGAGTCTGCCCTCAATGGTGTCTCCTTTGGTGCAGAAGCAGAGCTGCTGTGGACGCAGAGGCTAAGTTCTGAAGCCACACTCTCTCTGAGCCCGGGGCGTAGTGAGCTCTGATTTCGGTGGATTCCCATTCGCAGGGGCGGTGGCAGGTGCGGCAGAGACGGTAGCTCCTGTGTCTCAATTTCCCCTGTAGTATTAAAATCCACATGGCGGTAGTGGTGGAAGCTTTGGAGCCCACTGTTGGCGGTGGCAGCGGAAAGACTCCCCAGGGTGCAAAGGGAAGGCGCCGCGCCATCTCCCCACCAGCATGGTGCACGGAGGTCGGACGGAGTCGGCCGCGGGCCAGGAGACACTGCGCCATCTCTTTGCCAGCACAGCTCGCGGAGACCAGGCTGAGCCAGCTGCGGGTGGCCGCGGCAATGCAAGGACTCTCCAGGTGTCACAAACGGAAGGCGCCGCCCCAGCTCCCCACCAGTAAGGTGCGAGTGGAGACCGGGCCTAGCTGGCCGCAGGCCGAGACACTGCGCCAGCTCCTCAGGATGGTTGTGGGCAGGGGCAGAAGGCACGGTGTAGGTCCCATATCAGCTCCCTGGTTCCCACGGCCGGTGGGCTGGCCCAATCCCTGGGCCTCAGGGCAGAGCGAGGTCTGGCTTCCCTCATTTCAGGTGGCAGCGTCTCCGGCAGGTTCAGTTTTGCCATAGTTTTAAACTCCACATGGCAGCAGCGGCGTCCTGCTTTGTGTCTAGTTGTAGCCTTCCCATTTCGCCAGCTTCCCATTTCACCTGTGGGTCTGTGGAATCCCTTTCTATTTTAGCTGTTGTTTTTTCCCAAATTGTTGAGGAGGTGGCAGCTTAAGAGACTTCCTAGGCCACCATCTTGTTTTGGTCTCTCCTAATATGTATATTTTAATTTAATTTTATTTAAAAGCCCAGTAGAAAAATGGGCCCAAAAAACAGAAAGCTCACAGCAAATGAGAGCCCAGTGGTTGTTAAATATATAAAATGAGGCTCACCATGAAATACAGCTCTAAACGGCCTGGAATTCCTCTCTCTTCTCTGGTCACATTGGTGAAGACTCACTGACCCACAGTGGCCGGGGCTGGGAAGAGTCTTTCTGATGTGACCAGTAAGATAAAAGTTGATATGACCTCTTTGGACATTTGGCAAAATCTATGCAAGTTACAATCATAGAAACTCTTTGGCCCAGATTTCTCAATCCCAGAAATGTGCACTGAAATAGTCCCACATGTGTGCACAGTGAGCTACATACAAGAGTGTCTGTGGTGAGTGTACACAATAGCCAAACATTGCACACAACGCAAAGCCAGTCAGCCGGCTGCTCTGCAGACACGTGGCTGTGAGGGGAGATGAGGGGCCCTGGACATGCTGACAGGAAACCTTCTCTAATATATAGGGTGTCTCAAAAATGAGTATACTTTGGATAAGTATAAAGGCAGTGTTTATTAAAAGACATTTCATTTTCAAAATTGAGCTCTCAGCTGTTCAAGTGTGAGTGCATTTTTGGGACTCCCTGTACCTTATGGTGAAAAGTGAAGGATACATCAGTGTCGTTACACTATCATTTTAGAGAAAGTATTTGAATATTTCCTGGTTTCCCTGGGGCTAGGGAGAACTCCGCCTGGCAAATGGAATGGACAGGACATCATGAACCTGTTTCCTTCTTACGTTAAACCACAGAGGAAAGAGCTCGGAAGTGAACATGGCACATGTTGATGTCCCAAGTGGGTGAGTGGATGACCTGCTCTTTCTTGCATATCTGAATTGCTTCACAATTACAATCCTATATAATAAAAGCCTAATATACAAATCAACCCAAATGGTGGAACAACAGGTGGAAAGACCGGCCACTATGACCTGCACTGACCACCAGGGGGCAGAAGCTCAATGCAGGAGCTTCCCCTGGTAGTCAGTGCACTCCCACAGGGAGCCAGAAGCCTGGCTCACAGATGGCAAGCAGAGCAGTGGTGGCAGGAACCTCTCCTGCCTCCATGGCAGCACTAAGGAGCAGCAAATAAGTGGTAAGGAGCAGTAAGCTGGCGGGCAGTAAGGAGCTAGAGGTCCCGGACTGCAAGAGAGTGCAGGCTGCACTTTGGGACCACCCTTTCAAATAACAATATGTCCTTTTGCCTACTAATTTTGTTTTAAATCCCCACACATATACACCTAATTTTTTCTGACTGCTACATCTATTGTACTCAGTGCTTTCATAGTTGCAGGGGAAAGAAACAGTCCAAATGGCTTTTGCCAAGATAAGAGGATTTACAGGCTCCTATTTCTGGAAGGTTCTGGGCATCACCTTGAGATATGGTTGAATCTAGGGGCCTAAAGAGTGCCCCCTCCTATCTTTCCCTTCTCCACCTGCCTACATCACTCTCAGGCAGCCCTCCAGGGCATGGATGGGCACAGTAGCACTGGGCTGATCACTTTCTGGCTTACTAACCTTTCCATAGTCAAACTTTCCTAGAGATTTAGAAACTACTGACATCCTTGATCATGTGACCACCTGTCTAGTCACGGTTAGTCTGAATGGCCAGGTGTGAGTTAGTGCCGTTCCTGGGGTTGGGCGTGTCTACCTCCTCCCAAAACTAAGGATTCTGAGTGGCTGAGGGCTGGCTTGGTAAAGGGAACTTGAGGCTCCTTTGCCCTCAGAGGGGAAAAGGGTGCCATGGACAGGCCATGTCCTTCCCAGCCACTTCCCTGGGCATGAAGTGATAAGCACCAATGTGCTGAATGCTGGCACATTGCCCCTCCAGTGAGTGAGAGCATTGGCTCCAGGCTGGCTCTCCATTTCCAGGGACAGGCAGCACCCACATATGGCTCTGGTGGCTGTTTCAGTTAGTTTGGCTCCTTTTCCATAGTCTACACCAACCACCCTCACTGTCATTTTTTATTATTATCACTAGAGGCCCAGGGCATGAAATTCATGCACAGGAGTGGAGGTGTCCCTTAGCCTAGCCTTCACCCTCTCCAATCTGGGCCCCCTCAGGGGATGTCTGACTGCTGGTTTAGGCTAGATCCCACAAGACTTTCCTCTCACAATCCAGGACTGCTGGCTCCTAACCGCCTGAAGCCTGATCGCCCATTAACCTGATTGACACCTTATTGCTCCTCTGCCAGCCCATTAACCCCCAACTGCCTCCTCTGCCACTCCTATTGTCCCCAACCTTTCTCCCTTGCTAATGCGATCACCCCCAACTGCCCTCCCCTGCCAGTCTGATCGCTCAACTGCCTTCCCTTGCAAGCATGGTTGCCCCTAAATGCCCTCCCCTGCAGGTCTGGTCCCCCCAACTTCCCACCCCTGCTGGCATGGTCGCCCCAACTGCCCTCTCCTTTTGGCCTGGTTATCCCCAACTGCCCTTCCCTGCTGTTCTGATAGCCCACAGCTGCCCTCCCCTGCCAGCCGTCTGTCTTGTGGTGGTCATCTTGTGAAGGCGTTGGGGGTGGCCATTTTGTGGCAGCCTATTGTGATGATGTGGGGGTGGCCATCTTGTGATGATGTGAGGGCACCAGAGCATGGGCCACCTAGGCTTTTATTGATATAGATTAATTTCAGAGAGGAAGGGAGAGGAAGAGAGAGAGAGAAACATAAATGATGACAGAGAATCACTGATTGGCTGCCTCCTACATGCCCCCTACTGGGGACTGAGCCCACAACCCAGGCATGTGCCCTGACTGGGAATTGAACCATGACCTCCTGGTTCATAGGTCAACACTCAACCACCAAGCCACAACCCCAGGCTGTAATTGTCACTTTTTAATTCTATTTTTGCACGTCACAGTTTGGGTCCTCCATGGTCAAATGAGATATGGAGTTGGGGTGTAAGATGTCCCCCGAGGATGGAAGGGGCAGCATTGAGCAGAGAGGGATGCTGAGCCTGGGGGTAGGCAGGGAGGGGCTGAGGACACCCCAGCCTAGTGCCCTTCGAATTAAGCAACTGCCCAGTTGCCCCAAGTTGGGTTGGAATGGCCCCCACCACCCAAACATCATGACCTTGAACTGTCACTTCCCTGCACTTGAGTCACGTTCTGAGTGAGCCGCCAGCTGGGCCCCACTGGCCACACACTGGGCAGAGGCGCTTCAAGTCCTTTTCTACAGGGACCTTGCAAAGTCTCACCTCATCTACACTCTGTCTGTGTAGACTTTATATATATTGTGTTCATTCTGCTTTGTTTTGTACTTTAACATGATGGGCTCATGTATTTTACAATAAAACATTGGGGATGCACAAATAATCCCACATTTAAGGACAATTGCCTCTGATATCTATATATATATAATAGCCCAGCAACTGGAATGGCAGAACAACCACTGGCTATGATATGCAGCCAACAAGGAGCCAGCCAGCCTGATCCGGGGCTCTGATTGGCCCCTCCCCCAGCCAGCCCTGCCTCTAATCGGCCCCCAAAACCCTGATCAGGGTCGAGGTCAGCTGGCCAACCTCCCATAGCCCCTCCCTCCCCACTGGCCTGGCCCAATGGGCCCCTATTGGGATGGGCTGCCAGGACCCCACTTGTGTGTGAATTCATGCACTGGGACTCTAGTATTAACATATGCTTTTGAGCCCTGTTACCTTCTAATGGCAAATGATGTTTGTAAACAAGGTCTGAGCTTGCCCCCTATGGGCCCTGAGGTGTTAGTGCTTTTAACTCTCTTAATGGACATAGGAGACATATGTGGGTGTGGGGGGGGGAGGGGAGGGAGGGCACTGTGTGAAATCGTAGGTTTATTGCCATTTACTATTCAAATTTAGCAGGCAGACTTTATCTTCTTGCTTTTTAAAATGTTATGTGTATATATATTTGTATATATTTGCACTAATAACATTAACACAACTATTTATTCTAAAAAATAAACTAAAAGATGTCCCAATTATGATACCAAAATTAACACCAATGATAAAAGTGCTGAATGAGCTTTTAAGATTTCTCTACAGTTCTCTTGATCTTTTGGATATAATCTCCAAGGATTTTAAATCAGGTTGCTGCTTTTGGGGATTCCTTGAAATAATTTTTCTGTTACATGTTACCACTTTGATATAAAATTTGGTCCTTTTGTTTCAGCTTGTTTTCAGCTTGGGGGCTTAATACTTCCCCCTTTTGATTTACTTTTTTTGAATATATGAAGCATCTTCGAGTTTCACATCATTCAGAATTCTCCCTCTGACATTTCCCCCACTCAGGTAGCTTTGTTCTTCCTAGTTCGGGGGCTTCTGAAATGGACATATTTACAAATCTCTTATTTGGGTGCATGGGCACTTCTCACATGCATAGGAAACAGACAGATATTTCCCAAGTGGGAATTATGAAACGACTCATGCATGGATGCTGCCCACAGAGCCCATGTGGGGACCCCTGTGCCCGCCCTGCCCCACACACATGGATTCACCTGACAAAGTGAGCTGTGACAAGTGACCATGAAGCCTTGGGGGGAGATGTCCTCGTCCTCACACACAAAGCTCTGTGCACGTTGGCTGCAGAAGGCATCTGGCTGCACATCCTGATCTGTGCATTAGGGTAGCACGTGGGGGCCATGTTTCCCAATGTAAAGGCAGCTTTTTCTCAGAGGAGATTGGAATTGTCAGACTTATCATGACACATTTGCTATGACTCACAGGCTGTTATCTGAAGGCCTCTCAGGAAAGGCGAATACCTCAGAGGCAGGCTCTGGAATACCAGCCCGTCAGGACAGGACTCAACACAGTGCCTTCTGGGATGGGACTCAGCCCTGGGGGACACAGCACTGGGGGACTCAGCCCTGGGGGCTCAGCACTGGGGGACACAGCCCTCTGGGAACTCAGTGCTGCAGGGACTGAGCCCTGGGGGACTCAGCTCTGGGGGACTCAGCCCTGGGAGACTCAGCCCTGGGGGACACAGCCCTGTGGAGACTCAGTCTTGGGGGACTCAGCACTGCAGGAACTCAGCCCTGCGAAGGCACATCCCCAACACATGATGGGATCTGGATAGGAGAGGCCGAGTGCTTTCTGATTTCTGTAGGAACTAGAGTCCTCATATAGGCACTTTACACCTATATTTTAAACTTGCATAACTGAAAGTCCTATATAATAAAAGGCTAATATGCAAATTGACCAAAGGGTGGAATGACTGGTCAGTATGATGTGCACTGACCATCAGAGGGTAGATGTTCAAGGCAGGAAATACCCCCTGGTGGTCAGTGCACTCCTACAGGTGAGTGCTGCTCAGCCAAAAGCCAGGCTCAAAGCTGGTGAGCATCTGCAACACCACTAAGGATATCTGACTGTCAGTTTAGGGGAGCGGGCCTAAGTCATTAGTCGGACATATCCTGAGGGTTCCTGGACTGCAAGAGGGTGCAGTCTGAGGGATCCCCCTTAGTTCACAAATTGTGTGCACCAGGCCTCTGATATACAAATAAGAGGCTTAGCAAATATCTAAGACCTCCTGGAAAATTATGTAATGCAGTGTTTCCCAAAGTGTGGTACGTGTTTCCCAAAGGGGTACTGGAAGAGTTTGGTGGGTATATGCACTGTACCATGCATAGCTGCGCCTAATTCTATGTTCTCAGGAGTCAAGTTAAGACAGTCTTGTGAGGCGTGAGATGGTCCGGTGTGCAAATAAATGTTATTTATAATATAACTTTTATTTATATTTTATTATGAATAATTTTATTTTTCTTTTATTATTATTTTGTGTATGTACCAAAAAATAAAAAATAAATATATTTTGATTGTTATTAAAATACATCCTTTTTTTTGGCGAGAGGTACTCAGCATTAAGAAAATTATAGAAGGGGTACACATATGTCAAAAGTTTGGGAAACACTGATAATGGATATCAAAGCAGATATTTTTTAAATGATGATGTGCAAATATATATATATATAAACATATTTATGTATATTTATAACAAAATCTAGAAAATAGTATTGTGTACAAGTAGAGAAAGAGTTTGGATGGCAGCATTGTTACAAAGGCAATTGAAGAACCACTTTTCAATGGTTCTTTGAAAACAAGAGGAAACAAGACTCAGGTAACCTTAACAAGTGGCTTTAAACTCAAATAAGTGAGGAGTCTTTCTGTTGGACAAATCTGAACTGGCTTCTTTACTGTAGAACTCCAAAACTAATTCCACACTCAACAAGTCCTTGATATACTCATCTTTATTGGGATATATAAATAGGGGATATTTTGTGCCATTTCCAGTGTTTTTACTTTTACAGGTAAATCATTTGATGGAGCTGTCACTTCATTTGTTGGCTTTAGGAAATGTTGGGCAAGTTAACCATGGGGCCCACAGCTGCTGCTGAAGCTTCTGTCCATTGACCTGACTCAGGCATGGTGCAGACATTGGTATTATTAACACCAAAGAGGAATAAACTGCACCTTGCATGGGCTCACAGGGGGACTGGAAACATGCAAAAAAAGTCGGTGAACTTGGAGGTATGTCAACCATCAAACTCCCCAAACTGAAAAGAATGAGACAAAAAGAATGAAACCATATAAAAAAACAACAAGAATGGAACATGTAAGATCTCTGGGGTAATTTCAGAAGGAGTAAAATGTGACTATTCAGAATACAAGAAGGAGAAAAAAGAAACTAATCAGAAGAAAATTTGAACTAATAATAGTTAATTTTAGAAATAACTAATTTCCAAAATCAACGACATTCACCAAAACAGAGGTCCAGAAAGCTCAGATGACACTAAGCATCATAATTATGAAAAAATCTCTACCCATGCATAACATTCAAACTGCAGAAAATCAAAGGCAAAGGGAAAATCAGAAGAAGCTGAGAAAAATGATTAACTACATAGAGGAGCCGGATAAACTTTACAGCCAATATATCATCAGAAACCACATAAGAAACAAAAAATGTTGAGAGAAGATGCCTGCCCACCTAGAATCCCATACCAGCAAAACTAACTATCCTTCAAAGCCAAGTAGAAATAAAGACTCTCTGAGAGCAACACAAATTATGAGAATTCATTGGTGGACCTCTGCTACATAAAATGGTAAAAGTGGTTCTTCAAAATATATAAACAGATACAAGTCCAAATTCATATCCCCACACAGAAAAGAAGGGTTTCAGAAAAATAGAAATGAAAATAAAATGGAGCATCTAATGCATATTATTCCCAATTGATCTAACAGATAATATGTTTAAGGTAAATTATAAATTAACACCAGGAACAAAAACATTGGGTGGTTAACATACGTGGATAAGTGAAGCAATTAATACTGGCTTTGTCAGGGATGGAAGGGAGGACCTGGGAGAGTGGTATGGTCAGATATCTGTGGTAGTGTCACTTGAAAGTGGATGTACACTAGTTCAATAGGTATATTGCAAACTCATTACATATCTTTGAAAAAAATGTAAAAGAGGTATAACTGATTTTCTAAGACAAAATATGCAAATTAAAGAGTAATATGCAAATAACTATGACTCTGCTACAACCACAAGCCATGCCCACCAGTCAATCAGAGCAAGTATGCAAATAAACCCAACCAAGATGGCTATAACCACAAAGAGCAGGAGGGAGGCTTGGGTTTCCCAGGCAACGGAAGAAGCCAAACTTTCCACCTGCCCTAGCTGGCCTAAGCTTCCACTCAAGACTACAAAGTTTCAATTATAGAAGGTAAACAAATCCAAACAGAGATGGCGGCAGCCATGGAGCAAGCAGAAGGCTTGGCTTTGATACAGGTTACAAAGTTTCAATTGTAGAAGGTAAATAAATTCCAGATACCGAGGCCTCTATTTGGATCACCAGGGGGCGTGGCTGGCTTGAAAACCACCACAGGCCCCTCTCCCAGTCTGCCCCATGCTCCAAAGGAACTCCCACCTTGATCTGGGACACCCTTCAGGGCAAACCAGCTGGCCCCCACCCATGCACCAGGCCTCTATCCTCTAATAAAAGAGTAATATGAAGATTGATCATTACTCCAACACACAAGATCAAGATAGCTGCCCCTATGTGGTCAAAAATCCTGCCCCCATGTGGACACAAGATGGCCAGCAGAGGGGGGCATTTGGGAAGCACCAGGCCTGCAAGGGAGGGCAGTTGAGAGGGACCAGGCCTGCAAGGGAGGGCAGTTGGGAGCAATTAACCCTGCAGGGGAGGGCAGTTAGGGGTAACCAGGCTGGCAGATGAGGAAAGTTGTAGGCAAACAGGCTGGAAGGGGAGAAGTTAGACATCAATCAGGCTGGCATAGGAGTGGTTAGGGGATGATCAGGCTGGCAGGCAGAAGTGGTTAGAGGCAATCAGGAAGGCAGGCAGGAGAGCAGTTGGGAGCCAGCAGTCCTGGATTAGGAGAGGGATGTTCGACTGCCTGGTGGGATTGGGCCTAAACAGGGAGTCAGACATCCCTTGAGGGGTCCCAGATTGGAGAGGGTGCAGGCTGGGCTGAGGGACACCCCCCAGCCCCGCCCCCATGCACAAATTTTGTGCACCGGGCCTCTAGTAATTATATAAAATTCTCATTTCAACTAGAGAAGAAATAAAATAGGAGGGAGCATAAAGAAATAAAGAGCAAAGGCTATTAGAAGAAAACACATACAATAAGTAAATATTAATCCCACTATATGATTATACATGTGAATGGTCTAAGTATATTAGTTTTTTAAAAGATTCTTAGAGTATATTAAAAACAAACAAACAAACAAACAAACAAACAAGGTTGGACTCTATGTTGTATATAAGAAACCCACTAAATACAAACACTCAGATAGATTCAAAGTGAAGAAATGGAGAAAGATGCTAGCACTAATAAATGTCTAGAATAGGGATATTAATTTCAGACAAAGCAGAGTTCAGAGGAAGATTACTATGAATAAAGGGAACTATTATATAATGATAAAGAAATTAATCTACAAGTAGAAACATAGTCAAACCTTGAAAACATATGATTTAGCAGTGGTTGGCAAACAGTGGGTCACGAGCCATATGCGGCTCTTTGGCCCCTTGAGTGTGGCTCTTCCATGAAATACCACATGTGGGTGCACACATCCAGTGCGATTGAAAGGTCGGTTTTTGGCCTGGGAGAGTTTATTTTGAAGAAGTAATGTTAGAACAGTCAAGGGATCAAAGAGCCATATGTGGCTCGAGAGCTGCAGTTTGCCGACCACTATGCTAAATGAAAGAGACAGTTATAAAAACCATATATTATATAATCTCATTTATTATACTATATAATCTCATTTATATGATTTTAGATGACCAAAATATGCAACTCAATAGGAACAAAAGTAGAGTAGTGGTTGCCTTGGGTTGGGAGGTTTGGGGGCAAATGCAAGTGACTGATACCAGGTATGATGAGTTTCTTTCTAGAGAATGTAGGTATCTAATCTTGATTTTTTATGGTGGCTACGCAATTCTTAATATGCTAAGAACCATTGAATTATATGTTTTACTAGAGGCCTGATTCATGAATTCATGCACCAGTGGAGTCCCTTGTCCTGGCCTGCGGAATCAGACTGAAACTGGCTCTCTGACATCCCCAGAGGCATCCTAGATTGTGAGAGGATACAGACCAGCAGAGGGACTCCACCAGGATATGATTGGAGCTGGGATGGACATGGAAGGTTGGCCAGCTGGGGAGGGACTGTGGGAGGGCTCCAGGGCATGTCTGGCCTGTCTCACTCAGTCCCAATCACCTGGACCCCAGCAGTAAACTAACCTACTAGTCGGAACATCTGCCCCCTGATGTGCATGTAGTGAGCAGTTGAGCAGCCTTAGGATATCATTAGCATATTATGCTTGATTGGTTGAACAGCCAACTGGCTGACTGGACACTTAGCATATTAGGCTTTTATTATATAGGATTAGAGACCCAGTGCATGAATTCATGCATGGGTGGGGTCCAGCTGGCCTGGCCCCAGTCAGCAGATTAGGGCCAGGCATATGGGGAGGAAGAGATGGCTGGAGGTTGGCCAGGTGCCCCACCCTAATCAGGGCCCGATCAGAGCTGGGCAAGCTGGGGGGAGGGGTCATCAGAAATTGGCAGCCTCAATTGGGGTAGGGGTGCCTGGGGGCCGGTGGCCTGGAGGAGGGGCTATGGGTGGTTATCTGGATGCCCATACCCCTGATTGGAGTGACAGGGAAATTCGGGGGCAGAGCTTGCTGGGAGAGGAGCCGCAAGATGATTGTGGTAGTAAGAACCTATCAGTGATGTGTCGATCCAGGGGGAGGGGCTACAGGTTTTTGGTCTGCTGGCCCTGCCCCTGATGGGGGGGGGGGGCTGATCTGGGGTGGGGCCAGGTGGGGGAAGAGACTGCAGGCCAATCAGTGTAGTGGGGGCCCATTGGGGGCAGGGCCATTGGGTGCAGTGACCAGGCCAGATAGGTGGAGGAGCTGCAGGAGGTTGGCTGCCAGCCCTGCCCTCTACTGGGGTGAGGGGGCAATCAGGGCCAGAGCCAACCAGGGGGAGGGGCTGCAGGAGGTTGGCTGGCTGGCCCCACCACCAGATCAGACCGGTTCACTGGCTACAGTGAACGTCATAGTGGTCAATATGTTGTTCTAATTGCTGGCTTTTTATATATATAGACTAGAGGCCCAGTGCATGAAATTTATGAATTGGGGGTGGGTGTCCCTCATCTCAGCCTGCACCCCCTTCAATCTGGGACCCCTCTGGGGATGTCCAATTGCCGGTTTAGGCCTGAGGGACTGCTGGCTCCCAACTGCTCCTCTGCCTGCCTACCTGATTGCTTGCCCCTAATTGATTCTATCTGCCAGCCTGATCACCCCCTACCTACTCCCCTGCCAGCTTGATTGATGCCTAACTGCCCTCCCCTGCTGGCTGGATCATCCATAATTGCTCTCCCCTGCTGGCCATCTTGTTGTGGCCATTTTGGGACCACATGGGGGTGGCCATCTTATGTGAGGGCATGATGGCCAATTTGCATATTACCTCTTTATTATATAGAACATGCATGAGTTGATGGTATATGAACAGCTCAATAAAGCTGTTAAAAATAATAGAGAAAACTCGGTGTGACATGTTGAGAACTCCATGTGTCATATCCACGTTTTTCTGCAATTCTAAAACTCTAAGGATGATATAAACAGCTCATTTAAAGAAACAGCAGCATTAGTTCCTGCTCAGCAGCTCCCTCCTGCCTCCCCATGGAGTGGCAGTGATGGCGAGAAGCTCCACATCCCCCACCCGTGGGAACTGCCTTCCCCGTCCTCCCTCAGTCTTTCCTGAAAAGGAGTTTCTCCCTCAGCATTAACACCTCTACACTCAGTGGTGGGAATGTCACCGGATGTCACACTGCATTGGGTGTCTGAGATGGAGGACACCTGAGGGCAGTCTGAGAAATCGGTTGTTAAGGGACCGTGTCTCTCTGTTAATTATGCATCTGCGTGAGGTTAAAGGAGAGCAAACTGTGCCAAAGTGCACATTTGGAAAATATTGTATTTGCACCTAATTTCCCGATGCTGTGTGAGTGTGAACCAGACACCATTTGCTAGCTGCAAATCACTCTTCTGGCTCATAGCCGTTCAGCATATCAGTGGAACTGTAACAAACCTCGATTCTATTGTATTTAAGCTAAAAAGCCAAATGTAAGTAATAATGTGTATTTTTTTTAGCTTGATCTTTTAATTTAATTGGCTCCTCTAAACTGAGCAAGTGATGCATGAATGTGTGTCTACAGTCATTGTTCAGTTCTCGGGAGAAAGGGGGATGGGGTGTGGTTCCACATGAGCGCTATCGGAGGCGCAGGAGCGCAGACTGTCTGAATCACCGTGGATCTTCTCCCTCTCATGTCAGACGGCTAACCCTCATCTGGTGGCAGGAGAGCTGTGCCAGCCTGAGGAAGCTGTGCCCAGTGATGGCAGTGTCCCTCCACTTTAGATGTGACTGTCAGCAGGGTGCGACCCCAGGCTGTTTCACTGGCTCTCCCCGGCAAACTCCAATGGACATGCCTGGCGGCACGGGGAATCGAAGGCTCAGTGACGAAATGCCACCTGCAGTAATTGGCTTCCTGGGTCTGCCTGGGCCAAACCACTCATCAATACCCTGTGTGCAGCCTGAGCTGCAGCTCGGGGAGCTCAAGGGAGGCTCTGATCAGAAGAGCTTACTGCGCGGTTCCTCTGGCAACCTGCCTCAGCGTCACCTGAGACCGAGGAGGACAGGGAGAGAACAAACACCACTGTCCCCGTGTCGCCAGGGCCCCCGATACACCAGCTTCTCTGCTAACACAGATGCAAGATCGGGCCTGGCCGCCGTGGTTCAGTGGTTAGAGCGTAGGCCTGTGCATGGAAGGGTGGAGGGTTCAATTTATGGTCAATTCATGTACCCCAGTCGGGGCATGTGTGGGAGGCAACCAATCAATGTGTCTCTTTCACATTGGTGTTTCCCTCTTGCAGTCTCTCTCCTCCCCATCCCTTCCTTCTACTCTCTCTAAAAAAACACAATTAAAAAATATCCTTGGATGAGGATTAAAAAAAAAAAAATACAGACCCAAGGTCAAAATACACCACCTCTTCCCGTCAAGGATGCCACTGTTTCCTGTTTCAAAATCTCTCAGCTCCTATCTGTTGTTGGCCATTTAGAGCCACATGCATCCTGGGAAAGCAGTCACGTGTGTGCTATTTTTCTATATGGTAATGTTTTCTGTGAAAGAAGTTCCCCTTACCTAAATCCCTGAACTACAAAATCCTGCTCAAATGCATTCTGAATGGAGGGGATGTAAGGGGGCAAACATGCGGGTGTTGGTCAGCCTTCGGATGCGCAAAGGTAACTGCCCAGAACCACAGAGGCAGCCCTGCTTCCCACGGACTCCTGGAGACCCCAACACAGTGATCAAGTGGGCGCTGCTTTTGACAATTTCATTTTATTTATTTACTTTTAATATATATTTTAATTGATTTCAGAGAGGAAGGGAGAGGGACAGGAAGACAAAAATATCAATGAGGAGAGAGAGGGTCATTGATTGGCTGCCTCCTGCACACCCCACATTGAGGATCAAGCCTGAAACCCAGCCATATGACTTGACCAGGAATAGAACTGTGACCTCCTGGTTCATAGGTCAACGCTTAACCACTGAGCCGCACCAGTCAGGCTGTTTTTGTGATTTTAAAGTGAGACCTTGCTGTCAAACATTTTGCTTTAGAGGAAGATTATTGGAACTGACCCATTATCTTCAATGTTTTTTTCTTAAAAAAATATATTTTATTGAATTTTTACAGAGAGGAAGAGAGAGGGATATAGAGTTAGAAACATCGATGAGAGAGAATCATCGATCAGTTGCCTCTTGCACACCCCCCACTGGAGATGTGCCCGCAACCAAGGTACATGCCCTTGACCGGAATTGAACCTGGGACCCTTCAATCCGCAGGCCGACGCTCTATCCACTGAGCCAAACCGGTTTGGGCCATCTTCAATGTTTTAAAATGTGTGTCAATTACAGAGGATACCATTCATATTGACCACTTACATTTAACCTTGGAGTTGAAGCACAGCATGTAAGTAGATCGCGCCATTCATTTGTTCTTCACTGACTCATCCATTTAGTCATGCATGAGGCCAAAGAAAATGGAAACTAATCCTTTGTTCAGGCCAGAGCGTGGCACCTGGACCCTAAAGAATGTTTAGGAATTCAGTGTTGAATCGCTGGTCAAGTCTAGGGAACCTACTCATGCATAAATTTCATGCAATGGGCCTCTAGTCATTTCACATTTGTGATTTTTAAAGAATGGGCTGCAATCTTGGTTAAGATTGATTGGCACTTCTGTGATAGAGGTCCCAGGCCCATCACACCAGACCCCACTGACTGCACATGATCTCTGTACACTGGAGCTCCTGAATGCTTCAGAGCTGCAAACTCTGGGGACCCTGAAGATAGGAAATGGAATTTAAAATCTCCCCCCAATGCTATTTAAGGTAATATTTTCACTTTTAAAAACTCATATATTGCCTGGCTCAGTTGGTTGGTCATCCTGTGCACCAAGAGCTCCTGGTTTGATTCCTGGTCAGGGCACACGCCAGGTTGCAGGCTTAGTCCCCAGTAGGGGGTGTGTAAGTGGCAGTGGATCAATGTTTTGCTCTCATTGATGTTTCTATCTCTTTCTCCTTATCACTTCCTCTCCCTCTAAAATCAATAAAAACATATATTTTTTAAAAACCACATATATTATCCTATCTAATAAAAGAGTGATATGCAAATTAACCATCACTCTACTACACCCACCATGTCCACCAGCCATGCCCACTAGCCAATCAGAGTGAGTATGCAAATAAACCCAACCAAGATGGCTACAGCCACAGAGAGCAGGGAGGAGGCTTGAGTTTCCCAGGCAATGGAGGAAGCCAAGCTTTCAGCCTACTCTTGCTGGCCTAGGCCTCCACTCAAGGCTACAAAGTTTCAGTTATAGAAGGTAAACAAATCCAAACAGAAATGGCAGCAGCCATGGAAAGAATGGAAGGCTAGGGTTACCCCTGACAATGGAGGGAGCCAAGCTTTCTACACATCCTGGCCTGCCCAGGCCTCCACTTAAGGCTACAAAGTTTCAATTATAGAAGATACATAAACCCCAACTGAAATGGCTATTGCCACAGAGCAAGCAGGAAGCTTGGCTTCATTCCAGGTTACAAAGTTTCAGTTGCAGAAGGTAAATAACCCTCACATACCAGGGCCTCTGCTTGGGTCACCTGGGAGCGTGGCCAGCCTGCAAACCACCACAGGCCCTTCACTTAGGCTGCCCCATGCCCCAAGGGAACCCCCACCCTGATCCAAGACATCCTTTAGGGCAAACCAGCCAGCCCCCACCTATGTACCAGGCCTCTATCCTATCTAATAAAAGAGTAATGTGCAGATTGACCATCACCCCAACACACAAGATTGCTGCCCCCATGTGGTCAAAGATCCTGCCCCATGTGGACACAAGATGGTCACCACAAGATTGCCAGCAGGGGAGGCCAGCTGGGAGGGACCAGGCTGGCAGAGGAGGGAGGTTGGGGGTGACCAAGCATGCAGGAAAGGGCAGTTGGGGGGTGGGGGGACCCAGGCCTGCAGTGGAGAGCAGTTGGGAGGGGGGAACCAGGCCTGCATGGGAGGGTAGTTAGGGGTGACCAGGCCTGCAGGGGAGAGCAGTTAGGGTGACCAGGCCTGCAGGGGATGGCAGTTAGGGGCAAACAGGCTGGCAGGGGAGCTGTTAGGCATCAATCAGGCTGGCAGGGGAGTGGTTAGGGGTGATCAGGCTGGCAGGCAGAAGTGGTTAGGGGCAATCAGGAAGACAGGTGAGCAGTTGGGAGCCAGGAGTCCTGGATTGTGAGAAGGATGCTGGACGAGTCCCAGATTGGAGAGGGTGCAGACTGGACTGAGGGACACCCTCTCTGCCATGCACAAATTTTGTGCACCAGGCCTCTAGTCTATATTAATAAAAGTCTAGGTGGTCCTCATGCCCTCACAAACGATGTCATCACAAGATGGTAGCTGCAAATATGGCTGCCACAAAGATGGACACCATGCAGGGGAGGGAAGTTGGAGGTGATCAAGCTGGCAGGGGAGGGCAGTTGGCGACGATCAGGCCAGCAGGGGAGCAGGTAGGCATCAATCAGGCCAGCAGGGAAGAATTAGGGGGCAATCAGGCTGGCAGGCAGAAGCAGTTAGGGGCAATCAGGGAGGTAGGCAGACAAGTGATCAGAAGCCAGTTGTCCTTGATTATGAGAGGGATGTCCAACTGTCTGCAGGATTGGGCCTAAACTGACAGTTGGAAATCCCCCAAGGGGTCCAGATTGGAGACAGAGCAGGCTGGTCTGAAGGACACCCCATCCCATGCACGAATTTTGTGCACTGGGCCTCTAGTCTATATATAAAAAAGCCAAAGTTACTGATTATGACTAGATGACCAGCTGGTAGCTATGACATGCATTGACCACCAGGGGGCAGACACTTAGTGCAGGCGCTGCCCCCTGGTGGTCAGATGACCAGCTGGTGTCCTGGTCAGAGGAAGAGCATGGGGGAGTGGGTGACAGGGCAAGGGGAAAGGAGGGGTGTGGAGGACCCTATAGCCCATTGGGGTGAGGACCAGCCAGGTGAAACTAGCACTTCCATGGTCTCAAGGAAAACACAACACTAAAACCCAAACTTTTCTCAGGTTATAGTGACACAGCCATGTGTTACTTACCTTCTCTATGAACATGCCTTAATGTGGGTTTCTCCTAGGCTTCCACAATATCTAACGTACTCTATGCACCTCCAGAGTCAAGACAATGGTCTTAGAAACATTTTTTTCTTTGTTTTTCACATTTTGAGCTTCTCCCTGAGGATACAGTCCCTGAGCTAGGAAAGGGATCCTGGCCTCATGGGAGGCTTTTGTGTTGGTGGGCACGTTCTCTGTCTATCTTGACGGCATCAATGACACCATCCCGAGTGTGATGACATTGTAAGTTGTTTTGCAAGATGTCACTGATGGGTAGTAGAATATGTTGCCCCCAAATGCCACCTTAGGAAAAGGATTGCTTTGAACTGAAGACAGTGGAGGAATCTGTCTAAAAGGAGGACAGAAGAACGTGCTACCGAGAAAGATAGGGGACAGCGCCAGACCCTCATCAGCCCAGGGATTCACGTGCAAACTGTAATCCCTAGCCCTTACCTTCCATTTGTTTTCCCGTATACTTACCTTCCCAAAGCCCTCTGCCCCTAGAAACTCAAATTCCCTTTTCTGTCCAATCCCTTCTTTAGAACATAGATTGCTCTTTGGTTAAGATGCAAGAGAAGCCCAAGTTCTACCCATCCTTTTGAGTTACCACTTGGTCCTCCCCGGTGAATGCAGAAGGCTCATGTTAACGAGCTTCTGTTTGCTTTCTCTTGTGGATCTGCCTCTTTGTCAGTCTAAGCTGCAGGCCCCAGTCTATGGACCCGAGGTAGGTAGAGAAATGATGTTTTTTCTCCCCTGCACTACCATTAGGAAAACTGGGCAAAGAGTAGGTAGAATCACTCTGTATTGTTTCTTATGACTGTGGATTGTATGTGGATCCACGCTTATCTCAAAATAAAGGTCAGTGAAAAAAGTTGACAAATTGTCTTCTGAAAGGAAATAGTGATTTTTTTCTACCAGACAATAACTGAGAAGCCGAACTGTAAGATTAAGTCAAACAGCTTAGTCCTCAAGGAATCACATACTTTCATCTACAGCACAGCCTTCTAAAAGTTGTCCTGAAATAACAAGTTCCAGCCAAGCATAAAACTCTTTCTGACAGTTCCAGAGCTTCTCACCTCTGACTGGGTCACACCACATAACCGCTAAGATCAATTCAAATCACGTGTGAACCTCTGGTGTGACATAGAGTTACCTCTTCCAGGTACTGCTTGCACTCACTTGTGAAATTTGGACTTAACCAATGAGAGGTGACTGCCCACTGCAGACCCACAGCCTCTGATGGGGGAGGGGAAGCTGTCTTTGCAGTGTGGGTGCCGCCCCTCAAGGTCTGACAAGAGGTGCCCAACCCAGCATATTGCTGAGCTGCAATGGGGGTGTTTTTGCTTCTATTTGTAAGTCTGACACTGTTGTTCCCTGGGCTGCTGCCTCCATCCCCACTCTGAGGCTGGCTTCAGTATTGAGGACCTTGATTGTCTTTGATGTTTTCAAAGGCAGGAAAGCTGCCTCATTCAAGTGGCACTCAGCTCCAGGTGAAGAATGGTCCTGATTTCTAGAGTGTCTATCAGAGGCAATTACACCCTAATTGACCTGTTTGGCATTAAAATGTCTCCTAACACTTGCTCCCATATTGGGAAATGAAGATCTTATTTCTCTTCTACTCAAGTCTGTGTGCTTTGAGAGATCATCAACTCTAAACTTTCAGGATAAAAAGAACCAGATGGTGATATATATATATATATATATATATATATATATATATATATATATATATTTATATATATATATATATATATATATATCACAGTTGACATTTTCAAAATCAATATTTTAAACCCAACACAGAGAACACAGAATATGCCTCTGTTTCCACACAGGTTTGGTAAGTAGCCAATCTGTCCTGGGTACAGTGACAGGTGCTGGATACACAAAGACAGAGAAAAGACCCACAGGGTGTCTAGTCTGGTGTGGGTGTCAGTGGGGTTGGGGGACAGGACATGAACAGACAAATGTTACTGTTAGGTTTGAAAGGAAGCAGGAAAGGAAGCAGACCACCAGGGAATTTTAAAGTAAAGTTTATTCCCCGGTAATGGGCGGCACCCACACTGCAAAGAAAAATCAGAATTGGAGGAGTGGGGAGGGGGCAGGAGGACCCAGCCGGCTGACTTCTGGATATGGAGAACAAGCACCACGTGTCTTGCCTGGGGGTCCCTTTTAAAGGCCCAGGGCAGAACAGGAAGAGGTGGGTTATAAGGACACTTTGGCCTGTGCTGATTGGTGGTTCAATGTCTTGGAGATGTCTCTGTGACAGGTGCCAGTCATGTGTTAAACTCTGCCCACCAGTTAGGAGGGGGGAGAACCTTACAATCCAGACTCTTTGATTATATTTAGAAAAAGTTGAAAGTCTGGGCAGGGATTCAGGGGCTTTACATTGCTTGGGAATTCTGGGCAGGAGCATGGCTCTGGGCTTCCCCGCCTGCCTCCCTGGCCTCTTGGTGATAGGGAGCGGTGAAATCGTCTGACTGCTTCCGGCTGTACATGGACGAAGATGGGCATGTCAAAGGCCAGAGTCAGGCAGAGGCGGGTTGGGGTTGAAGGGGAGCTATTGGCTTGCAGTCACTGGAGACATTTCAGCGATCCAGGATGTAGCAGGAGCTGGTTTACAGTCACCCGAGACATTTCAGCAAGTTGCAGTTGCAGTCACTGGAGAGATTTCAGCGATCCGGGATGAATGAATTTGAGGAGGCAGGGAACTAGGAAAACAAACAAACAAACAAACAAACAAACAAAAAAACAAACAAAACAGAGATCCAGAGAGAGAGGCCAGACCTGACCTCATTGTAAGCATCATGGATGACACAACCTGACCAGTGGCAACCAGAGAGCAGTTCTGAGATATTGCCGGGTGTGCTGTCCTGGTCATGGGTTTCACGGGGGTTTCCCAGGGCTGGGAGAAGGAGGAGGGGGAGGGAGACTAAGGCAGGCCTTAGTGGGGCCTAACACCTCACATTTATTTCGCTCCAGGGTCCACTTGAGAGGTGATGCCAGGATGGATCGCCAAGTCTGGCTGCGGTGGGAGGAACTGACTCCCCGGGCTGGAGGGGTGGTCCTCTGGAGGCGTGGTCAGCTGGATCTGGCCTGGGAAGAAGCCTGTCTGCATGTTCCTGGAACAGCTGTAAGGGTGAGGCAGCCACACACGGAGAGAGGCACTAAGGGTTTTAAAACCTTGGGGAGAAACAGGAGATGGAGTTCCTGCATGTGAGATTGGGCAAGGAGAACACCTGTAAGGGTTGCTGGAGGCAGATCTTCTGAGCCTCCTTGATGAGAGCAGTGGCAGTCCCCAAACAGTGGAGGCCAGCTGTATGGCTCTGAGACCTGAGGCAGGATTGCCCAGATGAATGGGTCCTGCAAAAATTCTTGTAAACAGTTAACTTTAGAATCACTTTTCTTTTTCCCATTACTGTGCCATTGAAGGCAGGGGGAGGAGGGAACAGGCACTGAGGACAGAGCATTTTTGCCAGTCAATACCCAGGAAAGAGATCTGCATACTGCACTACCTTGAGCTTCACCGGGGCTTTTGGTGTTGGTGGTGGGGTGTGTTCAGGATCCAGGTGTCTTCAGTATTCAGACAGTCCCAGCATGGCCAGTGGCAGGTTACAATCTGGAAGGACGGTCCTTCCATGCTGAGACGCAGAAGGCCTATCATGTTTCCAGGATCGCTTTGATTGCACATGCCAGGCAAGGCTTGAGGGCACTGTGGTCTTCCTTTCCGCACTTGAAGAATCACCCCCACCACACACAGCCATGTGTGGTCCCAAGGCAGTCAGCAAAGGTGTGGGATTTTGCAGACTCACGTTCTGTGGAAGGCAGGTTTAATCTGCCTTCTTTTCACAGGTATTAAAACCCTTAAACACCGTGAATGTTTCGGAGCTGGGGGAGGGGACCGGCTGGGCAGCGGTTGTGGTCCAGCGGTGGCAGAGGGGAGGGGTTTATAGCTCAAAAATGACATTGGCCCCGTGGGAACCAGAAGGGGGCGGGGTTATCCATGCCAAGATGGCGGCGGCCACGTGGTGGCAAGGCCGCTCACAATTGAACAATGGGAGTGCACTTAGCTGTTTGGAGAGTCTGTTTTGAAGGAGGGAGGCTTTCCCGGAGGTGGTGCCAGGGGTGGCGGAGGTGGAATCCACAGCAGCAGGAGTCTCGGGAGCTCGTTGCGGGGGTGGGAGAGCTCAGATGAATGGCGGGCACCAGGGACCAAGCTTGCACCTGTGCTAACGCAAGTCAGTCCCCCTGGGACTGAAGCCGAGGCACGGTGGCCACTGCAGGGGCCGAGGGAAAGCAGCGTTGAGGGGAAGGCGCAGGGAAGCAGACCATGGTGGTGGGCTGAAGCTGCGGGGTGGCAGGGGAGGGGAGGGGGGCGGCTGGGTCCGAAGCAGAGAGGACAGAAGTCAGAGCAGAAGTGTCAGAGAGAGTGAGTGGGAGAGCCTGGCACTTGGAACCCTGAGCAACATCCCAGTTGAATTTACTGAGGTCAGGCGAGGATGTTTAAGTCCCGAGTTACGTTACAGAAATAGCCAGATTGATGTACCCCTAGGGTACTAGATTTTGACCCCCAATTTGAAAACTAGAGTCAGGTCGATAGCAGAGGCAAGGGACCAGTGTCCCAAGTAAGCCAAAAGCTAAGGACCGGGGACCCGAAAGCAGGGGAGGTCTATACCACTTCTTCTGACTTGGGAACTCCTGGAGTTCCCCAGAGGGCATAGATCCCGGAGGCAATCTCTGACATGGCCGCAGTTTATAGACAGAGGAATCTGGAAAAAATGATTCTAGAAATTAATTGGGGCTGGGGACTTACCGCTGACAATGCCTAGCTGGAGGGAAGCAGGGTTCCTGAGCCATGGGAGGTACCCCAGACTGTGGAAGGTCACACAAAGGCTCAGCCGGGTTTCGCACCAACATATTAGGTTTGAAAGGAAGCAGGAAACAGACCACCAGGGAAATTTAAAGTAAAGTTTATTCCCCAGTAATGGGCAGAACCCATAACGGAGGTAGAGAAATCAGAATTGGAGGAGTGGGGAGGAGGGAGGGGGACCCAGCCAGGCTGACTCCTGGATATGGAGGACAAGCAGCACATGTCTTGCCTGGGGATCCCTTTTAAGGGCCGGAACAGAAGGGGGTTGGGCCCAGGGCAAAACAGGAAGGGGTGGGTTATAAGGACACTTTGGCCCGTGCTCATTGGTGGTTCAATGTCATGGAGATGTCTCTGTGACAGGTGCCAGTCATGTGTTAAACTCTGCCCACCAGTTAGGAGGGGGGAGAACCTTACAGTTACAACACGTGGGGTGCTGCCATGGAGATACCCCACACCTTGGCACCAGAGGTACAAGCGTGAATATTAATTCATTCAGGGAAATCATACTCCTCTTTAAAATTATTTGGGATCCACTTTTCTCCCCCATTTGTACAGTTTTGCTCCCGTCCTTAGCTTGTGTTCATATTGGGGCACTCCCTTCTTAAGTTACTATTTTAATTTGTACATTTTAACATTCTGAATTATGGGGAAGGTCACGTGTGAGATGCTTGGTCTCACTGTCTCCATCCTATCCCAGCCTCCTTTGTCCCTATGGCCTTCAGCTAATAGCTCCTGCTCAGTTGTACATGCTAATTATTAGAAGGAATGATTAGCATGTAAAGCTTGTGGGTTGAGTTCTACAAAAACAGCCCCTCACAAGAACATGCCTCTCCAGGAGGCGAGGGAAGCATGTACAAAAATAGTGATTTTTCATCAAAAGTTTGCAGGAGCCTTGAGGCCAGACTCACCTCAACTAGTCAACTGACTCAGAACAAAGACATTTCACAGCTTCCTCTGACCCCTGCTGCTGCCCAGCCATCTGTGGTCACCAGTCTCCTCCTGGTCCTGCCATTTCCTGCCTCCTGTGACATGAAAGAAGCCTGAGCCAGTCCTTTCTGAGGATGGATTTGAGGACCAGCAGGACTTCCATCTTCTCAGTGGTGCCTTCTCTGCCAGGAAAGCTTTCCTCACTCCAGGCTCTGATGTTCTGAGCTGTGGTCTCTCCACGCCTTAGGCGCAGGGACTTTGGTCCAGGGACAGGCAGAGTCTGCACAGACATTCAGTTGGAAATGGAAAAACAACAAATACTGAAACATGTTGCTAACGTTCTCACCTACTCATCCCTTTGCATTCTTTCTTCATAGGTATTCAGAGTTCTGAAATTTACAGGCATTTTCCTCTTTATGCCTCTTTCTCTATTTTTACATGTGTAGGTATCTGTGACATATTATATTATTTTGTATGTTTTCCACATAATTAAAATAAAGTGTATCAGCCTGTATGAATCCTTTTTAAAATATTTTTATTGATTTTTTACAGAGAGGAAGGTAGAGGGACAGAGAGTTAGAAACATTGATGAGAGAGACATCGATCAGCTGCCTCCTGCACACCGCCCACTGGGTATGTGCCCACAACCAAGGTAAATGTCCTTGACCGGAATCGAACCTGGGACCTTTAAGTCCGCAGGCTGACACTCTATCCATTGAGCCAAATTAGTCTCAGCTATATGAATCCTTTTGAACCTCACTTTTTCTCCCAGGCCACATTATAATGTGGATATTTTTTATGTATTTACACTGCACCCTAAGTGTTCTCCCCTGCAGTATTCCACTGTATACCATAATTGGTATGTGTTGATTTTTAAAATTGTTTTCAATGTTTATTCAACAGTAAATACATGTGCACTCTGGCACCTTGTGAACGTGTCAGAGTTTTTAGGGTGTCATCTGGAAATGAGCCTTTCAAGGGAGTGAGAGAGCCCCCACCCACAGCAGACTTCTGTGATGAAATGGACCTGTTGGTTTCACCCCAGTCACTGTAACCAGGATGAGCAATAGAAACATTTGCTTGTTTACTTTTTAAAACAATGCGATGGCAAAGGCAATTTGTAACCATAGCAATGCAGAGATTCTGTGGAGGAATCCAGCCCTCAGCCTTTCACTCAGTGACAACCTGTACATGCAAACCGCTTAGCATTCTTATGTCTGAAAGTTCCTTACCCACCACCCTCACCCCACTAACAGTGTCTCCACCCTCACCCCACTAACAGTGTGTCTGGTGTGGTCACTACATACTTATCTGAAATTCTCATTCTTTCCCAGCCTCTCCTGTGCCGTATGAAATTTTTTCTTTTTTTTTTATAATAAAGAAAGTAATTATTTCTTTTCAAATAATCTTTTGTTCCTGTGACTGCTTGGCAATTCCCCTCCGTGCCTCTGCTCCTGCTGCCTCTGCTGAGTGAGATTGATTGGGATTTATGGGATTTGGGCTTATGGGATCACCGTGCTTGCTCACCATGTGGGTTCCTGTGCTTCGTCTCTGGAAATGTCCCACCTGCCATCTCTCTGGTTATGCCTCTCCTTCCCGCTCTCTGCTGTCACACCTGAAACTCTTATTCGATGTATGTTTGAACCCACTCATCCTACCCTCCCCTTCTCACAATGCCTGCTTCTCACTTCTCACCCAGCAGTCCCGGGGACAGTCTGGGAAGCTGCCTCACGTGGTGGTTTACTAGATGGTGGGAATTAAACACCAGTCACCGGGACATGGGAGACGTCAACAGGACCTGGAGTCCCGGTCTGCGTGCTCTCTGGAGGGAGCCTGTGCACACTGACCGATGTGGCCTTTGGCAGTTCAGTAGTTGATGTGACCTGTTCAAGGCACCAGTCAAGGAAAGGAAAGCGAAGGCTCAGTCCCATGTCTGAGGAGAGGCCACAACAGGAAATGGAGTCCCTCGCCCACTCGGAGCAGAGTGGAGAGAGAAGGCAGTAGCATTCCACTTGTACAACCAGCCCAGATACTTTTAAGTCCAGGGTAAGTGGAAGCAGCTGAGCCAAGACAGTTAAAGGCAAGAGATTTTCAGATTGGGGTTTTTAAAAATTCAACCATATACTCATTTCAAAAAAATGCACCTACAGTGTCAGGTCCCAAAGGACCAATAGTGAGAGGAGGGAATGTGGACCATGCAGACACTGTGGCCTGAGCGCAGTGGCTTCACAGGAGAGATTATTCAGGGTGAAGAGGTTATTACATCAGGAGGAATGTGATGAATCACGAGGGATACTAGAGTCCTGCCCTCGAGTGCATCTTCAAAATGAACAGAATAAAAATTGGAAGGAAACCACGAGGAAGGCCTCTGCAGTGATAAAGAGAAAAGCAATTCACACCTCAACAAATCCAGGTAATGCAGGCAAACCTACCGAGGGGGTGCGGACACCTGCCTGTCACGGTCAGTGGAAGCCCAGGGTCGGGGAGTCAACCCCTGAGGGACGCACCTTCTTCTCCAGCCCATGACCTGAGGCCCAGGCAACAGTGCACCCGGGAGCTTAGCTCAGTCTGCGGTGCCCACAGCCAGGGCAGTGCCCCGCTGGAGAGAGAGCCGCTCAGCACGTGCCTGTCCTGTGCTAAGGGTCACGGCTGTGTCACGATGTTACCAGTAAACAGCCCCATCTTACTGCTCTTCCTGTTTCTCTTATGTTTGTAGCCAAGTTGCTTGGTTTTTCAGCATAGGCCAAACAATGAATCCAGATTCTCTAACGGCCTTCGGAGAACAGAGTTAGAAACTCAGACACAGCTCAATGTTTCTGTGTGAAGACATCCCCACCGAGGCTCTTCAGAGCTGAGATTGCCCCCACCCAGCGCTGGTGGCTGAGTCCCCGGGGTCTCCTCCCGGGGATGAGGGGATGAGCACCTGCTGGTGCCCGCTGGCTACCAGCCGGAATGGCGGCTGTGGTGCTGGGTGGACCGAAGACGCCTTGCAGACGTCCGCTTTCTGTCTAGGTCTTCCCTCCTGGCCATGGGCAGGGGTCAGCCTCCTGGTGGAGGAGCACCTATGGCGCCAGTGAGGGGCTCTGCCCCTCCCACCGTGGGCTTTGAGGCTCACCACCAACCTTCCCCCCAGCAGCTGGGGTGGAGCCTCCCCCGGGAGTGGACCATTGTGGGTCCTCCGTGGCTCCAGGCCCCATCAGTAGCCGTGACTGAGCCTCTGTCTTCCTGGGGGGGCCCTGTCCCCGGCAGAAAGCCCCACTTGATGGGTGTGCACATACTTTCCTCGCTATGTTGTAGGTTACCCTGCTTCTGGGTGTCTTTGCTCCAGTCCATAGGTTAACGGGGCAGGTATCAGTGAGGAAGCCCCCATTTTATCGAGACGCCTCCTGTTATTTTGTGATTAGATGCGGGAGTGGAATTTAAAGGCAGACAAGGACACAAAGCCAATGTCCTCACCCCCAGCGCCCGGGTTCCAGCTGGAGAGCATGAGGCTGTGTAGTTGAAGGGCAGGCAGCGAGGCCCCTGTGTGCGGAGATGCTGCCGCGGCCGAGACACATATTCGCTGTCCGCTGTGCACACAAGCCGGGCCCCTTTGGAAGGAAAATGGCGTGCTGACCCTGTGACTGCGTGTCATTAGGCAGGTAATGGGTTTTTAAACATTTGAATCTGAAACATATTGTAAGAATTCTGCGCCAGACACATCGTGCGGCAGGGCGGCTGTTAGCTTCTGGCGTGGCATTACAGGAGTGCCGTGTTTTCCTATTTCCTTTAATTTTGGAAGTAGAGACAAAAGAGATTGCAAGTCCCAATTTCCCATTACACGGTAAGAGAGAAATGTGAAGTCACATGCAAGCTGTATTTGGAGTAGGGATGGAACAGTGGCATTCAACGAGGGCCGATTTGCCTTGTGGGTGATGTTTCTCAGTCGCAACAGGGAGAGCGCCCCAGTTCCAGCCAGGATGTGACCTGGCTGTGGAGAAAACGGCCTCATCTCTTCAAGGCCCGGATGTGTCCCTGTGACAGTTACTGACACCGACGGAGGGACCGCAGGGTCAGCTGAGTGCTGTGCTCGCTGGAAACCCGCACATTTCATTTCCAGGAGGCTTTCTTTCCAGGCGCTCAGAGACTTTCCATCTTGTGGGAGGTGTTTGAGCCTGCAAATCCTTTTAAAAATATATAGTTTTATTGAAAGATTGAGAGATGGAGGGAGGGAGGGAGAGAGAGAGAGAGAGAGAGAGAGAGAGAGAGAGAGAGAGACTCATCAATCTGCTACCTCCTGCATGCCCCTCACTGGGGATCGGGCCCACAACCCTGGCATGTACCCTGACCAGGAAT
This sequence comes from Vespertilio murinus, assembly GCA_963924515.1. Lineage (NCBI taxonomy): Eukaryota > Metazoa > Chordata > Mammalia > Chiroptera > Vespertilionidae > Vespertilio > Vespertilio murinus. Next base: position 87,721,151 of record OZ004709.1, on the reverse strand, counting down.
CCAAACCAGAACCTCCAGGTTTATAATTTGCCGGCGTATAAGACGACCCTTTGGCCCTGAAAAATATGCCTCCAAGTGGGGGGTAGTCTTATACGGCGAGTATATAACAAACTCTGTATTTTTAGTGGAAATGTTAGGGGGTCGTCTTCTTATACGCCGGCAAATACGTATTTTTCAGAGCCAAAAAATCGTCTTATACGCCGGCAAATACGGTAAGTTGACGACGCTGAGCCACGCCAACTGGACGGGGAAGTGCACCTGAGCTGTCCGGTTGGTGAGAAAACGCCCTGGGTTCCCCTGGAGCTGCCCAGCTGCGCCTCCCGCATTTCATTCACATTCTCAGATCGACCCCAGCGAGAGGCCCTCTCCGGAGCCCGGGCCACAGGGGCGTGAACCCTGTCACAGAAAGCAGCTTCGGGCTCCTCCTGGGACGGGAAGGCCAGGAGAGCAGGGTGTTCCTCTGCTGGGGGCAGCAGTGTGCAGGGCATGAATGAGAGGGAGACTGGGTTTCGCTGATGCCAGTTCTCCACTCATAACGCAACCTGGCTTCCCTCTGCCCTGCTGTGCCCACAGGCCTGGCTGCAGCCGGAGGCCCTCCACTGGGGAACCAGGCTCAGCGCTGCTACCTGAGACCCGCCCCCTCTCCATCCTTTCCCCCGGCGCCCCCTCCTCTCTGTAATGAACAGTGCAGAGCGCAGGCTCCTGTGACACACTCCTGTCTGGTTCTCAGCCTTTTTCCTGTTTAACCTACACCCACAGGGAAGCGGGCGCTGCATTGCAAAGGAGACAATTGCCTGCGGGAAGGCAGGGACCCCAGGTCAGGGCTTACTGGGCCTCACCGTTTCTGCCGTGACCACCTGGGTCCTCATCAAGCAGCGGACCACTGGCTGAGGAGGACAGTGGAACCCTGGAGCGAGGCCTCTGTTTTGAGATCTTAAGTTCAGCTGAAAAAAGAAACAAAGGCAGGAATCTAACCAGCCACCCGTAGCTCCCTGCAGGCCCGCCCAGAGAGCCAGCGCAGGGCCTGTGCCCTTCACCCCTTCACCGGGAGAGGCCGGCCTGCTGCCTGCTAACGCCAGGCCCGTGCACTCACGCCCCCGCTGGCCTGCAGGGTGACATGCCTCTGCCCGCTGCAGGGAGTGAGTGCATGTGCCACGGGGAGCCTCGAGGTGGAAAGCCGGGGTGCCCTGTGCTTGCCCTGGGGTCCTGGTAGCTGTTGCCCAAGACAAACAGGCTTCTCTGCTGAAGGACTGGGCCACCAGCACGAGGCTGCTGCTCTCCTGGTACAGGCCCCAGAAGCCTTTGGGAGGGAAAGGGCCAATTAGGTTGGCATTAGGACCACAAGAAACAACAACCTAATTTAAAAGGAAGAACTTTCAGGAAAATAGATTTTCTGCCTCTGTGATTCCAGAAAACTCTCCCAGCGCTCAGAGGCATTTATAATCGTAGTAACAAGAAAGAGCAGGGCCCAGACTGAAGTCTTTGTCGTTATCGGCAAAGGGCCTCTGTTTTCATGCAACAGGCTCTTTAAAAATGCTCTTCCACATGCATGCTGGGGTGTGCAGGGCCCCAAGACACTGGGAAGGTGATGGACATCGGGCCACTGCTACGCCCTCTCTGAATCCTTCGCCCCTCGTGCCGCTTGGCGATGGAGCCAGTAGGTAAAGTTGCAGGCCCTCTGCCCCCAGCATCAGGCTTCTGGGGAGAGGGTGGTCTTGTGGCTCCTGGGCACTGTGGGTGCTGATGCATGGCTGCCCAGTGACCCTGTCCTTGTGCTTCCTGGGGCTCTGCCCAGTTAGGAAAGTGCTCTTGGGAAGAGCTAGTGGCCTTGCCTGGAGGGTTCCCCCTTCCCCTGTGTCTCTCCCCACCTCACCCCCACCTCCTCACAGCTCTGCCTGCTGTTGCAGGGTTTCTTTGGCACCCGTCCTCTGCAGAGCTCATTACAGAGGACAAGTGCTTCTAAACTGACAAATGACACTGTTTCCTCCCTGGCCCACGTGCGAAAGGAACAGGTCGATGTGAGCCGCCCAGTTCAGATTGATCCCAGTAAGCGCTGGGCCGCGCTGGCCACGGCACCGAGGCCGCTACCCTGGGAACTGCTTACTCCTGTAACTGCATCGGCCGCCCTCCCTGCCACAGGGACCGAACAACCGGCTCTGCGACAAATACCTGAGGGCTCCGCCGCCAGCAGGCATTGATCGATTTCAGAGCTCCTTCCCAAATCGATGACAGTGCAGCCAGCACTTCGGGCTCTGGACTCAGGAAGTCCATGGTCTGAACCTTCCTCTGAGGTCAGGCCTTGGAGACCTGGTGTCTGGGGAGGTGCCCCCGCCCCCGCCCCACAGCACCTCGTGGGAGGCGCCTGCTTGCTGGGGGGCTCAGAGACACCCTGGGAAGGACGTTCAGGAACACAAGAACATGCCGTCAGCGAATCCTCTAATCTTCATCTTCATCTTCTCATCACCTGCGTGATTTACGTTGATGGTTAATGAGGTCCACGTCTTCACTCAGATGCCATGCTGTGACCAAGCAAGGCGACTCGATTTAGCTTCATTAAACAGCCCTCCGGTGTTTCAAGTGCTTCGTGCCACATACATTAGACTGCCATTGAGATAATTGGATCCTTGTGGCTCTTAATTTTTCACAGATACACTATTTTGAAAATAAATCACAAACCATCACTTTGAATGTTAAAGTGAATTGACATTGAGCAGCTTTCCTGCTTCAAAGCCACATGTCTGCCCCTCTAGGAGGTGGGCCTCAGCCTCGGAGCCTCCCACCCGAACCCCCTTATGCCCAGGTCGGTCCAAGGTGCTCAGAACCCTTCTGACCCAGTCAACCCTCTTCTCAGAGCTGAATGTGTCCAAACACTCGGCGATGTTATACACGGGGCGGCTGTCGCTCTGAAGCCTTTGTCTTCCCGGGCGGTGCAATGGCGTTGGATCTGCGTGGAGCGAGTGCGAATGGTGAGGAGACACCATCTCAGGGACAATTCGCTGCAGACGAACAGGACACTCGGCATAGAAAGAACTCAATTACATGCTTCCATGAAGAATAAACATGTGCTTTTCTTTTTCAAAAGAGCTCTTTCTTTGCCTGTTGTGGCATCAACATCAGCACAAAGCGAACAGCTGAAATGCACTCTGGGATAGCCTTTGATTTGAAAATGCTAACACAGGCCCCTCACTAAGTTGCCCCACACCCTGAACCATCGCAATTACTGATAATTCGAAGGGGCCACCTGACCAAGTGTCTGTCGGGCAGTAAAATAAGAGAGCGCAGTGGATGTCAAGCGCAAACACATTACCAAACTCATTTTCTCCGCTTCCCGAAACTGCACCACACTCATCATTGTTTAGCAGGCGGACGGTAGGGGAGGTGAGACGTTCAATAAATAAAGGGTAAATGTATTTGCAATTACCAAATGTTAATAAAACACTGCTCCTGCGAGGCAGCGGGCGGGAGGCCGGCGACAGCAGGAGGGCATGGTGGCGCCAGGCTGAGCCCTCCCGGGGCTGCTGTCCTCCCTGAACCACTGCAGAGGCCGAGCCTGGGTCTGAAGCGGATCCCACCGCTGACTGAGGAGGATGGCTGAGGGGACCCGGGTGCCGCTCAGAGGAATCCTTCGCGTATTGATGTCTGTTAGCAAGTGGCTTGTGGACTGGATGTGACACCACTGTTCCTTCTCTTCCTGGAAGACCACGTCTGCCGTTCCCAACACCACCCCTACCTGCCAGGGGCTGGCAGTGGAGGGCTGTGTACACAGAAGGCAAGCAATCCGTGTTTGCCCAGTGCTTTATGGTCGTCCTGGCGCCGGGAAGCGAGGAGGACGAGCAGCTTATCACAGCAGCACAGGCGCTGCTTTACCGAGAGTCCCCGTCTGCCCGTAGGTCTGACTTTCAGAGACTTTCCTGCAAATGGTACACCTATTTAGCCCACAGCGGGGGTGGGCAGTGCTGTCCCAGCTCCACAGAAGCCAGCCAGCCATGCACACTGTGTGGATCCCCAAATTGTGTGGGTCTGTGTTGTCGTGTTCTTAAGCTAGATCTTAACAAACAGCAAGAAGGGGGGAGGGGTGTCCAGCTTCAAGCTCCCCTACATTTCTCCTACCCAGTCCCTGTCCCCAGGCTGCTCTGCTCCCTGGCTCCCACTGCCCACGTGCCCGCCCTCAACATCCGTGGCCACACGCACACGCATGGGCTTTCCTCCTGCTTCACCGGTGGGCCTGTGAAGATGTGCCGGGGCCAAACCTGATCCTGTCTGACCTACCAACTGAGGAGGTTTGTAACCCTCTTTTAGGCCTCACTTAGCCATAGAGGTTTAGGTTCACAGCAGACGAACGTGAGAGCTCTGTCGGCCGCCCCCAGCCCGGTGCACACCTACCACACCTTGTGCTGCCGAGGTGCGTTTCCGCCCGGTGGGCCACGCTGATGCACATTGCCCCCCAGGCCCGCTCATGCGGGGGCCTGATGTGGCGGGATCTCCCTTCTCCGTATCCCGCACGGAAAGAGAGATGAACGAACCAGTTCTAAGGGGAGGCGGCCAGGGATTGAGAAATATTAGAAATAAAGAGAGAAGACACAGAGATAGATTTTAAGCTGGGAGCTGGGAGGGCCGCTGCCCTCCTCTGCTGGAGAGGCAGACTGACGACTCCTGAACCACACAGCACCTCTATTTATTCTCAAATCCACAAAAGGTGGGGTTTTCACAGGAAAAAACAAGAAGCCTAGGAGGGGCCAGATCCCACCCACTCCTTCCTGCCTGACAAACACAAGCCAGGAACTAAGAACATCTCTGCACTCCCAGGGTGGGAGTGCAACTGACATGATTCTGCCAATATCCCGGGCCCAGTCAGCAACAATCTAAACAATGTCCAGGTATCTTCCCATTTGGCCCTCTACACGCTCAGTGATCTGACCTGCAGGGGATGCCCACCCTGTAGCCTCCTGCAGACCCTCGCCAGCCCAGCACCTGAAGCCAAGGACCAGCACCTGTGCAGCAGGTGAGACGGGCGATGTTCACTGCTGTGTCCCTGCACAGAGTCCCCTGGCCCCGTCGGCCACTGTGCATGTTGTCATGGCTGCTTTCCATCCACGAAGCTGAGTCATTGCCACAGAGGCCACATGGCCGGCAAAGCCAGGAATACACCTTCCAGCCCTTTCTAGGAAGAGCTTGCTGCCCTCTGGTCTAGACCATCAGTCTGGAAGGCCCAGCTGCCACCTCTGGGCACCAGGGAATCTGATCAGAGTAGGCTTCAAGGACACCCTGATTTACAATGCTCTCAGAAATGTCCGCAGCGTTTCCAGCTCCCTCACAGGCTCTGGCATCCCTCTGCCTCTGGGCTGGTGGTCTTTGATCTGTTATGTCGTGATATTTCCTCAAGTGACGAGTCTCTGACAAGAGGTGTGCGGCACAGGATACTTCTAGGAAAGGACTGGCCCCACCTGGTATCCTGCCGCACAGGAGGGCCTGCTTACTGGGGCCTGAGCTCACCAGATAGTCCACACCGACCGTGAAATGTGTGCTGGCCTCGACCCATGGGGTGCCCGCTTGACCTCTGGACACTGGAGACAATGTGGCAGAGCCTCCAGAGCTCAGAAGGTGCAAACCTGGTGGGGTTTTCTTTTTTGCTGGTTTGTTTTTCAGCGATGTTAACTTCTGGGAGTCTTCAGACACGGTCCTTCTCCGTCTTTCTGGTAAAGGTGCATCTTGACTGAGGGGCACAGAAGATCACTTCGTGAGAGGGTCTGGAAGCTTACACTCCAGCTTTGTGAAGATGAGATAAAAACACAGCTTTCTGTTCCAGTCAGGACTGGAAGTCACAACGAACTGGTATCAGGTCACCCTGACCCATGAAACTTGCCTCTTTGTGCACAAGTTTTATTTTTTCCCCCCCACTTTTCTTTTAAAAACCTGGATAATGCAAAAGAAAGAGAACAGATACTCACTCAGCGTCCTGGGAGGCCCATGCGTTGGACACCACAGTCTGGTGCGTTCTGCCCTCTCTGGGTGAGAGATAGGAATCCACAGTTGTTTCTAAAGTTTTGATTGGCACTCAGTGTCCTCAGGCCTGGCTGCAGTGCCAGCACCCCTGGGGGCGGGTGAGCTCTATGTTTCAAGTCTCTGATGATTTCTTGAATTGTTAGGTAGCCTTGGTTGAGCCTGAAGTGGAAGGGTTTGCTCCCCTTTGCAGGGAATGTGTCTGGGGATCCATTTCATGGTCGCGTGGGTGCAGAGGCTGAGTGTCACCGGGAGGCCTGCTCTTCTGTACAAACGGTCCCGGCCGCTCCCCCCCCCTCCCCCCCGGACAGGCGTGTCGGCGGGAGAGACACCTGAGACCACACACATTGTGTTTGTTTATGCAACTATGCCATCTGCTTCTGAACATGCTCTTTGCCGTTATCTTTATGTTGTCATTTTAGAACGCTTTCCACCAGGAGCCTAAGCATGGCCTGTGACCACTGATCTTCCCTGGGGCTCAGAGGACCCGTCTCCTGCACTGCAGAGCTTTGTTGTATCTGCAGCAATTTTCCTATAATTATGTCATTGATGATTAATGGTGTTTTGGTAGTTTTGATATTTGCATTAGAAAGATCTATAGTTCTCAGCATTGGTTTTCTTATCTATAATGATCCATTTTATAATCTTTTCCATTTTTTCACCAGCATTGTGACAGTGTCTCAAATTCTCCATTTCTCTCTGTGCTTATCTTAGCAGGAACTTGAGAAGGATGCACCAACCACCAGCTCACACCCCAAAGCATCTCAGCAACAAACACCCAGCTCAATGTGAAAAGACAGAGGCTGCTCCCCTTATACCAAACATCCAGCACCCCCTCACATGGCATGCGGCATCTAGTCAGCCTTTAGCTGCGTGTCAATCACCCTCTGCATTCTAGTTCTTGAGGCAGGGAACAAAACACAACGTCCTGATCCACTGGGGGAGGCCGAGGGTGAGCAAAACCGGTAAGTAACCAGAGTGTGGGAGAGGGCGCTAAGGACTTCAGCACAAAATGAAGATGGAAGAGGAACTGAGGCTCAGGTGGGGAGAGGGTGCCCACACCGGGCCTGGGTACAGGGACTGCTGAGCTGTAAGAATGCACTCCTCTTTGTCCAGCGTTGAGCTCTGCCCTCAGAGCACACCCAGACTCCCTGTGCTACACGTTTCACCTACGACCAGACACTGCAGGCAAACCAGCCACTCAGAATGTTCTACCTGGAGATCCCATCATGCCATCGCTGCTGGCAAAGAAATGGCATTCCAGCAAATCTTCCCTGGACCACTGCTGCCTCTGTGCCGGCCCTTCCAACTCCCACCGGAGGTGATTTGCTGCTGTGCGGATTGGTTTGCATGTTCTAGACTAGCCGTAGGCAAACTAGGGCCCACAGGCCGGATCCGGCCTGTTTGGCTGATCTATCTGGCCCACCGAGCTGAAAGAGCGGAGGGTTCTCTTGCTCTCCCTTCCGCTCCTTCAGCAGGCCAAGATGAGAGTGCCAGCATGGTCCAGTTTAAGAACCCATTGTGGCCCGTGAGTCAAAAAGTTTGCCCACCCCTGTTCTAGACAATGTGACAGAACCAGAAAACTGTTCCACCCAGACCACCCTCAGGCAGCAGGGACAATTCCTGCCTTGGAGCCCCTGACCACCACTATCCTTCCCACAGGGGGACTGACTGGGTGAGTCACTATCCTTCCCACAGGGGGACTGACTGGGTGAGTCCTGAGCACCAGGTGAGCTCACTGTCTCCTGGAAGCAATACCAGGGCTTGCCCAACCTCCCCAGGCAGGGACTACAGGACAGACAGCAATGAGAACAGCTTTCCCTGGTTCCTGACCATGAGTCCTTTCCCCTGGGGAGGCTGGAAGGAAGAACAGCCCCACCCCCAGTGCTCACATCCTCACCCCCAGATCCAGGTCTCCTGGCCAGAAAAGGCTCTTTGCAGATGGAAGTAAATGCCGGGTCTTGAAAGGGAGGTGTGGACAGACCTGGGTTAGGAGGGTGGGCTGAAAGTCAGACCAGGGTTCTCAGGGACAGAGAGAGGCAGGTGGTCGGGGAGGAGCAGGAGAGCGGCCATCCTGGCTATAAGGATGTGGGGGGCAGGAGGGGGCCCCCACATCCATCACCTGGCATGGGCAGGTGCTCCCAGGTAGAGGACGGAGTCCTGACCCAGCCCTGGGACTGGAGCTGCACGTGCACACTGCCCGGATCCAGTGCATGGTTACTGCACAGACACTGCATTTCCGTGAAGGAATACCATGCAGCCACACACATCTTTCCTGCCTGTCATCACACTGGAGGCCAGGCCTGTACCAGCTCCGAGAAACCTGTTAAAAACCGTCAGTGTGCGGTAATCATTTGGTAAAAACCATCAGCATACGGTAATAATTGGGGTGAAAACTAGAGTTGGAAGCACATCGTTCAGACTCCCTGCTGCTGTGGATGCCATGGCCGAACGAGGTGCCATCACCACTGACTTACCTGCTGGCCCCACTCTTCCACCCAAGAGAACAGGTACCCAGCGCATGCCTCCCTTTCCCCCCCCCCCCCCCCCCAGCTACCATGGCCGCCGTCCTTTCTCTGCTGAGATGACCTTCGGTGACCCTGGAGCAGCACAGCCGCTGCACTGGGGGAATGAATCTGCCCTACCAGAATGACTTATGCTCCAATAAAGCCAAACAAACCCTAATTGGGTAGGACGAGACCACCCAAAATTATGTTCCTGATGGAAAACAGAACGAGGACTAATTACCCCAGCACACTGTTCCATTAGCTGTAACTCCACAGTCAATTAGTACTCTGTTTAATTGTACAATTAATGGACATATAAATTAAATTCATAGTTTATTTCTACCACTAAATTACTTATTTGAATCGCCTCTCTTCGGAAAAAAAGTGGAGACTCAATGCATCCATTATTAAAATGACTGGGTAAGGGACATTCTGGGCACGCCTTAATTGTGAAACAATTACTCCTCTGTGAGGGCCGGATGCCACGGGTGTTATTGGGAGCTGGATAACTTACTTTGCTGTGATCAGATGCACAGGTGATGGTTTCATCGGGTGACTCGTGGTGCTCCCGGCAGCTTTCAGCCTCCGTGAGCAGGTCCCACACTCCCTGGCGCTGCTGCGGCGGCAGGCGCTGGGCGGGAGCTTGAGCTGACCTGTGGGAAGCACAGTGAGAATCCCCGGGGATACCCCGCACTCTTAGCAGGCGGGGTGGTGAGGTGGCTGGTAGAGAGATTCCAGGGCTGCTTGCCCGCCCTCCCCAGCCGGGGACCACAGAGGGAAGGCAGCAACAAGAACAGCTTTCCCCGGCTCCTGTACAGCAGCGTTTCCCAAACTTCTCTCATGGTGAGAATCACCTGGTGGAGATGTTAAAATACAGATTCCTGAATCCCAACTAAGAAGTGCTAAACTAGAATTTTTGGGAACATATAGGTAAAATTGTATACTTAACTAGTGCTCTTAGGGTGGGGTGGGGGGGCAGGCAATTTCAAAGGTTCTGGAAGAGGTAGAGCCACTGGTTTCCTAAGGCAGCACCCTAAGCACAGCAGGGGGGGGGGAGCCAGAGCCCAGGACCTTGCGCTGGGTCATCCAGCCGGGCCTCAGCCACCTGGTGGGCTGCAGGCTGCTGGCCCGGACACGAGCTGCCTTCCTGCACCTGCTCGGTGGCCATGATGACATTCCTCTCCCAGGCAATCAAGCTCCCACCCCGTGTGCCTGAATTCTGTAATCTCGGCAATAACACACAGCTGTGCCTCCCAGGGCCTCATCAGCCGTCTCTCTGTAACCTGTGGGCCGGGGTGTTACTGACACTTAAACTTAACCCCAATCGTAACGGGGTACACGCCTGCCATCCGCAACCCCGATTTACCGAGCTTCGTCTCATGATCCATAGGCCCTCCACCTCTGAAGGGTGAAGTATTGGGCAGCCGGCTCCTACCTCTGTGACCGGGTCCTTGACCCCCTTCCTGCCCAGGAGGGGGGGCTCCGGGAGGAGGGGTTCACGAAGGTGCACACGGTGCTGCCTTCCTGGTGTCCCACCAGAGCCAGCAGGCCAACACAGGCCTTTCTGGGTCCTCAACAGCCCCCCTCCAGGACTTTGGGTTCTGCCCACCGATGCCTCTCTGTGACTCCATACACATTTCCTGGGCACCTGCTCTGTGTTTGAAATACACCCAGCTTAGGAAGCAGCGTGGTGACCAGAGAGGGGCAGGCCAGACTCTGCCTTCAGGGAGCACATGGCCCAGGTAGGGGGTGGGGCGGGGGCGTCAACCAGAGGATCTGAGACTGACCCCCTCCCCCCAAGCGTGGGTTCTAGTTGGAAACAAGGCAGGTGGAGGTGTGAGAAGAGGTGGCAGTGACGGGCAGGTGGAACGCAGGCACCAGCCAGGACCCTTGGGCAGCCTGGGCTGCGAGTGCCAGGCCGCTGAGGGCATTTCACAGGGAAGCAGGAGCAGCTCTCTAGGAGGTACCTGCCCTTTGTAGCTGCCTTGGGGGTTTGCTCATTTATCATTGAAACTTGGCCCCACCTGGGAAGCGTGGACACCACCTGAGCCTTAGGCTGAGGGCTATGTGGCGGCTTCCTCCAGCTCCTGACCAGGTGATGATAATGCACAGGGAGCGTGATTTGGAGAAAGCAGGTGATCTGTGGTGAGAAAGGATGTGGACGTGGATGTCGAGGATCCCTGGTCCTCACAGGAGAGCCTCTGATGGTAATGGCACAGCCCTGTCACTGGCACAGCCCTGCCCAGGCCTTGCGGACTGGACTGGATGGACGGGAGGGGGTCGAGGACCATCAGCGTGCTGGCTGTCCCAAGTCCGCCCTTGCCTGGGGCTCCTCCAGTGGCTCCTGAGGGAGCCCAGCCCGACCTTTGCTCACTTTCATTTGCTGCCCTCTCATCATCAGGCTGTTTCAGATGGGTCTCAAGCTCCTCTCCACCTTTAATGTTTTCATCCCATTGATCCTCGTGAGTTTCAGATGCTGGGCCAAGGCTTCCTCTGAGTAAACAAGAAAGAGCGCACACACACACACACACACACACACACACACAGTGCCCGTCGGGAGCACTCCTCTCTGGGGGGGTTCCCCAGGCCGCCGCGCTTAGGGCCGGACCGCGCTCGCCGGTCTCTGGACGGGTGCTCAGCCACAGCGGCTTCGACGGCATTGCTTCCTGCTCCACAGTTTACAGAGGAAGACCTAATTCTTTAAGCCTTGGAATTACTAATAACAGCCTGACATTTGGGGAGGATTAATAGAAGAAAAAAACTACTTAGCATTTTAAAATATTTGAGGCTTTAACTGACTTCTGAGACTGAGTGCATTAAAAACTAGTGGGATATAAATCTTACATCCTTTCCTTTCGGTGAGACTGGCTGTTCTGACTCAAGGTCAATGTTCTGAGCAAACCACAGAGCCCCTGGGAGGCGGTGGCGACGATCCTGCAGTCACATGCACGCCCTGGACAAGGTGGTGACAGGCAGTGCTGGCGAGCGGCTACTGTTCTGACACCTCCTTGGTGCGTATTTCCTCCTTATGGCAGCTTTCCCAGGGTGGGAGTTGGGGTGCCTTCTTTCCCTTCTAGGAGCCTGGGCTCAACTATGCCATGTGCCTGAGTGCCCACCCTCCTCCCCTGGCCTGCAGAAGCCTGCCAGGTCCCCTGGCTGTGGCCCAGAGCAGCCAGCATAGAGGCCGATGGGCCTTAGCTACGCACGACCCAGATTTTAGAGCTGGGAGGGGTCCCCCCCTCCCCATCCACACGCCTACTCGGCCTCTGGGAGGAGGTGGCCAGGAGGCCAATGACAGGAATAATGTTCCTACTGAGCTCCAGGTCCCTGACTCTGTGGCTCAACTTCGGTCTTAGCAAACGGAGAATCCGTCTTTCCCAGTGCGCAGTCCCAAGAGCTTGAGGGGTCCTCACTCCCCTCTTCCTTTGCACCCCAAGCCCAAGTGGTAGCAGATCCTATCCTTCAGAATATACCCAGCAGGGACCGCTTCCCCCACCCCACCGCTGCTTCCGCTTGACCAACCCAGCTCCTCTCCTGATTCCACAGTGGCTATTCCTGCTCGCTCTCTGCCAATGCAGCCACAGGCCTTCCAGAGCAAAGTGCCCGCTCACCTCCTCCCAAGTGCCCCGGGCCTTTGGGCCTGGCCCGGGGAAACCCCAGGCCCCTTTGCCCGCAGCCTGCATGCCTCGGAGGCTGGGCCATGGAGCCAGCTGTTTGCCTCTATACCCGCCACCGGAAACCACCTGTGGATGCATAGCTCCGGAGCAGCCTTTTCTGCACGCCCTGCGTCATCTGTGCATGGTCATTACTGATGGGCCACCGAGAGCAGTTCTTGAGATATAAGTGCAGCTTCGGACCCAGAAGCTTCTCACAGGTGATTCATTACTTGAGGCAATGATAAAAAATGGATTCATATTCACTGTGATTTAAAAAACAAACTAGAAAAATCTTCTGATCCCTAAGTTAGCGAGCACGAGCTGTATCAACAGCAATAGCCTTTCCGTGGTGCGTGCTGTTCTAGAAGACGTGCCCCCAACTGGTCTGCAGACCACGCTCCGGGGTCTGTGTGCAAGCACCTGGCAGGGTACATGGCAGCGTGTTGTGGGTCACTCCATGGGAAGTGAGCATCTAGCCTGCTTCTGTGCCTCGCTTAATTACAGCAGCGCATGGACATCCTGCTGCCCACTCACCATGGGGTGAGGAGTAAGACCGTGAGCTACATTGTAGCAGCGGATCACGCGGACACACGGACACGCTCATCCATCGGTCGCCCTGATGTCTGAGAAACGGTGGTTGTGCCGGCTTCTCTCCATCCTAGTTCTCACTGAGAAGTCCCGGATGCTCTGAGAGGCGCCCGGGCGTGTCAGGACGGAGCTGCATTTGGCGACAGAGCTGAGGCGGCAGTTTTCACGGAGGCTGCTTGGGCGACCTTAGACTCTTCTGAGGCTTTAGCTTGTTTGATGCCAGGAGGCTTGAGCTGGCTTTGCTCTGGCGTTTCTTTATCTTCCTAGTACCCATTTTGTAATTTCCCAATACCCTCTTACCCCTCAGCTCCCACAACCCACATGGGCCTTTATCCTCCCCCTACAAGTGGGGTGCAGACCCCAGCCTGTCGTGACCGGCACCTTGTACTCCCAGGGGCACAGGGGCTGGGTCAGGGTGGACGTGGAGCTCACGTTAGCCCAGAGTGGCCCTCAGGACTCACTCAGACATGCCTGAGCCGAGACACCCTCTTCCAAGCAAGCCCTTGAGGAGATGCCCTGCACTGTGTGGCAGGTGCATGGTGAGGTCCACACGCTCCCAGCCTTCCCTGGGAAGCAGGCTGTGTGAGGGGACCCTCAGCGGGGCACAGAGCCCACACAGGGCCCGCGTCCCGGCATGGCACCACCGTCAGCATTTTTTGCACGAGGAGGCCAGTGGGCACCGGCTTTTCTGCTGCCTGAGACAAAGAATCCTGAATGACATCCTCCCTGAGACCCCAGCTCCTGGGGTTTTTGGACACGGGCCCAACAACAAACAGAGAAGCCAGTTTGGGGCTGTGGGGAAAGCTGGGTCCATTGAGGCCATGGACCTGCCCACCCCACCCTGACAAGGCTGGACCATGAGGGGTCTTCAGAGGGGAATCAGGAACCTTTGCAGACCCACCCGTGTCATAGGAGAGGAGAGGGAGACACAGGAGGGAGGGCCCTCCACTGACCCCGGGGATCTGCCTCCAGGGCAGCGCTTTAGCTTGTAGTGGAGGCGGGTCGTGTTCCCATCAGTTCCTCACTGTCATTGTCCTCAGCATTGCCGTCATTGCCCATTTCCACGCCCTGCGACCTGCTGGACACTGGGCTGCGTGGCCCATCTGCCTGGGCTTGGAGCCTCACCAGGGAGCCCCCGGCATGTTAGTCCTGTCATCAGCTCCAGGTTATATTGGGCAAACCCAGGTCATTCCTTTGTGTGTTTTTTAGTCCTAGTCATATATGTTTTATTGATATTTTAATGCTCACCCCAGGAGTGAGGATATTTTCCCATTAATTTTTAGAGAGAGTGAAATGGGGGAGGGAGGTAGGAAGAGAGTGAGAGGAAAGAGAGACACATCAACTAGTTGCATCTCATAGGGCCAGGGATTGAAACTGCAACCAAAGTATGTGCCCTTGTCTGGGGGCCAAACCCAAGACCCTTCCGACCATGGGCTAATGCTCTCACTCTTGCCACTGAGCAACTGGCCAGGGCAAACCCAGGTCATTGTTGACAAACTTGGTCAACAGGTCATTCCCAGTGTCCAGAGCGCGGCTGTAGGCATGCTGAGCACTGGCCAGGGTGGGCACAGCATAGGAAGCACAGTCCTGCCCACCCGGCCTTGGAGGCAGAGTCCTTTGACTAGACGTGGGAGTGGAGAAGTGGGGGAAGGGAAGGCTGAGATTATCAGGGTCTTAAAGGTGGCTGTTAGGGATTGTCTTCTTTATCCCATGAGCCACAGAGGATCTTTGTGGATTTCTTTTAGGAGGAGGTGGCGATGAGCCTTGCATTTTAAAGAATAATTTAGAATAATGTGGGATGGAAGAAGGGAAGTGTGCCAGAGAGCGTGGGAAATCCTTGGGGCACAGCCTTTGAGATGCAAGGGCCTAGAGTAAGGAGGCTGAAGAAGGGAGGTGCCCAGAGTAATGGCTGGGTCTGAGAAAACTCAGTGGGGTGGGGGGACACATGGTGCTGGGCACAGGGAAGCAGCGAGTTCAGGGCAGGCTGCGCGAACTGGGGCAGATTTGGAGGGCAGCAGCACTGAGCATGAGGTGGGCTGAGGGGTCAGCGGGGAGTTTCTGCTTACAGACAGCAATTTGAACACGGATGCATGGGAGCTGCTAGGAAAGGAGTAAAGGTCAGACAAATAGAATCAAGTGAAACAGGGGGAAGTAGGGCAGGGTCTGGAGAGGCCAGCTCTGGGTGGCGGGAGGACTAGGAGGTGGGCCCATGGCAAGCAGGCAGAGTGGGTTTGTGGAACCGACAACCAGGCTACTCAGGTCCAATGGGAAAAGGAGGCCAGGCCAGAGAGCAGCCGGGGGCCTGTGTTTCCCTTTGTGGGTGAAATGGAGGGGAGTGTTTCTGAGCAGCAGTGAGGATGGCGGCTGAGAGGCTGAGGAAGAAAGTACAACTGGGAACCTGTCTCTCGTGGGTTCAGAACAAAGGTGGGAGGTTCACCCTCAAATGCAGGAGGGCAGAGGGCGGAACCAAAATCACGCTCCTTCAAATACATTAATTGCCATTTATTTTATTTTTTAACATATTGGTTGTTTAATCAGGTTTCTATTAGAAATTCAGAACCCCAGTTTGTGAGGAGAAAGCCCATTGGTGAGAGCAGAGTGGAGAAGCCTGAGAGCTGAGGAACAGTGTTGGCTTTGGCAGAATTTCTGAATTCACAGCCTTCTGGTCAACCTTTCGCTGTTCAGTAATCTCATATTTCTCTTCTCTGTGACGAAGATCTCGCCCTCCTTGTGTCTGGGCGTGTGCAGCTTCTTCTTCTTGAAGTGAGCATCTGTGAGATGTTTTGGGATTTCACATCCCTGATATTAATTTTGGTGGAGGTGGCCATGACAGATTTCTGGTGTGTTCTACGCAAAGGAACTCGATGGGGGGACCAGTCACAAGTAGCAGGCCTACTCAGCTGCACCAGGAAAACCACCCTCTTGCCTCTGTGGTGCCGGTGAGGGATCAGAATGGGCCCAGGAGGGATGCTGGCCCACAGTGTCCTCACATGATGACTGAAGGGTTTCTTGCTGTGACTCAACAGCTTTTGAGACACATCTTCAGTAGAATAGCATCTATGGGTGTTGTGGAGTTTAACCACTCAGGTACCACCATTCTTGTCACCACCAACTTTCTCCTTTTTCTTTTTAATCCTGGTTTTAGCTACCGAATACTTCCTTTTGTGCCTTTTGGGAATACACAGCCGACTGGGAATATCTGCCAATTCCTCTTATAAGGAAACATGAGAGCAGACAGGACAAGAAAGGGGGTCTGGGCCTCATGCTGAGCCCGACATGAGGGTGAGCGTGTGCCCGTTGTTGGGGTGGGACCCGGGATGCCTCTTCCTGTGGAAGCGACAGATCCTGGTCCCTGAGGGCATTGCTTTTTGCACAGGGGACCCTGTGACTGATGGACCCACCCAACAACAAAAAGATTTTCTGTTAAAGACATGTGAGAAATGCTACATATTCTATTCCCAACTGAAGAACTCAGTTGAAAGTGTCATGCTAAAGATTAGGAAATCCTAACACACACACACACACAAAAAAAAAATTGTTGCTGATGATTTCTTTAAGAGTGAGCCAGAAACACCATTCTAGGGGGTCCGCCTTCCCGGTGGCAAGGTTGGCGCCACTGGGAACGGTGCACACCTGTGGGCCAGGGACAGGCCCTGAGCTAAGTAAGCTGGGTCACGGGCGAACCCCAGCACTGGGCCCGTGGTCGGTGGGAATTAAAACAATCCAGCCGGTATTCTCCGCTGGCATCAGAGAGCCTTCTCATACCCGCAGTTCCCTGTTTATTATGCGCATTGCTTACCTGTGCAGACACTTCTGGTTCCTGGTGCTGAACAGGATTCTGGGAACTGTCCTTGGTGCTAAGCACTGGCAAGGTCCTTCTCTGCCCCCTTTTGTCCCACTTGAGGCTGCCTTGGCTCTGACACAGCCCTGGATTGGACCTTAGTATGGGTCTCCCTGGCCCCTCTATGGTCCCCTCCTTGACAACGATGGTGGGAAATGTCCATAGGAAGACAGGAGGGGACCACGAAACTGCTGCTGTGGAATAATTAAAGAAAACCTTCTGTTTATGAGCTGGGCTCAAAATGTTGCACTGCCCAGACTGAGGTAAGCTAAGTGGCCTCAGTCCTGGGAGCCAGCGAGGCTGTCCATGGCCTCCCCTTCCACTCACACCTGAGCGAGGCGGCTATTGCTGTCCTCCCTTCCCTTCAAGCAAAAGGGAGGACCCTCTGCAGCCTCGCACCTGAGTGAAGCACAGTCCTGCTCCGTGTTTGAGATTGAAGCTGGTGGGTTCCAACCAGGTCCCAAGGAATCTTCCAAAATTGCTGAATTCAGAGCACAAGCCCTATGGTTGCCCTAAACCAAAGGGCAATTGAATGCCACTGGACTTTCCACAGCCAAAAGCCTGTTCTAAACTCTTCTGGTCCACGGTCCTCCCCACACGCCTTGCTGGAGCGATGCTATAGGGCCCACAGCAAAGAGTCTCAGAAGATGCTCAATACCTTGAATCCCTCCTTACTATACACAGAACTGCACTGTGCAAATAACTTCAGCTGGATCTGAATTCCAATTTGAAATCCCAGTGTAAAATGCACTCCCAAGAATACGTAATTAGACAATGTTTCTTCCTGCAGCCTGGGTACTTAGAGTGTGGAGTATGGGTTAATCTTGGAGAGATTTAAAACAGCACCTGCTCACTCCCGTTAAAGATATATTACCATTGTAATTTCTGTTTCGCTGAAGAGCTTCATCCTCACATTCTTGTCTTCATCTGAGTACGCAGTGTGTGAAGAAGGCCTGCCACAGCCGCGAGCCTGCAGGCAGCCGTATGGAGAATGCATGTGTCTCTGCGGTGCAGCTGCCAGAACAGGCCGGTCACTCAGGGCCTTCCAGCCTGGGTGGGGGTAAGGAGGAGAGATCAACCAGAGGACTTGTATGCATAAATATAAGCTTAACAAATGAACACAGACAATAGAGGGTGAGGATGAGGGCAGGACTGGGAAGCTGGGGGTGAATGGAGGGATAACCATACATTTGTAATACCTTCATCAATAAAAAAAGAGAAAAATAAAATATCTTATAATAGTAAAGAAGAAGAAGAAGAAGAAGAAGAAGAAGAAGAAGAAGAAGAAGAAGAAGAAGAAGGAGGAGGAGGAGGAGGAGGAGGAGGAGGAGGAGGAGGAGGAGGAGAGGGAGAGGGAGAGGGAGAGGGAGAGGGAGAAGGAGAAGGAGAAGGAGAAGGAGAAGGAGAAGGAGAAGGAGAAGGAGGAGAAGAAGGAGAAGGAGGAGAAGAAGGAAAAGAAGAAGAAGAAGAAGAAGAAGAAGAAGAAGAAGAAGAAGAAGAAGAAGAAAGAAAGAAAGAAAGAAAGAAAGAAAGAAAGAAAGAAAGAAAGAAAGAAAGAAAGAAAGAAAGGAAGGAAGGAAGAAAGAAAGGAAGAAAGAAAGAAAGAAAGAAAAAAGAGGCTCAGTCCAAGCCCTGCCCGAAGCCAGCATCCTGGGTCTTCAGGTTTGCATGGATGGTGCTGGAGCAGAGACCCCATGCTTTGGTACAGGTTAGCCCAGTCATGGCTACTGGTATGTACTGGGCAGAGGCCAGGAATTCTGCTAGACATCCTCTAATGCACAGGACAGCCAGAAACAAAGAATTATGTGGCCCCAGTGCCTACAGTACCAAGACTGGAAACCTGCCCTATGGGCTGAACATCAGTGTCCCTCCAAAATCCATACGTTGAAGCCTCAGCTCTCAAATGTGATGGTATTTGGAGAGAACTAGGGTTTGATTAGGTCCTCAGGGTGGGGCCCTTAGGATGGGATTAGTGCCCTTCCAGAAAGAGATGCCATTCAGAGAGTTTGCATGCTCTCTCCCACTGTGAGGACACAGAAAGAAAGTGGCCAGCTGCCGGCCAGGAAGAGAGCACTCACAGGAATGAATGCGCCAGGGGCACCTTATTTGGCCCTCCCAGCCTCCGGAGCTGGGAGAATGCGCTCGCACTGCTTGAGCTGCCCCGCTGTGGCGTTTTGTTATGAGAGCCTGGAAGGCCAGGCAGCCCACACCGTTGTTTGTTTATTTAAGCCTCTGCCTCTTTGTTTGCAAAAGGACTAGCAGTGACACCACCAGGTTGTCCAGAGGCTGGGCGGGTTAGATGAGATAATGAATGGCAGGTACAGTGAATGGCCGACGACCTCTGTTCCCTCTGCCTCTCCCCAGGCCAGCAGCCAGCCGTCTTCCTAAACTCCTCTAACCATCATTCAGGTCCACCAGCATCAGGACCTTTTCAGGACACATTTGGACTGCACAGTGTTCTAAATAAATAAAGAAATAAGTAAAAGAAGATGCAGGGTGTCTCTCCATTGTGTTCCAGAAAAGGGGGAGTCGGGTCCTGGCACCTCCCCTGGGGACCATGAGGAACCACTACGGCAACAACGGAGCAAACTGGATCTGGGCCCCTGCACATGCCTGCCTCCACCTCCCTTCACCCTCTGTAAGTGGGCATCCCAGCAGTGCCTACCCCTCCGGTGCTTGGCGGGTTTTCCCTGAGGCCACCATTGCACGGTGCCCAGAGCGGGCCCGGCACTGAGGGAGCACAGCTTTCCTGTGTGAAATACTGTCAGCTGACATCTGAGAGGTAATGAGGAAACGTGGCCACACTTTCCCCACAGAACCAGGAGCCTCCAAAAGACAACTTCAAGGACAGGACCATGAATTGAGCCAGGCACTACGCTGAGGGGTCACTCCAGGTCACCATTGACAGAAGCCGGGGTCCCCACCCAGGTCCCGGTGAGCCCCGCTCTGTGCCTGGGGAGGGAAGCTGAGTAGGGACACTCTGGGCTGACCCGCCCCCAGGGCATGCAATGCCGGCTGCAGGAAGGGGATCAGAACTGAGCGGAAGGAGACGTCTGGGTACAGAGTGAGTTTTAGGAACTTCTCTCTACAGGTCAGCCTGGTAGCGACACAAGTAAAGACAGTTTGGTGGGGAAGCAAAATCATATTTTTAGTTTCCTCAAACAGACCAATTTATCTATAAATGGGAAATCCCGTAAAATGGAATATTCTAAAATAACATATTAAAAAGATTTCTAAAGAGAGCTATCTTATAGGGGTCTATCTGCTGACAGATAGGTTAGTTCACCCATGTTGGGGGCAGCACCTCAGACTGAGCTGAGAAGGAAAGGAATTGGGGGTGTCTCTGGGACACACCCGTACTGGCGGGAGGGGATGCACTCTCAGTGCCTGGGGAAGTGGTTAGTTCTAGTTGCAGATCCGCCTGCAGCTACAAGAGGAAAGCAATCTCCTTTGTAAAAGGTTTAGGTGGAGAGCCCAGAGCGTCTTACAACCGAAAACATAAAACTGATTGGATGCACATCTGACATTTTAGCAGAACTGAGCAGCTTTCCGTGTTGGGGAGGCGCCATCTACCAGCGTGGGCAGGGCATTTCCTAGGCGGAGTCCTCTCAGAGGGAGAGGGGTTACTCCTGACAAGCACATCCTGAGTGTCCAGCTTTTCGTGCTCAGAGCAGAAACGTTGGAGCCATTCACGCCGCCTGAGAAAGAAGCATGAGGAAGGGACTGGGTCAGCGGGGGGGCCAGGGGTCGCTGACAGGCCTGGGTCCCAGGGTGAGGGTATAAGCCATGAACTGCACCAAGTGAAAAGTGGTGCTAGAGGTTGAGGTGCGGCGCTGACCCCAACAAAACCCACATGGAGCTTCCTGCTGCGGAGAAGAGCCAATTCGTGACAGCATGTGAAGAGAAGCAGGCCGCACAGTGCGTTGGGAGGCGACGGGGCCAGGGAAGCATCAGGGGAGCCCAGGCTCTGGGACGGGGATGGGGTGTCACCGTCTGACATGGCACAGTGCCCGGGGAGCCCCGAGCGGCCGAAAGCCGTGCAGATCTGGAGAAGGTGAGGATGTGAGTTCGGTGGTTGTGTGGGGAAGTGTGCACAGCAGAGGGGACAGCCGGGGACTGTAGAAATGAAAAAGAAAACAAAAGAAAGAGAGAAAGACAGCCTCCAAAATGGTTTGCTATTCATACTGAGTGTTGAGTCCTCAATAATTAAACTTTTTAGATGCCTTCCAGGCAACCAAGATTGGGCCACTCTTCACAAGTGGCTAAGTGTGCCTTGAGTGCAGATTTCTCTGCAAGGCTAACCTGGAGTAAACACAAACCCAGTGACTATCAAACACAAACACCAAACATAGCATGTAAGTATACTATCTTCAGTTATTTAAGTTGTTCATTTGACTAACTGGTATTTTAAATTTCAAGCTCTCAAAATCTGGAAAACATTTAAGAGAGGGAAGGTCTGCCACACACCTGCCATGTTGAATAATAGATCTCTCCAATAGGGAAATGGAAATGTCATTTTAGACCAGCAGGCATAGCTCAGTGGTTGAGGTGAGCATCAACCTATGAATTAGAGGGCCATAGCTCCAGGTTAGGGCATGGGCGCGGATTGTGGGCTCGATTCCCAGTGTGGGGCATGCAGGAGGCAGCTGATCAATGATTCTCCATCATTATTGATATTTCAATCTCCCTCTCCCTCTCTGAAATCAATAAAAATATGTTATTTAAAAAAAAGGAATGTTGCCAAAACTGGTTTGGCTCAGTGGCTAGAGCAGCTGTGGGCAAACTACGACCCGTGGGCTGGATCCGGTTTGTTCGGCTGTTCTATCCGGCCCACGGAGCCAAAAGAGCGGAGGGTTCTCTTGCTCTCCCCTCTGCTCCTTCACCAGCAGCCCAAGATGAGAGTGCCAGCATGGTCAGGCTGCTTTTGTTCTTGCCCTCCGGTCCAGTTTAAGAACCCATTGTAGCCCTCGAATCAAAAAGTTTGCCCACCCCTGGGCTAGAGTGTCAGCCTGCAGACTGAAGGGTCCCGGGTTCGATTCCGGTCAAGGGCATGTGCCTTGATGTGGGCACATTCCCAGTGGGGAGTGTGCAGGAGGCAGCTGATTGATGTTTCTCTCTCATTGATGTTTCTAACTATCTCTCTCCCTTTCTCTCTGTAAAAAATAAATAAAATACATTTTTTTAAAGGAATGTCATTTAGCATTCCTGTTCCTTGTTTTGCTGGGAGCACATCCAGCATCAGAGGACAGTGAGGTGGCCCACTGCAGTGCTTGGAGAGCAGAGGGGAGCTTAGGACCGGAAGTGTGTAAACGTGAAGCCATGCACAGAGGAGTACATGAGCTCACGTTCTGTTCCACATCTGGGTCCAAATTTATCTTAAGGTAGATGTGTCTGATGCCAAGTCTGCTGTGAGGTTTGAACGCTACCGCCACGTGAGTCACCTTCCTGGAAGATGAGCGATGCTCAGAAGTCTCCCTCCTCGATGGAGACTATGAGGCACAGTCCCCAGTCGCCTTTGGAGGCCCCTTGGCAACCACAGAGTGGTTTTCACCAGCGCGCACCTGATGATTCACACCACTCACAGCGGAGCGGATACTGAGGGGATGGCTGCCCTTCTGCTCCCCTCCTTGGTGTTTGGATGGGTGTTATACAAGGGACCGGGCGCAAAGGGAGGGGCACAGAGAGGACCCAGCAGAGGGTTGAGGGACACAACTCATCACCAGGTTTCAGGGCCCAGCTGATGTCATGGAGATTTCTCTCGGATGGGAAGAGAGGATTCCTCTATTAGCATCGCAGACCTGGGCCTGGGCGCCCACCCTCTCTTCTGCTTTGGGTCAGGCGCTCCCTCGACCCCAGGCACTGACACCCCCAGTTGAAATGTTCTCAGATCCTCTGTCTTCTGTGACTCTGGAAAGTCCAGGCACCAACTCCTACCACCCCTTCCTCACAGATGTCGCTGATGCCAGCACTGTCCCCTCCAGGGAGCGCTCCTAGTGAAAGCATGTGTCACCATCTCACCTGACCTGTGTGCCTAGGGTGGTTCAGGAAAACCGGGAAACGTGGCTTTTGCGGGCAAGCCACCGCGAAGCTCCTGCAACCAAACTCACTGACTGTACAAGATCACTGGAAGCATATGGTGCTGACTTTATTTTTTTTTAATCTTTATTGTTGAAACTATTACACAGGTCATCCTTTTCCTCCCTAACCTCTCCCAGTCCATCCTGTCTCCCTCCCCTAGACCCTCCCACCCCATGTCTGTGTCCACGGGTTATGCATATATGCATACAAGGTCATCGGTTGATCACTTCCCAACCACCCACCCTCCCTCCCCGCCTTCCCTCTGAGGCTGAACAGTCTGTTCATGCATCTATGATTCTAGGTCTATTTTCGGTAGTCAGTTTATTTGTTTCATTACATTCCACATAGGAGTGAGATAGTCAGAGAAAGGTAAGTATCATGTGATCTCACTTCTATATGGAATCTAATGTGCTGGTTTTTAAAAAGCCTTTATAGTGTATACAATGTTTGCCATAGTCGGTGGGTTTCACAGGAAATCACTGCGTGTGGACGGAAGGAAATGGTGCATCTTTTGGTTCCTGATTTGAGTGCGATGGTTACAACAGGAGTTCTAGGAAGTGGAATGTGAAAAGCACCAGGACTGGGTCCCTGCAGACAGAAGCCCCTCCCCCCGGCGATCTCTGAGGCACCAGGAGGCAGATTGTGAGCACCCTCAGAGCGTTCTCCTCCAAGGAGGAAATTAAGGATGCTGCCTGGCCGTGCCCACGACATCCTTAGGACTTGGAAATTGCCACATGCCTGCCTGTGTCCTTTCCCCATTAGTCACTAAAGAAGGTGAACGTGCACTCGGTGTCTAGATGGTCACTGTCCCGTCTCCCACAACAGGCCCATGATTCCGTTTGATGCCTCGCTGCTCGCAGAACTGGCACTGCTGACACAGCTCCACCTGGTGTGGGAGGGAGAGTGCTTCCCAGAAAAGGCCCCGGAGGAAGCGAGATGAGGTGCAGCCTTCGCCTTCTTTACTACCGCCTCCGTGCCATCGAGCTGGAGGCAGAATGCCTTTTCCTCCGTGGTCCACGGGGTCTGTGCGTGCCGAGTGAGCATCCCAATAGAAATGGTTGATGTGCTTCTGTCACATGCCCTTTGGAAGGACAGGTTTTCGTGGGGGATGGCCATGCGCCCGTGTGCCTTTGAACCTGGTGCTGCAACCTGCTGGGGCCTCCGCGTCCCTGGGGCAGCCCCTGCAGTCCTGCTCTCTGTGGAACGCTGGCTTCCATTAGGGACCAGAAGGGGTTACTGAGACAGGATGTCCATCTTCCCTTAAAACGGGGCCACCAGTGCTTTCAGTGTGTGTGTCATGCCCCTTTGCATGCGATTTTCCCTGGAGGCCCCGCGGTGCCTGAAGGAAGGCCAGCGGGCGTGGTCGGGTGGGTGCCTGTGGATCCACCTCTTTATTGTACCCTTTCCCCAAGACACACCTTGAGTCTTTATCGCTAAAGCAGAAGCAAAGGCAGCCGTGCACTTAGGAGGTGCAGCTGAGGGAAGGGGACCCGCCCAGCACTGTGCCTCGAGGTGCTAGACGCTGCTTGTGTGTCCCGTGTGTGCAGAGACACAGCCTCCTTCCCTGTGGAGTCTGGGGCACCATCTGCCTGCACACAGCAGCCTGGCCACCCCCACCTCCGTGGGATGCGGCTCGGAGGCTCAGATGGTATTTATTCCACATGCCGTCGCGTTTCCACCAGGCCCGTGGCTGCCTGGGGCTTGGGACGAGTGCTGTGTGTGCCTTTTTAGATCCCCCTTGCTGGTGATGCTGAGATTCCAGCAATCCTCAGAGCCTTCAACCGGACATTTTGGGAGGTTTGTCATAGAAATGACTCCATAGGACAGCCGGGCCCTCCTCTGCTGCCCGGAGGAATGCTGGCACAGCTCTGTGACGAGAGCCGCCATCACCCACCTGAGTGGCTCCGTGTTGTTGGTCCTCCTGGACGTGGTCACCAGGGAACCAGGGCGGAGGCCCAGCCCTCCTGGCAGGTGGCACTTCTCAAACACAGGCCCCCCTGCAGCCCCTGTGGAATCACTCCCCTCCGACTCGGAATTCCAGGTGGAGAGCGGGACAGCTCAGGCCCCACAGCTGCTCAGACTTCCTGCGAAGCAGAGCGAAGTGTGAGTCTCCTTGGGCTGCCGTGACAGGGGCCACAGACTCCAGACTTAGGGTGCACTGCACTGCTCCCATTTCTGAAGCTGGAAGTCCATAGGAGGCCTCTCTCCATGGTGTGAAGGTGGCGTCTTCCCCATGCCTTCCCTTGGGGGTGTCTGAGCCCTAACCCGCTTTTCCTATACAGACCCCAGTCCTATTGGGTGAAGGCCCACCCATGCTACCTTAATTAACCTAATGAGGTTAAATGCCCAATCTCCAAATACAGCCGCCTCCAGAGGGTCTGGGTTACGGCTCTGGCATATGGATTGGGGTCACAGTGCCATCCATAGTATCTCTGTGCTGATTCACTGGCAAACTGGAACGGAAGGAGGGTGTCAGTCAGCCGGGTAAGTGAGGCTGGGGAGAGGTGAGCTTGAGCAGGCCCCGGCACCGCCCTCAGCGCCTCCTGGTTGGCAGACAGCCGCGGTCCGTGTAAGGACACTGAAAGATGAAATGTGGGTGCAGACTGCCTTGGACTAATGGTTCTAACCTCATGCACACCTTCCCCTCTGTCCATTAGAAGCTAAAAGGGTTCTTTCTCTCCAGAGGCAGCATTCAGAGGAAGCAAGGACAAAGTGTCCCCCGACGGGAGCTAGCCCGCTCCCCCTCCCCCCGCCTCCCGCCCCCCCCCCCCCATGTGTCTGAGTTGACAGTGTTGTTAGTGGTTGAAATATTCAAAGCAGATGAACACGTGTAATACGGGCAGCCAACAACGTGACGGTGACGGGCAAGGACACAGCAGCCCCTTTGGATGCGCTCGGCACCGATGTTCTGAGAAGTGGCTTCCTGAGAGCGGCTTTTGTTTCTCTCTGCGCGGTGTTTGGCTCCCAACGCTCTGTGGGAGATGAGTGGGAACACACCGAAAGCATCATTGTGGACAGGTGCATGATTGAGCCGCTGACGTCTGAGTGGCAGCCGGAGCATGAAAGCAAACCCTAGCAGAGCAAAGTGTGTGGTTTTAGAGTTAACAGCTCTGTAGCATGATTTTCTTTGGAAGAAGAGTTTATAATCACCCTTTCTGAAAGTGCCAAGCAAAGCAATTACACACTTGGCAAGCCATAAAAACAAAACAATTTGGCAAATGCCTCATTAACCAAGTTCCCAGGTCCATGCAAGGGTTTATTTTATTTAAATCTGAAGATTACTTTTTTAAAGGGGCTGACATTTTAAAATGGGATTCTTTCCCAAAAGTGAGGCCCGGCAGGCATGGCTCCATGGTTAAGTGTCGACCTATGAACCTGGAGGTCACGGTTTGGTTCCAGATCAGGGCACAGGACCAGATTGTGGGCTCAGCCCCCAGTAGGGGGCGTGCAGGAGGCAACCATTAAATGATTCTCATTATTGATGTTTTTATCTCTCGCTCTACCTTCCTCTCTGACATCAATAACAATATAATTTTTTAAAAGTGAGCAAGATAAAGGGAGGCGGGCACATCATTCCTGGACACCCAAAGCATTGAGCCAACGGGCAGAAGCCACTGGCCAGACCTGTTCCCAACGACCTGGAGCCACCACTGCAGGGTGCCAGCATTTCAGTCTCATAACTTGGTGCAAGCCATGAAGATAACGCCTACGGAAGCCATTTGCCTACAGGGACATAATTTCGCAAGTTCGATCCCCGTCTGGAAGTGAGGAGGCTGCATTCCTGGGGTCCTGAGGGTGTGCACACAAAGGTGCATGGTCACCCTCCTCTCTCGTGAGGCCACTCCCACATCTGTGCCCACATTCCAGCTGCAGTGGGGAACACAGACACACCAGGCAGGGCGAGTCCCCTGGGCCTGGCTACCCTTCCTGCAACAGTTCTGTTGGCTACTTCGCCAAGAGAGTTCCCACACATTTAAAACTGCCTTTCACATACACTGGATGCATTTATTTTAAATTTCTTACAAATGCAAAGTAGCTGAAAGCCACATATAATGCCACCACTTCAAGTCTGTGAAATAATAAATGAGAGTCACAACCCCGCCTTCAATCTTAGTTCCCAAAAGGCGGATTCTTTCTGCTCAGGACTCAGGGTGCAGATTCTCCTTCATTTTGTGCTGTCAGTCCCATCTCTAAAAAACGCAGGCCTGCTGAAACCGGTTTTGCGTTGGTAGAGCGTTGGTCTGCGGACTGAAAGGTCCCGGGTTCGATTCCCATCAAGGGTATGTACATTGGTTGCGGGCACATCCCCGGTAGGGGGTGTGCAAGAGGCAGCTGGTCGATGTTTCTGTTTCATCGACATTTCTAGCTCTCTATCTCTCTCCCTTCCTCTCTGTAAAATATCAATAAAATATATTAAAAAAACAAAAACAAACAAACAACAACAACAACAAAAAAAAACGCAGGCCTGTCCCACAGCTGGACTAACTCTGTAACTACAACATTTTACACTCCACTCCACAGAGATCCTTCTTCATGGGAACGCTGCACTCTGTTCTGTGGAGACAGTGTCACTTATTCAGGTGCCCCTATTGGTGGACAGTCACGGTATATCCATTTTATACACTTCGTACTGCAAGGAAACCTTCAATGTGTATATCTTTTTCTGCTCAATTGTTATTTCTGTAACTTAGACACCAAAAGTCAACTTCTTTGGTTAAAAATTTCTGTGCATTTTTAACTTTGATGCAAGTAGCCACAATACTCTTGAGAAACGTGGGTCCCATCTATATTCCCGCCAATAGCACATGAAAGCACTATGTCCTCCTCCCCCACCATCCAGGAATATTATTGGGTTCTTTTGCTATTTTATGGGCAATCGAGGCATTTGATTGATGTTTGCTTTGCATTTATTTAATTCTTAGTGATGTGCATGATCTTTGTGTGGGCATATTGGGTATGGCTCTGTTTCCTGCCACAATAAGTGGAATCAATAGAATTCTCTAAGGTTGGAGTGATCATTATTGATACTGTTGGTTGTGATGATTAATCACTACAGCACTGCTCACTAGCAGTCAATTAGCAAGCCCGCGTTTATCACTGGATTTCTGTCACAGTGCGGTCTCCTTACTTCTTCAAGAGGCTCTTCCCAATAAGCTCCACTCTGCACCAGGCTGCGAGGGGAGAGGAAATGAGGAGAGGCCTGTGGCTTCACCGGGGTCAGAGATGGGACGCCGCCCCAGCCAGCTGTGGGGCTTACTCACCGGCACAGGCCTAGCAAGTTGGCAAGCCAGGGACCAGAGCCCACACTCTTCTTTTGTATTTTTATATTTATATTTATTCATATTTATTTATATAATCGTACAAAATGGCTGGGGATGGCCGTTGATGGAGGAGGCTGGCCTGTGGAGTTCCCTGAGAAAGCTACTCTGACAGCAGATGGGAGAGGGAGAGTGTTGGGCCTTGCAGTCTGGCCCTCCCCTCTGG
Organism: Vespertilio murinus; assembly: GCA_963924515.1. NCBI lineage: Eukaryota > Metazoa > Chordata > Mammalia > Chiroptera > Vespertilionidae > Vespertilio > Vespertilio murinus. The sequence continues at coordinate 87,692,997 of OZ004709.1, read as the reverse complement.
GCTGGCAACACGGAGTCAGTTTGAAGAGTTTGGGGTGGGGGTGATGGCTCGCGGACACAGGCCTGAGTGGAGGCAGGGCAGGCAGGGGGCCTGGCTGGATGATGGCAGTGTCTCCTGGACACAGAGGCCTGGGTCCTGGATCCTGGCTCAGGAGGGACCAGGGAAGCAGGAGTCTGCAGCCAGCCCTGGAGGAAGCGCTGGATCTGGCTGACAGTGGACTGAGCACAGTACTAGACGGAGAAGTGGAGGATTCCCTTTGTGTGACAGCTGCCGAGGTGGGGCCGGGCCCTACGGGTCGGGGCTGGCAGAGGCCCTGGCAGAGGACACCTTGTCTAGACATGGCCCAGCAGGCCCAGGGAGTGACCTGTCCCCCACAGCAGGAAGATAAGTAAGAAAAGGAGTTTTTACTCCTGGCGGGGGTGCACAGCACCCAGTGGGTATGGCTTCAGCTCCACAGAGGTGGGTGGGAAGCTCTGAGGGGGAAATAGGGACTTCGCCCTGGTGGGTGCAGCCCTGGGCCCTGGGCAGAGGGGCTTTGCCAGAGTCCACACTTTTAACATCCACACTCTGCAACCGAAATGAACCCCCATTTCTACTGTTCCGCTTTGGGGGTGTTTTCTAGTCTCTCAGACAGACTTAAATTAAAACAATTTCAGCCCCAAATTCCTACGTGGAAGGGGTGATCTCTTGCTAAAACACGTTCTTGCTGTTACATTTCAATTTGTCTAGTCATAGCCTGACCGGCGCCTCAGTCACTGCAGGTCCAGCAGGAGCTCCATCTTCCTGTCAGAGCACAGGGACACCCACTCCTGTCAGAGCACAGGGAGCACCCACAGGCACCCAGAGCGGGTCCATCTTCCTGACAGAGCACAGGGACACCCACTCCTGTCAGAGCACAGGGACACCCACTCCTGTCAGAGCACAGGGACACCCACTCCTGTCAGAGCACAGGGAGCACCCACTTCTGTCAGAGCACAGGGACACCCACTCCTGTCAGAGCACAGGGACACCCACTCCTGTCAGAGCACAGGGAGCACCCACAGGCACCCAGAGCGGGTCCATCTTCCTGACAGAGCACAGGGACACCCACTCCTGTCAGAGCACAGGGACACCCACTCCTGTCAGAGCACAGGGAGCACCCACTCCTGTCAGAGCACAGGGACACTCACTCCTGTCAGAGCACAGGGACACCCACTCCTGTCAGAGCACAGGGAGCACCCACTTCTGTCAGAGCACAGGGACACTCACTCCTGTCAGAGCACAGGGAGCACCCACAGGCCCCCAGAGCGGGTCCATCCTCCTGACAGATCATAGGGACACCCACTCCAGTCAGAGCACAGGGAGCACCCACTTCTGTCAGAGCATAGGGAGCATCCACAGGCGCCCAGAGCGGGTCAATCTTCCTGACAGAGCACAGGGACACCCACTCCAGTCAGAGCACAGGGAGCACCCACAGGCCCTGGAAGTGGGTCTGGAAGCAGGGATTGCTCACAGGAGAGCCCGCCCGGCATGATGCACAGCCGGTCCTCACAGGAGCCGTCACACTTCAGAAAATCAGAATTAATTCGCACCTTCGGATGCACTTTTAAGCCTGTTGACATTTTATTGTAGTGCTGCTAATGAAAGGAAAATTGTTAATAATTGCTCCTACTTGAGTGTGACAAATGTCACCTGGCTGGGAAGGCAGGAGCAGGCCCTGATGGCGGTGAGAGCTGTGGTGGCTGTTACTGTCGGTGACGGAGCCGGCGCGGTGTGATGTCAGCCTCCGGGGCCTACAGGCCCTGAGCCCGAAGGGCTGTGCGCTGCCACCTAAGTCTCTCAGCCCCAGCGGACGTGAGCAGGCGGTACAGGGCCGGAGGGGAGGGAGCGAAGTCCTGCCACACAGTTGCAGGGCGCAGAACCAGCGGGTGGCGCTGTCACCAGGGACCCCAGCTCCGGGAGGCCACAAGAGGAAGGAGGGGGTGTCATTCTGTTCCAGGGAAGCAGGGGAGCTGATGGTCTCAGGAAACACGGTGTGTTCCGGTGGCCACTGCTCTCATGTGGACCACCACTGGCAGCGTCCGTGGCGGCCCTCGATGTGGGCTCCCATCCTGCTCAAGGTTCTCCGGAAGACAGCCCGCAGGGACGTGCTGTGGAGGGGAGGGAAGGAGAGGAGGAGAGAGACTCAGACTCTCAGGAACTGGCTCCTGGGATGCAGAGGTGGCGTAGGCCGGCAGGCTGGAGCCCAGGGGAGGGACCCCGGGCGTCAGGCCAGCTCTGGCAGATTCCCTCTTCCACAGAGCCCCACTCTCACATCCAAAGGCCGGCCTTGGTCCCAGGGAGGCCTTGGACTGATTGCATGGTACCTCCATGTGTCAGAGTACCATTTGCTCCAAGCCCAGCAATTTAAACATTCATCTCCTCCCCAAACTCCTCACCTTATGGAAATGTCCAGAACAAAGTTGGAGCAAATATCTAGGCACTATGGCCCATGCAAGTTGACACTTACAAATCGCCCCCACGTTCTGTTCCCAGTCACGGGTCCTTCCCTCTGGGTCAGATGCTCAGCTCAGCAGCAGCAGCTCTGTGTTCCCAGGACCAGAACCACACGAGCAGGCTGCCAGAGAGCACACGGGCTGGCGGCCACCGCGGGTGCCCCGGGTAGGTAAGGCCTTTCGCAGACCATCTAAGGCCCTCCCTGGGACCCCAGGCTGTTGGCAGTTACTCAGCAATTCCAGGCTCTTCCTGTGTCGCCCTTCCTGGGCGGAGCGGCTCCCAGCTGGGCAGCGGGCACTGCCATGAGCTGGTGACCCAGAGGGCCTAGGCGGAGGTCTGTGCAGATGTCAAAATTATGCCACGTTGAACAGCTGGTAAAGCTTGATGTAGGTGTGGGATGGTAAATGGTGGCCATGCTCCTGGTTAAAATTAGGTGAGAGCAACATCGTTGGGAGAGGCAGGACCTGACGCCCAGCCTGTGTCAGCAGTTCTCCCAGGGCAGCCCCTGGTGCTGACAAACAGAAGGTGGAGCCCAGCGGTGATCAGGCCATTGGGGACTCACACAGGTGACCTGGAGGCAGGACTCAGAGGGCCCGGGCGCCTGATCGCATGGTCCCTCCGGGGCGTCTCCACGGGGTCAGCATCAGGCAAACTGTCCTCCCACCTGAGGCCCTGTACTTGTGACCACAGGGCGAACACATGGCTAACACATGGCTAGCTGCTGGAGGGTGGAGGCCGTGGCCACAGCCTTCTTCCACCTCCCGCTCCATGGACGCTCTCTTCCCACAGAGGCCTGGCCCACGAAGACCCAAAGGACAGCAATACCAGGAAGAACAGGGCCTCACCCTCATGTGGGGGGGCCTCGCCCCCTTGTGGAGGACCCTCACTCCTCTGGTGGAACTCAATGTAAAGAAAACACACTGTCCCACGGGGTGAAGGGGCCCCATCAAAAGCTGAATTTCTCAGAAGGACAACTCAGTGTTTTTGTGAGCTGAGCAGCATTTAAACACCTCCTGTCCCCCCATTTCTCCCGCCGGCAGGCACCTAGGCCAGTGGAGCCACCTGAACCTGGACAGAAGACACATTTCCAGGGAATTGCCGCCCTGAGGGCAGGCCTGCCTCTCCGAGTCCCTGCAAAGCCTTCCTTCTCACTGGGAAGCTCAGGCGGCCGGGCAGCCTGAACCAGAAGACAGCGGAGTCACAGACGTGCCGCCGAGGGGATGAGCACGAGCCCACTGAACGCTGTGGCCTGGACATAAGCAGGGGACAGCTGTGGGTCTACACCGTGACCACCATCTCTGTGACCTTCCCCCGAGCCCTTGGCCAAAACCTACAGTGATGAAAACACATCCCGTGACTTTGGACTGAAAAGTGCAGAGAGGTTAGATTGTCCTGGTTGCTCTAGCTCATGAGATCATGAGGAGATGGTCGTAGTTAATGAAATGTCTGTAAAAGGCAGAGCTCTGGCCAGAAGGGAGGACAGGGAGGAGTGCCGTGGGGTGGAGTGGTTAAAACACCAGCTTAGTCAGATGGGCCAGATTTCAAATCACACTTGACAAGTTTCTGGCTCTGTGACTTATGTGCAAGCTATTTGGTCTCACTCATTTGAAAAATGAGAATGAGGACAATGTGGATGAAATGGACAAATTCCTAAAAAAAACCCCACACAATCTCCCAAAATGGAATCAGAAATAATCAGAAAGCCTGAATATGCCAATAACAGATGAACTAGAAGCAGTAATAATAAAAAAAATAATAAAACACCCAAACAAAAAAAACCTCCTAGCAAACAAAAGCCCGGGTCCAAATAGCCTCACTGAAAAATGAGAATGAAAATCCAATTGGGTCACCATCAGGATTACCTGTGATCCCTCAGGAAATGCTTTGCACATGCCTGGCCCAAAGTGCACAAGAGATAGACCAACACACCACCCAGATTGACCACCAGCAAATAGTGGCTGTGGCAACTCCTCAGCGGGTCCCCTGCACCCTGCATCCTGACCCGTCTCTGTCCACCCAGGCTGGTGAGCACGTGCAGGTGCAAAGAGTGGGCACTCATGCTGCCCCCACCCCCAGTGAGGTGGTGCAGGGCGTGCCACCTGCAGGACAGCACTCACCTCCCATGTCCTGTTGAGCTCCTGGGCACATCCTCCAGAGACACCACCGGCTGGAAGGGCCTCTGCATAGGAACTCCCCCTTTCCCTCTCACCTGGAAAGTCATAAGTCTTGCTGGTTTAGGAGGCAGCTGGGCACCAATGGGAAGTTGTCTGCTCCCCCAGGCAAAGCAGCAGGGCGATTCACTCAAGAACCAGGCGCCGCAGCCAGGCAGGCACCAGCTGCTGCAGGTCTTGCTTGTGCACCAGCTGCATGATGAGGATGGTCTCAGTCAAGCTGATCACCAGCAGAGCCATGCACAGGACAAAGTACACACTTGTGTACCCCGAGAAGGGGGAGGGAGGGAGACACATAGGAGGTGGGAAGGCCCACTCCTGGCTTCCTTGGCACACTGAGCTCTTCCCCAGAGGCAGGCCTTACCAATGAGGGGCATGTGTATATTGGCAAAGGGTAGAAGATACATAAACCTCAACAGAAATGGCTGCCAGGCATAAAGAGTGGGAGTCTAGGGTTGCCCCCAGCAATGGAGGAAGCCAAGCTTCTGTAGCCCTGGCCATCCCAGGCTATTTCTCCAGGCTACAAAGTTTCTATTATAGAAGATACAGAAACCCCAACAGAAATGGCTGCCAGCCATGGAGCAAGCAGAAGGCTTGGCTTGGCTCCACTCTAGGCTACAATGCTTCAATTATAGAAGATAAATAAACCCCAGATACCAGGGCCTCCACTTGGGTCACTAGGGGGCATAGCCAGCCTGCAAACCACCACAGGCCCCTCACCCAAGGGAACCCCCACCCTGATCTGGGACACCCTTCAGGGCAAACCAGCTGGCCCCCACCGGTGCACCAGGCCCCCATCCTATCTAATAAAAAATAATATGCAGATTGACCATCATTCCAACACACTAGATGGCTGCCCCCATGTGGACACAAGATGACTGCCACAAGATGGCTAGCAGGGGAGGGCAGTTGGGAGGGACCAGGCTGGCAATGGAGAGCAGTTGGGGGGATCAGGCCTGCAGGTGAGGGTAGTTGGGGGGGACCCAGGCCTGCAATAGAGAGCAGTTGGAGGGATCAGGTCTGCAGGGGAGGGCATTTGGGGGTGACAAGGCCTGCAGGGGAGGGCAGTTAGGGGCAAACATACAGGCAGGGGACAGTAAGACATCAATTAGGCTGGCATGGGAGTGTTAGGGGTGATCATGCTGGCAGACAGAAGCAGTTAGGAGCAATCAGAAAGGCAGGCAGGCGAGCAGTTGGGAGCCAGCAGTCCTGGATTTAGAGAGGGATGTCCCAGATTGGAGAGGGTGCAGGCGGGGCTGAGAGACACCCCCCATCCTGTGCACGAATTTCATGCACCAGGTTTCTAGTTTTTAATAAAGTTTTATTGGAACGTAGCCACCTTGTGTTTACATGTTGTCTGTGGTTGCTGTGGCACAATAACTGTGACAGATGAGCAGTTACAACTGAAACCTGGTAGCCCACAAATCCAAGGCAGAGCTAATGACATGGCTACACTGTAGCTCATAAAGCTCCATTCAAATGTGATCATTATTCTCAGCTAAAAACACAGAAACACTAGAACATACACGCGCCCGCGCACACACACTCACATGCATGCACACACATTCACAGGTACAGTCATATACTCACATGCAGGTGCGCACTCACACATACACGTACACACATGCACAAACACATACGTGCACACTCAACATGTGTGCACATGCACACATATACACACTAACACTCACAAAGTATACACATTCACACACTCACATGCACACACTGACATGTACATGTATGTGCACATACATGCGCTCTCACACACTGACATGCACACACATATGCAAATGCACACAGTCACACACACATTCACCACACTCATATGCACATGCATATGCACGCACCTGCACACTGGCATGGTGTGGACGGACTTAGAGCACCCATTTAACGACAGAAAGGCAAACTGCGACTATTTTCCTGAGTAGTTTTCCCTGTGACAGCGCACACATGCATCACACCACTTGAGGCTCAGTGGCTCTCACGACCGTCCTATGTGTGTCTGTGGATTGACCCATGTCATTATGTGAAACGGACACGTGCTTCTTATTAAAGGCTCCGCAGGACCAGATGCGCTGGTAAGTGGCAGTCCCGCCGAGTTGGGAGGAATGGCAGGGTTAGCGCCAGGCTGGGTGCCCATCCAGCTGCAGAGCCGGCTGAGGATCCAGGGCCCATAAAGGACACGCCGCCGCACCTTCCAATGGCCACTTAGGGCCGCTTCCCTAAAGCCAATAGCGAGAAAGACTTGAGTGGAGTGGGGGCTTCATACCCAACTAAAGCTTTGGTGGGCTGTGGACCTTGTCTATGAGCACAAACACCCAGTGCGGGAGGTGTAACTGGTGGAGACAGGGACTGCAGGCTCGCTCTTCCTGGAAGTGTTGTAGTGTAACCCCCATCTTACAAGAAGTCGAATTATGGAGTCATTTATTAAAGGCCGGTGGCATAGGAGGGAGCAAAAGTGCTCCAGACCTCACAGCCCCAAATAGCTCGCCACATCTGGCTTATAGTGGCAGAATATCACAAAGACATCGATTACATCTTTGGGTCTGGAATGAGGAACCTGGTTTGCAAAGAACGTTTTTACAGAAGCAAAACTGAGCAACTTAATTATCTAAAGTATCTACGAATCACTGAATCAACAGAGACACATTATCTGGGACCACCGGGGCAACTTAGAAGAATTGTGCTGTCCAGATTCCTGGATCACTGAGTCAACTGGCATGCACTGTCTGTAGCCATTGAGACAGTTCAGGGTAAATGAGCTGTCCTGGGTCCCAGAAGAATGTGCTTCGATGACCAGTGAGATCACAACCAATGGGACATTCAAACCACCATCAATGGAGCACTCAATCATACATAAGTTCAGGAAATCAAACTAACTTTCTATTGTTCTAGCAAACAAATAAGTCCAAAAGCCAAACAGCAGTTTCCACCTGCAATGATTGCTACATGCTTCAGAAGGCGTGAGGGGTCCTGGCACCAGCCCTGCGGCGCCTGCGGTGGGGCCTCTCCAGCCTGGACCCCAGGGCCCGGGCCCCCCTGGCCCAGCCCGCAAGGCGCTCCTGCCTGGAGCCACCCGGGCGGTGTCGTGGGCTCCGCAGCACCCAGCCTGCAGCCCGTTCCCAGCGCTGTCACTGAACGTGGTCCTTCATGCTGGTGACAGAGCCCCAGTCCCCGCCTCCCCAGGACCCTCGGGGTCCCCACAGCGGGCCGAGGCCATCGCCTCCCCTTGGGTGAGCCCAGTCAGGAGGTCTGGGCTCAGAGCAGAAGCTGATGGAACTGCACCAGCTGTCTGACCGAGCCTGACTGACCGGGGAGGTGGTGTCACTTAGAGCACCCATGTCACCCACAGAGGCACCGATGCCCCGGTTTCTCCTCTGGGGGCTCTCCCCACCCATCGCCGGCTTGTTCTCCATCTCCCTGTCCTGCTGTCTCTCTCCCTCCCTCTCACTGACCAACCCCTCCTGGGCACCCCTTCATCCTGCCCACCGTGGGATGTCCATTCACCATGGCAGATGCCCTCGCATCTGGGCTCTCGGGTCCCTTCACGTGGAGTCTCCTGGGGACGGAGCTAGCTCACATGCAGAACAGGAGGAGAAGGCTCAGACCACGCCTCCCACCAGATCAGGCTGCCCACACTGTTTGCTAATGGAAGGCAAGCTTTATTGGGGGTGGGGCACCTCTGGAGAACGCTGTAATTGCATAAGGAAGGAATTCCCCCAAAGCAGTGAGGATATTTAAGATTTCCATGACTCAGGAATGGCAGGCAGATGTCGCACTCCAGGATGGCCCTGCGTGAGGCACCTGTTGTCCATGACTAAAAGGGAGTGTCCACCCTCCTCGCTGGGCCGTCACAGAGGGAAGCCCATCTCCAGGAGTTTCTAGTGTATCCCCAGCCGTGGCTGCAGGTGCCTTCCCTCTTCCCTCAGCTTTTGTGGTTTGAAACAGGAGCCTCCCACCCAAAAGGCCGGGGTCAGAGGAGGCAACTGACGGGCCTCTGCTGCCTCCTCCCCCGGAAAGCTCCGGCCCAGGAGGCAGAGGTTGGAGGTGGCCAGAGCAGGTCCGTGGGTGTGTTCCAGGGCAGATCTGGGCCACCTGTTTTGGCCTGCACACTTCACCTTCCAAATTACAGAAGCGTCGGTTTCCATTTTGTCTCAAAGTTCAGATTCTGCAAAATGAACACATGGGCATTTTCCTCGTGTCAGAGTCATAATCATTCCCAAGTTCACAGCACAGCCTCACACCCACCGATCCCCAAGGTCACAGCATGGCCTCACACACAGATCCCCAAGGTCCCTGCACGGCCTCACACCCACCGATCCCCAAGGTCACAGCTCGGCCTCACACCCACCGATCCCCAAGGTCACAGCATGGCCTCACACACAGATCCCCAAGGTCCCTGCACGGCCTCACACCCACCGATCCCCAAGGTCACAGCTCGGCCTCACACCCACCGATCCCCAAGGTCACAGCACAGCCTCACATTCCTGGTTTGCAGAGCTGCTCACAACAGTAATTAATTGAAGTATTTGCTTGTGTTTTGTCTTCTGCATCACTCATTCTTTATTCCCAGTTGCTGCCAGACCCCTGAGCTCTGTGTCCTTGTGGAGGTCTCATGATTTGAGGCCAGAACAAAGCTGCCCACACCCTCTTCCCTGCCAGTTCTGAAAGCCAAGCATCGTTTATAATCATCCAGGCCTTCCCCAAAGACTGAGACCGCCTTTTCCTGGAGGGCTGTCTCTCTTTTGAAGGCACAGGGACAAATTATCCATCATCCCTAGTGCGTGTTGCTTTTACTGATCATAACTTCGTGGCTCATTCGTTTATTCCTTCATCAAAGACTCGTTGGATGCCTATAATTAGCCAGCAGGGACTCTATTCAGGGAGAGGGATGGGTGACTGTGTTTGAACCTGTGTGTCACCTTCCAAAATGCCTATGGCCTGAACTCTATGAAATGCTCCTTCAACGAGGCATCCGCACAGCCATGGATGGTTTCTGATAATGTGAAATCAAAACCGACATTCACCCAGACAGACTACTTAGCGAAACAAATCCGTAGAGCATTAAAAGTGGCCACCTTTGAGAGTTGGGGTACCCGGGACTTTTTCTCCTATGTACTTTTTTCCACCATACATTTTCTTCAGTAAATATGATTGTCTGCCATGAAAAGAGTTGAGGATTTTGGCAACACAACATTGTGTGTGCTGATTGGGTTGTGATCAGCGGCAACCCATTTTTCTTGTCTTATTCACCAAACATGGCCATGATCTGAGGCTCCGTCCCAGCCCCCTTTCTCTCACACAGCAAACACACTGGCAAACACTGGGTGTGTGCTCATTGCTAATATTCCTACTACCCAGAGCTCCACCAACTGAAAACTGAGTGCAGGGTGGAAGCAAGATGACAAACAAAATGGGAGGAGCCGTCTGTGTCAGGTGACCTGCAATTGATAGTTATCAGAAAGTGAAAATAGGCAGAATGGCTCTTAGAGGGGAGAAAGCTCCTGAAATTCTTTTTTTAAAATTAATTTTTATTTATTATGGTATCACATAATTGTCCTTATCCCCCCATTCCCATCCCAAACCCCTCCCTACATATTCCCCCACCTGTTGTCCATGGCCACTGGCTAGGCCCATGTGCATGCACACAAGTCCTTTGGTTGATCTCTTCTTTTTACTCCCACACTCCCCTACTTTCCCTCTGAGGTTTGAGAGTCTGATCGCTTCTTCTCTTTCTCTGAGTCTATTTTTATTCACCAGTCTATGTTGTTCATTATTTCCTCTAGATGTGTGAGGTCATGTGATCCAAGAAATACCCTTGTAAGAACATAAACTACGACAAGCTTTAATGGTTATGCTGAGAGACAAATGAATCAGTCTGTAGTGAGTTCCTTTCTGGGCCAACAGTTCTTTTGAGTCCCAATTTCAATGTCAAATAGTTCCTTATGTGTACATGTCAATCATGATATTTCAGATCTGGTTGGTGGATAAATGGTGGTAATGCAGGTCCGACCGTCTCTGGTTTGGTCCTGGGCATCCTTCAGCAACATGCAGCTGCTGTCTGCTGGTATGGTGAGGCGTCGTCAGCATCTTCCATCTCTGAATTGTGTCTCTTCTGTCTTCATGGCTGGAGCACTTCTGTCTATTCCTCTCTGTTACTGGATTCCAGATGGTCTCGGAGTTGTTTTCGGAAAACATACAAACATATTCTCGACAGAAAGAAAAATAAAGAAAAAGGCAAATAGAAGATGGAAAAAAAATCCTGTCCAAAGAGCCTCCAGCATTCTGTCACAAAGGAAGCATTAACCATGTAACCAGTGTGGCCAGCATAGAGCATGGGGCTGAGGCGAGGCTGCTAGCCTTTCATGCTCTCAATGTGCAGAGCCTGGGCTCTGCATTTTCCACATACAGCCCCTCCTCAGGGCCCCTATGACTGCTGGAGCCCCACTCCTGGCACCCCAACTGCCCCTAGGGTCAAGTTGGTCAAGACTAGGAGCATTGTGGAAAATACAAAAAGAATATGAAAAAAATAATAATTTCTCCTGAATTTTAACACCATTACTGCCACCGAAACACTGTTAATAAGTGGCCATGTTTCAGGTCAGGGGCCTAGGATGGCAGCAAAGACAGCAGTGGGTGCTAGTGAGCACCTGCCACATGTCAGGCACAAGGGCACATGGTAATCTACAGGGGTGGGGACCCAGGCTAGGCTTACCATTACAAACCCATTTAAAATGAGGAAACTGAGTCACAGAAGCTGAAGTAGAGCGTTCTGCTCACACAGCAGGTGAGCACTGGATGGGATTAGAGCCAGGGATCTTGTTTCAGACTCACATTCCTGTGACCTGGTATGTCAGCTGATCTTGTACACTTAGAAGTCCTTCCCGGGCCAAGACATGTTCTCTGAGGCAGTTGTTGGAGTTACCACAAAAGCTGTGATCTCATGGCTACACAGCAATTTAATTCTATCAAACTCCTGTCATTTCGAGTTTATTTCCACATTAGTTAACACAAATAGAATGGAAGTAACATGTGTGTTTTTACATCTTGATGTCCAGCTAGACCATGGTCTCTTTTGACTCCAGACTTCAGGCTCAGCTGATTTGTACCATAGTTGAAGGAATCAGGTTGAGAAACGAATCTCAGAAATGAAAGGAAAACATATGGATTCCCATTATCACCACTGTTCTGTTACACAGCCAGAAAATGTAGCCCAAGCAATAAAATAAGAAAAATAAGTGTGATATATGTGAGATAATTATGAGAAAACTAGAGGCTCAGTGCATGGATTCATGCACCAGTGGAGGTCCCTCTGCCTGGTCTGTGCCCTCTCACAATTCAGGACTCCTCAGGGAATGTCAGACTGCTGGTTTTGGCCCAATCCCCACAGGCCAGGCCCAGGGACTCCACTAGTGCCCGAATCTGTGAACCAGGCCTCTAGTATGCATATAAGATCTTTGTTAATCTCTTCTGGCCCTCTCCCTTCCCCTCTTCTCTCTCAGATTCATCAGTCTGTTCCATGTTTCCATGCCTGTGCATTGAGCATCTTCCCCCTGGTGGTCATTGCATGTCATAGCTACCTGTTTAGCAGTCCAACAGTCAGACATTTAGCATATTAGACTTTTATATATATAGATAGAAACTTGAATTATTTTGCTGGTTACACTATCTTGTAAAGCCAAAAAAACCAAATAAAAGTGTAAAAATGATGAGTATCCACTAATGTGTTGAGTTGCCAAAAAGATAATCAAAGACCAATAGTTTCACTATTTATTTGCCAAAAAAACTAAAAACACAACTGATAAAACATCACCTTTATGCAGACATAAAAATGAAAATTGTTTAAAATTAATCTAGTAAGAAATGTATAGGATTATAAATGCAGTTTTTTTGCTAAATAATTAAATAAGTGATGTTATATCCTTTATTGCTAGGGAGGAATTCACAATACTCCCAAGATGCCAATGTTACCCTGATAATGTATGCATTTAACAGATTATAATAAAAAGTAAACAAGGGCTTTTCTTTTGAAATTAGACAAAGCATTTTAAACTTTATCTTGAAGAACAAATAGAAAGAATGTGGAAATAAAGACTCGAGGAAATTTTGTTTGTAGGTTATAAAATTAAAGATGTCACAGAGCTGTGTGGTAAGATCACCAATGATGAGATGGTGAGGCAGCACTGCGGGGGAATTGGGAGACTGTCTGGTGCTGTGTAACAGGCTAGTAATTAGGATTTGAATGTTAAGAAATGTTCCGACCTCTCACCTTACATACATGAGTAAATAGAAGCCAAACAATACCAATACCAACACAAGAGGAAAGATAAGCATCTCAGTTGATTGTAATTTGTGTTAGAAATACAACTGAATGTTGTAATGGGGACGGGTAATGGGGGAACAAGGACACATATGTAACACCGTAATCAATAAAGAAATTTAAAAAAAAGAAAGTTAAAAAAAAGAAATGCAACTGAAAACAATCAGGTGTCCACACATACTCCTCAGTTCAAGCAAATCCTAATGTAAAAGCGAAGAAAAACAATTGTGGTATCGTCAACCTCATTTATAATTGTAGAGAATAATACTTTCAGTATAAAATCTGCTTAAAAAATGAAAGGCATACCCTATAACTGGCATAAAAATGGCAGTACAAGACAGAAAACACTCATCTTTTTATATGGAAAGTTAATTTACTGATCCTCACAGAATCAGACTAATGAGCCATTCACAAGAGTAAGGAATGATAAGAGAAGAATCACAAGCGCCTAATATGTGTAAGAAGGCTGAGCTGAAACTCAGCAACGATCAAAGGGATCAAAGGAATCAAAGCTAAACAGCGTGACTGTCGTTTGGTGAGCTGTCCATTGACAAAGTGCTTTTAACAATAGTCTAGCCTCGGAATGTGCAGTGTTCCCGAGGCACCACCTAGCAGCAGGGCCACCCGCAGTCTTCAATATCTAGGGCTTCTTTGCTCAGCTGTGTGGCCAGGTGGACACATTGCACGGGCCCTGTTTTAAATTACTTGTGGGGTTGTTTCTCACAGCCCTTGGAAGGTTAATGTGGTGGTACGTGGGCGGGCTACAGAGCACCTCGGATGGTGAGTAAAGAAAATGGAATTTATCTAAGAAAAGGGCTGGGGCCTGGATGCCAACAGGGAAGGGCTGCACAGCCCCGAGCCAAGGGCACATGGGGTGAAGCTGGCTGCCCCAGGGGCTGGAGCTCCACCTCCTGTGCAGCCACTGGCCGAAGCCCTGTGATCAGTGGGTGAGCCGAGCTGGTGGCTGGGGATCAGATGCAGCGCAGATGTGCGACCAGGTGCCTCCAGATCAGACGCCTTCCTTACGTTCCGACACTGGTTCCAGCAAGTCCTCCTGGCCTATGCTCTCCTGAGGAGGGAGAATGGACAAGTCCTCCCAGCCTGTGCCCTCCTGAGGGGAGAGCGTGGACAAGTCCTCCCGACCTGTGCCCTCCTGAGGGGGGAGCATGGACAAGTCCCTCCCGGCCTGTGCTCTCCTGAGGGGGCAGTGTGGACAAGTCCTCCTGGTCTCGGCCTCCTGTGGCGGGAAGCTTACCAACGGCCTTTAAGGACCATGCTGCCCTGCGGTCCTAATGAGGGAGGGCCTCCATTTGCCACCTTGCAGATGTGGGGTGCATGTCAGGGCTTCATTGTTTGTAAGGAAGAAGGGAGGACTGGGCGTGAGCTAGAGACCCCAACGCATACCGGCTCATGGCAGATTGAGGATTTGGAACTTCCAAATGATGTCAATTCAAGTAAAAAATAACCCTTTCATGTTCTACTAGTGAAAAAACCACCTAAAAAAGGAACAAAACGCACCAAACAAGAATCGTGGTGAGAACAGGGAACTATTTTACCTTTTTGGGGATGGCTAATGGCTGCAGGGCAGCTCTTTTCCAACCTGGAGGCAATGGAAGGACTTTCCTGGCCGGGAATGTGAGGAAGTCCCAGGGCCTGCTGGGCTCCAGTCCTGAAGATGGGAACTGACCCCATAGAGCCTTTCCGAGCCAACAGAGGGAAAAGGAGAACCTTGTCTGTCCTCACAGGAGAAGACACGTCGGTGCTGAAGCCACGAGAAGCGTGACCAGCCTGAGGGCCTCCTGGGGGCCTCCATTAAGGGGACTGTGGGGCCTGGGAGCCTGGACTGCACGTCTCTCAACACGCAGCCCAACTCCTGCAGCGACTGGTGCCTCAGGTACATTCCAACAGTTTCACCAGGAACGAAAGCTAATGAAAATCCAGAATTTAAGGAGAATCCACAAGTCTGAATTCTTAGGCAAAACATGCACTCAGCATCACATTACTTTAAGAAACAAATGAACAAAACAGAGCAGCTCACGGGCAGTGAGGAGAGGACCAAACTCCCAGCAGCGAGACTTCTGAAATGACACCTCATCACACCCACTCACCATGCTGTACGCTTCATGTTCCTTTCCTCCCGCCCTTTCTGTGCTTTTATACAAAGGCCTGTGTGACAGGCATCCTGCTTCTGATCTCAGCAAGGATTCAATCAGAACATCTCACAGCTCGTGCACAAAGGTTGGGAAGGAAGGTGTGAGGAGTACCCAGAACCACCTTGCGCCTTGCTCGTGCCATTTTCTTCATTCTCCAACTTGTCATGACAGCGACGAAGCCTCAAACATCCCTCCCCTGGGGCCCAAGGAAGAAGCTCCAAACTCTCCCCACAGCGGTTTGCAAACAAGCTCAGTGAGCACAGGAGATGCGATGTTATTCAGAGAGCACACTCCTTCCCGTGGACCGCAGCCATCAGCGCTCTAAACACTCGGACCCCTCCTCACCCATGGAATTCACTGGGTGAACGTGCTCATTACAGAGACATTAGATAAAGGAACAGGATGCTGGAACTTGAATGATGTCACACTGCATATTATAAGGAAATATGCCTTGTCAAAAAATTATTAGCAGAAAACAAAGCCCAACTGGAATGCAAAGCAGAACCAGGTGCCAAGTATAAAAACCAACCTGGAGTTTCCCTGGGTCCGCCCATTTTCAAGGGATGGGACCCAACATGGGGATCTCTCTGGTGTTGGCGCCCAGGAATCTGTTTTTAGGATGGCTCGGTGTCTGGGGCCCTGGAGACAGAACCAATCTGCCTGCAGGTCCTGAGTTGGGGGAGGCGGGAACCTGAGCTTCCTCCTGTTGAATCCTGCACACGGGTCATCTTTGCATTGCACTGCAGGGAAATAGACACTGAACACCTACAACTCTATTTCATACCAGAGGCCCAGTGCATGAATTTGTGCACAAATGGGGCCCAGTTGGCCTTCCCTGATCAGGGCTGATTGGGCGGGTTGGCCAGGGGAAGGAAACATGGTCAGTTGGCCAGCTAGCCCTGACTCTGATTGGGGGTGTGTGATGAGGGGCAGGGCCAACGGGGGGGGGGGAGGGCAGTAGAACTCCTGGTAGAGGAGACAATTTTCATATTAGCCTTTTATTATATAGGATGTTCCATCTGATGTGGCTGGAATGGGAGAGTCTGTGCCCCTCAGCAGCCCAGCCTGCAGAGCCCTGAGGCCCAGGCATGCCCCACACCCACCCGGGGAGGGACGCTTCACCGCCTATCAACCTTCCCTCTGAAAAGAGAAGTGTGTTCGCCGCCCTATCCCCACCCTCTCCTCTCTCCAGGGGCACTTGCTAGAGCTGGGCCCACCCAGACAGCCTGGCTGACCCCAGGTCAAGACCCTTGCACCACGGGAGGCAGGAGCATGGGTTCCAGGGCCAGGTGGGAACATGTCTGGGAGCCACTCCAGTGGCCTGGCTGCCAGTGGGCAGAGGAATAATCTGGGGATCTCAGGTGTCCCACCCTGTGGTGCAGAAGGGGCAGGTTGGAAGGTATGGCAGTTCCGGGAACATGGAGGGCCAGGCTGAGCATGGGGTGCGGCCCACAAGGTGCCTCCTGTCCGCACAGGAAGTCACTGGCCTAATGGGGACTAAAGCTGAGGCCACCCTGACACGGCACCTACCTACCATTGCCTCAGTCAAGCAGGGTGCCTGCTGCATAAGAGGTTAGATCAAATCTCCCCAGGGAGCCCCCGATTAGGGCCTCAGCCTCACAATGTTACCCTTTCAGCTGAACTGCTTCTAATCTCCATTAAGAAAAGGGGTTGAGCCGAAACCGGTTTGGCTCAGTGGATAGAGCGTCGGTCTGCAGACTGAAGGGTCCTGGGTTCGATTCTGGTCAAGGGCATGTACCTTGGTTGCAGGCACATCCCCAGTGGGGGGTGTGCAAGAGGCAGCTGGTCAATGTTACTCTCTTGTTGACGTTTCTAGCTCTCTATCTCTCTCCCTTCCTCTCTGTAAAATATAAATAAAATATATATTTTTTAAAAAGAAAGAAAAGGGGTTGAATAATTAAAGTCTATAAATAGAACTGCACAAAATATGTGAACTGATTATAAATTGCCCATTTTACTGCAAATTCACAAACACATTCATACACACATACTCATATATGTATACACTCACATATATACACACCCTCACCACACACTCACTCACACTCACATATACCGACACACACATAGTCATACACATACACTCATATATACCCACATACATACACTCACATATACTTACACACACATTCATCTGCATGCTTGCACTCACACACAGTCATACACTCTCACATACATACACACTCTTACATGCACACTCTCACACACCTGCACACAGTCACACACACTTACACATACATATATACACACAGTCACATACATACACACGTGCACATACACAGTCACACACATACATACACATACTCACATACTCACACACTCACAGACACTCTCACACACACTCTCACACATACATACATACACACACACTCACACACATGCACACTCACACACACTCACAGTCTCACACGTACTCACACATATTCACATACATACACACACTCACACACATGCACACACACACACACACACTTCTAGGGCGTCTGCTCTCTGGATACCTCATGAGCTCACAGAGCCGAGGTGTGCAGTTCTGCTGGGCTTGGCCTTCTTCCCAGCCGTGCAGAGCCAGCTCCTCCTCTGGGCTGGAACACCAGGGGGCGGCCTCTCAGGGCCTCGGAGATGGCAGACGCCGAAGGCAGGGCAGGAACCGGCCAGTTCTGCAAAGCGTTTCCACGCAGTGAGTGTGTGGCACCACCCCTCCCTTCAGGAAGGGAGCCCCGTGCCCATTCATTCCCTTGAAATGTTGGATCTGTAAACATGAGATGAGCCCCGGCCAGCAGCTCTGGAGCTACTGTGGAGTCAGCACCCCTGTGTGTCCTTAACCAGCCAGAGCCAGAGGAGTCTGGTCTGCTCCCCAGGCGCAGAGAGCACTGCCAGTGTTTGTCTTGCTCGCTGGTTTCAGTGCTGTTAGAATCTACCAGTTAGAGCCTTTGTTTCTCTGATGCTCAGAACACGACACCATTTGGCTCTAAAATTGACATCAGAGGAGCATTAATTAAAGGCAGAAGCGTCGCAATGGAGACAAAGGTAGAATTATGCTCGGAGGCACGATGTAATTAATTTTGTACACGAGAGATGTGAAAGGGGGTGAGCGACCTGGAGGAGTCTTAGCCCGTTTCATTGTAGAAACACAATGTGGATCAGACAACATATGGAGAGATGTGTGGGCAATTAGACGTCAGGGTGGGGAGCCCAAACAGGTCACAGCTAAGCTCTAAGACAGCAAGACAAGAGCGCGTCTCATCCTCACTCATGTTCCCCGCGGAGAGGTCGCCTTCCCCGGGGTGGTGGGGGTGGTGGTGGTGATTATGATACAAACGTGCTGAGGGCTTGGACAGTAGAGCGGGTGTGTGGGATGACTGGGCTGGAAGCACGCTGTACCTGACGACGTGGGAGGCGGTGAGGAGCTGTGATAGAGCCGCCTCCTCTCAGAGAGGCCAGTGCTGCCGGCTTCGAGGCGCCTTGCCCCAGCAAAGCCAGCCTCTTGGGCTGGTCACGAGGGCTGACATGATTTACGACACCAGTGAGAGGTCATTGAGTTTGCTGCACGTGGACCAGTGATGCCCTGCGTGAGTTACAGACACCGCTTCAAAGGGAGTCTAGGAGAGAAGAAAAGGAATTTATACAAAACCTTCTCCACATGGGACTCCTTCTTGTGGCACTGTAGTGATGATGCAGGGCACAGGTGGCATGTAGGTACAGGTGGCACATGGGCACAAGTGGCACACGGGCACAGGTAACATGGGGCACAGGTGGCATGCAGGCACAGGTGACATCCAGGACAGAGGTGGCATATGGGCACAGGTGGCACATTGGGCACAAGAGGCACATGGGCAGAGGTGACACGTGAGCATAGGTGCCATGCAGGGCAGAGGTGGCACATGGGCACAAGTGGCGCATTGGGCACAGGTGACATAGGGGCACAGGTGACATGGGGGCACAGGTGACATGGGGCACAGGTGACATGGGGCACAGGTGACATGGGGGCACAGGTGACATGGGGGCATAGGTGACATGGGGGCACAGGTGACATGGGGCATAGGTGACATGGGGGCACAGGTGACATGGGGCATAGGTGACATGGGGGCACAGGTGACATGGGGCACAGGTGACATGGGGCACAGGTGACATGGGGCACAGGTGACATGGGGGCACAGGTGACATGGGGCACAGGTGACATGGGGCACAGGTGACATGGGGGCGCAGGTGACATGGGGGCATAGGTGACATGGGGCATAGGTGACATGGGGGCACAGGTGACATGGAGCACAGGTGACATGGGGCATAGGTGACATGGGGGCACAGGTGACATGGGGGCACAGGTGACATGGGGCACAGGTGACATGGGGGCACAGGTGACATGGGGGCACAGGTGACATGGGGCACAGGTGACATGGGGGCACAGGTGACATGGGGCACAGGTGACATGGGGCACAGGTGACATGGGGCACAGGTGACATGGGGGCACAGGTGACATGGGGCACAGGTGACATGGGGGCACAGGTGACATGGGGCACAGGTGGCATGGGGGCACAGGTGACATGGGGCACAGGTGACATGGGGCACAGGTGACATGGGGGAATAGGTGACATGGGGCACAGGTGACATGGGGCACAGGTGACATGGGGCACAGGTGACATGGGGCACAGGTGGCACTCGGGGACAGGCAGCGGTCGGGCTTCCTCAGCACAGGGTGCCACTGGCTGTGCCTAATGCCCATGATTTTGTTTAACCAGAGCTCAGGGTACACCATGCCGTGCCCATGTACACCGCTCCAAGCTCAGTGCTCAGCAACAACAGCTGAAGGAAAGGAAAATCTTGGCCTTGGTGGGCCCCTGGAGCGTGCATTCTGTGGGGCTCATTTGCTGAAAGTGGTAACTCCTTTACCCTGCATGCCTGGCTGTGTGAGGAGCATGGGAGAGAAACTAAGTCACCTGGGAGAACCCTGAGGCTGCAAGCAGATCGCAGGAGCAGAGGGCATGGGAGGTGCTGCCTGGAGGGCTCCGTGACCTGGGAGCTGTGTTGAGCGCTGAGCCTGGAGCTGCGCTGAGTGCTGAGCACTGAGCCTGGAGCATCACTGAGCACTGAGCCTGGAGCATCACTGAGCACTGAGCCTGGAGCATCACTGAGTGTTGAGCCTGGAGCATCACTGAGCACTGAGCCTGGAGCATCACTGAGCACTGAGCCTGGAGCATCACTGAGTGTTGAGCCTGGAGCGGAGCTGAAGGCCGAGAGCGAAGGACACCGCCCTGGGGAGGTCAGCGCGAGGCGGTGCAAACAGAAGCAGTTTAGATGCAATGGCAGGATGGATGCTAGGTAACATTTAGGGCCCAAGGAAACTTGCAAAGTGGATACCTGACCCCCTCAGTGTGTGGGCAGGAAAGGAGGTAACATGTGAACCAAGATCGGAAAGCCAGTAGAGCCAGGAAGGCGGGGGAGGGGAGAAGTGAGGAACCTGAGAGGAGCCTGGAAGGTGAAGGCTGGGGGGAGAAGGTCAGAGATGTGGCAGTCTTCAATATCAAGCCAGGCTGGCCACACGAGGAGGTGGCGTTCCGGAGGAGGTGGGTAGCTGTTGAAATACTGGGGTGACCAGGTTAGTGTGGAAATGAGGCCAGGAACTCCTCTGTCTCCCTGGACCTAAGTAGCCAATCCCTCCAGGGCGGTGTCGGCCACGCTGGCCTCCCTGAGCCAATCAGAGCAGGCCCCCTGCTCACAGGGGTTAGAGTGAGGTGCTCTGCCTGGAGACCCACCCACAGGTCGAACTTTCCCAGCCTTCCTCTCTCCATCCGTGTCGCCCTGGCACCCCCATGAAGCCTGCGGGGAGAGCTAGCTGGGAGCATGCCTTGCATGGCTTGGTCCAGGGTCCACCCGTGCTTGGCTCCCTCCTGCTGTCATCCGTGTCAGTGTCCAGACGGCCATGCTCCTGGTGACCTTGCCCAGGACGGCTGCACTGGCCCGGCGTCTCCTGCTGAGCCGGCCTGACCAGCGGGTGAAGACAGGCCGGCCCCTGGAGCCCCAGGAGCAGTGGTCTTCATTTGAAATGTAAGCAGAGCTTCCGGGATGATCATTCTTGTCAGAGCAGAAGTTCGTGATAAAACGGAGTGGCTTTGATACAGGACGCGTGAACGTGGGCTCCAGGGCTTCCCTTCTCGGCTGGCACCTCAGACCTAGGGGCAGCTGCACCCACTCTGCAAAGCTTCTGTGCCAGCCCAGCCTTGGTCCCACTTCAAAGGCCCCTCTTTGCCCTGGATCCCCGAAACCAGGCTCAGAGATGTGCTGAGGGCCCACAAAGGGTGCCTTCACTTTTAACTCCCACATAAAACGGAATAAGAAATGACCCCGCCAGGAAGGTGCCGGCTCCCGCGGTAATCTATGCCTGCACACGGCCAGGCGCGGCCGGAGCCTGCCAGCGGCCATTCCTCAGGAGCTCGGCTGCTTTTATTTGGGTTGCAGCCGCTTGAAAGCTGTCAGATTCATATATATTGTGATCTCTATTTATACAGAGACACACTTCCCCACATCTGAATACACACCTGCAAACACACACACACACACACACACACACACACACACACACACACACACACACGCATTTCCCCACCCAGCCGTTCTCTGCGGGGCACGACAACGCGGGGAGAGGGAGAACCTGTGGAGGACAGAAGGACAGGAGATGCGGAGAAATGGAGGCAAGACAGGATTCTGATCAAGCCTCAAATTTTATTTCCGGAACAGCGGTATATATGCAGCAGGAACAAAGAGGGGCAGGGTTGCCTACCTGGCGGGGCATTTGGCAGTGTATGATTGGTTAGGCGCTGAGTGACAAGGTGGTAAGATATCTGGCAACACAGGATTGGCTAACTGCTGGGGCGGTGTTCTAACTTGGTAGGCGCAGGCTCTGATTCAACCAGCAACGGTTGACTGGCTGAAAATCAGGATGTGGAACCAGGATGTGAGCTGTTTTAATCTTCCTGATTCACAGGGGCTAAAATTTTCCACAGCTCCCAACACAGTGCCTGTTCTAGGGGAGGTGCTCCCAATGAAATATCTCCAGGCCTGATCTGAAAGGAACCTATGGGGTCATCTCATCCCTTGAATGTGACCCTGAAGAATAATCCTCCTTTCTTCTTCTTCTTCTTCTTCTTCTTCTTCTTCTTCTTCTTCTTCTTCTTCTTCTTCTTCTTCTTCTTCTTCCTCCTCCTCCTCCTCCTCCTCCTCCTCCTCCTTCTCTTCCTCCTCATCTTCCTCTTCTTCCACTTCCTCTTCCTTCTCCTCCTCCTCCTTCTTATTCTTTGTTGTTAATCCTCACCCAAGGATATTTTTCCCACTAATTTTTAGAGAGAGTGGAAGGGGGGACAGGAAAGAGAGAGGAGAGAGAGAGACAGAGACAGAGAGAGAGAGAGAGATTGTTTGCCTCTTGCACATGTTGGGCTGGGGGTTGTACCTGCAATCCAGGTATATGCCCTTGACCAGGAATGGAACCCTCAATGCTTCGGTGTGTGGGCCAACATTCTAACACTGAGCACCCCAGCCAGGCCCTGAAGAATTCTCTGGAGGGAATGGCTGGGCCTGAGGCAGACATGGGCTTGCTGGATGCCTCTGAGAATGCCATTCTTCGGGGAACACAACTGTTGTCCTATGCCCCGCCTTTGGGAGGCATCCAAGGGGCCTACTGACCTGGTGTCTCCTTATGTGAGAGACCAAACCCCAGCAGGAGGCTTGCAATGAGGAGGAGCACTTGAAGGTCCTCAGCTCCTCCTGGCAGTCCAGCCTCAGGAGGAGCCCACCAGGGTCCCGGAGAACAAAGGCCTGCGGGAGAAGAGCAAGAGGCCCAGAAGACTCTGTCACTTAGACTTCAGCCGAAGTGAGACGGGCGCTGGGTGCAGGGAGGGACAGTGGTGCAGGGACGGCACTGGGACCAAAGTAGCTGAGGGAGGCGTGTCCTGCAGTGGCTGAAGGGGGGGCCATGTCCTGCAGTGGCTGAGGGGGGCGTGTCCTGGGGCAGAGGACTCCCCAGTTTGAGTGTCAGAACTAATGGGGAGCAGAGGAAAGATTCAGCCTCACCCCACCCTCTGGGCTGCTGGTGCCCCTTTGGGGCTGAACCAAGGGGGCAGTGGGGCCCGCACTGGGGGCGTTGAACAGGGGAGCGCTCAATAGGGCGTGGAGGAGAGGACCAGGGCAGGTACAGTAGGGTTATGAAGTCATGGATGGAGGAGCACATCCAATTTCTATCTAAAGACATTCTAGGTTTACGGAGCTCCCTGGACTCAGCTACAGGGCTTGTGTGTTTGGACTGGGTGGGTGCCAGTCAGAAGCTGGAGGGAGGCGGGGAGGGGGAGGCAAGACCAGAGGATGGGAAACTGGGGAGCCTCTGGGGGCTGTGAGCCAGGTTCTGGGGGCATGTGGACAAAGGAAAAATGAAAGGATCTGTTACAAGGCGATGTCAACAACCGAGCAAAGGCCCAGTAGTGAGGACAGAGGGGTGTTCAGATGAGTTCTGAGGGGAAGCCGTGTGGATGCAGAGTTTCAGCAGGGACGCGGTGGAAGGTGTGTCAAGTCACTGTAGTCAGTAATTGTAACAACATTTTGTTTAGCCGCCATACCCAAATTCTCTCACCCAACATGTAGCCATAAAGTGATTGATGCGAGACTATCCGTTATTGATGCAAAGTCATTGGATGCAGTGAGTGGTGACGCGGCACATTTCAGTGGGGACAGGCTGTGTCTCAGGTGCCCGGAGCTGTGAGGGCTGCCGTCTGCACAACTCAGGATGGAGCAGCAGACTATGCAGGTGCTGGTGCCATGTAAGAAGAGAGAAGCCATTTGCCAGGTCAGGATGAAGGGGGTGTGGAGCCCCCAGGACACCCAAGGGAGCTGTGGGGCACCGCGCTGGGTGTGCAGACACAGGGTGCTGGGGAGGCCGGGCCGGAGCAGACCTGGATCAGTCAGGCGAGGGACACACGTGGAGCCACGAGATGGCTGAGTGCAGAATGACAGGCAAGGAAGCGCAGGACCCCCTACCACTCCCACCACCCGCTCAGAGCAGTCTCCCCTGGGCACTGCCCTTCTTGGGCAGGATCCCTGTGGTGTGGGCGTCCTGGGCACTATGGGTGTAGGCATCACCCCCACCCTCCACTCTCTCAATGCCAGTGGCACCCCCACCTCCATCCCAGGTGTGACCATCAACCAAAAATGTCCCAAACCTGGTCAACGCCCCGGGGGAATTGCCCCTGGTTAGTGACTCACAGGCTGGGTGGAGAGGAAGCATCAGTGATGGGACCGGGGAGGTGACGGTGATGCAGGAAGAAGAGAGAGCAGGCTCGGGACTGGTGCAGAGCAGATGGCATGTGCAGGGACTGGGTGAGGGTGGGAGTTTGTGGGAGGGGCTTTAGCTTAGACCTGACTAAGGGACGGGAAGGCTGTGCCTTGAATAGTGCCCTTTATGTAGCCCAGTGCAGAGGCCGGCGTCACACTGCTCTCAGCCTCTGGGAGCACCCGGGTGCCCTGAGGCCGGTGACCCACCAACTCTTGACGGAAAGAAGTGAAACAGCGGAAGTCCCCGGGCGGCCACTCACACGCTGTCCAGCTCCTCATTCCTGGGCAGGCAGAGGCGCTGCGGGAAATACCCCATCCAAGTACTCACATTACAGGAACACAAAGGAGAAAAATTAATATTTTTCAGAAAACACAAAACCATTTTTATCCCACTTTCTGCAACTTTAATTAAATGCTCTGCTACAGTAATTACAGCTGTGCATCGTTAAAGATGTACAAACACTGCGGAAACGTATTACCGACGGAGATCATTATTAAACCACAGCATTTGCCTACAGAATGGCACAAGCCAGGGAGGAAGCTGCTGGACCTCTGGTGCAGGCCGTGGCCTGTGTCCGGGCTGAGCCCACAGCAAAGCAGGAACAGGGTCTCCGGCGCCTTCCCTCACAGAATGTTAGCCGCGGCTCGGCCTCCACCAGCTAACCGCTGCAAACCTGGCCTCTTTCTGACTGCACCCTTGGTCTCCACAGGCTGCTTCTGAGGATCCCCGCAGTGCATGAAGTCCTCTTCACCGGCTCTGCATCGCGCCTCGCTGAGGAAGCTGACTGACTCCAGAGAGTTCAGAGTTCCGCTGCTGCACAGAACGCTTGGGGGGACGCATCACTGCCCGGCCAGTGTGGCCTAGTCCCTGGAGGGTCGCCCTGCGCACTGCAATGCTGTGGGTTTGGTTCCTGGTGGGCGGGGTGTGTAAGGGAGGCAATGGATGGATGTTTCTCTCTCTCTCCTCTCCCTTTCCCTCTCTCTAAAATCAGCAGAAACTTATCCTCAGGGGAGGATTTAAAAAGGAAAGGAAAGGAAATGCATCCTGCCACGGTGGTCACACCACATTCCCCGCCTCTATCCATGGGGACATTTCCAGGGAGCAGACCTCCTGTCTGCCCTCCATAACCTGTTTCCTGCTTTCAGACCTGCTTCTCCCCCAGGCAAGGGGCCGGCTGCTCTGCAGATGGGAGTGCCCTGGGCCTGGCCAGGGAGCATGCGCTTCCTTCAGGGAACTGGTGCATCTTCAAACGACCGGTGCTCATGCAGGACCACAGATGAAGGAGAAGCCGTTGCCCAGGAGCGCAATAC
This sequence comes from Vespertilio murinus, assembly GCA_963924515.1. Classification (NCBI taxonomy): domain Eukaryota; kingdom Metazoa; phylum Chordata; class Mammalia; order Chiroptera; family Vespertilionidae; genus Vespertilio; species Vespertilio murinus. Next base: position 87,667,234 of record OZ004709.1, on the reverse strand, counting down.
CTGGGCAAAAAACCGCCTAGTCCAGAAGATCCCACCCAGAGCTGAGGGCCTGCCCCGGGGCTGCTTTCTCTGGGCAACTCTCTCACACATTCCAGGACGCTGGAGAAATCTCCCTGAGGTTCCTGCTCGTGTAAGAGTGTGTCCCTGAAACAGTGGCCCCCAATGCTCAATGTCTAGGAATACCTGCTGCACGATCCAGTCCTCAGCCCCCCCCTCCCCCCAGCAAGCCCCCTGAGAAGCCGGGCAGGGGGTGTTGAGGGCGGCACAGGGGCCTGGAGCACCGGCATGAGCACCGAGGCCTCTGGGGCTACCAAGCCCATGAGCACACTTCTGGCTGGGAGGGTCTTGAGTTATTTTAATAACATTTTTTGCATTTCTCAATGCAGACTCGGCTTTTTAGGTAAATTCTCTGAGCAGTGGAAGCACACATTTTTGGGAAAATATGCTAATCGTGAGCAGGAGCAGATCGGGGAGAGATTTCCTCACTCTTCTGGGGAATTGCTTTTGCCCCTAGAGAGTTATTTCCAAATTAAAAAGACTTGCCTGCACCGTGGCTTCTTTCTGCATAACTGAAATAAATGCAAAAGTTAGAGAGCATCATGTTCTTAGTTTAACCATCAAAATCGCAGTTTACTTATTCGCTATTGCATTAGCCTTTTAAATATTATGCCATGACTAATGAAAATGCATAATAAGGTGTTCACATTATTGGTCTATTTATCTTTTTAGTAAATGACTAGGTGATTTGTGAGAAAAGATGTTAGGATTGACAGCCAGACATAGTAGGGTAGATGGGCCAGGAAAGGTGTAGTCAATTGTAAAATTTTACCAAGCAAAGTCTCAGCTGTCTCCATAATTCTAGTCCCAGGAAAAACAATTATATAATCCATATAAATAATTGTGTTTGTATTTTAGAGTCTTAGAAAATAGGAAACTTTAAAAAATATTGTTCCTTTTTATTTAGAAATTGTAAAACACCCTTTCCTTAGGCAATTTTATTTTAATATTATAATAAGTTATTGTGTGTTTTAGGGATAATTTAATTTGCATCTACCAATTACTTTACACAGGTTAATAAATTATTTAGTAAATACTGCCTAGCAAACTAGAAATATATATATATATATATATATATATATATATATATATATATATATATAGTGAAAAGACTTGTGCTCAGTTAACATATTCGTGGAAAGTCAACTGATTTTTGTAAACATTGAAATCTTTCTTGAGTAGAAAGTTATTTTAACTAGTGGTGAGGGAAGGAGACTCGACTTGGGTGGTGAACACAATACAATATGCAGATGCTCTATTTATTATAGAAGTGTACACCTGAAACCTTTATCATTTTATTAGCCAGTGTCACCCCTATAAATTCAACAAATAAACAAGTAAAATAAGATGAGGCAAATAAAAGAAAAAATTATTATTGAATCCAAAAGGTGTAATGAGAACCTTGATTTACTAATTTGCAATCATTGTTTTCTCAGTGAACTCGGGGAGGCTCTCCAGCCCACAGCAGAAGAGGGGCACCCACCGGAGCCAGAGCTCTCACAAACGAGAGGTGAGCACAGGCTCTGCATGCTCTCCTGGGGGTGTACTTTCCTGCCTGACAGTTCCCCTGGGCAGAGTTCTGGGAAATGAGGGCATGGCGGGGGTAGGGAGGGTGAGCACACACTCTGGGGTTTTCAGAGGCCTCACCTCAGGATGTGGCTACCACGGAGAGTATCCAGGTGAGGAAACCGTCCATCCGTGCCAGGGAGAGAACTCCCGGAAAGCCACCAGTGGGAGCCCATTCGTCCAACATACTTCCTGCCCCGATCTCCAGGAGAGGAGAGGCTCCTCCACAGGAGAAGTAGCTGTGTGAGCAACGATGCTGCTTGAGCAACGGCAGAATTTCCCCCAAACTTTCAGCTGATCTGGATTTGCCCCGACAGCATAAGCCTCAAAAGGATCAAACTTATTCCCAGTGACTTAACTGTGTTCCAGGGCAAAGCCCAGTAATATTTAAAGAAATATAAACGTAGTCCCTCTCCAAAACCCAGTAAAATTCACAAAGTCTGGTATTCAATCAAGAACTATCAGGCATGCCGAAACCGGTTTGGCTCAGTGGATAGAGCGTCTGCCTGCGGACTCAAGGGTCCCAGGTTCGATTCCGGTCAAGGGCATCTACATTGGTTGCAGGCACATCCCCAGTAGGGGGTGTGCAGGAGGCAACTGATTGATGATTCTCTCTCATCGATGTTTCTAACTCTCTATCCCTCTCCCTTCCTCTCTGTAAAAAAATCAATTAAATATATTTTTTAAAAAACTTAAAAAAAATTATCAAGCATAAAGAAACAGGAAAATATGGCCCATTAGTAAAAAGAAAAGAAAAACGTAAGAAAGAGGAATGAATCAGAAAAGGGTTTCCAAAGGACAGAGGTGATGAGATTAGTGAATAATGATGCTAAAGAGCAGTTTGTAAACATAACTCCCACATCCAATACAACTAAGAAAGTTTGAGCATGATGAGAAGAAAAATAAAAATTATCTTTTAGAACTTCAGACTTTTAAAATTAAAACAACCAAAATAATTGGGAATGACAACAGATTAGGCAGTACAGAAAAAAAGAAATATTAGTGAAATTGTCATGGAAACAGATACAACAGATACCATCCAAAATTAAATGCAAAGCATTAAAACAGAGCAAAAGGGTAAAACAAGAAATGAACCGTGGGGGAGCAATGAAAGTAGGAAGCAATCTAATAGGAGTCTAACTAGGGTCCAGAAAAGAAGAAATGGAGAAGTATATTTGTACAGGTGGGGCAAAAGTAGCTTTACAGCTGTTCATATGGAAAATAATATAATAATAATAATACAAAAATAAACTGTTTCATGTACTCACAACTGTAAACCAACTTAGTCTCACCCTGTATATATAATCTATAATAATCTATAATAATAAAAGCACAATATGCTAATTAGACCGGATGACCTTCTGAACGAAGCTGGGGTGAAAGCTGAGTCCTGAGTGCCAGAGGGAAGCCAGTGCCAGCAGCTGGGGGCAGAAAGGCCTATTCTTGCATGAATTTTGGGGCTCTAGTTGTAATATAAATATTTCATATAATATAAATATGTATTTCAAATACATGCATAGTTGAAGAAACTGTGGCCAAAATGTTTCCAAAAATTGATCAAAACTGTAAAGACACAGATTCCTGAAGCAAAATCACCCCCAAGCAGAAGAAACATGAAGAAATCACGCTGAGACATAAAGCCACAGGAAGGAGGGAGAAAATGCAAAAACAGAAGAACACGTGAAAGAATGACAGGAGACTTCCTATCAGAAACTATGCAACCCAGCAGACAGATGAGTGTCCCTGTTCAAGTGTGAAAAATTCCTTCATCCCAGGAATTCTATATCATCAAAAACATCATCTACAAATGAAGGCAACACAGACATTTTTGAACAAAAGCTAGAAGAATGCAATTCAAAGATATCAGCATTGCAAGAAATATTAGAGGAGTCCTGTGCAGAAGCCATCAGAGCAGGTGGGAATTGGGATTAACACAAAGAAGAGAAGACCACCGCCCTTGGTTAGCATGTGAGTCAATGACACACACATTTATTGTCACTTAATGTCTTTAAAAGAGAAGTGTTTAATTAAAAGATAATAACAATGTCAGCCAGGATTTGAAATATGTGAAAGGAATGGGTGCAATGATACAAAGGCTGGAGGGTGGGCATGGATGGACAGCGTGGCGATGTCACTACAATACAGGCAAAATGCTCTGAAGTTATTTAAATGTGGACTGAGGTACGTTGATATGTGCTATAACCCCCAGAGAAACAATTGTTGCATAGGAGGTATGGTGCCTAAGCTAAATAAGAAGATAACACTGAATTATAACAATTAATACAAAAGAAGGCAAGAAGAAAGAGGAAAATGAAATGCAAAATTGAAGAAATTTTGTCAACAAACTCCTAGAAGAACTGGGAAAGAAGCTTGAACTTGACCTTACACTACATAAAAAAGTAACTCAGCTAGACCACAGGCTGAATGCGATGAGAAAAAAACCATGAGTTTTAGTTGAAGAAGAAAAATGGGCTCATGTGAAGATTTCTTCATTGGACACAAGAAAGCACACATTTAAAAGTTTTTGATAATATGGACCTCTACAAAATTTAAAATTTTTGCTTTTCAAAAGCTATTGTAAAGAAAAAGTCAAAATGTAAGCATATACTATATATATATATATATATATATATATATATATATATATATATATATAAAACTTCTGGTCCGTGGCTTACATTTTGATATATATATATATATACATTAAAAAATACTTAAAAACCTGGCCCATGTGGCTTAGTGGTTGAGCATTTACCCTTGAATCAAGAGGTCACCAGTTTGATTCCGAGTCAGGGCACAGGCCTGAGTTCTAGGCTCAATCTCCTGTAGGGGGTGTGTAGGAGGCAGCTGATATATGTTTCTCTCTCAGCGATGTTTCTATCTCTCTAAACCTCTCCCTTCCTCTCTTTAAAAATCAATGAAAACATATTTTTAAATAATACTTAAAAATAATTAATAATAAGATGACATTCAGATGAGCAAAATACTTGACCATTGCCATAACAAACGCAACATGTGGGTGGGGGAAGTGCATGGGGGGAGATGCAACATCATTCGTGATCAGGGAAATACAAGTGGGTCCACAGCTCAAGCCACCAGAAGCGCCAGCAGGCAAAGTGTAGACGAGGACGTGGAAGACCCAGGACTTCCACCACTGCTGGGTGTGACCTGCAGACTTCCTCACACACAATCGCCTCCTGCATGACTCAAGCAATGCTCCTTCCAGTCGCTTAGCCAAGAGAAAGGAAGCCATATGTGCACACAAAGCGTTGTTTGCAAATGCTCATAGAGACTTATGTGATAAACGGTGAAAAAGGAAATAGCCTAAATGAGCACTGACGATAAAGGGGTGAACAGACTGCGGACACCCACACACCTGCATTCGACTTGGCACTGAAAGGAATGGAAATGGTAGGACACAGTGTCATGGGTGAATCGGAGGGCAGTGCAGGAAGCGGAGGGGCTGGGCATAGATCCTGTGGTGTTTGACTCTATGTACATGGCACTCTAGAAAAAGGACAAGCTGCGGTGGTACCAGCCGCTCTGTGGTTGCCAGGGACTGGGGGTCCCAGGGGGCTGACTGCGAAGGTGCAGGACCACTTCCCAAGGTGGCGGCGATGTCCTGTACTGTGATCGTGGCAACGACCACTCAGCTGTATTAATTTACCAAAGCTCATCCAACTGTTGCTGGAGCTGGGTGCTTTTTATCAGATGTAAAAAAAAAAAAAAAAAAGAAGCCTCTATAGAGCTGAGCCAAAGAAAGAGACAAGAGGGATACAGGCGTAGAGAGGATGACGAAAAGCAAAGAAAGTCTCGTGCTGCCTGCCTGGCGGCTGAGGAGGGCCGGGAAGCCCCAGGCTCCAGCACGCCTGGGGGTGGGTGGGGGGGTGTCCCCCCTTCACCTTGCTCCCCGGCAGAGGAAAGGTTGGAAGTGGTGATGATCCCGGGAGTGGGAAGTGGCATGTCCTCACTCACTGCCTGCTCAGTGGACACTGGAGGAGGGAGACAGGGCGAGGCCCTCAGAGAGGCCTTGGCGACACCGAGAAGAAGAGGCTCATGAAGGCGATCTGATGCAGGCTCTTCTGAAACAACCGCCAAATTCGGTCAGAATTCCACCCACGTTGAGTGTCCTGAGAAGGGAGCATGTCCTGAGGGCTTCCAGGAGGAAGGACCTCAGCCATGAGACTGAAGGTCATGTGAAAAGGGTCAGGGAGACAGGGAGGAAGCTTTCAGAAGCTGGAGGAGCAGCGTGTGCTAAGGCGGACAAGACTGGCAGTCCCTGAGGCTCCTGGAGCCTGGGCGGAGCAGAGGGCATGGCAGGTGGTGTAGCGAGAGAGGCTGTGCCTCAGCGCTCACTGGTACCAAGCCCAGGAGTCACTTTCAAAGCAGGACTTAAGCCTGGCCTATTGCAGGCTTCTCCTCTGTCTCCTGACTAAAGAGGAAGAGAGGAAAGGAAGTCCCTCATTGCTTCTGCGTAGCAGCCGGGCTGAGGACAGCCAGCCCCGTGAGAGGTCGGCAGGGAAGGAATGAATGGCTGTGCCGTAGACATGCAAGAGCCAGGTCACACCTTAGGCAAATGCTGCCCAAGTGGTAACAGGTAAGAATGCTGCCCGTGTGGGACGGGTAAGCAGGTTGCCCTCCTGGGACCGGGTAAGAATGCTGCCCGCCTGGGACCGGGTAAGGATTCTGACACTTTCTTATAGGTGTTGCTCTGTGTCAAGCCTAAGCCATTCCCAAAGGTCAGGCAGTGCCGTGGAGAAGGAAGCCAGGAGAGCACGTCCTTCAGAAAGGATGGAGCAAGGACCCCGCTGGGAGCAAACGCGTTGCCATGGAGAGTGTGTGACTTGGCTTCACCACAGACAGTCCTTCTCAGACTCCGGGGCTCCTTTCTGGTCCTGCTCACCTCCCTGTGACCTTGGTGCTGGGAGCAAAGCAGAAGGAAGGATTCTGCCCTGCTTCACAGCAGGAGCCAGCAGGCCTGACAGGACACACCCCTAGAGCCATGTGGAGGGAGGGAGGGCGCCAGGAGCCCATTAAGGGCCACTTCTAACACCCACTTGCTCAGCCCTACTAACAGTCTGCTCATTTCTGCATTTGCAGGTACTTATAGTACCAACAAGTTAAATCCTACCCCCCACACACACACTCACACACATATCAGAAACACAGATTTCTATGCACGCACACACACACTCCTACTCACATGCACACACGTACACTTACACACATGTACCCATATGCAACACAACTCACACACGTGCACTCACATGCACACAGAGCAGAATACCGCTTCCCTGCCTGGCCTGAACCTGCTCCCTCCAGGCCCAGGCCGTGTGGAGCTCCCTGGTACCTATGCCTTCAGCTCTCAGCTCCCTGTGAAGGCCAGGAATCCTGCTTCAAAGGCCGCTGTTAACAGTTTGCAGCATATTTCAAATCACAGAGATGGTCCAGTCTCCTGTCACAGCGCTGCCAGCTTCCATTAAGCATCAAAGGCATACCTGTGCTCCTTTGATGTGGCTGCAAGTGTACTTCCTGAGAATGGCGGCAGGTTAACTGCTATAAACAGACCCAAAAGGCAGAGCTGTAATGTACCAATCGCCCCACCGTGGGGTCAACCTGCATTCCCACTTAAACATCAGCTTCTTAGCAGTTCCAGCGAGGGTGCGTGCACTGTATAAATTGGGCAGCCTGTTTGAAAGGCATGCCGAACTATCGCTAGATGTATTGATGCTGATACTAGGCAGACTGGGCTACAGTGCGGTAGCTCACAGCAGACAATATCACTGAGAGCAAGAGAGATACACAGAGAAGCATCTGGTGGAAAGTGTCCAGAGCTGCCACTGTAGTCAGTGGCGCTAGGGCCTGGGGTCCCGGTGAGTGAGCCCACCCATCTGGGAGCTTTGTCAGCACATCCAATTTCCTGGTGTGTGGATGGAAGGTGTGTGTGGGGGGGGTGCGCCGAGACAGACACCAGCAAAGCTGCCTGCCTCTCACTGAGGAGACAAGATGGAAAAATGGGCTTGGGAGAGACGAGGGACCAAGATCCTTCAGAAACATGGAAGATTGAGAGGTGAACCCAGTTCTCTGTAGTTTTGACCTTGAACTGTGTAGGGCAATGAGCTGAGAAGCCAGGAGAGCAGATAGGGTGAGTGTAGATTCTGCCAGGAGGTGAGGCTGTCATGGGCCCGGTGGGGGCAGGGTGCGCTGGAGCACAGGGGACCGCCTAGACCCCACAGCGAAGCTGCCCTGTTCCGACCTAATCTCTGGAGTCACAGCAGAAGTGATAGCCCTGCCAAGGGGAGAGCTCAGTCTTGTCACTGAGGTGCAAGCAGCCACACAGGAGAAACAACAGATCTAGAATCCAGCGCACCATGTGTATAACCCAAACCGGGCTGACCGCTGTCTACAGTGGGACACAGACAACTTTTAGTAGAAAGCACGGGCAATCTCACTGCTTCGGGGAAGGCAACTGTCTAAAGCAAGACACAAGCAGCACTAACCACAGGGCAAAGGGCCAGGCATCGGTGACAGCCAGTGGACAACCGGTGTCTGAAGGGAGTGGGAAGGCCGCAATGTGGACTACGGCCAATGGCACACATGCAGCCAACAAAGGCCTTTGACCCAGGATACAACCAGCAGCTCTTACAATCAGCAAGGAATGATGTCCAGAAGGAAAGAAGACAAATGACGAGAGCAGGGTGTTCTTTTATTATTATTATTATTATTATTATTTCCACCAGGTAATCCAATGGCTATTACATTCATGAACAGCAGCATTAATCATATGGAAAAGCAAATTCAATCCCAAATGAGATGTCATTCGGTACTGCACCAGAAGGACTAAGATGAACAGGACAGAAAATAGCACACATCGTGAGTTGTGGGGCTGATGTGAACACCCACATGTCGCTGGCGGGAGATCAGTGTCACAAACCACTTTGAAAATTGCTTTGGAAATGTCTACATGCAGATAATCTATGACCGGTCAGCTCCCCTCTTAGGGGAGTGCTTATCAGAAACACATATTTCTATGCACTAAAAGGAAGTCAGAAGTCAGGAATGATTCCAGCAGCGGTACTTGCAACAGACAAAATATGGCAGCAATCTGGATGCTCGTCAAGAGTGCATGCAAACTGTGAACTGTTTATAGTGTAGGGCAGCGATTTTCACCTGGTGTGCCACAAGCATGTTTAACACATGCAATAGCTGACTATTTAGTCAGGGGAACCGGCCTCTTTTCCCTTAGATTGTCAAATTAAAAAATGGCAACAGCCAACACAACAATGGCCGTCCAGTATGAATGCCCTGTCTTGAACCATACGTGTATAGGTCATATAATAGAGTTGCATCTTATTAGTTATGTTGCATAATAAGGCTAGATCTGATTGGTTAAAGCTTGGTTGCAGAAATCCTTATATATAAGTATATTCACCGGTTTTTTTATTTTTTAAAATACATTTTATTGATTTTTTCACAGAGAGGAAGGGAGAGGGATAGAGAGCTAGAAACATCGATGAGAGAGATACATTGATCGGCTGCCTCCTGCACACACACCCTCCACCCTGGGATGTGCCTGCAACCAATGTGCATGCCCTTGACTGGAATCGAAACCAGGACCTTTCATTCCGAAGACTGATGCTCTATCCACTGAGTTAAACCGGTTTTGGCACACACCGGGTTTTTTAAAAGGCCACCTTGGAGCAAAAAGGATAGGTACTGTTATTATTCTTTTGTAAGTCAATAAAATTATACCTATCTTTTGCCAGGTAGGCAACAAATATATCTATTGTTGAGCTGCAGAATTTGAGTGATTAGTCCAGCCGTGGACAAACTACGGCCTGCGGGCCAGATCCAGCCCGTTCGGCTGTTCTCTCCGGCCTGCGGAGCCGAAAGAGTGCAAGGTTCTCTTGCTCTCCCCTCCGCTCCTTCACCAGCAGCCCAAGATGAGAGTGCCAGCATGGTCAGGTTGCTTTTGTTCCAGCTCTCTGGTCCTGCTAAAGAACCCATTGTGGCCCTGGAGTCAAAAAGTTTGCCAACCCCTGGATTAGTCTATATGTGGCAAAAGATGAAAACGGTTGGAAATTGCTGGTTTGAGATGTTATGTAGCAGTGAGAATGTGTACTGTATTGTGCACATATGGCCACATGTCACACACCTGTCACACAGGAGAGACCCACTTTGTGCTGCCACTGCACAAACTTCCAAACAAGGAACACCAGTGGTTGTGGCCGAGGTGGACAGTGGGGCCGGTGGGCCCATGGGCCTGTGCAGCTGGGGGCTCCTGTGCACATGCAGCCGCATGTGGTGCTCTCTGTGAAATGCAGTTCTGCACACTCTGACTCACACATTTTCTGTTCGGTTGTTACATTTCGATGCTAATCTTACTTTAAAAACACACTCATCCCGATGCCCAGCATCCCCTCTCAGACTTTACCCGCAGATACACACGTACAAAATGAAGACAGGGGTAGAGCCATTGTTTGGGTGTATTGTACAGCATCGTTTACTGTAGCCAGCATTGCAAACAACTTCCCGCGGCTCTGTTTAAGTAAGCGAAGTGGCAGCTATACAATGTGGTAAAGCTGTGGAAGCGAAGCGGCTGGATGCAGGCCAGCATACGCAACTCCACGTGCAGGTCCCCCGCAAAGAGCACAACACAGAACGGCGCGCAGTGTGTCCTCCCTCCCGCGGCAGCTGAGCACAGAGAGAGCACTCGCCACCTGCCTGAGGAAGCACATCACGCTGCTCCCGGGGTCGTTCCCGGTGAGCCGAGGTGTTCTGGTCTGGACAACACATGAATCGCTTTAGACCTTTTGTTCTCTTTGGCTTTAAAAAAAAAAAAAAACAGACATGGTTTTCCAGCCCCACCCCTAACACACTCACACACACACACACACACACACACACACACACACTAAAAAATTTTTTTAAAAACCTACTGTGTTTCCCCGAAAATAAAACATCCTCCGAAAATAAGACCTACTTACAGGTTTCCTTCTGAGTGAAATATAAGGCATCCCTCTGAAAATAAGGCCCCCAGGCTCTGTCTCAGAATGAAAATTAATTTATCATAAACTGGTCACTAGGGCCGCCCAGACTGGCGTCTAGCAATCAGTGACATTACGCAGAGTCCTGACATCACTGCTGTGTGGAGGCGGTGAGCACACGGCGGCAGAGAGGAGACTTTCCCAGATGTGTGTAGAAGAACAGGAGGATTAGAGCAGACGAAGGTGGTGAATGCTGGTCTGTCTCTGGTGACACTACCTGATGCTCGCAGCAACCTTCATGATGACTGAAGGTTCTCAGTCAGTGACAAACCCTGCTCCAGCCCAGATCCAGGCCCCAGCAAGCCCAGTGATAGTCCCCAGGCAGGCCCCAGGGGGTAAATGTCTGATAAAGGGGTAAGGGGAATGTCTGGTGAAGGTGTTCAGTGGCACAGGGGAAGGGAGAGGGGGATCACTTAAAATGACACAGGAAGATCAGAGGGGGCAGTAAAAATGACACAGGAGGGTCAGAGGGGACAATCAAAATGACATAGGAGGATCAAAAGGGGTTACTAAAATGATAATCCCCCCTCTGAATCTCCTGTGCCATTTTGAATCCCCCCTCTGATTCCCCTGTGTCATTTTTAGTGATCTCCCTCCCCCCACCTTGTTACCCCAATTCCTTTTCTTTTTTTTACCCATAGAAATGAGCGCAAAAAGAAAAAGCTACTCCATGGAGTACAAGAAAGGAATCATGGAAGACTCTTGGGGCCAAAATCTTACCAAGTTATTAAGCCAGCACTTGCATTTAAGTCCATTATTGATGATGCTGACTTCTTTAAATACAATCTTTCCAACATGATTGCTATGGATGAAACTGCAGTGTTTATGGGCCAATCATCTCAAACAACAATTGAACAGCGGGGTGCCTCCTTAGTGTACATTCCTTCCACTGCTTATGAAAGCACACGTGTTTCCTGTATTTTGGCAATTTGTCTATATGGCACTAAAATCCCACCTGTAATCATTTCTAAGGGCAAGAAGGAAAAGATTGAACGTGTTTTGGGCATTTTTATTCTTGAAACTGAAAAAGCCTGGGCCACACAAGCAGTTATAAGGAAGTGGGTCGATTTAATGCTGCCGCTTGTTATGTGAGGGAGCCAAAGAGGTCTGCTAGTCTGGGATGCAGCCAGCACTCACCGCACTAAAGACATGAAGACATTTCTTCACTAAAGAATAATGATTCCCGCAGGAATGATGGCCTATCTCCAGACTCTTGATAATGTAATAAAGAAGCCATTCAAAGACAATTTGCGCATGGAAATTAATGACTACATTGAAAATTGAATGGAGAGAAATCAGTGTGGAAACTTTGTGAAACCTAAACTGCAGGAAGTTGTGACTTGGGTGAAGAATTCATGGGAGAAAATCACTGACAGTTGCATTGCAAATGCACTGCGAGCAGGCTACCTTGATAAGAAGTACTCATTTAAAGACAGTGCTATTGCTGAGACCAGTTTGGCTCAGTGGGTAGAGCATGGGCCTGGGGACTGAAAGGTCCCAGGTTTGATTCTGCTCAAGGGCATGTACCTTGGGTGTGGGCATATCCCCAGTAGGGGGCATGCAAGAGGCAGCTGGTCGATGATTCTCTCTCATTGATGTTTCTAACTCTCTATCCCTCTCTCTTCCTCTCTGTAAAAAATCAATAAAATATATTAAAATAATTAAATAAATAAATAAATAAATAAAGATAGTGCTATTGCTAAACATGAGAGATTTGGTCCACCGATTCTGAAAGAAATGGAGTCACAAGAAAATCACCAGGAAATTCAGGAATTGGATTGTTATGATGATGTTCCAGAAGATGATGGCATGATTTTCATTGAATAAATGACTAAATTCTTGATCCTGTAGGATTCAATTTGTCTGGTTTGTGTTGACAATTACCATACTACCGTACCATATGCAGGTAATACATTTCCTTTATTTTCATTTAACAATAAATGTGTACCATATTCTTCTTCATGGAAAAATAAGACATCCCCTGAAAATAAGACCTAGCGCATCTTTGGGAGCAAAAATTAATATAAACACTGTCTTATTTTGGGGGAAACAGGGTAGTGCAAAGAAAGCACAACAGGAACATAAGGTACTGTGAGTAATTTATGGTTATACTAGAGGTCCAGTGCACAAATTTCTTGCACTCGGGGAGGGGGGGAAGGTTCCTCAGCCCAGATTGTGAGAGGGTACAGGCCAAGTTGAGGGACCCCACAGTGCACAATCGGGGCCAGGGAGGGATGCAGGACGTTGGCCAGCCACGGAGGGAGTGTGAGAGGGCTCAAAGGTACATCTAACCTGTCTCTCATTCAGTCCTGATAGGCCAGACCCCAGAAGCAAGCTAAGCTACCAGCAGAGTGTCTGCCCCTGGTTGTCATTGCATGTCATAGTGAGCGGTTGAGTGGCCTTAGCATATCATTATCATATTATACTTTGATTGGTTGAATGGCCTGCTGGATGACCAGACACTTAGCATATTAGGCTTTTATTATATAGGATTGTGTGTTGTCTTTGGCACTGATGAATTCATGCCACTTATCATTGTAAATGATTATATGGCAGGTAATACAGTGATGTGCTATTTATTCTCAGCAGCTGCACAGGTAGGGAGACCCCAGGGAGCAGGGCACATGACCACATGCAAGAGAGGGTCAGTGACAGAGCTCAAAGTAACAGTCACTTATAGATGAGCTGTCCGGGCAGGGCTTTAAAGCCCAGGAGGGATCCATCCTGCCCTGTTCCCCAGTTTACATCCATAGGAAGGGATGTGTCCATGTATGCGCCTGTTGGTGCTCATGCACCTGTGACAGTGTGTGTACTGTGAGAGCACACACCTGTGAGAACACATATCTGTGAGAGCATCACTTTTAGAAGAGTGTGTGCCCACTTGTGAGAGTGTGTGCTTGTGAGAGTGTGCAGCTATGAGAGTGTGCACCTGTGAGAGTGTGCAACTGTAAGAGTGTGTGCCTTTGAGAGTGTGTGCCTGTGAGAATGTGTGCTTGTGAGAGTGTGTGCCTGTGAGAATGTGTGCCTGTGAGAGTGTGTGCCTGTGAGAGTGTGTGCCTGTGAGAGTGTGTGCCTGTGAGAGAGTGCACCTATGAGAGTGTGTGCCTGTGAGAGTGTGGGCCTGTGAGTGCTCACATGCTTGTGAAGGGGCATGGAGGAGTTTTGCCTTAAGGCAATGTAGTAATTAGGTCAAAAACTTGAAGTGAATGCAATACATCCTGGGGTGAGAAAAAGTAGGCTTATAGTAGCAACACAAATAAATAATACAACAATTAATAAATAATACAAGGATACACTCTGAATTTCACATACCACATCTGTAAGCCTACTTTTGCCCACCACAGGAAGTGGCTGATGATGCTCTCCATCCGTTTTCACACAATGACCCTGGGCTGTCAGAGAAGCAGCATAATCCACGCAGAACAGAGCTAGACAGCTCATCTGTCAGCACACACTCTCATAGGCATATCGGGGCTTGAAGGGATCGTGAGAGGAAGGCGGCTCCAGGAATCAGAGGAAAGGGGACCACAGTCAGAAGAGCAAAGGCTGCTTCTAGTTCCCACGTGGGGTGAGGTGGGTGCCATGGGGGAGCAGCTGTGTTCTGAGATGGGGGCTGGGCAGGCAGCAGAGGTGGAGGGCCAGGCATATTATAGATGAGGGAGGTAGTGTGGGCTCAGGAAAGGTGTGCAGAATCTGAGTCTGTGAGAGCCAAGTGGGGTGTCTGGGGACCAGGTCAGCCTGTGAAGGTCACGAGGAGTCTTCTTTTGTGGGATGTCAGCTTTTTTTTACAAAGGAACCTGCTCATGATTCACCTCCCTGGTTTTTAGTTGAGTGGAATGGCAGCTGTGACGATCAAGCAGCAGCATTTAAACATGGTATTGGTGCTAAGGGCCCTGAGGAGGATCATGTCAGAGATGACCTTATCACTGTCACTATCTGGCATGATATTCACTCATTCACTCACTCACTCACTCACTCACCCACTCACTCACTCACTCCACACACACTCTTTCATGCCAAGCAATACGGTGGTGCTTTGGAGACACAAATTTGACAAAATTGGGAGAAAAGGAAGACACAGGAAATAAAAACATCAGCTGGGCTTTCTGAGTGTCAGGTTCCATGCCTTGTGCAACGAGCTTTTTCGGGGGCACCGTTTCATCTTAAAGCCACACCACCATGAGGTGTTGCTGCCGTGGCAGTTCCCACAGTGTGGTGAGGATGTGGAGATGGAGAGGCCAAAGCCACATGTCTACGTAAGAGGTGAAGCTAAAAAATGAATCCGGGCTGGCGGGCTTCAGAGCCTGTTGACCCCAAGGCTATGAAGATGGCCAATGACAATCACACTTCACAGAAGAGGAAGGGCTTCCTGAGGCAGGGAGCGAGACTTGGGGAGGGAGAATGTGTACCAAGGGGCGATCATCATACTGTCCTGGTTTGGGCAGGTGAGTACTCAAGTAGGGGGGTGTACCCAGGCTCTCCAGGGCGCAGCATGGCCTGGAGGACTTCAGAAAATGCACTCGGCTGGACCCCAGGCAACCGCCCAGGTTTCTGATCCAGCTGTCCATTGAAGGCAAGAGATGCTGACCATCCCAGTCCAGGGAGCCCCTTGGAGAGCTCTGACTTAGACACTGGTGCCCAGCCTGACAAGAAAATCCAGTGGTACAGTCACCCTCACCACACTAGGACCCCACACGCCACACCCTTTGTGGAAGGGTGACTCAGAAAAGCATCGTCCACCCACAATACCAGGGCAGCCTGTCTGCCTCTCACCTTGTGAATTACAGCACGTCAGCTCCAATCTGGCCAAAGCATGAGCCGGAACTGCTCCTGTGTCTCAAGACCAGCTACCTGGTTGGAAAGCTGGGATTTGTGGGCCTAAACAATTCTATCTTTACCAACTGAGAGCACACGTCTCTTTTGGTTGGACACTGCCTGGCGGTTGTTAAGGAGCAGGTAGGAAATGAATGTGATAACTGTGTCATCATGGTGATGGTTCATATTAGGTGAGTTCCTGTCTAGAAGGTAAGCAGCTGAAGGACTTTCGTCTGTGTCTCCCATTCAATCGCCCCGGTTCCTTGCTATGCTTATGAAGCAGCACTGACCAGGGCCTGCGGTCTCCACTCCCCCCTGCCCCCCCCACACACACACATTACGTCACTGTCCATCCTATGCCACTGCCCAGTGGGAATTGGAACAGAATTTCCGTAGTTTCCACATCAAAGGGCCACAGGATGGAAAGGGGCTCCCCTGTACTGTGGCCAGCTCCTGAGAACGGATGCAATTTGCTGTGTGGCCTTGTCTGGTAAAAGCCATGGAGGTCTCCGAAGGTGAGAGACGGACCATGTCACACTGTGTTCTAAGCATGGGCTCTGGGGTGGTGAGGTCTCTGTCTAGCTGTTCAGCCCTGCAGGAAGCAGCGGAGGCAGTGAGCGAGGCACGGCTGGCTGCCTTCCCACGGGATGCTTTGAGGGGCCCGGCCTGTTTCTCAGCGAGGACAGGGTCAATGTCAGACTTGCCAGAGAACAATTTGGTAGATGTCAGCACAAATGGCAAAGTGCTCGATGGTGACGCGGCAGGCGACAGCGGCTCCCCAGTGCCGCAGAGCCCGCAGGGACACGGCCCTTCCCTGCTTTTAACCCGGCAGAGATGCGGACATCTCCGCAAAGCTGGCCACTGCACATTCACATTCTAACTGAAAGGTTTCCCTCACCGAGCAGCAGGCCCACCCGGAGGTGCTGAACAGGTGCACCATGGGAATTCAGACACAGGGGCCGGGAAGCAGGGGCAGGAGGTACTCATGCTAATGGGAGAAAAGGTTGTGAGACTTAAAGTGGGTTCTCTGGTCATGGAAGAAGATACATATATATTTATTAACTCATGGAAAATAAATACCTTCCTCACAGTTTAAAAAAATTACAGTCATCAGCAGATGATGCATTCCAAGATCCGGAAACTGCGGAGAGCTCTGAGCTGTTTTCTCACCCGTGCTCGCTTAGATAACTCTTACATTTGGGGGCTGATCAGAGTGACATCAGGGTGACGTTAGCACAAGCCCTGTGGCACCTGGACAGTCCACTGACAGCCGAGACGGCTACTGAGTAACTGGGGTGGCGTATGTCCAGTGTGGGGACCTGGAAAGAGGGAACATTCGCGTCCTGGTGGGACGGAGCGGAATGGCCAGAGCTTTCATCACGCCACCCAGAACAGCGTGCAGCTTGAAACGAATGAATTGCTTATTTCTGGAACTTTCCCTTTAATGTTTTTGGACCACGGTTGATCGTGGGTAACTGAAACTACAGAAGGGAAACCATAGCAAAGGGGGAGCTGTGTGTCTCTTTTTAATTCTGTGCCCTGGTGTCTGTTGTCATTGAAAATACGGCATCCTGTGACTCAACAAAGGAGGGAAGGCGTGAGAATGGGAAAAGCAATCTCAAAGCTCGTGGGAAAGGGGTCTGAGGGAGGCAGAGCAATCTTCCACTTTCCCACCAGGAGTCCTGCAATTACCCAAACACAGAGGCAGCCCACTGGCAGGGGGCGGAAACAGAGGTTGGCAAAAGTAATAGGAAACCACTGGCGTTAAAAAACAACACCGAACACACAGACAGCCACCGGTTCTGAATGTGACTGAGATGGATAACCTGGTGTCCCCTCAATGCCTCCATCCCAGACTTGCATTTGTCTCCATGCCAAGCTCCAGGCGGCGGCTGTGCTGACTCAATCAAATCTGAACACCAAGCTGTCCCGCCCAGGAGAAACTCCATCCCGGCCCTGTTGGCAGCCAGCCAGGCCTGTGGGGTGGGCGGGGGATACTGGGCTTGTTTCTCCTTTCTCTTTCCTGTGGCTTTCCCCCCCAGGAGACGCTTGAGAAAGTAGTGTCTTTTGTCTGGATGCCCCAGACACCGAGCGGAACCTAGGGAGCAGGTCCCAGTTGGACCTACGCCCTCATGGACTGTGCAGACGAGACACTGCACACCCTCGTCCTAGCTGTGGATTCGCCATCGTCTCTCTGTGTGACTCCAATGGCAGTCAAACGCAATGTCGACACTCGTTGCAGCAAATTGTGAAGACAGGCCTAGTACTTTTAATCATATTGTCAAACCCCAAAAAGCCCATGGATCAAGTTGTTTCTTCTCCGTGTGGCTTAATTACCTGAGAATAATCCCCACCAGGAAGAAGGAATAGCTGGAAGAGACATTTTTCCTAATCACACCGAACCTGGCCGGTGAGGTTTGCCACGAGACAGAGTGAGTAATTACCGCGCTCCTCACAAGCCCCCGGAGAGCCGTTAATGCTGAGGGATTCCCAGGTGGCTCTGGGGAAAGCAACCTTTCCCTGGCATGCTTCAGGCAAAGAGGATGGAGCCGGGAAACGGGGAGGATGAGGAGCAGAGCACGGACCTGCCGCCAGATGCGGACGATCCTGGGAGCAAAGGTGAGCTGCTGACCTCCCTTCCCTCTCCTCCTGGCCTCGGTGCTGAAAACACGGGGATGGGTCATTTTCCAGGTAAATTCTGTTTCCAGTGCAAACATTTGTTCACAGGATTTCTGAGCATTAAATATTACCGAACTTCACCTAAGATTTGGGAAATTCATAGGGGGGGTCTGGAGGCAGCCAAGGAAAACGTATGGGAAAATATGGAGTGGTGGGGGAATGCAGAGGACACAGTGTTAAACGAAAGAGCGGACTGTAGAGGCTGCCTCCAGGGATGTCAGAAAATGGGCCCTAACCCAACTACTTCCTCAAAGCCCTCTGCAAGCAAATGGAAAATAAGAAACCAGAGCAAGCACACAACAGCTATGCTGTGGGTGAAAAGAAGATGGACCGAAACAGGCGTGACGCTTAGCTGCCAGATACTTTGAAACCTGTCAGAACCAGGAAGAGAGAGGAATCCCACATTTCCAGAGAGCAGGGGGTGCAGGTCAGAGGGCCCATTGGTGAGGGGTACCGGGAAATGCAAGACCCCAGCTAAACCTGATCTCAGATCCCAATAAGCGGCTCTTTGTTAACAGCCCAATAAGGCATGGGATGGGCACTCCCTGAAAGCTCCCTGTCGCCCATCTGATGCTCCCCTTGAATTGGGGCTTCAGGGCCTAAGTGTGGCTATAGCAGTGGAGGGAATCTGCTTGCTGTGCGTTATGTAATGGGTTTAATTTTTTAATGTACTGCTCACATATGTAAACAAGGAGATGTCCCTGAGAATGTAGGTCTTTGGCCCTTCTTTGAAAATGTGAACTTGTGCCCACACTGGACCCCATCCCCCATGTGGCAAGAACAGCCTTGGAGTTTCAGTATTCCCTTTGAATGACGTGTTCACCTTCAAGTTTTTTTTTTAATATATTTTAATGATTTTTTTATAGAGAGGGAGGAAGAGGCATAGAGAGTTAGAAACATCAATGAGAGAAACATCGATCAGCTGCCTCCTGCACACCCCCCACTGGGAATGTGCCCACAACCAAGGTACAAGCCCTTGACCGGAATCGAACCCAGGACCCTTCAGTCCACAGGCAGATGCTCTATCCACTGAGCCAAACCAGCCACGGCTTAAATTGTTTTTAATGTACATGACCCCCTCAGTTCATTGGCGTTGCTGCTCAGCTCTCAGGAGTCCCATTTTGTGTGTGTTCCTCGATCCCTTCACCTGCAGGGGTGGCCTGTCCCTTGAGTGACTTGGCCTGATGGTGGAGAACCCTCATGGTGGCTGGGTCTGGGCCTGCTGGCTAAGGGATCCACTGGAAGTGAGGGGCGCTTCTGAGAGCCTCGAGAGGACCCCAGTGTTGTCTTGAAAGCCACGCTGAGATGAGCTGCCCAGAGGCAGAGGGGAGAAAGCAAGAGGTTCAGGTCTTAGGCGGCAGCTGGCTCTGGAGACCGCTCCCAGCAGTCCCTCTGGCTCTTGTGCTCATGCGTTACACTTCATTACACTGAAGGCTAGGACGCTTCCTGCACTGACACAGCACGACCACCACCACCCTTCATCGGAGAAACACTCCATCTATTTCTCTTATCAGTGCAGATGCTAGAGAGAGACGCTGGAATGGGGGGCTGGCTAACTACTGGGAGGAGGGTTCAGGCCATGGCTTTTAGTATCTTTCCTTGAAATATTAGGTATGGCTAGAATTTTATATAATAATTTGTATTGACTTGACTAAAAATATTAAAGCCTTCATTCTTAACAAACAGAATGATCTACAACTACCCCAAATATATAATCAGCATACAAAAAATAACTAATTACCCTAACTGTTAATACTAATGGTTGCTCTGGGTGATAGATTGGTCTTGTTTTTATTTTGCATTTTTGGTGTGTGTTTTCTATATTGCCCACAATTAGTACACATTAATTTTACATTTTAAACAATAAATGGTAATTCTTTAAAAAGAGTGGAGAGCGGACAAAGACTGAAAAACAAAGCTCTTTTGGATTGGCCCAGCCTGAGAGCAAGGCAACTAAGAAAGAATTCCCTTCCTTCTCCTAAGTGACCCTCCGAAATCCCACACCCAGTCTCCCCTCACCCATTTCCCTTCTAAATGGCCCTGGGGCGGTAAATAAACCTGTCCTTTTTACAACATTATGTCAGCTTTCTCCCCACCTACCCCATTTTATGTGGAGAGACCAGAAGCCTCTGAGTGTCTCTGCCCTCCTGGAGTTAATGTATTCATTAGTTATAATTGCCTCCAGAACGTCCTCACCAATCTTAGTCTCCCGGGTACTTAATGGCTTTGATTGGATATAGAATACTTTTATCTGGTTAATTTACTATTCATAGTACAATGATGGAGTATTCATTTTGTTACCCAGATTACAGCAGTAAATGGAGTGATATATCATCCGGGAAAGCTGCTGGGAGCTTAGTGGTAAATGCCTTTTAGGCATCTTAAAGTGGAAAACAACGATCCTACCAAAACATGGTCATTTTCAGCATTTCCTGCCCAAACTTGCAGGTGTTCGCTGCCTCTGTGTGAATGGACATGCTGGTCAGGCCTGGACCACCTTCCCTGACCCTGAAAGCTGGCTCTGGAAACCCCGTGGCTGGAACCAGGGGATGAACTTGCCGCTGGGATGCTGAGAGGAGAGGTGAGTCAAAGGTCAAGGTAAGGGAGGTGGGAATGTCTTGATTTGCTTGGACACAATTTGTCCTTGGAACTTCTGGGAACCCCTGCTCAGAGCCCCGCCTCCAGCCCACCTGGCTGTCTAGATTCTACTCAGATCCAAAGGCAAAATCTAGTTCCCACCTTGCTGACTTCTGATGTGGAGACCCTAGGGAGGGCTCTGTTCTGCAGGCATCCCAGGCCTGTTCTGTCTGCTGAAGTCACCTCCCACCTAGTCCACAGAATGCAGCCTCCTGCGGTGCCTGGGAATCAGAGTCCCCCGGAATTCTCTCTAAGCGTGGAGACAGCATGTGCCTTTTCTAACCAAAGTCTGCTTCCTGGAATCCACTCTGGTCTCAGCTCTGCCACCTGAGACAAGCCACACAATCACCACCCCCTCCATCTGCTGAATATGCAAATGTATGCAAATGAGGCCACTGCTTCCTCCCAGCCACATTGTTTCCCAGGGAGGCTGGTGCTGCAGGCTGGAAGCTCTGCTTGGATGGGAGGTGGAAGTGAGAGCACTGCTGGTGGAGGTAGTAGGGGTGGGGCCTCCAGGAGGGCCTGGGAGGCCTTCTCAGCACATCTTCAGCACGTCTGCTCTCCCCTGGGCGCCCAGGACAGCTGCAGGCAGGGCTGACAGGAGGAAGCAAAAGTGGAAGAGATGCCACCTGCAGCCCTGCACCTCTGCACCCCTCTGAGGAGAGAGGCCCGCCTGGGTGTCTTCCTGCAGGGACCGCTCTTCCACCGAACAAGGGGCAGTGGGGCCAAAACAGCCTCCTCACCAGTGCCTGTCTGTCAGGAAGTGAGCTCAGGGGGAGTCAGCGCCCTCTCCTCAGTGCACAGGGCTGTACTCCCTGTGAGCTTAAGGAGTGAATGGCCCACAGGATGTAAATATAGAACCACATTGCGGTACTAATGCCTCGAATAAAAAAAAACAAAAACAAAACAGGGCCAGAGACAAAGCGGATGCCCATGTCCGGGGCAGAGGCTGCTGACGGGTGGTGTGGCCGCACAAAAATAGTGCAATCAGTGTTTCAGACTCTTCTCTGCTGTTAATGGACTTGGCAGGTTTCTTAAATGAAAGCAGCAGCCAATCCATCCCTCAGTAAAATTATGGAAAGAAGCAGATAGAAATGTGTGTGCGCTGTATGTTTAAAGACCTGCATGGAAAAACACAGTCGCCAGAAGTCTGACAGGGCTTAGATTAGGGTGATGGGGATTACTTCCTTCATTTATTTTTATATGTTGCTCCAACTTTTAAATAATGAACAAGAATTATTCATATAATCAGAGGGGAAATATACTCAGTGTCGTGGGGGTGAACAGAATAAGTATGGCAACACCAGGGTGAAATCCGCCTGAGCCTCTGGGCTCGGACCCTGGGCTGGGCTCGGACCCTCGGCCAGGCTGCAGCTGTAGATTTCAGCAGCCAGTCTCCCAGCTGGAAGCTGCCCTGGAGTCTGAATCTTCCGGAGAAGTCTGAATCTTCCGGAGACAAAGGAGGGAGGTTCCTTAGGGAAGTGCTCAGTGATGAGAATGACCGGTTCCTCCGCCCCGCCCCCTGCACCACCAGAATCTCCCTCAAGGCCTGGGCATCTGGGGGCTAACATCCGCGCAGACTCCAGTGCAGCCTTCACTTTGTAAATGAGAAATGAGCCCCTCTGGCACAGCAACTGAAGCAAACAGAAGCATCTGCTGGAATAATGAGCTGTTTGTCAGCTGTGTGCAGAGGCAGGCGACAACTGCTGTCCTACATGGATGTCCAGGACCCCGGCCCGGGGGGCCTTGATTCAGGGCCCAGCTTCTGGGAAAGCTACACCTTGTCCCCAGACCCTCCAAGGCATCGTACCCTCCCCTGCTCCCAAGCAAGAGGAGCTGTCCCAGGGTGAGAAGGGAGGGTGGCCTTGATTTTCAGAGAAACAACCACATCATACCCAACCAGCCACAGCCCGGGCGCCCTCCTGCCTTTGGGTGATGTGGCTCTGGAGCAGCCTGGCAGGACACTCTGCTTTGTGCATCTTGCATTGCACTGGAGGAAAGTAGCTAATTTTCTCGGGGAAGCAGTCATTACACACTGGCTTTGGGCTGACCTCTGGGGCAGCCAGTGGGTTAGCAGTCACTGTGACCTGTGATTCCAGGGGGAGCGCCATCCACACCCAGGACCCACTGGCTCTGGCTGCAGTGGGAGGGGGTGAACGGAGCCCGCCTCGGTTTGAGATGCCCTAAGCACAGTACCGATAAGCGATGATTGGCATCTCTCCCCTGTTGGCTCACAGAGCGTTAAGGGTTGGTCTGTGCTGGGGCGGAGCAGGTGTGAGCTAATTTGCACAGTGGCCTCTACTGGTGGAAGGCAGAGCACGTGGAGAATAATATATAGCGAAGTGAGTACCCGGGGCACTAGGGTACTGTGGCGCCTCGTGGGCACGGCATTGTGGGCAGCAAATTTCATTTTCTTCCCACCGGCTGAGTCCTTCTGGCCAATAATCACATTGAAAGGCATTGTAGAGACAGGAAAGGCAGTTTTAGGGAAAGGGGGTCCATGGGAGAGGAAGACATGTGTGACAGGCAGGGACAGCTCCAAGCGGCCAGATTGCTTCTCTTACATTCAGAGGAGAGGACGGTTACAAGATAAGGGAAGAAGAAAAGGAGGCACCAGGGGGGCTCTGCGGCTTTGAAAGGGACACCATGCAGGGAAGCAGGCAGTTAGAAGGGCAAGGGGACATGAACTAAGGGGAGGTTCAATCAGAAAGTGGGATGGACAAAGAGCTCCAGCATTTTAAAACCTAGAGACAGAGGCTCCGCGGACTAGATTTTTTTCCATTAGAAAGAGAGGGCAGGTTCTCGGTTTGGGGTGTTTGTATACACTTACAATAAAGCCCTACATTTTTGCCTAAAAATCTTTTCATTGGCAAATGTATTCTTCAAATTTTGTGAGATGAGAACCTGCAAGGAGAATCGGAGCTCTCCAAATTCCACGCCCCAAAGTAACCGCAGAGCAGCCAGGGAACATGTCACAGCGTGACGTGGACGCGCCGCGCCCCGAGGTCTGAGACCCGCAGGTGCGGGGGCAGGGAGGCTCGCTGTGCTTGGCAGGGAGGCAGAGCAGGGGCTGGCTTTCCCGAGGGGAGGCCAGCTCTTACAGGTAAGTGAGAAAGCGCAGGTGGTGACCACCAGCTGGGCCTCCAGAAACAGGTCATGGGAGAGCGTCTAACACAGCTCAGCTGGATTCCTCCACGTTAAGTTCAGAGAATGGGGCCCAGGTGGCCACTTCCTGGGACCATCTGAATTCCTTGAGGCAGGTGAAGAGGGGTTCAAAGGTTCTTTCTGAGTCTTCTGTTTCTTAATAACCAGCTTAAAACGAATGTCCTAAAAGGCATATTTTGGAGTAGCACACTGTGGTCCCTCAGCACGGTGTGTGTGAGCCAGACATGTGTGAGGCATGCAGGACCGCATGCTGGGCCCAAGTACACACTTGATGCCCCGCAGCCAGGGGACATGCACATGTTAAAATGCAAAGCCGCTTGTAGACATGAAAAGGCTCAGCAGATCAGTGTCACAGCACAGGTTTTCAATAGCAGAATCCTATTCCACAGCAAAAGCCCCGATCAACAATAACAAAGAATAAACCCACAAACCAAGGGCCATCAGAGCCATGGCTCCTGTCCCCTGGATAGTTCTCGGCCGAGCACAGAGGCGGCCAGAGCCCGCGGGTCCAGCCAAGCGCGGCCAGCCTTCCTGACTTGGTGGCCGGTGGCTCTAGCTTCTGGCCTTGGAGATGGGGAGGTGATGAGTGCCCAGAAGCCACCAAAAGTAACAACCGTCACTGGAGGGGAGGTACCCAGGCTCGGATGGGTGTGCTGGCCCCACCACAGGCTGCCAAAAGCACGTTTCCTAATCCTGCCCGGGTCAGGCCAACGCTGGCCCATCACTAGTGTGTCGGCCTTTTGCCTTTTACCCTCTAATCCAGCCCTCAGGGAGTATTTCCCATCCAGTAGCACCACATACCCCCCCTCCCCCCTGCCCTGCTCACTCCTGGAACCCTGCCAGCTTGCAGGATCTCCCCAGGAAGCAGGGCTTACCCACCCAGAGGTCCCTCCCCTGGTACAGCTTCAGCTTTGTGCTCACGCTGCTCACCTTCCCCTGGGCACCAGGCTTGACATTGGAGCAGCCACTGATGCTTTGCACCTGTCACCTTGGCAACAATGGCCAATTTTTATTGAGCTCTTATTGCATGCCACCTGTGACCAAAGCCCCTGCAAACACTCATTTCACAGATAGGGAAGCTGAGGCCCTGAAAGTGAGGTTTGTTAACGTAAAACCATTCAAACCTGTAAAGAATTTTTCCGAGTTTACTGGAGTCAAACTGTCGACAATTGCTGAGAAGCAGAATCTCAACATATAGGGGTAATACTCCAGAGAATGACAGTTTTTCACCTTGTTTTATACATTACAATCAAAGGAAGAGACATAAGTGGATTACATGAAATCCATTGGTGATAGATTAGGGAGGAGGGAGAAAGCAAAGTGAGAAAACCTCTGGGATTGGATAAAAGGTAAAATGATAGACATATTTGTTTGTTGTTGTTGTGTTGTTGTTTTTACTTAGGTGGGTGCAGGATAGTAAACAGTTAACCATTAACATGATAATAATGACAATGAAGGAATTTATTACCTCAGTCCTGGCACATTTGGTTGTGCCCTCAGAGGTCAGGCAAAAGGAAAGTTACAAGCTACCTTGACATTTCACAGGCATGTTAACTTAGATGCAAAAAGCCAGTAGGCTCACTTAAGGTAAAGACTGGCCTTTGTGAAGGAAGATACTGGCCTAGGTCATGGCTACCCACTATAAACTGCTTTTAGTTAAAGTTTTAATTTCAGACCATCCTTTATGGTTACTTTAGGTCTCTGAGTTTGCAAGACTGGCACACAGGCCTCCCCCGAGCTTGTCGGGTTAGCATGTGGCCCCTTTCGTCCACACATCCCCCTTTCGATCATAAATCAGTCCAAAGGATGCATCAATGACCAACCTTTTGTTTGTATAATGGAGTCCCACGGTGCTAGGAAGGCTCATTCCCAGGATGTCTCAGTGTCAGCATGTCTTACGGAACAGGGTGGATCACTGTGGGTGGGGCAAGACCATAACTTTAGATGGCACTTAGGGTCAAATTATTATTATTCAAAATAAAAGGCAGGTAAACAGGAGGCAGTCAGATCCTATATGTCCTTGTTTAAAAATATTTGGATCATTTCTAATTTTTAAGCCACATGATCTAATTCTTTTGTTGCTTAAGTTTTGTTTTTCTGCATCTAGTATAACATTTACATACCAGAAATAAAAGCAATAATATTAAACTAGCAACATTGATTAGGAACAGAAAATGTCTAATATTAGACACAGAAGGATCTGAGGGGAACAAGCATCTACTATTATCCAGAAGTTCTGATTTTTTATGTGGGCAGTTAATTTCATCCATTCCTATAGTTAGATAATAGTCATCTAAAATACTCATCTAGACTAGACCTCTAAATAATTCTACCAGGGGAATTATTAGGGAGGGATTTGTACAAGGATTTGTACAATCTTTATAATAGATTAGCCTGAAAAAAAATGTACCAAAGATTAATTGATAGCAGAAGACTGCCAATGTGTGGCCAACAAAACATTAACTTCATTATCATAGCTGATAGTCAGAATATCACTGTCTAGTAGGTGGGAAAGATTAGCAGGTACCCAAGTTAAATTTTTCATGTCTAACAGAGAAAGGGGTCTAGAGAGACACATATTGTTTTCACTAGGAAACCATAAGGAGGAAAATATAATATAAAATCATTTGATATACATTCAATCACTAACAATTAGATGATACAAGAACAAGGTTTGAGCAGCATCAATCTGTGAACACACAGGCCTTGTTGACATCTTGGGATGGCTGTCTACCTCCTCTGGAGTCAGCAGTTTCTTGTCCTTGAGATGAAGGCGAGTGTCAGAGACAGGAGCAGATGTCCATTCGTGGTTAGGTACCTAATAAGTAAGGTCCCTTTAACACGGTTGGGGAGAGTATTTCATTAATGTCTTTCCCAATGGGTAAAAATATCTCTGGGTTGTCATAGTCTTTGAATCTTTGTCTCCTGGGAGTACTGTGAAATGAAGGTTACTAATTTATTAGTTCCTATAATGCAGAATGTCTGCTTTTAATATTCCTTATATTTGGGAAACAAAAGATTAAAAAATCAGCAATATTTTAAATTGAGTCATAAGAATAGTTATTCTCAATGCCTTTAGTCCCATAACTATTTTTTGTTTATCCTGATTATTTTTTTAATTCAGTTATTCCTTGAAGTTATATAAATCTTCATCTAGTTCAATGATATGACCTGCTTAGAAGCATGCAATTTAGAGTAAGTCAGAGTCCTTTTCATGGATTTCTCTAAAGATATAGCATGCTTATAAATGTATCAGAGTAACATAATAACTGTCTATGAATAACAAAACTTAAAGTGGTGTGGTGATATATCTATATATACAAAAATCCAGTGTCCATGATGACCATGACAACCAATGACCCATCACCCTGAGGTTCATTGAGCACCTCTCTGTCCCTCCTCCCCCCAACAGCAGCGGTGGCAGAGGTGCTCATGTGAGCGACCCCGATGGGCAGTGTGTTCCATCAGCAGCCGACCCGTTGCAGTTGCATGGAGGTGAAATTGCCAGTGCCTTCTTTCCTGCAGGCCTGAAGCCCCGAGCTTGTAATAGTTAAAAGTTCAAATTATTTTATGCTAATAACTCTAAAAGATATTATTCAAAATTAAACCAGCTTTAAAATTAAAAATTTTGTCCAGACCACAGAATTCTGCTTAATTTATATAAGTATTTAATCTTTTTTTTAAATAGGGGCATCTAATTCCATGTAATTTCCCAATGGCCTGGCAGTCCAACAACAGAGGTGGCAAATGGACAGAAGATGGTCCTGATCACAGGAGGCTAGGCCCTAGGGACCCTCCCCACATGATTTTGTGCATTCAGCCTCTAGTTTGATTATAATGCAACTGATTAAAAAAAACTTTGCTTTTCTATAAGCTGTAACATTTCAAGACAATAATTTCTTGGTAAATAATAATTACTTTAAAATGACATGGAGAATAATATAAAATCTGTATCTTATTAGACTCAATATATAATTTCAGCATATGAAGAATAAATAATATGTAAAATTTTAAAATGTGGCGCTTGGCTTATTGGAAGGGGTGTATTGAGCATTGAAAATAATTCCTAAACTCCCAAAAGGTGGAATGAAAATACCCAGAGTATGACTGTATCACTGGCAGATCCCATCCTCCCCGCCACACACACACCACCACAGGGAACCATCACTTTGGCTTGCCTGGTGTCCCTGACTGGACACCTGCTAATTCTGAAAGCTTCCTGTTTGAACTTGGCTCTGAATCTTTGCAAGGTCCTTTCTGAAGTAGACTGAAATTTCTATAACATTAATTTTTAAAAATATATTTTATTGATTTTTTACAGAGAGAAAGGGAGAGGGATAGAGAGTTAGAAACATTGATGAGAGGGAAACATTGATCAGCTGCCTCCTACACACTCCCTAGTGGGGATGTGCCTGCAACCAAGGTACTTGCCCTCGGAATTGAACCTGGGACCTTTCAGTATGCAGGCTGATGCTCTATCCACTGAGTCAAACTGGTCCCAGCTCTATAACATTAATTTTAACAAAATAGCTATATTAATAAAAGCCTAGGTGGCGCCTCACCCTCACTTCACCACAAGCTGGCCAGCAGGGGAGGGCAGTTGGGGGTGACCAGGTCAGCAGGGAAGCAGGTAGGGGTTCCTGGATTGAAGAGGGTGCAGGTTGGGTTGAGGCACAACCCCCCAAGTGCACGAATTTCATGCACTAAGCCTCTAGTATGTATATAAATAGAACATAGTTATTAATTTTTATTTGACAAAGCTTCCCATGTAATTTCAAGTATATTAAATAGGCCTAATTTAGTTTTAAAATATTTCCTTTAAGAAGAGAGAATAAATCCTTGAGTTATTCCAGGGCCCATTGGAGTGACTCAAAGTCATCTCTTGGTTAAAAAGTCTTAAATTTTAAATGTTGGAAAGATTGTCAAATATACGTAACCAAAAGATTATATCATAAACTCTTTGTAAATCTAGAAAAAAAAACATGTATTTTATGGTAATAACTCTAAAAGACATTAATTAAAATTAAACCAGATTTAAAATTTAAAATTTTGTCCAGACTACAAAATTCTGCTTAACTTATATAAGTATTTAATCTTTTTTTTTTTTAAAAAAAGAGGGCCAATAAAAAATTATATCCTAGTAATGCCATCCGGAGCCTGAAAATTTACTTCAGGTAACACACAGGCAAACACATACTACATAAAGACCATAACATAATTTGAATTACTGATTTTTGCAGAGAAAACACAAGAATTTGTCCCCTCAAAAGTGAATCTCCAAACCTCATGCCTTCTATTATCACATCCATATAATTTCTCCCAACTTAATTTGAACTTTTAACTCCTAGAAGCCTCAAGTTCCAATATTAACCAAAGTAAAATAAAATAAGTGACCAGCATTCCTTAATTTGACGTTTATGAACGCATTTTAAACACACTCTCACTTTCAAGAAACACACCTTCAAGCACAAAACATTCTATCAACAGCTCAAATCATTTTACAGACTTTTGACAAAAAAGACAAAAGCAGGAGAATTTAAAAACTTATTTGGAAATCAACGTTTCAGTATTTCATGTTATTTCAAAATATCTAGAAATTCAATAATCTTAATTGAAATTTACTAATTTAGAAGGAAAAGTTGAAATAAGTTAGTGATTTGTTTAGGTGGCTGTCTTCCAGAGATTGTATTTTAAAAATGGCCCAGACCAGAGTTCCTGGTATTTGCATCTCAAAGGTCCTGGGACTTTGGTTTTGGAAAGCCCGTTATCTATGGGCATTTGAGCAGAACAGGGGAGGGTTAGGGGATGTAAAAGGATTCAGTGGGCTTTGTTATTCTGGACACACAGCGGCTAACCCTGTAAAGACTGCATAGTAAAACAAGGACAGTATTTTTAAAAATACATATTTCTTTATTGATTTCAAAGAGGAAGAGAGAGGGAGAGAGAGATAAAAACATCAATGATGAGAGAGAATCATTGATCAGCTGCCTCCTGCACGCCTCTTACCGGGGATCAAACCTACAACCAGAGCGTGTGCCCTTGGCCAGAATCAAAGCTGGGACCCTTCCATCTGCAGCCCAAAGGCTCTATCTACTGAGGCAAGCCAGCTAGGGCAAGGACAGTAATTTTTAATTCCTCAAGGATTGGCAGATGTTGGCAAAGGCCTAACAAATTCACCATTTTGAAATGTTTCTATTTGAGAATATTTTCTCTGAGGCTCTGTAGCTATCACAGAGAGATCTAGTTACAGGTAGCATATAGCTGAGTGCCATTTCTAATTCATAACAGCTTACATTGACCTCAGAAGGCCTCATTCTCCATTCACTTCCAGGGAATGGGAAAGCAGGGTCATCTGTGTTAGGTTTGAAAGGAAGCAGGAAACAGACCACCAGGAAATTTTAAAGTAAAGTTTATTCCCCGGCAATGGGCGGAACCCATTACGGAGGTAGAGAAATCAGAATTGGAGGAGTGGGGAGGACCCAGCCGGGCTGACTCCTGGCATGGAGGACAAACAACACGTGTCTTGCCTGGGAGTCCCTTTTAAGGCTCGGAACAGAAGGGGGTTGGGCCCAGGGCAGAACAGAAAGGGGTGGGCTATAAGGACACTTTGGCACGTGCTGATTGGTAGTTCAATGTCTTGGAGATGTCTTTGTGACAGGTGCCAGTCATGTCATAGCTCCGCCCACCAGTTGGGTGGGGGAGAACCTTTCAGGCTGCAGGGGAGCATTCCACTTAATGGTGCCAGTAACTGGCCAAACCTCTCCATTGTCCACTTTATAGCGGGGCCAGGCTATGTTGAGGGACCCCACATCAGATTTCTCCCAGCTGAAGAGTTCATACCTCAAAAGAAAAGGGGACTCTCAATGCCCTATGGCCCGGTTCCCCATCTACAGAGGCACATGTAGCAAGCGGAAAGTTAGGCATCTCTGGGCCTTTTTTGGCATTCTGAGGGGCAGGTCCCCTGTTAAGCCTCCTCTCAGGCTTTCATGAACGTTAATGAAGAAAAGATGGTTACTAAAGATTCAGTCAGTCTCAAGATTAGTTTCCTCTTGGGAGGTTCCTTTAAAATCATAATTTTCCCTTTTTGGTTCAATATCTGGTTCACTTAGTTATAAACACATATTACCGAGGAAGAGAAAATGGCAGAAGAGCAGATGGGCGGTTTCTGAGTCTTATCCCGAGGAAGAGAGAGAGAGCAGCTGAGGATCGTGCTAGGAGTGCTGGTCAACAAGCCAGGGGACTGGCAAACACCAGAGGAAACTTGGGGTCTGATGATCAGGGTGCCCCCGACAATAGAGCACCCACAGCTAGGTCCCTTACTGGAGATACTTACCCGTGCGGATGGGGAAATCTTGCCATCTTGGAAGGGAAGAGGTTCGAGTCGGAGGCCTGAATATCCACAGCCCCAAGGACCACCAAGTAGCTTCTGTGAGACCCAGAACACTGATCATAGTCAGCGCAAACACTTGGATTCAGAGGAGTGCTCAGATTTCGCAGTGATCCGGTGGGTGAGTCCCCCTCGGCGCAGCAACCCTCTTGCACCAGCTCGCGAGCACCAGCTTGAGCGCGCCAGGCGCACAGAGGCTGAAGGACTGGTCCTGGATTTAAAAGAAACCCCAGGGTTTGGGGCTGGAGGGGCCCCTGACTGTGGGCAGGGCTCCTAAGAGGGGGGATATCTAAGGAGCAGCACATCTGGATCTGAATCCAAGAAATATCCTCAGAATTACAGGGGAGTGCAGTCAGCTCGGGACCGCCCCACCCCCAACCCTCCATAGATCAGGGACACAAAGAGGGGGAAAAAGATAGAAAGGCTTTACAGTCCTGGAAGTTATCCAGAAACACTGCCACCCAGAGGCTAAAGCACATATGGTCTCTAGATCTGCTTAAAAATCAGGCCTTGTAATCAACACGGAGGAACAGTGAAACACAGGGAACTGCAACTACCGCCCAGATGGGGAGCAGGCATGCCAGACAGAACAACACAGAAAGTGAATGACCTTCATTACTGCAAATGTTGTTTAATTTTTAATTTTTATTTTTTAATTGTTTAATTTTTGTTTTTTACTTACATTAAGTGCAAAGTTTACTCAAGAAATTATTTTTTTTCGTCTTCCCTCACTTGATTTTACCTTTTTAATTAATTCATTTTTATAGGTAATCAACATTATTACTACTACTATTTTACCTTTTTTTCTTTTTTATCTTATTTTCTTTTGTTTATTTTTATTACTACTTTTTAAGTGTCATATTATATTCCTTTTTTTTTCTTTTTCTTTTTTTCTCTTTTTCCCCCCTTCGGGATTACTATTCTAAAGACTATTTGTACCTTTCCTTCTCCAACACTCTATTCTATCTCAAACCTACCTTTATGACATCTCTCTCTTCCTAACCCTTTCCCTTTGGTGTCCTGCTTATCTTAACGCTTTACTGCTCTAGATTTCCCTTACTCTTTCTGTTTACCCCCTCCAACATTTTCACCTGACCTGTGTATATATAATTCCCAAACCCCTGCTCCAAGCCCATTCACACCTACCTTGGCGCTGCCCCCCCCCCCGAAAAAAAAACCCAATCCTTCTCTCTACCCCTTTGTTGTTGTATGTTGAATGCTAACTATATCGAAGTTTTATGCCTTTTTTGTAAGATTGGTGTGATTATTCTTTTTATTGGATTGTATGTTTTTGTTATCTGGGTTATAATCACCTTTATTATATTAATATTGCAAACACATTTCTGTTCAGTGCCTTGTGTGTTGTACCTGGTTGTGTTGTATTGTGTACCTTTAAATCTAAGCAGGAGTGAGAGAACAACATAAACAGGCATCCTAAAAAGAAAGATCATGGGGGAGGCTAAGAAACAACCCGCCTGTGAAAGAAAATCAGGCATCACCAGAAAAGGAAGTAAACGATTTAGAGCCAAGCAACCTACCAGAGCAAGAATTCAAAGTAATGATCATGGGATGGCTAAAAAGAATGGAAGACAAATTTGACAATATGAGTAAGACCCAAGAGGAAATGAAGAAGAACCAAGAGGATCTGAAGAAGAACCAAGAGGAAATGAAGATGACCCAAGAAGAAATGAAAAATGACATTGCTTCTATGAAGAACTTAATAGAAAGTATCAAGAGTGGACTAGAAGAAGCACAGGACCACATCAGTGAGCTAGAAGACAAGATGGAAAAAAATACCCAATTAGAGCAGCTGCTAGAAAAAATAAATAAAAAAAACAGGAGGAGAGCCTACGGGAGCTTTAGGACAATACAAAACAAAACAATATTAGAATAATAGGGGTCCCAGAAGGAAAGGAAACTGAGCAAGATATGGAAAAAGTATTTTAAGAAATAATGACAGAAAACTTTCCTGAGATAGAGAAGAAAAAACCCACACAAATCCAAGATGCTAGCAGAGTTCCCAACAAAATGAATCCCCAAAGACCCACACCTAGGCACATTATTATTAAATTGGCAAACACCATAGAGAAAACCAGAATCTTAAAAGCAGCCAGAGAGAGACAGAAAGTTACATGTAAAGGAACCCCCATCAGACTAGCAACTGATTTCTCAAGAGAAACTCATCAGGCCAGAAGGGAATGGGACGGCATATACAAAGTCATGCAAAGGAAGGGTCTGAATCCAAGAATACTATACCCAGCAAGGCTATCAATCAAAATTGAAGGTAAAATTAGGAGCTTCACAGACAAAAAAAGACTAAAGGAATTTATCCCCAACAAACCAGCAATGAAAGAACTGTTAAAGGGTCTACTGTAAAAATAAAAAAAATAGGAAGTGAAGAAGGAACACAGGGGGTTAGAATAAAAATGGCATCAAATATCTACCTATCAATAATAACTTTAAATGTAAATGGTTTAAATGCTCCAATCAAAAGACATAGGGTAACAGATTAGATAAGAAAGCAAGACCCATACATCTGCTGTCTACAAGGAACCCACTTCAGAAAAAAAGATGCTCACAGACCGAGGGTGAAGGGATGGAAAAAGGTTTTCCAGGCGAAGGGAAATGAAACAAAAGCTGGGGTAGCAATACTTATATCTGACAAACTAGATCTCAAAGTGAAGGACATAACAAGAGATAAGGAAGGCCATTTCATAAAACTAAAGGGAGTAGTAATACCACAAGAAGAAATAACCCTGGTAAACATATATGCACCTAAATGGGAGCACCCAAATACATAAAGAAACTGCTGGAGGACATTAAGGGAGAGATGAATAGCAATGCAATCATAGTAGGAGATTTTAATACCCCAATGTCACCTTTGGACAAATCATCTAAACAAAAAATCAGCAAAGAAACAGCAATCCTAAATGACACACTAGACCAGATGGAATTAATCGACATCTTCAGAACATTTCATCCCAAAGCCACAGACTATACATTCTTCTCAAGTGCACATGGGTCATTCTCAAAGATAGACCACATGTTGGGACATAGGCATAGTCTCTTCAAATTCAAGAAGATAGAAATCTTATCAAGCATTTTCTCAGATCATAGTGCCATAAAATTGGAAATCAACTACAATAATAACAATCCAAAGAAATTAAACACATGGAGACTAAATAGCATGCCATTAAACAAAGACTGGGTTACCAGAGAAATCAAGGAAGAAATTAAAAACATCATGGCAACTAATGACAATGAAAACACAACAATTCAAAATCTAGGGGACACAGCAAAAGCTGTTTTGAGAGGGAAGTTCATGTCTCTACAAGCCTATTGCAAAAAACAAGAAAGAATTGTAACAAATTATCTAACCCTACAACTCAAACAGTTAGAAAAAGAACAGCAAGAAAGGCCCAGTGAAAGCAGAAGGAAGGAAATAATAAAAATCAGAGCAGAGATTAACGACATAGAGACCAAAGACACAATACATAAGATCAACAAAACCAAAAGCTGGTTCTTTGAAAGGATAAACAAGATTGATGAACCTCTAGCCAGGATAACCAAGAAACAAAGAGAGAGGAACCAAATAAACAAAATCAGAAACGAAAGAGGTGAAAAAACAACAGACCCCGCCGAAATACAAAGGATTGTTACAAAATACTATGAACAACTCTATTGCAACAAACTGGACAACCTGGAGGAAATGGACATATTCCTAGAAAAATACAACTTTCCAAAACTCAAGCAGGAAGAATCTAAAAATCTCAACAGACCAGTTACTTGGGAAGAAATTGAAACAGTCATCAAAAAGCTTCCAGCAAACAAAAGCCCGGTGCCAGATGGCTTCACAGAAGAGTTTTACCAAACATTCAAGGAAGAACTAAAACCTATCCTCCTCAGACTTTTCCAAAAAATTCAAGAGGAAGGAACACTTCCAAACTCCTTTTAGGAAGCCAGCATCACCCTAATACCAAAACCAGATAAAGACAACTCAATGAAAGAGAATTACAGCCAATATCCCTCATGAACATAGATGCCAAAATCCTCAACAAAATTCTAGCAAATCAGCTCCAGCAGTACATCAGGAAGATCATACACCATGACCAAGTAGGTTTTATTCCAGGAATGCAAGGATGGTACAATATTCGCAAATCAATAAACGTGATACATCACAGAAAAAAATTGAGAGATAAAAATCACCTAGTCATATCTATCGAAGAAGAAAAGGCATTTGATAAAATCCAACACCCTTTCCTGATAAAAACTCTCAACAAGGTGGGAGTACAAGGACCAAACCTCAACATAATAAAAGCTATATATGATAAACCCACAGCCAACATCATGCTCAATGGGCAAAAACTAAAACCATTCCCTCCAAGAACAGGAACAAGACAGGGATGCCCACTCTCACCACTCCTCTTTGACATAGTACTGGAAATACTCGCCATTGCAATTAGACTAGAAGAGGAAATAAAAGGCATCCAAATTGGAAAAGAAGAAGTAAAACTGTCACTATTTGCAGATGACATGATATTGTACATAAAAAACCCAAAAGACTCCATCAAAAAGCTAATAGACTTAATAAACGAATTTGGCGATGTAACAGGATACAAAATCAATTCCAAGAAATCAATGGCATTTCTTTACACCAATAGTGAACTTACAGAAACAGAGACTAAAAAAGCATCGCACCAAAAAAATTAAGATACCTAGGAATAAACTTCACCAAGGAGGTAAAAGACCTATATGCAGAAAACTACACGACACTGAAAAAAAGATATAGAGGAAGATGTAAACAGATGGAAGAACATACCATGTTCATGGATTGGTAGAATCAACATCATCAAAATATCCATACTTCCCAAAGCAATTTATAAGTTCAATGCACTCCCCATTAAAATACCATGGACATACTTCACTGACCTAGAAAGAACTCTCCAAAAATTCATTTGGAACAATAAAAGACCCCGAATAGCCTCAGAAATCTTTAGAAATAAGAGTAAAGTAGGAGGAATCTCAATACCAGATTTCAAACTGTATTACAAAGCAACTGTTCTCAAAACAGCCTGGTACTGGCACAAGAACAGACATATTGATCAATGGAATAGATTAGAGAATCCAAACATCAACCCAAATCAATATGCTCAATTAATATTTGACAAAGGAGGCACGAACATACAATGGAGTCAAGACAGTCTTTTCAATAAATGGTGTTGGGAAAATTGGACAGATACATTCAAAAGAATAAAACTAGATCACCAACTTACACCTTACACAAAAATAAACTCAAAATGGATACAGGACTTAAACATAAGACGGGAAACCATAAAAATACTAGAGGCATCCACAGGCAGCAAAATCTCAGACATATGCCTAAAGAACTTCTTCACTGATATTAAACCTAGGGCAATGGAAGCTAAAGAGAAAATAAACAAATGGGACTACATCAAAATAAAAAGCTTTTTTACATCAAAAGAAACCATCAACAAAACAACAAGAAAACCCACTGTATGGGAGAACATATTTGCAAACGATATCACTGATAAAGGTTTAATCTCCAACATCTACAGACAGCTTATACAGCTCAATAAAAGGAAAATGAATGAGCCAATTAAAAAATGGGCAATGGACCTAAATAGAATCCTCTCAAAAGAAGACAGAAGGAAGGCCAAGAGGCACATGAAAACATGCTCCAAGTCACTAATTATCCGAGAGATGCATATCAAAACAACAATGCGGTACCATCTCACACCTGTCAGAATGGCCAACATCAACAAAACAACAAACAACAAATGTTGGCGAGGTTGTGGAGAAAAAGGAACCCTCGTGCACTGCTGGTGGGATTGTAGGTTGGTGCAACCACTGTGGAAAACAGTATGGAGCTTCCTCAAAAAACTGAAAATGGAACTCCCATTTGACCCAGTAATCCCACTACTAGGAATATACCCCAAGAAACTAGAAAGACCAATCAGAAAGGATATATGCACCCCTATGTTCATAGCAGCACAATTTACAATAGCTAGGATTTGGAAACAGCCTAGGTGCCCGTCAACAGATGAATGGATCAGAAAACTATGGTACATCTACACCATGGAATACTATGCTGCCATAAAAAGGAAGGAATTCTCATCATTTGCAGTAACCTGGATGGAATTGGAGAGCATCATGCTGAGTGAAATAAGCCAGTCAATGAAAGAGAAACACTACATGACCTCACTCATTTATGGATATTAAAGATCATTATAAACGAATGAACAGAAAGATAGATATAGTGACAGTAAAACAACAGGCAGTCTGTCAAATGACAGCGAGGGGGGGAGGGTAGGGAGATCTGGGCGAGATAAGAGATCAACCAAAGAACTGGTATGCTTGCATATAAGAATAACCAATGGACACAAAACTCTGGGGAGGGAGGGCATCTATGGGGGGGGGGCAATGATAAGCTATGTACACAGATAATACCTTAATAAAAAAATAATTTAAAAAAAAAAACAATGCGATACCATCTCACACCTGTAAGAATGGCCAACATCAACAAAACAACAAACAACAAATGTTGGCGAGGTTACGGAGAAAAGGGAACCCTCGTGCACTCCTGGTGGGATTGCAGGTTGGTGCAACCACTGTGGAGAACAGTATGGAGCTTCCTCAAAAAACTGAAAATGGAACTCCCATTTGACCCAGTAATCCCACTACTAGGAATATACCCCAAGAAACCAGAAACACCAATCAGAAAGTATATATGCACCCCTATGTTCATAGCAGCACAATTTACAATAGCTAGGATTTGGAAACAGCCTAGGTGCCCGTCAACAGATGAATGGATCAGAAAACTATGGTACATCTACACAATGGAATACTATGCTGCCATAAAAAGGATGGAATTCTCATCATTTGCAGTAACCTGGATGGAATTGGAGAGCATCATGCTGAGTGAAATAAGTCAGTCAATGAAAGTCAATGAAACACTACATGACTTCACTCATTTTTGGATATTAAAGAACATTATAAACGAATGAACAGAAAGATAGATATAGTGACAGTAAAACAACTAGCAGACTGTCAAATGACAGCAGGGAAGGGGGTGGAGGGGAGAGTAGGGAGATCTGGGGGAGATAAGAGATCAACCTAAGGACTGGTATGCTTGCATATAAGAACAACCAATGGACACAAAACTCTGGGGAGGGAGGGCATCTATGGGGGGGGGCAATGGTAAGCTATGTACACAGATAATACCTTAATAAATTAAAAAATAAAAACAAATTAAATAAATAAATAAATACATATTACCCTTCTGCAAAAAACATATGTGGACATCACTGGTTTTAAAATTATCTTCCCATCAGGTGAATTGGAACCAATAAAATATATGTTGCCCCTTAAGATGCCCCAGTTGCAAGGGGACAGGTTCTGATTTTAAAACAGTCATTGGTTGCTACCATTTGTACAGAAACTTTACTCCAAGGGAGAGGGAAACTTGGATTGGTAAGGTTAAGAAAAGATAAAGTAGCCCCAGGATCTTCAAGGACCTTAGTAACTTCCCCATCCTATATAATAAAGAGCTAATATGCAAATAGACTAAACAGCAGAATGACCAGTTGCTATGATGTGCACTGACCACCAAGGAGCGGATGCTCAATGCAGGAACTGCCCCCAGGTGGTCAATGTGCTCCCACAGTGGGAGCGCCACTCAACCAGAAGCCAGGCTCATGGCTGATGAGCGCAGCAGTGGTGGCGGGAGCCTCTTCTACCTCTGCAACATCACTAAGGACCCCTTAGGGGATGTCCGACTAAGCCATCAGCTGGACATCCCCCAAGGGTTCCCAGACTGCAAGAGGGCACAGGTCAGGCTGAGGAACCCCCTCCCTTAAGCCCCTCCCCCACTGAGTACACAAATTTTGTACACCAGGCCTCAAGTTTATGATGATTTCACTTTCTCCTAAAGTATTAGTAAGGAGACTAAGGGGGAATACCCTCTCATAGTCCTGGAGCAGCCCTGCGTTTGCTTCTGTTTTCTCTTTGTAAATTACACTTCAGTTGTTTGTTTTACAATCTTTTTTATGGTGACCTGGCTTCTTACAGCAAAAGACTCCTCTGCAGTTTCACAGCAGACCTGACTGTGTGATTCTGTGGCCTTGCTCTCAGAAACCTGTAGGTATATTCATTGGAACAGGTCAGAATAGCCAGGATTACATGTTCTAGCAGTTACTTTTTTGTGAATCCATCGGGGTCCTGGAAAAGGTTGGGAAAATTGCTGGTTCCTCTATAGCTGAGACCAGCTTTTTCCAAAGGGAGCTGTTAGAATTCCTCTTCTCATTTTTCTTTTATTCAGTGTAGGAGGGAAGATGGAAAGGGAAGGAAGAAAGGAGAGGAAAGGCAAGTCAGACAAGGAAGCTCAGAAAGGAAGGGGAAGAATGGGGTATAAGCATTTATTAGCTTCAGGATAGTTCTGAGACAGTCTCTTAACATTTCTTATTCATTCTTTAGAAGTTTTTTTCCTATGCTTCTCCTTAGAAGCTTCTAATTTCTAAATCAAGATATGCTTCCCATATAGTCACTCAGCTTAATTTTAAAGATGGCATTTTTCTAAGTTTTACATGCAAAATATTAATTTAGGTACCCAACGACAACTGCATTTTGGCTATTTTTAAGTTGATATTTTCTAATTAAATCTTTCTGTTTCTGTAAAGCACTTGCAAATAAAGGCTTCCTATCAGGAATATTAAACGAGGGCTGGGGTTCGGGAGTTTCTGGCCTTGTAGGCACAATTTCCCATGCTAATTTCTATTTATTTTTTTTTTAATTTTTGGATATCTATAGTCTGAGCAAATTTTCTAGGGATGTTATGTAGTTGGTCCAAGTGAGCTGCATATGTGTTGAGCTCCATGAGGCTCTCACCCCTTGAATCACAATCCAACCCTATTACATGCTCCAGTTTCTCTCCCAGCTGTCTAACACAACCAGAAGGGCTCAGGAACCTGGCAGACCAAACCTTGCGGGGGGCCCCTGGACAAGCCAGTTAGTTAATGACAGTTGAGTTGGGACTACTCTGGGGGGCTCCTGCACACTGTGAGGAACTCTGAGATCTACACAAAGGTTCTTTCTCACCTAAGAACACCCGAGAATCGGGCTGAAGGGAGAATGTGCCTTTTTATCTTCGGAGCTGAATGAGTTCAGCTCTCATTTATATGGTGGAGGTGTTTTGCTCAGACTCTCAGAAAGTAATACCAATCGGAAAGCCAAAATCAAAACCAGCCACATACTTTTTCCTTCAGGCTCACCTTATAGCCTGGATTCTATCAAGCATTGACTTTAGTTACAACTTGAGGATTTTAAAACACAGCTCAAATAAATTCAGACTCTCTACCAAAAAACCAAGGAAATTCCTGGATCCAAGCGACAACTCATCCAAGTTCACCCAATGGCTGGGAAACCATGGGGTTCTATGGGCCTTTTGCTGGATCCTAGCACTGGGCCTAGGTCCATGGGATGGTCCTGGGTGAACTTCTTTGGAATCCTGCCGACTATGCTAATAAATGTTAACGTAAGAAACATTCAAACTTGTAAAGAATTCTTGTGAATACGGTGTTGTCAACACAAACCAGACAAACTGAATCCTACAGTATCAAGAATTTACTCATTTATTCAATGACAATCATGCCATCATCTTCTGGAACATCATTATAACAATCCAATTCCTGAATTTCCTGGTGAATTTCTTGTGACTCCATTTCTTTCAGAATCAGTGGACCAAATCTCTCATGTTTAGCAATAAATGAGTACTTCTTGTCAAGGTAACCTTGCTCGCAGTGCATTTGCAATGCAACTGTCAGTGATTTTCTCCCATGAATTCTTCACCCAAGTCACAACTTCTTACAGTTTAGGTTTGACAAAGTTTCCATACTGATTTCTCTCCATTCACACAGCAGTGACGTCAGGACTCCGAGTTAATGTCACTGGTTGCTAGACAACAATCGGGGTGGCCCTAGTGACCAGTTTACAGTAAATTAATTTTCATTCTGAGACAGAGCCTGGGGGCCTTATTTTCGGGGGGGGGGATGCCTTATGTTTCACTCAGAAGGAAAACTGTGAGTAGGTCTTATGTTCGGGGAAACACAGTAGTTGGAACCCTGTCTCTCATCCTTCACTGGGCACAGGAAGCACCGGGGGATCTTATTAACGTGAGGAGCCAGGCTGGGCCCCAGGTCCTGCTCCCGTGGAAATCAGAGCAGGGGAACTCCCCTCCGCCTGGAGAGCAGGGCTGCACTGACCCCCTGGAGACCTTGGGAGGAGAAGCCCTGGCTTCTGGGCGCCTGGGCTCTGCTGTTCGCTGCGGCCTCACCTCCCTGGCCTCTCTTCTCCCACATTTACTCCAGGGCCCCAGCCTCTCAGAACCCCCAACCCCACTGCTTCACAAGGTTCTTGTTGGCCGAGCAGTGGGCTGGGTCGTAATGCACACTATGGCCCAGAGCCCATGTGCCAGCACCGCAGTCCCTGCTGTGGTTCCCCACCTGGACGCGTCTCAGCTTGCATCCAGATGCAGCAGCAAGGGCTGCAGACACAGCTCTGCATGGCCACTCCGGCCAGACTCCCAGGGCTCCAGGGCGTGTGGAGAGACCACAGGATAGGGTGTTATAAAAGCTAAGGAATGCCACGTGCTGCAGACACTGTCCCTAAACTTGCTGGTCTGGTTCAGGCCCCCCTGTCCTCCCACCCCACAGCTTGGCGGGCCAGACTGCTGAGCAGCTAAGGAACACCCCCTCCAGCAGTGATGGGGCCTCGGGAGCCACCAAGGCTGCCCCTGGAACCTGCATGGTAACACCTTGTCCTCCTTTCCCGGAGCCTCTGGCTGCTGGAGTCTCTTGCCTGTGGCTCCAGCTGCTGCCTGGAGGTCTGAGTTGGGCACCAGCACCTGCCCTCTCTGCACTGTTGGCTCCAGAGCTGGATCGAGGCTGTGCCCAGGTCTCCCCCAGGCACCTGCTCCTTCCCCTCGAAGGTCCTTAGAGGAACGCAGGGTAGTATTGCAGTTACCACCCAATCCTAGTGTAAACCGGCCCCCTATTTCCCAGAGGTGCCCTACAGGCTAAAGCCATCATCAGGCCTTAAACCAGCCTGGCTCCCGAGGCATAGGGGAGCAGAGCATGCACAGGGTCCCTGCTGTCCTCCCGAGTACACGCCCCACAGGGCAGCCTTGGCTACAGGAGAGCACTGTCCGTGCTAGCAGTGCACACGCAGGAACACGGAGAGGATACCCAGTCCACTTCTCATGCATAACACGCTGTATGCTGAGCAGCAGCCATGGGGGTGGGAGAACACTCAGTTGTTCTGTTGAATTTCTTCACAGTGAATTCTGGGACAGATCAAACAAAGAAGTTATAGAAAGGAATTGGGGGTAATGCGTGTGGGTTTGCTGGGAGGGGGTGCCTGGCTGGCCGGCAGGGAGAGCAGGGGGTCAGAGCTCAGGTGCTGGGAAGGGGGAGGACTGGCTCTGGTGCTCTTGGAGCAGCATGGTGCCCTCACTTGGCAGGCTCCTCGTTGGAAATGGTCAGAGGCCAGTGCCTTTGCCCGTGTCCTCTGATGAGCACAGCGCCATGGCCCTCCTGCTAGCTCTCCTCCCACCTCTCCCAGCTCCAGGCGGTGGGGGCTGCCCTGTGTTCTCAGGCAATGCGAGGGTGGTGTTTATAATTTGTGACTTTGGGAGCCAGTTTGACACCTTGGTCCTGACCTGGTGGGTAGAACATATCTTTCAAGGCCTTTGGGTGCAGGAGCAGGTCCACATCGGCAAGGAATCCGGGTGGTCTGGCAGGGCTGGGTACAATAGTGAGCCTACACTCTTCTAGGTGTGCAACCCTGGACAGCCACCCAACCTCTCTGGTCTTCAGTGCCTTCGAGTGTAAAATGAGATGGTACTGTCTCCTTCTAAGATCAGAGGGCTGAGCGAGAGGATGGAGGGAAAGACGTCCCACCCTGAAGGCATACAGAAAGGCCACTGAAAGGTCCCCTTGTGGCAGCTGTTCTCACCAACCTGGTGCCTCTGGTGCCCAGCTCGCTGCTGAGCACAGGAACAGTCACCAAATATAACTCATAACTGCACCGAAGCTGCCATCGAGCACAGGACACATCCTCCTCACCCCACGTCCATGTTGAGCTCCAATCCTCAGCTCCACTGCCCACCTCGGCCAGCCTGGGCGCAAGGTCTGGGCATGGGGAGTGGGCAGGAGGGCCGTCGGCAGCCGGGCACTCCAGTAGCAGCCCTGGCTCCACTGCTTATGGCCTGGATCCCGAGTTCACACCAGGGGGCTCCAGGTGCGGTCCGTGCTGTGCGAAGACATGATGGGCTTGTGCAGAGAGTCTGGCCCCTAAAGCACCGGGTCACTCAGGAAGCAGAGCCTCTGCTGTGGTTGCTGTGGTGACGAATGCAAGGCAGGTCCAAGCTGCAGGCGAGCAGGGTTACCCAGCTGTGCGGGTTGGGGCCTGTGTGTGGCCTGAGACGCTGTCTTTGGGAAAATGCAGCCCAAGGCCCTTAAAGTCAAGAAAGCTGGCCTGCTCCTCGGAGCTGCTGGACTCCTAACCTCAAGCTGGGCTTCTGTGGGCTCTCCTGGCCAAACCACTGAGCCCAGCACCGAGTGGCCAATACAGAGGGAGTGCTCTGCTCATCTTCTGGACCCGGTGTGGACTTCAGCTGCCACACTGGCTCATCTAATACCCCAGGCTGCCTCCACCAGCCGGCGCTGCAGCATCTCCACCTGAACCACAAACTCCGTCCCAGGCCCAACCTGGCTTCTCAAGCCCACACTCAATCAGCCCCAGCCCCGTGGAGTGACAGGTGTGGCCCCGGAGCCACGGGATCTCCAGGCCAGAGGCGGAAGGAGGCCCTGCTGGGGCAGAGAGGAGGGCCCTCGCATGGACAGGCCATCCACTGTGCCCGCAGACTCCTCACCCTCCTGCCAGTTGTGCACTCGGATCACAGGTGCTTCAAAACCAGCGTCTGCCTCTTTCGACGAAGTGGCTTTAAATTAAGTC
This sequence comes from Vespertilio murinus, assembly GCA_963924515.1. Taxonomy (NCBI): domain Eukaryota; kingdom Metazoa; phylum Chordata; class Mammalia; order Chiroptera; family Vespertilionidae; genus Vespertilio; species Vespertilio murinus. The sequence goes on along the minus strand of OZ004709.1, from coordinate 87,622,852 downwards.
CACAAGTGGCATCAATGTTTTATTTCCCTGTGACAGGCTGTCAGGGAACTTACGGGGTAAATGTGATGGGTATTTTGTTCTTATATATTGGCACCCCTCACCCAAGCATAAAGAATTCTCTTTGTACCGGCCGCAAGGGCCTCTTCCAGGAGAAGAAGAGCATTTAGACATGCATGGGCTGTGCAGCCTCCGGGAAGCAAGCCCTGCAGCCTCACCTCAGGGAGGCAGCTGCTCAGGCCAGGATTCTCCTCACAACTCGAAGCACAGACACAGTGAGGTGCTACCACAACTGCGGGGACCTCAGAGTCCCCCAAGCAAACTGCACTGACCTGTGCTTGTCAGACCTTTCTCTCTGCTTCCTAAACTCAAACAGTTCCCCAGAGCAGGTGCAGGGGGGCAGGGACCTACTGTGGGGCGGGACCTGGGGCGGGGCAGGGCGTAGGGGGCTAGGCCTAGGGCAGCTGGTGGCAGAGGTGGAAGATTGTAGAACTGACTTCACAGGGGGCAGGGCTTTATTGGAGAGAAGTGCTAGCTCTATACTACAGGACAGGGAACCCCTCAGAGGACAGGGAACCCCTCAGAGGACAGGGAAGCCCTGAGGGGACCGTGAACACCCAAGGGGACAGGGAACCCCTGAGGGGACAGGTAATGGGCTGGGCAGACTGAGGTCAGAGGAGCCAGCCTGTCCTTGGAGCCACCGGGTGCCTTGAGGCCACAGTTTGTACCCTGGCTAAGAACCCGGTGAAGGTGAATCCCTACCTTGCACACCCCCTCTGAGGACGCGCCACCAGGAAACCAGCCTTGTTTTAAAGAAAGGAGGTGCCTCTTTTCACGGTGTCCTCAGCTTGTGAGCTGTAGAACTCCCGGGCGCCCTGCTCCAAGCGGGTCTCTGTAAGAGCAGCGGGGTCTCCCCATTCCCACGTGCCCCTTCTCATCGCAGCCGCTCAGCACCAGGGTGGCTTTCCCTACTGTGGCCTCCACCCTCTGGAAAGCTCTGTCCTTCGCCTGGTGTCGGGGCAGAAACAGAATTGGGGACCAGCTGCAATTACAGGAATATTAATCCTGCTCTGTTAACCGTGGTTGCTCTGTCTGATTAGAAAGCCCTTGCTAACCTGGCTGGAGCCGCACGCCCTGGGACATGGGCGCTCACATGGGAATGCAGCCCATCCTCCTGTCCTGAGAACTGCCATCATCCTGGGAAGATTTACAACCTCTCCACTGAGACAGTCCAGTCCTGGAGGCACCTGCTCTTCACAGCCCCAAACCCATTACCTGTAATCTGGTCCCAGGGTGCCCGGAGGTGCCCGCCCTCTGTGACACCCCCCCCCCTCCATGACTTGTAACCTGTAATGATTATCCCGTGCCCACTTTCCCATATCTGCAAGTCCTACTTCCCCATCTATCTTTGTCCTTCTACCCACTAGCAGCTGGCTATAGTGTGTGTGTGTGTGGTGGGGGGGGGGGTAGAGGCTGCTCTCCCAGGCTGCCCTCAGTATTGGAATAAATGCTCATATAGGTTGCAACCCTGCCTCTGCTGAATGGGCTCGAGTAGTGACAAGCAGCCCGGACCTCTTGGTTGTCTGGTTACACTGGGGCCCAGCTCCCAGCAGCCTCTCCCACAGGGCAAAGGCTCCCCACGACCCCACCCCCCAGCACCTGGCCAGGCAGCTTCCTGTCCTAGTTATTCACAGACCTGCTCCCCCATTAATTACAAGGGCCTTCAATGTCTAAGTTGCCTCTTATTTGTTCCTCCCCAGGCTGCAGTGTTGGCTCCAGTTTTTGAACTGATTTAACTAACACATGTTCAGAGGATCCCTCTTCTTTGCTGCCTTATCTGTTAATGTCATGCCAGGCTTCCAAAACCTATCCCACAGCCCAAGTCCTTTCTTCTGTGAGTAAATCCTTTCCCTCCTCACACCCCTTGCAATGTGAATTTGAATTTGCTTTTATATCCTAACACTGTGCAAATTAATTCGTTCTACAGACTGAACTCCCGAAGATTTGAATCCTTTGTCTGTCTGAGCCCTCTTGGGGGACAGTACAACACCCTCAGAGAAAACAAGGTCGGTTTGAACAAGTCACAGAGCGCCTGTCACAGGCGGGCAGTGTAGAGCCAGGCAGTTTCCATGAGCACAGTCTCTAGGCCGTGGCTTCACCTCTCACCGTTACCATGGAGACCAGTGTGTCCACAGACAGGCTGGAGAGGTGATGTCAAGCTTGTCGCTTTCCTGGAAGAGCATCCTTCCAGGGGCCCGTGGCTGCTCTGGGTCTGCAGTGTTCACGTTTGCTTGTGGTGCACACTTCTGTTATACATCACATGGACTGGTAAGGAGAGTGTGGTTCAGAGCATATTCTCCAAAGTGAGTTGAAATTAACCAGCCCCCACAATGCACCTGCCCAGCCTTGCAGTGCCCACCAATCCAAAGAGATGATCCTAACCTATGGAACAGTGGTTATCAAATGGAAACACCAAGACCTATCTGAACCGGAAATCACAAGGCAAGGCTGTGATGGTCCGTGGGCTAGGGACTGCAGTGAGGGACCCTGCGTGGCCAGAGTGTGATCATTTTCTGAGGGAAAGATAATGGACCAGGGTTGGCCCAGTTCACAGTCACCATCACACATAAATTTCCCTCAGAGGTCCACATCCTTTCAATTGGGGATGGAAAGGGGCCACAGGCTAATCTGATGTTAACAAAACCATTGAAACCTATAAATAATTTTTGTGAGTTTATTTGAGCCAAACTGTCAACAATTGCCAGAAGTAGCCGAAACCGGTTTGGCTCAGTGGTAAGGCGTCGGTCTGTGGAATGAAAGGTCCTGGGTTCGATTCCGGTCAGGGCATATACATTGGTTGTGGGCACATCCCCGGTAGGGGGTGTGCAAGGGGCAGCTGGTCGATGTTTCTCTCTCATTGACGTTTCTAGCTCTCTATCTCTCTTCCTTCCTCTCTGTAAAATATCAATAAAATATATTAAAAAAAAAAAACAAAAAACAATTACCAGAAGTAGAACCTCAATGGATTGAGATAATGCTCCAAAGAATGGCAGGTTACATTTGTATTTATGCACTAGCGGCCCAATGCATGAAATTCGTGTATGGGGTAAAGGGGGGTATCCCTCAGCCCAGCCTGCACCCTCTTAAATCTGGGACATCCCTCTCACAACCCAGGACTGCTGGCTCCCAACTGCTCACCTGCCTGCCTTCATGATTGCCCCTAACTGCTTCTGTCTGCCAGCCTGATCACCCCCTAACCACTCCCATGCCAGCCTCATTGATGTCTAACTGCTCCCCTGCCAGCCTGTTTGCCCCCAACTTCCCTCCTCTGCCAACCTGGTCACCTCTAACTGCCCTCCCCTGCAGGGTTGATTGCCTCTAACTGCCCTTCCTTGGAGGTCTGGTGCCTCCCAACTGCACTCCCCTGCTGGCCATCTTGTGTTGGCCATCTTGTGTCCACAGGGGGAAGGATCTTTAACCATATTGGGGCAGCCATCTTGTATGTTGGAGTGATGGTCAATTTGCATATTATTTTTCTATTAGATAGGATAGAGGCCTGGTGCATGGTGGGGGCTGGCTGGTTTGCCCTGAAGGGTGTCTTGGTTCAGGGTGGGGGTTCCCTTGGGGCATGGGGCAGCCTGGGCGAGCGGCCTGTGATGGTTTGCAGGCCAGCCCCACCGCACCCCCAGTGGCCCAAGCAGAGGCCCTGGTATCTGGAATCTATTTACCTTCTACAATTGAAACTTTGTAGCCTGGAGCGGTGCCAAGCCCCCTGCTCACTCCATGGTAGTAGCCATTTCTGTTTGGGACTTATGTATTGTGTATAATTGAAACTTTGTAGCCTGGAGTGGAGGCTTAGGCCTGGTAGAGCAGGTGGAAAGCTTGTCTTCTTCTGTTGCCAGAGAAACCCTAGACTTTGTGGCCATAGCCATCTTGGTTGGGGTTAATTTGCATACACACTCTGATTGGTTGGTGAGTGTGGCTGGTGGAGTGGAGTGATGGTTAATTTTGCATATTACCCTTTTATTAGGTAGGATTGCAATCAAATGAGGGACATAGGTGAGTGACGTGAAATCCATTGGTGATAAATAGGGAAGCAGGAGAAAGTAGAAAAACCTCTGGTATGGGATAAAAGGTAAAATGATAGAACATACTTAGGTGGGTGCAGGAACAATTAAATGATAACAATGAAGGAATTTGTGGTATCTGTCCTGGTGCCCAGGCACATTAGGTTGTGCCCCAAGGGGTCTGGAAAGTGAAGTCACAAGTTACCCAGACATTTCAAGGGTATCTTACATAATAATCCTATATAATAAAGAGGTAATATGCAAATTGACCATCACTCTAAGACACAAGATGGCCACCCCCATGTGGTCAAAGATGGCCACCCCCATCTTTGGACACAAGATGGCAGCCAAAAAATGGCCAACAGGGGAGGGCAGTTGGGGACAACCAGGCCAGCAGGGGAAGATATTTGGGGGGACCAGGCCAGCAGGAGAGAGAAGTTATGGGCAACCAGGCCAGCAGGGGAGGGAAGTTGGGGGTGACCAGGCTGGCAAGGGAGGGCAATTATAGGTGACTGGGCTGGCAGGGGAGGGCAGTTGGGGCAATCGGGCCAGCAGGGGAGCAGTTAGGCGTCCATCAGGCTGGCGGGGGAGTGGATAGGAGGTGATCAGGATGGCAGTCAGAAGTAGTTACAGGGCAATCAGGCAGGCAGGCAGGCAGGCAGGCAAATGGTTGGGAGCCAGCAGTCCTGGATTGTGAGAGGGATGCCGCTCAAGGGGTCCCAGATTGGAGAAGGTGCAGGCTGGGCTGAGGGACACCCTCCCCCTACCCTGTGCACGAATTTCATGCACTGGGCCTCTAGTGTTATCATAAGTGCAAAAGGACAGATAGGCTTAGTTAAGGTAAAGGCTGACCTTGTCAGTGAAGATACCAGCCTATCAGGTGAATATCCATCATCACTGCTTTTAGTTAAAGTTTAATTTCAGACCATCCTTTGTGGTTTCTTTAGGTCTCTGAGTTTGCAAGACCACCACGCAGGCCTCCCCTGAGCTGTCAGGTCAGCATGTGGCTCCTTCGTCCACACCTGGCTCCCAGGCCTCCACAACGGCTCTCTCAGAGCGAGGCCGTGCTCGCGGATGGAAAAGTGCCCTGGATTAACATTCCCGTAAAATCTCTCTGCTCACTGTGCCAAGCACGTCGCCATGGAAAGGAAAAGGGGCAGTTGTGGGGTGGGGTAGAGGGCTTGCCACCTAATTCAGTATCTAGTTAAAACTTCTCCACTCTGACTTGGGCAGAGCTGCAGAGCCTAACCCCAAGGCCCAGCCGAGACTGACGAGGGTGAGCTGCAGACCCTCAGGGGCCGCCTCAGGAGGAGATATATGGGTCAGAGTCTCCCTAGGAGTTCAGTTCAGGCTTTGGATCCGGAATTGCCCTGGACCAGCAGATGTGGAAAATTAGGTTAAACTTTCCTCCCTCAGAGTGCTGGCTGATTGTTCTCCCTTGCATTCTGCCACAACAGCCACATGCTGCACTGTCCTTTAACAAACTCAGAAACTGGTAGAGACGGCAGTACCCAGGCTGGAGTGAGAGCGTGCCGGGAGCAGCAGGCAGCTTTGCTGTCTTCACTGGGTCCCAGTCCATTTTTCAGATAAAGAAGCTGAGGCACAGAGAGGTCGAGAAGCTTGCCCAAGATCACACAGCCTGGCAGAATCAGCTCAGATACAGTACTGCCTCAGGGCCAGAGCTCTTATCCAATCTAGTATGTCCAGCAGGCCTGCCCCTGGGAACCAGTGTCCCCTTCATCTCACACAGACTGGGCTTTGCATTTGCAAGATCCAAGGCCTGGGGACATTTGTCCTCCTGTGGCATTTAATCATCCCAGACTCCTCTGCACTTCTCATGCTGCCTGTTGTGGGGTAGAACCCTGAGTTCAAAATAAGACCACCAGAGGCTGATGATTGATTTAAAAAAAAAAAAAAAGCAGGCAAGGATTTACTGAACTGGCCAGGACGGCCTCAAAAGCACCACACGCAGGTGGCCACACTCACGACCACACTCTTTTGGGGTGTAGGCAGTCCTTTTAAAGGTCAAGACCACAAGAATTTTCCTTTGTTCTAAATTCTAAACTCTAAAGGCTGGGAAGAAGCCCGAAGGGTCATTCCCAGCCACATCCTGCTGGACATTGGAATGTGGCCCTATCTTGGGATAGCAGATAGTACAGAAGCAGAGCTCAGCGGTTAATCTCTAAAGGTTATCTACAGTTTCTACCCCTGAAGCTACTGAGTCAGTGGGAATCAATCTCCTGTAGTTCTGGTCCCATGCACAGGAAAATTGCCTTAGCCTCCAGGTCTCCATCTGGAAGCTGAAGTAACTACCCTATTGTTTAAGCAAGTAAGCAAATGCCAAAGCCAGAATAGCAGGGTTAAAATTCAAACAGAATTTTTACCTAAGTATGGTTGCTACCATTTTTCACTGCCTAAGAGAGTGGGGACCGCCAGACCCTTCTATAAACAATCTGATGAACGAACAAGGGTCTGTTCCCTAAGAAATGCACACGCCACCCGCCTTGGAGTCCCCTCCTCGGGCTACACAGACCCCAAGTCCATCTTGAGCCTCCAGCTAACACAGTCCGCTACAGAGCCTCTTATGACACCTGCTCAGAAAGGCAGACACCTCTGGAGGATGACTTACTTGCTTTGTGCTTATTCATCTGAGATCAGGCCTGGAGAAATTCTTTTTTTGTATTTGATGTGTTTTGTTGTCATCCTGATTCATGTTCAAAACTGTGTTAAGTGCTGTGGAAAAACACCCATCAGAAGGAGGAGAATCCATTGCATAGCCTGGAGACTCCACTGGGGCAGGGGCATTAACTAATTGGATAATTACCATGCAAATGAAGGCGCTCCACTCAGGGCTCCACCCTGGCTGGAGACAGGACCCCTGCAACCTGAAGACCTCCTAGGATCTGAGGCGCCTAGTCTGCCTCTTGATCTGTGGCTTCAATTGCCTTCTGCAGGAATCAGTCCCCAGGCTGTTACATCCAAATTAAATATTTCTGATCCCAAGCTGGAGCTGAGAGTAACTGGTGCTTCTGCATCACAAAGAGAGATGAGATAAGAAGGCTCCTCAGCAGCAGGGGAGAGGGAGGAGGCCCAGGAGAGTGCCAAATCACTACTCATCAGCAGGAACCAATTCTTCCCTCCTTCTCTTCCTCTTCCTTCCTCCCTCCCTCTTCCTTCCTCCCTCTCCTCCTTTCCCAGCTTCTTCTCTATCTCTCTTTCCCTCCCTCTCCCATCATCTTTCTCTCTCTCCTTCCCTCTCCCATCTCTCTCCCTCCTTCTCCCATCTCTCTCCCATCCTCTCTCTTTTTTGACCATCCTGTGGTTGCTGCCTTCCTTGCTAAGTTCCTGGAGAGGTTCTATGGACTGTGGCCTGAATCCCAGCGAGCCCTGCAAGGTGGGGAGTGTTAGGTTTGAAAGGAAACAGGAAACAGAACAACGGTGAATTTTAAAGTAAAGTTTATTCCCCGGTAATGGGCAGAACCCATCACGGAGGTAAAGAGATCAGAATTGGAGGGGGAGGAGACAGGGGACCGGACCCAGCGGGGCTGATGGCTGATCAACAACAGCCACAGCAACAGCAACACATGTCTTGCCTGGGGTCTCTCTTAAAGGACGAAAAGGGAGGGGGTTGGGCCCAGGGTGGAACAGGAAGGGGTGGGCCCTAAGGGCACTCTGGCCCATGCTGATTGGTGGTTCAATGTCTTGGAGATGTCTCTGTGGCAGGTGCCAGTCATGTGTTAGCTCCACCCACCAGTTTGGGAGGGGGGAGAACCTTACACAGGTCATGTGTTAAACTCTGCCCACCAGTTTGGGTGGGGGAGATAACCTTTCAGGGAGCAGAGCGAAGACTTGCTTGCTGGCTCCCCTCACATCTGAGAGAAGGAAGATGCGCTTTCCCCAAAAGCCTCCCCGAGTTGCTCAAGATCCGTCCCTGAGCAGATGCCTTGCGCTAAGGGCTAAGGGTCTGCCTTTCCAGATCTATAAGGAATGAACAGTGGATGGAATTCAGCTCTTAATCTCTCTGGTTCCAGTCAGCCAGGCTACTTCAAAGGCTGAGCAAGGAGGCCTGAGCGTCAGCTATTGTGGACTGGGAGTTACGTGTTTCAGGTCCCCAGGAAGCCTCATTAGCCCCCTTTCCGCAATGCCACCAATCACGGCCTCACTCAGCCAGGGAGGACCTGTGCTGGGGAGGAAAACAGCCACATGCTACGCTGACCAGCTCATGGAAGGCCTGCATGGCCGCCTTGCAAACACAGAGACCTAAAGTAACCACAGGACGGTATGAAATTAAACCTTTTAAACTAAAAGCAGTGATGGTAAGAAGTCCTGTTCTAGGACTCTTCCCTGACGAGGTCCATCTCTACCTTAACTGAGCCCATTGTCTTTCTGCATCTAAGACAACATACCAGTAATGTCAAAGTAATTTCCCCTTTTCTGGACCCCTCCAAGCACTGGCACCACTCTGCGGAGACCACAGCCCCCTCCCCCCCTTTTGTCACGGAGTTGTTAACTATCTTGCGCCCCCCTGTGTAAAATAAGCATGTGTCCATCATTTTACTTTCTATCCAATCCCAGAGGTTTCCCACTTTGCTCTCTCCCACCTCGCTCACCCATCACCAATGAATTTCCTGTGACCACCCACCCACATCCTCCTCCAGTGATGGTGATGCATGAACAAGGTGCAGCCCCCTGTTCTCCAGAGCCTGTCTCCACACTGGAGGTTCTGCTCCCAGCAATTGTCCACAGTTTGGCTCAAACAAACTCGCAAACACTCTTCACAGGTCTGAAAGTTCTTAAGTTGACAGACTGAGGGACTGGGTAAGGTGTCCTGCTCCTAACACATCGCCCCCTCCTGTGGGGTTTGGAATCAGACTCAGCGAGAGCCTCTTGGAGGAGGAAACTGGCTCCTGGAGGGAGCAGCAGCCAGCACTGCAGGAGGCAGGGTGCTGAGCACCCGGGGGAGCAGTGCCAGGCAGGTGACAGAAGAGGCAGCAGGTGATCCGGCCCCTGAGGAAGGAGTCCTCACACCTGCAGCCTCCCTGTCAGTGCCACAAGCGGCCCACGCCCAGCACCACTTGCCAAGCCGCAGAGGAACGTGAGTGAAGCTGAAAATCTGAAGCGTACATGACAAGACCAGCATGGCCCCCTAGCCTCAGGCTCAAACTACGTCTTGAGACTGAGCTGCATGGTCTGGACCAAAATCCCCCACCTGCTACCCAGCACACGCCCCTGAGGAAGGCTGCAGCAGGCGCACAGAACACTGAACACAAAGCCAGTGTGGGCCCAGCGGGAGCCAGTCCATGGCCCGGATGTGCTCCCGTGCCCCTCGAGTGGCCGAGGCAGAGCTCCTAAGGGGAGGGCTCAGAGTGAGGGTACTCCCTTCCCCCTGTACCTGAGAACAGGGGAGGAAACTGAGATGGGATCTTAGGGGACATCTCACTTCGGCCCCTGGGACTTGAACTTTCTGTGTCTGCAGCTCACCCTTCCCACCGGAGAGAGGAAAAGACACTCATTGAGCTCTACCTGGCCAGGGACAGCCATGCATCCGGCCTTTAAATGATAGGGCAGTGCAGTGGCACGGGGTCTGGGCCCCACCCATCAAAGCCCCGAGGTTGGGGCCCCAATCCCCAGCATCACTGCATTAGGACACATAGCCTTAGGGGTTAATTATGCTGGTTAAATGAGGTCCTTGCTGACCACTGACCCAGTGAGACTGGTGTCCTCAGAGGAAGAGGAAGTGGCTCACACAGAGGCCACCCCCTAGCCAGGATAGAGGCACCATGAGCTAGAAACCAAGCCCTGAACGTTGACAAACAACTTTCTGTTGTTTAAGCTGCCATGTCTGAGGCATGTTATCATGCAGCCAGAGGTGACTGAGCCTGGGCTTTCCTGAACTAATGACTGTATCTTCTGAAACAGCACAGAAGCTGTCGTGGTCAGTGGAACCCACCATGGCCTGCAGGAGCCCCCCACCTCAAGGTGGAGCCCCATGTTATACTGATTTTGAGGTGGAAAAACCCCACAGTGATCTGCAAAACTGAGAGGTGGCCTGGAGGCTGGGCACTTGGACTGGAAATGAGCAATCAATATGCTAAGTACATGCACGTATGCAAATGCGTGCCTGCCTTTGGCAAGGCCACACCTCTCCTGGGAGAGCCCTGCAGAACAGGGGCCTGCGGGGCTTTTCCTGGACCTGCAGGCTATGAGCTGGGAGCTAAGAAAGGAAAGCTGGGTAGTTTTTAAAAAGATTTCACCACCACAAGCAGATCATTTCTTCGTTTGTATCTGAGCAACCAGGATGCTTCATGCATGTACACATCCATTCATACTCACACACACTCTCACACACACACTTATATTCATTGACACTCACACAGTCACACACTCACACTCACTCACAGACACTGACATTCACAGTCACACACACACGGACAGGCACTCACACACACACCTGCTCCTATCTAACATGTGGAAGCTTTTCTAATCAGAAAAAAAAATTTAAAGTGCTATAAAATTAGCAAGATGTATAATAGACTTATTTTATTGCTGTGGGAGGCTGACAGTAACAGTTAAGTGTTTTTATTGTGGTAAAAACAAACAAACAAAAACCCACAAATGGTACAATTGGCATTTTATCAGCTTTAAAGTGTACAATACAATGGCATTACACACCTTCCAGCTGCTGTGCCACCATCGCTCCTGCACAGCTTGGAGCTTTCCACGCCCCAATGGAAGTCCCCGCCCAGGAAGTACCCCTCCCCTTCTCCGGGGTGTGCAGGGGGTCTCACTGAGGCTTTGGAGCAGGTCCCTGTGAGTGCTGATGTGGAGCCTCCCTTCGGGTGCTGATGGCCATCTGTTTCTTCTCTGGACCAAGGCCTATTCAGCTCCTTCCCTCATTTAATTGGGCTTTAAGTGTTTTGCTGGTTGAGTGTCAGAGCTCTGGATACCAGACCCTTATTGGGGAGGTGATTGGTAAATTTTCTCCATTCTTTGGATTATCTTTTCACTCTAAATAGCGTTCTTTGATACAGGTAAATATTATCTATTTTATGCTTTTTATGCTCCTGCTTTTGGTGTCAGATCTAAAAAAATCACTGCCCAATCTATGGTTATGAAAATGTATCCCTGTTTTCTTCTGAGTGGAATGATCTATCTTAATACTAAGTCTTCTATCTCATGAACACCAGATGTCTTTCTATTTCTGTAGATCCTCTTTTATTTCTTTCAGCGATGTTTTATCTCCTAGAATGAGGTCTCTGAACCATTTTGAGTTAATGTTTACGTATGATGTGAGGTAGAGATCAGCCCTCATTCTTTTGTACCTGGATGTTCTACTGTCCTAGCACTGCTTGTTGCAAAGGCTATTTTTTGTCCATTGGATGGTCTCAGGACTCTCATTGAACATAAATTGCTCATCGATGCATGTTTTCCCCAGCACCCTCACTCCTATCACATGGAACTGAGTCTAGATTATTCCAGTGTCACACTGTTTGGGTTACTGTGGCATTACAGTAAGCTCTGAAATGGGAAAGTAGATGTTCTCCAACTTTGTCTTTGCACTTCAAGATAGAGTTGGCTGTTCTATATCTCTTCTACTTTCTTCTGAATTATAGATTATGCTTTTCTATTTTTACAAAAAACCATTGGGATTTTGATAGAAATTAAAATGAATGTGGAATTGCCATCTTAACAATATTAAGTTTTCCATCTCATGAACATAGGGCATCTCTCTATAGATTTGGGTCTTCTTTAACTTTTCTCCAGGAATATATTGTAGTTTTCAATATATAAGTATTACAACTCCTTGGTCAAATTTATTCCTACATATTTTATTATATATATATATATATATATATATATATATATATATATAGCCAGCATCCGTAATGAATGGAAAGACTGATGACCGCTTGCTATGATGCCCACTGTGGGCAGTGAACTGTCCTGATCAGGGGGTGGGGCCAGCTGACCAACCTCCTGTGGCCCCTCCTCCCAGCTGGACCACCCCTGATAGGCTCCCACTATCCTAATCAGCCTGAAGTCCCTCCCCTCACCCAACTCCACCCAGATCGACCTCCCCAACCCTATCAGGAGCAGGGCCAGCTGGCCAACCACCCATGGCCCCTCCCCCAGGCTGCTGGCCCCTGGTCAGCACCTCCACCCCATTCAGGGCCAGGGCCTGTAAGCCAATCATCCTCAGCCCCTTCCTCCAGCCAGCCTGCCCCTGATTGGACCCTGATCAGGGGCAGGGCTGGCCAACCTCCCACCATCTCCTCCTCCTGACAGGCCCAACCCTGATCTGCCCCAATTGGGTCTGGGCTGGCCAGACCCCACCTGTGCAAGAATTGATGCACTGAGCCTCTAGTCCTATATAATAAAAGACTAATATGTAAATCGACTGAACAGCTGAATCACCTGTCACTATGACGTTCACTGACCACCAGGAGGCAGACACTCAATGCAGGAGCTTCCCCCTGGTGGTCAGTGTGCTTGCACAGGGGGTGTGCCTCCCAGCCAGAAGCTGGACTCTGGTGAATGCAGTGAGGGTGGCAGGAGCATTAGGGATGTCTGACTGATTGGCATCCCCTGAGGACTCCTAGACTGTGATAAGGCTCAGGCCAGGCTCAGAGACTCCCCTGAGTGCATGAATTTTGTGCACCAGGCATCTAGTTTCTGATAATATTGTTATTGGACTTATTTTCTTAACTTTTTTCTCAGACAGTTCATTGCTGGTGATAGAAATACCACTGATTATATCATCTATAAATAGAAATAATTTTAATTTTTTTCTTTCTAATTTGGATGACTCTTTTTCTTGCCTAATTGCTCTGGCCAGAACAATGCCGAAAAATAGTGAAAGTGAATATTATTGTTCTGTTCTTAATCTTAGGATGAAATTTCAGTCTTTCATCATTAAATGTGATACTATCAGCTTAGGTTTTTTTCATAAATGCTGCTTATAATGTTGGGAAAGTTCCCTTTATATCTAGTTTGTTTGGTTTGGTTTGATTTTACCTTGAATCCTGGATTTCATCAACTTTTATTCTGCATCTATTGATGTGATGACTATGGTTCTTCTTTCTTCCTTCATTCTATTAATGTGATGTGTTATACTGATGGGTACTGGAATATTGAACCATCATTGCCTTCCTGGGATGCATCCCACTGAATCATGGAGCATACTCATTTAATATGTGGTGGGCTTTGATTTGTTAATATTTTGATGAAGATTTTTATATCTTTATTTATAAGACATGTTGGTATGTATTTTTATTTTGTTTTTATGTCTTTGACTGTGACTTTGGCATCAGAGTAATGCTGGCCCTGTAGAATAAGTTAAGTATTCCTTTCTTTTTTTCTTTTTTTAGGAGAGTTTGAGAAAGATTGGTGTTGATTCTTCTTTAAGTGTTTGCTAGAATTCACAATTAGAACTCTGTGGTCCTGGGCTTCTTCTGTTTGATTGTTTGTAGGGTTTAGATTAATAATTCAAGTAGTCAAACTTTTACAGAACCATATCAAGACATAGATTGAAGATTTTAACACAAATATTCAATTCAATCTCTTCCAACATTGGCTAAGCCCATATCATTTTTCTGTTTTGATAGACAACATCTTCATTCAGATAAACAAGCTGCTTCCAAATTAATGCATATTGCTTTTTCCAACCAATTAATCAAATTTTAGAAATAATGGATTTCTCTGACTTTTCATTGTACGTTCAAGCCTCTCCTGTTTTAGGGTTGATATTAGATGTGGAGGTTAATAATGTAGATTTTTTTCAATAGATGGAGTTACACATATGTTGATATATAAGCGATTTGATATGTATGCTATTTTGTTGTGTTGATAGCAAGCTTCAAAACTTCATATGTCAAATTTTCTGAACGTATTAACATCATAGGTATTTTTTACACTTAAAAATGTCAAATTTTGTGTAAAAGAAGGGGGGAATTATGGGGAGCAGTTAATTCATTACTTTATTTTGAAGAAAAGTGTTGCTGAATACTTTGGGAAGCTTATGGTAAACATGCTCCATTTCAGGATATGTGTGAACACTGATTTAAATGCTTTAAAAGTGATAATTTCAACATGAAAGACAAAGAACATCCAGGTCAACTGAAAAAGCTTGAAGACCAATAATTACAAGCATTATTGGATGAAGATGGGCATCAAACTCTAAAACAACTTGCAGAAAGATTAAATATTGCTCAGCAAACAATTTCCAATGATTTACAAGCAATGGGAAAGATTTTAAAGTAAGGAAAATGAATGCCACATCAACTGAATGAAAGACAAATGGAAAACCAAAAAGTCATCAGTAAAATGTTGTTTCAATGCCATAAAATTCTTTTTTGCATCAGATTGTGACTGGCAACAAAAAGTGGATTTATTTTGAGAACCCCAAATGCACAAAATTATAGGTTGATCCAGGTCGACCATCATCAACTGCAAGGCCAAATCACTTCAGAAAGAAGACAATGCTCTGCATTTGGTGGGATCAGGAAGGTGTGGTGTATTATGAGCTTCTAAAACCAGGTGAAACCATTAATACTGATTGCTACCAACAACAAATAATCAATTTGAACCACGCTTTAATTGTGAAAAGACCATAATGTGCCAAAAGACACAGCAAAGTAATTTTGCTTCATAATGACGCACCATCACACACTTCAAAACCAGTTAAAGACACATTAAAAGATCTTGCCTCAGAAGTATTAACCCACCAACCATTTCACCAGACCTTGTACTTCAGATGACCACTGTTCTAATCGATGGCACATGCTCTTTCTGAGCAGCACTTCAAAATGTGCGAAGAAGTGGAAAATTGGGTCTCTGAATAGTTTGCCTCAAAACAAGAAAAGTTATATTGAAACGGTATCCACAAATTACCTGAAAGATGGGGAAAATGTTTAGCTAGCGATGGACATTACTTTGAATAAAGCACTTTTGATGTTTCTCTTGAAATTATTGTGTTCTCTTAGATTACAAAATCCAAATTATTAACCGGTACACCTAATAACTTATTAGACAAATTAGGTGAAAAAAAGCCCACAAATACAAATCACTTATAATGTTAAGTATTGAATGTAAATTAATTAAAATGCAATTCTGACTTTGAGAGGTTAGTACTGTAATAAGGCCAAAATCACACTCTAATCTTCACACCATTGACTTCTCATCCCAAGTGTAACATTCCAGGAAACACGGAGACCTCTGCTGGATCATCTGTGCTCTTCCTAACCCAGTGAAACGTGTGCTCCTGGGACCTGGGCCCAATGGCCTCCCACAGGGGTCAACACACAAGAGAGCACCTCCGGGTACTGAGCTGTTCAGCGCCTCTCAGCTTTGCTTCTGATGGATGTGGCTGTTGGCATTGAAACTGGTATTTGATTCTGGTGCTTTTTTATTAGTCCTTTCCATGCAGTTTCTGATTCTAGAAAATTTATTCTTAACGGTCAAAGTCTTGGGTTCACTTTTTTCAGTTTAAATATATAACTATTTGGAAAAGATATCTTATACCTGAAGCTACAATAGAATTTATAGGAAATTCAACTTCAGTACAGAAACCTGACTTTTTTTAAAAAAACAGCCATTCACCTAGACACCTGAACAACTGCTCAAATAGAAGACATGCCTTCCATCCACATGAAATGCAGCCAAAGACACAAATCCCAAGTTGGCAAATGAGAGTGTGCATTTGGAGGCATAGGGTTAAAGATGTGGTCTCCCAGTGGACTACATCATAGCTGTGGGGTCATGGGAACTTTCTTAGGCTGTTTATTTCTCTGTAAAATTGGCATGACAATAAGACCTACCCTTTTGAGGACTAAGTGAGAGAAGCCAGCTGACTTTATCATTTTTTAAAATGAGATGAAGAAAGAGAGAGATAAACATCAAGGGGAAATCGATCAGCTGTCTCCAGCATGTCCCCTACTGGAGACTGAGCCTATAACCCAGGCATGTGCCCTGGCCAGGAATTGATCCAGTGACCTCTTGTTTCATGGGTCACACTCAACCACTGAGCCACACTGGCTGGTTGCCAGCTGAATCTATTAGAACCACACATGGCATGCATCCATTAGTCAACACATGATGGCTGGCATAAGTAGCATCAGCAACAGCTGCAATGAGAGCCTCCGTGCTCAGTGTTCTTTTATGAATCAAATATTCTACAAAGGTAAGCCGTTGTCTCTCATCCTTTGTTCAGGGCTAAGCTTCTCTGCCTGTGGACTCAGCATTCACTCATCCGTTCATTCACAAATGTCCAGTGAGTGCCACCATAAGACACTACCCCAGTTCTGACGAGGAAGCAGTGCCAGGGCCTCTGACCTCACTGTGTTTAGCAGGGGTCAGCAGACTTGTCCTGTGAGTGCTCAGATGGTACATATTTTTGGACTTGTGAGCCATGTGCCTCTGATACCACTGCTCAACTCTGTCTTGTGCCCTTGTGGCACTGAAGCAGCCTCAGACTACACAGAGTGGACGGTCGAGGCTGTGTGCCCGCACAGCTTCCCTGCACAGCCAGACAGTGCACTAGATGTGGCTCAAAGTTTGCTATTTACAGACTTCTAGTGTACAGTCCAACAAAGGCGGCAGGTAAGTGAGAATAATAAATAGGAGAGCTACTCTGACCATCTCCACGAGGGTCAGGGGAAGCTTCCCAGAGGAAACAACATGGAATGTGATTTCTAGTGAGCCAATGGGAGGCAGCCAGGCAAAGAAGGTGAGAACAGCATCCTAGGCAGAGGGCACGGGAGAAGAAAGAGGAATCAGGAGACAGAGACAGAGACACGGGCAGAGAGGGGGTACTAGAGACAGGAGTAGACAGAGGGGAGGAGCTGCATACTGACCAGGGCTGAGCTCTAAAAGGTGAAGCCAGAGGGAGGCTGGGGCCAGGGTGTGAAAGGCCGTGGGCACCAGGTTCACAAGTCTGGACACACCCTGCAGGCAGTGGGAAGTTCTTGAAGGTGCATATGTGTCTCTGATTGTCATGTAGAGAATGAGTTAGAGCATCAAGTGGGGGGGGGTGGCTGGAAGGGGAAGGAACACAGAGGCTAGATGACACAGAAGAGGGTCTGGTTAACGGGCGCTTTGTTGTAGAGCAAACTCGAGTGAATGACCACTGGAGTTCAAACCCAATTAAAAGTTAGGGAGCCTTTATTCTGCCTACCAGCGACTGTTCTGCCTTTCTCCTCACAGGAAGTCCAGAGAACAGTCCTGACCTTTTATGCAGGGACACTTTTAAGCACATTTACCAAGTCCTGTTTTTGCAGAGCAAGCAATTTAAGACAAAACAGTTTTTTTAAAAAAGTAATGTCAGGGTAATGTTATCGATGACCATGTTATTTATAGGGTCATCCTGTTCTTTAGAAAGCTGACAGTGTTCTATCTTGCAAGGCTTACATCCTGGGAAGGGGCCATGAGATCGTATCTCAAGTCCTGGCCTGGTGTTAGCACTGACAACTCTATCTGGGGCTTAGTCCATGGCCTCTCTGGAATTGGAGTAGTACTAGGAGGAAGCATGCTCAAAAATTCCCACTCTCTAACAGCTTGAGAGTGAAACATCTTAACGGACTAGAGGAGGGGTGGCGAGCGGCCTCGGAAGCTGCCTTTGCCAGGTCTCTTTGAAGTTCACCTGCCCTTCCAGGTCCTCTGGGCCTCTCTCCCTTGTCTTTCCAGAGAGATGGACACCTACCTGGACCTGCTGTGTCCTCGCCCCTCACAGGTGGCACGTCTCTGAGAAGAGCCACACGTGGCCTGTCTCTCTCCTTTCATGATTGCTCTCAGGCCACAGGGTTAGACACCTGTCTATACTATATCTTCTCCTGAACACCCTGAAAAGGAGAAATGTGCTGAAGTGAAATCTAAATAGAGATCAATTAAAATAAGGACTGTATACTCAGGGACTGACTCCATGTTTGACAGAAGCATCCTTTCTTCCAGACCCTCTTGGTTTGGCAGGACCGTGGATTAAAATGAAACCACTCACTCTCAGAGGATAAGATTTGCAAGATCGGCATCCTATCCTTTCAGAAGCATCCTTTTCACATGTTACTGGACGGCATGACAGTTCAGTTCCAAGGAATAGCAAATAGTTCGCTTTACTTGATATTTTGAGGTGACAGATCTCTGAGTACGGAGTGCCAGGGACACCCTTTGCCCTGTCATTGGAGATAAATGCCTCTCCCTGTGGTTGGTGGTTCACAGTTGATGGTTGATGGTTGACAATTGAAGACCTGGGCTCCTAATCCTGAAGTGGGCTCACCCGCCATGTGCTCCCTCCTCTCTGTGGTGCTGGAAGCTTAGGAAGTGGGTGTGAAAAGAAACAAACAAGAGAATTTAAAAGTAAATAACCACTCTTGGCTTAAAAAACAGACGAGGTCGGGGGCTCACTCATAAACAAACACTCAGGAAAACCAGTACAGACCTGAGTGCCCCGTCTGAGCAGGAACAAGGACAGGTTCTAGCACCGAAAACTGCCCTGCAAACCATTTACATCTGAGCATCTCCCCAATATGTATGGAAGCCTGTTCTCTGTATTCCACAATTTCCTTGAATTTTGAGCCTCATTTAATTTCCAGCTCCTGTAGTTATATAGCTCACCTGTACATGGCCATGAACACAGCTGTAGATGGAAACATCACTCCGAATAGATTTCAGCTGCTAGAATTCTGCATGCAAAGAGCTATTAGTGCATCAAACCTAACCCAACATTCCATTCTTTTAATGGGACTTGAGCTGAATTTTTATAGCTGGGTCAAGTAAGAGATTTTGGTTTCATGGAAACCCATTTCTGGTGCATGACATTAACACAGCATCACGGGGAAATAAATTGAAATTTGAAGTTGGAAAGGGCAGTCGTATTTCTTGAATATTTTGAATGTCAAGTTCTTGATGGGAAAAAAATATTACAATCACGGTGACTGTATCCATAGGTCCCGCCTTAGTGTCTGACATAGGTTACAGAGTTTAATTTGTTGAGTCCTGTGTTTTCCATCCCACAGTATCTGGGGCATTTATGATGTTCCCCTGAGATGGTAGCTCACGACGGCCTGGGAAAGGTCGCTGTTTCCTGGCCATATTTTTAAGGAGAGGGCCAACTTTATGTATGTTCTCCGATGAAATGTGATCTTCCAGGTGCACTCCTTTCCAAAGCCGAGCGTGTCTGCTCATGTTCCCTGAAGCCATTGCTCGCCCTCAGTTTCCCGCCGACGCAGGCTCCGCACACCTTCGGAGAGGGCCACCTTGGTACACTGTGTGCTCTGCTCCGGGCGGCAGGCTCAGGGCCAGGCCACCGGCATCACAGCAGCACAGGCCCTGCCAGAAGAAGGCTTCGCACGAATAGTCCTTCAACGCCTGCTGAAGAAATCATCACCTTCTGCCTTAAGGCTATGGCTTTAGGATGCTGCTCACCCAGCTCCTCCTGAGGGAGAGGACGCTCTTTGAGCTTTGCTGCAGCAGGAAGTGCTGCTGTTTGCTGTGCAGTCAGGATGCTGCTGAGATGACATGTTTGCATACTGGTCATTTTGCTGTTAATTGTTGACGAGGTTTTTTTTCCTCAACATGGAAGATAATAACCCACAACCTGGGCTGTTGGTGGAAACCGAGCAAGGAAAGAAGGCGAGTCCACAGCTGGCTTCTCTAGAGGGACGTTCTCTAGAGGTGTCCATTGCCCGCCAGGCCGCGGGAGGCGGCAGCTCCAGCAAGGGCAGCGTGGGCAGAGCAGGGCCTGGGGGCCTGGCATCACCCAGGTAGACCAGCAGCCCCACCACCGGAACCAGTGGGAACAGAAATACCAGGGAACGGAAGGCCAGGGAAGTGGGTCAGAGCGGGATCAGGAAGTCAAGGCCAGGGACCAAGGCAAGAACTCAGGCAAAGGGCTGCCACAGAGAGACACAGAAAGGGCTGGAAAGTCTGGCCACGAGGGAGTTGGGGGGTCAGGTGGAGGCATGGAGAAGACAGGGCATTCCAGATCACATGACATGGGTGCACGCATGCTGCATTGTTTTATTGGAGCCTCCGGGGCCCAGACCCAAATCAACAAAATGCAGGCTTGCGTAGCATTTTCAGTTTCCTGGGTACTTTATGTCACTTGGGTCTGAGCTGCCATAGACCCATTCTCTCTGTCTGCAGTCCTCCCCAGGGGTCCACCCACCTCTCCTGGTTCTCTGATGCCCAAGTGCAGCCTTTCTCCAGGCCTCCAGGGCTCAGGCCCTCCCCTGAGGGTGCTGAGCCCGTGGCTCAGGGTAAAGACAGCAGTGCCGCAGCAACCAGGGCCCGTCAGTGCAGGAGTCCCCTTTTGTTTTTGTTAATCCTCACCCAAGGATATTTTTGCATGGATTTTTAGAGAGAGTGGAAGGAGGGATGGGGAGAGAGAGAGAGAGAGAGAGAGAGAGAGAGAGAGAGAGAGAGATTGCTATGACAGAATCACATGGGTTGGTTGCCTCCCCCATGGAACCCGACTGGGGCCAGATCAAACCTGCAACCCTTGATTTTAAGGGCAAACGCTCTAACCATTTATCCATACAGGCCAGAGCTAAACTTTTATTTATTGAAATAAAACCATATATAATACTGCTTTTTCTCCAACTGAATGCACCTCATCCCAGCATCGAGGCTGATAAAGAGAACATTCCCAGCCTGCCCCCAATCCTCCCTCTGTGGCCTCCCAGTTCTATATTATAGAAATACACAGGATCATAAGAGACTGCCATTCCCAATTCTATGCCCACAAATTGGATCATCTAAATGAAGTGGATGAATGTCTGGAAACATACAATCTACCCAGACTGAATCTTGAAGAAATGGAAAATCTGAACAAAGGAGATTGAGTAATCAAATCCTCACAACAAAGAAAAGCCCAGGGCAGATGCCCTCAAACTACAGAGTGTTTTTGGTCGATGTCATGTGCTTGCTTTTCTATGGAAGTCCCATTCCTGTTTCCAATTCCATTCTAATCAACTGTTGCTACAATAAACCACCTCCAAGTCAGTCCAGCACAAGCGCAATCCTGCGTTTGGCGTCTGACCCAGCTCATTGAAGCAGTTCTTCTTCAGGGGCCCTCCAGGGGCTGGGAGTCATCCCCAAACCTCCCAGGGTCACATCTGTAGCTTGATGTTTGATTAAAGCACATTCCTCTTAAAGGAAGCCTCTTGCATAACACTTTGCAAAGCAAATAATCATTTCTAGTTGTCTTCAGGTAATTTGCATTAACTTATGCATACAGGGAGGATTGACTAAATGAACAAAACAGAATATATCTATGAATATATCTGTGAATATATCTGCATATGCACAAGACATGCACCCTGGGATATCATCCATGTTATAGGCTTACATATAGCAAATCAACCCAAGCTTTGCATCACTTGCCTTATTTTTTTTATTTATTTATTTTTGTTGCCATTCTTAGTTTACTGTGAGCTATCATGAGTGGATGCTGAATTTTATCAATTGATTTCTGAATCTATTGAGATAATCTTATAATTTTTCTTTTTTAATATAATAATATGGTGAATTACATTGACTACTTGTTTGTTTTTGTTGCTCCTTATCTAAGGATATTTTTTCCATTGCTTTTTTAAAACAAATATATTTTATCGATTTTTTACAGATAGGAAGAGAGAGTGAAAGAGAGTTAGAAACATCGATGAGAGAGAAACATTGATCAGCTGCCTCCTGCATACCCCCTACTGGGAAATGTGCCTGCAACCAAAGTACATGCCTTTGACTGGAATCGAACCCGGGACCCTTCAGTCTGCAGGCCAACACTTATCCACTGAACCAAACCAGCTCCAGCCCATTATTTTATTACTAGAGGACCAATGCACAAAATTCGTGCATGGGGTGCGGTTGTGTGTCCCTCAGCCCAGCCTGCACCCTCTCCAATCTGGGATCCCCTTCACAATCCAGGACTGCTGGCTCCCAACTGCTCGTCTGCCTGCCTACCTGCCTGATTACCCTTAACTGCTTCTGCCTGCCAGCCTGATCATCCCCTAACCACTCCCCTGCCAGCCTGATCAATGTCTAACTGCTCCCCTGCAGGCCTAGTCAACCCTAACTCCTCTCTTCTATAGGCCTGGTTCCCCTAAACTTTCTTCCCCTGCAGGCCCACCCTCTCCAGCTTCCCTCCCCTGCAGGCCTGGTACCCTCTAACTGTCCTCCCCTGCAGGTCTGGTCCCACCAACTGTCCTTCCTGCTGACTATCTTGTGGTATCCATCTCGTGTCCACATGGGGGCAGCCATCTTTGACCACATGGGGGCGGCCATCTTGTGTGTTGGAGTAATGGTCAATTTGCATATTACTCTTTTATTATATAAGGTAACAAAATTAGGCTAAAAACATTGCTAAGGCCATCATTACCATCCCATTCCAGGATTTTAAGGCAATTGTTTGGGTAAGATGCTGTGGATTGGTGGCCATAAGCATGCATTTTAAATATTTCAGTGAGCATCCACCACCAATCAGGTTTGTCTTAGATGCTGGGATACAGCAATGGAGAGAAAGGGGTTCCTGTCTTCAGGAACTTAACCTGTAGAAAAATGTGCTTTATACAAAGAAATGCATTTGTCAAAGAAAAAATTACTGTGCATTTTCTTTGACTTTATAATAAAGATTAAAAATAATATTTGTCCCTATTTTCCTGTTTTCTTGTGGTCTGGAGGACAGACTGGAGTGAATGCAGACAACTGTGGGTAGAACCCTGGTTAGGATGCCTCAGGCTTAAAGTGCTGGGATTCCCTTGGGGAACCACATGTTACTTATGGTGTATGTTTGGCAATGCCAGAGTAATTGACACCTAAAACTAAATAAAGCAAAGGCCCAGTGGTATTCTGAGAGCCCAGAGTCCTACATGCCATACTGTGTACTACTTGAGGATCTTTTATTCAGATTAAAATGCATTTTGTGGGAAAATTGCTTTAGAAACCTTCACTTGGGGTGATGTTAGAATGCCACAAATATAATGTTAACAAAGTATTTCCAGGTCCCATAAAAATTGATGTCTTATTATAGTTCAAATTCTGTGCCATAAAAATGCTCACAAGTTGAAGGTCAGGATACTTCTGAGCAGGGCAACACAATAGAGCAGGGGCTGGATAATTACCAGCAAGCCGTCAGCACACACCTCCTAATGCATGACAGCGCATCACACATGTCCTGCTGATATGCACATCTGTCTTTCCTAAGCTGTGCATCTAACATTTCTTTAACTGATCAAGGTTTCAAAGTTCACCTCATGTGTATGAAGAAATTAACCAGAAAGACCCACAAAAATAGAAATATTATGAAGATAGCATTCTTTCAATTCTAAACAACTCTTTGCAAATACACTTGTTGAATATGAGAAGATAGGAAAACCAAAAACTTGGATATAGGTTTCAACAGAGTTGCACTCTCTCCATACTTTACCCAGTGCCCAGTAGGGATGGGAGAGGGGTGTTCAAACTATAACATCTTTCTGGTCCTAGTATTTGTCCATGCTATGCCCTTTGCATTTCCATCTGCCGAGCACCCACCCTTTCTCCTGTGGGTAACAGCACTGCATGTGACACTTGTAGGCAGTCTTGATAGAGCTGTCAATCAGTGTGCCCACATACCTCAGTCTAAGGGTTGAACCCAAGATCCAAGTGGGGCCTCTCTGGCTCTCATATCCTTAAGGAGATAACCCAAGAAAGGAGAAGGGATTAGCCACTGTGCCCCTTATTTCTGAGCCCAGTAGGAAATAGCCTTTAGTTATGACTATGTGGATTCAGGAAACTGTCTTCATTTATACTTCTGTGCAAATTCGTGCCTTGGCATTAGAAGTAAAAGTCACTCCCTTTCCCTCAGACAGTCAAGGTAATTTCAGTAGAGGGGAAGGCTCTCCAATCTAAAAACAGTGAGACTTCACCATGTTTGTTATTAAAACACTAGAGGCCCAGTGCATGAAATTTGTGCATGGGGGTGAGTTGTCTCTCAGCCCAGTCTGCACCCTCTCTAATCCAGATCCTTCTCACAATCTGGAACCACTGGCTCCTAACTCTTCACCTGCCTGCCTGCCTGATGCCCCTAACTGCTCTCTTCTGCCAACCTGATCCCCCAATTGCCCATATTCTCTCCCCTCCTGGCCTGATTCCCATAACTGCCTATCTGCACTCCCCTCCTGTCCTGATTCCGCTAACTGCCTGTCTGCTCTCCCTTCCTCTCTGCACTCTTTGGACCCCTGACACAGGCATAAAGAGAGCTCTCTGCCACAGCCCCACCCCCATCCTGATTGGTTGTTATGTGACAATTTTCATATTTCTCTATTATTGGTATAGACTAGAGGCTTGGTGCATGAAATTCATGCACAGGAATGGGGGAGGGGGTTCTTCAGCCCAGTCTGCACCCTCTCCAATCTGGAATCCCTCTCATAATCTGGGACAACTGGCTTCTAACTGCTCACCTGCCTGATGCCCCTAACTCAGCCGTGGGCAAACTATGGCCCTTGGGCCGGATCCTGCCTGTTCGGCTGTTCTATCCGGCCCTAGGAGCCGAAAGAGCAGAGGGTTCTCTTGCTCTCCCCTCTGCTCCTTCACCAGCAGCAGTGTTAACATGGAAACATCGGGAAACACGGGCGCAGCTCCTTCTTCTGAGTGGGCGGATTTATATACGCCCATTCAGTAGAAGGAACAACCTCTCAATCTTCCAGAGGCTCCTTGTAATGCCCACAGACGCGTCTCCCAACATCACCCTGTGAATGCGTAGGCACATTATCATGGTGATGTAGGGAAACACGCCCCTGGAGAGCACAGTATCAGAGCCTTTCTGAGGTAAGATTAAGAGCTCTACTCAAACACAATTTTTTTCTGTTCCCACATTCTGTACATCACAATGACTTGTTAATAAACCAACAAAGACTTTCAGCTTTTAGGGCTTGTATTCACTGCAGTTTTTTTTTCCCCACTGCGGATGTGCACAGAAGAAAAAAAGACACACAGAGGACATGTCACACTAGCCATGCTGCGGCTGCATTTTTTTGCTGATACGGATGCGGTATCAGTAATGCTACTGTGGCCACTAACTGCATGTGTTAGCGGCAAAACAAATGCATTTTGTGCTGCATTTGCTTCTCCCCTTGCACCTGTAAAAATGCGTGCTACAGGGCATTTGTGTTAACATGCACCACTACACATTAGCATCAATGCAAGCATGATGGAAACCTGTGTACCCTGCATTAACTCTAGCTGCGCTGCATTGCAGTACTGCACCACACTGCAACGGCAGTATGGCTAGTGTGAACAAACCCTAATTCAGTGGGTTGAACAAAAAGATTGTATAGAAATGTGATGAACTAAAGATTTTATTACAAAATCGCTTAATTTCAGCGTTTCAGAAGTAATTGGACAAATGAAAAACTGAAAATCAAATGTTCATATCTGATACTTGGATGAAACCCTTTCCTGGTAATGACAGCCTGAAGTCTTGTACTTACGGACATCACCAGAGGCTGGGTTTTCTCCTTTGTAATGCTCTGACAGGCTGTCACAGTAGGGGTATATATATATAAATATTCTGCCATTTCCAGCTTTTAATAAGAAAAACTGTTGCAATGGGCATTTAAAAGTGGCACTTGGTTGTTTTTATAGAGTCCAGTGGATGCAATCTGACATTGGTAATGGGCTCTTTCACACTATGTGCACTGCGGCTGTTTTTTGCCAGTAATGGAAGTGCTGGTGGTAACTATTGGTTACCCATGTTTTGCACTGCCCTAGCACCTCCCATACAAGTGTGTCTGGAAGACACAGCAATGTGCAGCTATGTGTGTTACCATAAACAAAGGACCTGTGTGAAAGATACACAGGTTTCCTATGGAGGAAAGGGGTTGTTCTCTATGGTCAGGGTGTGCCTCTGTCCCATGTCTGAACTTTTTCAGATGATTTTGTTATATATATAAATATAAATATAAATATAAATATAAATATAAATATAAATATAAATATAAATATAAATATAAATATAAATATAAATATAAATATAAATATAAATATAAATATAAATATATATAAATATATATATATATATTTTAGAAGACCAAAAATGTTATAGTAGAGCAAATTTAATCATTTGTTTTGATACTTTACTGTCTTATTTTAGTAAAGAATTTAATAAGAGAACAGTACTGTTGGTTTTAGCTCAATATTAAACATGAGTGGACCAAAGAAAAGGAAAGTGGACAATGAATGCTGAGTGTTTAAGAGGGAATGGGCAACAAAATATTTTTTCACTGAAGTCCTGGTCCATTGGCTCCTAACTGCTCACCTGCATGCCATCCTGATCACCCCTATCCACCTCTGCCTGCTGGCCTGGTCACCTCTTACTGCCCCCACTGCCAGTCTGATTGCCCCTAACTTTCTCCCATGCTGGCTTGGTTGCTCCTAACTACCCCACCACCACTGGCCTGGTTGCTCCTTACTGCACTCCCTGCTGGCACAGTTGCCCCCAAATGATGCCCCTGCCAGCCTGATTGCCCCTAAGTGCCCCTCATGCTGGCCTGGTCACCCCTCACTGCCCCCACTGCTGGCATGGTCACCCCATGCAGCCTGCTGTTCAGTTGTTTGGTCTTCCCTCACTAAAACCCCCTGCCAGCCTTGTTGCCTCACGCAGCTTGTGTTCAGTCGTCCACCCAGTTGTTTTGGTCATGATATATGACCAGGCCTTTTATATATTAGGATTACTAAGACACCTTCTCTCATTCTTAAATGAATCAACCGACTAGCTTATTAAGGGTGCATACACTCTGCAAATCCAAGGTATACATTACAACAGGGAAGAAAGAGAGGAAGCTCCCCCCTGAGACAGGGTGGGGTGCTGGGTTCCACTCCTGACTGACCTCAGGAAAGAGGGCCACAGGCCACTGGTGCCCACGGGCCGACACACACTCATAGGCACTCGAGAGGAAGGAGCACGAAGGTGACATGTGGGACAGCATTCTGCTCAGAAGACCTCCAGGCATCCCCCCTCCCACCACTAGCAGCATCGTGTGGAATGGACAGAAATGCTATGGCTTTTGGTTTCCTCATCTGTTAAAGAGAATAAACTCAACTTGCTGCACAGGTCACTTTGAGGTGTAAAAGGTCATTAAATGTGATGAAAGTGAACTGGTGCAGTAAGTGCAGCTCTGACCTAAAACAGGTGGAACCCTGGGAAAGTTCCTAGAACAGGGGTGTCAGCCATTGGGCCACACGCAGGGCAGAGCTGAGAATGCTGGGCCAGGAACACAGGGGAAGTGAACCTGTGGTCATACCAAGTCAACACCTGGAGGCAGCGTGAGGCTGCACAGCGGGCGAGAGATGGACTGGAGCTGGCAGCCACTCTGACAGGAGACTAAGAGGAGACTCGGAGGCCAAGGCCACTGGAACTCCCCTGACAGCACCCTCGAAGGGCAGGGAGAGCGGGGACTGCAGAGGCGGCCTGGCTCTGGCTGAGGATCGAACTGCTGGCTGTGAGCTGGAACCACAAGGCCGGCGACAGCAGTGCCAGGAGCCGGAGGAGGGGGTGCCTGGACCCACCGTCAGGCAGGGAGGACCATTCGCACCAGCCAGGCCCAGTCCTAAGCACGGGGCACCAGGCAGAGTCCTCACGGCATCCCAGGTTAGTTCCACAACACGGGCTGCTCAAGAACCACCATTATAGAATTTAAATAAAAGTCAGAAAAGAATCTAACCAATCCACTATTCACTTCACTTAATGCCAGAGCAAACCCCAATCACCCAATAATAAAAATTGTGTAAGTGTTAGCATCCAACTAAAAATTGCTAGAGAGGCATAGAAGCATAAAAATATCACCCAAAATAATAAAATATCAATTAATAGAAAGACCCAAAGATTACAGATTTGATGACTTTAGTTGACAAAAAAACATAAAAAACTCTATTTTATGTCTTATTAATATGCTTAAGATGTAAAGGATGAGGAATAAAAGGAAATGTAATGAGGCCCAAATAGAATTAGAAATGAAAATTGAAATAACTGAAGCAAAAAATAGAAATAAAAAGGAGGGATTAAAAGATTACACATCACTCAGAAAAGATCAATGAAATCAAAGCTCAGGACAGGCTGGGCACCAACAGAACACATGACGCTGAGAGAGAAAGGCTGACGTGGAAGCGGCGGCAGGTCCCTCGGGGTCATTTCCACAGGCCCCGCCACACAGTCTGGGTGTGCAGGGCAAGAGGGTGGGAAGCTTAAAATATTCTAATAACGTAATAACCATTCCCAGTCTGACATATTGAAGAAACTAAAATAATACCAAGGAGAAACATCAACGAACCATACCAAAGCATATTAAATCACATCATTGCTGAAAACAAGTAAATTTAGCTCTAACCTAACGGCCACATAGTTAATTTCTGTCAGTCTTCGTCTCTTTTAGTTCAGAAATAATACTCATCAGCTCCTGCAATCAGAAGTCTCCCTGTACATTTAATGATTGGGGGGTTGTGGTGGTGGTGGTGGTATTTTGAAATAACACCTGCAGAACAATCATTAGCACCTTGATTAATTCCGTGACGTGTGGGAAGAATGAAATAATCATTAAAACACTGCAGGCTTTGCAGAGTGAATAATTTGCTGAATATTCTAAGAAGGAGCACACTGCTGAATATGTAACAGTGGAAACACACACACACTCATTCACACACCCTCATAGACACACCCACTCTCACATCCATTTACACTGCACACACGCTCATGGACTCACACACTCACATACTAACACACGTTCTTGCTCACTCACACACACTCACATGCACATGCACACTCATACATGTATACTCGTTCATACACACAGCCTTTGTGGGGCCCAGTTTGGCCATTGTAATAATAGCTCAGGAGTGTCCTGTAACCGCCGTTCTCCGAAACCTTCCAATGTATGGGATTGCACCAAGTGATCTGAGAGGTAGCAGGGCTGTGAGAGGCTTGCTGGCTCTGGGTCCAGCTCCATTCCCGCCCACGGAGCTGGGCCCTCCAGGTCACAGGGAACACGGTTCTGACTGTCCAGGAGCTGTGCCTGCACAGAAATCCGTCTTCATTAAGCCCAGTTCTGTTTCAGTCAGAACACCACTTCTTTACCATTTCCCACCATTTAGAAAGAGGACACGTTTAATCACACGGGGAGGCTGCACAGAGCAGAGATTGGCCAAAGCATCCCAGCCACTGCTCCCTCAGGAACAGCTACCGGAACCTGGCAATAATGGGCCAGCTTACCACAGTGACAGCTTCTAAGCCACACGGAGAGACACCTGCGATGCTCTACACTCCTGGCTGAGCAACAGGTGGGCCGCCCTTCCCCTCAGCCCGGGGGTGTGAACAGGGGGTGTGCACGCTTTGTGCCCCTGTCCAGCTCATTAACACCCACAAGAGGAAGATGGACACCAGGCATCTCACTGACCTGGCTCTGAGCTCCTTCCCCACCCACTGTGCTGGGCTCTGTCCCTGAGGGAGGCTCTCCCGGGGCGGGCGAGGGCAGTGTGTCACCACGCGGCTCCAGATGACCCACCTGCTCTGCCAGCCTCAGGCTCAGGCCACAATGGCTCCTGCCATCCGAGACCTTTGGTCCCTCAGCACTGCTCACACAGGGTGAACCCCAGAGGGAGGAAGAGCGGATCCCTTAGTGATGCCTCACATGGCTAGAGACAGCCCCCAGGACAGAGACAGCCCCCATGGATGGAGCTCAGTGTGGACACGTCACAGGGCCACTCCAGTGCCGGAAGCGGGTGGACGTGGGCTTTAACCAGCGGCGCCTTCTCCCCGGATCCACAGCAGGAGAAACATACTTTCTCCTCCTCCTTTTCCTCAGCCACTATCTTTCCTGCTCCCACCCACCCCACTCTCTGAGGGAGCCCCGACCACATGTGCTGTCTCGGAGCCAGCGTGAGGGCCACTGCTGGTGTCACCGGAATTGGCTGCTCCTGTGAAGAGAAAAGCCAGGCAGCTCAGCACCTGAGACGGTGCCACCCACGGTGCCTGAGGTGGTGCAGGGCACCCTGAGCACATTCGCCACCTGAACCTCTTTGCAAAGGCTGTGTGTGATCACAATCCCAAAGAGACGTGAGTCAGAAATGACAAGCTGTGACTCAGAAACCTGAGACCTGAGGGTCAGACGAGGCGGGAGGGGACATGTGTGTTACCGAAGAAGAGAGGAGATCAGGACTGAAATACTTAAAACACCAGGCCAGGTACCTGAGAGACCGCCTCGTCTCCTGAGGGAAGCAGCTGCAACGCTGACGGGAATGCTGAAGGGAGCACAGCGGAGCCGTGGCTCCTGATTGAGTACATGACCCAGAACCCCCGAGGCTGTTTAAGAACACGCCACAGGGAAGCTCTAGAGGGGGCTGTGAGGAGGCCGCACCCAGCAGACTTGCTGAGGCAAGAACCCTGAGCCAGCTGCCCTCCCAGTCCTGCGGAGTGCAGGCCATCTACCCGCTGGGCGCATGTCCTGGGGAAGGTCTCGGCTCCATGCCCTGGGGACACAACGTGAGGAGTCCAGCCCACAGGACGTCCTCGGGAGCGTGGAGTCCTGCCTTAGAGTGCTCTCAGCATTGAGAGATCAATCTTTTCTCTACCTGCAGGCTCTGTCCATCCACGCTCTTGTCCTGAAGGTCTGACCCTCTAGATGAGCCCGCCTTTTGGGCTCAACAAGCTGCTCATGGCAGTGACGTACGGGTTTGGTTCCGTCATTAGCATCCTCTCCTCGGCTGAATGGATGCCACGCTTGGGTGAGCAGCATCTTTGAGACACTGCCCAAGGACGTGAGCAGGGTGGAGCTGAGGTCATGGCTACTTTGAACTACCTCGTAAAACCAAGCCATCTTCTATGTGCCCTGAGAGTGGGTCTCTGGAGCAAAGGTGTGGCAATGAGGCGTCTGCTCTTTCCCCACTCCCCAGGGTGCTGGCCAGGCTCCTGTGGGAAGTCACGGCGTCTCCCCCCTGGTCTGAGGTGCTGATCAGCCTTCTCCAGGGACAAAGGGAGGAGGTGGCTGCAGGTGCTCCCAGGTTCTCCATTGGTGGGTACAAAGAGCCACCCAAAAGTGACAGTGATTTTTAGAGCTATGCCCTTAGCAGAAACCGTTCTGATATTGCACCTTTTAACGTATTAACGTAAGTAGTTATTTCTTGGCCATCAAAGTGTTCTCAAGCACTTCCCCGAGAATTTCATGTTCATTATCTTGCAATGATTTTGACTTTTCGATGATCATTATTCACTTTTTTTTTAAAAATGAGGCACTGGGGCAAAGTGACATTGTAGAAACACTAAGTTGTTTTCATTATGAATAGACTCTTAACAAGTCTTCTGAAAGTACAGTGGTCCGAGTTTTGAAGCTGGTAATAGAATATTGTTAAACAAGGTAGAGATTAAAAATTCAAAATATATTTTACATAATTAGTATTTTAAACTTGTGTGATTTGAGCACCGTTTAAAAGAATGATTTGCCGTCCTGTAATTTCCACCATAAATCTCGCCTGTAGTATATACATTAAAGCACTTTGAGATGGCTGTAGAATGCGAATGACTAAGTGCTGATGGATAATTGTGAATAATGTGGCTGCTTTCATCACTGAGTGAAAAATTAAGATTGTGGAGTTGCTCTATTTAGAAATGATTGGTGTGCAAGAGTGAAGCCAGCAGCTGTTCGGCCCCCTCCAAATGGTGGTGCAGAGGGTTTCATGCTACAGGTTCCCATGGGCAGATAGCTTTCCTTCTGGATCTGCTCAGGATGTTTCTTAGAAACTGCCACAGAAAGAACGGAGATTCCATGCCACCTTGCGTCGTGGGTGCACGTGGGTATGTGCTGGCCTGGTAACAGGAACTCTGGGATGACATGGGCGGATTTGTGAGGTCAGGATGTGAGTACCAAAGCTACTTGACTCATGGTGTGGCGGAGGGCTCAACTCCGGTGCAAGGGAATGCTTTCCCAGGATGCAAAACGTTCTGAGCACTGAAATGGGGAGTCTGCAGCCAACAGGGATTGCTAGTCACCTAACTGATGGTGGTGGTGCTGATGATGATGGTGATGATAGTAATGATGATGGTGATAATGGTAATGATGATGATGGAGGTGATGGTGGTAATGATGATGGTGGTGATGGTAATGATGATGGTGGTGATGGTGGTGATGGTGATGATGATGGTAATGATGATGATGGTGATGGTGATGATGATGATGATGGTGGTGGTAATGATGATGGTGATGGTGGTGATTTGGATGGTGTTGATGCCAATGATGGTAATGGTGACAGTATGATTGTGCTTATAATGCTATCCTATATAATAAAGAGCTAATATGCAAATGGTCTTTGCACCCATGCGCCAGAGCCAGGGGACCTGAGGCCAGGCCAGAGGACATGAGGCTGTGCACCCTACTCTGGCACTGGGCCAGGGGACCTGAGGCTGCAGTGGAGGACCTGAGGCTGCGCCCCCTGTCTGGCAAGGCTTGACAGGGGACTTGAGGCTACACCCCCAGCCCAGCGGGACTTGACAGGGGGCCTGAGGCTGCACCCCCACCCAGCAGGACTTTACAGGAGACCTGAGGCCATGCCCCCCGCCCCAGCACTGGGCTGGTGACCTGAGGCAGTGCCCCCCACCAGGTTGCGCTTGACTAGGGACCTGAAACTGCACCCCCTGCCTGGAGGGACTTGATGGAGGACCTGAGGGCTGTGGCCCCTGCCCTGTGGGGCTTGACTGGAGTGGGGCCAGCTGAGTCTGGATCTCATTAGATTTTGAGGCATGCACAGGTGGGCAGGGACTTGACTCTGGGTCCCATGATGTGCTCCAGACTTTGACAGGAGGGAGATTTTTAATGTACATTTTACTAATTTCTTTCATCTTTGACACTCTATTCTAGAGAAAGGGAAAATAGTAATATTAAAAATATTTCCTCTAATTAATTCCCTTTTCATGTGCACAGATTCCGTGCACTGGGCCACTACTTGCTAATAATAACAATAGCTAACACTTGCATGGTTCTTGCTATGTTCACAAATGTTGACCTCTCCAACCCCATAATGATCTCATCTGTAAGTGTGTCTTCTTCATTTTATCAATGAATAAAGTGAAGCCCAGGCAAGTTTAGTAACTTCTCCAAAGTCACACAATTAATAAATAAAGTGGCTGCCCAGCCTCATGGCTCAGTGGCTGAGTACTGGCCTATGAACCAGGAGTCACGGTTTGATTCCTGATGTGGGGCACATGCCCTGGTTGCAGGTTTGATCTCCAGTAGGGAGCGTGCAGGAGGCAGCCAATCAATGACTCTCATTATTGATGTTTCTATTCCTCTCTCCATTCCTCTCTAAAATCAATAAAAATATTTTAAATAAATAACTAAATAAAGTGCCTTTAATAAAACCCTGACTGTCTCAGTCCAGGCTCCTGACCACCTTGTTAATATTAAAACAAGTAAAAACAACACCCATTTCTTGGATGTTTACTATGAATCAGGTAACCAAATATGCCAGATATTTGACTTACTTTAGCATGTTTTACCTTCACAAGTGTTGTTCATTTGTGAGTATTTACATTTCTGTGTTGCAAAGGAGGAAACTAAGGCTCTGAAAGGAGAAATATCCTGACCAGATCACACAGCTTCCAACCAGTGAGGTCAATGTTAGAACCCAAATCCTGCTGACTCCTCCCCACTGTCCCGCTCTGCCTCCTGGGAGCTCCCGAGGGCAGAGCTCCTCACATCTGGGTGTGGCTTCTCTTGGGAGCCAATGTGGAGGAGCAAGTTGGGATATTTTGACTCTGATGACTTAGGAAGGGCCTTCCCACCTCGTATTCCTCATGGCTGAGCCCATGGTGGCCGTGGGAGGGGGTGCTTAGGAGCCCCCATCTTGGGTTGGTGCACAGCCTCCCAAAGCCTCTTCAGCACGCTGCAAGTTGGTGCCACACTTCCTGCCAAGAGGCCAGTACTTGCATCCTTAAGAACAGGACACTCGGCTCTTCTCCGTTTAAACACACTGGTCTTTCTAACAAGTCAGCTCCTCTCACGTCTCCTCATGCTGGGGAAAGATTATCTTTGCAACTCTAATTACGGATCTGCTGAGAGCAAACAGAGGCAGCCAGGGTTCAAGATGACAGAAAGGCGGGATTTCTGGAGAGTGGATTATTGAAATAATCCCTGAATTCAATAGTTTTCAAGTGCTGGCCCGCACACTTCCCCTCCAGGGGAGCCCACACCGTGATCTGGAAGGGCCAATCTCTTTCGCTGCCCCTTGCTCTGTGCGGCATGCACACCGATCAGTCAAAAAGCAAAGGCCATGGTGGGGAGCCTCCTGGGATCGGGGCACAGGCAGCAGCCTGATCTCACCATCACATCCCTCCCCGCGCACACAGCCAGTGTCACTTGAAAGTGTACTTGCAGAGCACTGACAGTTATTAATCATTTATCTCAAGACTTGATCCTGCACTTTGTGCTGTTCTGTTAGACGGGATGGAGCCCTCAGAGAGCCCCGTGGCTGTGGCAAAACCCCGTCATTGCTGGTTGTCCCAAGAGGACACATGTGATTGGTGTTTTAGTTGCTAATTAAACTAGTGCTTTATCATAGAACAGTATTCTTGGGGGAAAAATGGGGGGGGGGGGCAGACAAGTTCTGGTTTTTGTCTTCAGACTCGGTTATTTGGGATTGTTACTAGAATGAGAATTTGGACGAGTTGCACTTCCCTCCGTGAGTTTTACAGAGTCGCGTACTGGGTGGTGTGTGCTGAGTCAGTGTGAGGTCTGTGCAGTCTGGATGGGCAGCTGTGCAGTCTGAGACGCATGAAAAGAACACGCAGTGGTTTGGTGCGTGTGAGAGGGGCACACAGGAGTGACTATGCGACAACACAAGAACGGGAGGAAGCGGAGGAGGAGCAGCGGCGTGCGCAGGCACGCACTGGGAGACCTGGTCTGCATTCCTGAGTTTACATTTTTATAAGAAAACATTGGAGGCAACTGCAGCAGTGCGTGCCTGCCCCATGGTCCGGGCGAGCTTCTGGGTGCTCTCTGGCCACACCCTGTCTCGGAGGCCTGCAAAACGCCGCCAGGCCGGTGGGAGTCAGGAGAAATGCCATTTGTGAGAACGTGGGCTCTAAATCTGACCCTGAGGTTGGGGCTTCGCTCCGTTTCCAATGAGCTGTTCAACCTGGGGCAAATTATTTAACCTCTGAAGGACCTTGGAGGTGGTAGTAGGACCGTGACTTGTGCTCTGAGAGAGGGCAGACCCCATAGAAGGGCTCTGAGCTGAGCTGTCACATCGCCTGGGATTTTGAAAGGAAAGCTGCCACTGCTCTGGAGTGGACTGTGGGAGATGCAGGGGGCGGGATGGGGTTGGGAGGGGATATGCAGGGGGCGGGGCAGGGCTGGGTTGGGAGGACAGCAGTAGCCAGGCAGCAGCCAATGAAAGCCCTGCTGAAGGGAACTGGAATCAGGGCTGACTGGAGCTGCTGTGAACTGGCTGTGGGCATCAGTGGGCATCTCTGACTTGGAGTCCCGGTCAGAATTCCCCATCATCCCTATCCACTCCGTTTCCTCTGGTAAACATTAACTCTCAAGAACTCAGATCACATTGGGGTTACTCTAAAGCACTTCCTTTTCTCCAGCCCGCAACAGTGGGAACACATGAATGAAACCAATTGGCATGGAGCTAGGACTAGGTCAATGTCAGCGAGCGTTCTTCCCAAACAGCTGCAGGACAACATGCCCCCGCGCTGTGAAGAAGTGTGGGTGACTCGGGGGTACCATGTGCTGTCAGTCACGGAGGAGGGGACACTGGCATAAGGGAAGGGCTGGGGCCGGAGCAGGGGAAAGCACCAGCTGAGGGTGGTTACCGGCCGCCGACATCACACTGGGCACGGGCACGCTTTAAAGCACACACAGTCCACAAACTCTGCCACGCGTGGGAAACATTGCACAGTGGAGGGAGGCATGGTTTACACATAGCCCACACCTGTCACTCTGTGACACTGTGACAAATGAATAGACATCTTTATTAGGACACGCGAGAAACAAAGTAGCTAAAAACATTACTTCTGGAAAATAAGACTAAAGTGCAGGGAGTGAAGAAAACCCTGCTTTCCCCTTTTCTGTCTCTGGATTCTCTACTGACTTTGTATGAACCAGGCATTGTGTGATTTCCTTTAGAGTATTATTAAACAGTGGTTAAAAACACAATAAACGGTTTGGCTCAGGGGATAGAGCATCGGCTTGCGGACTGAAGGGTCCCAGGTTCGATTTCTGTCAAGGGCATGTACCTTGGTTGGGGGCACATCCCCAGTATGGGGTGTGCAAGAAACAGTTGATCGAGTTTTTCTCTCATCGATGTTTCTAGCTCTCTATCACTCCCCTTTCCTCTCTGTAAAAAGTCAATAATATTTTTAAAAACACAATAATGTTAGCTTCTGCAAAAATGATCACAAAGTGAACGAGGTTGAAATCAATTGGCAAAAAAAAACCAAAAGCCAGGTGCATCCTCTCTAATGAGTACCGGAGTGGAGCCCGGAGGCCACACCCCTCTGGCCTGCCCGTGGGGGGCGCCTCGGTCAGCGGCAGCCCCTGGACAGGGCGTCCGGACAGTGCAGCTGGGCAGCTGCTCCATGAGCCGCCAGCCCTCCCGGCTGGGAGGAGGCCGTCAGGGTCCCAGAAGTCCCATGTGCCGCAGGCGGAGGCTGGCACGGAGCTGGCACAGCACCCTAGACCTCGGCCGGAAGCAACCAGTCCCAGTGATTTGCTCCAGAGGGAGGGG
This sequence comes from Vespertilio murinus, assembly GCA_963924515.1. Lineage (NCBI taxonomy): Eukaryota > Metazoa > Chordata > Mammalia > Chiroptera > Vespertilionidae > Vespertilio > Vespertilio murinus. The sequence continues at coordinate 87,586,049 of OZ004709.1, read as the reverse complement.
CGGTCGGATTGCTGATCCGGATCGTGAGGCATGAACACAAATGGGAAAATACACTCCTGCAGGCTGCAGTGGGGCCTGAACGCTCTGCTAACCAGACCAGACTGGACTCAAAACCAAAACCAGACCCTGGTCCTCCCTGCCAACCACTTGAAAAAGCAAACGTGCTAGTCCAGCCGTGGTGTCTTGCACGTGCTTGTTCGTGGACCCATATGGGAAGGGACGGGGCTGAGGAGAAGGGTCAGGCCAAGGTCAGCTCGGGGACAGGGACAGCACCCTGTTTAACAGCCAATGCTTTGACCTCTGAACCCGCTGCCTGACTTGGCCCTCCTCGCACCCTAAGCAGCGGCCACCCAGGAGGCAGTGGGGAGGTGTGTGGGGCTGCTGACATGAAAATCACGTCTATTTGCATAATTCCGGGCTGCGTTGGCCGCTGGCCATAGTAACGGGTCATTAATTCAATGGACCTGGCAACATCACCCCTCAAAGTGCTCATGGGGAACACGTGATTTGGAAGGAGGAGGGCTCTGGAGTCAGGGACTGAGTCTGAGAAGCAGCGTGAGGAGCTGGCATGGGCCTGCCAGGCCTCCTGCACCCACGATCTGGTCCTTAGGCCGAGCTGACTGAGGGCAAAGAGACGCCGCCCATCACCAGTTCCTGGGTGTCCCAGGAGGGCCCAGCTGGGATCACTCTCAGGTCCGCTGGTGATCCCAGCACCTGGGAATCTGTTGTGAATACACGTTCTTAGGCTCAGGACAGACCTGCTGGGTCAGAAACTCAGGGCCTGGCCAAGGGGACTTGTCAGCGACTTGGTCTGAGAAGCCCACTCCTTCATTCCTCACAGCCTGCCCTCAGGGGGCGCACCTGCCGATGGCCTGCCGTGGCCGGCCTCCTCCCATCCTGATGCCCCAGAGCTGGGCACCTCTCCTTCCTCATCCTTGGTGCCCAGAACAAAGCCAGCCACAGCCGGGCAGCAAGATCTCAGCAAATCCGTGTAGGATGGATGAACGAGTTCACTTACTGGAGGCAGCTGGCAGTCACATGTGGCACTCAAGGGATTCACACAGAGTGGTCCCTGTAGCTGCCCTCATGGTCAGCACACGGCTATTCCTCAGGCAGGGACTGTGCCATGTGAGCATGGTGCTGTGGCAGCCTCGGAGCAGACACAGACCCGGTGCACCGGCTCCAGTTCATAAGGACGCCTGCCTGGCTGCAAGGACGCTGTGCTGGGGCTGGGACTGGGTAGAGACAGGAGTCTCAGAGGGACACAGACAGATCCATGGGTTTAAATTATTCATGTCCCTTTGGGTGTCCTAGCTGAGTACCAGGAGGAGCAAGGCACTGGGTGTGAGCAGTGGTGGGAGGTGCAGGAGTGTGAGCAGTGGAGAGAGGTGCTGGGGTGTAAACAATGGAGGGAGGTGCTGGGGTGTGAGCAGAGGTGGGAGGTGCTGGGGTGTGAGCAGTGGAGGGAGGTGCTGGGGTGTGAGCAGTGGAGGGAAGTGCTGGGGTGTGAGCAGAGGTGGGAGGTGCTGGGCTGTGAGCAGAGGTGGGAGGTGCTGGGGTATGAGCAGTGGAGGGAGGTGCTGGGGTATGAGCAGAGGTGGGAGGTGCTGGGGTATGAGCAGTGGAGGGAGGTGCTGGGGTGTGAGCAGAGGTGGGAGGTGCTGGGGTATGAGCAGTGGAGGGAGGTGCTGGGGTGTGAGCAGAGGTGGGAGGTGCTGGGGTGTGAGCAGTGGAGGGAGGTGCTGGGGTGTGAGCAGAGGTGGGAGGTGCTGGGGTGTGAGCAGAGGTGGGAGGTGCTGGGGTGTGAGCAGAGGTGGGAGGTGCTGGGGTGTGAGCAGTGGAGGGAGGTGCTGGGGTGTGAGCAGGGATGGCAGGGTTTGGCTTTCCTTCCTGCGGAGTTCCTGGAGAAGATGCACTCAAACTTTCTCAGAATCTTCTCCCTGTGGCCCTGAGGCCTCCCTCGAATTGCACAGCCATAGCCCCCGCGTAACCTCCTCCTGGGAGCCAGCACTGCGAGTGCCTTGGGCTCCGTTCCCGTCTCAGACACAGTCAGGTGCTCTCAGGGAGGGTGTTGTCTGGATTTGGTATTTAAGGAAAACCCCACTGGACTGCCTCGTATGTGGGCCACCCAGAATCCTTCCTGTGCCTTCCAGGCATTTTGCATTCATTAAAGAGTCAGCCTTATGGCTGCTTGGGTGATGTTTTCTCCTAAGTAAATGGATGGAGAATTAATAACAGCTGCAGCCCCTCAGTCACGGCAAGGTGAGGGCAGTCCCTCTGAGGCCTGGTGGATGCCGCGTGGAAGGCCGGCCGGGCCAGATGGAGGCGGCGGCCTCTTCAGAGAACAGAGAACGTGGGGCTGAGCATGGGGCCTTGCAAACAACGGTAACTGCCTCTGACCCATGAATGCCTGCGGCACTGACCCCGTCTAATGAAAAGTGGTGAGGAAGGTCCCAACATACAATCAACAGAAGAAACACAAAATTGAACAAATAGATAATGAGCCAAAAAGTCCCTTCACTTCTTCATGAGTTTGTTTTAAAGCATCAAAAATATGCAATTTCCCCCCCAGATGGAAACCCCCAGAATTCCCAAAGTGAGAAATTGTTGCATAAAATATGAGGCAGGGTGGGGGGAGTATTGGATTTAGAGGCAGGTCAAACACAACTGTGCAAAAACAGAACCAAACAGTCTGGAGCAGCCCAAATCCAAAACCAAAGCACAGCCTCCTGTGCTGCAGGCTTGAGTTCTTTCTCCCCTCCCCCTCCCCCTTCCTCTTCCCCTCCCCCTCCCTCTCCTCCTCCCTTTCCCCCTTCCCCTCTCCTCCTTCTCCTCTTCCTCCCTCTTCCCCTCTTTCTTCTCCTCCCCCTTTTTCTCCCCCCTCCCTCTCTGAATGCTCCTGTGCTAGTACCTACAGGACTCTGTCCTGAGGGAATGAGATGCAGCCCTTGTCCCATGTCAAAAGCACAGTGACACCACCTGTAAAACCTCCTCCAGCCCAGCTTACACCCGCTCACAGCTCCACGGTGCGCAAGCAAAGTCCACAGTTTCCCCAACTTTCCTCTTCCAGCCTCTACCTGGTCCACTCTCTGGGCGCTCCCCCCCCCCCCCCCACCACCACTGGGTCTTCTTTCTCTGGCTCCAGACTCCAAGTTCACTGCACTGGCTCACCTCCTACCTGACATGCCCTTTTCTTCATCTCTGTGTGGCTGGCTCTCAGCCGCCTTTCCCTGTGTTTGGTTCCCTGCTGGGTGAATTCCCAGCCACGGGGCTTCCGGAGGCCTGTATGTGGGGGTCTTCCTGGCAAATTCTTTAGAAGGGGGCACGTGGGAGCCCCCACCCGGCTTCTCCCTCAGGGTTCCCAGGCCGCATGGGGATGGAAACCCCTGTTTTCAGTCACGTGGGTGTTACCGGGATTATACCACAGAGCTCATTGTTCCTCCCAAGATTCAGCTGTTGTCTTTAAAAACAAACCAGGATGTACACATATATTACCTTAATAAAAAAATGAAAAAAATAAAAAAAACCAGGACCACCTCCGTGCTGTGAGGGCTCTGAGAGGCTGGTTCCGTGGTTTTCACTAAGAGTGGACACCAGAGGCCCTATCCTTGCCACTCATTCCCTTCTCTGTGCATCTAAACTTTCCTCTCACTCAATCCTTCTCTTCAGCTGTAAGAGAAGGTAAAGCTTAAATCTGTCCCCTTTAAAAAGTCCCTCACCTTTCCTGGAGAGACTAAGCTGGCTTCCCTCTCTTAAAACATTGGCCTCTGCCCCACCCCTTTCCTGGTCTCCCATTTGCTCCCCCAGCTGCTCCCGCTGCTCCTGGCCCTTCTGTGGCCAGCCTCTCCCCGGCCTCCACAGGCCACCCCAGCCTCTCCCCAGCCTCCACAGGCCACCCAGCCTCTCCCAGGCCTCCGCAGGCCACCCCAGCCTCTCCCCAGGCCTCCGCAGGCCACCCCAGCCTCTCCCCAGCCTCCACAGGCCACCCAGCCTCTCCCAGGCCTCCGCAGGCCACCCCAGCCTCCCCCTGGCCTCCGCAGGCCACCCCAGCCTCTCCCCGGCCTCCACAGGCCACCCCAGCCTCTCCCAGGCCTCCGCAGGCCACCCCAGCCTCTCCCAGGCCTCCACAGGCCACCCCAGCCTCTCCCCGGCCTCCGCAGGCCACCCCAGCCTCTCCCAGGCCCCCGCAGGCCACCCCAGCCTCTCCCCAGGCCCCCGCAGGCCACCCCAGCCTCTCCCCGGCCTCCGCAGGCCACCCCAGCCTCTCCCAGGCCTCCGCAGGCCACCCCAGCCTCTCCCCGGCCTCCGCAGGCCACCCCAGCCTCTCCCAGGCCCCCGCAGGCCACCCCAGCCTCTCCCCAGGCCCCCGCAGGCCACCCCAGCCTCTCCCAGGCCTCCGCAGGCCACCCCAGCCTCTCCCCGGCCTCCGCAGGCCACCCCAGCCTCTCCCCGGCCTCCGCAGGCCTACACCCAGCGATTCCCAGGCCCTTCCGTGACCTCAGTGCCAGCGCCAGCGCCCCCCCAGAAGCCCCGTCCGGCTGCAGACCTGCCTCCACCGGTCATTCCTCTCGTGAGTGCCTCCTTCCCGGCCTCCTTTGGCAGTGCTTGAGATATAACTGACATTGGTACAATCACACAGAACTAGTGTCATGCCAAACATCAATTACGGAAATCATGGGGTCTGCCCCGGCTTGAATTCCAGAACATGGAGACCCTCCACCTCCCTTGGTCACCCCACATCAAAACCAGGGTATCTATAAATACATATACAGGGCCAGGACATGCTCCTAATGTTAATTCCCGTGGCCTTTTAAAGCCTTCCATCCCAGCCCGTGGATTCCACGTGGCCGCTGCCACTGCCTCTACAGGGCCCAGTGTGTTCTCCTTGTTCCCAAAGAGAAAGGGCTTCCAACGCTGAAGGCGGGCCGTGCCGTGAGGGGTGGGAAGCGCTGGGTGGGGTGAGAACCAGTGTCACCTGAGTTTGCCAGGTGGAAGCCCAGGGTCCGAGCAGAACTGACCCAGACGCTCCTCCCACCAGCTGAGTCCGCCCTGGAGGTTCGAAGGCTCTGGTGGCTGCTTTATTGTAGCACCTGGTGCGCACTCGCGTGCGTGCGCGCGCACACACACACACACACACACACACACACACACACACACTGTTGCATGAACGCACACCATGCACGCGGGACAGCTGTGCACAGACCATGGCAGGATGCCAGCTGTCACGGGATCCCCCGCTTCGCTAGCACAGGGATAGCCGCTGCGCAGACACCTAAGCATCTCCTCCCCTCGTGCATGTGGTGGGCGGACTCAGGGCACTGCTGTGTTTGCAGCTCTCCATGCACGGCCTGTGCCTTGTGTTCCAGGTCTGCAGTCCGCGTGGGAAGGACCACACGCTGTGTCCTTGTGATTCAGGACACTTTGGGGACTTCTTCCTCACCAGGCTGGGCCCCGGGTCGGAGGCAGGCCGCTTTCCTCCTCACGATGCTGACTCACTGCCAGATTTCCCCACACACATCCAATACTGACTTGCTTTTCTTTAAAAAGTTGCCTGGGCTGTGTGGCTCAGTGGCTGAGCGTCGACCCATGAACCAGGAGGTCATGATTCGATTCCTGGTAGGGCACATACCCAGGTTGTGGGCTCCATACCCAGTGGGTGTGTGTGTGTGCAGGAAGCAGCCAATTAATGATTCTCTCTCAGCACTGATTCTATCTCTCTCTCCTCCCTTCCTCTCTGAAACCAATAAAGGTATTTGTAACAGTGCGTGAGTTCTAGAATGGGGAAGGACGGCTGGGTGGGGCTGGGCCTCTCCACCCACCTTGCACAGTACATGGTGAGTGTCACCACCGGGGCAAGTCCCCGGGAGCCATGTGTGTACCCGGGGACCCGAGAGTTGGGATGGCGCTGGAGGCCGGGCATCGCCCCCTCTGGACAGAGGGACCTGCGGTTTGGAGCCGCTGTTGTCCTACTCGATGACAGAGGGTCAGCCAGGAGTGCCCAGAAGCAATGGCTGCATTTAAACTGGGGAGCAAGGCTGCTGGCAGAATTCAGTCCTCGAAGCTGGTGACTGAGATGCCTTAGCTCAGCTCCCTGACCCGGGAGCTCCCCAGTGATTTGAGAGCCGGGGAGGGAGAGCAGCTGCGCGGGGCGGATGCGGTCTCTCCTGTAGCCACTCAGAGGAGTGACTTCCCACGGTTACTATTCCAGTGGTTACCAGAAAGCCACTGACCACGCCCACACTGGAGGAGGGGGTACAGAGGCACAGACTCTGAGAGGCCACCTGAATCTGCAGGCCACCCCTGGGACCCCCCGGGTCCTGCCAGGGTCTGCGGAGAAAGGCGCAGGCCCCTCGTCCGCCATAAAACATCAGTTCTAGAAACACAGGGTGAAGCCAACATTGGGACAGTGGTGACCGGACACTCCTGATGGCTTCGCCAAGAGAGAGGAACAGCCTGGTGGCCTGACTCTCACCGCCCCCTTCTTGGGTGAGGAGGCAAAAGGCAGAGACACAACCTAGCAGCCACAGCCATCTTTTTTGAAGTCCAATACAGATGCTAATAATTTTCACTCTGAGTAACTCATCACCACTTGAGCCAAAGGCGGGCTCCTGGCCGTCTGCTCCGTGAGGCATGTGTTTATAAACACAGGAGTGCCCGGAGCACCGAGCGCTCTGCTCTTCATCCTGGGAGACGATCTTCAGCACCTAGAAGTCATCTTCAAGGATAACCATCCACATTACGCTGCTAGCCTTTCCCAGTAATTGGCTGAAAGCAGCCTCCACAGGGAGAGTGCTTCTGTTTCCAACCTGGGGTTCATTTTCAACTCCGCACCCCAACAGACTGCAGGCCGTGGTTCCTCAGAGGCTCAGCTTTCCTGCAGTCAGAATAGGCCTGGGGTCCAGGCACCCAGATTCATGGCTAAGTTTTGAATCTTACTGAAGAGGCAACATCAGGCAAGTTACCCAAACTCCTGAAGACCTGCTCATTCATCTAAAAACAAAAATGCATGTGCACACACATGCACTCATGCACACACATGTGCTCACAGGAACACCCCTCTCAGAGATCAGCAGTCACAGTTCAAAAGACTCCTGTGAGCTCTGAGCATGTAGTGCCTGAGTTTAGGCAGAGTTTGTTTTCTCCATAAACTCCACAAGATTGTGGAAGCAAACAAAGGGCGCTGGTGCTATTCTCTGCCCCAGGTTGCCTCTCGATCAACAGCCAGCAACACCGCGCCCCCAGTAGTGAGGCGCCTGATGAGAAGCAGAAGCGGAGAGCTGAAGAGAGAGGCCTTCTGGCGCTCAGAGGCAGGCGGGTTCTGCATTGGAAAGTGTCCTGGAGGCTCCCACTGGCCTCTGGAACCGCGCATTGCTGGCCCCTCCCACAGACAAGAGGACAGAGGCGATGCTTCCTCACAGCCGCAGCCAAGTGACAGGCACCTGCATTTCTCTCTGTCTCCCTCCCACTCAGATTTAATGGCAAGATTGCTTCTGGAACATTCACAAAAATCAGCAAGCTGGGCCTTTTGATCTATACCCTTGTAAGATAAATACCACTTTGGTTGCAATGATGCATCCCCTGTCCCATATAGCTTTTTGCTTTTAGTGTGTGTATTTCTTCTCTTTCACCTGAAAAAAACTAAAAAAGACATTGGCATATCGCTTGAAAAGCTTACAAATGACTCTTACAGGCATAATAACACTGCTGATCAGTAAGCGGGGAGAGGAGACATGCGCTGGGAAGAAATTATTTTTCTCCCAAAGGGACAGTGCACTTAGCAATAAAGTGCCCATTAGCAATGCCGCCTGCAGGGAGAAAGCAGGCTCTTCCCGCACCAGGTGGGGTGTGCACGCAGCTCCTGGCTGTAATGCAGAACCACTTGACTACTTAGAGGCCCAGTGCATGGAATTCGTGCATGGGTAGGGTCCCTAGTGGCTGCTGGCTGTTGGGGCCTCCCTTCCTGTGGTTGGCTGGTTGGCCCCGCCTGATTAGGGGTTTCAATCAGGGGCAGAGCCAGACAGGGGGGAAGAGCTGCAAGTGGTTGGCAGGCTGGCCCCACCCTCTGGTCGAACTCCTGGTGCAGGGGACAATTTGCATATTAGGCTTTTATTGTGTAGGATGAGAAGACTCTGGATGTGAAATTGTGCTGAGAGCAGGGCTTGGTGGAGAAGGAGAAGCACTTTGCTCTTAGGTTCCTTCATTGCTCAGCCACTAAACGCACAGTGCAGCCCAGAGTGTCATTACAGGCGCGTTGCAGGGGTCAGAGAGAGCCTGAACATGGACTTCATGCAGGTGCAGCTTATAACAGTCCCCTAAGTGGATAGCCAGTTTCCTGCATCGAGCCTACTGTCCACTAAGAGAGAAACACTAGTTGCAGATGTCCAAAAGAAACACAAAATGGGCTCTTCCTCTGGTCCTGACCCCTCAGGAGTAATGGGGCTTCCACAGGGCACTCGGTGTGCTCCTGAGACCCAGCCGGGCCCTCTGGCAGCCAGGCCCTGCGTGCGCTCACCTCTCCAGCACCTCCTTCCTGGTCGCCCGCCTCCACCCACTCTGCTGCCCCTTAATGGTCAGGTTCTGGGCTGCCACCCAGAGCCTCCCTGGCTACTCAGAGTGGAATGGGAGAGGGGAGCTGCTGTCTGGCACTGGTGGGGTGCTGGAGAGCCAGGCTTAGGAAAGGGGACATTCGGCTGGCACCCCCACCCTGGATGCCTTTGCCTCCGGTGAATCAGAGGAATGCTAAACCGCACACTGAGCTGGCTGCACTCTGGCCCGGGCTCAGGGTATGGGAGGAAGACCTGGCCTGGCCTGGATGTTTCATGAAAACAAACCCCACCCCAGCAGCAGGTTGGTCCCCAGATACTGGGCAGCTGGCACGGAAAAATGACAAGTGCTCCATAATTCCATCACACTTACCCCACCCCTACCCCATGACTTCTCCCCAACTCTGGGTGTCTGAGCCCTATCCATCCTTGAGAGTTGAGCATCAACTGCTCTTCCCGGCTGCCCAGGTTCCAAGGCCACTCCGCTCTCAGAACCCCAGCAGAAGGTCCCACAAACGCAGGTGTTGGTTCATGCACTTAGCTGTGAGCTGTCCATCTACCCAGTTAATACCCCTTTTCCCCGAAAGTAAGACAGTGTCTTATATTAATTTTTGCTCCCAAAGATGTGCTAGGTCTTATTTTCAGGGGATGTCTTATTTTTCCATGAAGAAGGATACGGTACACATTTATTGTTAAATGAAAATAAAGGAAATTTATTACCTGTATATGGTACAGTAGTACGGTAGTTGTCAACACAAACCAGACAAACTGTGAATCCTACAGTATCAAGAATTTACTCATTTACATTCAATGACAATCATGTCATCATCTTCTGGAACATCATCATAACAATCCAATTCCTGAATTTCCTGGTGAATTCCTTGTGACTCCATTTCTTTCAGAATCAGTGGACCAAATCTCTCATGTTTAGCAACAGCACTGTCTTTAAATGAGTACTTCTTGTCTAGGTAGCCTGCTCGCAGTGCATTTGCAATGCAACTGTCAGTAATTTCCTCCCATGAATTCTTCACCCAAGTCACAACTTCTTGCAGTTTAGGTTTCACAAAGTTTCCATGCCGATTTCTCTCCATTCACACAGCAGTGACGTCAGGACTCCGAGTTAATGTCACTGGTTGCTAGACGCCAGTCGGGGCGGCCCTAGCAACCAGTTTACAGTAAATTAATTTTCATTCTGAGACAGAGCCTGGGGGCCTTATTTTCAAGGGGATGCCTTATAGTTCACTCAGAAGGAAACCTGTAAGTAGTTCTTATTTTCGGAGGATGTCTTATTTTCGGGGAAACACGGTAAGTAAAAGGTCTGAGGGCAGGGCCCTGTCTCGCTCCCTCCTCACCCTGAGTGCTTAGCTAAGCACTTTCCCATGTCCTGCTCTCACCTTCAGGAAGGTGCAATGTGGAAGTACAGGCCAGCCACATTCAAGGAGACGGTGGGGCTCCCACACCTGCAGGGAAGGCCTCTGCCTGGGAGAGGAAAGGAAGAAATAGTGGGGCTCGCTGCTTTAAGTTCTTGCTGGTCAAAAGGCTATAAGTGGGTCCAGTGACTGTTTTTTTCACTCTTTGATTCCTATCTGCTCATCTACTCATCTACCTGTCTATTTATCTACTGATCTACCTATCTGCACATCTTCTTATCTATCTATCTATCTATCTATCTATCTATTCATCACTTATCTACTCATCTGCTTATCTACCCATCTACTATTTATCTACTCATTTATCTACTTATCTACTCATCTATCTATCTACTCATATCACTGACTCTATCTATCTATCTATCTATCTATCTATCTCTACCTACCTACCTACCTACCTCCCTACCTATCTCTTGTATCCACAAAGTAAGTCTTTTCACAATTGAAAGCAAGCTCTAACATAACATCCGGCTTGCACAGTTACATGGTTAACACCCATACTACCCAAAGCAATCTACAGATTCAATGCAATCACTATTAAATTACCAACAGCATATTTAGCATACACAGAATAGATACTCCAAAATTTTTATGGAACCAAAAAAAGGCCCTGAATATCTGCAGCAATCTTGAGAAAGAAGAACAAAGTTGGAGGAATCACAATACCAGATTTCAAGTTATACTACAAAGCAACCATAATCAAAACAGCCTAGTACTGGCACAAGAACATGCAAATATAGCAATGGAACAGAACAAAGACCCCAGAAATGGACCCAAGCCCATTACACTCAATTAAAATTTTAAAAAGGAGGCAAGTGTATACAATAGAGTCAAGACAATCTCTTCAATAAATGGTGTTGGGAAAATTGGACAAATACATGCAAAAAAAAAAATGAAACCAGACCACCACTTATACCATACACAACAAACTCAAAATGGATAACAGACTTAAATGTAAGTCATGAAACCATAAAAATCCTAGAAGAAACCATGGGCAGCAAAATTGCAAACATCTCTCATGATAGCAATATGTTTGTGTATACATCTCCTAAGTTAAAGGAAACTAAGGAGAAGTAAACAAATGGAACTACATAAAATTAAAAAGCTTCTGCACAGCAAAAGAAACCATCAACCAAATGAAAAGGAAAGCCACTCTATGGGAGATCATGTTTGGCAATGGTATATCTGATAAAGGGTTGCACTCGTACAACTTAAAAGGTGGACAAACAATTCAATTTAAAAAATAAGCAAATGACCTAAATAGACACTTCTCCAAAGTGGACATACAGATGGCCAAGAATCATACAAAAGAATGCTCAAAGTCACTGGTATCAGAAAGATGCAAATTAAAATGACAATGAAGTATCACCTCACACTGGTCAGAATGGCTACCATCAACAAATCTACAAATGTAAAGAGCTGGCAATGATGTGGAGAAAAGGGAACCCTAGTACACTGCTGATGGGAATGCAGACTGGTACAGCCACTGTGGAGAACAGTATGGAGTTTCCTCCAAAAATTAAATATGAATCTGCCATTCGATCCAGTGATCCCACTTCTAGGAATATACCCTAAGAAACCTGAAGCACCAATCAGAAAGAATGTATGCACCCCTATGTTCATAGCAGCACAATTTACAATAACTAATATCTGGAAACAACAAAGTGCCCATCAGTAGATGAGTGGCTAAAAAAGCGATGGTGCATTTATACCATGGGACACTAGGCAGCAGTAAAAAAATAAAGAAGGATCTCTTACTCTTTGAGACAGCATGGATGGACATGAGAGTATCATGCTGAGTGAAATAAGTCAGTCAGAGAAAGACAAGTATCACATTATCTCACTATTATGTGGAATCTAATGAACAAAATAAACTGTTGAAAAAGATTATAGCATCTCAGAGGGTAGGTGAGGAAGAGTGGTTGGGTGTGAAGAGATCAATCAAAGAACCTCTATGTATAATCCATGGATACAGAAAATAGAATGGTGGAGGCCTAGGCAGAGGGGGGAGGGGTGTCAATGGGAGGGAAAAAAGGAACATATATAATACTTTCAACAATAAAGATTTAAACTAAACAAAGCAAAAACAAACACATTAAAGATAAATTTGAACTCCTTGGGATAAGCTGTGAAGAATGCTACTCTCTCTCTATTGCTATTTCTTTGCTCCTTTCCCCATCCCACCTCCCACACTGGGGGCCTAGGTGGTGTGGGAAGAGTAAAGTGATGGAAGGGAATTTATAGAATATAGAACTTATGAAACCTTTCTCAAGAGTGCTGATTTGTGGCTCAGGCCTGGCCAGGACATGTTGGAAGCTTGTCTTCACCATCAGAGAAGTGTAAACAAGGAGCCTGGAACACTGATGAACCTTGAGCCCTGGCTAGGGCCAGAGCTCTGCACCAATTGTTTAGTAGAGACAATTGCAGCTCAAGCAATTGTCTGACCAAATAGTTTCAGAGTAAATCTTTATTAATATTTACTGACCTTTAAGATAGTCTGTCTGGAATATGGGCGAAACAAGATGGCGGCCTAGGTAGTCTCCTAAGCTGCCGCCTCATCAACAATTTGGAAAAAAACAACAGCTAAAATTGAAAGAGATCACATCAGATCCACAAGAGAGCTGGCGGAATAGGATGGCTACAACTAGTGGGCAGGAAAAGCACCGCTGCCGCCATATGGAGTTTAAAGCGAAAATGGAACTGGAGCCACAGCCACTGCCGCCGCAGCAGCCGCCAGTGCGGGAGGCCCTCTGGGAGCAGTGCTCGCCCCGCACCGGGCCCAGGGAGTGGGCTGCCTCAGAGCCTGGCCTCCGCACCCACAGCTTTCTCAGCCCACCCGCCCTGCTAGCGAGAGAGCCTGGCGCAGGGCCACGGCCACGCCTTCTGCTCTTGGCCCCAGCGAGCCCTCCGCCAGGCCGGCCCACTTGCTTGTGGAGCATAACTGAGGACCGAGAGGTTGTGTCCAGAGCACTCTTTGCGGCCTGGGACTCTGGACACCTAAACGCGGGGGACTTTGAAAGCCAGAACGGGTGAAGTGTGGGCAGTGGAGGATACTGTGGCGGAGGCGGCCAGAGCCTCCCCATTCTTCCCCCTCATCGTCCTCCTGTTTGCCCGGCAGCAGGGGGCCAGGGCCCCCGGGGGAGAATCGAAAAGGATCCTATCTGAATTGCAGGAGAGCTGGGGGAGGAGTAAATCTACAACTGAAAGAAGGAGAGGTGCTGCAGCCACCATGTGGAGTTTAAAGCCGCAGTGGGGTCACCGCCGCCAGTGAGGGGGGCCCACTGAGAGCAGAGCCCAGGGAGCAGGCCACCTTAGAGCCTGGCCTCTGCACCTGCAGACCTCCCGGCCCACCCACCTTGCTGGCGAGGGAGCCAGTGCAGGGCCTCTGCCACGCCTTCCGCTCGAGGCCCGAGCGAGGCCTTCACCCATCTGTCCCCCCAACTCCGGGCCTGGCTGGAGCCTCTGCAGATCCCCTGAGAGCCAGCGCCAAGGCGAAGCATACTCATAGAGCTTGAAGGAAGATCGAGAGGTAGTACCCAAAACACTCTTTGCGTCCTGGGACTCTAAACACCTAACCCGGGGGACTGAGAGCCTGAACGTGTGAAATCAGAGCTGCTGAGGTTGCTAGGGTGGAGTCGGCCGGAGCCTCCCCGTTGTTCCCCCTCGTGGTTCTCCTGCTCGCCTGCAGCTCAGGCCCCAGAGGATCCAGGATAGGAGGGCATCAATCCACGGTTGCAGAGGGGCCGTGTGGCCCGGGAGAGCCTTGTGCCCAGGGGGAGCATGAGATCTAGGGGGGCGGTGGAATCCGGGACAGCCATGTGCCCCAGGAGAGCCTTGTGACCCAGGGGAGCGGTGGGACCAGGGGGAGCCATGTGTCCCAGGGGAACGGTGGGACCCGGGGGAGCCGTGTGACCTGGGGGAGCCCCTATGTTCATAGCAGCACAATTTACAATAGCTAGGATTAGGAAACAGGCTAGCTGCCCGTCAGCAGATGATTGGAGCAGAAAACTATGGTACATCTACACAATGGAATACTATGCTGCCATAAAAAAGAAGGAATTCTCATCATTAGCAGCAACCTGGATGGAATTGGAGAACATCTTGCTGAATGAAATAAGGCAGTCAATGAAAGAGAAACACCACATGTCCACCACACACTCATATATGGATAATAAAGAATATTATAAACTAATGAACAGAAAGATATATATAGTGACAGTAAAGCAACAAGCAGACTGTCAAATGACAGCAGGGAGGGTAGGGTGATCTAGGGGAGATAAGGGATCAACCGAAGGACTGTATGCATGCATATAAGTACAACCAATGGACACAAAACTCTGGGGAGGGAGGGCATGTATGGAAGGTGGGGGTGGGGAGGGGGCAATGGTAAGCAATGTACACATATAATACCTTAACAAAAAAATGATGGGGGAAAAAAAAAGATAGTCTGTCACATAAATCGCCTGCCTGAGCAAGGGCTATATGTGTATACAAAATTCAATAAAAGGTTGGCAAGGCCTGGGCACCAGTGAAGTCCTTCCTCTTGAGCTGGACTCCCCGACTGCTCCCCCAATTTCCAAATTATTTTTTCTTGTCTTATATCTGTTATTTGCATATGGCTCTTCTCCAGATGCTGAAACCTAAGCCACGTGGGATGTGGTTCACACATCTGGTGCCCTGTCAAAGGACACCTGGAGGAGAAGATTTCACCTAGAGTGAAAAAACAAAGTTCACCAGATAGGTGGGGAAAAAGTACTCACCAAAAAGGTGGGGAAATTCATCATGTGCAAAGCCCATGGTCAGCTGCAGAAGTTTCAGTCTGTAAGTAGGGTGGGAATTATTTTTTTAGCCAGGCTAATGGGGCAGAATTTGGTTAAAAAGTAAGGAACTTTATTGTAGACTTTTGTATGTTTGCATGCTTAATCATAAAGGAATTAAAGTGTCAGGAGATATTATTTTACAGTTTTTACACTATAGAACATAACACTTGGTTTGCTGAAGAAGATACATTAGATCTTTAATGTTGGGAAAGAGTTGGCCAAAACTTCCTCAGCAGCAGGGGAAAATCTTGCCTCCAAACTGTTTTTCCTTGTGGAACATGATATTGAATATGCTAGAGCATTTTAGAGAGGCTGAGGAGGATAAACCTCCTCCTCTTGCACTATCCTCTCCTAAAGAGGAGCAAAAAGAAAAATTGGAGGAGAGACTTCCTTTTCCTATTATACAGGCAGCTGACTTACAGCTCCCAAATCATATAATAAGACACCATGAACATGATCTTCCTTCACTTTAAAAAATGATAAAGTCATGAGAGCATGGTTCAAAATGGTTCAACGGCTCCTTTTACAGGAGAAATTATCATTTCTGAAGCATTTTTAGCTCCTTGTGATTATTATTTCTGATTCACACAACTCTGGATGGAGGAGATTATTTACTATGGAAGGAATAATTTTTGGAGAAATGTCAGGAGCAAGCCCACCCAAACTGCTGGCTGAATGCTCAAATAACTTATGAAATGCTGGCAGGACTAGGAAAGTATAACGATGGGCAAAATCAGCTAAATTATGTACAACAGGCATATGAGCAAATTAGATTTTGTGGAAGAACAGGACATTTAAAAAAAGAATGTAGGCAACCAAGAAGGACACAAGGCGGTGTGCCAGGGAAAGGTGGGAGCATTCTGCTTCTTGATTCAGCCAATGCAGATTCAACTTCTTTTATGTCCTAGATATTAAAAAGGAAATTCTTGGATGCTTATCTATTAGTTTTTGTTTTATTTGTCTTTGTTGTTTATTATTAGTCTATCAAGCATAACTTTAATTTAATTTAGTAGAAAATAAATGGTAGATGGCCAGGCCATTGCTAAGTTTCCCCAGAACAAACAGAATGTGGGAATAGGGAGACAGAGAATATAAGCGATACATGTGACCAATAATACAGGTTCTAGAAAAATTCCATACAAAAAGGGAAGTAATTAAAAAAATATTAGGTCTTTTGGTGATTTTATAAAATCGATACCCCTCCCAAGAATGTTATTAAAAGTCTCCTTTTTGCCATGTTTTTATTTACCAGTCCATCATTTGAAATTTGACAAATAAGACATTTCTCAGAATTTAGGGTTGGGTCTGGAATTTTTGTACCCATGAAGCAAAATGCTAGCTTAAGAAAAAGGTACCCCACCCGATTTTTGGTGGCTCTTGGGGCCCCATCTCTTCATGGGTGCTATAGAATAACCCCAAGACTGTTTTATCTTTAAAAGATGACAAAAATGACACAAAGAAAATATAAAGGCTGTATTTGGGCAATAGGATTAATGTTTTCATATAATAGTAATGTTTGAATAATAATGTAATGCATTCCAAAGTTGCCTCCCAAATCTTAAGGGCACTCCTGTTTTCATAAGATAAAAATGAAATAATACTTTAGCATTGAAGCCACTGGAAGTCAACAAGTTATCTCTGTCACAAAATTGCCAAAAAAAATGTCTTAGGTAATAATTGGTTTTAACACCTCAAAGTTGTTAAAACATAAATAATACTAACTGTAACTAAAATGAAGAATTTGTGGTAAAATTTTTAAGTAATAATATATTAATGATGAAAATACAGTCGCTCTTTTCTATGTAAAAGTGAAGAAGCAGGCAGCTGTAGCAAAAACCTTACATGTTATCTCTAAGGAAGAATATGGAGGTTTTAAAATCCCATCCCCCTGCCTTTTCGCCAAAAACATAGTTTTCCAAAACTTTCATTAACTTAAAACTTTGGAGCATTGCTAAATTAGATAATAAAACTTAATAGATACCTAGGTATTTTTAAATGACAAAAATAATAGATAATAGGATTGAACCTATTAATTAAATAAGCCTTGTATTTTATTTAAAATGTATTCTTAAAAATGTAAAAATATTACTAATTAAAGAAATACTAAGTATTGAGGCTTCTATAAGTTTAAAGTTCAAATTAAATTAGAAGAAATTATATAATTGTAATAACAAAATGCATAAAGTTTAGAAATTCATTTTTGAGAAAAATAATTCTTGATTAAAAAAGAGAATTAACTTCATTGTCTCAACCAAATTTTAATATAGAAACTGGTTTAAATTTAATTAATATATTTTAGAAAAATTATAAAATGAGTATTAATAAATATCAGTCTAAAGATGCTAGCTGTTTACTTTTAATTATCATTGGAAAATTAAAGTTTAAATATGATATAGTTTTAATAAAAGAAGGCAGGATATACATTTTAAAGGAAAAGGAGGAAAATTTTCTATACAAATAGCTGAAGGTATATAGAAGTTAGGACCCCCCCAAAAAATATAGGAGACTAAAAATACATTTTTAAAGGACGTAAAAAGGTTTAAAGGCTAATTTAAAAGTATAAAATTTATGAAGGTTTGTGTATATAATAAGAAAACAAAAAAGGTTTTTAAAAGAAACTCCCTAAATGTAGCTCAAAGATCACTCTGGGAGGAAATAAAGGGAAATGCCCTTCAGGTATTTAGAAACTTTAATTTAAAGTCAATATATTAGGCCTTAAAAAGTATAAATACAAAAAGAATTGCCTTGAAACCTTAACGACATTAATTGGTTAATATCTTATCCAAAAATCTCTATAGAAGAAATGTCAAATTTAATTGTTACTCAATTAAAATGATTCAGTGACACAAGCAATCATTTCCAGCCATTTTGTAAAAAGTTTAAAATTCAGCACACTGCAGGATTTCCAAAAGCCTCTTAATTTATTTAAAAACAAAAATGGGGGATTAGGGAGAAATCACCTGTAAATAGACTACACCAAGCCGTAATTACTTTAAAATTTTTCACTTGTGATGCTGATGACAAGACTTCCATGGAAATACACTGGTGTCAGAATAAGCCAAAGGAAAGTGGTCTTGTTAAATGGAAAGATCCCTGATTCTGGTTTATGAAAGGGCCCCAAATCCCTCTTAACATTTGGTCAAGGGTACGCTTGTATATTTTAAGAAAATTTCTCAAAGCCCATGTGGATTCCCACAGAAATATTAATCTTCAATATGGATCTGAGGGAGGAACTGGCCAGGTTCATGAGAACCCTGTACCTGGAGCCATGCGTTGTATCTGCAAATTGTCTACCCCAGCCGCAGACAGCAGCATCCTCAAGCAACCCACTGAAGATAAGGAGTGGAAGGAGGATGAAGCGGATGAAAAACAGCCTTGAGGTCACCTGGGGCATGGTGAAGAAAATGGTCCAGAAAGCTGAGTGAATTTGTGAAGAGACCAAAACCCCAAGAACACCTGAGAACATCCTTCTTGCCCTGCTAGCAGTCATCAGCTGTGCAGTAATACTACCATGGGCAAATGGGGAAGTATTTTGGAGTTATGTTCCTGACCCACCATGGGTAAGACCCCTTATGTGGGCTGATCCCCCACCTAATGTAGTCACTAATCACACCAAATACCTTGATCACCCAGGAGGACCACGGGTGGGGCAAGGAAGTGTATGGGCAAAATATAATTACACGGGTGTCATCACCCAGCTTCCCTTTTGTATGATAGACTCCAACTACTGCTCCTTTGTGTGTAAAATTAAAGAGAGGCTTCTGGATAGCATGGACACCAAAGGAGGGAGAAGCAAAAGCCCAAATACGTCTACTATCACTACTGGCTCCTGGGAAAGTTGCATAAAATGTAACTGTACTAAGACACCCCCCCCCCACCAAGCCATTATGTAAAAAGTCTTATGAATGGCACCCTACCGAGGAAGAAAATAATTGGCAAGACTGTTATAGTGATTACCTCACCACCAGCAAACAGTTTTCCTTTGTGGATTGGAGCCCCTACGGGTCTGCATATAGTAACAATTGCACCCTAAAATGGAAGGAAAGTGCATCATATCTATATGTTGAAGCGAATAACTCCATTTCATGGCATGGAGGAGGATTTGTTGGATCTCAGTTACAACATGACAATTGGCCCCTACAAAATAGGCAATGGAAATTAGCTGCTGCACTTGCACCTATTAAATGATATAGTTTTAATTAGAGCTCAGATAATTCCATTCGTACCTTATGGGGAACTCCCAATAAGAGAGTATTTGCCACCGCCTGTGTGTTTAATCCATTTGTACTCCTCTCAGACACCATCCAGATGTGCCTTAATGCAACAAGCCATCTGTATAAGGTGTCATGCACAGGCTGCACATTATCCCATGTATTAATTCTACATTCCAAAAGGATTTCTCATAATTTTAAAACAATCAGATTTTTCTTGGGTTCCTACTAACCTAACAGAGCCTTGGGAATCTCATAAAACCTACCAACTGTTACATGATTTGGTAAAAATCTTAAAAAGACAAAAAAGATTTATTGGAATGTTAATTGCAGGAATCTTTACCCTCTAATGTTACTCACTTCTGTAGGCATTGCTGCTTCATCCATGGTACAAACTGTTCAAACTTCTCAGTTTGTTCAACAAGTTAAGGAAAATGTGACTAAGACCTTGTTTATACAAAAAAGAATTGACAGCCCTTTTGAGATTAAATTGTCGGCACTAAAGTCTACACTCTTGTGGATGGGTGATAAAGTCCACAACCTAGAGCAAAGAATATCCTTGCAATGTCATAATTTTTCCCAGATTAGTGTTACTCTTGTTCCCTATAATAGTACCTTGTACCCTTGGGAATCAATTAAAAAATCACATTCTTAGTGCTTGGGGTAAAGGTAACGCAACCCTTGAAATTTTAGAATTATAATAGCATATTATACAATTACCCCGGGCAAACTTACAAACTAATTCCTTAGATGCCTGGCAACAATTTAAAAAGGACATGAAAGAATTTAACCCCTTCCACAGGATCTCCTTACATTTTCCTCTTAGCATAACCACTATTGTTTGTCTCATTTTTGTTCTCATATGTTTATTTCTAGTCTGCAGATACAGAATGAAGAGTCTTAAAAGGACTCGAATCCTTCAGGTGGCATTTGCTTTTCAAGATTTATTAAGGAAAAGAAAAGGGGGAGAGGTTGGAAGCTACCCATTGTCTTCACTATCAGAGAAGTGTAAACAAGGAGTTGAAACACTGGTGAACCTTGAGCCCTGGCAAGGGCCAGAGCTATCCACCGATTATTTAGTTGAGACAATAGTGGCTCAAGCAATTTCCTGACCAAATAGTCTCAGAGTAAATCTTTACTAATATTTACTAACCTTTAAGATAGTCTGTCTGTTACTGGAATTGCCTGCCTGACTGAGGGCTCCAAAATTGAATAAAAGCTTGGCAAGGCCTGGGCACCAGAGAAGTCCTTCCTCTTGAGCTGGACTCTGCCTGGCCTCCCAACTTCCAAATTATTATTTCTTGTCTCATCTCTGTTATTTGCACGTGGCCCTTCTCCAGATCCCAAACCCCAAGCCACGCAGGACATGGTTCACACAAGGACACAGCTCACTCCCCATAGTGTGAGGCATCACAGGCATTAAAACCAGCTCAGAGGCCACAGCCCCAGCCTGGGGATACAGCTGTGGAAAGGGATGCAGAGCTACAAACAGACTTACCCCACAGTCAATGTTCTCCTGCGCTTTGCTCCTCAGGGCCCCAGAATATGTATCAGATAGTCCCCCTTCCCCACTGGAGGACCTCGTTCTTACCACCACCAGGGTTAGGCATGAGCCTGTTCTGTGTGACATGTCACAGTGGACGCACACCATCACACTTCAGTCCAAACACACAGACCACAGCACAAAGCCCTGGTGAGTGCTGAAGGCAGCTGTGGCCATCAGCTGTGTCTAGTGTACCATCCTGAGAAGGTCAGCAGGGAATGGTGGGGAGAGGGTATACAGGACTCTCAGCATTCTGCTCGCTTTCCTATAAAACTGAAACTTCTCTAAAACACCAAGTCCATTCAAACACAAGCAAGAGAGGCTACGTGTATTCTGATGCCCATCCTACTGTTATTTAAATGACAGCAAGTTTCCTCCCTCCACACCTCCTTCCCTTGTTCGGAAGTCACCTGCCTTCAGGGACAAGGGTTGGACTGAAGTCTCAGAAGAGGAGCATGAGAAGGGATGAAGATCACAGCACTCTGGCCTCCTGCTCCCACAGGACATGGGAGAAATGTCCACCCCTCTCCGGTTTTGAGCTCAACCTGCTGTCTGTCCCCTGGGAACACCTGGGCTCGGTCACACATTACTTTCTTGCCATTGCTCCCTTGGGCTGTCACTGGGGGCATTGCCATGGTGATGCATTATGTAAGAGGACCTGGACTAGGTAAAGAAGTCAGAACTGTCTGGACCAGCTCTCAGCGTCTCCTGGGTTTGTAGTGAAGGGGGTGCCTTGACCAGCTCCCCAAGCTAACCTCAACTTTGCAGACAGCACCTACATGTGTTCCCACCACTGGGCAGACATACTGTATCCAAATAGTCCAAGCACTCACAGTGCTTATATTTGGAAGGTAGAATCATGGCAAACTTTCTCCCTAATGTTTTAGTTATTTCAAACTTATAGAAAAGTTGAGAAACCAGCACCAGGAAGCCTCTGGCCCCCATTGGGGTGTTTGTGTATCTATAAGGATAGATAAATAGATAAATAGATGATAGATAGTTAAATAGATGATAGAGATAGATAGATAGATAGATAGATAGATAGATAGATAGATAGACAGATAGATAGAGATAGGTATTAGCCATAATATTTATATGGAGACGTTCTTGCTGAACACATTGATGTTGGGCACACTTTGGCTGAGCATTGGGAGCGTGCTTCAGACCCCTCCCTGCCCGTGGAAGGCATGCTCTGGGGCAGCTGTCCTCATCCTCTTATTACTGTGGGTGTTGAATTTATGGGAGAAAACCAAACTGTACCCAGCATTTTCTTTTCAGGGCTTCTCGGGGGAAATAAGAAGCATTACCAGTACCCTCAAATATTTGAAGTCAGCTCCGTAAACATGGATTTCAATGCCGACAGCTTTCGAAAACAGCTTAGGTCACAGACTGAAAAGCTAGGAGGGACCCAGTGTGGTCATTTAAACCTGAGTGGGCACTCAGGGACTTCCCATCGGACCACAGAGGGCAAGGCCATGCTCAGGCATAGCCTGCTGAAGTCCTGCCATGGTGACAGCCCTCCCCCCGGGGCAGCCTTCTGTCCCGCGCTGCCGCCAGGGCTGGGGAGCCTCTTCTACAGCAGAGGATTTTTCCTCCCACAGACCCACCCAGGGGCCCCAACACTGCTTCCTGAGGCCACAGAGCAAGGGGCCCTTGCTTCACCTGGAAGTCTTTCAGAGGGCATGGGAATCCCCCGCCCTCGACACTGGCAGACTTGGCCTCACCCTGCCCATCCAATCCCTCTGCTCATAGGCTCCAGGTGAGCGCTGCAGACAGCATCAGGGCCCAGTGAGCATCTGCCCTCTGGAAGCTTCTGTGTGCCAAGCAGACAATGCTGCCTGCTCCTTATGCTGTGGGCCTACAAGTATGCCCAGGAAGCTCGCCACTGAAGCAGGGAGAAAAGCCTCTGCCTTCATCCTTACTAGTTCCTAAGAAGTATTCTCAGGACATGCATCCCACGATGCTCCCACAGGGTCCAAGGGCACAGGCAGCAGAGCATGGAGGAGGACATGTGGCAGGTGAGGACGACAGGCCAATAGAAGCACTGGAGAGGGCTGAAAGGCCTGCTGGCTATGCTCAGAGGTAAAAGATAAAATAGAAGGAAATCGGTCACCAGAGGCACAGAGAAGTGAGGCTCAGAGAGATGCAGTGGGAACAGACTCTCAGGGGGTGGTAAAGGCTTGGGCCTGGCCTCTCTGTTCTTCAACCAAAGACCCAAGGCCATGCAGTCCCGGCCACGCCCCAGTTTGCTTACCTGTGCAGGTTAGATGACTCGAAGGTATTGTAAAACCAAGTCAGGCACATAGCTCTACAGGCATCTCTCTCTGTCTTGTATGACATTTATATGCACATACATACTAGTACATGCATAGATATACACATAGCTACACACATGTATGTGAACACACACACACACAGAGGATAGTCTCTTCAACAGTCATAAATCCCTTAGCAGTAATGATTTGGGTGAGTTTCACCATTTTTTGTGATTTAGCAATTTTTATGTTTTACTTTATCTATCTATAATAATAAAGAGCTAGAATCCATCACATCCTAAACAACCAGATGGACAACCAAACTTCAGGGTGGTGGCAGGAGTGGTCTGTGGACCTGAGGCCGCTGAGGCATGGCAGTGGCAGTGGTCTTTGGGTCCCAGGCCACCTCAGTGTGACCACAGGAAGGGTATGTGTGCCATAGGCTGCCAGGGAACGGGGGCAAGAGTGGTCCTTGGGCCCCGGGTTGCTGCTAAGTGGTAGGAAGGGTCTATGGGCCCTGGCAGAACTCTGGGTCTTGGGATCTGGTGCATGGCCAGCCTTCAAATCATACCCTGACAGGAAGAAAGAGGGAATATATCTAAAGACCAACTATTGGCACAAAGTACCTCTGAAGCCAAAAGAAGCCATTGTTGGTGACAGAATGTATCAGAAGGCCAACTATTGGCACAAGGTATCTCAGCAGCCAAGAGAAAGCATTGTCCTCAACAGAATATGACTGAAGAGCAAGTATTGGCACAGCATACCTCTGCAGCTGAAAGAAAGCAATGGCAGCATCAACAGAATATGTCTGAAGACCAATTATTGGCACAACGCTCCTCTGAAGCCAAAAGAAGCCAGTATTGGTGGCAGAATGCATCTGAAGACTATGACTGGCAGAATGTACTTCTGCAGCCAAAAGAAGGCAATGTTATCAACATAAAATGTCTGAAGATTATTGCCACAATGTAGCACAGCAGCCAAAAGAAGCTGACATCGTCAATAGAAAATGTCTGAAGACCAACATTCCCCTGAAGCTGAAAGAAGGCAGCAGCAACAACAGAATATGTCTAGAGAACAGTCATCAACAAGTACTACCAATACTGTAGGAACTGCCTTCACAGCAAAAACGGAGTAAACGAGGATGCAATTATCAAACATAGTTGTGGTGAAATGACTGTTAGATGTTAAGCTTGCCTATCACTAAATTTCTCTGATGAAAAACCATCTTATAGAAAATTTACTTGATGTTGTAGCAAAGATAAAGTTTGTCCAAATGATATACATTTTCCAAAATACTCAGCATATTTTAAAAAAATTATTGATAAACAAAGATTCTGACAGTAAAAATTTAATGGAAAATATTCGTTCAATAAATAGTTTTTTGCTTTTGCTTCAATGGTTGCAAATATTGCATCACCATCAGGATATGGGCCATACTATTTTAGAATACATAGACAAGTTTATTACCATACTGGAACTTTACATCCTTTGGATGGTGTTTTTGGAAGTTTGCTCAACTCAATGTTTATGATACAGCCAAAGCAACGAATAAAAGATTAGCAATGCCAGAAAACCAAGGCTGCCCAGAAAAACTCATGATCAACATCAACAACCTCATGCATGAAATAAATGAATTAACAAAATCATACAAGATGCTACATGAGGTAGAAAAAGAAAGCCCAATCTGAAGCATCAGCAAAAAGTTTTGCTCCCACGGAAGTAACAATGGCGATTAAATACAATCATAACAATGACCCAGGTAGATACCATTCTCACCGTGTAACCACGGTTACTGTCATATTCAGAAATGAAGATGGAGAACCTCCTTTTGAAAGTGACCTGCTCATTCATTGTAAACCAGATCCCAATAACCTGAATGCCACTAAAATGAAACAAATCAGTATCCTGTTTCCTACATTAGATGCAATGACATGTCCTATTCTTTTTCCACATGGTGAAAAAGGCTCCGGAACAAATATTGCATTAAGACTCAGAGACAAGAGTGTAATCAACAATAATACTAGACAAAGATGTAAGGACATGAGTCACACAAATGCAGTATTAATGGATTTGATCTCTCTGTGGGGGACACGTTCAATCCTACTTTAAATGTAGGAAAATTAACCCAACAGTTTATTGTTGATTCATATTAAAAAATGGAAGCCAATCAAATAAATTTCATTAAAGCAAACCAATCTAAGTTGAGAGCTGAAAAATATAGTGGTTTGATGAATTATCTCACATCTAGATCTGAAAATGACAATGTGCCAATTGGTAAAATGATTCCATAATCTTTTGAGGGTTGTTCCAGAAAAATGCAGCAGTGATATCAGGATGCTATGGAAATTGTGATGAAGTTTAGCAAACCCGATTTATTCATAATCATGACCTGCAATCCCAAATGGGTAGATATTACAAACAATTTACAACACTGGTAAAAAGTTGAAAACAGACCTGACTTGGTAGCCAGAGTTTTTAATATTAGATGGAATGCTCTTTTAAATGATATATGTAAATTCCATTTATTTGGCAAAGTAATGGCAAAAATTCATGTCATTGAATTTCAGAAACGTGGACTGCCTCACACTCATATATTATTGATATTAGATAGTGAATCCAAATTACAAACAGAAGATGACATTGATTGTATAGTTAAGGCAGAAATTCTAGATGAAGACCAGTGTCCTCAACTTTTTCAAATTGTAAAATCAAATATGGTACATGGACCATGTGGAATACAAAATCCAAATAGTCCATGTATGGAAAATGTTCAAAGGGATATCCAAAAGAATTTCAAAATGCAACCATTGGAAATATTGATGGGTATCCAAAATACAAATGAAGATCTGGTTGCACCATGTCTATTGGAAATAAAGTTGTCAATAACACTTGGATTGTCCCTTATTACCAGTATTCGTGCCTTAAATATAACTCTCATATAAACTTTGAAGTCTGCACATCAATTAAAAATGTCAAATATTTATTTAAATGTCTCTATAAAGGGCATGATTGTGCAAATATTCAGATTTCTGAAAAAAAAATATTATCAATTAAGACAAAGTACAGAACTTCACTGACTCCAGGTATGTGAGTGCTCCTGAGGCAGTTTGAAGACTTTTTGCAATGTGAATGCATGACCAATCTCATCAATCACAAAATTAGCTATTCATTTGCCAAATGAACAAAATTTGTATTTTCATGCCAATGATTTTGCTGAAGTTATAGATAGGGTTAAAAGGCATAACTTGACTTTGATGGCTTGGTTGTTATCGAATAGAGAAGATGCTGATGCACGTAATTATTATTGGGAGATTCCACAACATTATCCTATCTAATAAAAGTGTAACATGCAAATTGACCATCACTCCAACATACAAGATGGCTGCCCCCAAGTGGTCAAATATGGCTGTCCCCACGTGGACACAAGATAGCTATCAAAAGATGGCCAGCAGGGAAGGACAGTTGCGAGGGACCAGACCTGCAAGGGAGGGCAGTTGGGGGGCCACCAGGCCTGCAGGGGAGAGCAGTTGGGGGGTACAGGCCTGCAGGGGAGAGCAGTTAGGGGCAAGAGACTGGCAGGGGAGCAGTTAGGCATCAATCAGACTGGCAGGGAAGTGGTTAGGGGTGATAAGGCTGGAAGGCAGAAGGGGTTAGGGGCAATCAGGAAGGCAGACAGGTGAGCAGTTGGGAGCCAGCAGTCCTGGATTGTGAGAGGGAAACACTGGCTCTCCAGGTCTCACAGCCGCAGTGAAATGTCCTGTGTGGGAGTGACACTGGCTGGGGCTGGTTACACACCCAGGAGCAGGATAGCTGGAAATACATAACAATTCACACCACTGTCCAGTACAGTTCACTAATTAATAATCATAACTGTATAGAGCAGCTGTGGGCAAACTACGGCCCGTGGGCCAGATCTGGCCCATTCGGCTGTTTTATCAGGCCCGTGGAGCCGAAAGAGCGGAGGGTTCTCTTGCTCTCCCCTCCACTCCTTCACCAGCAGCCCAAGATGAGAGTGCCAGCATGGTCAGGTTGCTTTTGTTCCGGCCCTCCAGACCAGTTTAAGAACCCATTGTGGCCCTCGAGTCAAAAAGTTTGTCCACCCCTGGTATAGAACATGCACACATCTTGTATTATACATATATATACACATATATTACATATGCAATCTGTGTGTCTATGTACTTGCACACATACATGCATATGTATGTGCACATGTATGAGTGTGTGTGTGAGTGCAGAGTGAGGGTCATCTTGCAGGGTTCAGCCCTCCCTAAATGCTTCACGAGATTAAAAACAAGTGTGACCACTATCGACGGGCCCTTCTGCAGATCCTGAGTGAGGTTGAGGCCTCCACTGGACATGCTCCTCCTACCACATTAAGTCTCCCTGGGAGGAGGGGACGTGCAGGGAATCATCTATAGCTGGGTGGGAGTGCAGACTGCGTCCCTGTGCACCCCTAGTCTAGTCTGCACCTCCACAGAGCCTGGCACTGTTCCAGGGGCCCAGAGCTGCGGTGTCTGGGCCTGCCCTCCCCTCCTTGGAGTTCATTCCACGGAAGACCACACGGTATAAACAGACAGACCTTTAGGCACAGGCTCTCAGGTGCGGTAAATGCTCTGGAGAAGATGAGATGGTAATGATGGGCAGTGGGGGGTGAAGATGGGACAGGGGCAGGGAAGAGTCTCCAGGCGACCGGGAAGGAGGCGGCTGAGAATCTGGCATTCCAGGGAGGTGCCCAGGCAGAAAGGCTGGAGGAAATGCCTGAGTACCTGGCTCCTCCCTGGGCCATGGACCCCAGAAGAATGCTCGCAGCCCCCTCAGCCCTGAGAGGAGCCGCAGGTCTGTCGAAGCTGATGAGCTCCCAGAGCCTGTCTCCAGGGTAACTGCCTACTGGTGCTGCATTGCTCCTGCCCACCCTGGCCTCCCCCTCGAGAGGCCTGCTGGGAGGGGGCAGGCCTGGCAGCTGGCTCCCCAGCCCCCACCCCAGTGATGGCTGCCCCTGGAGACAAGCAGGCAGCCTCCCCTGCAGAGAGGCCTGCAGACAGCTGGGATTCAGGCACCGCCTTTAGAGCTTCCTTATGGCCTCAGCATCCCCGGCGATCACAAGGGTTGCTTCTGTTTGTAAGAACAGTGGTTTATGGGCCCCTTTCAGCCATCCCTGTCATGCGCAGTCCATGGGCCCCTCTGGCTAGAATGAAATTTCTGCTTGTTTTATTCATCCAATCCAAAATCATGACTTTTGCCGAAACCAGTTTGGCTCAGTGGATAGAGCGTTGGCCTGCGGACTGAAAGATCCCAGGTTCGATTCTGGTCAAGGGCATGTACCTTGGTTGCGGGCACATCCCCAGGATCTCTCTCTCTCTCTCTCTCTCTCTCTCTCTCTCTCTCTCTCTCTCTTTTTCTCTCTCTCCCGATGTTTCTAGCCTTCTATCCCTCTCTCTTCCCCTCTGTAAAAACTCAATAAAATATTTATTAACAAAAAACAAAACCATAACTTTTATTGTCCCTTCTCCTTCTTTAATTAGGATAGAAAGAGATGCACTGCTAAGATCTAGAAAGGAGATGACACAGCCTACTCCGAAGTCAGTCAACTCTAGCAGAAGTCTCTTTGGAGCAGGGAGTAGGACGCCCGGGGAACTGCCGGATGAGCAGCAGAGCTGCAGTGAGAGCTGGTGGTGCTGGCTGTGCAGAGGGGGAGGGGACAGGCACTAGGGTAGAGCATCCAAGAGGCCTTTGGGTGGGGGTCCCGTCATGGGAGGAGGGACGGAGAGGGCATGGGGACTCGCCCCAGCAGGAGTCCACACTGGGCCCTGCTGCCTGGGCCTTGTGCTGAGGCTGTTTCGGTAAAGCAGACACGGGTGGGGTGACGCTCAGGAATAAGGTGGTGCTTCCCGGGAGTGTGAAGACTCCATTAGCTAAGAGGCACTGAGACACTTGACAGGGAAGGGAGATTTATCAACATAAAGAGACGCATCTTTATTATTTTGATAGAGACAGAGAAGACAGGGAGATGCTGAGGCATCTTTGCCTTGGCCTTGATCAAGGCGTAGGGTTCAAGGCAGGTCCAGGATGCTCCTCAACAAAACCCAGGTCCCTTTTGGAGAGTAAGTGATGGGTGAAAATAAACAAGTGGATGATTCTTAAGTGTTACACAGTCAAGCCTTGGTTCTTGAATGTCCTCCATCTTGAACAATTTGGTTTTCAACCAAGTTGTTCACAGAAAAAACATATCTGTTGTCAGCCAAAACTTGAGTTTTTGACATGACAACCCTTTCATGATGATACCTCAGCATGACAAAAAGCGTCTCTCAGGCAACAAACAAAGGAGGGAATGCTTTTTTGCTGGCGAATCTACATTAGCACAATTTTAAAACATACACAGGCCATGGAGAGTGCTAATGTTGCTAAGGGTGTGTAAGTACTCACAAAACAACAATCATGGGCAATTGAATAGGTAGAGAAACTGTTGAAGGGTAAAAGAAAATGCAGTTAGCATTTCCAGGACAGTAATGTATGAAAATTTTGTTTAAGGCTAGTTTAAGGCTAGAAAATTTTCTTAACTAATTTAAGAAAAGTAGTGTCTATTTATAAGTTAAACTAGAGGCCTAGTGCATGTAATCATGCACAGGTGGGGTCCCTCAGTGTGGTTGGCAATCAAGGCCTTTTGGGGAGGGGAGGGAACTGGCCAGGGGAGGGACTCCAGGAAGTTGGCAGGCCAGCAGGGGAAGAGGCTGCAGGAGTTTGGCTGTGGGAGGGCACTGACCACTAGGAAACAGCTCCCTTTGTTGAACGTCTGCCCCCTGGTGGTCTTGCATGTCATAGCGACTGGTCAACCAGTTGTTCTGGTCATTCCCATTGTTCGGTCTTAATGGTCACTCAGGCTTTTACAGAGAGAGATCATATATTAGACATGTACTGTGCATGAGAAACGTTAAATGGGAATCATTTGGGGATCTGGAACGAATTTATTTAATTTGCATTATTTCTAATGGGAAAAAAGATTTGGTTTTGAACAGATCACTTTTCCAACAGCCTTCCAGGACACATTAAGTCTGAGAACCGAGGTTCCACTGTTCCTGGTGAAACAGGTGGCTGGTGAGGAAAGGGAATAGGTCCATCCCTACAGACACATGGTGTGCCAGGCTCTGGACCTTGCTCGATTCTAGGACTCTTCCGGATGTCTGTGGGTGGCCACTAACCTCCACCAGCCTGCCTTCTACTGTATACAATGGAGAGGATAACAGTTCACCTGGTCACTGCACAGAGTAAAATGTTATCCTTTTTGTTGTTACTATTATTTGACCTACTGCCTTTCGGCTTGGTAGGTATATTTCCCCTAATACAGTAATTATCTGGTCTAATTTTCGCACTCAGGGCTCATTCACAGAGACTGTTCCTGTAATCAGCAGATGGCAAGAGTCTGTCTTCAGGCCTCACACAGTAGCCTTCAGAGCCATCAGAGGTGCCACCCGGGTAAGTGCGTGGGTGGTACTGCCTGGGCTGAGGCCGGCCAGGCATGTGGGAGCTGAGTGGTCCTGGCTGAGGCAGGGGGTGAGCCGATTCATCGTGCTGGGGACTCAGGAAACCCCGCAGTGTACACAGGGGGATGACATGGGCCAGCTGACAGGTGTGCACGCCTGTCCACTGTCTTCACTTGTGTCTCAAAGCCTCCAGAAACTAAGCTGCCTTAGTTTTTCAGTTCCAGGGGCCCAACCCTAAGTCCTCACACCCAGGGTTCCCTCCGGCCTGATTTCTCTGGCCCTGTCGCCAGAGGCAATTCCCACCTTCGGATGCACTGCCGTCCCTCAGAGGCCACTGTTTCTTCTTCCTTCTTCCCAGGCTTGTGCATTTGGAGTGCTGGGCTTTTGATGTCACCTATCAATTTTTACCTTTCAATTTTGTCCCAAGAAAGTAATATGAAGAGAAACACACAGAAACAACAGACAACCCTCCGACAAAGTGCACTCACCCTGTTCCCACAACCGCTTCCTGGGAGTCTGAGATTGTCCCTCAGCCGCCTGCTGCCTCCTGGCACCTGGGACTCTGCAGAGCGAGTGTGGGGTGGGAGGGAGGTGTGTGTGTTTTGGGGAGGGAAGGGCTCCTAAGAAGCGTGCTTTGGAAAGACCGGTTCTGGCATGCACACCCCTGCCAGAAGCTCACCCCCAGCAGCCTCGAGGCACCGCCTCGCTGGGAGCGTCTGCCGGGCTTATGGAGGCTGCTGTCAGGCCTCCTGAAGTCCTGATGCCCCTTTTTCCCGAGGAATCAGGATCCCAGGGGAGCTCTGTACAGAGAGGTGGCTGCTGCCGGGCCCCACGGCGCTTTCTCTGCCTCCTGGGTCCATATCCACCTGATCTCAATGGGTTCCCAAGGGGAAAACCAGCCGTTCCAGGAGTGATAAGCTGTCGTCCTAAAGGAGACAATGAGACCATCTGAGCAGAGGCAGATGAAGAACAAAAGGGTTTTCCCTAAAATCACAACATGTTTATAACAGCATGGCTGATGCAGCCGCTGTCTGCCACAGGCGCCGGTGCCATTACATCATCACATCTCTGGGGCGCAGGCCCCACTGCTCGGGGACCCGCCGGGACCTCAGGAGGAAGGCAGGCTCCTTGGCAGTCTTGATCTCCTGCCCCCGTGATGATGGCGGCTTCCAGGACTTGGCGGGGGTGGCAGACAGAGCTGTCAACGCAGACGTTTTCAGTGAGAGAAGTGAGAGCAGGACCTGGGGCGGCTGGCTGCAATGCTGCTCCAGACATGGGTGGAAGAGAGAACATGTGACAAATGGACCGACTCCCGCCCTGCAGGCCCCAGTCCAGCCACGGAGCAGGAAAATTGAGATGTCTTTCTAAAATGTTCCTCCTTGACACATGCCAGCTCAATTTTCTCCTGCAGGAAGTAGGTGTTTGCACTAATGTGCTTTGATTTTATTTTAACTTCTCCCTGTGTAAATCGGATGCGCTGAGTTTAGACCTCATATGCGTGGGCACTTGGTGGGTGGAAACAGGAACACATTGCTATTTTAAAGCCATGTAACTGTCTGGACCATCTTGGGAAGGAAATATTGCTCATTAATTTCTGGAAAACAACACAAAACAAAGCATTTCAACGAGCCCTTGATTTTGCAAAGGGGAAGCTGAAACCCCACCTGGGAAGGGAGGGGTTCCGACCATGGCAGGGAGCATCCTTCTGGCTGAGGGTCTCTGTGTCCTGGTGGTGTGTTGGAGGTGGAAAGGGAGAGGAAGGTGCTTCTGTTGGCTCCAAAATACTCCCCTACCAGCAGGCGGAGGCGGCCCTGGGACTGCGGCGGGTGAGGGTAAGGAGAAGCCATATGGGTAGAGGGTCCCACTCCCAGGGTGGAGCGTGGCTGGAAACCAGCCTTTCAACTTTTCTCTGCCCTGCAAGCTTTCAGAGGTATGCTGAGGAATGTTAAAGGAGCTGGGTTAATCCCCTCTGAGGGTGATGGAGGGCTTAGTCCTTGCTTACTGTAAAGAGATGGGAGGAGGGGAGAGCACGGAGGCTGTGGTCTGAGATCCAGCAGCCCCACTCGGCTCCTGCCTTCTCCTGGCATCCGGCTGCTTGCCTAGCCCACTGCACGCAAGGCTGGGCCAGGCAGAACGCCGTCCCGGGCGGCAGGTGGAGCGCTCCTGCCACTGCCCTGGCCTCTCCAGCCCTTCTTCCTCTGTGGCCCCCTGTGCTCAGTACAGCTAAACCCAAAGGGTAATGTTCCTGCGACCTGACTCTCACCTATTGAGCCCCAGAGCCGCTCACAGGAAAGGTGTGAAGTGCTCGCCCTGGCCTCCATGTGGTCCCAGGCCCCCGCTGGACCTTTGGGGGGGGGGCAGGGGAGGATCAGAGGGGGCGGGGGGCGGAGCTGCTCTGCAGGTGGCTCTCCTGGGGCAGAGGGAGGACGCTGGGAGCCCACTGGCATGACACTGCCTATCTTCGTGGTGTTTGGGGGGAGGTGAGGGCTGGCAGTGACCTGGTGCCTCTTGCCCCGAGAGAGCATCAAACGGGCAGCATTCAGCTCTGCCCCAGCCGTCCCCGTCCTGGCCCTCGGGTGCCTGCAGGCTCTGAAAAGTCTGCCTCACACCAGCTGCTGGGGTTGATTTACTCGCAGCCAGCGTCTTCCTCAGCCAGTGATTTCTCACCATGTCTCGGGAGCCACATACGAAGTGGCCGCTTGCTCTGGCACTTGATTTAAGTTCTTAGTAGTTCAAGTTATAAAAACCGTAATTTTGATTCTTTGGCTAAGAAAGCACACAGAGCCCAGGTCTGGCGGCATGATTTGTCTCTCTCCAGCGCCACGTGCCCACCACAGTGACTTCGGAGCCGCAAATCACCCTGTGTCTCACGTACCAAAGGGGAGACCTGTGCCATGTGCTCTGTGGGGTGAAAGCGATGTGGCGGCTGGCATGGCGGTCCCGGGACTGAGACAGGCCAGCTGAGCTGCCTCGGGGATAAGGCTGAGACAATCTCGGCATTCAGGGTGCGATGGTGTGAGTGCCATCACACATCACACAACCCAGGCAGCTTAGTGCAACAGACGGTCATTGTTTCACTGATCTGGGGTCCAGAAGTCCGAGGTCAGGGGTCAGGGTTCTGGGGGGATTGGCTCCCTCTGGCGGCTCTGCTGGGAACCCACTGCTTATCTCCTCCCCAGTCTGTGGCCCTTCACTCCCATCACCCCCTCCATCTTCACAGCCGCCTTCCCTCTCTGTGTCTGCCTCCAATCTCCGTCTTCCTTCTCTCATAAGACCACCGTTGTTGGGTTGAGGACCCACCCTAAGTCCAAGGTGATCTCATCCTTAACTTAATTACATCTGCAAAGACTCTCCCTCAGCTAAGGCCAACAGGACGTGCTAATGTCAAGCCAGAACAGAGAAACCAGGAAGCAGGCAGGAGTGTGGCCAAACGAAGCCTGTGCGTGCTCCTGGCCAGCAGCTGCATGACCCTGGCTGCCCGGTTTGGTGTGCGAGGCTCAGGTAACTGTGGGAACCAGCCAGTGGCTTTGCTAGGTCAGAGCATCCAAGGATGGAGTCTGGCCTAAGGCACGCCCAGCAGCCACTGGCTGCTCCCCTAGTGTTCCCATGATGAGAGGGTGATGGTGGCGAGGCTGATGGGAGTGGCCGTGAGGTCATCTCTTGCTATTCTGTTTCTAAGCGACGAGGTCTGTGGTCTGTTCCTCATCTGAGTTAAGTATTTATCCCAGAGCATTTCAAAATTAGACGCAGACCGCCTGGACGCTCATCAGGAGAAGGGGTTGCCCTTCCCATCCATTACCAGGGGCGGCAGCTGGCGGGGTCCCAGGCTGTCAGTGAGGGTCGGGAGATGTGAGGCCGCAGCAAGCACAGCACTTCCCGGGGCAGCGCTCTGAAGGCGCTCTCCCAACAGCTGCGCCTGCTGGCCCTGCCACCCCCAAGGCCCAGAAGTCACGTCCAAAATAGCCAGCAATGCAAATTCAGCACAAAAACAGTTTCACTGGAATTTCAAAACATATAACAACTTTGTGTATCTCTGTACCTTAAACATCGTACAAACATCATTATATTTAAAAGTCTCAGTTTATCTGAAACCCGGCATTCTGTGTCATGGCTAAGCCTAGCGGCCCTAGGATGGAGGTGATCCAGTCCCAAGTGGCACGTTCCTGCTGAGGACTGGCCCTGCGAGCACCCCTATGGCTGTGGCAGGCTGCTCTTCCCAGGAGAAATGACCGCCTCCCCCCCCTCCTCCACCACCCCCTCCCCCGGCCTCGGTGCTCCTGTGAGTGAGATCATTGTCGCCCTCCTTGTGCACCGAGGGCGGAGGGGCTGGTGATGTGCTCAGCCCCAGCAGAATGTGGCAGTGTCCCTGCGGACCCCTTCGCAGTGAGACACGGGGATCAAGTTCAACCGCCCTGAGGCAGCCACATTGTGGGGAAGCTCAGGCACACGGAGAGGCCACTGTGGGCATGCCCCTGAGAGCCAGAGTCTCCCCAACGATCCTTGGCAACAGCCAGCATCCAAGTCAGCAGCCCCCAGCCCTGGAGCCGCCTGTGTTTCCCCTCCCGCTGACGTTGCAGAGTAGAAGCAGCTGAGAGCACAGCAGGCATTTGCACCACTGGCCAAAAGGCGGGGCACACGCAGAGCGAGGCCAGTCACGCCTCCAGTCCTGTCCTGCTCACACCAATTCTGGGCACCTCCCTCCTGTGTGAAAAGCCTTTGTTGTGAGCGGGTGCACAGTAGGCCCAATAAGAGCATCCAGAGATGCGGGCACCCTCACACCAGAACCTCGTGTGGGTTAGGGTGAGAGTAGCTCCCCTGAGGGCAGAGGGTTGGATGAGCTGAGTTAAGGCTGTTGAACTTCCTTTGCAATGGAGAGGGCATCAGCTGAGAGGCTCCCTGTGGGCTGTGAAGACGAGGGTGGCCCTGAGCCCTGAAGAGCCCCAGAAGCCAGAGCAGGAGGAAGTGGGCTCAGCCCGCAGAGGGCCCACAACCCTGACAGACCTGACAAGCCCATGGGCGCACTGGACGGCTGGCCCCCGCAGTGGCACTGCCTGCCCGTGGGCACACTGGACAGCTGGCCTCCGCAGTGGCACTGCCTGCCCGTGGGCGCACTGGACGGCTGGCCTCCACAGTGGCACTGGGCCGTGCTGCTCAGAACCGCCGAGGCCTGGCCACAGTGACGGCAGTGATCAGGAACAAACGATGGCCGATGGCAGGAGATGCTCAGAGGGATGATGAGGTTTTGAACTGTGACTATGTCCGCCCAAAGTAGCCCTTTCCACCCTGTTCCCTGGGGATTGGCCTCTGCTTCCTCACCTATAGCCAGCACTGACTGCTCTCTGGCTCCGGGACCGTTCTGGCCCAGGCTGTGCCTAAGTGCCCTGCCTGTGCCCTGCCCATACCCTGCCAGCAGTCCCCCTGCCCCGAAGGACCCCAGCTCTTCCGGGCCAGAAGATGTGCTCCCACCAGCTGTGCAGGTGCTCTCCGGCCAGGTCAGCAGCCTGTCCGGTCCCCTGTGGCTCCACCCCTGGCTTTGCCCTCCTGGGACCTTCCCCAGGGGCATGCCTCCCGGTCCAGGCCTGCTCTGACCCTTCCCACCAGCTCTTGCTCCTATAAGTCTGGGTGAAACATAGCCTCACGGAGAGAAAAGGGCCCGTCCTGTCGGCATTTGAAGTGGCCAGAGGAGGACGCTGTTGTCCTCACTCACAGAGAAGTGGTGCCGCACTGTGAGCGAGCCGGGACGGCTCACTCTGTCCGGGGTGCCACAGGCCCCGCAACCAGCAAACCCACCAGCAGCGGGTGTGAGACATGCTCATGGCCAAACTGGGCGGAATGCGCTCGGCTTTCATCCCGCCAAGTCAGGTTTGAATGGGAGGATGGCCTCTCTTCAGACGTGGCCCGGGACGGACCCAGGACTGGCCTCTGTCTCACTGCCTGTACAACCGTCAGGTGAAAGTTCACAAGCTCAGCGGCTTCTACTGCAACGCGCTGGCAGACCTCACAAGCAAGCGACTTGTTTCCAATTGCTCTCCATTCCCTCGTGCCTTTTGAAAATAGATATTAAAGGTCACTATAAAAAATGTTTTAAATTCATCGCCCAGACTAAATATTGCCAGAGTCCTGCAGGAGGAATCTCATATTACCCAGCACTTTGAGCACAGTGGCTGCGGTTAATTAGGTTTCTGACCTGAGAAACTTTAAGTGCCTCTGATGACTCCCTTCCAACTGATAATTTTTGTGTTAGAAACAAAAAGAGTAGCAGACAGGGAATAAATACATCCTCACAGTCCTTCCTGTGAGTACAGAGAACATAGCTCTGAGATTTAATTAAATACCAAGATGTCCACAAAGTGAACAATAAACTATTCTGCACGTTAAGGAAAAACACATTTTACATGGAACCTGCCCTCTGGCCCCGTGACCCATGAGGGCAGCACTGCTCACAGCCCGGGAGCCGCCGCCACGCCAGGGAGGGCACCTGCCAGGCCCCAGGGGCTCCCGCCCGCCCGCCTCTATGGGACGTGGTCTCACTTGGCGCTGTGTGCTGGCACATCCGGTGGAGAGAGATGCCCCACGGTTTAAAGTGAGTAAGAGCGGTGGCGTCAGAGCTTAGCCAGAGATGATAAACTTCCATGCTTTTCATGTTCCTCAGGAAGCACTGCTCAGCCATCCTCCAAACTGGAGAGCAGGGGGCCTGTGGGGGAAACACGTGGGAGTGCCAGCCCAGTGGCTTCACCTCCTTAGCAATGACGAGTCTGGTGCTCAGTGCAGGGTCCCAGGGGCCACGTGCCGTGGCGGCAGACCGGAGCCTGTGGTGCCGCATGAACACAGCAGTCACTGCCGCTGACACACGGGTGGAAATGTGTGCATGTTCCATGATCTCCATGTCCTCTCACAGCAGCACCAAACCTTCTGCCTGTCTATAACCCGTTAACTGCCTCGCGTCCAAATGGAAACCATCCCACACACCACAGTCTTTTGAATTTAATTAAAAAATCCATTTGCAATGAATATTATAAAAATAAGTATATTGCTCACAATTCAGGGGTTCTTAAATATTTTCAGCTGAAAATTCTCACAAAAAAATGATATTAAAGTTGGTCAGGCTGCCACTTAGGGAA
This sequence comes from Vespertilio murinus, assembly GCA_963924515.1. Classification (NCBI taxonomy): domain Eukaryota; kingdom Metazoa; phylum Chordata; class Mammalia; order Chiroptera; family Vespertilionidae; genus Vespertilio; species Vespertilio murinus. The sequence goes on along the minus strand of OZ004709.1, from coordinate 87,548,645 downwards.
ATGTTTTCTTGTGGACACATGTGGCGTTCAGAGCAGGTCTGCCATGTGCATGTACAGACACTGATGGTGGACAGTGGACCACCGTTCCTCCACGCCGCTGATGTGTTCAGCAAAAACTGGCAGAGCCTCTGTGGGCCACAGTCCTGGAGACCTCGCACCAGCGCCTGGCTGGCCTTACTCTCTGCTCCTCAGCTGGTGGCACTCAGGGCAGGGTTGGGAGAAGGGGGGCGGCAGGAGGGATGCAGAGGGGGAGTGGGCAGAGGCCCCCAGGAGCAGAGGAAGGAGAGGGAGGGAAGGGGGAAGGGGGCTCTCCAGCTCCAGGACTGGTGTGTCCCAGTCAGGGTAGGGGATGGCAGCGATCACACAAGCAAACTCTGGGGTGGAGATGCCCTGTCTGTGCCTCCTCCTCAGGCCATGGTGTGGAGAGCACCACCCACCTGCTCACCCAGGGCGCCGTCTTCTGGGCGTCTCTCAGGCGCCTCCTCGTCTGCACAGCTGCTCCTGTGCTGGGGGCTTTCGAGCACAGATGTAGGCACTGTCCGTGGATGGCATGCTGACGCTGGAACCTCTCCCTGACACGGAGGCCCTCGGAGATGGTCCCGCTCAGCACCTCCCCACAAGCCCACAGAAGCACTGCCTCTGGCACAGGGCCTGCGTTCAGGTGTCCTGACCCAGAACCCGCAGGATCCCCAGATCCTCAGCTCCATGGACCTCTGTTGACCCTTCAGCAGGGCCCCATGGGAAAGACAGTGACTGCTGCCCGCCTCCCTCTCCTCTCCACGGACTGCTCTCTACCCAGTTACACTATACTCACACCCAGCTACCAACCAGGCCTGCCCTTCCCCGACTGCCCATGGGTTGTCCTCCAAACCTGTAGAAGCTGCCTCTACTCCCCATCTCCATCCTGCTGTGCACACCCTCTCACACTCTCCATCACATCCCAGCTGTGCACACCCTCTCACACTCCCCATCACATCTCTGCTGTGCACACCCTCTCACACTCCCCATCACATCCCTGCTGTGCACACCCTCTCACACTCTCCATCACATCCCTGCTGTGCACACCCTCTCACACTCCCCATCTCCATCCTGCTGTGCACACACCCTCTCACTCCCCAGTCCTTTCCTGCTGTGCACATCTCCCTCATACTGGTCTTCACTTCCTCTCTCACTCTCCACTGCCCATGGGAGGCGACCACTACTCACGATGTTGCCTGGGGTTCCAGCAGCCTCAGGTGAACTGCTCTGACCCAGGCATCCACTTGTCACCTCCCTCTCCTTCCCCCTCTAAGCATCTGGGCCCAGGCCTGACTGTGGTCCCTGGGAGGGGCCTTGAGCTCTACTGCCTCCACCCCCACTTGGGGGGCTGCGCAATGGACACTGTGAAGCATGTAAGGTCAGGGTGTGATGTGTGACAGTTGTGGGAGAGGCAGTGAGGACACCCCAATGTGGGCTGAGCCGTAGACTAGGTGCCTGGAATGAGTCTGCAGAGCCCTCTGGCCTGAAGCAGGATGGGCAGAGGGCCGATCGGCAGAACCCGTCTTTCTCTGAGGGCACAGAGAGGGTTCAGTGTGCTGGTGCACCCTGTTCTGGGTGGCACACTGCTGCTGCCAGCACTTCTCCAGGCTCCATGGGGACTTGGAGCTGTCTGAGCCCTGCCACCTGCACCCAGCTGCCACCAGCCAGGACTGGTGATGGAAGCAGAAACTAAAGCTGTGCCCGCTGTGTGGCACACTGCCTGGCAGAGCAGCTGCACTCTCCATATTGACTACAAGGAGAGGGAGGGAAACTGTGGGACAGGACTGGGGACAGTTATCAGTCTTCCTGCTCAGAGAAGACACAGCCAACTTAAAAACCCCAGTCAGGCCTCTGAATCTGTGAGCCCTCAGTCAGAGGCATAACTCAGCTCATAACTCAACCTCTGGCTGAAAAGTTGGGGGGCATCTCCTTCTACATTTGAATGCCATGCATAAAATCTGCATGCATAATACCCCTGCCAGATGCTCATGGGTGCATCTCACATCTTTCTGCGAAGCACAGCAGGTCACCTCCCCAGGTTACAGATAAGAGAACCCTCCAACTGCCAGGCAAGCGCCCACTCCTCCCTGTAGATCCCTCACGTTAGTAATTAAAGAGCCACCTTCTGGCTGCCCGGGAGCTTTTCATGAAACGGACTCCCGACCTGAGTCCTAATCTCTCCAGGTGCCACGCATTGCTGGGGACAGACACCCAGGCTCTCAAGCTCTGCCTGCGGAGAAAGGTCACCATAGGTCACAGTCCAGCCCAGGAGAAGCAAACCTCTGTCTTGGCCAGGCGTGGGCAAACTACGGCCCTCGGGCCGGATGGCTGTTCTAAACTATTGAAATAAAATTTTTAAAAAGACCGTACCCTTTTATGTAATGATGTTTACTTTGAATTTATATTAGTTCACACAAACACTCCATCCATGTTTTTGTTCCGGCCCTCCAGTCCAGTTTAAGAACCCATTGTGGCCCTTGAGTCAAAAAGTTTGCCCACCCCTGGTCTTGGCTGAAGTCCTGGAGAGGCAGAGGCAGCTGGCCCCACCTGGGAGTCTATGGCAGAGCGGAGCTGTAGACAAGCCCCTCCCCCCCCCCCCCCTGGATGGCCAGCCCAGGACCCTGGATCTGGTCCACTCCAGCACCTTCTCAATTCAGCACACGGTTTAACCTCTCTGAGCCTCAGCTTCCTCAGCTAAAAACTGGGAAGGAGAATATGCATTCCAGGGTACAAGCCGACGAGGACATGGCTAGAAACATGAGCTCACCACTATTGCCCCCATCACCGCAGTTGCTGTGTGTGGCCACGTGCATTGCTTCTCCATTTCTGATGCAGAGGAACGTCTCCGCTCCTGACTGGTACCCGTGTCTCAGAGGCAGCCATTCATCTTGGCAAGAGGAAACAGATCTTGAGCTCAGATCCTTTGACAATGAATGACACCCACTAAAAGTACTCACTGTTCCTGGTCTTCATTCTTTCTATTCCCCCTCTTAGTGCGAATGGCACTGGTTTTCCATCTATGGTGCCGATTCCTTTCAATCTAAAAGTCAACTCTGGCCGAGGTCGGTTTGGCTCGGTGGTAGAGCGTCAGTCTGCGGACTGGGGGGTCCAGGGTTCAATTCCAGCCAAGGGCATGTACATTGGTTGCGGGCACATCCCCGGTGGGGGGTGTGCGGGAGGCAATTGGTCGATGTTTCTCTCTCATCGACATTTCTGGCTCTCTACTTCTCTCCCTTCCTCTCTGTAAAATATCAATAAAATATATTTAAAAAATAAATAAAAGTCAACTCTGCATATTACTAAGTGAAAGAAGCAATCTGATCTCAACTGTATGATATTCTGGAAAGGGCAAGGCCATGGAGATAGTAAAATGGGAACCTATTCTGTCTGACCCTCCAGGTGGCGGCATGGCATTGTCTATCTTCCCCCAGCTCATGGCACCCCCGAGGGACGCTAGCATGCACTGGAGACCAGGTTGATGTGGCGGGCCGGGTAGGCTCAGTGAGTGCAGCATATATGCTGCTCTGGTGAGAGGCACCGAAAGCTCCGAGATGGTGATTTGTGGCCACGGCCGAGAAGTGCTGCTTCTGACCTTGCTCCCTCTCTGAGCTCAATGCCAAGCTCCTCACTCATGGAAACTATGCATCCCACCTCCCAGCTGCCTAGCTCCAATGACTCAGTTGCATTTGGACCTACCGTAATTCTCTGGATAAGGGAGAAGGCTGTGCACGGGAGCACTGGAGTCTGTAAAGTCCTTGTACCCTCTCCTCAATTTTACTCTGAACCTAAAACTGCTATAAACAATACAGTCTATTTTTTAAAAACTCAACAAGAAGAGAGAGGGGGGAATATATATATATATAAAGTCTGGTCACCTTACCCAAGTGGAACACTGGCCCCACTAACACCCTGGAGCCACAGCCCACCAAACCACAGCCAATGCTGCTGAGACCCCAAGGTGCAAAATGTGTACTGCAGCCCAACCCAGCCCAGAAATGGTGGCTGTGGGCACTGGGTAATGATGTCATGTAGCAATGCCCAGCTTCCTCTCCCTAGGGAATAGCCCCTTGAAGTTGCTTCAGCCCAGGAACATGACTTGCTTTATATCCAGGTGCAAACATTTTACACTTTAACCAAATGCTTATGAAGTGTTTTCCAGTGTCTCATCTCATTTGACCCTCACAGAAGTCCTGGAGTAGGCAGATAGGAGACTAAATGGAATCCTATTTTCTTTTCATTAGCCAGAAAATGGAGAATTAGAAAGTTTAGAAACTTGACCTGACTAAAATGAAGTAAGAAATAGTGGACCTTGAAAATGACTTCAGGTTTTCTCACTACCCAGAATATAGTCAAACACTGTTGCAGTTAAATATTTTACCCTTTATTTTTTAATTTTTTTTTAAATTTATTAAGGTATTATATGTGTACATAGCTTACCATTGCCCCCTCCAAACTCCCATACATGCCCTCCCTCCCCAGAGTTCTGTGTCCATTGGTTGTACGTACATGCATGCATACCAGTCCTTCGGTTGATCTCTTATCTCCCCCAGATCTCCCGACCCTCCCAGCTGTCATTTGACAGTTTGCTTGTTGTTTTACTGTCACTATGTCTATCTTTCTGTACATTAGTTTACAATGTTCTTTATTATCCATAAATGAGTGAGGTCATGTGGTGTTTCTCTTTCATTGATTGGCTTATTTCACTCAGCATGATGTTCTCCAACTCCACCCAGGTTACTGCAAATGATGAGAATTCCTTCTTTTTTATGGCAGCATAGTATTCCATTGTATAGATGTACCATAGTTTTCAGATCAATTCATCTGCTGATGGGCACCTAGGCTGTTTCCAAATCCTAGCTATTGTAAACTGTGCTTCTATGAACGTAGGGGTGCATATATCCTTTCTGATTAGTGTTTCTAGTTTCTAGGGGTATATTCCTAGGAGTGGGATTACTGGGTCAAATGGGAGTTCCATTTTCAGTTTTTTTGAGGAAGCTCCATACTGTTCTCCACAGTGGTTGCACCAATCTGTAATCCCACCAGCAGTGCATGAGGGTTCCTTTTTCTCCACAACCTCACCAACATTTGTCCTTTGTTGATTTGCTGATGTTGGCCATTCTGACAGGTGTGAGATGGTACCACATTGTTGTTTTGATTTGCATCTCTCAAATAATTAGTGACTTTGAGCACGTTTTCATGTGCTTCTTTGCCTTACTTCTGCCTTCTTTTGAGAGGATTCTATTTAGGTCCATTGCCCATTTTTTAATTGGCTCATTTATTTTCCTTTTATTGAGCTGTATAAGCTGTCTGTAGATGTTGGAGATTAAACCTTTATCAGTGATGTCATTTGCAAATATGTTCTCCCATACAGTGGGACTCTTATTATTTTGTTGATGGTTTCTTTTGCTGTAAAAAAGCTTTTTATTTTGTTGTAGTCCCATTTGTTTATTTTCTCATTAGCTTCCATTACCCTAGGGTTAGTATCAGTGAAGAAGTTCTTTAGGCATATGTCTGAGATTTTGCTGCCTGTGGATGCCTCTAGTATTTTTATGGTTTCCCTTCTTATGTTTAAGTCCTGTATCCATTTTGAGTTTATTCTTGTGTATGGTGTAAGTTGGTGATCTAGTTTCATTCTTTTGCATGTATCTGTCCAATTTTCCCAACACCATTTATTGAAAAGACTGTCTTGACTCCATTGTATGTTTGTGCCTTCTTTGTCAAATATTAATTGGGCATATCGATTTGGGTTGATATCTGGATTCTCTAGTCTATTCCACTGATTAATATGTCTGTTCTTGTGCCAGTACCAGGCTGTTTTGAGAACAGTTGCTTTGTAACACAGCTTGAAATCTGGTATTGAGATCCCTAATATTGCTGAGGCGATTCAGGGTCTTTTATTGTTCCAAATGAATTTTTGGAGAGTTCTTTCTAGATCTGTGAAGTATGTCATTGGTATTTTAATGGGGAGTGCATTGAACTTATAAATTGCTTTGGGAAGTATGGCCATTTTGATTATGTTGATTCTACCAATCCATGAACATGGTATGTTCTTCCATCTGTTTACATCTTCCTCTATTTCTTTTTCAGTGTCGTGTAGTTTTCTGCATATAGGTCTTTTACCTCCTTAGTTAAGTTTATTCCTAGGTATCTTAATTTTTTTTTTTTTTTTTGGTGCGATGGTAAACAAGATTGCTTTTTTAGTCTCTGTTTCTGTAAGTTCACTAGTGGTGTAAAGAAATACCATTGATTTCTTGGCATTGATTTTGCATCTTGCTACATTGCCAAATTCATTTATTAAGTCTATTAGTTTTTTGATGGAGTCTTTTGGGTTTTTTATGTACAATATCATGTCATCTGCAAATGGTGACAGCTTTACTTCTTCTTTTCCAATTTGGATGCCTTTTATTTCCTCTTCTTGCCTAATTGCAATGGCGAGTACAATGGTTTTAGTTTTTGCCCATTGAGCATGATGTTGGCTGTGGGTTTATCATATATAGCTTTCATTATGTTGACGTATGATCCTTGTACTCCCACCTTGTTGAGAGTTTTTATCAGGAAAGGGTGTTGGATTTTATCAAATGCCTTTTCTGCATCGATAGATATGACTATATGATTTTTATCTCTCAATTTGTTTATGTGATGTATCACGTTTATTGATTTGCGGATATTGTACCATCCTTTCATTCCCGGAATAAAACCTACTTGGTCATGGTGTATGATCTTTCTGATGTTCTGTTGAAGCCGATTTGCTAGAATTTTGTTGAGAATTTTGGCATCTATGTTCATGAGGGATATTGGCCTGTAATTCTCTTTCATTGTGTTGTCTTTATCTGGTTTTGGTATTAGGGTGATGCTGGCTTCATAAAAGGAGTTTGGCAGTGTTCCTTCCTCTTGAATTTTTTGGAAAAGTTGGAGGAGGATAGGTTTTAGTTCTTACTTGAATGTTTGGTAAAACTCTCCTGTGAAGCCATCTGGCCCTGGGCTTTTGTTTGCTGGAAGATTTTGGATGACTCCTTCAATTTCTTCCCAAGTCACTGGTCTATTGAGATTTTTAGATTCTTCCTGATTGAGTTTTGGAAGGTTGTATTTTTCTAGGAATATGTCCATTTCCTCCAGGTTGTCCAGTTTGTTGGAATAGAGTTGTTCATAGTATTTTGTAACAATCCTTTGTATTTCAGCGGGGTCTGTTGTTATTTCACCTCTTTCATTTCTGATTTTGTTTATTTGGGTCCTCTCTCTTTGTTTCTTGGTTAGCCTGGCTAGAGGTTGATCAATCTTGTTTTTCTGTTCAAAGGACCAGCTCTTGGTTTTGTTTATCTTATTATGTATTGTGTCTTTGGTCTCTATGTCGTTAATCTCTGCTCTGATTTTTATTATTTCCTTCCTTCTGCTTTCACTGGGCCTTTCTTGCTGTTCTTTTTCTAACTGTTTGAGTTGTAGGGTTAGATAATTTGTTACCATTCTTTCTTGTTTTTTGCAATAGGCTTGTAGAGATATGAACTCCCCTCTCAAAACAGCTTTTGCTGTGTCCCATAGATTTTGGATTGTTGTGTTTTCATTGTCATTAGTTGCCATGATGTTTTTTATTTCTTCCTTGATTTCTCTGGTAACCCAGTCTTTGTTCAATAGCATGCTATTTAGTTTCCATGTGTTTGATTTCTTTGGATTATTATTATTGTAGTTGATTTCCAATTTTATGGCACTATGATCTGAGAAAATGCTTGATAAGATTTCTATCTTCTTAAATTTGAAGAGACTTTGCCTATGTCCCAACATGCGGTCTATCTTTGAAAATGACCCATCTGCACTTGAGAAGAATGTACATTCTGTGGCTTTGGGATGAAATGTTCTAAAGATGTCGATTAATTCCATCTGGTCTAGTGCGTCATTTAGAATTGATGTATCTTTGCTTATTTTTTGTTTAGATGATTTGTCCAAAGGTGACAGTGGGGTATTAAAATCTCCTACTATGATTGCATTGCTATTAATCTCTCCCTTAATGTCATCCAGCAGTTTTGTTTTGTTTTTTATGTACCTGGGTACTCCCGTATTGGGTGCATATATGTTTACCAGGGTTATTTCTTCTTGTTAGATTGCTCCCTTTAGTTTTATGAAGTGGCCTTCCTTATCTCTTGTTATGTCCTTCACTTTGAGATCTAATTTTTCTGATATAAGTATTGCTACCCCAGCTTTTTTTTTTTCATTTCCATTCGCCTAGAAAACCTTTTTCCATCCCTTTACCCTCAGTCTGTGAGCATCTTTTTTCCTGAAGTGGGTTTCTTGTAGACAGCAGATGTATGGGTCTTGCTTTCTTATCCAATCTGTTACCCTGTCTTTTGATTGGAGAATTTAAACCATTTACATTTAAAGTTTTTATTGACAGGTAGGTATTTGATGCCATTTTTATTCTAACCCCCTGTGTTCCTTCTTCACTTCCTATTTCTTTATTTTTACAGTAGACCCTTTAACAGTTCTTGCATTGCTGGTTTGTTGGAGATAAATTCCTTTAGTCTTTTTTGTCTGTGAAGCTCCTGATTTCTCCTTCAATTTTGATTGATAGCCTTGCTGGGTACAGTATTCTTGGATTCAGACCCTTCCTTTGCATGAGTTTGTATATGTCTTCCCATTCCCTTCTGGCCTGATGAGTTTCTGTTGAGAAATCAGTTGCTAGACTGATGGGGTTTTCTTTATATGTAACTTTCTGTCTCTCTCTGGCTGCTTTTAAGATTCTGGTTTTGTCTATGGTGTTTGCCAATTTAATAATAATGTGCCTAGGTGTTGATCTTTGGGGATTCATTTTGTTTGGCACTCTGCGAGCATCTTGGATTTGTGTGGTTTTTTTCTCTATTTCAGGAAAGTTTTCTGTCATTATTTCTTGAAACAGTTTTTCTATGCCTTTCTCAGTTTCCTTTCCTTCTGGAACCCCTATTATTCTAATATTGTTTCGTTTTGTATTCCCCCAAAGCTCCCGTAGGCTCTCCTCCTGTATTTTAATTTTTTTTTCCTAGCAGCTGCTCTAATTGGGTATTTTTTTCCATCTTGTCTTCTAGCTCACTAATGTGGTCTTCTGCTTCTTCTAGTCTACTCTTGATGCTTTCTATTGAGTTCTTCAAAGTAGTGATGTCATTTTTCATTTCTTCTTGGGTCACCTTCATTTCCTCTTGGTTCTTCTTCATTTCCTCTTGGGTCTTACTCATATTGTCAAATTTGTCTTCCATTCTTGTTAGCCAACTTATGATCATTACTTTGAATTCTTGCTCTGGTAGGTTGCTTGCCTCTAACTCATTTACTTCCTTTTCTGGTGATGCTTGATTTTCTTTCATAGGCGGGTTGTTTCTTTGCCTCCCCCATGATCTCTCTTTTTAGGATGTCTGGTTATGTAGTTCTCTCTCTCCTGCTTTTATTTAAAGGCACAAAATACAACACAACCAGGTACAATACACAAGGCACTGAACATAAATGTGTTTGTAATATTAATATCCCCCAATAAAGGTGACTAGAACCCAGCTAACAAAAACATACAATCCAATAATAAGAATAAGCAAGCCAATCTTACAAAAAAGCATAAAACTTCGATATAGTTAGCATTCAACATACAACAACAAAGGGGTAGAGAGAAGGATTGTTTTTTATTTTTTTGGTTTGGGTTTTTTTTTGTTTTGTTTTGTTTTTTTGACAGCGACAAGGTAGGTGTGAATGGGCTTGGAGCAGCGGGTTGAGAATTAGATATACACAGGTCAGGTGAAATTTTTGGAGTGGGTAAACAGAAAGAGTAAGGGAAATCTGGAGCAGTAAAGGGTTAAGATAAGCAGGACACCAAAGGAAAAGAGAGATGGCATAAAGGTAGGTTTGAGATAGAATGGAGCGTTGGAGAATGAAAGGTAGAAATAGTCTTTAGAATAGTAATCCTGAAGGGGAGAAAAAGAGGAAAAAGAAAGAAAGAAAGAAAGAAAGAAAGAAAGAAAGAAAGAAAGAAAGAAAGGAATATAATATGACACTTAAAAATAATAATAAAAATAATCAAAAAATAAGATAAAAAAAGATAAAAAAGGTAAAATAATAGTAGTAATAATGTTGATTACATATAAAAATGAATTAATTAAAGGGGTAAAATCAAGTGAGGGAAGACAAAAAAAATAATTTCTTGAGTAAATGTTGCAATTAATGTAAATAAAAAACAAAAATTAAACAATTAAAAATTAAACAAAATTTGCAGTAATGAAGGTCATTCACTTCCTGTGTTGTTCTGTCTGGCATGCCTGTTCCCCGTCTGGGCGGTAATTGCAGTTCCCTGTGTTTCACTGTTCCTCCATGTTGATTACAAGTCCTGATTTTTAAGCAGATCTAGATACCATATGTGCTTTAGCCTCTGGGTGGCAGTGTTTCTGGGTTGACTTCCAAGGCTCTGAAGCCTTTCTATCTTTTTCCCCCTCTCTGTGTCCCTGATCTATGGAGGGCTGGGGGTGGGGGGCAGTCCCGAGCCGACTGCACTCCCCTGTAACTCTCCGGATATTTCTTGGATTCAGATCCAAACATGCTGCTCCTTAAATAACCCCCACTTAGGAGCCCTGTCCACAGTCAGGGGCGCCTCCAGCCCAAATCCCTGGAGTTTCTTGTAAACCCAGGCCCAGTCCTGCAGCCTCCATGCTCGCCTGGCGCGAGCAGGTTGCTGCGCCCTGGGGGACTCACTGGATCTCTGTGAAACCTGACATTTTCGACTTGGGGTGGAGCGCTCCTTTGAGTCCAAGTGTTCACAATGACTATGATCAGTGTTCTGGGGCTCACAGCTGCTTGGTGGTCATTGCGGCTGTGGATATTCAGACCTCTGACACAAACCTCTTCCCTTCCAAGATGGCAAGATTTCCCCATCCTCGCTGGTAAGTAGCTCTGGGAAGGGACCCACCTGTGGGTGCTTAACTGTCAGGGACAACCTGATCAGCAGACCCCAAGTTTCCTCTGGTGTTTGCCAGTCTCCTGGCTTGTTGACCAGCACTCCCAGCACAATCCTCAGCTGCTCTCTCTCTCTTCCTCGGGACAAGACTCAGAACCTGCCTACCTGTTCTTCCGCCATTTACCCTCCTGGGCCTTTACCCTTTATTCTTTCTGTGTGATCTATAATAATCTGCTTTGTGCTGATATTTACTGTTGTGTTTCTGGCAATTACCTGAAAGAGAACTGGGTGCTTCACTGGACTGGAAAAAGTTTAGCTAAATCAGAAAGCAGGTCTAATTAAGCAAGTTTATTCCATATCTATAAAAGGCTAAGTTGATTCACATATGTGTGGTACATATAAAGCTCTCGCTGTCACCAATTGCTGGCTTATTAGTTTTGATCTGTCATTATCAATTGTGAATTTGGTTGACACTTCTATTATAGAGAAAGGGTGAATAGTGATATTAAAATATTTCTTCCAATTAATTTCCTTTCAATGTGCATGAATTCATGCACAAGGCCTCCAGTGAGTAAATAATAATAAAGGTGGTGAAATTGTGAAGGTGGCCAAAACCATGGAGGGGATGGCTGCCATCAGTGATATACTTGGTGCAGCATGTGGCACGTAGGACCCAGTGTTGCTCATGTGTATGCTTGTGTGTGTGTGTGTGTGTGTGTGTGTGTGTGTGTAGGGAGGAGAAGAAGATCACGTGGTATAGGACCTAGTGTTGCTCATGCATGTGTGTGTGTTTGTGTGTGTGTGTGTGCAGGGAGAAGGAGAGGAAGATCATGTGGCACAGGGACTCAGGGAGGACCTCAAGCAAGAAGCAGGGTGTCGCACGATGTAGAGGGACTGGCTCCAGTGTCCAGGCAGCCTCTCTCTGTGACAGCCCTGACTGTGAGGCTGAGTCAGTCTCATCGAAGTGCCCTGCAGCTGGGTTCTAGGTGTAGAATGGGCCCAGTGGGAAGAGGGAGGGGGAACTGGGCACAGCTGCCCCTGCCACTGGCATGTTCATTCTTACTCTACTGGCCAGTCAGGGGAATGCTGGGTTTCCATTCAGCTGCTGCCCCGCCCCCTGAAGCCTGCCTGCAGTGTTGGGAGCAGTTGGGCAGCCTCAGAATCAGATGGGCCATCCTCTTCCTGGATTGTAGGTAAGGAAGGGACCCGCAGGCTGCATCCTGGCGTTCTGTGCCTCCCGGGCTCCGGAAGTCAGTGCTGGCCTGGCATGCCACTGCATGGGCCTGGGCTGAGTGGCGGCCGGCCTGAGACCCTCCAGTTCTTCCCACAAGGACTATGAGCACCTAAGCCTCGCCTCTCCCACCTCCACCTACAGAGTGTTTAGTCTTGCACCCAAGCACCCAGCCCCTCAGCCTCTGCCCAGCTGGCAGGGCAGGGAGCGCACAGTCACAGCCATGGGCTTAGCTATGACAGGAGCAGGTATGGACACAGATGTCTGACTGTCCTCTCACTGGGAGTGCAGACTCCCAAACTTCTAGAGATGCCCACCAGGGAGACCCACACCGAGTAAAGCGACCAGACCGGGTCTGGCCACGCCCTGACCCAGGACAATGATGCCACTAAGTCTCCAACCCCCTGCCCGGGGCACAGCTACTGGTGAAGTCCTGGAGTCCCTGCAGCCCTGGTCCCTCTGCACTTCCCCTGAAGCCCTGAGGCCCACTCACTATTCACGGGTGGAATGATGCTTCACAAAGAATGTGTACGCATTTCCACAGAAAAGTGGGGAGAGATGCAGCGGCTAGATTGCCAAGGGCCAGAGGGCTTTAATATCTTTAACACGGTCTCCTCCTCTGCTTCACAGTAACTTTTCCGGGACAGACCTGTGGAAATGCCCCCACAGGGCCTGTCACCCTATCCAGGCTCCTGTGCCAGCTGCAGTGGCTTCACCAGGGCAGACTCCTAATTAGATCCTTGGAGGCGTCTCTGCTGCTTCTGCTGATGCATTGATCAAGCAATGCGGTCTGATTTACGCCAACTGCATCTGCTTCGTGCTGCAATTTGTATCCGGAGCGAAGGTCTGCTGCGCATCTCGCTGGGGAGCTCCATGCAAAGGTAATTGCTGTGAAGAAAGAGAAGGAGGACCTGGTGTCCCTCCGCTCAGTTCCTTCCAAAATGCCCTTCAAGGCAAGCGGAACCTGGTACAGAGGCTCAGGGACCTCAAAGCCCCTTTTTTGTTTGTATTTTTGTTAATCCCCACCCAATGAATCTTTCCATTGATTTTTGTTTTATAGAGAGTGGAAGAGAGGGAGAAAGGAGAAAGAGAGACAAGGGAGAGATGAGAAAGAGAGAGAGAGGGGGGAAAAAAAACATTGATGTGAAAGAGACACATAGATCGGTTGCCTCCCACATGGGCCTTGACTGGGGCCAGGGATCAAACCTGCAACCCATGGTGTTGTGAAGGTGGCCAGAAGGTCATCAGAATGTACATTTGAACAGGAGTCAAACCCAAGTCCCTCAAGTGCACTGGCTGACACTCTAACCACTGAGATAAACCAGCCAGGCGTCATTTAGAGCCTTTTAACATGGGGAGGGCTGGAGAGGCTAGAGACCAGCTCCCCTGCAGCTCCCCTGCCAGGCACGCATGTGAGAGGAACGCAGCTCCATGGCTTCGCCTGTCCTTAAGGCGCCGTAACTTTTCCTGGTCCGTTGGCTCCATCTCTCTCACCTTTGGAGCTGCAGTGCAGAGAAACCTACTGTGAGCTTTCAGTGTCATTGCACTTGGTGTTGGTCACACCCTCCTCCTGCCTGCGGAGCTCTAGCTGGAGCCAGTGCTGTTCTGGTAGATCCACTGGGGGCAAAGGAAATGTGTGCTCTCCAGGAAGGCGTGCACTGTGGAGGGCTCAGTAACAGGCCCTCAGCTGGACAGCCCGGGAGTGAGTGCAGCCATGGACGGCTCCTCCTTTTGCTAAGGAGGGAGGTGATGAGACCAGGGGAAGTGGAGGCTGAAAGAAACAAAACAATCAGGTCATGATGAAGTGGATGGCTTGTTGGGTCAGGCAGCTGGGAGATAGGATGAGTTGTTTCCAGAAGTGGGGTGCGTGACATTGAGCTCAGAGAGGGTGCAAGCTCAGGCCTTGGCCAAGAATTACACCACCCAGGAGGGAGCTTTCAAGGTGCGCTGAGCTCTTGCCCCGTGGATTATGGTGTAAGGGTTCTTCCCACAGCCTCACAGGGAGCTAACGCACCCCAATGGTGAGAACCAACAGTCTGGCTATGACCAGGGGGATGGAGGGGATGAGGTAGAGAGAAACACAAGCTTGTTGCAGGAGACAAGGTCAGAGTGAGTGCTCCGGAGGGGGATCCATTGTCCAGAAGGAGGCAGAAATCACAGGAACTCCAGGGGCAAGCAGCTGCAAGGGCCCCTCCCCCGTCCCATCCCTACATTAAATTTCAATGAGTTGCTAAGAAATGTGTTCCTTTATGTGTTTCCATAAACCACCCATTTCAATGCTGTGTTTCTTTTTATTAGAGAAGGAGCTAAAAAGGTTAAAGAACCTACGTGAGCTACATCTTACTTTCTGAAAGACACTGTCTTCTGTCTAGACAACTCAGGGGCCCACTCTGGGTTCTAGGTGTAGAATGGGCCCAGTGGGAGGTGGAGGCAGGAGAGGAGCTGGGCACAGCTGCCCCTGCCGCTGGCATGTTCATTCTTACTCTACTGGCCGGTCAGGGGAATGCTGGGTTTCCATTCAGCTGTGCCCTGCCCCCTGAAGCCTGTTGGGAGCAGTTGGGCAGCCTCAGAATCAGAGGGCCATCCTCTTCCTGGATTGTAGGTAAGGAGGGGACCCGCAGGCTGCGGGTGTTATGCTCAGACTTGCAAGTGTTATGCTCAGACTCCATGATCCTCAAGGACCACCAGGGAGCTGAGTCTGATGCATAAACAAAAGAGCCTCTTCCATGCTAGCATCAGCTCTGTCCCACTCAAGCCAACAGCATGGCGGAAGAGAGCCGAACTTCGACAAGTCAAGTGGTTTTATAAGGGTGGTGATGTCACTGCTTTGGCTGACCCTGATTGGTTGGGTGAAGGCTAGGGTCCAGTTACACAAAATGGAGGATAGATCTTCCCTACTCCACCCTGCCCCTCAATGCAAAATGGAGTCAGGAGTTAGCCTCCCTCTGCCCTGCCCTCTCACAAGTAAAACCTACTGATGGCTGGGCAGCCTTTTCACACACAGGACATGTGATTCATGTCAAGGGGCCAGTGCTGACCACCCTGGGGACAGACACTGGGGATGGACACCCTGGGGATGGACACCCTGGGGACGGACACCACCCTGAGGACAGACACCCTGGGGACAGACACCACCCTGGGGACAGACACCACCCTGGGGACAGACACCCTGAGGACAGACACCACCCTGAGGATAGACACCCTGGGGACAGACACCACCCTGAGGACAGACACCCTGGGGACAGACACCACCCTGGGGACAGACACCACCCTGGGGACAGACACCCTGAGGACAGACACCACCCTGAGGATAGACACCCTGGGGACAGACACCACCCTGGGGACAGACACCCTGGGGACAGACACCACCCTGGGGACAGACACCCTGGGGACGGACACCACCCTGGGGACGGACACCACCCTGGGGACAGACACCACCCTGAGGACAGACACCCTGGGGACAGACACCACCCTGGGGACAGACACCCTGGGGACGGACACCACCCTGGGGACGGACACCACCCTGGGGACAGACACCACCCTGAGGATAGACACCCTGGGGACAGACACCACCCTGGGGACAGACACCACCCTGAGGACAGACACCACCCTGGGGACAGACACCCTGGGGACAGACACCACCCTGGGGACAGACACCACCCTGGGGACAGACACCCTGAGGACAGACACCACCCTGAGGATAGACACCCTGGGGACAGACACCACCCTGGGGACAGACACCCTGGGGACTGACACCACCCTGAGGACAGACACCCTGGGGACAGACACCACCCTGGGGACAGACACCCTGAGGACAGACACCACCCTGGGGACAGACCCTGGGGACGGACACCACCCTGGGGACAGACACCCTGCGGATAGACACCCTGGGGACAGACACCACCCTGGGGACAGACACCACCCTGAGGACAGACACCCTGGGGACAGACACCACCCTGGGGACAGACACCCTGGGGACAGACACCACCCTGGGGACAGACACCACCCTGGGGAAAGACACCCTGGGGACAGACACCCTGGGGACACCGGGTCTGACAGGCAGGCTGAGTGTTGCTGACGCCCATCTTGCCCACCCTTCCCTAGCTCTGGGGAGCGAGCTCCCTGCGCCCAGCATTGTTTGTTTGATTGACTGAAAGGAAAGTCTTCCTTGGGGTGTCCTCTAAGGAACAGAGAAAAAAGACATGATCAGGTGGAAAGAGACAGAGAGAAACAGGGAGATGGGAAATTTTTAGCGACATAGACAATTACTTCATTCAGATACTTCCCCCTTTTCTACAATAACGCGAAGAAAGCTGGAGTGCTTCTGCAGAGAGTGCATGTTAATGCAGCGGCAGTGCGGCCTGGGCCCTGAGGGTGTAAAAGCCCTTCGCTCTGTTCTGTGTGGCTCACTCAGGGGGAGTTGGCGCTTACCCATCCTCCTGGCTGCCTCCTCTGTGAGCAGCAGAGGAACACAGAGACCACCCACTGACCACCACTGCATTCCTGTCCCCAGGTCGGCCCTGCCCCTGCCCCAGGCCAGCTCGAAGGGGGCTGCTTCTGCCACCGGGTGAGTGTGGGGTGGGCTTAGCCTTGTGTAAGCTCTGCTCCCCATGCTCTGCCCTGAGGGTTTACCACAGAAAGGCCCTCAGGAGGGTTACAGAATGGTCACCTAACATCTGGGTGTTTTAGGCCAATGGACCAGGACCTGGACGGGCAGTGGCCTGCACCTCCTGCGCTTCAGGGGCACACTGCCCTGTCACAGCGCCCGCTCAGCACACACCCTCCCAGCCAGCACGACGGGGACCCCACAGGGAACCCAAGAAGTCAGGGAGGGGAGCACTTCAGGGCGACATGTGCTGTAAACACCCTAACAAAACGTAGAGGTTCACTCAGCTCCGCACCAACCTGTCCTCAGGGAGCCCCTTTTTAGCGGGCTTGGGTTGCATCTTACCCCCACCCCTAGCACCATCCCATCCACTTCACCTGCCTGAGGAGGCAGAGGGCGCACCCTCAGCCAGACCCTTTCCCGCAGCCCTCATGGCTGCCTCGGAGAAACACGTGAAAGAAAAGGTTTGGTGCTTTGCCTTTTGCTAGTTTTTCTGAAACTTCAGCTGTTTTTACAGACTTTCTTACAAAAAGCCTTCCGTTTGCATTTAGATGTTGCACTTTATGGGCTGTTCTGTCCTGTGACAGTAACACTGCTAGGCCAGCGGCATGAGCAGATCTGGTCACAGCGCCACCAGTAGTGAGTACCCCGCAGCCTGGGAAGCCTGGCCCTCCGGTGCGCGGCCTGGGGAGAGCTGGGCATGAGTGCGGGGACACTTCCGTGTTCCCCGCCAGCTGGCAGGTGTCCTGAAAGCCCATTATCCTGTGGGCACAGCCCCCAGCGCAGAGCGGGCACCCCTGATGTGTGCTGGGAGGAGGCAGGGAGGGAGCTCCCCAGGCTGGCCCTGGGGGATGAGCTAGGAGGAAGCTGGGTGAGGAGACCATGAATGGGGCTCAGAACCAAGTGTTTGAGGGCACCAGCCTCCAATCCTGGTCCCCCAGCTGCAAGGCCCGCACGTGGTTCAGGGAATTCAAGGCCTTGGAGAGAGGAGACTCCACCCGGTCCCAGCTGGCTACAGGCCGCTCCCTCCAGCTGTCCGGCAGCTCCCTCCGATGTCCTGGGCGGCCAGGGGAAGCTGAATGATGCCCTGGCCCTGTGGAGGGCAGGGCTGTCAGCTCAGGGGCTGGACTGGACAGCGCCCGCCCTGGCCAGGCAGGAGGGCCAGGCTTCTCCAGGAAAACACGCTGCACTCTCACAACCGGCTCCCAAGGAGCATGGAGCAGATGGCGGGAGACCGTCCTCCGCCTGACGGGCCGAGGCCACAGTGTGGGTGGGAGTGGGCGCTGCCAGACACCCTGATTTTCCCTGCCCATGAGTCCAGCTGCCCCTCCTCATCATCGGTTTTCACCAAAGCTCCCCCACCCCCACCCTAGGAAATGGTCATTACTAATATAGAACAGCTGCTATTTCTGGGCATCATTGATGCCAGACACTGTTCTGGGGCTTTTCATAAATGATCACTGGAGGGGTCAAATGAGGCCCCACACCCTGCGGATTATGGTCACCCCCCAGAGCCTATGCTGCCAGCTCATTTGCAGAAGGTCTGTGCATGTTGTAGGGAGGCTGGAGATGGGCTAGTCGTGGACTACTCAAGGACAAGTGTGCTGTCAGGGGGCAGAGGGGTGGGAGCACAGAGGAGGTGGGGGGCAGAGGTTAGAGGAGCAGGCCACAAACCCAGGGGTGCCAGCAGCCGCCTGAAGCTGGAAGAGGCAGGAGGGAGCCTCCCGAGCCTTCAGAGGCCCAGGTCTGCCTACCCCTGGGCTGAGGGCTCCTCCCCCAGGCGTGGGAGAAGGAGTTCTCATGCGTGGTCATTGACCATCGGCCACAGAACATAGTATAATCTCATCCTGCTCTTTCCAGGGACCTCAATAAGAAACATTTCCCAAACATGTAATACACATCATTCAAATGGATTGACTTAGTCCCAAACTCGTGCATGTAGCATCAGATGGAAGCATCTTAAAGTGAGAGAGCTCAGGAGCCGTCTCACTCCGTGTGCTGCAATCAGGCTGCTACAGCATACAACCACATATGGGGGCTTGTGCACATCAGACATTTTTTGTTTACAGTGTTGGGGGTTCCAAGTTCAAGGCGGAGGTACAGGCAGGTTCAGGGTCTGGTGGAGTGCTTCCTGTGGCCATCCTGTCATCTCGCTGTGCCTTCACCAGGTGGGAGGGGTGAGGGAGCTCTCTGGGCCTCTTTTTGCAAGGGCACTAATCCTATCTGTGAGGACTTCACCCTCCTGACCTAATCACATCCCAAAGGCTCCTAATACAGTACATCACAGTGGGAGGACACATAGTGAGTCTGCAGGTCACAGTGGGAGGGCACACAGTGAGTCTGCAGATCAAAATGGGAGGACACACAGTGAGTCTGAAGGTCACATTGGGAGGACACATAGTGTGTATGCAGGCCACAGTGGGAGGGCACACAGTGAGTCTGAAGGTCACAGTGGGGGGACACACAGTGTGTCTGCAGGTCACAGTGGGAGGGCACATAGTGAGTCTGTAGCAGTAACCTGTGAGCATGAGAATCTGCCTTGCATTCACAGTGAAGTGAATGCCACGTGTCAGTCTCATCTGGAGAACAGTTCAGCCATGGGCAGGCCTGTGTGCAGAATAGAAGGAGAATGTGTGTGGTTCTGCCTTTGGTCCCAACACCAGGTACACTTGGTTCCCGGCCCAATTCTCAAGTGTGGCGGCTTCTCCACACCAACAAACAGCGCGCAGACATCCATCTGAGAGCTCAGTTCTGACTCTGATACCCGGACAGAGACGAAACCTCACAGTGAAGAGCTCAGGGCCACAGCATTGCCACCTGCTGCAGACGCCAGCAGCAAGCCGGCCACCATCAGAGGTCCCCAAGCCTGCTTTCCTTGGGTTTGGTTAATTTGCCAGATGGCTCATGGAACCCAGGAAGCCGTTCACTCATAGACCACCGACCGATGGCCAGGACACTGACGCTCTGAGTCGATAGCCAGGTGAGGTTCGTGGAAACCTCGGTTCCATGTTTGGGAGCTCCCTACGAAGGCCCCAGCTGCTCCTCTGGGCTTAATGGGGCTTCACTACAGTCATGGCTGGCAGTCAGGGGCATTGCAGACAACTCAGCCTCAACCCGCTCCTCTCCCCAGAGGTCAGTGGTTTATCTCCTGGCAACAAGCCCCGCCCTCAGGAGCAGTCCGTCACCTCTTTAGCACAGCAGACACCTTTCTGGCCCTCACCACTAGGGCTGGAGGTGCTCTGTCACCAGGACAGCACACATACTGCTTCTTATGACTCACAATCTCAGACCAGGTGTCCCTGCCGGCTCTTCAGTCCATTCAGACTGGAGCGCAGCCCCGGCGGAGACCGCTGGCCTCGCAGCCTCTAGACATGGTCACGGCCATGTCACGTGCTCATTCTGTCTCCGATAGCCCCTCACCCGGGCAGCCTCTCATGGGCACAGGACATGTGTGATGACTGTGCCCGCGTCTTGAACTCTGCCCTCCGAGCGCCGTTTCATACAAACCTGCTTTCCGGCCCCAGCACAGGGGGACAGGAAAGTCCATTACCTGGGTGGCAGAGGACTGCATCTCATTGCTTGCATCCTCATTAACTTCTGGTTTTACACCTCACAATTAAATAACTAATTAGACACCCACTGAGCTTGACAAACAAGCTTAAGAAGCTGAAACCTGTGCCCTTGAAAGACTCTCTGGGAGTCTGCGTGCCCCGCCCCCACCAGAGGCTGGAATCTGCATTCTCTCCGTGAGATGCTGGTCTGCAGGTGGCAGCAGGCTCCGTGCTCCCCGAGGCCGTTTCCTGTGTCCCCTTCTCATGCCTGCTCCCTCCATCCACTTCCCGTCTTGCTCGTGGGATGATGCCACTTTGTCCATCAACTTCCATTTCACCTGCGCAGGGCGACGAGGAACCCTCATGCCACTTTGATGTTCGGTGTGTGTGATGGGACCGTGAAGAGGGCTGAGGAGGGGGGCTCTTCACATTTCAAAGAAATCGCCGGCATCACAGAGGCCCTCTGGCTGTAGCTGGTGCCTTGAACATTCACAGCAAGTACCGTCCCACTGACGTTGAGTTGCCTCCGTATTGCATTTTGAGAGAATGCAAGCTCCACTCCAAACATTGACCCACTTTGCGGCCTTCGCGGGAGGAGAGCTCTGGAAGCGAGACCCTGCTCTCACGTGGTTTCCAGTGGGAGGCCGAGCTGAACGGCGGGAGGTCTTCCGCTGGCCTCCTTCCTGCCAAGAGCGCCACTGGTTTAGTCCCAGCCCAGCTGGAAAGCTCTTTGCTAAGAGCAGCCTGTGGCCTTGCCAACAGAAGATGGGAACACATCTCAGAAATTGCCATCAGCCAACATCCCACCTGCGGCAAGTCCCAGCATTCCCCCTCTGCCTTCGGGGTGGCAGGGGCAGGGGTTGGGGGTGGGCGTCCCACTGGCCTTTCCTGTAAAAGCTGTTATCCACATGGCAGGAAGGCAAACTTTTCAGAACTGAGCCTCAGCCCACATCCTTCCGCGACTTAGTTACCCTGAGGCCCAGGCTGGCCCTTGCTGGGCAGATCACAGAGAGAGCGGAAATCGTGGGCTGATGCCGCACTGGCCTTTGGGGTGAGCACCCCACAAGCACCAAACTTCTGATCGTTTTCTCTAACTATTAGGTGTAGAATTTACTTTCCTTTTCATGGTTATTGGACCAAGCTCAGTCCATATTAATGCCTTTCAGGCTGTTTATCTTAAAACAGAAAGAGAGACTAGACATTGGGTCTGATTATATGCCTGGGTCTTTCCAGGGACCATGGGTACTGGGTAAAGCCCTTTCCCAGGGAGGAGGTGCGGGGGGAGGGGGGGGTAAGCCCTTTCCCAGGGAGGAGGTGCAGGGGGGGGGGTAAAGACCTTTCCCAGGGAGGAGGTGCAGGGTGTGTGTGGGGGAGCCCTTTCCCAGGGAGGAGGTGCAGTGGGGGGTAAAGCCCTTTCCCAGGGAGGAGGTGCAGGGTGGGGAGAGGAGCCCTTTCCCAGGGAGGAGGTGCAGGGTGGGCCTGCTCTGAATGAAATGCTCATGAGCATGGTCTGCTTTTAGCTTGCGTGCCAGAACTCCCTGTTACCGCTGCCTGCTGTTTGGTGCAATGCACAGGGCCTTGCAGCCTTGGTGCTTTGGGGGATCCACACTCTAACCCAGGAAGCCCCCTGACACCTGCCGGGACGAATGACATGCCTGCCGGTTGCAGAGATGGGTCTTTTTGCAAAACTGCGCCTTTCTTCTTTTAGAGCAGTTTGACAACCACTGTTTTAGATCATTAGTGAATGCTCTTCAGGGTCAGGTGCACAGCACGTGCATCAGTTACAATACGTGTCTCCCTTCAGGACAAAGTGGAGACACAATGGCGTCGGTATCCCTGAACCTGGACAGCAGTTAAGGTGTACGGGGCACGGATGGTGCTCGTCACCTCACACCCAGCTTCTCAGTTCTGCACACAAACAGGTGGTGAGGTCCATGGTGGCGAGGGGGACAGGGGGAGGGGGGTGGGCTCTGCCTGCCAGATCATCTGCCTCACAAACAGGGCCTCTGCTCTGTGCCAATGACTCCCCAAGGGAGAAGCTCTCAGAAAAGGAGCCGAGTACAGACCTTCCCAGCGTGTGAAAGCGCCATCTCCCACAGAGGAAATGAAGGTGTTCTGGAAGCACGTGCTTTCAAAGGACCAAAGTCCAAAGCAACAATTGATACCTGGAGGGGTGAGGGCTTATAATCCGATAGATAGAGCTCCGGAATTAATCTGAAAAAGAATCACATTATTTTAAATCTTAGAACACATATACTTATGTGAATCGGGGGTTAATTTTCTTATGTTTCCTTTTAAAGGCCTGTGCTATTCAATTAGGGAGGTGACTCAGCTATAAATCCAGCAAGCAGAACCGATAAGCATGGTGAGACTGAGCCGCCAGGAGTCAAACATCATCTCATCCACATCGTCTCACCAATAGCATCTTGTTGCCTGGTTACTGGAGGACAGTGGCTGATGTCTGCACAACTCCAGGGCTGCACATTCTCCATTCCCTTCCCAGCCTCACCCAGCCCTGTCCCCTTTATAATCCTGCCCCTGCACCTTGCGGTATGATAGGATTTGAATGCTTGCAAGTGTGCTGTCTTCTTGGTGGGCTGGCCTTCTCCATAAACACCTCATGTGATTCAACCCTGCCTTCCTTACTGGACACAGCGAGAGGCAGCCCCAGTCAACCAGGGGTTCCTTGGTCACATATTTTGGCGACTCAACAAGTCATCCTCCTCTTTGGGGAGTGCCAAAGGCCTGGACTTGGGAAACTTCTGGCAGGCACCTGTGGAAACTCCCTAGCAGCTGCTGAGTTATCTAATCGGGCACTTTCCTTAAGTGCTTACAAACTTCCCCAGGCGCCTTCACCAATGGTTAAATCAGCTTTCTTAACGTGTGCCTGTGCTCTGTGAGTCTGGGCCCTGTATACCAGGAGTGGCATAGTTAAGTACCTTCTGTTTCTGTTTCTGTGTGTGGGTACTGAATACCTGTTTCTATTTCTGGTGTGGGTATTGAATAACTCAAAAACATGGGAAATGCATGGGCAACCCCCCCCCACCCTGGCAGTCCTCTGGACCACATTATGGCTGATTGGTCCACATCTTCTGAAAGATCTTTAGAAAGGACTCTGAGTTGTTTTAAGCTACATATCACTGAGAATAAACTTTCAGGTCTTCCCCTTGAACTAGATGAAAATTATGAGAACTCTATAGAGTATCTAAAGTTATATAAACACGGGGAAGAAAAATAAAGAGAAATAGAACTTGATTATAGGACTGAATGAACTGAAAATAATTATAGTTTTTATAAGTTTTTGAAAGTATTAGTGCTTTTTAAACTTCTTGTTTTCTAGACATAAAGGAACTTGTTTCTTTTCTTAAAGCAATTTGGTAAATTATATTGAGGCATTTATATTTTTTTCTGTATTCAATCCATAAAACATTTGGGAACTTTTTGTTCTAATGGTAATGTGCTGGTTTACATAAATCCAGTAAGAATCTGATTTCTTCATAACAGGACATAAGATGGTTTCCAATTATGGTTTTATTAACCAAAACTTTACTGGAATGTCGTGTCTGAGAGAGGCATGCCAGGACTCTGGGTGTCAGCAGAGGCTCTAAGGAATAGAGACTGACTTTGAAGCCTGTAGGCCCCTTGGAAAATTAGCCTGGCACCTTGCTCGGTCACATGGTTCACGACAGTCTTTCCAGGTAAGGGACAAAGGTTGCTTTCCTGAGAGACAGCAAGAAGGAGCCTCAAGACACCTGTGGGGGCCTCAAAAACTGAGGAATTGACCCAAACCCTGTAGGCAAGGCCTGATGGCAACTGTGTGGCTTGGCTTCTTTGCCCTAAAGAATATCATGGGAGAGTAAACTTTCCCATGATATTCCAGCAAAGCATATTAAAAAAATAATAATAACTACCTACATGATCAGCTGCTATTCTTGTTGTGTTTATGCAAACAATCAGGCCAAATTGTAACCAAACTTAATAAAGTAAGTAATTTGGTCTTAATTTGGCTCTTTAATAAAAATGAGGGTGATTTTAGGGAGAAAAACTGTATTTCAACAGGAAATTATTAGAACTAAAATGTTTTTTCCTTCTACCAGACCATTTGTCATAATTCTTGCTGTTCTAATTTTTGCCCAATAATGCTAAATTTTATAACACGGTTTGTCTCCACCAGGTTACAAGCCCCACTCGCACCTAGAGAATGCACCTCTAGACACCATTGCCACCTCCTTCTGTGCCCAGGCCTCATCGTTCCTATGACAGAAAGCAAGGATCTCTTGACTCTGAGAGAAATCTTCATCTCTCCTTAGAAGGAAGTACGTTCAGAAGAGACCTGACACCCCCTTTCCCTGAAATAATTCAGAGCCTAGATCCTTGAGGGGGGGTGGCGGGCAGTTAGACAGCTGTGAGCAGAGCAAGGACGATGGGCCAATCGGAGGAGTAATGGAGGGACCCTGAGACGTGCTTCCCACCACTCCACCTGCTCTGAAGCTTCAGTGGAGGAGCCTGTAGAACTGACCTTTACATTTGCTGAGGAGGAGCTGGGATATTTATACTACCTAAAAATAAAGGTTTCTCCAGGTTAAGAATTTGAACTAAGTGGAAAGAATCTGCAGTTTTAGTGTAATAGAAAGCATAGAGATGGAGACCGAAACAAGATGGCGGCCTAGGAAGTCTCCTAAGCTGCCACTTCCTCAACAATTTGGAAAAAAACAACAGCTAAAATCGAAAAGGATCGCACCAGACCCACAGGAAAGCTGGCGAAATGGGAAGGCTACAACTAGACACAAAGCAGGATGCTGCTGCTGCCATGTGGAGATTAAAACTACGGTGAAACCGGACCTGCTGGAGATGCTGCCGCCCGAATGAGGGAAGCCAGACCTCACTCCGCCCTGGGGCCCAGGGACTGGGCTAGCCTGCTGGCTGCAGTGTCTCCCAGCCCGCAGCCGACTAGGCCCGGCCTCCACACACAGTGCTAGTAGGGAGATAGCGCGGCACCTCCAGTTTGTGACCCCAGCGCCCCAGAGAATCCACCGAAATCAGAGCTCACTACACCCAGGGCTCAGAGAGAGTGTGGCTTCAGAACTTAGCCTTTGCGTCCAGAGCAGCTCCGCTTCTGGGCCAAAGGAGACATCATTGAGGGCGGACTCTCCGCCCACAGCCATCTCAGCCTGCCCACAACCTTCCCAGCACACCCACCGTGCTGGTGAGGAGCCGGCATGGTGCCTTCCTTTAGCGGCCCCTGGCGAGTCCTCCCTCAGCCAATGCATGGCTCCCGCCACTGCCGCCATGTGAACTTTAAAACTACAGTGGAAATTGAACCAGAGGAGTGACCGTCGCTGCCACACCAGCCACCACCACCACCACCACGAATAAAGGAAATCCACCGAGAACAGAGCTCACTACACCAGTGTGCCCCGGGTGAGCCGTGTTCCCCAAAGGGGCCGGGTGTCCCAGGTGAGCCGTGTGTTTCAGGGGGCCGAGTGCCCCAGGTGAGCCATGTCCCCCAAAGGGACCAGTGTCCCAGGTGAGCTGTGTGTCCCAGGGGGTCGTGTACTCCGGCTGAGCCATCTGTCCCAGGGGGCCGTGTGCCCCGGGTGAGCCGTGTGTCCCAGGGGAAGCATTGGGACCTGGGAGGAGGGGCGGTGAGAACTAGAGGAGGAGCAGACTCTATTTGTGTGGTCCTGAGATAGTCACCATAAGTAAGCAGATTGTCAAATGACAGCGGGGAGGGGAAGGAGACCTGGGGTGAGATAAGAGAACAACTGAAGGACTGGTATGCATAAATATAAGTACAACCAACTAACACAGAACTCTGGGGAGGGAGGGCAGGAATGGGAGGTGGGGGGGGCAATGATAAGATATGTACACATATAATACCTTAATAAAAAAAATTGGGGGAAAAAAGAAAGCTTAGAGATGCATTTTAAAGGAAAAAGAAAGCAGGTTAACAAACTGAAAGGGACTAGGTAGGTTGCAGAAGGTATGTGTAAAACGTAGAGGGTCTGTACAAGTTAAAGAATTAAAGTTGAGGAAGTAAGAAAGGTGAGACCAGATGTAACAGGAAGAAGTGGTGTTAAGAGTGGAATACTTAGGAAGGGAATGGAAAAGAAGTTGTGTAGTTTTGGTATAGAGGCATGAGGTATAGATATATAAATGAAAGATTTGTGAAAGTTGTAGAAGGGTTGTAAAGATAAATCTTAAAAGGAAATTATAGGCATACTGAAAAATAAATCTAATTAGATAAATACATCTAAAGTAAACTAATACAGAATTTGGTTCTTTCCCTTAGCATGAAGAATTATTATAATTTTTTTATTATTGCTTTACTCAATATATGCCTCTATTTTCTAGTGCATGTCAATTCATCATATTTAAAAAGGGTAATTGTCGCATAGCAGGGGCAAAATTAGTGGCATTACAGCAATATAATAAATTTAAAAATAAAATTTAGTATAGTATAAGATTGATAGATATCAACTAATCTACCTAATGAGAGGTGGGAATAATAGGGAGAGATTTATAATCTAATAAAGCACCTGAATTAATCTGAAAAATCATATTATTTTAAATCTTAGGACACATATTTACTTATGTGAATGGGGTTAAGTATTTCTCAAGTTTCCTTTTCAAGGCCTTTGCTAAGCAATTAGTGAGGTGACTCAGCTGTGAATCCAACAAGCAGAATCCATAAGCATGGTCAGGCTGACCCACCAGGTGTCAAAACATCAGCTCATTGTGGAAGAATAGGGTCACATGCTGATTTGACAGCTCAGGAGAGGCCTGCATGATGGTCTTGCCAACGCAGAGACCTAAAGAAAACACAAAGGATGGTCTGAAATTAAACTTGAACTAAAAGCAGTGATGGTGGGTAGTCATCTCCTAGGCTGCTATCCTCACTGACAAGGTCAACCTTTACCTTAATGGAGCCTATGTGTC
Source organism: Vespertilio murinus (assembly GCA_963924515.1). Taxonomy (NCBI): domain Eukaryota; kingdom Metazoa; phylum Chordata; class Mammalia; order Chiroptera; family Vespertilionidae; genus Vespertilio; species Vespertilio murinus. Next base: position 87,521,409 of record OZ004709.1, on the reverse strand, counting down.
TTTTTGCATCTATGATAACACACCCTGGAAATGTCTGGGTAACTTTAACTTCCCTTTTTCTGCACCCCTTGGGGCACAACCTAATGTGCTGGGCGCCAAGACAGTTACCACAGATTCCTTCGTTATCATGTTAATTGTTCCCGCACCCACCTAAGTATGTGTCTATCCAATCCCAGGGGTTTTCCCAGCTTTGCTTTCTCCCACCTGTCTAGTCTATCACCAATGGATTTCATGTGACCCACCTATGTCCCCTCCTTTGATTGTAATGTATAAAAATAGACTTTTTTAAAAACCCAAAACACCCACCATTCTCCAGAGCACTATCGCTGAGATTCTGCTTCCCAGCAATTGTCAAGAGTTTGGCTCAAATAAACTCATACAAATTCTTTATAGGTTTGAATGTTTTTACATTAACATTATCAACAGCATCTCACCAACAGCATCTTGTTGCCTGGTTACTGAAGAACAGTGGCTGATGTCTGCACATGCCCAAGGCTGCACCTACTGCATTCCCTTCCCATCCTCACTAGCCCCTCCCCCTTTATAATCCTGCCCCTGCACCTTGCGGTAAGATAGGATTTGAATGCTTGCAAGTGTGCTGTCTTCTTGGTGGGCCAGCCTTCTCCATAAACACCTTGTATGATACAACCCTGCCTTCCTTACTGGACACATCAAGAGGCAGCCCCAGCCCACCGGGGGGCTTCCTGGCAGCAATACCTCCACTGAAAAGCAATAAGAGGGACCTGGAGAGCATTATGCTATCAGCGTTTCCCAAACTCCTCTCATGATGAGAATCACCTGGTGGAGTTGTTAAAATACAGATTCCTGAATCCCAACTAAGAAGTGCTAAACTAGAATTTTTGGGACCATATAGGTAAAATTGTATATTTAACTAGTACTCTTGGGGGGGGGGGCACTTTTAGAGTATCCTGTATCCATCTCTGTAAAAGAAGCTCATGTCCATCATTTCACTTTTTACCCTATCCCAGAAGTTTCCCTGATTCGCTCTCTCTCACCTCCCTAATCTATCACCAATGAATCTCTTGTAACTCACCTATGTCCCTTTCCTTTGATTGCAATGTATAAATATACCTTATTTCCCCGAAAATAAGACATCCTCCGAAAATAAGACCTACTTACAGGTTTCCTTCTGAGTGAAATATAAGGCATCCCCCTGAAAATAAGGCCCCCAGGCTCTGTCTCAGAATGAAAATTAATTTACTGTGAACTGTTCACTAGGGCCGCCCCGACTGGCGTCTAGCAACCAGTGACATTAAAGCGGAGTCCTTACATCACTGCTGTGTGAATGGAGAGAAATCAGCGTGGAAACTTTGTCAAACCTAAACTGCAAGAAGTTGTGACTTGGGTGAAGAATTCATGGGAGAAAATCACTGACAGTTGCATTGCAAATGCACTGCGAGTAGGCTACCTTGACAAGAAGTACTCATTTATTGCTAAACATGAGAGATTTGGTCCTGATTCTGAAAGAAATGGAGTCACAAGAAATTCACCAGGAAATTCAGGAATTGGATTGTTATGATGATGTTCCAGAAGATGATGACATGATTGTCATTGAATAAATGAGTAAATTCTTGATACTGTAGGATTCACAGTTTGTCTGGTTTGTGTTGACAACTACCATACTATCGTACCATATACAGGTAATAATTTTTTTTTATTTTCATTTAACAATAAATGTGTACCGTATTCTTCTTCATGGGAAAATAAGACATCCCCTGAAAATAAGACCTAGTGCATCTTTGGGAGCAAAAATTAATATAAGACACTGTCTTATTTTCGGGGAAACAAGTAGAAATGCATTCTCCGGAGCATTATCTCAATCCATTGAGGTTCTGCCTCCCAGTATATGTCGACAGTTTGGCTCAAATAAACTCACAAAAATTCTTTACAGGTTTCAATGGTTTTTTTGGTTAACACTTTAAACATTAAAAATGTGGTCTGCAGGAGATGGAGACAAAGGCATTCCAAAGGGCTCCACTGGGACCTTTTTAAGGTTCTTGTCACTCCCCATCCCCTTCCAGACCAGCCGAGGCAGGTTTCCTCTACTTGCATTTCAATCCTTACCTAATCCCAAACTTAAAGTTACAGGCTTCTCCCAGTGGCTTTTGTAAATGCTACATTATCATTTTGAGGAAGCATCCTGTGTAATACATTCACTAGACAGAGAATTGATTGAGACACAGCTGGGACAGAAAGCTGTGAACCTGTTATTGTATAGTAACCCCCAAACAGTCTGTTCTTCAGTCTCCTAATTAATTTTTAATTAAAAAGCTCAAAGATGCTATGACGCTCTGTCGTTGTTGTAAATGGCAGGCTCATGGCTGGGTGCAGCTGGGTGGGGCGGACGAGGCCCCGTTAGAATCGGTGCTCAGGAGACTGCTGCCTGAGCTGTGTGCACCGGGAGGGCGGTGAGTCTGTCCACACCTTTCTCTAGCAGACCCTTCCCTTGTGCACGCGCGCACCCCCCCACCCCCCACCCCACCCCCCACTCGTTAACACAGCATGTGCTTCCTCAGCAAATTACACGGAATTCTTCTGAGTCTCAGAGGTGATTGCTTCCTACAGGGACACTCCCCCGCCCACTCAATGCCATCCCCATGTGAAGTTAAAGCACTCCGCCTCACACCCCCATCCCTCCCTCCTACTGTCTCTGTCCCTGCCTAGACCAGCGAGAACCGCGTGGAGCTGCAGGAGTTCAAACCGTTTCTCTGGCCACGGGAGGCAGGCACACGGGAGTAATTAATAGCATCCGCAGTGTCTCTTCTCACGGCAACCTCTCCCCAGCAGGGGGGAAGCCTCTCAGAAAAGACCACCTCGTTCTCTGGCCCGTGACCCGCTGTGAGCTCCTGGCCTGCCACGTGGAGGGCTCCGATCGGCAGTTAGGGTGCTGTTCCTAGCCTTCCTTTGTGATTAAAAGGAAAAGTCTCCAGAACTGCCATTGTCTTCTTATTCTTAATACTATGCGAGATTTGTAAAAGGCATGAGTAGCATTCTGGGGGGAGAGGGGGAGGGCATGTCCTCTCTTTTCCAATTTTCCAAAGAAAGGTCCAGGGCTAGCACACCTGCAGGCCAGGGAGCTCAGACCGACTCACTGTGGTCATTCCCTTCCCAGTGCCCACAGCCTGGCTTCCCCACCTCCGCCTCGGCCTTGGCCTCCGGCGGCCCATTCTCCACACACCCGGTGCTCTGGAGGGGTTCCAGGCCTGGGCAAATTACGGCCCGTTCGGCTGTTCTATCCGGCCCGCGGAGCCGAAAGAGCGGAGGCTTCTCTTGCTCTCCCCTCCGCTCCTTCACCAGCAGCCCAAGATGAGAGTGCCAGCATGGTCAGGTTGCTTTTGTTCTGGCCCTCCGGTCCAGTTTAGGAGCCCATTGTGGCCCTCAAGTCAAAAGTTTGCCCACCCTTGGGTTAGACGCATCCCTGGTCTCTACCACAGAAGCCAATGGCAGGCCCTGCACCCCGACAGGTAAAAACGTTTCCATCACAGCTCACATCCATGACTATAGTTTTAACAGAAGTGGCCTCTGTTGGAAGCATCAGAGAGAAATGAGAGGGACAGCAGGATCTGCCTCAGGATCTCGAGGGCTTGCAGTTAGGAGGGGCTTACGCCGGCTGCTGAGGACAGGCCGGGTGCAGCATAGGCACTTGGCCTGCCAGCAGCGGTGGGAAAGGAAGGCTGTGTGCAGGGAAGATCCCAAAGCTAACCCGTGGGGCTCAGTCTCGCCCGCCTGTCAGAAGCACCTCCATCTGCCTGGTTTTGAAAGAGCTGCTCACAGGCAGAATGGGGCAGCCAGCCCAGGTCCGAATTTGCACGGGGCCTGGAAACTGCGCAGCCAGTGCAAGTGGACCAGGCAGGAGTGGCTGAGACAGTGAAGGCTGCGTCCGGCCCGCCCCGAGCTGAGGGGCAGGGCAGAGCAGCCTCCCTGAGCACCCGACACTCCTCCCTGGGCCTCCGCCCAACAAGGCATGCCATGCTCTGTAGACTGAATGACAGCTTGCACCGCATTCTTTGTATTTACAGAAACGTGGGCACACCTTTTGAGAAGGGGGGGCGACATCTTTCTAAGGGAAACATCTCTCTTAATTTCTGTGTTTTCTAAGTTACGCTGGGGGCTTCTCCACGGAGGACCGTGGTCCACACACAGAATGTGCTGCCTCCTGGGCGTTGGCAGGCAGGAGGGACTCCGCCACGAGAGAGGGAGCCCCACACCGGTCAGCCAGAAGGCCCCCGAGTCTGGGCCGGGCTGGCCAAGCAGTGGGGCCTTCTCAGTTCCCCAGGGGGACCGAACCTGTTCTCTCCACCTCCGGGTGCGTGCAGGGCGAGTGTGGGCTGTGTGTGGATCCTGACTGCAAGAGCGATGGGCAAGCTGCAGATCACCATCACAAATGCTGGTTAATTTTCAGTAAGAAACACTTCTCAATGGCCAGCAGCAGCAGCTAAATCAATAACCACATAGTGGAGAGCTGTGCAGAATTAGCTTCGGGGGAACCCTCCCAGCGCTCAGCCGCCTCAGCCCCAGCACAGCTCACCGTCCTGGCTTCTGAGGCCACCAGTCCCCAGCTCTTCCGGAGGCCCCCTCTGCCCAAAGTCCCTATTCTTAGCTGTTTCCACAGGGCTCCCAGAAGTGAGTGTTCTCAGACACTGCCACATTCCTGCGGGGAGGGCCCGCACCTTCCCAGGGAGCTCTGGGTAGGAAGAGGCTTGGCTAAGGTCCTGCAGGGCAGAGCAGCGTGGGGAGCCGGGCTGAGACTGCAGGCCTTCCTCCAGCAGCCACAGCAGCTGCAGTAACACGTTGGCATCACACCTGCCTCCTCTACCAGGAAGCCGGGGCTCTGCTGGCTGCAGGACATCACTGAGTTGGAAGAAACAGCTCTGCTCTCCATCCCAACACACTGGGCTCCCCAGGCCCTGCTCCTGGCAGCCTCCCGCCAGGCCCTGCGTCCTGGGTCCCGGGCCTGAGCTCAGCTTGAGTGGAATGAGTGTCAGCTTTGCCAGCTCCCTCTGAGTGGGACTGAGGGTCCGTCTACCACCTCTGAGGTTGAAGGCTGAAACCCTGACAGGCGCCCCCCCGACCCCCTGCAACCTGGTCCTTGAGGAAGGCGTTTGCCGTTGGGGGGGCAGTGCTGCTCCAGCCCTCCCTCTTCCCCTCTGCAGGGAGACAAGACGACTGGGCTCCTCGTTCCCAGCCGGCCCCCAGGACGCCCCATGGCTGACCAGAGCCAGCACCGAGACCCTGGTGCAGCTCCAGTTCCAGTAACACCGAGTGGATGAGATACGGAGGATGCGAACCACCCTCCGACTCCCAGGAGAGAAGCTGGGCCGGGTCAGAGTGGGACGTTGTGGGCAATAACTCTCGGGCAGGCTAGCTCAGGAAGGGACCCCACTGTACGCAAACGAGTTGTTCCTGAAGCCGTGGGGCAGGCCACCTCCGGGTTGCCAAGCAGTGACCCTCTGGGCCTTGTGCTGCTGTGGTGGGGGAAGCGGGAGCACACTCGTTTCCAGGGCTGTCACACTGAGTGGTTTTACTCTCCTCGTCCAGATTCCCACTCAGGCTCCACCCCTGTCCTGGGAGACTGAGGGCCGGCCTTCCCGCCACTCCTCCTGTGGCCGGGCCTCGTGCACCTTCAAGCACCAGGTGGGAACGACTGGCTCCTCACTCCCATCCGCCTGGGGCGGGCAGCACCACCATCACATTCACAGGGCCCAGAGGGCAGTAGCTGCCCCAGAGCCAGGGTCTGAGTGTGTGTGCCCCTCCCCCCTGACTCATAGGGGACTTTGGGTGTTAGTTCAGGAAGGTGAAAGCCTTATAAGTGGGATTGGCGCCCTTTTAAGAGACCCTGAGAGCGCCTTCACCCCGATGTCATAGTGGGGAGCACCTCTATGAAGCGAGTCCTCACCAGACACCACGTCCACCAACTCCCTGACCTCTGGATGACACCCAGGCTGGACCTGGGAGGAGTGGAGGTCCACCCATGCCCGGTGGGTGGATGTGTGGCAGCCAGTGCTCTGAGATCCAGGCCCCCGGCCCATGGCAGCAGGGCCGCCGGCCACATTCTAGAACTGAGCCGAGCTGAGAGGCAGAGCTTTACGCGCTGACTGTTCCAGGCGCCCTCCCCGCTCTCCTCAAACACACCTTGCTAGGAGCTCTTCGCCTTGCAGCCAGGCATACACCACAGCTTCCCTGCACACTGGAGCCCTGGCGTCACGAGGGGCCAGGGGCACCCGCAGTGTTGAGGCCCGGATGATGGGCCCACAGACGGAACCGGGGCCCAGCTGGCCCTGCCATGGCCAGGTCCCCTGGCAGGTGACTCCATAGATGCTTGCACTGCCAGTCTCCTTAAGGAACATCACATGGGGGTGGGGGTGGGGGGCTTTCTGCTGGGAAAAGGAGGTGGCTGGCTCCTTGGGGCAGTTCTGGGATGTGGCAGCTCTGTCTGCTGCACCTTCACCCCTAAGTCAGGGCAAACACCACTAAATACAGATGTTGCAATCACATCCCTAATGTTTTTCTGTATCTCTGATTTGTCCAGGGGCAGGAGAGACCTCTAACAATGACTTAGCAGCCTTCTCGACTAGTGCAAAATGAGAGGATGGATTCAGATGATGCTGGAGAAAGTACTGAGCACAGAATGTTAAATTATCCCAGGGTGGGTGCTGGCCGTGAGTGATGTACCCTTCCCAGCCTGATGCCAGCCTGCGAGGCCAGGCTGTGGGGCTGAGGAGGCAGGAGCTGCTGGGCCACCTGCTGACACGGTGGCCTCCCGGTGTGCAAGCGCTGAGGGGGCCTGGAGCGCGCTGTGCACAGGCAGCGGCAGGCCTGCCTCTGCTCCTTGCACAGCACACTTAATCTCCGCATGGCTGTGGACAGTAATCAGTAATGAAGTCATTACATGCAGGCGGGGTGGAGAGAGACTGTCTGCCAACCTTCTCCATTAAGCGCAGGTACTTCAGCACATCTCTAATTAAGATCGAGGCTTGAGTTCCAATTGACAAAGCACTCCATCCCCACGATATGCAGCCGGGAGGCTGGAGGGCAGAGCTAATGCAGTGAGTGGGTAATGGCGTGGATAATTCCAATAAAGATTTCCAATTATACCAGGTTCTGGAGGTTAACTGCGCTCCCCAGAGAGGGAGCCCGTCCTCTCCTGGTTGTGTCAGGAGCCCGGCGAGGGGCCTGGTCTCTCCAGGTGTGTCAGGAGCCTGTGGCTAAGTGATTTGCCTGGAGTCGAAGGGCAGCTCCTCAGAACCCAGGACTCCCCCTAAGCTCCCAGGTCCACAGCATCAACTATTCCCGATGGGATTCACCCCAGGGAACACGAAAGACCCTCAGGTCCCTGGGAAAGATGGGGGCCAGGTAACTCCCAAGAGAGTGGCACTGCTTTATTTTCACTCATTCAGAAATTTGGAGAAAACATGTTGACATTTGCTAAGGATCCCACTCTTTCCCGAGGGAACCAAGCTTGACTGTGTTAACGTTAGATTCATACCTAAGGAACACACACCGTATGTGAGTGAGGAGGAGGGAGGATTTAGCCATTGTAGCGTCAAGCATTAATTTATCTTTAGAAGACTAGGAGACAGAGGGGTGGAGGAGGAGGTTCCCAGCAGAATGTCTGTGAAGCGCAGGAAGGCTCCTCATCCACCAGGGGGCGCTCTCCAAGCCTGGCTCACTTTGCACCCACATGTGTTCTACCTGCATGGCCAGCTAGCTGACCTACCCGCTCACCTGCAAGAGGTAGACGCCTGCCCATGTGAGCACTTAACCAAATATTTGGGTTTTCTCTGTTTCCTTGCTCTTTTCCAAAAGGCCAACCACCACGAGTGACCAAAAAGCCTCCAGGTTTTCACAAATTATCCCTCCCTGTGGTTTTCGTGATGATGGCTGCCGCAGTAGTCCTGGGTGCCTCGGGGCCCCCTCTGCACAGCGGATGTGGCCACTGGCAGCTGAGTCTCTGCACCTTTGGACAATCCCGCAGAACCCAACAGATCGTTAGGCCACATGTTCTTAAAGACCTCTACTAAGGCAATCCCTGAATTCTATGCAGCTTTAATTTCACATTATTTTCTTCGGAGGCATTATCATTAACCCATTTTTATGGACCATTTTAAAGGTTATTTCACAAAATACTTGTTATATGCCTACATCTTGGAAAGCAAGGGCCGCTTTTGAAAAAAAAAGGTTGTGAGGGGGGAAAAATCAACATCACCAAGTCCCCAAGTCTTTTTTTATTGTTTCAATAAAGGAGTTTGCGATGGTCATACATTTAAAACCCCTCCCACCAGCCGCCCCATCCCCCAGGAGGCCCGGAGAAGAGTTGGTCTGCAAGTTTTCAGAGCAAAGTTGGAAAAGTTATACTTTTGTCACAAGAGAAGAAGTGGCTTTAATAAAATATTTTAAAATTTAATAAAGTATCCAAGAAAGCAAGTAATAAAGCAAGAGAAAGGAAATCTTGATAAAATTATCCGGGTGAGCAGACCGCAGCAGGAATTAATCTAAACCCCACAAAGGAGGCACGGAGGCAGTCCACAGCCCCTCCCGCCCAGGCCGAGGAGCCCACCCTCAGGAGCCCTCGGCAGCAGCTTCTGCGAGAAGCCTTGGTGAGTTAAACAGAGAATCTTGTCACTTGGTGAGGGTGGGGGGGAGATTATGAAGATAGCAGAGGAGAAGGCACATGAACAGGAAGCCAGTAACAGTGGATTGGGTGGGTGGTTTCTGACTTACCCGCAGACTTGGCTCTCCCTGCTTTTGGTGGTTGCAGGACTTACCGCTCCCTCTGTTGGGCATTACAGTTGACCCCAATCACGTGGAGGTTAGGGGGCCAACCCCACCACCTGCAGTTGAAAATCCATGTATAACTTTGGACTCCCAAAAAAACTTAACTACTAATAGCCTACCACTGACCGAGAGTCTTACCAATAGCTTAAGTAGTCAGGCAACACGTTTTGTATGTCCTATGTGTTCTTACAATAAAGTAAGCTAGAGAGAACATCTATGAAGAAAATCACGAGGAAGAGAAAAAGCATCTACAGTAACACGTGCATCTACTGAAAAAAACCCTCCTGTAAGTGACCGCGCTCAGCTCACACCTGGCTGCCCCAGGGTCAGCTGCGCTTCCCTGGGGGCCCTGGGCTGGGGTTGGGGGGGCGGGGTGAGGCATGCAGCACAGCCTCTGTCTGATGGCAGAAGTGGATGCAGCCATCTCCTCTGCTGGCACCTGTGACCCTCTTCCCAACCTTAGTCCATAGAACCTAGGCTCCTGGGAGGCCCAGGCAGGCACAAAGCCCAGCCCATTAGCACCGGCACCTCGGGAGGCCCCATCGCCTGGCCGGAGGAATCCCAGTTGCACAACAACACAGTAGCTGCAGCATTCAACAATGTACTTCAACTCAGACACTCAGTTTACACACACACACACACACACACACACACACACACACACACCAGTGTGTGGGAGGTCACAGAGAACTAGAGGTTGTGAAAGACATTCTGTAAAAACTGCCTAGAATATAGTAAGCACAACAAATCGTAGCAAACATGAGTGATGAAGACACTGAGATATATGACAACAAGGTGGGGCCGGGCCCTGAGGAAGGGATGCCCAATGCTTTGCCCACCCCCCACGCATTGGCTCACCATGAAGGCACAGCTGGCTGTCTGGGTTTTGATTGGGTCACTCATGACTGCGAATAAGCATGGGGGCTCCACTCCCTCAGCCAAGCAGTCACTGAGCATGTGCTGTGCGCCAGGCCCTGTGCTCGGCACTTACAGGCAGACCCTCCAGCCCTAAGAACAGATTCTACCAGCACCCACCTCCCTGACAGACTCAGGGTCCAAGTTCACGCTTGGGGCCTGAACCCAGGCTCCAGGATCCCAGGGGCCAAGCACCTCACCCAGACACATACACCGCACACGTGTCCAGACCTCCCCCAGCACGAGACAGCCTGGCCACGCGCCCTGTCCTACTGGTGCAGAGCCGCCCACAGGGCTGTGGCCAGATGGCAGGGCAGAATGACCAGCCCGCTCCTCCTCCTCCTGTCCGAAGCCCCTGCTAGGAAGACACCCAAGATCCCCTCCCCTTTTGTCTTTCCTCCGGAGCACAATTCGCTGCCATGTGTCTGCTTGGCTGGCCCGTCTTTCCCACAGACTGCCCCTGACATGCCGGTCCCCTGGTCCCAGTGGAGCTTGAGTGAGGACCTCGAGGGGCAGGGTGGCTCTCAGCCTAGGCTGCCTGAGCACCTTCTTGGCCCAGCACTCCTGCCTGCTCCACAGCAGAGGCCACACGGCCCAGCGCTCTGTCCTCACTGCAGGATGCTTCACCTGGGCTCCTCCAGCAGCAATAGCATGGCCAGGCCAGCCCAGGTGGGGGAGCTATCACCAGCCCTAGGGACACTCAATTTAGGAGCAGGGATAGGGGAGGCCCAGGGCATGTAGCCCCAAATCCCAAGTCCCTGGTCCGTTTAAGGATTCTGTGAGCTCCCTAAGGTCCTGTAGGGAATCCCCTGTATGTTGAAATTAGCTGAGCTAGGGTGGGTTACTCACACCTGAGGACCATGAGCAAGATGGGGCGCAAAGGAAACATTTCATAAAAATGAAGGGGAAATGGGTAGAGGGAGGGAGTGGAGGGAGAAGACAGCTGATCCAGTTTGTAGTCCTTACCACGCATGCTCAGCTGCCCACCTCTCCTGTGACCCGCATCGCTGTCCTCCGCTGAAGCCTGATGCTGCCGGATGTTCTGTTAGGCCCTCACACAGCTCACCTGCCCGCCTCTATCACATCCAGCCTCATACATCGCAGGCATGGACGTGGTTAGGGTCTCACACAGCCTACCTGCCGCCTCTGTCGCAGCCCTGCACAGCTCACCTTGAACGGGGGAGAGAGTGTGCCACTGCGGGCTCTCAGGTCGCTGTGACCCTGGAGCGGAGCACGTGCTCTGACTGAATTCTGAACGTCTCAAAACGGATGCATTTGGTAGTGGGATTTCAAAGGATGTGTTCCTTGTTCCCTCCCCTTCATATCCCAGTCCTTCAAGAAAAATTAACTGTGGCCTTATGCATTGCTTTCTAATGAAATTTCAATGTGTTCTGAGTATTTTCAGCCTTTACAACTTTACAGAAATGAAAATATAAAAACCTTCAAAAGACTTCAAAGCAGAGTTAGCCACAACATATACAGGTATTTAAGCTGTATTTCTTTTTGACCTGGTTTGTCTGCACGTGTTTCCACCCAGGAGCTCTCCCCTCTCCTCTGTTTTCTCCCTGATCTAACAGCCGCGGAGCACAGGGCCTGAGGTGCTGGGCAAGGGACTGCGCCATGCCTGCAAGGACAATCTAACTGAGTAGCCAACAGTCCTCGGGGCAGGTGACACTGCTCTCTCGGTGACAGACCAGGGGCTGAGCCCAGAGGCCATGAGGGTGCGTGAGCCAGAGTCCTCACAGAGCTCGTGCTTCTAGACCGGACACCGTGCACACATTCCCTGTGCACAGCACTGCTCTGTGACAAGTGACAGCAAGGGCAGCGGCTTAGACAAGCTGCCGTCTTACCAGTCCAGGCCAGGAGGCCGCACGGTCTGAGTGGGCAGGTGTGTCCCCTGGAGTTCAAGGGAAGACAGTGTTTTCCCAGAAGGTGGGGCAGGAGCACCACAAACCTTATAGTTCTGCTCCGGAGGGAGACCTCTCCCCACCCACCCCTGTGGCTTTACAGAAAGTCCCACTGTCAGGCATGTGGCCGTTTGGGGTCCCTTTCCCACCCATACACAGGACACCATGGCCTGCGGGGGTCACAGGTCTGGGCCTCATCTCCCCCCCGGGGTGGAGGGACAGTTGTGTCATCTCAAACCACCTGATGGTCTGCACCGGACCCTGGGAGATGCACATGTGGAAACAGCAGGCACACCGGGCACTGGAGCCACACAGACTAGTCACCACACTCTGCTGTTATCCTCACCGCGACACTCACTCAAGTTAACAGATGCGACCGCAGATACCTTCCTGGTCAGGATGGAGAAAAAAGACTCTTCCATAAAAGTGTGTCGGTAGATAAAGGCTCGGGACATTCTAAAGACCTGGCAAAACATGAAGAAGATCTTTTTCTTTTTTCTCCACAAAACGAGGTCTTTGGAATCTAGGGGACTTTTCCCAAAGGGATAGGATTATGGTTACTCCTACATTAAAAGGCGTGAGGCCAATGAAAACGTAGCAACTTTTTAAATCAATAATTGATCATTCAATCAAAGGATCTGGCAACAGAGAAAGAGTGTCCTCTCCCTTCCTCCTCCTGGAAGAAGCAGATGCACCTGCTACAAATGAGTCGGCCTCTGCATCGCAAAAGCTGTCCTCAGAATGACCCGGATGCTGGCTGACACGCCAACTCCCGGCCCGCACGTCCAGGCGGGGCTGAGCGGGCACTGCTGACACTGTGCCTGGCTCTCAGTGCCCGTTCTGGCTGCTCTGGCCTCAGGGCCCCACTGATAGCCCCCTCTGGGATCAGAACAGAGGTCCTGCCTGTTGCCCCGGCGGAATGCGGTAAAAATCAAATCCGAGAATTAGAAAAGGAAATGGGTTTATTTTTCTCTGAGGGGAAGAAATCTTTGCATGAAGAATGACTATAAGAAACACAAACCTTTGTAAAAATTACAAGATGTCTACTTATGGATGCATATGTCTTAAGGACATAATTTTTATTTTACAGACAAAATTAGTTTTCCTCTTAATAAAAGTTGTGTGATTAAACTTAGTAAAATTTGACTTTTAAAGACGAAGAATGTAGGCTACCATCCTGAAAAATGAACAGCCCTGTCATCAACATTAATATTGTCATTAGCAGTGTCACTCTCTGGGTCTGCCGGCACTGGTCCCCACACCTGTCTTTTCCCGAAGTGGTCAGAATCCACCCAACAAACCGAGTGGGGAATGAGGAAGTCCCAGACCACGTCTTCCTGGGCATTCTATTGTTCCCATTGTTATTCACAGAAGTGGGAGGTGGCACCAATAGGAAGATGAGCCACTCCTCTGTCTCCCCTGCACTATCTGTGAGCAGGACTGAGAATGTATTTGTCACTGTCATGTCCATTTACAGACGGTTCACCATGATGAGAGGAGTCGCAGGCCTGGCTGGGAGGCACATTCGCCCTCCTAATCGATGATGGGAGCGAAGTAAGTGCATCTCTCCATTCTGTGAACAAAGAGCACAAAAGGGTTCAGGAGTAATAAGAAAGATAAATACCTTTGCAACAAAATTTCAGCTGCAGCAATTTTCCATTTATATCTTCTCCCTGAATCATGCAGCCCTGAGCCTCATCATGCCAAGTCACTTCCTGTCTAATGCTTCCTGGAGAATCGGGATCGCAGCCGTGGTGCCTGGCAGTGCACAACTCGCCCCAGTAATAGGACTTCTCAGGCGATTTCCTCGTCTTTCTTAGGCCTCAGTCTCAGCATCCTCCAGAGAAGGGGTGCCAGCCATGCCACCGGCACAGGGCTTAGAGGCCAGTACCCTGGCACTCATGGTTGGAAGCTGACCATGACCATGGATTTCCAGGTGAGACCACGGCGTGGGGCGTGGCTGTCAGCAGCAGGTGTGGCCTCGGTTAGCTAAGCGATTTCGAGTGAGTCAGGGGGACGTCAGGGAATGCACACAAAAGTATACATGGTGAGAGGGCAACAAGATGGCGGCAGAGGTAAAAGCCTAACTGCAGCCGCACTCAACAATTTCAAAAAATACAACTAAAATATAAAGTGGACACTATCCAGAACTACAGGAAAGTTGATTGACTGGGAATTCTACAACTAGAAGGAAAGAGAAAACCTGAAGGACAATCAGAGGAGCTGTAAACGCCTAAGGTATGGAGACACTGTGCATGCGCGGGGAGAGGAGGGAGCAGGAGAGGAGGGGCGGCTGAGTGCCTGGCTGGCCTTCCCTAGCGGGAAGGAGATAAAAGCTCCGGACTGTGCTGAACCCCAACTCCGACTGCACTGAACCCCAGTTCTGGGCGAGACCCTGGGGTCCCAGCCTCATACAGGGGGAATCTGGGCTGTAAGGCTGAAGCTCAGGGGAGCGGCAAGAAAGGCAGAGCTCCGGAGTCCCGCACATTTGCGAGCAGAGGAGGGACTGTTCACTGAGCTGCTGAATTGCCCCAGCGGGAAGGAGACAAAAGCTCAGGACTGTGCTGAGCCCAGTTCTGACTGCACTGAACCCCAGTCCTGGGCAAGACCCTCAGGCCCCAGCCTCATACAGAGGGAATCTGGGCTGTAAGGCAGAAGCACAGGGGAGCAGCGAAAGGCAGAGCTCCAGAGTCGCGCACATTTGCGCGCACAGAGGACAGAAGGTTGATTGGGCTGTGAGATTGCCCTAGTGGGAAGGAGACATAAGCTCTGGACTGTTCTTAACCCCACTTCCAACTGCTCTGAACCCCAGTTGTGGGCTTGTTGGGGGAGAGACTACACTGTCTGATAGCGGGCGAAGCTCTAGGGCGCCTTTCTCTCAGAGGTGCTTGCAGCCAGTACCAAAGGACACTGAGGTACACTGAGACTCAGGAACCTCCGAGGGCGGGGCTAACCGGAAGCCAAGGCTGTAGGCTCCACCCTGAAACTCTGCCCCATCCAAGCTGAACTCAGAGAGGCTTTTGAAGGTTTCCAAGTCTAGTGGAATAAGGTTGTCTCCTGGCACAGACACAGCTGATCCTCCCAACCTACCAACTCAGGGAAGCAGCGAAAATGTCAAAACGAGGAAACAGATCACAAACGAAAAAAATGGAGGACAAAAATCGACTGGATATAGAGTTCAAAACCACGCTTATAAGGTTGTTCAACAATCTCTTAGAAAAGGCTGATAAAATAAATGAGACCTATGAGGATATGAAAAGGGATCAACAAGAAATAATAAAGGGTCAACAAGAAATAATAAAGGGTCAACTAGAAATAAAGAATACATTCTCTGAAATAAAAAATATTATACAGAGTCCTAAAAACAGATAGGAAGATTGCAAGAATCAAGTCCAAGATTTGGAACACAAAGAGCCAGAGGACACTCCTCCGCAGAAGCAAGAAGACAAGAGAATCCAGAAAGTTGAAGATGGTGTAAGAAACCTCTGGGACAACTTCAAGCGAACCAACATCAGAATTATGGGCATCCCAGAAGATGACAGAGAGCAAGATACCGAAAACATATTGAAAGAAATAGTGACAGAAAACTTCCCCCACCTGGTGAAAGAAATAGACTTACACGTCCAGGAAGCACACAGAACCCCAAACAAAAGAAATCCAAAGAGGACCACACCAAGACACATCATAATTAAAATTCCAAGAGCTAAAGACAAATAGAGAATATTAAAAGCAGCAAGACAAAAGCAGGTAGTTACCTATAAAGGGGCACCCATACAACTGTCAGCTGATTTCTCAACAGAAACCATGCAGGCCAGACAGGAATGGCAAGAAATATTCAAGGTGATGAATAACAAGAACCTACAGCCAAAAATACTCTACCCAGCAAAGCTATCACTCAGAATGGAAGGCCAGATAAAGAGCTTCACAAATAAATTTAAGCTAAAGGAGTTCATCACTGCCAAGCCAGAATTACCGTATTTGCCGGCGTATAAGACGATCTTTTGGCCCTGAAAAATATGCCTCCAAGTGGGGGGTAGTCTTATACGGCGAGTATATAACAAACTCTGTATTTTTAGTGGAAATGTTAGGGGGTAGTCTTATATGCCCAGTCGTCTTATATGCCGGCAAATACGGTATATGGATTGCTAAAAGGGGTTCTTTAGGAAGAGAAAGAAAATAAAGATAAAAATTATGAACAGACACGTAACTATCAACAAGTGAGTCTAAAAACCAAGGGAAGTAAAAATCATGATGAACAATATTAACTGGTGAATATAATAGAATCAGAGGTATGGAAGGGGAGTGGACTGATGATTCTCGGGGAAATGGGGAGTGGGGTGGGGTGGGAAGAGACTGAACATAAACTGCACCTATGGATGAGGACAATGGGGGATGGGGAAAGGGCAGAGAGTTGAATGGGAACTTGGTGGAGGGGAGCAATGGAGGGGGGGAATGAGGAACATTTGTAATAATATGAACAATAAAGATTTATTTTAAAAAAAGAATTTTAAAAAAGTATACATGGTGACACTATAGACAAAACAGCAATAATGGACAGAGATTTGTTTTCAGTTATATTAACAGCTTTAAGATATAATTTGCACAACATAAGTTTATATGATGAAAATATATAGTTCAATACTTAAAAAAAAAAAATCTAGAGATGTGAAACCTCCATATTCTAATCTTAAGACACTGTCCTTACCTTAAAAAGGAACCCTGCACCCACTAACGGTCCTCCCCTCCCTCAGCCCCTCACGAGCACTAAGCCAGCCCTGTGTCCAAGCACTGGCTGTCCTGCACGTTCCCTGTACATGGAATCATGCGGCTTGTCCCTGTGTGAGTGCTTCCTTCACAGAGCACCCTGCTGGGGATCCGCATGGTGTTCTACCAAGGGCTCCATTCCTTCTCATGGATGGTTAGCAGCCACAGTATGGACAGACCATGTTGCGATGAGCCTTCATCAGCTGTGGACACAGGGCTGTCTTCACAAGGCCAAAACGGGTGAAGAATTATGACTCTATTAGGTCACCTGGAAACCCAGATGGGCTGAGCCCCCAACACCCAAAGATGGGGAGCCAGCGGTTTTTAAAGGACTCCAGGTGGGTGCTTTCTGGGTGGAGAATTCTTTGTGCAGGTCCGGATTCTGGGAAACTGCGGAGGGGAGAGAAAATGGTCTTAACAAGTCAGATGTGGTACAAGCAAGTGGAATGTCCATTGGAAGTGGCCTAAAGGTCATTCCCAGGGGAGGGAAGATCACTTCAATTATTTGATCAGACCTAACAGGACCATGCCACTTAACCCTACTCACAATCCTGTGACAATTTCCTCATTTTATAGAAGGGGAAACTGAGGCTTGCCCAAGGTCACATCCTAGGAAAAGGTGGAGATCAGACTTAAAGCCAAGCTTGTCTGGCTCCAAAGCCCAGGCTCCCAGCTAGGCACTCTGTGGAGATCCGGGTGGAACAGCAGGGCGGGGGAAGGTGGGCCCAGTGAGAGGGTGGAAGGCTTGTCTCTCAACTTTCCCCCGCAGGACCACCTGACCATGCTCCCTGCACAGCCACCACTCCCTGCCCCCAGGACACTCCCTGCGCCCCTGTCAGCAAATCGTAACCACCTCTTAAAAGCTGCCTCTCATTGCAGGGCATTAATCCTCCCACAAGAGAGTCCCCCTGAACCAAATCTCATTAATAAAAGACAAGAAATAAATGTGCATCAAGGCCTTGCAGAGCCTCCCTGCAGCAGCTCACACTGCCACCCCGGCCCAGAACTACAGGACTTTTCTCAGCAGACCCATCTCCACTCCTTCGCGATGCCCACTGGTCATCAGCTGGAAGGAGCCCTCTGAACTGGAGTTTACCTGGGTGCTCCCACTCCGTGCCTCCTCTGAGAAAAATGCAGTCCTCCCCTCCATGTTTGATTTGACCCTTTGTTACTGAGCACTGTCTTGGCTTGGGAGAAGAAAGAGCACATAGTTGGAGACCCCTTCACTCCGGAGATGTTCCGGAACATGGGAGTATGTCGTGGAGTTGTCACCTGGAGCCAGTGTGGTGGCAGATCTGAGCGCTGCTGGCAGGAGGCTGCAGCCTTGCCTAGCGCACCCTAGCAGAGCAGACCTGGCTGGCCCTGGTGAGGTACTCTGCTATACTACACAGTCTGAAAATCTGCTTATGGTTGTGGAGCCCAAGGGCAGGGCCCAGGATGGGCATGGGCGGCAGGCGGCAGGCAGCACAGGCATCCACAGGCTACAGCAGGAGCTGGGCCAAAGCAGGTGTCCCCACGCCAGTCCCTCAGGGGCACCAGACGCTTCTCTGAAAGCTTGGGGGACTGGCTTTGCTCTGTCTCCCCCATGGCTTCCTGATTACCATTCAAGTTTACTTAGGCTTGTTCCCCACAGACAAGTGGACTCCCTAGTACCCTCCTACTCTCTCAGAGGCCAGCAGACCAGGGAGGGAGTCTCCTTGTGCCTTCTCTGGCCACAAGGGACATGTTCGAAGAGCAGGGAGGCGCTAGCCCCCAGCCAACACCATGGGCCTTTCTCGCTGCAGCTGCCTCCAACTGCAGGCTGCTGTCCTTTGCATCTCTTCAGGAGCCTGAGCTCCGCTCCCTGTGGTGCCCACAAAGCTGAAGGCTTAAGGCTATCACTGATGTGCATAGGGAGGCCGAGAAAGGGGAGCCCACAGATGCCTGGGAGCAGTTCTGAACAATGTCTTAACACAGCCTAGGCTCCCAGCATCTTGGATAAATTGGAAACATTCTCCTCTGTCAACACAGCTACCTGCCACGTCCTCCATTGTTGGGCTGTGTGCTCCCCCTTAACACCAGGGTTCTGGGCTTGAATGCAGGGGCTCCCCCATAAGACCAGGGTGCTGGGGCTACATGTAGGGGTTCACCCATAAAGACTAGGGTGTTGGGGTGGGATACAGGGGCTCACCCATACAGACCTGGGTGCTGGGCTGGACGCTGGGGCTCACCCATAGAGACCAGGGTGCTGGGGCTCACTCATACAGACCAGGGTGCTGGGGCTGGATATTGGGATTCACCCATAAAGATGAGGGTGCTGGGGCTGGACTCAGGAAGCTGGGAACCAAGGTTGCAGGACTGGGGACAACCACTCCCACTGACATCCCTGCAAAGCCCTGTGGTCTCACTCCCACAGCAGCTTTAAAATCTGAGGGCATTTGGGGGTTTGTCATTAGGGTGACAAACTCATCCCTGGGAATTTCTCTGATTCAGCACTGAAAGCTCCATGTCTGGGGAAACCCCTCAGTCCTGGGTAAACTGTGGTAGGAGGTGGGGGTGGTCACCTTAGCTATCTCCTCAATCTTTACTGGACAATTCCTACCATATTTGTATTCATGTCTTTTCACAATCTGCACCCACAGTGTGTCGGGAACTGTCCTAGGTGCTGAAAACACAGCCTTGAACAGAACAGGCCATTCCCAGCTCCTATAAAAGAGGCCCTGATATGCAGGATGCATGCCATCTTGGAGGCACTGCAAGGAAATTGCTGGGCCTGCACCAGAGTGAGTGTGATCAGCAGGGACAGGGAAGAAGAGTGAGGGAGGAGGTGGGGGAGGACTGGTGAGGAAGGAGGGTGAGGGAGGAGGAGGGTAAAGTAGGAGGGTGGGGGAAGAGGGTGGGAGAAGAGGACTAGTGATGGGAGAAGGGGGAGGAAGAAGAGTGGGGAGGAGGGTGGGAGAGGAGGGTGGGAGAAGAGGACTAGTGATGGGAGAAGGGGGAGGAAGAAGAGTGGGGAGGAGGGTGGGAGAGGAGGACTAGAAAAGGGAGGAGGGTAGAGGAGGAGGGGGAGGGAAAAGGGTGAGGAGGAGGGTAGGTAAGGAGCCTTGGTGAGGGGAGGAGGTGGGGGAGGAGGTCTGGTGAAGAGAGGAGGGTGGGGGAGGAGGAATGGTGAGGGGAAAAGGGTGAGGGAGGAGGGTGGGGTAAGGGGGCTGGTGAAGGGAAAAGGGTGAGGGAGAAGGGTGGGGAGGAGAGCAAGGGAGGAGGACTGGTGAGGGGAGAAGGGTGAGGGAGGAGGGTATGGTAAGAGGACTGGTAAAAGGAGGAGGATGGGGAGGAGGAGGGTGAGGGGAGGAAGATGGGAAAGGAGGGGAGGGAAGGAGGGAAGAAGCAGCAGAGGCAGAGGGCAAAGTGGTAGGTCATGAGTCCATGTTGCATTTAATTACATTTTCTTGATAGCAGGGCAGTAAAGCATGTGGTTCTGATAGCTGGTAATTGCCTTCTCTTAAGGAGAGATGCCTTTGTTTAGAAATATACCTTAAAGCCACAGGGGTAACGGAGGTCCTAAAATGAGGGGAACAGGAATCAGGAAGTGAAGAGGTCAGCAGGTTGCTGTGCATTGGAGGGGCACAGGGATGTGGTGGTGAGAGAAGGGGAACAGGTGAGGGTGAGGTGAGGGAGCCAGCCCCGCCCACTGGGACCTATAAGGAGCTGACATCCGGTGGGAGCTGAAAACTCTTCCTGATTCCCACATGCAGTGGACCTCAGATGGTGTCCATCCTGGTGACTCCTGAGGGATGCGTTCCATAGCTATGTGACAAACAGTAGGGAGACCAAGTGACGCTCTCCTCAGGTTTGATCCAGACCCTACTTCCCATGCCTGGAGCCCTTGTTCTTAGGACCCCGACACGCTATTGATTGTGATCTTACTGGTCATTGGAACACATTCCTAGTCGGGCTGTTCCCAGCTGGGGTGGTGGGCCCGGCTTCTCTCTAGGAGCCAGTGGGTGTGATGGTGCCCTGGCACCTGAATGGATGGGACAGAAATGCGTGCACTGAGCAGGGTCTCCTGAGTCCAGGTTTCCACTTGGTCAATCGCCAACACCAAGGGGAAGGCTCACCCAGAAAGGTGACACCCACCATGTGAAAACGACTGTTCAGTGTGCTGAGACCTTGCATACACCCCCACCCTTGAAGATCCTATTATGTACCAACCTGATGTTATAACTGGGCTTGTAAAAATGTATAAAACTTTATAAACGAGGCTCAGAGAGCATAGAAGCAGCCTAAGGTGCACAGCTTATGGGAAAGAGACAGGTGCTGACATGAGTTCCTCCCAAAACCCACAGATGCACACTGCACGTGCTTTCTAGAGCTAACTTTCCCTTGGTTCCTGCCTAAGTGAGGGCTATGTCCACATGACTTACATTCTGCAACGTACATCACTATAACGGGCCAGACTGCAGGGAGACTCCTGACTTTAAACGAGATTGTTTCACTGGGCACATGGTCGGAGGGAGTGACCTGAGAAAGGCAAGCCCAGGGAGGCCCTGAGCTACAGGCCTCAGCCTCACCCCAAGCCAGCGGTGCCCCAGCCACTCCCATAGCAGCCTCAGCACAGAGGCTCCCCCAAGCGGCCGCACTCAGGATCTGTGGGTCCCTGATATGGGGTAGTGTTCCTTGTGTGTGCAGCTTATTGAACACAACAGGCCACTTCCTGTCTCTCAAGCTGAAGCCCCGCCTCCTCGCCACTTTTCTACTCCGGGAGGAGAGGTGCTCCCTCTGCACATTCTCTGCGTTATTGAAGGAACTCGTTTTCACAGATAACTCAGTACAAACTGCCTGAAAGAAAATGTATTTTGTTATTACTTGGAATACAAAAGGCAATAATGTTGAAATGAAATGCAGGTGAAAATGAAATCACAGAATAAAATACATGAAATTTGGCAATTTAAGCTGAATCCCTCAGCTTATGTAGGTTGAACAAGTGGCTCAACTGATGTTTTTACCCCCTAATGTGTGCTGGGAAACCGTGAACCCCCCTCTGTTGTAGCTGACGACCTAATGCTGTGTCATAATTTGTAGGGAAAAAAATGTTCATTGTGAGGGCGTCCCCACACAGGACAGTGTGATGGGAGGAAACAAGAGTGACTTCCTGCCTCTCAAGCTGAAGCCCCACCTCCTCGCCACCTTTCTACTCCTGCAGGAGAGGTGCTCCCTCTGCACATTTTCTGTGTTTGCAGGGAGGACACCAAAGTCCTAGCCAGTGAGATGCCACTCAGAGCCTCTAGGTGTCTGGACTCCTGAAGCAGAAACAGCAGCACAGACTTCACTTGTTCTTTCTGCCTCGAACGAAGTCTGATGGCAGAGCGGCGGCATCCACTTTGTCACCATGAGGAAGAGAAGGGCAGAGGCACTGGTTTTGAGGCTGCTGAGCTGCAGAACCAGTGCCAAGAGCTGTCTCCTGACTGCTTGTCATTTAAGAAAACAAACCTTTGTCTGGCCAGTGTGGTTCAGTGGTTGAGCATTGACTTCATGAACCAGGAGGTCATGGTTCGATTCTGGATTAGGGCACATGCTTTGGTTGCAGGTTCAATCCCCAGTATGGGGTGTGCCATCAATGATTCCTTTTTTAAAAATATATATTTTTTATTGATTTTTTTACAGAGAGGAAGAGAGAGGGATAGAGAGTTAGAAACATTGATGAGAGAGAAGCATCGATCAGCTGCCTCTTGCACACCCCCTACTGGGGATGTGCCCCCAACCAATGTATATGCCCTTGACCGGAATCGAACCTGGGACCTTGCAGTCTGCAGGCCGACACTCTATCCACTGAGCCAAACCGGTTTTGGCATCAATGATTCCTTTTCATCATTGATATTCCTCTCTCTCTTTCTCCCTTCTCTGAAATAAATAAAATATATATTTAAAAAATAAACAAACCCTTAGTTATTCAAGCTATAGTGAGCACAGCTTGTTTTTTTAGCCAAATTTTTTTAAACTGGTGTATTCCTTGTATTATGAGAAGGGGATACAATGGGTACATATTCTTCTTGATAGTGATAATAACAAAAATAGAAATGTAGGTGTTTAATAATTAAAGGTAACTATTAATGGTAATAAATAGATTAAGATTTAAGATTACAAGAAAAATTATCAAAAACAATACAATCTTACAGCCAAGAAAACTGCCAGAAAGCATAAGAACAGGAAATGGGACGCCAAAATGAAGCCGAGCACATCATATCCTTTACAACAGACCAGCTGAGCTGGACTTCCTGGTAAGTGATAAAATTCTCATATTGGTACATACATACCCAAGTGTGTCTACAAAAGACACACCAACAAAGTGATGAAGACAAGTTAAAGGCAGAAGAAGTAGTTGCAAAAACATAGTAATTAGAATAATATATACTATGAGGTTAAATGAGAAAATCTCATCATTACTTCCTACACACAAGCAGGCATGGGAAGGCAGCTGATGAAATTCAACATTCACTTCTGACAAAGCCTTTTTTTAAAAAAAAAAACAAAACTTCTTAATAAAATCAAACCAGGAGGAAATGTGCTATCATTGTAAAGAATAACCTTATTCATGCAATGCCACACTGAACAGTGAAATACTTACAGAATTATAGTGTCCATTAAAAGGTAAGAAAGAATCTCCACCACTTTGTAATGTTGATTGTTCTATCAAAAGTAATGAAACACTTCAAAATGAGCTGTTGGAAATACAGAGACAAAGGTTACTATTTTCATATCCACCCCTCCCCCCCAAAACACAGCAAAGCCTACCTGGAAACAGAATCGCCAAAAAGCTTTGAGGTACTAAAGAGAATTCCCTAAGTCTATGTAATAACCAGCTAGAAAATATAGTAAGAATTTCATGTGTAATAGCCACAAAAATATAACATACCTCAGGATAATCTCAATAAGAAACGCACAGGACTTCATGGAAAATAGTGTGACACTTCACTGTGAATACAAAAGATGATGAAGAAATGGAGAGATGCAGATCATATAGTTGAACAAGAAGATATGATGTGGTGAGAACAGCAAAACTTTTTAAATTAAACTATAAATTTAATGAAATTCCAACTGAAATTTTAACATGAGCTTTTCTGAAGCTTGACAACAGGTTTCTGAAGTTTATCAAGGAGAATAAATGTATGAGATCCACCTACCAGTAAGAGAGAGAGAGAGAGAAAAAGAGAGAGATAGAGAGAGAGAGAGAGAGAGAGAGAGAGAGAGAGAGAGAGAAGGAGAAAGAAGGAGGGAGTGGAGAGAGATGAGGGTAATGGCATGGGAGTGGCTTGTCTCAACAAAGCATAGAATCATCTGTTACTACCCAGGAACAATAATAAAGATCACCAGAATAAAAATAAAAATTTAGAGACAAACCAAGTATAGTGTGTGATAAGAGTGACATTTAACATCAATAGCACAAAAGTGGGTAATCCAATAGATGTGACAACCAGTTAATCATTTAGGATAAAACAAAGTTGGATTCCTACTCCATAACTTACATCAAAGTAAATTCCAGAGTCCAGTGGGAAGTATGGTTGTAGGAATGTATGCGTTACATATGTCATGTTTCTAACACAGAAAGAGATCTCCTTAATAAGAAACAAAAAAGCTCCCCACAAGAAAATGGTTAAACTATGAACAAGTGAGGCACAAAAGAAATGCCAGTGTTCAAACTCACCGGAAACAAAATGAATTCAATGACAAAATGTGAGTTCTCACTGAAGGCGGTGATGCTTACTGGTGGTTGGGTAAAGGGGTGACTGGAAAGGAACAGTGCTGCTATGGGGGTGTTTGCGGCCATCTAACTGGTAAGAAAATATCCTAACACAGGCCCTCTGTCCCTCTGCGGGGTCTATGGGACTTACATCCTCCAAGTCAGTCACCCCCGGGGCAGAGGAACAGGCTGCCTGCTCTTGCCTCCACGTTTGATACTAGAGAACCAATGGTGTCTGGAGGAAGGTTTTTAAAAGAAGAGCCACAGAGCCTCTGGGCACCTGCCCATGTTTATATATTGAAGCGAGATATGTAAACATGGTCCAACATGTAAACATGCGAGTCACCCACCTGAATATCCACCCCCCTTGACTTCTTGAAAACCCCATGCTTTATGCACTTGGCCATTTAGCACAACCCATGGAAGAAAAGACTGATGACTATGACCGTCTCAACTTTAAAATCTCTCCTTGACAGAAAACAACATATGCCACATTAAAGACAAGTTCCGATCTCAAAATGTCTTTGCAATGCATATAAGTGACAAAGAAATAGTGTTTAGACTATATTAAAAATTCCTAAAGTTAGTAAGAAAAATGGACTCAACATGGACACTGACAATGCTGTGGAGAAGGCCTGGGGGAGGGCCCAGCAGCTGGCACCTCCAGGGAGCCCCTGGGGGGGGGGAGGGTACACCCTGCTTCCTGTTGCCATCTCCCCATAGACAACTCATGCAAACTTCACCATCAAAAAGCCTTCTCTTCCCTGCGTCTGTAGGCATCGCTCGGTCCATGGAAGCCCCCAAACTGGCAGGCAGAAGACTAGTATAATGAGCCCTTAAACACAGCTTTGAAGAGGAGTGTTTAACCACAGGGGATACATCCACAGTCTGTTGTTAAAGGAAGAGGGATTCCAAACATTATGTACAGCAAGATCCAGGCTCTAAGTAAAGAAATACACAGGCAGAGAAAACAGGCACAAGCAACTTGCTGAATAATCAAGGTTCTCTGCTTACTTGGTCACCACGCACTCCTTTCTCTCCTAGTTCTCCGTCGTCTCAGAGTTTTAATCTTCATGATGAACAGAATGCTTTCATGATTAGAAATGGTTTTGAAACCCTTGTTTCAAAAAACAACGCTACTGTTACATATATGTACTATGACAACATATATTTATATAGCATTATTTATATGTAAATATAGACTATGTTAAATATATATAATTTTCCTATTGCAAGTTCTGTGCTAAGTACCTGCTTGACTTGTAGGCCCACTTCCTAGGTGGTAGACTGAGGCTGACGTAGTGGACAACTTGCCAGGATTAGGAGCTCTGTCTGGTGTTGCTGGCACCCCTGCCCTCCACTATATGCTACTTGAGCAAATACTTAGCTGAATCCCCAAAATGAAGCTTCCGGGTGATGCAGGACCAGAACGGGCCTCCTGGCTGCCCCTCCACAGTGTTTCCCAAGGGTGAACCCAGGTGTGGGGGAGTTCCCCGTTCCTCCTTGCTTCACCAGACACAGCACCTCAAGGCAGAACTCGCCCTCGACTGACAAGTAGCAGCAGAGGCCGCTACACGGAAGTAACTGCGGGAAGGGACATTAGTGGAGCTGTGACCATGAGAGAGGGGCTCAGGCCGCTCCTGCAAACCTCACTGAATCCGGACACGTGCATCAGGCCTATTGCTGCTGGCCCAGTCACTCATCATCTCGCAGGTACTCACCACCAACAGGCCCATGCAACCTCGCCTTTACAACTTGCCTGTTACACTCGCAGGACCAAACCTAGACACAAGCCCAGCTGAATGCAGTAGCAGGCCCTGCAGGTGGGGCTGTCAGACCAGGTCTTCGAGGGGCGCCTCCCGCCTGCTCCAGTCAGCAGCGCAGGACAGTGGAGGTGGGGACCACTGCGCGAATTTCCCCTTCCTCTAGCTCCTGTCCGCCTCCATAGTTGAGACTGGAAAGCGGAAAAATGAAACATGATGGAACTCCTGACAGCAATCTCACTGCCTGAAGTCAAGACTGGTCAATTAGGGGCTCAGGGACTGCCTGGGGCAGGAGCTGCTCCCCTCGCACCTGCTGCTTGATCCAGGTGCGGGGGACATTCTCAGGGGCTGTTCTCTTCATGAGAATGTACTGATCTGTGAACAGACTGTGTCAGCTCCTGAAGGCGAGCTTTATTTCAATGAAAACTTTAAAATTGCACAGCTGAGTGAAGATATTCCCTTCTGGGCTGCCCGTGGCCTCTTTCAGCAACAATGGCCACGGGGCTCAGGAGGCGGGGAGCGAGGGCCTGAGCAGTGAGAGGTGTGGGTGTGACGTGTGCCAGGGGCACCTGGTGGCTTCTGAAGGCAGTCCAGGTTGTCACAATGGGGTGCTCCTATACACGGAACACGGAACCATCCCATCCTCCTTACAGGGCTAGGGACCTGACAGGAAATTGATGCCCACGGTCCCGGTCTGATGAGTAGGGAGGACCACAAGAGAGCCAGGGTTCCTGACTTCTGGCCTCTGATCCTCCTGCCGGTCTGACTTGTCACTGGCCCACTCACCTGTTCCCAATTTTCAGACTCAGGGTGTCCAAATGTTGAGTTTTAACATGTCCCATCCTACTGCCTCCCCTGGGAGACCAGGTGAACTGGGAAAATCCCACCCAGTTTGAGAAATCGAACAGTGAAACCATTTTCAGGAACAAATAAATGCCCTGTTTCCATGGTTATTGCTGTGGGTTACAGAGTCCTGGGGAGGAAGCTCCCAGCAGCCGGCAGCACCACAGGAGAACCGCAGTGTGGGTACACAGTGCCAGGCGATGCTAGTACATGAAGTGCTCGGAGGTGGGAGGTTTCTCTGGAGGTGCAGGCAGGTCCTGAACCATTTTTCTTCATCAGCCGGTCATGTTTCCGGGGCAGGAAGGGGAATCACTGTTCCCTGAGCTATTCATCTTCTCTCACCCAGAAGAGCATGCGTGCAGCTGTGAACCGTAAGCAGAGGATTTCAGAATTCGGCGAGAAGCTTTCTGGAAACAGCAGTCATGGTATTGATTTATTGGAACATTCAGATAGAACGGAGCCTGGATACAAGCAGTTGTGCAAATGGAGCCAAACCCAGCCAGCCATGCTTTGGGCTGTAATGTGGTTCCCACCCGTTGTTCTCCCCAGACCTCTACCACCTCAGGCTGCAACTGGACAGAAAGTGTGTGCAGAATCCAGACACTATGAAAAGGCACCCAACCCAAACTCCTGGCTCAGCCCCTCATCCCTGCCCAGCAGTGTGCTGGGGCTGGGGCTGCTCAGAGGATAGGGAGAGACAAAGAAAACTGAGGAGAGAAGCAAGCCACGCCTCCTGGAAGGTTTCCTAAGAACGCAGTAAGAAGCACACCCAGGACAGTCATATCTGAGCAACAACTAAAGACCTCGTGTCTCTGGTGGCTCCTTGTTGCCCTGACACTAGGCATCCATCACACAACACTGTCTCCTTGTAACTGCACCTTGATTTCCTCTGGGCATGATGCCTCATCTCTGTAAATCAAAGCCCTTGTCCTCAGGTGACAGGGAGACATGAGACCCAAGTGAGACCAGACAGACTCTTTCTTGGATATTTTTTGGAAATTTGGGCAGTGTATCCAAAGAACAGGGGGATATATCCTTCAGCAAGCACTCCCTGAGCACCCGCACTGTGTCAGACCTATTCTAGGTGCTGAGGGCACACAGGATGCACAGGGAACTGAGACCAGGACCCGGTGAGCCCATCGCCTAGCACCCAGCACCAAGCGCTGAGCTGGCAGAAGTACACAGGAACTGGTGACCATGTATGAACTGAAGCTGAGCTATTTCACAGTCGACCTGAAAGTTCATTTCCTTCCCTTGACTGAATCCATGCTATTTTTTCATTTCAATTTCTTCCCCCACTCTTTTTAAAAAAATCTTTATTAAGTATTGCATATAGTATTACATATATCTCCTTTCCCCCATTGACCTCTCCTGGCCACCCCCATCTCCCAGGAGATGCCCTCACTCCCCTAGTCTCTGTGTCCATTAGTTATGCTTACTAGTCCTTTGGTTGATCTCTTACCCCCCTTCCCTCTGAAGTTTGATTGTCTTTTCAATGCTTCTCTGTCTCCAGATCTGTTTTTGTTCATCAGTTTATGTTTTCATTATATTCCACAAATGAGTGAAATCATGTGTTATTTATCTTCCTCCAACTGGCTTATTTTGCTTAGCATAATGCTCTCCAGGTTCATCTATGCTGTTGCAAATGGTAAGAGTTCCTTCTTTTTTTATAGCAGCATAGTATTCCATTGTGTAGATGTACCACATTTTTTATATCCACTCATCTGCTGATGGGCACTTAGCTGATTCCAAATTTTAGCTATTGTAATTGTGTGGCTATGAACATAGGGGTGCATATATCCTTTCTGATTGGTGTTTCTAATTTTTTGAAATATATTCCTAGAAGTGGGATCACTGGGTCAAATTGAGGAAACTCCATACTGTTCTCCACAGTGGCTGCACCAGTCTGCATTCCCACCAGCAGTGCACAAGGGTTCCTTTTTTCCACATGCTCTCCAGCACTTGTGATTTGTTGATTTGTTGATGAATGCCATTCTGACAGGTGTGAGGTGGTACCTCATTGTTGTTTTGATTTGCATCTCCAGGATGATTAGTGACTTTGAGCATGTTTTCATGTGTCTCTTGGCCTTCTGTATGACCCCTTTCGAGAAGTGTCTATTTAGGTCCTTTACCCATTTTTCATTGGATCCTTTATAATCCTTTTGTTAAGATGTATGAGCTCACTATAAATTTTGCAGATTAGGTCCTTATTGGTTATAACATTGGCAATTATGTTCTCGAATGCAGTGGGCTTTCTGGTTGTTTTGTTGATGGTTTCTTTTGCTGTGCAAAAGCCTTTTATTTTGATGTAGTCCTAGTTGTTTATTTTCTCCTTAGTTTCCATTGTCCTAGGAGCAGTAAAGATATTGCTATGATTTATGTCTGATATTTTGCTGTCTATGGATTCTTCTAAGATTTTTATGGTTTCCCTTCTTACATTTAAGTCCTTTATCCATGTGTATGGTGTAAGTTGGTGGTCTAGTTTCATTTTTTTGCAGGTATCTGTCCAATTTCCCAAATACCATTTATTAAAGAGACTGTATTGACTCCATTGTATGCTCTTGACTCCTTTGTCAAATATTAATTGAGCATAATGGCTTGAGTCAATTTCTGGGTTCTCTTCCAGTTCCACTGCCTCTATGTCTGTTCTGGTGCCAGTACCAGGCAATTTTGAGAACAGTGGCTTTGTAATATAGCTTGATATCTGGTATTCTTATCCCTCCAACTTTGTTCTTCTTTCTCAAGATTGCTGTGGCTATTTGGGATCATGTTTTATTTCATATGAATTTTTGGAGAATTTTTCTAGGTTTGTGAAATATGCTGTTGTTGTTGTTTTTGTTTGTTTGTTTTTTAATAGGGATGGCATTAAATCTATATATTGCTTTAGGTAGTATGGACATTTTAATGATGTTGATTCTTCCAATACATGAACATGGTATATTCTTCCATTTGTTTACGTCTTCCTCTACCTACCTATTTATTTATTTATTTATTTATTTATTTATTTATTTATTTATTTTACCGTCCTGAGTTTTTCTGAGTACAGATCTTTTACCTCTTTAATTTATAGTTGTTCCTAGGTAACTTATTATTATTTTTTTGGTGCTGTGGTACATAGGACTGCTTTTTCTCTTTCTGTGAGTTCATTATTGGCATATTAAAAAAGCCATATATTTCTGGGTGTTAATTTTGTATCCTGATGTATTACTGAATTCATTTATTAAATCTAGTAGTTTTTTATGGAGTGTTTAGAGTTTTCTATGTTTAATATCATGTCTTCTGTGAATAATGACGATTTTACTTCTTTTCCAATTTGGATGCCTTTTATTTCTTTTTCTTGTTTGATCACAATGGCTAGCACTTCCATTTCTTTGTTGAACAGGAGTGATGAGAGTAGGCATCCTTGTCTTATTTCTGTTCTTAGGGAAAGTGGTTTTAGTTTTTTCACATTGAGTATGATGTTGGTTGTAGGATTGTCATAAAAGGCTTTTATCATGTTGAGGTATGATCCTTCTATTCCCACTTTTTGAAAGTTTTTATCAAGAAAGGGTGTTAGGACCTGACCAGTTTGGCTCAGTGGATTATTTTTGCTCTCTTTCTAATTCTTTAAGTTGTATAGTTAGATAATTTATTACCATTCTGTCTTGTTTTTGGAGGCAGGTCTGTAAATGCTATGAACTTTCCTCTCAGGACTGTTTTCACTGTGTCACATATATTTTGGATTGTTGTGTTTTCATTGTCATTTGTTTCCAGGGTGTTTTTTATTTCTTCTTTGATCTCTTTGGTAACCCATTCACTGTTTAATAGCATGCTGTTTAGCCTCCAAGAGTTTGACTTTTAAAATTATTTTTATTGTAGTCTATAATATTATGCCATTGTGATCTGAGAAGATGCTTGATATTATTTCAATATTCTTGAGTTTGAAGAGACTTTGGCTGTGTCCCCATATATACTTGAGAAGAATGTATATTCTGTAGCTTTGAAGTGAAATGTTCTGAAGATGTCGATTAAGTCCATTTGATCTAGTGAAACATTTAGGATTGTTGTTTCTTTGCTGATATTTTTATATGGAGGTTTTATTTAGTGATGTCAATGGGATATAAAAATCATCTACTATGATTGTTTTGTTATCTATCTCTCCCTTGATATCTTCCAGAAGTAT
This sequence comes from Vespertilio murinus, assembly GCA_963924515.1. NCBI lineage: Eukaryota > Metazoa > Chordata > Mammalia > Chiroptera > Vespertilionidae > Vespertilio > Vespertilio murinus. The sequence goes on along the minus strand of OZ004709.1, from coordinate 87,490,542 downwards.
TGTTTTTGTTTTTTTAATGTATTTTTGTGCTCCTACATTGGGTGCATATATGTTGACCAGAGTTATATATATCCTTTTATTATATCGATCCCTTTAGTATTATGAAGTAGCCTTCCTTATATTTTCTTATGGCCTTCACGTTAAGCTATATTTTGTTAGATAGAAGTATTGTTACCCTAGCTTTTTTTCCCCATTTCTATTAGCCTGAAAAATAGTTTTCCATCCTTTCACTTTCACTCTGTGTGAGTCCTTTATTCTGAGGTGGTACTCTTGTAGATAGCATATATTAATATATGAGTCATGTTTTTTATCCATATAGGCACTCTATGTCTTTTGATTGGAACATTTAGTCCATTTATGTTTAAGGCTATTATTAATAGGTACTTGTTTGTAGCCATTTTTATCCTTCATGCCTGTGTTCCTTCTTCCCTTTTTAGTTCTTCTTTTTACAACAGTCTTTTTAGTAATTCTCACATTGCTGGCTTGGTAGTAATAAATTCCCATAGGTTTTTTTGTTTGTTTGTTTGTTTGTCTGTGAAGCTCCTGATTTCACCTTCAATTTTAAATAATAGCTTGGCTGGATAGAGTATTCTTGGATTCAGTCCCTTGCTACACATCATTTTGTATACTTCATTCCATTTCCTTTTGGCCTGATGCATTTCTGTTGAGAAATTATTTGCTAATCTAATGGTAGATCCTTTGCAGATAACACTATCTCTCTCTTGTAGCTTTTAAGATTTGCTCTTTGTTATTAACGTTTGCCATTGTAATTACAATGTGTCTTGGTGTGGGTCTTTTTGGGTTTGTCTTGTTTAGGATGCCCTGTACTCATGTGACTTTTTTCTTCCCCAAATCAAGGAAGTTTTCTATTATTATTTCTTCAAATAGGTTTTCTAATCCTTAATCCTCTTCTTGTACTTCTAGCACCCCTATCATATGGTGTATGTTACTTTGTTTCATCTTGTCCCAATGTTCCCTTAAGCTCTCCTCCTGCTTTCTAATTTTTTTTCTCCAATTGCTGTTAAGATTGGGTGTGTTTTTCTGCCTTATCTTCTAACTCACTAATTCAGTCTTCAGCTTCTTCTAGTCTACATTGAAACTTTCCATTGTTTTGTGTTTTGTTTTGTTTTGTAGTTATTTAATTTTTTATTTCCTCTTTATTCTTACATAAGTTGGTGATTTTTCTCATCCATCCGGTTTATGAACTGTATGACCCTTACTCTGAATTCTTTTTCTGATATTGCATACCTCCAACTCACTTAGTTCCTTTTCTGGCAATTCCTCCTTTTCTTTCCTTGGGGGGTTGTTTCTTTGTCACCTCTATTTTGCTGTCTCTTTCTGGCCCTGGGCACCCTGCTTAGGTTTTCGATGTTGAAGACCCTTTCAAGGAAACAGTCCAGAAATTGTTAGCCCAGAGGCTGGGTCTGGCTTGAGTCTCATGCCTTTATTATCTTTGAGTTGTAGCCTTTCTCCCATGGATCTTGTCCCTCAGTTGTCTGCTTCAAATGCTTGGGATGGTGGCAGCTTGTGCACACTTCCTCTGGTATGTGACTCCCTGGGAGGACCCAGAGCTCTCTGGCATGCAATTCACTTTGTGGCCCTGGCATCATTGGCAGGATGGCACCCTATGTCCCTCTGGCAGCCGTAGTCCTGTGGCCTTTGGCTGGGCACACCAACTTGTTCCAGGTTGCCCTGCAGGACTGTCCCAAGGGCTGGGGAGAAGCAGATACAAGTTGTTCTGGGTTACATAGTTAGAGATCCCTGAGTGAGGCACACACTGGGTTACTCCAGATTGCACAACCCTGAGCTCTGGGTGGCATAGGCCTCCTTTATAGTTTGGAGTGAGACGTGTCCTGGGTTGTTCCAGTTCAACATTCCTCAGTGTGGAGTGAGAGTTTATTTCCCTGGGATGTTCAGTCTGAGCTCTCCTGTCACCTGGAGTGTGGTGTGTGTTGGGTTGCTCCAGATGGGGCTGAAGTGGAGTGGGCATGGGTTGCTCTGGGTTGCACATTCAGAGCTTCCTTGTGTCCCTGAGTGAAGTGTGTACTGGGTTGCTCTGAGTCGCCCCTCCCAGGCAGGGATAAAGCAGGTGTGGGTTGCTCTGGGTCACCCCAGTAGGGCAGTCCAGGGGCCCAGGGTGGAGCAGGCACCAGTTTCTCTGGGTCTCATAGTCCACACTCTCCTGGTGTGGGGCATGCTCCGGAGTTTTCTGGGTTGCCCCAGCAACAGGTCCAGGGGCTCAGGGTGGATCAGACTCCGGGTGGCTCCTGGTTGGCTAGCAACATGGTTCTGGGGTCCAGGGCAAGGGTGGGGTACAGGGTTCCTCCTGACTTGTACTCACTGTGGGGTTTTGGAGCCGGATCCTAGGACACTGGTTCCCAGTGGGCTGGTGAGGAGGCCTGGTATGGGAGCTCACACTGGCAGCATGCACTCCCTGCAGACATCCAGGAGCTGCCAGAGGTACTGCCCAACTCACTGCCAGGGAAGGGCGGTTGTTCCAGGAGGTTATGGCTCCCCTTACTCTTCCATGAAAAGCTGAACCAGGTAAAAGGCTCCATTTATTAGTTAAATAAAAGTTCCATTTAACTGTGCCATCCTTTGCTGGCTTTACAGGATAATAGAAAGGATGTAGATCTCCACACACAATACTCACCTTTGAATATTGGTTATGTGCCAGATACTGAAAATAATCCATTTCTAACACCTTCTCTGCTCTCAGGGACTCATAGTAAGCTCGGGGAAGGGTAGGATGGCATATACCAATGGTTATGTTAATGTAAAAACATTCAAACCTGTAAAGAATTTTTGTGAGTTTATTTGAGCCAAACTGTCCACAATTCCTGGGAAGCAGAATCTCAAAGGATTAAGATAATGCTCCAGAGAATGGCAGTTTTTCACCTTGTTTTATACATTACAATCAAAGGAGGAGACTGGAGAGGTAGGAGAAGGCAAAGTGGGGAAACCTCTGGGATTGAATTAAAAGTAAAATGATAAACACATACTTCTTTACTTAGGTGAGTATAGGATAGTTAACAGTCAGCAATTAACATGATAACAATAACAATGAAGGAATTGGTGATATCTGTCCTGGTGGCCAGGGCATCAGGTTGTACCCCAAGGGGTCTGGAAAAAAGGGAAGGGAAATGTCAGAAGTTAGCCTGACATTTCAGGGATATGCTATCACAGATGCAAAAAGGTAATAGGCTCAGTTAAGGTAAAGATCAACCTTGTCAGGGAAGATAGTGACCTAGGACATGACTACCCATCTTAAGTGCTTTTAAAGTTTTAATTTCAGACCATCCTTGTGGTTATTTTGGATCTCTGAGTTTGCAAGACTGCCACGCAGGCCTCCCCTGAGCTGGTCAGGTCAGCATGTGGCCCTTTTCATCCACAGTTATAACACAGTGAAGGGAGGGCCAAGAGAGCTGGCAGGGGTATGGCAGCTGCTGGGGATTAAGTGCTTGGTGGGTCAGTTAAGCTTCAAGGAAGTGACTTTTGCAGAGCAGAGACCTAAAGGGCAGTTAAGAGTTTGCAAGATGGTCTGAAAGGGAGAAATTATCACATGAAATGAAAGAAACATTTGCAAAACTCAGGCTTACAAAGACACAGAGCATGTTAAAGGGACTCCAAGGAGCCAGAGAGAGATGACCGCCTTGCCCACTCACCCTGGTAGACATTCCTCATTAGCCTGGCCAGGGCCTGGAGATCCTGGCCTTGGACTCCACACCACCACCAGAAATCTGGCACAGGTCAGGCTGAAGGGAGGGGAGGGAAGTGCCTGCCCCTTGTTAGCGGAGGAGCATATAGTTCCCACCCTTGTGGGGAAGCTCTGATGTTCCTGGAGATAGTGGACTCAGATAGGGGGAGGTGGAGGAGGGGAAAGTTGGAGAGCAACTTCCAGGAGCTGGGACTTCCTGCTAAGAGGCATCAGGGAAGAGGCCCTCCAGGGACAGCACCAGGACAGAGGCTAAGCCCAGGAGACACTTCACAATAGAAGCAAAGCTTCCCCATGACTGAAGGTGGGAGGCTCAGAGGAGGAAGCCCTTGACTGAGCCATGACTGGAAGAGGGTTAGCCCTGTGTCCCTGCCTCCACCCCAGCCTGAGAGGGGGAGCAGCATGGCCAAGACTGAAGCATGGCTCAGGGTCTGGCAGGACCTTGGACAGACTCTATGGTGCAAGCACACAGGTTCCCTAGTTGGGGTGCCTGGTCTCCCTCCCTAATCTACCTGTGAGCTGGTCAGAGCTTTGAGCACTGAGCCATGACCGCCAGGGATCAATGAGAGCCTGCATGAAGCACCGAGGGGTGTGGCTCTGTCCCAGGGCATGAGGACAATGGGGAGGGCCGCCTCATCATCACCCTTCTGCTCAGCTGACTTTGTGCCTAGCTGCCTCCAGCCTCTTGCTGCCTGGGTGTCCTCCTCATTCTTTCCTGCTTTGAACTCTTGGCTCCTAAAATATACCTTTGCTTGGACATCTGCCATGCTGGCACAATAGCCTCCAGCCATTAACCCCTGATACCTGCCCTGGGTGCTCTGAGGGGCCAGCTTCTCTGCCCAGTTAGGACCTAGCATAGTATCCAGGATCAAATTTTCAGGTATCCACCTTTGCCATCCATTCCCTTAAACTGAAACCGAGTCCGGAACATAGGCCCAGCTCAGACACACGTGCAGGGCCTGCTCAGCACCTCCTGGCCACCATCAATCCTGTGAACACCCAAAATGCCACCTCCACTCTAATGAAAGAAATGCCTGGTGTTGGGGAACACCTGGGCTGAGGCCGTATACAGTATTAAGGGTAAGTTAATTAAATATCTGACCAAATGTAGAAGGCTAATGATTAAGTTGATACTTTTGTACGGCCCTTGGCAGGAAAAAGGTTCCCCACCCCTAACCTAAAACCTAAAGTCAGATTTTCTTATGCTTTCCATTCAAGTGTTCGTGGTTTGAAAACCAAAGAGTTTTCTTTGCTTCTGAGTACATTAAGGCCACAGTAACAACAAACCTCTATTTCAGCAGAATGAGAAACTGACCAAAAAGAACATGTGAACTTGAACAATGGGACGAAGCAAAACTCCCCACCTGGAGAAATACAGCCACACCTCTGCTCCCCGGACAGAGGAGCCTCCCAGACAGGAAGGAGTGACCGCCTTCAGACATGGGAGGGCAGCCCGTGGGAGCTCGCTCCCTGGTGGGGTTTACTGTCTGGGGCTGTGCTCCCTGGTGGGGTTTACTGTCTGGAGTGCGCTCCCTGGTGGGGTTTACTGTCTGGGGCTGTGCTCCCTGGTGGGGTTTACTGTCTGTCTGGGAGTGTGCTCCCTGGTGGGGTTTACTGTCTGGGGCTGTGCTCCCTGGTGAGGTTTACTGTCTGGGGCTGTGCTCCCTGGTGGGGTTTACTGTCTGGGGCTGTGCTCCCTGGTGGGGTTTACTGTGTGAGAGTGTGCTCCCTGGTGGGGTTACTGTCTGGGGCTGTGCTCCCTGGTGGGGTTTACTGTCTGGGGCTGTGCTCCCTGGTGGGGTTTACTGTCTGGGGCTGTGCTCCCTGGTGGGGTTTACTGTGTGGGACTGTGCTCCCTGGTGGGGTTTACTGTCTGGGGCTGTGCTCCCTGGTGGGGTTTACTGTCTGGGGCTGTGCTCCCTGGTGGGGTTTACTCTCTGGGGCTGTGCTCCCTGGTGGGGTTTACTGTCTGGGACTGTGCTCCCTGGTGGGGTTTACTGTCTGGGAGTGTGCTCCCTGGTGGGGTTTACTGTCTGGAGTGCGCTCCCTGGTGGGGTTTACTGTCTGGGGCTGTGCTCCCTGGTGGGGTTTACTGTCTGTCTGGGAGTGTGCTCCCTGGTGGGGTTTACTGTCTGGGGTTGTGCTCCCTGGTGGGGTTTACTGTCTGGGACTGTGCTCCCTGGTGGGGTTTACTGTGTGGGAGTGTGCTCCCTGGTGGGGTTTACTGTCTGGAGTGCGCTCCCTGGTGGGGTTTACTGTCTGGGGCTGTGCTCCCTGGTGGGGTTTACTGTGTGGGAGTGTGCGCCCTGGTGGGGTTTACTGTCTGTCTGGGAGTGTGCTCCCTGAGAGCCTGGGGGGACAGGTTACAGTCTGGAAGTGTGCTCCATAGGGACAGGGGTTACTGTCTGGGAGTGTGCTCCCTGGCAGGGTTTATTAGTTCCTAAATTATTCTGAATTCTGACTAGGATTCATGGAGGTCACCCGAGCCCTGAAGCTTCTGTGCTGAGAGGACCTGGGGTTGCATTCCATTCCTGAAGGGATGCTGTAAATAGCAATCTGACCCCAAGCACCCTCTACTGCCCTCCTGCCTTCCCCTTTCTGCCCTGGCAGAGTGAGCGGGCTCATCAGAGCTTGAATCCTGAACCCGCTGCATGGCCTGGTGCTGTTCCCGCAGAAGAGGGACCTTGCGCTCTGCTGGCCGCCCTGCTTGGCGTCTGTGGCGCACATCTCCGCCCCAACACCAGGCATGATCTGAGCTGGCCCCAGTCCAGCAGCCTGATTGTCCCTGGCACCCCGCTCTGCTCCCTGACTTCTGTCACCCAGTGCACCCAAAGAGTCACACCCAGAAGCCCTGGAGTGTGTTCTTAAGGGACTAGGCTCCCTGAGTCATAGGACACTCCATTCCTTTTCTACGGACTGGACTCCCAGACTCCCACATGGCCGGGTGTTCCCCAGACAGCAAATGCCCAGGGGCACAGGACAGGGGGCAACTTGCTATTAGGAGCTCTGGGTTCTGCAAAATGATCGTAGGTCCTCCTTTTGCTCCTTTGGATCAAGAGGTTCTCTCTGTTTGTTTGATTTTGTTTTTTAATGAGGAGGATAAAAAAAAAATCTAGGCTGAAACCATAATTAGTTCATCTCTTCCAAAACACACCAACTGGATGCACATTTTGGGAAATTCTCAAAGACTTATTTTCAAAGGATGAAATTCTAAAGATTTCAAAAATAGATGGTCAAATATAATCTTTTCTTTTTTCCTTCTGAGGAACAGTGCAACACAAAGTTATCTGAGTTTTACAGCCAGGAAGGTGAGAGAATGCAGATCTGAGCTGGCTAACCATAGACATTAAAGATCTGCCCTCTGCTTGTGTGCTCAGCTTAATTTCTTTTTGTTTTATAATTATGCTTCCTGGGGTGGGAGTGACCAGAGAGCAAGGCAACAGCGCCACCTGGAGGAGGGCCTCCACATTTGGCTCAGTACAACCCAAGCTGCTCAGGGTCCAGAGGCTTCTGGGCCAACACCCCTTCCACCTCCCTGGAAGAGCCAAGGCAGGAGTAAGGGGAAATAGTGACCATGATGCTTTGGGGTTTTTAATTGCCCATTCTCTTTTATCTAGCTATTACTGCAATTTTCGGAGTTTACGCTGCATCAACACCAGCTTGTGTGTAGAGATAGAAGTCCAAGGGATATTCGCTGGGTATTCCTTCTGTAGTGAAATATAAAAGCAATCTAAACACCTATTAATCGGGCCAGTTAAATAAATTGGGACTTCCATGGCACAGAAGCTTTTGCAGACTCTACAGAGACAAGGCAGCACACACTGGAAGCAAAATGTCAAGTTACAGAAGCAACTCTGCCAATATTATGTGGCATATGGTCTTTTGGTAAAGACATATGTTGGTATAAAGTGTAACGTGAAACTGAGCTGTTAGAACACATACATGAAGTATCTGGAAAAACACATTCCTAACAGTGACTATCCTGAGAGGAAGGACAAGGAGAAAATTGTGCTTTCCACTCTGCATATTTCTGTATTCTGTGGCTGGCACTGCACTAATTTTGGATTTAGTGTACCTGTGGCTTGAGAACATAGCGTACTCAGGTGGTCCTCCGAGTGCTGTGAAAGACAACACTTCTGACATTTTGCAAAGTTGGAAATGTGTTCATTTGGCCCCACCCTGGAATGTTATTTTGGCTGAACATCTACTAATATGTACATAGAAGCCCGGCGACAGGAAAGGCAGAACAACCAGAATGATCAGAACAACCCGGCGCTATGACACGCATTGCCACAGCCAACCAGATATTGATCTGGGCCTCATTTGCCCCCCCCCCCCCACAGCCAGTCCAGCCCCACATCAGCCCCAACACCCCGTTCGGGCCACCTCCCCACCTCCTCCACCAGCCCAGACTGATGAGTCCCCATCAGGGCAGGCCAGCCAGACCCACCCATGCACAAATTCATGCACCGGGCCTCTAGTAAGAACATAAGATTATACAAGCAAACCACCTTCCCTGGAACATGCCAGTTCCTCCACTGTCTCCTCCAACCTGGCACTGACAATGATAAGTGGAATGCTGGCCTGAAGTTTGCTCCTGAACAAGAAACACCATCTTGCTTTGTGGGAGCTTGGATGTTCTGCCCATCCTCGGTGATCCAAAATCTCCACATCTGTGCAGGCTCCAGCCTTTATTGCCCCTGCACTGGGCCCTTTCACTATGACGACTCCTATTCTGGAAAATGTCACTGATTTAACTGTCTCATGTCCTTCTCTACAGCCCCACCTTTCTCACCTTCCAGAATCAGAATTCTTTAGCGAGATGTCAAACGTGTGAGCTCATCCTTCAGGCTCTTACCTGCCTCTCTCCTGTCTTACGCACCTTTGCTGCCTTCTAGAAGAATCTTTCAAACCCCTGCATGTCTCTTCTGCCCTTCATAGTTCGAGATGCCCGTTTTTAACTTGTGAGAGCTGGCTGTGATGTCAAGTCACCAGGAACCCCTGGTGCCCCTGGTGTCTGTATTTCTGCACTTCACTATTGTGCGGGACTCTGATTCTCCCACTTGCAGCCCTGGTGCTGCTGCTGCTGCTGCTGCTGCTGCTGCTGCTGCTGCTGCTGCTGCTAAGGGTTCGCTGGTGTGTGAACACCTGCTTCTCTCCTGCCTGTCCCATGGACTGATCCTGTGGTGTGTGCAGGGGCAGGGCCTTGCTTCCTGAGTGTGAGGCTCCTGTCTCTCCCAAGACCACCAACTCCCTGATTTTGTGACCCTACAGTCTTCACCAGCTATTCTGGCCCCAGGGAATGCTGTTCCTACTTACCACAATGGGAAGAAGGGGAAGACTCGCTCACTGCATATACCAGGGGAGACCCCGTTAACCCCAACTCCCTCCCTGCATCTCCATCTGCAAGCGGATCCTCAGGGCCCTCTGTCCCTTCTGCCTTCGCAGCGCCTCACTCTGCTGGCTCTGGCTGTTTCCCTGAGAAGCTCACTTTATTTGCTTTCTCTCTGCCAAGACTTTTGGGTACTTTGCTTTTTCTTAGTCTTGTTTAGATTTTTTAAAATATTATCTTCTGGGGCTTTCCATAAGTGCTGTCTCTGTGGGCATACAGCTTTCTCAACATGAAGAAGAAGAGGAAACACAAAGTCATTATCATTGACTTCATAACATGAGGTCCGTGCTCAGCGTCCCCCAAATGAGGGTAAAGGGCAGGTGTGGCCATCCCATGGACTTAGCTTCATTCTACTTCTTGGAATTAATGAATTTCAGGAAATAAATTACTGTCAATAAACATGAGTGATAAATGTCAGGTCACAACACCTTATTTTATATCAAATTAGCCATCATTATTCACTCTTCAAAAGGAAACTTACTTGAATGAACCACCTTTTCCCTCCTTTTTTTTCTTCCCCTCCTTCAGCAGTGAGTTGCACTGAAGAATAGCTGAATCCTATGTTTGAGAAACCTGCTGGATAAACAAGGATGCATAGCCTGAGGTTTTCTCCTTCATTACAACCCCAGTATTCTTCATGTTCAGCCGAGACGCGGGCCTGGTGTCCAGCCGCAGGCTCTGCACGGCAGCCACTCTCAGTCAGTGTCCTCGGGCGACAAGCACATGGTAGGACACAGTCCCTCCACAGGCTAGTTCCGTGTGTAGCTTCGGAAGGAGCATGCTGGGCCCTGTTCCTAGGGGGCATGCTGGGCCACGCTGGACGGGGGCAGACCCAGCTGCTGAGGTGGCGAAGCAGTGGGCCATGTCTTTACCAGGCCACTGTGGGTAATCCTGGGAGTCGATAGGGCACCGTCCTGATAAGCAATTGAAAAGGCAGGTGAGGTCCTGGGCTAGACACTGAAAGCATGATGCCTATGACAGTAAGCTGGCTGTCAACCACGGCTGGCTCCATGTGCATGCGCTGTCTGAGCCCCGAAGGAGGGCCTACTCACAGGTGCGTGGACACAGAGGGCACGTCGGTCTCCCGTCTCCTCCCTTGGGCCTCTCCAGGCCTCCGCCCAGCTGACCAGCAGACCTCTCAAAATATGGGCCAGATCCTGTCACTCCCGCCCAAATCCCGAGGATGCTTCCCATCAGCCTTAAGACGAAACCCAAGTTCTCACGGGGCTGACAGGCCATCTGCTACCAGGCCCTACTTCCCAGGACCCCAACTGGCCTGGCCCTCATGGGAGATGCTGCCTCCCTGGTTCCACCTGCTGCTCCTTCCGCTTGCAGGAAGCTTCCCCCAGCTTCATGCAGCACAGACTCTTCACTCCACGGAGGCTTCTGCCCATGGCACCCCCAAAGGGGCCCTCCCCACCAACACACAGTACAAGTGGGAACTCCCAGGGCCTTTCCATCTCCTTTCCTATGCTGCTCTCCCCACAGACCCTTCTCATGCAGACATCACCTACTCGCTTGCTTGCTTGCTGTCTGAGGGTGGAAAGTAAGCTCCATGAGGACGAGACTGCATTTCGCTGTGTCTAGAACAGGGGTGGGCAAACTTTTTGATTCGAGGGCCACAATGGGTTCTTAAACTGGACCAGAGGGCCGGAACAAAAGCAACCTGACCATGCTGGCACTCTCATCTTGGGCTGCTGGTGAAGGAGCGGAGGGGAGAGCAAGAGAACCCTCCACTCTTTTGGCTCCGCGGGCCGGATAGAACAGTCGAACGGGCCGGATCTGGCCCGCGGGCCATAGTTTGCCCACGGCTGGTCTAGAAACTGCTGGTGATTCGAAGGGTCCCCTGAGTACCAGTGAGTGAAGGAACATGAGCTGTAGGTGAAGTCAGAGAGAAGAGCGTCTCCTTCATACCCAACAGGGACATTCACTTTCCCTGTGACCCATGTGGCACAAAAATATGCAAAAGCACTCATTGAAAAGTCAAGCCTGGTGGAAACAAACTAAATTCCATCAATAGATGAATAAAGAAAACCCAGGACACACATACACTAGAATATTAGTCAGCCCCTAAAAAGAGCTGAAATTCTGATGTGTGCTACAACATGGATAAGCCTTGACGACATTGTGCTAATTGGAATAAGAGTCACAAAATGACAAATATTTTAAGATTCCACTCATATAAGGTGCCTTGAGCAGTCAGAGAGTAGAGTGATGGTTGCCAGGGGCTGGGGGAAGCGGATGGCGAGTTGGTGTTCAGTAAGAATAGAACTTCTGTTTGGGATGACAAACATTTCTTGAAATGAACACTGGTTATGTCTGCACCCCACTGCGAAATAGACAGACAGCAGTCATTCTTTTTACCTTGACTTTGTGAAATTAGATTAACTTATCCTGTAATTCTTATCCCACGAGTTAGCAGTAATGAGAGTCTCATACCATCCATTAAACTAAAAATCTTAACAAAATTTCTAATTTAACATTCTTTATTGGTTTTAGAAAAATGAGTTCTGATAATTATGTATATAAGCGAGCAATGTCTGGTTCATTATGCAAGAGAGATATACATTAGATGCTGAATTATTATTTTTCCTAATGTCATTTGTATTTCTCAAAGTTTTTACCCATACATTACTTCTGCTCCGTCAAGATTAAAAAAAAAAATCACTTCTACAAATGTTTGTCAAAATTGGGAGCACTTTAACAAATAGCTTTCAGATATAGACCTTCTAACGTGTCATCAAATACTCTCATCTGAATATAATTTAGGCCTTTTCAGCCTTCATTAGGACATTCTCTAATAAATTTCCATAAATTACAATAAATAATGTCCTTTTAAACTTCTAGGGGTTCAGCTAATATTATTAAGTGGAGCTCCACTCTTTGTTCTCACTGGGGTCCCTGCTCTGAGCCAGGGAGCTCATTAGGAAGGAAGCCAGCTTCAAAGGAGGCCAGCCTGTGAGGGGCGTGGTCTCTGTGGGTGGGAAGGACATGCAGAGGGATGTGAAAGCCCAGATCAGTGCTGCTCTGGGTCCAGGTCACCTCTGCAAACCTCAGAGCAATCACAAAAGCATTTCCGCAACAGGCATACAATCAACACTACTGGACCGAATACCCAGGGTCCCCCACTGAAGGCAGAAGAGGGGCTGTAGGTACAAGGACAATCATCTGTTTTATTGTCACACATTTAAAAAATTAATATGGCAAGATTTTCCACTGACGGGCATGACACAAAATGTAACTGTAAAATAAATATTTAGGTTAAAATGGCTACATTGAAGGCAATGAGTAATCACTGACCTGTGGTTTAGGAGCTGCAAAAAATCCACAAATGGCTAATCCAGCAATGGTGCCTTTTCCATCAGAAGATAGATGCTCTGGGGTTGGAGAAGGGGCACTGCACAGCTTGTGCGGGACCCTCTGCAGACTGTTATCGTCCTCACTCTGCTTCCCTTTTCTCATCCGTAACATGGATTTATCAATGATGTCCACCTTGAGCCAGGGTGGAAGGTGTGGCCCTGTGCTGGCTCCTGGCAAATGCTCAGAAAATGTTAGCCATTAGAAAAGAATCAGGGCTCACACATGAAAGTCTCCCCAGAACCCCAGTACAGTGATGAGAAAGACATCCAACAAACCCCAACCAACAGTCTCAAACTGCCGAGGTCATCAAAGCCAAGGGAAGTGTGAGAAAAGGTCCCTGCCACAGGCCTCGGGAGGCACGGGCAGCAATGCTGTGCAGGGTCGGAAACTGGTAGAGTCCCAGTGAAGTGTGGGCTTGTGCGCATGGCACCAATCCTGGTCCATCGATGATAAGAGATGTGTCACACTGATGCAGGAGGTTACGGACTGGGGAACCTGGGTTTGGGGCATATGTTGTAGCTTAGCAGTTGTTCATAAATCAAAACTATTCTAAAATAAAAACTTTATTTAAAAAAAAGAAATTTAAAAATTACATCTCTCTTCCCAAAGGCATGCATTTGGCATAAAACAGCTACACCTAGACCCACTCGTCAGAGAGCTGGGCGCCACCACACTGGCCACACCGAGTGGTATTAATTCAGACACTTACATGCCTAGAGGAGGGACGGCTGCAAAATGCGCTCTTCCTTCGGGGGCTACAGGTCTGCAAAGTCACTAAGTGGAAGCACAAAGACGGAGAGGAGCCCAAGGAAGCAGCGCCCACAGGAAGAGCAGTCTGGAAGGCCCAGAGCATGCATGTCTGCAGACGACTTGAGAAAAGCCAAGATCGGGCTCTGAGAGCTCCTGCGCAAAGGAGGCCTGTCAGAGTGGCAGTCACCTGCCCAGAACAACTGTGAGCCTGGGCGGGAGGCTCTGGTCATGGTGCCCATCCCTTCTCCGTCACGGCCCCCAGGGAGCCAGTCTGCCCAGCAGTACTTTGGGCACTTGGGAGGTGAAGGTTGGATTAGTCTGAAATTCAGTATTGGACAATGGCAGATCTTGAAGGAACCTGACCTAATTCTGCCCAGACTCTGGGGCACCTGATCTCTCCGAGCAGCACAAGTGCCTAAACTTCTGATTCTCACACCAGTGAGTGAAGGTGGTCAGCTCTATGCCTGTTTCTAGCAGTTTGCCACTCGCCATATAGACCACAACGGCCCTCTGCTGTTTTCTGGAATCATTCTGTCCTGGAATGGATGTAACAAAGACTGAAAAAGCACCAACCTCTGGGACATTCCAACTTCGGTAGCAGAAAGAATATTGTCTCCACCATGCTTCTCTGGGCCTCATCCATCCTCCGTTGCTCAGCTCTAACCAAGTGGACGAGCAAGCACTCCCTTCCTCTTGATGGGCCCCACCTCTTCCCCATCTCAGAGAAAGTTGTTTGGATGGAGCAGAGCCACACTCCAGGCCCAGGAAGGTCCCAGGGCAACCATGGCAATCAGTTCAGAGATGTACACAGCCAATCCAGCTAAAGAGTGTCTTCCTCAAGGGTTGTCTAGGCTTGTGCTCTATTTCTGGTGCTCAGCTGGTCAGATGTGACCTGATGGCCATCTTGGCAAATATTTGGAGAGAGCTCTAAGCAAGAGGCATCTTAGAGATGAAGCCATCTTCAGGCATTAGAGACACAAAAGCAAGGTGACCTTAGGTTTCCTGAGCCTATTGCCAACTACTGGTAATCCCCCTTCTCTCTGCCTAATCCTGTTTGAGCCCATTTTGTTTGTTTGTTTTGCCTATAAAGTCCTGCCATCTGTGCTCACTTTGATGGAATTGTCAAAGTTGAACCAAGGCAGGTCAGTGCCCAGTGCTACGCCATAGCACCGGTCCTGTTTGAAACCAAACAGGCTCATCAACCCCTCAGTCTTTCAAGTAAACGTGATGTGTTGGTGAGAGGCTTCCTTTGCACAAAATGGTATGGTCTCAGCTTCCCTGACCTTAAGAGAATGGCAACTTGAAGCAGGCAAATCTGTCTCAGAATGTCTTCGGTCACCGGTACCCAAGTTTCCCTCCACTGAGGCCCAGCTGGGGACTCACAATCTAGGAAGAGAACATCTCCAAAAACATATTCCTCAGAACAAAGGTATGTGGCCCAATAAGTTTGAAAAGCACTGGCTTCAAAAAGTTCTTCTGTGTAGGGTTTCTAAGATCTTCATATATGAATACTAGAGGCCCAATGCATGAAATTTGTGCAAGGAGTTTGGCCCTTGCAACCCTAGCTAGCCCTCGCAGCCCAGGCTTCCTCTAGCAGGTTGTCTGGAAGGACGTTCAGAAGGTCGTTTGGTTGTTTGGTCTAATTAGCATATCAGCTCTTTATTATCCTACCTAATAAAAGAATGATATGCAAATTAACCATCATTTTGCTCCACAAGCCATACCCACCAGCCAATCAGAACAAATTAACCCCAACTAAGATGGCAAGGCCCATAGCGGCCAAGGGTTGAATGGGAGACACAAACCCGCAGGCCTGGCACCCAGCAGCCCCAAGGCCCAAGGTGGAGGCGCTGGAGCTCCTGATGGGGGTGGGGGAAGGGGGGAGTGGGAAGCAGAGACACAAACCTGCAAGAAATCTGTGGAAAGGGAGATAAACTATTGTAATTTTATCTCCCTTTCCACAAGGTGAGAAAACTGCCCCTGGATTATTTAGTGATGTGGCCCACACCTTTCTACAAACACAGGGTATGTTATGACAACCTCCAGGGAATAATGCTACTGTGGCAAATCAAACTAAGAGAGGAAACAAGCTTTTGTTGGGTTTATTCTGAAGGTCAGAGAACATGCCACCCCAACATATTCTGTGTTGTTATATTAATGATCTGGAGCTGCAGATGCTTGAAAAACAGCAAATGCATGCAGAAGCTTTCACTGAAGTCTCCAGATCTGCCTAAAATCGGACCCCCCAAAAGGAGTTAAATATCATAGGTCCCCTTGACGGGAGAAGTGTCATCAGGCAGAGAAGACTGACTCCTGTCACAGGACAGGAGTAGAAGTTGACATCACACCCAAACTTTGTTACAAACTATTTCCCCCCACCCCCATTCATCTTTCCTAAAAATCACTTACTCTCCTCTAAGAGGCCTACATCTCCCGTCTCCTTTCCCTAGGAAGAAGGTATTTAAATCAGCATTCTAAGCCACCTTGGGAGTTACTCATTTTTCCCTGGGATCTCCCACATGTATACAAGGTACACATGTTAATGAACTTTTGTTTTTCTCTTGGTGATCTGTTTTTCATTACAAGGGCCTCCACTAAGAACTCAGAAATGTAGAAGAGAAATATTTTTCTTTCTCCATAATTCTATCTTGGGAAATCAAGTCACCAGCTGAACAACAAGGTTGGCTCAAGTACCAAGCAATCTTGGCTGATGGGAAGGAAGCTTCTAGGGAGAAATCAATGATATTGGTATCAAAGTGGGATGGAGGGCACATGCATGGTTGCTGCTGTGAGTTTAAAGTCGTTCAACATTTTTGGAGGATGATTTGGCAAATTCAATAGAAATGTTCAAGGTACATCCAAGAGTCATCTTCTAGGAATCGCATCTGCTGAGATAAAGCATGAGGGCATAAGCCCTGATCAGAACCCAGGATGCTACTGTGGGCTCCCCTTCCAAGATAGTAAAACCTGGGAACAACCTGCATTTTTAGGACAAGGTGGCATCTATACTAATAAAAGGGTAATATACTAATTAGACTGAACATCTTTGGGAAGACCTTATGGATGTCATTCCCTACATTCTTCCTGACAAAGCCATGTTGGCAGGGCCAAGGCAGAAGAGGTTAGAGGTGATCAGGCAGGCAGGGGAGAGCAGTTAGGGGGACCAGGCCAGCAGGGGAGAGCAGTTAGCGCAAACTGGCTATGAGGGGAGAACAGTTAAGAGGGATCAGGCAGGCAGGCAGGTGGTCGATTAGGAGCCAGAGGTCATAAGGGGTACCAGATTGGAGAGAATGCAGGCCAAGCTGAGGGGACCCCCTTCCCATGCATGAATTTTGTGCACCGGACTTCTAATATAGGATATCCATCTCTGTACGGGGGTGAAATGGGTTCTCGTCTGACCACGGAAGTTTCATTTAAAAAGCAAAACAAAATGTTACGAAGGACTGTTTATCCTAAGGAGCAACACCTTACAAGCTTTTTCTATAAAGATGCCTTATTTTTTTTTTGCAACTCACACCCCGCCAACCCCCAAGACCAGCATGAATTCCTAGTGGGGAGGGGGTGTGGCAGCCAGGTATCCCTCTTATTCTCTATGGGGGACCTGACTTTGAGAACACCTTCCCTGCAAAATTTAGACATTTCATGGTGATAGTGATCAAAAGCATCAAATTTTTGCTAATTTCAAAGCCTGTGTAAAAATTAAAAGCAGCTGTCCCCAGTAAAGTAGCTGGTCTTCGGGGGCTATAAATATGCATGGTGCCCTCCTCAGGTCCCGCGTTTCACCTCCACACAGCGGGGTCTGTGGATGCGCGTCCCCAGCAGCTGCTCTGAGATGAGAAAAAGCCTCCTCTTAGGGTTCAAAGGAGTCACCTGGAATCTTCTCATTTGAAGCCTGTTCCTTTTGAAATATCTTTGACTGTTTCATCTCCTTTTTTATAAACCTGTACCTTCTTAAACTTTCAGAGACATCCCAAATTTTAGGGTACACTCTCAGGCAATTTTAAAGGCAATTTCTGTGTGAAGGGACTTTGATCTGTATAACACATCCAGTAAGAACCCATTCATTTCTACCAAATTTCCCATGGATTTTACTTGATTTGAAAAAAAAAATGACGGTAAAAAAATTAAAAGTAATGAAGGAGAAATAGATGATTCTAGGTTTATTTTCACTTTAAAGACACACAAATTTCATATATCCAAAGTTTGGTAAAATGCTATTATTATTTCGACATGCTTTATGGAAAATTGAGCTTATCTAGGCAGACAACTTTTATCAGATACTGTGTTACATGAGAACACGGGCCCCTTCCCAAGCTCCAACCCCCTCCCGCATGGCGTGGAAACAGCAAAGCCATCTGTAAGTGTGCTGTGGGACCTGCGGGGTCTGGCCAGCGCCTCGGTCAAGGATCTGCCAGAAAGAAACTGTTCCCGGATGTGAGCCCGGATTGTAGATAGCTGGTGTTATGTCAGACAGCCTTGCATGAAAGATGTGTTACGGGTTTGCTCTGCTCTCTGTGCTGTACAGAACCCTGGACTGAGAAAGCCTGTGTTACGGAGACCTCACTGGCAGGCCCGCCTTGCACATCAGTCTTAATGAACCTCCAGGCCATTTCTTTGGAGATGGCAAACAATACCCTGAGACTGCTCGGCCCGTCTCTCTGCATAACAGATGTGTTGGTGGTAACATCGTGAACTGTTCCTATCCTCCCTCAGCCACCATCCAAAGCATAAGCCTCTCCTCCACTGTATACAGCATGGTGACTGTGGGCCCTGCACAGCCCCACCCTCCACTCCCCTTCACTTTGAAGAGTGGGGGGTTTCCACTCTCCCACATTGTGCAGTCTCAGGATGGCTATTCGCAAGGTGCCCTAATACTGCTCAGTGGGGTACAGGCTGGGGGACTGGCATCCAGACTGAGACAGTCTCAGTGCATTCTCTCTCTGCCTCTCTCTGCCTTTCTATCAGCACACCCCCCCCACACACACACCATATTTTGACTATTAATCAGAATGACACAAGATGAAAAAGAGCTGGCCTGATTCACGCCAGGAGTGTTAAGCTCAGGGACCAGACAGACAGACCCTAGCTCTGCCCTCCCTGCTAACTGGTTCTCCAAGCTCCCCACTGAGTATTTAAGCCCATGACATGCACCCCCACCAGACTTTCTTCTTCCCAACCAGTAAAGAAACCTGTGTACTGACTAAGCCTGAATTACTTCACACCCATCCTGCCAGGTCAATTGGCTCCTTCCCACCTCGGAAGAGGAAGCTGGAAGTCCCAAGTACACATCAGGGCATCGCACCCTCCTCTGCTGCAAGAGGCTGCTGGTGCCTGCCTGGAAGGGTGCCCAAACCAGCCCTGGCACAGCTCCGCACTCGGCCTTTACTGTGGAGAGCACAGCATGACTGTGTGGTGCGGTGTGTGCTCTGGACCAAGGCTACCCAGGGTGCACCCAGCTTTGTTATTCACCACTGTTGACTGTGAGTTACCAAATCTCTCTGTGCCTCAGTTTCCTCGCCTGTAAAATACAGCTAATGGTATTATTGTTCTCAAAGGCTTTTGAGGACTAAAGAGCTAACACAAATGAAGTGTAGGAGGGAGACCAAAACAAGATGGCGGCCTAGGTAGTGTCCTAAGCTGCTACCTCATCAACAATTTGGAAAAAAAAACCCAGCTAAAATCAAAAGGGACCACACCAGACCCACAGGAAAGCTGGCGGAATGGGATGGCTACAACTAGACACAAAGCAAGGCGCTGCTGCTGCCATGTGGAGTTTAAAACTACGGTAGAACTGGACCCTCCAGAGCTGCCGCCGCCGGGAATGAGGGAAACCAGACCTCACTCCGCCCTGGGCCCAGGGAGTGGGCCATCCTGCTGGCCTGCCTTGGGAGCGAGGGAGCCAATGCCTGGCCTCCGCAGTTCCTTCGGCTCCTGCCTGGAACGAGACGCCTTTGAGTGCAGTCTCCCTGCCCACAACCATCTCAGCCCGCAGCCATTCCAGCCCGCTCGCTGTGCAGGTGACGAAATGGCGCAGCATCTCCCCGCCTGCAGCCATCTCGGCCCGGCCTCCTCGAACGCTGTGCTGGTGAGGAGCTGGTGCAGCACCTTCTGTTCGCAGCCCCAGTGAGTCCTTCCTCCGCCACCGCAGAAGCTTCTGCCACTGCTGCCATGTGGATTTTAAAACTACAATGGAAATTGAGCCACAAGAGCAACCGTCGCTGCCTCACCTGCCGCTGCCGCCGCCGCCGCAGTGAATGAAGGAAGCCCACCAAGAACAGAGCTCACTCCACCCCGGGCTCAGGGAGTGGGCGGCTTCAAAACTTGGCCTCCATGTCCGCAGCTGCTCCGCTTCCACCCCAAATGAAACACCTTTGGGCTCGGTCTCCATGCTCACAGCCATCTCAGCCCGCCCGCAGCCATCCCAGCCGGCCCGCCATGCTGGTGTGGAGATGGCGTGGCGCCTTCCATTCCTGGTCCCAGCGAGCCCTTCGCCTGTCAGGCCCACCACTGCAGGGCTGAGCCGGAGCGTCTGCCAGGACCCCAAGGAGGGGCATTGCTGCTGCCATGTGGATTTTAAAATTACAGTGGAAATTGAGCCACAAAAGCCACCGCATCTGCCTCACCCGCTGCCGATGCCGTGAGTGAGGGAAGCCCACCCAGAACAGAGATCACTCCACCCCGGGTCCAGGGAGTGGGTGGCTTCAGAGCTTGGCCTCCGCATCCGCAGTCATTCCACTGAGACTCCTTGGAGCGTCATCTCCCTGCCTGCAGCCGTCCCAGCCTGCCCACTGTGCTAGAGAGGAGCTAGCACAGCACCTCCAGTTTGTGACCCCAGCGCCCCAGAGGGGCCGTGTGCTGCGGGTGAGCCATGTGTCCCAGGGGACCGTGTGCCCTGGGTGAGCCGTGTGTCCCAGGGGAGACATGTGCCCTGGGTGAGCTGTGTGTCCCAGCGGAGACATGTGCCCCGGGTGAGCCGGGTCCCCCAGGGGGACCACGTGTCAGGGAGAGCCATGTGCCCCAGGGAAGCAGTGGGACCTGGGGGGAGGGGCGGTGTGAACCAGAGGAGGAGCGGATTCTATTCGTGTGCTCCTGAGATAGTCACCATAAAACAAGCAGACTGCAAAATGAGGAGCGGATTCTATTCATGGGGTCCTGAGATAGTCACCATAAAACAAGCAGATTGTCAAATGACAGGGGGGAGGGGAAGGAGACCTGGGGGGAGATAAGAGAACAACCGAATGACTGGTATGCATGCATGTAAGTACAACCAATGGACACAGAACTCTGGGGAGGGAGGGCATGAATGGGAGGTTGGGGGGAGGGCAATGGTAAGCTATGTACACATATAATACCTTAATAAATTAAAAAATTTAAAAAAATTAAAAAGTAAAAAAACAAAAATGAAGTGCAAAGAGCAGCACTTGGTCCAAATCTACATATACAGCAGAAACTGATAGTCACTCAATCAGAGTACATGACTTTAGTTTTACACCTATTACTGTTGCTATGTGTTTCGTTATCACACTATCCCCTTCAACCTGCAAATTCTTGCAGACCAAACACATGGGGACAGACTCACATAAGCCGAGGTTTACATATGAAGTGCAGGACCCTCATTTACCAACTGTCCAGCATGTGGTAGCACTGCTCTGTGTCTCTGTGGTTAAGAGCCCTGACCAGAAGTCAGGCGGCCTTGGGTTCCAATCCCAGCACTGCCACCAGCCAGCTGTGGATGGAGTGCCTGACACAACTCTCTAAAAGCGCTGTGGAGATCGGCCTCATGGGACTGCTGTGCGGATCAGCACGGGGAACTCGTACAGGTTGCACAGGGAGCCTGGCTCCCAGGCAGTGTTCAACTAACGGCAATGGAACACCCTATAATTACAATGGTGATTGGAAAATTTGTCTATGCACAGCCCACACACATAAGAAGTCAAATCACATTCAGAATGCCACCTGTTTGAATTTACAGAGAAGTAACTCATGTGGGAAACAGAAGACTCATGGTGTCGAAGCCACCTGCACTGTCCCCCCGCAGACAGACCAGCGGGCCATCAGAAATTGTCAGTACCCAGTCTGGGGATCCGACCTAAAGCAGGGAGAGGTGGTGTCCCACGAGTTCCTATCCACAGGCTGAGAAGACATGTCAGCCTCAGATGACCAGCTTTGCACTCAGGGCAGAAGTGGCTCCAATGTAAGCTCTCTTTGCCACCAAGAGGCTTTGAATGAAACCTCCAGTGTTTGCCAGTGTGATTCCCATGCTTCCCTGACAGAGCAACCTCTGAAAGGTTCAAGTTCACCTTAGACACGTTAAAGATTCCCTCGGACCCCAATGAGCGGGTCTCCTATCTGCCATCCAGCCGGCTCTGCCTCCATCTTCCAGAGAATGTGGTGCTTTTCTATTTCTCAGAGGTTGATTTGTTTATACAAAAGAAACTGGTAGAAATAAAAGAAGAGAAAAAAGACAACAAGATGGCGGCAGAGGTAAACGCCTAACTGCAGCCGCACTCAACAATTTCAAAAAATACAACTAAAATATAGAGTGGACACTATCCAGAACTACAGCAAAGTTGACTGACTGGGAATTCTACAACTAGAAGGAAAGAGAAATCCAGAAGGAAAACCAGAGGAGCTGTAAAAGCCTAAGGTACGGAGGCACGGTGCGCTTGGGAAGAGGACTGAGCCCGAGAGGAGGGGCGGCTGAGTGCCTGACTGGCGTTCCCCAGCGGGAAGGAGATAAAAGCTCCGGACTGTGCTGAACCCCAACTCCGACTGCATTGAACCCCAGTTCTGGGTGAGACCCTGGGGTCCAGGCTCATACAGAGGGAATCTGGCTGTAAGGCGGAAGCTAAGCGGAGCGGCAAAAAGCAGAGCCCCTGAGTCGCGCACTTTTGCCCGCAGAGGAGGGACTGTTCGCTGAGCTGCTGAATTGCCCCAGCGGGAAGGACTCAAAAGCTCAGGAATGTACTGAGCCCCAGTTCTGACTGCACTGAACCCCAATCCTGGGCAAGACCCTCGGGCTCCAGCCTCATACAGAGGGAATCTGGGCTGTAAGACAGAAGCTCAGGGGAGCGGAAAAGCTGCGCCCCTGAGTCACGCACATTGCGCGCACAGAGGACAGACTGTTGTTTGGGCCACGAGATTGCCCTAGCGGGAAGGAGACATAAACTCCGGACTGTGCTTAACCCCACTTCCACCTGCTCTGAACCCCAGTTGTGGGCCTGTTGGGGGAGAGACTACACTGGTAGCAGGTGAGGCTCTAGGGTGCCTTTCTCTCAGAGGTGCTTGCAGCGAGCACCAAAGGACACTGAGGAACACAGAGACTCAGGAACCTCAGAGGGCGGGGCTAACCGGAAGCCAAGGCTGTAGGCTCCACCCTGAAGCTCCGCTCCTTCCAAGCTGAACTCAGAGAGGCTTTTGCAGGTTTCCAAGTCTAGTGGAATAAGGCTGTCTCCTGGCATAGACACAGCTGATCCTCCCAACCTACCAACTCAGGGAAGCATCGAAAATGCCGAAACGAGGAAACAAATCACAAACGAAAGAAATGGAGGACAAAAAGCGACTGGATATAGAGTTCAAAGCCACGCTTATAAGGTTGTTCAACAATCTCTTAGAAAAGGCGGATAAAATAAATGAGACCTATGAGGATATGAAAAGGGATCAACTAGAAATAAAGAATACATTCTCTGAAATAAAAAATATTATACAGAGTCCTAAAAACAGATTGGAAGATTGCAAGAATCAAGTCCAAGATTTGGAACACAAAGAGCCAGAGGACACTCCTCCGCAGAAGCAAGAAGACAAGAGAATCCAGAAAGTTGAAGAGGGTGTGAGAAACCTCTGGGACAACTTCAAGCGAACCAACATCAGAATTATGGGCATCCCAGAAGATGACAGAGAGCAAGATACCGAAAACATATTGAAAGAAATAGTGACAGAAAACTTCCCCTACCTGGGGAAAGAAATAGACTTACAAGTCCAGGAAGCACACAGAACCCCAAACAAAAGGAATCCAAAGAGGACCACACCAAGACACATCATAATTAAAATTCCAAGAGCTAAAGACAAAGAGAGAATATTAAAAGCAGCAAGACAAAAGCAGGTAGTTACCTATAAAGGGGCACCCATATGACTGTCAGCTGATTTCTCAACAGAAACCATGCAGGCCAGACGGGAATGGCAAGAAATATTCAAGGTGATGAATAACAAGAACCTACAGCCAAAAATACTCTACCCAGCAAAGCTATCACTCAAAATAGAAGGCCAGATAAAGAGCTTCACAAATAAATTTAAGCTAAAGGAATTCATCACTGCCAAGCCAGAATTATATGAATTGCTAAAAGGGGTTCTTTAGGAAGAGGAAGAAAATAAAGATAAAAATTATGAACAAACACCAACTATCAACTATCAACAAGTGAGTCTAAAAACCAAGGGAAGTAAAAATCATGATGAACAATATTAACTGGTGAATATAATAGAATCAAAGGTATGGAAGGGGAGTGGACTGATGATTCTTGGGGAAATGGGGAATGGAGCGGGGCGGGAAGAGACTGAACATAAACTGCATCTATGGATGAGGACAATGGGGAATGGGGAAAGGGCAGAGAATTGAATGGAAACTTGGTATAGGGGAGCAATTGTGGGGGGGGATGAGGAACATTTGTAATAATATGAACAATAAAGATTTAGTAAAAAAAAATTTATATAAAAAAGAATAAATATCCTTTGTTATAGTAAAAAAAAAAGAAAGAAATAAAAGAAGAAACATAAAATCTCCCATTATGTTGCTAGGTTTTAGCACACTTCTCTTAGGAAACAATAAAATAAGCAGACAAGATGCCAGAAGAATGCAAAAGCCTTTGCACTGTGGTTAATAGACTTGACTTAATCCACATGCGTGCTGCACCCAACAACTGCAGAATTTGCACACTCTTCAAATATAGATAAAACATTTCACCAATATGTGCCCAAATGAAAGTGTGTGGTATGCAGCTAAGTTGTGCTGAGGAGAAATTCATGACATTTTTTATTTTTTTTACCTAAAAAAAATTGTTTTTATTGATTTCAGGGAGGAAGAGAGATGGAGCAATAGAAACATCAATGTTGAGAGAGAATCATTGATGCATGCCCCCATGACCTAGAATCAGCCTTGGGCATGTGCCCTGACCTGTAATCAAACCACAACCTCCTGGTTCATAGGTCAATGCTAAATCACTGAGCCACATAGGCCAGTTAGAAATTCATAGTCTTAAATGTCCATGTGAGAAAGACAAAGCTAAAACATCAATTGTCTAAACATCAATCACTTCAAGCACTACTACATCCCACAGGGTGGACCAAAACCTGCAGTCTGACATTCCCCCGAGAGGTTCTGGATTGCAAGAGGGCACAGGCCAGGCTGAGGGACCCCACCAGTACATGGATACAGGCCTCTAGTGTATTAAATGCTTATATATGCTTATATCTAAGTGAAATAAATTATGGAAATGATACAAGGAACAAGAAAAGAGAATTAGGATTATTTTGTAATTCTAAGGCACTTGTACTATCCGTGAGGCAATACAGTGTTATTTGAAAGTGGACTTGGATGACCCATGAATGTATGTTGCAAACTCTAGGGCAATGTTTCCCAAAGTGTGGTACGCATACCCCCAGGGGTACAGGAAGAGTTTGATGGGGGTACGCGTTGCACCGGAGTTTGGTGGGGATATGCACTGCACAGTCCTTAGCTGCGCCTAATTCTATGTTCTCATGAATCAAGTCAAGACAGTTTTGTGAGGCGTGAGATGGTCCAGTGTGACACAGCGTGAATATACCGCACTTCGTTACAGAGACAACGTACTTTGTTAATAGTTAGTGGCTTCTCCAAGTGCCTGTGTCTTTTTAGCTTTTGTGCAATTTTTCTTATAGGAAAGGTTTGTTATGTGCTTTAGTAAGTCCCTTTGATTTTGATTATTTTTATAAAATATAATTTTTACTCCTAACATAGATTATGGATCACTGGTTGAAATCTGGAACTACTATACAAAAAGAAAATAATGATTATAGTAACAATCAACGAACAGGAAATAATAAAATTAATGACGAATCAACCTCAGTTCTGAAAGAACCTGTTAAGAAAAAGCAAGGAAAACTCGCAAGTATGACAAAGAATATCTTAAATTTGGATTCTCATGGACTGGAGTTGAAAATGAGCCTTTTCCATTTTGCGTCATTTGTTTTGAAAATCTAACAAATGAAAGCATGAAACCATCCAACTTAAAGCACCATTTTGAGACAAACCATAATCAGTACAAAGATAAACCCATAGATTTTTTTGAAAATAAACTTAAGGATTTAAATCAGTCTCGAAAAGTAATGCGGGGTTTGACAGGAGGTGACAATCAAAAAATACTAGAAGCTTCGTATTGCGTGTCGCTTTTAATTGTGAAATGTAGTGCAGCGGAAATCATTGGTGAAATTTTAATCAAGCCTGCAGCCAAGATAATGGCAGAAGTAATGATAGGAGATAGAGCGAAACAAACTTTTGACCGAGTTCCTCTCTCAAATAATACAGTTCATCGACGAATCATTGATATGTCTAATAATGTGAAACAGATGTTATTATCTGATATTTCTCAAAGTCGTTATTATGCATTGCAAGACGATGAGTTCACTATATTGCGAATTTTGCAAATCTTATGGCGTTTGTTAGATACGAATAAAAAACACAAGAAATTCATGATGACTTTTTATTTTGCCAGCCTTTATTAGGTCACACAACAGGAGAAGATATCTTTAATGTTATGAGTAAATTTATGCAAGCAAACAAAATTTATTGGAATAGATGTTTTGGAATAAGCACAGATGGAACAAAAAGTATGCTCGGAATTAAAAAAGGACTTGTTGCAAGAATTCAAAATGTTGCCCCAAATGTCATATCCACAGATTGTTGTATACACAGAGAGGCTTTGGCAACACATAAGATGCCCACTGATCTACAGAAAATTCTGGATGAAAGCGTGAAAATCGTTAACTACATTAAAAACCATCCTTTGAATGCGCGACTGTTTTTTCGCAAATATGTGAAGAAATGGGAAGGAGTCATACCCAGCTTCTTTTTCATACTGATGTTCGTTGGCTATCTCAAGGAAAAATTCAAAATCGATTGTTTGAACTTAGAAATGAACCTCAATGTTTTCTTAATGATAGATTTGAGTTGAGAAATTGTTTACATGACTGGAAATTGCTTTGTAAACTAGCTTACTTAGTAGATATAGACTCTGTTTTAAAATTGCCTCAACTTATCGTTACAAAGCAAAGAAATTTCATGGTTTCACATTCAAAATAAAGTGAACACTGCCATTGCAAAACTAAATTTATGGCAAAAGAGAGTTGGTAATGGAAAAGTAGACTCGTTTCCTCTCTTCATGAGTTTATAACAAGTTTGGCTACTAAAGTTGATGCTGATACTCTGAAATGCATAACACAACATTTGGAGAGTTTGTTTGCAAGTGGGCTTGAAAAACTATTTCCCTGATTTAAACAAAAATATTGAATGGATAAGATATCCGTTTAATATTAACACAAAATCCATGCCAGAAGGGTTGTCGCATGCGGAAGAAGAGCAATTGTTGGAATTGGCTTCAGACGGATTCTTGAAAAATAAACATAAGGAGTGGACTTTAGCATCATTCTGGTTACAAATGCAACATGTGTGTCCGGTTTTAACAGAAAAAGTTCTGAAATACATCTTGCCTTTTCCAACTTCATATTTATGTGAAGTTGATTTTTCAGCATTTGTAGACATTAGGTGAAAAAAAAGGAACAGACTATTGGAGTTGGAACCGCATCTCAGATTAAAATTAACAACCAGAGAACCAAATTATGACGATCTGTCATCTCATCACAAACAATTTCATCCTTCTCATTTATCCAAATAAATGTTATTTATAACTTTTATTTATATTTTATCATGAATAATTTTATTTTTCGTTTATTATTATTTTGTGTATGTACCAAAAAAATAAAAAATATATATTTTTTGATTATTATTAAAATACATCTATTGTTTTTTGACGAGGAGTACTCAGTGTTATGAAAATTATAGAAGGGGTACACATATGTCAAAAGTTTGGGAAACACTGCTCTAGGGAAATGATTAACAATAGATAAAAGGAATTATAACTAATGATGTAAGACAAAAGAAAAAATGGAGTCATAAAAAATGCTCAGTTAAAGGCACAAAAGGCAGAAAAATAATGGGGTCAAAAGAACAAAGAACAAGGGTAATAAATAGAAAACAGTAAGAAATATGATAGATACTAATCCAACTATATCAACAATCAATTTAAACATCAAGGTTAGGTCTAACTACACCAATATAAACACAGAGATTGTCAAGTGGATCAGAAAACAAGACTCGCTATTACGTTATTTGCAGAACCCACTTTAGATATAAAGACACTGAGAGATTAAAATTAAAAGTGAATGGTAGAGGAAAATATGTCATGTTAACACTAATAAAAAGAAAGCAGGAGTACCTATATTCATCTTGGACATAGCAGACTTCAAAGGAGGAAAGTTATCAGGGACAATTTAATGGTGAAATACTGGACACTCTCCACCAAGATTGGAAACAAAATATTATAGTCGTTATTTAACATTGTACTGGTCAACCTGACCAAGGCAATAAATACTAAATATATAGATAGATACAATAATATCTGGACAGGCAAAGGCAAAGCTCTCAGATTTAACACTGATGCATAGAAATCCAAAAGAATACACCAACTCAGAATTATTCAGAGAATTCAGGATCACTGCTACATTCATGTCAACATACAAAAGCAAGTGTAATTTATACACCAGTGATGAGTAACTGGAAGCTGAAATGGGATGAACTGGTCATATTTACAATGTCAGTAGAAATATCAAATATCCAGGAATAAACTAACCAAAAATATGACAAACATCTGGAGGGGAAATTACAAAAAATATAGATAATCTCCAAGAGCTTGATAAATGAAAGGATGTACTATGTTCATATATAAATAACTTGTTATTGGAAAGATGTTAATTTTCCCAAATGGATGTAAAGATTCTGTCTAATCACATCAAAATTGCGGCAGATATACTTTCTGAAGATTACAAAGTGGTTTTTAAAAAAATAAGTGAGGAAAAACACTCAAGAGAAGAGCCACAACAGGCTTGGAACCATGCTGGAAATGGGAGGCCACAGTCTGCCATGCTAAGGAGTTAAGACGGCATGGCCCCGGTGTAGGCACAGTCCAGGCTCCCGGCTCGGCACTGCTGACACTGGGGATGGATGACTCCTCATTATGGGGTTGGCCTGTGCATGGTAGGATGTTTTGCAATGTTAGATACCAGTAGTACACATACACACCCACACACACGACATCAATAATGTCCCCCAGCTGAGAACTACTGAACTAAAAAAAAAAGAGAGAGAGAGAGAGAGAATCCATTAGACTATATGGAGATAAGAAAACAGACACCGAATATCTGGTTAGTAATATTTAGTTCATGACACAGACAAAACTCAGTTTCCAGTGACCTATAGATCTAATTATGAAAGGTGGCAATTAAAACCAAGTATCTAGATGACAATATAAAAGAATATCTTCATGTCTTGGGCCAGAGATTCCTTACACAGGACACATAATAACACAAACCATGAAGGGGGAACATGATATACTGGACTTGCTGGTGTTTTGTGACCCTGGAGGTTACTTTCTTTCTTTTTTTAAATATTTTTTTTTATTGATTTCAGAGAGGAAGGGAGAGGGTAGAGAGAAATAGAAACATCACTGATGAGAGAGAATCACTGATGATGCTTCCTACATATACCCTACTGGGGATCAAACCTGCAACCCCACATGTGCCCTTGATCCAAATTGGACCAAGGACCCTTAGTCTGCAGGCCAAGACTCTATCCACTGAGCTAAACCAGCTAGGGCTTCCAGGAGGTTACTTTCCACTGAAGTCTCGGGAATGTTTTCTCCCAGGTGGCTACTACCAGTCCACAGGAGCTGTATCAGGGCTGTTCCCAAGAGGCCCACTTCCTCAGTGATCAGCCCTGAAGCTTATCACATCTCCATGACCCATTCAGCGGATACTGATAGAGCCCCTGCTCACACAAGGTGCTGTCCTGGGCTGGGGATGAAGCGTGACTAAGGCAGGCCTGGCTCTTACTCTCAAGGAATTGACAGCCCAGCAAGAATGTACCTGGAGACCACTGCTCATCCCTTTACCTGGGAGGCCGGAGGAGCACAGCACGAAGTATTGATCCAAAAACATTGTGCAGAGAGGGCTCCAAGATGGCGGCATAGATAAACACTTATAAGTGCTGCCTCTCACATCCACATCAGAGCTACAACTGGGGATCATATCTGAGATCTGAAAAAGCCACAACTATGGAGATCACTGAGCAGCTGTGGGGCCCCGATCAGTGCGGTCACTAGAATTCCACAGAAAGGTTGAATTTTGCTGGGGATAACGTGGGGGTGTCTGTGTCCCAGCAGCAGCGGCAGAAGCAGAGACAAAAGCTCGCATGCTGGGACTGCACGCTGGGACCGCGGAATTCTGTGTCCACAAAAACCCTCCGCTGTTGGGTCTGGCGTGATCCAAGAGAGTGGACGGGGTCCTCAGGGTTGCCAATTGTAGGGTTCTCTAGAGAGCAACCCATTCTGATCTGACACGTTGGGAGAACATAGTTGCAAAGGTATACAGTCTGTATGTAAGTGCGCTCAGACTGTCCCATTGCGCACCAAGGCTGGCTCCCCTGCAACCCTTTGCTTCTGATTACAAAGGCGAGGCTACCCGGATTGGCTGGCCCTGAGAGACTGCAGGGGGACACTGCTTTTCTGGAAGCTGGGAAGCAGAGCCAGGGAGAGACCAGCTGCGATTCAGCTCTGAGGCAAAAGTGGTATTGAATCCCTTAGAAAAAGAAGGCTAGAATAGAAAACAAACAAAAAAACAAAAACGCGAACGTTAATCCAGAAACACTGCCACCTAGGGGCTGGAGTACAAATTGACTGTGTTTATTACTAGTTTTATTTAATCAAAAACCAAGAAACTAAGAAATCAACATCTTAAAATTAAGGACTAGCTTACAACACTGAGGTGCAGAGGAACGTAGGAAACTGCAATATTGTCTGGACTGAAATAGGCACGCCAAACAGAATAACGGAGGAAGTGAAGGGCCTTCACAACTGCACGTTTTTGGCGGGGTTTTTTTGCTAATTTTTTTTATTTTTTATTTTATTTTCATTTTCTGCAACTTTTACTTAAGAAATGAATTGTTTCCTTTTTTCCTCATTTGATTTTACCTTTTTAAGTTCATTTTACATTTTTAGGTTCAATCAGAATTATTACTATTGCTATCTTAACTTTTTTGTTTCCTTTTCCTTTTTCTTTCTTTTTCTTTTCTTTCTTTCTTTTATTTTTAAGTGCCAATTTATTTTTTCTTTATTTTACATTGGAATTAGTGTTCTTCATTCTATATTCATTTCTCTTTTAACCCTATCTTAACAAGACCTTTACACCATCACTCTCTTCCTAACCTTTCCCCTTATGCTATCCTGTTTATCTTAACCCATTCCTGCTTTAGATTTTCCCTGCTCTTTATGTCTCCCCCTTGCTAAAATTTCTACCCTACTTATATAGTTAATTTCCAATCCCCTGGGCCAAGTGTATACACACTCCTCTCTAAGCTGTATTAACTAGCAAAAAAAAAAAATTGTTTTCCTCTGTCCTTTTGATGCTGTTTGTGTGAATATTAATTATATTGTATTTTTATGCTTTTAATGAGATTATTTTGCTTAATCTTTAGTTGTTGTTTTGCTTGGTATTTTGTATTTGATTTGTTTTTGTTTGTTTCTTTACCTTGCTGGATATTGTGGGTGCTATAGTTTGTAGATATTCTCCAGGTACTGTTGCCAGCATTTGCTGGGGTTAGTGGTTGCTTTATTGAAATTATCTCCCCATATATACAGTTTGTTCTCTCTCTCTCTCTCTCTCTCTCTCCCTCTCTCCCGCCCTGTTTCCAAATTTCATTTTGACACTCCCTTTTTTTCTTTCTTTTTTCTCTCCTATCTTTTTAAATAAATCTTTATTGCTCAGATTATTACAATTGTTTCTCCTTTTTCTCCCCTGTAGCTCCTTCCACCCGATTCCCACCCCACCCTCTGCCCTTATCCCCTCCCCAACCATTGTCCTCATCCATAGGTTACACAGTTTTAATCCAGTCTCTTTCTGCACCCTCACACCCCTTTCTTTGCCCCTGATTCTATTATATTCACCAGTTTATTCTATTCCTCAGATTTTTAATTCACTTGATCTTCTTCCTCTTCTTAAGTAATACTTTTCAGCATTTCATATAATACTGATTTGGTGGTGATGAACTTTAACTTTTTCTTATCTGTGAAGCTCTTTATCTGCCCTTCAATTCTGAATGATAACTTTGCTGGATACAGTAATCTTGGTTATAGGTTCTTGCTATTCATCACTTTGAATATTTCTTGCCACTGCCTTCTGGCCTGCATGGTTTCTGTTGAGAAATCAGCCGATAGTCGTATGGGTGCTCCCTTATAGGTAACCAACTGCTTTTCTCTTGCTGCTTGTAAGATCTTCTTTTTGTCTTTTACCCTTGGCATATTAAATCTGATGTGTCTCAGAGTATTTTTCTTTGGATTCCGCCTGTTTGGGGTTCTGTAGGCTTCCTGTACTTGTAAGTCTATTTCTTTTACCAGCTGAGGGAAGTTTTCTGATATTATTTCTTCAAATATGTTTTCAGAATTTTGCACTCCCTATTCTTCTGGCACCCTCATAATTCTGATGTTGGTGCGCTTGAAGTTGTCCCAGAGGCTCCTTACAGTATCTTCAACTTTCTGGACCCTCTTTTCTTCTTGCTTCTCCAGAGGAGTGTCTTTCGGCTCTTTGACCTGACTCTTGTGTTCCTCCATTCTGCTGTTGGATCTCTGCATAATGTTTTCCAATTTAGTCAGTTTATGTATACTTTTTAGCTGGGTCTCATGAAGTTTTTCGACCTTTTCTAGGATATTCTTGCATAACCTTAGAACCGTAGTTCTGAACTCTATATCCTCCATCTCTTTCGTTTGAGATCTATTTCCTTGTCTTGGCATTTTCGCTGTTTTTCAGAGTTGGTAGGATGGCTTTGTGTGTTTGGTGTCCTATATGGCCCAGTGGGTCAGCCTCCTTGGTTACCTGAGGTAGACACTCTTGGTGCTCCCCTTTGTGGACTGCGTGCACAGCCTTGTAGTAGCTAAGTCTTTATTGTTGTGAATTAACCTTCAGGCCAATTGGATGTGAGTATCAGCTGTATCTACTCTGGGATAACTTCTGTATTGGAGACAGTCTTATAGGATCAGAATTGAAAAACTGCAGAAGCCTCTGCTCAGCTTGGATGGGGCGGAGTCTCAGGACTGAACTGACAGTCTTGGCTTCCGCTCTGCCCTTCTGCACTCGCCTGAGTTTCCACCTAATCTCTGCCTTCGTCGGCTTCCCTGAGTTTCCACCTGACCATCCCAGGTTCCCCATGCAAGAGCATGGGTGCTCCAGGGGCTCGCCTAGACTTGGGCTGGTCTCTGTAGTCTGGACCTTCTGACTCCTTCCACTACAGAGAGGCCACCACCTTGTATGGAGAGGCGGTGGCAGCCTCCGAGGTCAGACCTCTGTGCGTACTCACTCCTGCGCGTGACTGTAGACTCTGCCAGTTGCAGCTCCCGGGTACCCGGTCTCCCAGTGACTGAGTCTCTGGGTGCTTTTCTCTATCATCCATACTCCACCCCTATGAGCCTGGGACCACAGGGTTTTGGCTGGGGTTGGGTTCAGTACAGTCAATCGGGAATTCCTTCCCTCCCACCGCCAGTCAGGCATTCAGTGGCCGCACTTCCTCTCTGTGCATGAGCAATTCCCTACCTCAGCACTTTGCGGCTCCCAGTCCGATCTGTGAGCCTCTTTTCTTTTTTCTAGTTGTAGATATTCCCTTCTGAGAGCTTTCCTGAAGTTTTGGTGAAGTTCTTTTTTATTTTAGTTGTTGTTGTTTTTTTAATTATTGATGAAGAGGCAGCTTAGGAGACTACCTAGGCCACCATCTTGGTTTTTTCCTCTCCCATCTTCTTCTTTTCTCCCCCCTCTTCACTTTTTACTCTTCTTCTTTCTCTCCTATCCCCTAATTTGCCTTTCCCTAGTGGTCACCTTTATTGAAGGTTATTAACATTGCAAATACATTTCTGTTCAGTGCCTTGTGTATTGTACCTGGTTGTGTTGTATTTTGTGCCTTTAAATCAACACAGAAGAGAGAGATCTACATATCCAGACACCCTGAAAAGAGAGACCATGGGGAGACAAAGAAACAGCCCACAAATCAAAGAAAAGCAGGCATCACCAGAAAAGAAAGGAAATGAGTTAGAGGCAAGCAACCTACCAGAGCAAGAATTCAGAGTAATGATCATAGGATGGCTAAAAAGAATGGAAGACAAATTTGACAATATGAGTAAGACTCAAGAGGAAATGAAGAACCAAGAAGAAATGAAAAATGACATAGCTACTATGAAGAACTCAATAGAAAGCATGAAAAGTAGACTAGATGAAGCTGAGGACCAAATCAGTGAGCTAGAAGACAAGATGAAAAAAATACCCAACTAGAGCAGTTTCTAGAAAAAAAAATTAAAAAGCAGGAGGAGAGCCCATGGGAACTTTGGGATAATACAAAACAAAACAATATTAGAATAATAGGGGGTCCAGAAGGAAAGGAAACTGAGGAAGGCATAGAAAAACTGTTTCAAGATATAATGACAAAAAACTTTCCTGAGACAGAGAAGAAAAAACCCACAGAAATACAAGAAGCTTGCAGATTCCCAAACAAAATGAATCCCAAAAGACGAACACCAAGGCACATTATAATTAAATTGCCAAACAACAATGACAAAGCAAGAATCTTAAAAGCAGCCAGAGAGACATAAAGTTACATATAAAGGAAACCCCATCAGACTAGCAACTGATTTCTCAACAGAAACTCATCAGGCCAGAAGGGAATGGGATGAAATATACAAAGTCGTGCAAAGGAAGGGTCTGAATCCAAGAATACTGTACCCAGCAAGGCTATCAATCAAAATTGAAGGAGAAATCAGGAGTTTCACAGACAAAAAAAGACTAAAGGAATTTATCTCCACCAAACCAGCAATGCAAGAAATCCTAAAGGTTCTACTGTAAAAATAAAGAAATAGGAAGCAAAGAAGGAACACAGGGGGTTAGAATAAAACTGGCATCAAATACCTACCTATCAATAATAACTTTAAATGTAAATGGTTTAAATGCTCCAATCAAAAGACACAGGGTAACAGATTAGATAAGAAAGCAAGACCCATATATCTGCTCTCTACAAGAAACCCACTTCAGAAAAAAAGACGCACACAGACTGAGGGTAAAGAGATGGAAAAAGGTTTTCCAGACAAACGGAAATGAAAAAAAGGCTGGGGTAGCAATACTCATATCTGACAAATTAGATCTCAAAGTGAAGGACATAAAAATAGATAATGAAGGCCACTTCATTATACTAAAGGGAGCAATCCAACAAGAAGAAATAACCCTGGTAAACATATATGCACCCAATGTGGGAGCACCCAAATACATAAAAAAAAACTGCTGGAGGACATTAAGGGAGAGATTGATAGTAATACATTCATAGTAGGAGATTTTAATACACCACTGTCACATTTGGATAAATCATCTAAACAAAAAATCAGCAAAGAAATATCAATCCTAAATGATTCACTAGACCAGATGGAATTAATCAATATCTTCAGGATTTATTCCAGGAATGCAAGGATGGTACAATATCCACAAATTAATAAATGTGATACATCACATAAACACACTGAAAGTTAAAAATCATATGGTCATATCAATTGATGCAGAAAAAGCATTTGATAAAATCCAACACCCTTTCCTGATAAAAACTCTCAACACGATGGGAGTACAAGGATCATACGTCAACATAATAAAAGCTACATATGATAAACCCACAGCAAACATCATACTCTATGGGCAAAAACTAAAACCATTCCCTCTAAGAACAGGAACAAGACAGGGATGCCCACTCTCACCATTCCTCTTTGACATCGTACTGGAAGTACTGTCACCATTTGCAGATGACATGATATTGTACATAAAAAAACCCAAAAGACTCCATCAAAAAACTAATAGACTTAATAAATGAATTTGGCAATGTAGCAGGATACAAAATCAATGCCAAGAAATCAATGGCATTTCTTTACACCAATAGTGAACTTACAGAAACAGAGACTAAAAAAGCAATCCCGTTTACCATCGTACCAAAAAAAAAAAAAAATGGTAATCCACGGAGGTAAACCTGGCAAAAGAACCGGAGCAGGAGCTGCGGGAAGACTGGCCTCTGTTTGCAAAGAGAGCACACAGTCTATGCGGAAGGATGCCGGCAGTGAGCAGCACACACTGAGCAGCAGATGGGCGCCTCCCGATTTCACCCAAACCTGCCCACGTTTTGTGTCCCAATAGAAGAGTCAGACTGAGCTTCCCACCAGCCTGCCAGGATACTGCCCGAGGACTATTTCATTCAGTTTAGAGAAAATAAAGAAATATGGCACTTCTGGCAACCCTGCTCTTATGTATAGAACTCTTCTCTACACACCAGTGCAACAGCACCGTAAGGGAGTAAGACATGCAGAGAGGGATGCTGCCACCCTTTCGCTGACACATGAGGCCCAGCAGGAGGGTAACTGGGAATATACCGGGGCATGGCATATACTCCACAAAGGATTAGTTGACTCACGAAATGTGAGCAAGGCTCTACCTGTCATTCACTGAGCATAAAACATGCTCTCCTGTCAGTCAGTCAGGAGCTCATCCGACCATCACTGAGCACTCCACGGGCTCCGTTTCTATAGGGAGCACCTCAGCTACCTGCACAAAGTCTCCTGCAGGTTCACTGGGACTGAGACAGCCCAGCCCACTTCCTCATTCCCTAAACCTCCTAAACCGTTAGTGGGGTGACCCCTCCAAATGCTCAAACACAGCCGGGAAGTCATGAGCTCAGTGCAGAGAAACAGCCCATTGTGTTCCAGGCATGGCTCCAGTCACCTGAGGGACCTCTGAGGGCAGCTCCACCCAGAACCAGTGCCATGGTGCCAGGGTGCATTTTTATGCCAGGCTGACAAGCAGCAGATATCCTGTCCCCTTCTCCCTAACGAACATAAAAATGTGTGAGAGGGAGAGCAGCACATGAACTGGTGGGCTGAGTAAAGAGCATGACCCTAACCAATGCAGGAGGCATCCCCAACCCACCGAGAGCCGGAATAGAAATGGCAGAAGACCAGAGAGTTGTCTGTCTGCCCGAGCTGGGCTGTCCATCTTCCCATGGCCGTGGAGACTGGCTCCTGGTTCTAGGGCCTCGGACTATGGCTGAACCACACCAAGGCCTCCTGGTTCCCCAGCTCCCAGATGGCAGATGGTTGGACATCTGGCTTTCATAATTCCAGGAGCCAATTCCCATAATAAATCTCATACGTCTACATACATTTACACATATAACTATATGCATACACATGTATCTCCTCTTGTTTCCTTTCCTCAGGGTAACAGAACAGCCCTGGAATGGTCCTGCCTAGTACACTGAACTATTAATTAGGAAGATCTAAATAAATCCTCTGCCCTACTTCCCTTCTAGTTGAAAAGTCAAAATGTATATTCATAAAAATTAGGTTCTTAGAGTGTCCCCACTGTGATGTTGTCAGGGGCTTTCTCTGCACTTCCTGATGGCTGAAGAAAATCGTGGGTTTTGCATATCTCTCGCATGGAAGGCCTTCCTGCTCATGCCATTCAAATCACTGGTCCATGACCTGTGGCCTGTAATTTCAGTGACAACTGTCCCCTTTGCCCATATATGTGCCACTAATCAGAGACTGCAGCTAGGGCTTACAGACAGGAGGATGAGCCTCCAAAGTGGCAGGTTAGGAAGCAGCAGACTTCAGACGGAATACAGAGGATCTTGTTATCTGAGTCCACATTAGCCCAACCCCCAGTCACAAGGTCATGCAGAGAAGAAAGGGGGATCATAACATAAAAATATTCACCTCTAAGGCATTGCCTGAACATTGAACGGGCTACTGTCAGCACATTGGCATCTTTCAGACATCGGCACCCACTACCCATAGCTCCTGCCCTCGTCTTATCAGCCAGCTCCTTCCATCTGCGGGTAGCCCCTAAAAGGACAAGACAAATTGGCCTCAAAGGAAATGTGAAAACCTTGCAAATGATGCAGGATTTTGTGAAGTAGAAAACCACGATTTTTGGAAAGCATAATCCCATGTGGAAACATTCGAGTATGAAGATATGGCAGAGCCAAGAACTAAAGAGAAAATTTACAAGACTGATGACAACACAGACGTTTTAAAAGAAAAATTATTTGAATTAAGAAATGTTCTTGGCAGAGTGGCTATAGCAACTTTATTTATAACAGGCAATTAAAACCACCCAAATGTCTGTCAAAGGTAGAATGGGTAAACAAATCATGGTACATTCATAGCATAAAATAGTACACAGTGTAACTAGGAGTGAACTGCCAAGAACAGAACAGCAGCCTGCATGCACACTGCGGACGTTATGCTGAGTGAAAAGCCACACACAGGGAGCCCATGATGGTGGTTCTGCTCACATAGGGGCAGGGGCAGGGACAGGGCCAGGGCCAGGGGCGGGGGCTAGGAACCCTGCTCTGGGGAAGGGAAGCCCTCCTGGTGGGGGGAGTGACTGGCTGAAGGAGCACAGGGAAGACACAAGGACATTGGGAATGTTCTGGGTGGTGCCCACATGGTTATACCCAGCTGTAAACGTTCACGGAGCCAAACGCTAAGGCAAATGCAATTACTGTAAGTCACCCTTCAATAAAATGTAAAGAGTATTCTTGCACAACCAATGAAGCCCTTGAATAACTCTTCAAGAATCCCCTCTTGCTGACAGTTCCATGAAAGCACTGAAGTGGAAGACCTGCTTCGGTGCTGTAATCCAAACTTGTTAGAAAAATTGGGGGGGGGGGGAGGAAGCAGTGCTTGCCAGGCACAAAAAGACAAAAATACTACATGATTCACTTACATGAGGAACTATATTAGACCAATTCCTAGAGACAGGAAGGAGAATGGAGGGCGCCAGGGGCTGGCAGAGGAGGGGATAGGAGTGAGTGTTTAATGGGGACAGTTTCCGTTCAAGAAGGTGAAAGATCTGGAGATGATGGTGGTGATGGCTGCACAGCAGTGTGGATGCACCTAATGCCACTGAAAATGGTCAGAGTGGTAAAATTTATGTTATGTATATTTTACCACAATAAAAAATTTGAAACAATCAAGACATTCTTTCTCTATTTGAAAACTAGCTCATGGTTATGATTATTATCTAAATAATAAATATAAGGTAAAATTATCTCATTTTTATTTCATTAGAGACAAAGTTAAAGTCAAGTATTTTTTTTCTTTAAATCACTTAACAAAAGTCCTGTATCTGTTGTAAATGAAGTCACTTATGAGGACTTTTACCAGGAGCTAAGTATCCTAGGATCACGGCCTACAGGGATAAGGGCCAGAGTTTGAGGATTCTGCCAGGGTTTAATTCAAATTCTTTTTTCTTAAGATGCATTTTAACTATCCCCACCCCACTCAAAAAAAAAAAAAATCCTGCGTAATAAAGAGCATCATACTTGCCTGTGATATACACCAAACGACAGCCCAGGGACTGTGCTTGTGCAGACCCTGGAACGTGTAATCTTCTTGAATATGTTTCACTGGTCAAGATGGGTGTAGTTCAGCATCACAACTTTTAAAAAGTCAATGATGTCACCTTCTATCTACATAAAACCATGCTAGAGAGCATGCTGGACAACTCACGCATGCATCTTCTCCACCACACTGTGTGCAGGGAGGTACCCCGTACACCTCCAGCAATGGTGCTCAGAACCTCAATACTACAAGAGTCCAGGGAGTGGCGATCCGCACCAGCCCGGATGCTCAGCTCGTTGTTTCCATTTCATAGTTAAATCCTCAAAACCATCTCCCGAACCTGGCCTCCCGTGGCCCAGTTGTTGAGTGTGGGCCTATGAGCCAGGAGGTCACGGTTCCATTCCCATCAGGGCACATGCTCTGGTTTCAGGCTCCATCTCCAGTAGGGGGCGTGTAAAAAACAGGTAAATGATTCTCTCTCATCATTGATGTTTCTCTCTCTCCCTCTCCCTCTCCCTTCCTCCCTGAAATCAATAAAGATATATATTTTTAAAAACACCACCTCATGAGGGAGATGGAGTTGTCATCTCATCTGACAGAGACTGAGCATTCAGCTAGTGCACGGGAGAAGGGAAACAGAGACACGCAATAGTCATGACGCTGGCCCACAGGGATAACTTGGCTCTCGCCATCTGAAGGTGTTTCCTGAAGGGGATGGGAGCTGCTCCTGGCTGCTGATGGAGGGCTGGCTGCAAGGGGTGCCTCCTGCCCAGCGACACAGCCCCCACCTGGCTTCCTGCTCTGCTGTCGCCATCTTGACGCTCCTAACAACTTCTGACTTGGCACTCAGCCCCACTAATTATTGGTGACTCGCATTTGAAACTGGCTCCTAGGCTCCATTTCCATCTCATTGATTAGTGTACCGAGGGCACAGCCAGGCGAGGTTAGGAAGGTTCATGGTTCTCACCTACACACCCGCGTGAGTCGGAAGTCTTCCCCGACCAGCACCAGGCACTACACGGATGCTGAGGGGTGCAGGCATATGCCTCCAGGATTTCCGGGCCTTGGGACTGTCTGGTGCACCCCTCACCCCCTTCCCCCACGTGCCGGGATGTCCATCCTGATGGAGCGGTCTGCAACCCTCCATCCCCTAAAATACAGGTTCCACCCACCACCCCCATGGGGGAGCTGGTTCCAAGGGTGAGAGCTGGTGCTGTGGAGCCAGGGGGAGCCGGCCCGCCTGGCAAGGCCTCTCTGCAGAGCTTATGATAACCCACTACTCTATAGCCGCCAGGACAAGCGGCAGGAGCCCCCTCCCGTGAGAAACCTGGGCCTGTCAGTCTCCAGGGCCCTCCCTTCAGCCTCAAGCAGGAGTCTCTGACTTCCCCAGGCACTCCCTGGGCAGCAAGAACAAGAAAGCTCCACCCCAGCACCCTGGAAGAGCCAATCAGCTTAGCCCATTCCCGGACACGTGGTCCAGCAGCCCTCACGTGACTCCTTGGTTTGGCCTGGAGTCCTGCATCCATGAGGATGTGCGGGCCTCTAGCCATATTGCTTCCAGGATCTAGAGCGGATCTCAGGATGCTACCAGGAGAGCAGGAGCCCTGGGGACTCTGGGCTGTTGTCGAGCCCACCAGCCCCTTATCTGAGCCTCACCTGCAGCCTCCTTGTCCAAACCAAGCGGTGCTGCAGTGAAATGTCTGCCCTTCTGGATTTTGAATTTGTTTTTTTAAAAAGGTGAAGTATCTCCTTTGTTTTCACATTGATTACATTTGAATGATAATATTTGGGACATATTAGGTTAATAAAATGTATTATTAAAATTAATTTCACTTCTGTTCTTATGGGGCATCTAGAAAAATTTAAAGTACACATATGGCTCCATATATATTAACTAGAGGCCTGATGCATGAAATTCATGCATGGAGGGGTGTGTGTCCCTCAGTCCAGCCTGTACTCTCTCCAATCTGAGAACTCTCAAGGGATGTCGACTGCCCAGTGAGATCTGGCCTAAATAGGCAGTCAAACATCCCTCTCAAAATCCAGGACTGCTGGCTCCCAACTGCTCACCTGCCTGCCTGCCTGATTGCTCCTAACCACTTCTGCCTGCCAGCCTAATCACCCCCTAACCACTCCCCTGCCAGCCTGATCAATGCCTAACTGCTCCCCTGCTGGCCCAATTGCCCCTATCTGCCCTCCCTTACTGGCCTGGTCACTCCTAACTGCCCTCCTCTGCAGGCCTGGTCACCCCAACTGCCCTCCCTAGCAGGCCTTGTCCCTCCCAATTGCCTTTCCCTGAAGGTCTGGTCGCCCACAACTACCCTCTCCTGCTGGCCCAGTCACCTCCAACTGACCTCCCCAGCAGGCCTGGTCACTCCCAACAGCCCTCCCCTGCAGGCCATCTCATGGTGGCCATCTTGTGTCCACATGGGGGCAGCCATCTTGTGTGTCAGAGTGATGGTCAATTTGCATATTACTATTTTATTAGATAGGATTGTAAAGCAACACTCTAAATATACAATAAGCAATAGAACCATCTAGGGTGACTGCATGAAATTTTTATCCAACTTGGACAATCTCTCTCTCTCTCTCTCTCTCTCTCTCTCTCTCTCTCTTTCTCTCTCTTTGTTAATCCCCATCTGAGGATATTTTTCCATTGATTTTTTTAGTGAGAATGGGAGAGAGAGGAAAAATCAGAGAGAAACATTGATGTGAGAGAAACACACTGATTGGTTGTCTCCTGCACAAGCCCTGACCAGGGTCTGGCTGGGGAGGAGACTGTAATCAAGGTACTTGACCCTGACTGGAATTGAACCCAGGACCCTTTGGTCCACAGGCCAATGCTCTATCCACTGAGCCAAACTGGCTAGGGCCAACCAGGACAATCTTGACAGGGCAATTGGGCTCTCTGAATAATTAAACTGGGAAAAGGTGTAAGCAGGACATATGCTTTCCTTAATAATAAATCAATCAATTTGATTATTGGAATTGTAACAGAAAGATCACTTTGGGAACTTCAGCTGCTTTTTTAAGGTGGGAGAAGTGCCTTTCTGCTGACAAGATTTGGATGAATTAAGTTGTGAACTCAGGATAGACTTTGCAGAGAATGCAGATGCTCCCAGCATTTGAAATCCCAAGACAAACCTGAGGATGGGGCAAGAAATATGGAGCAGATCAGAGGAACTCCCTGATGAAGGCTAGGAGGTCATCAAATGGCATTTAAAGGGCAGTGTTATCTGCCATTCTATTCGAAGTTGTTTAGTTTTTAATCTTATCCCAATGCAATTTTTTCCCACCATTTTCACCACTCTCAACTCTAGGTTTGTTTGTTTTTTTAAAGGTTGCTATATTCACATTATGTGTGAATAGGATCAATTTATAGAACTGGTAAAGAAATTATTTTTTTTCCATCTGGCTCACCATGGAGCTGAACAGCCCACACTCAAGAAAGCCTCCAGCAGGATGCAAAGGCATAGGAGGAGGAGCCCCCGCTGCTGACCCACCTGCTGACCTCGCTCCATACGCTGGAAACCAGGAGGATATTTTTCTTTCTCAGAGTGTGTGATGGGAGCTGGCCCTGACCTTACCTACATTTCAGCAGACTAGCAGGTCCAGACAGAATCAGGAGTGTAATAGCAAATGTGCCGTAATAATAGCAAAATAATACCCCGAGACTTATTCGGTAATTTCCAACCGCAATAAGTCTTCCTTCAGAAATGCTCAAGACCGGTGTCTATTTTGCTCTGGAGGGCACACTCCTTATTAGGGCAAAGGGAAAAGGAAAACAATGATACCCAAAAGGGTGCAGAAAATGAAAAGCCGTGCGCTTCTTCCAGCTTAGAGAATGCCCTCTCGCTGCTGGCTGGAGAACAATTAGGCTATACCAAGCACTCCATAAGCAGCCGCTGTGGACCGACGTGTTTTATCCCCCTCATTACAACATCAGTGTGTGCTGCTGAAAACAGCCGATTCTATAGCCAAGAATCCTTCCCCAGGGAAGCATCTGAGCCTCATTGCTGCAGAAAATGCTTTAGAAACAGCATTGTGTTTACTTCTGGATTCCTCAGGCCTCTCTGTCCACATGTGACCTGAGCTGATCCTCGCAGAATCCATACAAAGAACGCTTTTACTTAATCTCCTCCAAATTTATACTGCTTTGCTCAAAAGCCCTGCCCCCAAGGAGTTAAATATACCATCCCCCTCCTATCAATGCACCTAGCCATCCACTGTTTAATGTTAACTAGCCATCAACCTCAGGAACAACATCTAGGGGCCCATGTTTCATTTCAGGAGGTGCTGTGCAGTCTACACAGATTTTCATTTTATCTTCGTAATAATGCTGTCGGGCAGGTATTTTTTATTATCTTCATTTTACACATGAGGAATAGAGGTACAGAGAAGTTAGGCAACTACCTTTGCAAAATGGAAGAGCCAGTAGGAAAAAAGCCAGGTCTCCTGGCTCCTCACGCTGCTCATAACCCACACTAGCCAACTCCCCAACACAAGCCCCTTATGTTAATCGCCTGTAAATCCATCTGGAATAGTCATTTGTTCCTTCATTGACTTCACTTTGACTAGGTGCTTCCAGTTTCTGGTGACACAAATGTAAATAAAATCACCCCCATATTTCAAGGAATTTACCATCAGGTAAATTGTATCGACTTGCAAAGGATCAAATCTTCATTATTTGTTTTTCTGAATGTGAAAAACTTTTGGTACTGAGTCTACCCATATTAGGTTTATTGTGTGTTTTATTTATTTCCTTTCTCTGATCTTGGAGGCAGCGAAATCTGCAATCACAGGCTGTATTTTTCATTGTTTCATTTTCTCTGTTATATTTTGGATTTGGGACCCACATTTTTGAAAATTTTTCCATTTGCAAATGCTATGCAAATATTCCAATCCCAAACCAACAGGAATGTGGGAACTCTTATTTAACATCAGCGTGTTTTACTGATTTATAACTTTACTAGGTGCCCAGTGCACAGATTTGTGCATAGGTGGGGTCCATGGAGCCAGCCTAGCAGGGTCTGGGTGGAGGGGGGAAGAGCTTCGGGCTATTGGCCTGCTGGCCATTCCCCTGATCAGGGTGGGGGGCATGATCAGGAGTGGGACCATCTGGGGGAAGGGGCCACAGGCAGTTGGCACCCAGTCCTGCCCCTAGCCAGGGTGTTAAGGGATGATTGGGGCCTGGATCAGGCTGTAATGCACGTCATAGCCACTGGTTGTTCTGTTCTGGCATTGGATATATATATATTAGAGGCCAGGTGCATGAAATTCATGCATGGCATGGGGGGGGGGGATCCTTAGCCCAGTCTGCACCCTGCCAGCCTGATCCCCCTAACTGCTCTCCCCTGCCAGTCTGGTCACCCCTAACTGCCTCTGACTTGGCCCCCACCACCATGGCTTTGTCCTGAAGGAAGTCCAGAAGATATCCAGTCTAATTAGCATAGTATCCTTTAATTAGTATAGATGTGAGCAAGTGTGTGTAGAAGAAACATTCTAAAGAAGCAGTTCAGGCTAATGTCCATTTCATTTAGACTGTAGAATACAGTTTTTTGTTTTAAGTGGAATCCATGTTTTACAATTAGGATATTTTATATAAAAATACAGATTTCCAGTTTCTCTTCCACATGGCCACAAGGTCAAAGCA
The DNA here is from genome assembly GCA_963924515.1 of Vespertilio murinus. NCBI lineage: Eukaryota > Metazoa > Chordata > Mammalia > Chiroptera > Vespertilionidae > Vespertilio > Vespertilio murinus. The sequence continues at coordinate 87,445,906 of OZ004709.1, read as the reverse complement.
CATCCAGTTTTCCAAAGACCCCTCCACTCCCTATAATGGATCTGTCTTGGAGACTGTGTCAGTTCACTAAGCATCTCACCTACACTATTGTTTTTTTATGATATGAAAATATTTCTGTATTTAATTACAGAAGATAAAACTGAAGTTTTGTGATTATCTTTATACTAGAAGCCCGATGCACAAAGATTCATGTAAGAATAGGCCTGCCTTTCCCTGGCTCCCGGCATGCAGCAAGCTCTCTCCGGCAGCCTGTACAGCAGCAGCGGTGGTGGCAAGCCCTGCGTGCTCCTCGCCCTCCTTCTCCGGAGAGTTCCTCTGTGCTGTGCTGGCGCTCCCAGGGAGGCACAGAGGGGAAGAAGTGAGGGGAGCGAGGCAGGCGGGGAGAACTGGAGAGGTTGGGTGCACTAGTGTGTTTCACTCTCCCATTGTGAAAGTGGGGTGCAACTAGCCCCCTTCCTCATCCTCTTCCTCCACCTCCTGCTCTCCAGTCTTCCTCCACACCCATTGCCCTTCCCCTCTTGATTTGGCAGATAGAGAGGAGGGAGATCTGATAATTTGGGTTAGTGTGTAGGTGTCCTCTTTCAGCTATTCTAACAAAGCTGAGCCACCTGCCATTGCTGCCACAGCCACCACCATCGCTCTTTGGCTGGCCCAAGGCTCCTAACTGTGCACCAAGCGAGCCCCCATGCACATCTGCACCCATGGGGCTGCTCCAATGCTAAGGTTTTATTTACCAGAGCAGCAGGGCAGGTGTGGAGTAAAGCAAGATGCCAGACACTGGGAGCTATTACCTCAGGCACCAGAGGGTTGCCTCTGAGGCTGGGCCACAGGGAGGCTGCAAGGATGGTTGACAGATGTGGAGCACAGCAGGGAGGCATGTTGCCCAGAGGCCCAGAACAGCTGGAGGGGCCGGGGAAGGGAAGGCTGCTTCCATAATTTGGGGGGGGTTAATTTGCATACTCACTCCTGATTGGCTGTAAGTGTCACAAAGTGACAGTCAATTTACATATTTCTCTTTTATTAGTAAGATCTAGTCTGTCTTGCTCATTAACTTTACCTGATCTCTGTAAGCACAGCTCTGACCCAGGGAAAAGACAAGTTGCATTCCAAGGCATACCAAAAGGAACAGATGCAACTTAAGTCCATCCACAGAACAGAAGAACATGTGACTGATAACCCTGGGGATCCCACACATCGATTATCCCAGCTGAGGGCAAACTACAGCCCTCGGGCCGGATCCGGCCTGTTCGGCTGTTCTATCCAGCCCTCAGAGCCGAAAGAACAGAGGGTTCTCTTGCTCTCCCCTCCGCTCCTTCACCAGCAGCCCAAGATGAGAGTGCCAGCATGGTCAGGTTGCTTTTGTTCCGGCCCTCCGGTCCAGTTTAAGAACCCATTGTGGCTCTGAAGTCAAAAAGTTTGCCCACTCTTGAGTTACTCATTGCTGTGTAATCAACCTCCCTCACACCACACCTCAAGGTTTTAACCAACCATTTATTGGCTTTTTATTTGTGGGTCAACAATTTGGGTTGGACTAAGTCCGGTTGCTTTTGTGCTGGTCTCGTCCAGGCTCATGCTGTGGTTGGCTGGTGGTCACGCCCTGATAGGATGATAGTGATAAGTTGAGGTTTGGAAGGTAGTTGGCTCATGTCTTTCATTCTCTAGCAGGGCTGTTTGGGTGATGCAATTGTAGGGTTCTTGTGTTAGTCTGGTCAGGTTCATAACAGAACACCATAAACTGAGTGGCTTAAAAAAAAGAAATTTGCAAGCTGGTGTGGCTCAGTTGGTTTGGTCATGGTTCATGCTCCATGCTCCAAGAGGTCACCAGTTTGAATCCCAGTCCAGACCCATGCCCGGATTGTGGGCTCGATCCCTAGTAGGGGACAAGCAGGAGGCAACTGATTGATGTTTCTCTCTCTCTCTCTCTCTCTCTTTTTCTAAAAAAATTATAATTATAAAAACATATTTAAAAACAGAAATTTATTTTCTGAGGTTCTGAAGGCAAAGTCCAAGATCCAGGTGGTTGACAAGTTTGGTTTTGGTGAGACCTTGCTTCCTGGCTTGCAGACAAGTATCTGCCTGCTGTGTCCTCAGATGCCTTCCTGAGTGCACAGAGGAGTAGTGGCTGCTGGGCTCATCTGCTTCTCCAGTGGATCCAGTCTTACCAGATCAGGGCCCGCTCTTAGGACCTCATTTAACCATAATTACCTCCTTAAAGTTCCCATCTTTAACTACAGTCACAGTGGGGGGAGGACATCAGCCATGGATTCTGGGAGACCACAGTTCAGTCCATAACAGGTCCCAGGGGCCAGCTCCTGGTGTAACATTTACTGTTTCCTCCTTGGCCCCCATGGCCAGTCTCTGAGCCAGTGAATGGGGGGACTACACAGGTACCTGGATACAGGGAGGCAGAACAAACGTGAGCTGGTGATGGCAACAACTCCCCCACCCCCACCCCAGACCAGCTCTTTCTAGCTGCTGTGTACTTTCACCTGAAGTGCTTTACATGAATGCGGTGGTAGCTATGGTGCTTCACTTGCCCACGTCCTCTTCTGGTCTGCTGATGGTTCTGAGCCCATCTTGCACACCCCTTCCCTCTCCACTAGCTGGTTGAGGGGTGGGCATGGACCAGTGCTGGCTGGGGAAATGGATATGTGTGCTGGGGTGCTTTGAGACAGGTTTCCAGCCAAAGGACAAGACAGTGCTGTGTCTGGGTTGACTCCCGAGGAGGCTGCAGCCACCACCCTGTGCGCGGGAGGATGAAGCCAACACTTGGAAGACAGAGCCCGGAGAAATGCAGATGAAGTCTCAGGGCCTGACATTCTCACCCGATGCCACTCTGCCTCTGGATTTTGTGGCCCAGTGTCCTAAATGTCTGTACTGTTGGGTTATCTGAGTCAGTGTTCTGTCGCTTACATCATAATGCATGACAACCGGCTCAGAAACTGACTGCATTGGTCAGCCCATGAGGAGCCATGAGAACAGACTTCCTGGAGAGCCAGGCTCCCATTCTCACCCAGGCTCCCATCTCAGCTTCCTCCTCTAAAAAAGTAGGAAATGTCTGTTCTGTAAGCCCCTAGCATGAATTTATGATCAGATGCAATAATGCTTGGAAAACATTTCAAATTGTATAAATTGTCAAGCTGATGTAAAGAAAAGAGAAAACAGTGTCTGTAAGTATGAAAGGATTGACAGCTAATAGGTAGAATTATGTCACGTCAACAATCCATCCATGTAGTCAAATCAGTGAGAGGACTTGTCAGATGTGTTCACTGCCAGACACCACAATAACCACATACTGTACAACAGCCCTCTGCCTGTAATTAACTTTCGATTAAATAAAGATAGTCTTTGTATTGGGTGTGAGCTGAGAGAGGTTAAAGGGTGGGCAGTGGGCAGAATTAAGTCTGTATCGCTTCTGATCATTTCAACTTCAAGGAGACAACACTGAACTGGATCAGAAAGTAAAGAATCTGCCCCAGCCAGTTTGACTCAGTAGATAGAGAGTCGACCTGTGGACGGAAGGATCATGGGTTCAATTCCGGTCAAGGGCATGTACCTAGGTTGCAGCCTCAATCCCTGGGGCTGGTTGAAGCACGTGCAGAGCCAACCAATCAATGTGTATCTTCCTCATCAATGTTTCTCTCTCTCTGACTTTCCGCCTCCCTTCCACTCTCTCCAAAAACCAATGGAAAAATATCCTTGGGTGAAGATTAACAAAAAATAAGAATTTATTGGCCCCCGGCCACATGGAAGTGTCATCCCATACACGAGAAGGTTGCATGTTCGATCCCCGGTTGCAGCACCTACAGGAGGTAACTAATGGATGTTTGTATGTCTTCTGTCTCTCCCTTCTTCTCTCCCCCCCCCAAAAAAAAAATCAATAAAAACATATCCTCAGGTGAGAATTGAAACAGAGAATCTATTGGCTCCACTATGGAGGACCCAGCGGAGAGCCTGTCCTTGAAGGCTTCAGATTATGTGATTCAGAGGCTCAGTTCTGTAGTCAAGAGCCCGGCTGCCCTCCCTGTGCCCTGGCCTCTCCCAGGACCAGCCCCACCGTCACAGATACCCAGCCAGCCATTGTGATGAGGAGCATACCAAGTCATTGCACTTTGCTGTGGAAAAAGCAGGAATTCACTCAATACAAATATTTAAAATATATACTAATCCTTAAAACCTCAATTCACTATTCCTTCATTTTGAATATATTAGGAGCCGCGAGACCTGGAGGAGCCCCAGACTTCTTCAAGAGGGGTATGTTTACGCTGAGACCTACGTGGTCCTGAGACCACTGCCCGGGAGGCCTCTTCCGGCCCTGCAGCATGTCTCCGTGTTGCAGACATGTATTTGGAAATGCACATTCACTGAGGGATGGACTGAAAGGCCCACCTCCCCTAGACATACAGAAAATGTGTACCTGAGCCCCCAGCAGCAGGGACCAACTCTACACATCCCCCACTAAGATTAAGGGGGGAATAAGCCAGGAAGCCCTTGTCTTCAGGAGTTTGCTGCCCCACCCCCGCAGCAGTGGGGTGCTCATTAGAGCTGGGCATTTGTAAGGAATGTCAGATTGGTCCAGGTTTCCTGGCCTGCGGATGAGTGATTTCCCTGTACTAGCCCTAATGGCAAAGGAATGTCATTAGACCCATGTAGATATTTTCGTGCTGATTTCTCTGTTGAAGGTTGCAGTGAGTGTGGTGAGTCGGAACCAGAGACCACTAAGTGCTAACAAGCATAAGCCTTATCCCCAGGGTTTTGAACAACCCTAGCCTGGTCTTTCTCAACCCTGATAAATATGTATTCATGTACAAAGCCTGCCAGATTCCACGTGGAAATCGTATCAGACATGCGGAAACCTCGGCAACCTGGATTTCCGGCAGGCAGAAAGAAGCAGTCATTAGAGATGGTCTGCTGGCACATTGCATTACAGAGAATAAACTCACCCACCCTGAGGTCTGCACCGGACTTCTTAGGTCAAAGGAGATTTGGCACAAAAATCTTCAAGTCCAAGATTATTTTCATTCTATTCCATCCATTAGAGGATCCAGGACTAAAAATCTTATTTAGTAAAACATAAAGTTCTTGACATTTCACTTCTTCAGCCCTCTCCCTTATTTTATTTGAATGATTCTGAACCAGCTGTTACAAGCAGGACACAATGTATTTGACACAGGGAGCCACATATGTGCATTTGTATCCCTGATTATTTTGGGGTTCTGAGACCAGTACCCAGGGTGTGTTCCCCCACACCACCAAGCAGTCCCCCGAGACGCCAGGGGTCCTGCAAGTCAATTCAATGCGGACACTGTCTGTCTGTCCTGAGAGCATCAGCTTCCACAGGTTAAGTGCTCAGTCCTGGAAGCTGCTTCTCCCCTCCCCCGCTTCAGATACCTGCCGTGAGCCCAGGTTGATGGACTTATCAGAGGTCCCCACAGCCCCTCCTCAGATTTGATTAATTAGCCGGAGCAGCTCACGCAATGCAGAGAAACTTGTTATCCACTGGATTTCCAGTGTACTGTAAAAGGGGAAAACTCAGGAACAGAGGAGGGGCAAGTGCACAGGGGAGGGTGTGCGGAAGGGGTTTGAAGCCTCCATGCCTTCTCCTTGTGCCACACGCACTCCACCTCCACATGTTCACCAACCTGGAAACTCAGGAACCCTGTCCTTTGGGGATTTTATGGAGAGTTCTTTATGTAGACATGATCATTAGCTCACGGCCATCTGTGATTTGGTGATTGATTCAACTTCCATGCCCCTTCCCCCTCCTGGAGTTGTCGGCTAGAGCCTTCTAATCACATGGTTGGCTCTCCTGACAAGGAGTGCCCATTCTTAGATGATTCCAGAAGTCACCTCATTAACATCAAAGATAGCTGTATGGCTTTCAATGCTTAGGAAATTCCAAGGGTTTAAGTAGCTCCGTGGCAGAAAAGGGGACAAAGGCCAAATATGTATTTCACATTATAGATCGCAGTATCACACCAATGCGCGCTCATATGTTTATATTTATGCCGCCGATTCAGAGCAAATAATGTGGCTTTGTCAGTATTCAGTACATGAGGACCAAATTTTACAGACTCAAAACTACCCACCCTCCTGGACACAGGCTTGCCTGTTTGAACATCCCACCTCCAAAGCCACCTAGATCCCACCTTTCCCAGGTGCTGGCCACTGACTGTGGCTGTCATACCCATTGTCTGAATGAGCAGAAAGATCCAGGACAGCGTTTTTCATGTTCTCTGATGAAGTTGTATCATGCAACCTTTGACAACACTAAATCAGGGGATTTACTCCACCATTCCTAAAATCCCGAAGAACAGAAGGTTTCCTGTTCATAGACTTAAAAAATAATAACCTGCCAATAAAAGTACCACTGATAATCATCGCCATTGCATCTTCTGAGGGAAGGGACAGATCAGGACTAGGCATTGTCTCCAACTCCCCCTCCTCCACCCCTGCCTCTCCACCTCTCCTTTAACCTGGAAATATCATGCCAGTCCACCCAGGGGAGATGTTATCTCTAAGATTGTTTGAGATTCTGCATGGGTGTCTGATGCGGTGTGTGCATGCCAGGCATCTGTTTCCCTTCCAAGGAGCAGAGTCTGAGTTTCCATCAAAGCCCTGCCCGCTGCTGTGACTGTGGCCCCAGAGGTGAAAGTGGGACCCCAGCGTGGCCCACGGACAGCATGCTCTGGTCAATGACGTGTCTAGGAATGTAGACGGGATGGTAGCAAGGCCAATCATGGCTTAGTGCTCTTTGCAGTGGGGTTGCTAATCTGATACAATGTGGCAGAAGCCACTGGTGATCACCTTCATCACCAGGTAAAAAGCCTGCAGAGACTGAAGTTGGTGCAGGGAACAGTGGAGCAGCAGGAACCGAGGGGCATTTCTGAGGGCCTGGCTGTGCAGCTGGTCAGCCAGGCCTAGGACACTGCCTCTGGCTTCACTATTCATTGAGACAATGTCTTCCCTTTGAAAAGGAAAATGAACCCATTGTTTGAGCTGAGTTTTGGTAACAGGTAACTAGAAGGCTTTTAAGAAAAACACTATCTACAGAGAACTCCAGAAAAAGGTCTTTTAGGGAAAATAAATCAATTAAACTTTGTAAACAAGCTAATTAGATCATGGTTACAGTTTGAGCTGTTTACATGAAATCCTTTTCAATCAACTCAGTTTAATCTGATGTCTTACAGTTGTACACACTGCAGACATACTTATCTGAATTATCCTGAAGCCACCATCCTCATTTGAGAATCAGTCTGTCATACTTTTAGGTACATGTAGATTCTAGTGTCTTCATTAAGCAGAAGTGTTCCCGAATTCCTGGTCTGGAGCATTCCATTAATATTTCCCAGCAAGGACAGATGAAAATGTTGAGAACATTATAGTACAACTAGAGGCCTGGTGCATGAAATTCGTACAGGGGTAAGGTCTCTAGGCCTGGTGGATCAGGGCCTGCCTTCATTCCTCACTGCCCCCTGGCAGTCAGAGCACATCATAGCAAGCAACCAAACTCCCAGTCTCAAGGGGACTCCCAAAGGGACACTTTGAACATTAGCCTTTTCTATAGATACTAGAGGCCTGTCGCATGAAAATTCATGCACTGGAGTGGGTGTTCCTCAGTCTGAGAACCCTCAGGGGCAGGAGGAGACCCAGCAATGAGGGGAAGGTGATGTCGCCATCACACCTCTGCTGCTGTCACTGCCTGCAGCGCAAGCCTTGGCCAGCCCTGGTTACCTGAGTCTTGGGTGGCCCTGGGTGGCTGGGCAGCCACCATCTGAGGTTTGCCTGTGCTTCAAGCAGTGCTGGGCAGCTGGGGGGCTGAGGAGCTGGGCACTGCCACCTTCTGGCTATGAGCACTGTCCTCTTTGAGGGTGGGGCAGTCAATTAGCATATTCCTTCCTTATTGGCTGTGGGTGCAGCCATCTTTTTTAAAATAAATCTTTATTGTTTATATTATTACAAATGTTCCTCATTTTTTTCCCTCCATTGCTCCCCTCCACTGGGTTCCCACCCCACCCTCTGCCCTTTCCCCACCCCCATTGTCCTCATCCATAGGTCACAGTTTATGTTCAGCTCTTCCCACATCCACAACTCCCCTTTTCCCTGAGAATCATCAATTCACTCCCCTTCCATACCTCTGATTCTATTATATTCACCAGTTAATATTATTCATCAGACTTTTTAATTCCCTTGGTTTTTAGATTCACTTGTTGATAGTTACGTATTTGTTGTTCATAATTTTTATCTTTATTTTCTTCCTCTTCCTAAAGAACCCCCCTTCAGCAATTCATATAATTCTGGTTTGGTAGTGATGAACTCCTTTAGCTTTTTTTATTTGTGAAGCTCTTTATCTGGCCTTGGATTCTGAGTGATAGCTTTACTGAGTAGAGTATTTTTGGCTGTAGGTTCTTGCTTTTATCACCTTGAATATTTCTTGCCATTCCCATCTGGCCTGCATGGTTTCTGTTGAGAAATCAGCTGACAATCATATGGGTGCTCCTTTATAGGTAACTACCTGCTTTTGTCTTGCTGCTTTTAATATTCTCTCTTTGTCTTTTGCTCTTGGAATTTTAATTATGATGTGTCTTGGTGTGGTCCTCTTTAGATTCCTTTTGTTTGGGGTTCTGTGTCCTTCCTGGACTTGTAAGTCTATTTCTTTGACCAAATGGGGGAAGTTTTCTGTCACTATTTCTTTGAATATGTTTTTGGTATCTTTCTATCTGTCATCTTCTGGGACTCCCATAATTCTGATGTTGGTTCGCTTGAAGTTGTCCCAGATGTTTCTCTTTTTTTAAATATATTTTATTGATTTTTTACAGAGAGGGAGGGAGAGATAGAAAGCTAGAAACATCGATGAGAGAGAAACATCGACCAGCTGTCTCCTGCACACCCACCACCGGGGATATGCCCGCAACCAATGTACATGCCCTTGATAGGAATCGAACCTGGGACCTTTCAGTCTGCACACTGATGCTCTACCACTGAGCCAAACCGGTTTCGGCTCCCAGAGGTTTCTTACACTGTCTTCAACTTTCTGGATTTCTTGTCTTCTTGCTTCTGCAGAGGAATGTCCTCTGGCTCTTTGTGTTCCAAATCTTTGACTTGATTCTTGCGCTCTTCCATTCTGTTTTTAGGATTCTGTATAATATTTTTTATTTCAGACAATGTATTCTTTATTTTTAGTTGATTCCTTTTCATATCCTCATAGGTTTCATTTATTTTATTGGCCTTTTCTAGAAAATTCTTGAAAAACCTTATAACTATGGTTTTGAACTCTATATCCAGTGACTTTTTGTCCTCCATTTCTTTTGTTTGTCATCTGTTTCCTTGTCTCAGCGTTTTCGCTGCTTCCCTGAGTTGGTAGGGTGGCTTTGTGTGCTAAGATGTCCTATATGGTTCAGTGGGTCAGCCTCCCAGTTACCTGAGGTGGACACTCTTGGTGCATCCCTTTGTAGACTGTGTGTACAGCCTTATTGTAGTTAAGTCTTGATTGTTGTTGGTATCACTGGGAGTAACTGACCTCCAGGCCAATTAGCTGTGAGGATCAGCTGTGTCTATGCCAGGAGACAGCCTTATTCGACTAGACTTGGAAAACTGCAAAAGCCTCTGTGCGCAACTTGTATGGGGCGGAGTTTCAGGGTGGAGCCTACAGCCTTGGCTTCCCGTTAGCCCTGCCCTATGAGGTTCCTGAGTCTCAGTGTTCCTCAGTGTCCTTTGGTACTTGCTGCAAGCACCTCTTAGAGAAAGGTGTCCTAGAGTTTCGCCGGCTACTAGACAGTCTAGTCTCTCCCCCAATGAGCCTGGAACTGGGGTTCAGTGCAGTTAGAAGTGGGGTTAAGAGCAGGACTGATCTTTTGTCTCCTTCCTGCTAGGGTAATCCAGCGGCTCAATCAACAGTCTGTCCTCTGTGCCCAATGTGCGCGACACTGGGGCTCTGCCTTTAGCCACTCCCCTGAGATTCCACCTTACTGCCCAGATTCCCTCTGTATGAGCCTGGGACCCCAGGGTCTCACCCAGAACTGGGGTTCAGGGCAGTCTAAACTGGGGTTCAGCACAGTCTGGAGCTTTTATCTCTTTCCCACTAAGGAACGCCAGACAGGCACTCAGCCGTCCCTCCTCTCCAGCTCTGTCCTCTCCCCATGTGTGCACCGTGTCTCCATACCTTAGGCTTTTACAGCTCCTCTGATTTTCCTTCTGGTTTTCTCTTTCCTTCTAGTTGTAGAATTTCCAGTCAGTCAACTTTCCTATAGTTCTGGATAATGTCCACTTTATATTTTAGTTGTATTTTTTGAAATTGTTGTTTGAGGCTGCAGTTAGGTGTTTACCTATGCCGCCATCTTGCTTTCTCTCGGGTGCAGCCATCTTTGCAATAGTGTGAGGGTTAAATAGCACATTCACTCTTTGTTAGATAGGTATAGATTGGTGGTTGGCCCAAGAAAATTGAATTATTTATGGCTGCCTTGTATAGCTGACCCAAATACCTACTACTGTTCCTAGTGTAGCTGGAAGGCTCTTTGCTTACACTGCTTCTCTGAAGCATAAGAGACTAAGGTTGTATTATTTTTCCTGTTTGAAAACCCCTCCCCTGTATAGTAATATCCGGCTGATGTAATATCTAGTTGTTGGCATAGCCTGTGCTGGACATAAGTTGTTTTGGATCAACTTCAGTTAATTCAGAGTAATTCAATTATTCTTAAATGATGAATTTGGAAAAGAAAAGTGAAATATAGAGCCAGTGTAGATTACATTATATACCCAAGGGAATTACAAAACGAGAAAACAGAATAAATGCCGTTGTGGTAGGGATCAATAAAATAATAGAAAAATTTTAAGTGTTGGAAAAACAAAGGTCTCATTTTGAGTTTTTAAAATGAAAGGTTCTCAAGAGCTGGAAAAACTCAGTGAAAGTACAGAAGAGGCCTGAATGTTTTACATGTTCTGGTGGGTTTTTCTCTGAAAGGTAAAAGTTGTTTTTAAAATAAGCACAATAGCTCTGGCCTGTGTGCTCAGTGGTAGAGCATCCAGCCCGAACACTGAAGGGTCTCCAGTTTGATTCCTGATCAAAGTTGTGGGTTCCTTCCCTGGCCCTTGCCAGGGTGTGTATGAGGGAGGCAACCAATCAATGTGTCTCTCTCACATCAATGTTTCTCTCTCTCTCTCTCTCTCTCTCTCTCCTCACACCTGCCCTTCCACTTGAGACAAATAAAAGTCACAAAAAGATACACGATGATTTGTTAATATCACCAAATAACCAGTGAGTATTAAAAAATTTCTAGTTTTCTTCTATTTTTTTAACAATTATCTTATTTAAGTTAGGGTCCACACAAGGTCACACCTTGCGTCTATCTATAGGTTCTCACTCCTCTCTTTTTAATTCCTTCACAGTTTTCTGTGACACAATCTAGATTCTTGCATTTAAACTTTTGCTGCTTGCATCCCCGAGAAGCTATTTCATGTGTTTCTGTCTCTCCTGTCTTCAGGTTCAATATTTTGATGAGACAATTCCATGAACAGTGTCATGTTTCCATCAGGAGGCACATTGTCTGGCTGGTTGTTTCTGTGAAGCTCATGGTCACTGGGGTGGCTGCACTGTGCTGGGATTGCATTTGAGGTAAAAATTGGGACATTCTAATTCTATCATTTGGTTCTCAGAGCTGAGCTTGGGCTCTTCAATATGAAGAGAAACCGTCTCAAGTCAACCATTGGGTTACCTAAGGTTTCAGTGTAAAGTAAAGGCAGGAAAATGCTTCTTTCTGGCCATTTGCTAGTCTTCAGAAAGTGAGAAGGTTACCTCTGTGCCTCAGAAGAAACCACATTGTTGCTGTTACATATTTTACGCATGGATTTTCACACAGCAGATGGGGTTTAATCCAAGGTTGTCATTATTCCTATCAATGCTCCAAGTGAGCCCTCTCTGCCAGGGAGCCTGGCCAGGCCGTGACGGAGCCCCGACCCAGAGCCTTTCTTCTTGTTTCTGTGGTAAGATGAACCAGCCCAGGCTCTCCTCCGCATCTCCGCCCTGAGCTGGAGTCAGCCATTCTCCCAGCAGCTCTGGCTGGTTCAGTGAGAAACGGGTAGCAATCACAGTGTGGACCTGAGGAGCGTTCACTGCGGTGGGTTTCCTGGTTTCCTGTATTGCTTCATGGACAGAGGCAGGGATGTGCATTATAAGAGAAAGCGCATCAGGACTTTGGACTGATATTTCTATTTCCAATTGAAATCTTCAGGGTTTTTATTTAAATACTAGAGGCCCAATGCACAAATTCGTGCACAGGTAGGATCCCTCGGGGTGGTGTAGGATTGAGCCCAAGCTCACACCCCCAGCCTCATAGCTCCACAGCCCACCTAGCACCATCCCACCTACAAGGCAATTGATCAGGGCGGGGCCCAGCTCCCTCAGTGCCTGGCAGCTGGGCAGCGGCCCCACCCCACCCCCTCCGCCACAGGTCACCACTGCCATTTGATCAGTCAAGGCAATTGTGCCCCTGTGTGCAACTGCCTTGGCCTGGTGCCACCTGCTCACCTGGTCCACCATCCCACCACAGTCCCGCTCTCCTCAGGGCCCATTGGAACTGGCCAGGCCTCCACTGCCTCCCACTGCCAGCATCATGTTGCTGATGCCTGCCATGTCCTGTGCCGCTCCCTGGTGGTCAGCGCACATCATAGTGAGCTGCCTAACTCCTGGTCAAATATTAGGCTTTTAGTATATAGGACTTTTATTTGTTTCTCTGACTCTTCCAAATAGAAGTACCAATATAATAATTAACAGTATAATTACTGAAAAGAAAATTCCTTTTATGCCTTTTTGTCCTTAACATAAACCCCACTAAGATGTACAGCTTTAGAGTCAGTTAAATTAATTACTATGTAGTCTCAGCCAGAAACTGAAAGCATAGCTTTATTTGTTTCATTTTGTCTTTGAGGAAGGGTCATGTTACAAGCAAAATTTCACCAAACCACAAGCAGTAACCTCTTTTATTTTTAGCATGTATGTTAATATGTTTCTTGGCTCTGGCCAGGTAGATCAGTTGGTTGGAGCATCATCCCGATACATCACGGTTGTGGGTTCAATCCCCAGTCAGGACACATACAAGAATCAACCAATGAATGTATGAATAAGTGGAACGACAAATCCATCTTTCTCTCTTTCTCTCTCTTCCTCTTTCTCTCCCTCTCTATCTATCTATCTATCTATCTATATATATATATCTACCTATCTCTTTCTTGTATAAATAAATTAAAAATTGAAAATTATGCTTCTTATTTGTATATATAACATCATCACTAAAATTGAATCAGATACATTAGTTTTGTATTTGCTTTATTCACTCCAGAAATATATCATAAACCTCTTCCCACACCATTAACATATTTCTAAATCGCTGTTCTAGCACCTTCCCAGTTCTCTGTTGTTGATATGGATTACAACTCTCAGCCAATTCTCTATTGTTGATCAATTAAGCTGTTAACTATTTTTCACAATTTTAAGTAACACTGAGGAATATCCTTGGGACCAAATATATCCATACATTCCCACATTACTGCTTTAGCATCAATCCCCACAAATGTATTTTTTGAGGCAAAAAAAAAGGATCACTTTAAGACTTTTGCTTCATGCAGCTAAATCGTTCTCCTGAAATATTTGGGAGTTCTGATATCCCTAAACTCTCACCAGCATGAGGCATTCTAATTCAATTTTTGATTTGTTTATTTTGAAAGGTAATATAGCATGTTATAGTTGAATGTATATTCATTTCTTTAAGAGGGTGACTACATTTATTTACTATTCCACTTAACAAAAATGTAACTCAGCATTTACCCTTTGTCGCACCATGGACATAACACCTTCTAACAGACATATCTACCCTCCAAGGGGCTCAGAGTCCATGGGAGTGGGAAAGACATTTGAACAAGTATGCTTACAAAGTGTGTATCAGGGAGAACAAAGCAAAGAGAAGAAGCAGCATGTGCAAAGGCCCTGGAGTCTGACTCATCTGAACATGAACCACCCCCTTTCATCAGAGGATCGGAAAGTCCACACCCATTTTTTGCATGACTGTTGTAAACAGGACCAGTTGGTGCTATTATCAAGGGTTAAAAAGGAGAAAGCAAGACTTCAGCACATTGTCTGAGACTCCTCTCCCGAGCAGGTGCTGCTAGGTCTCCATCCTCCTGGCCATCATGAGCAGCCAGTGCCCCTCCACCATCCCCTCTCAGCCTCCGGCCAGACCACGTGACTGAGGTGATTTACAGCAGCTGCTCATCCAGGGCAGATTAGAAAGAAAAATCTTTATAATTACCCGAGCTGGCTGTTATTTAAATATTTACCAGCATTAAACACCAAAAGGCTGTGCAAATGATCCAGGGATTCATATTGTTCTAAGCTAATATTCCTTGTGCAGTATTATGCAAATTGCATAAACTTTATTTTGTTGTTGCTGCAAGCAGCGTATCCCAAGGCACTCATTCGCTAAGTTGAAACAGATAAAGTTTTAATAATAAATAGTGATGATAAATAAGTCACAAAGTTTGCGAAATGCTAATGCACACGCTCACCCTGGGGTAGTTTATTAGATAAACAAGTAACGTTTCCTGATTTGCTTTTCCTCAAGTGGCATCGTTTTCTGGAAATGTTTGTGCCGTAAATTATTTCAACCCATTAGGTGTTAACGAACAAATCATATTCGCTTGCAATCTGTCGTGAATTGCTGAGAATTGAGATTTAAACACTGAAATTATACATTAATGTTACTTCACAGAAATAAAGCTGGTTAAGAGAAATTAAGCTTAGCTGAAATGGAAGAGAACAGTATGTCTGATGCTGGATATCTCAAGCCTGCAAAGGAGGCTGTGACTGGTTTCATTGGTATTCAGAACACTTGGGGGTTCCTGACAATGAGAAAATGCAAATAGCCGTGCCAGCCCTTGGGGTACCACCAGCAGCCCCTGGGCCATGCGGTGGGTGAGGCCGCCCACAGATGCCTGTGCAGGTCCAGGGTGGGCAAGGCCCACGCCTGCTTGGCTGTCCGGAGAAGGCTGACCTGCCTCTCAGCAGCAGTGAGGCACAATTGATTCTGCTCAGCCAGGTTTCATTTGTCTGTGCTCATAACAACCTGCTTCCGTGAGGAAGGGTGGTTAGGAAACATCTTGGAAAATAGCAGCAGGAACAGCGTAATTGTGCATCCAAAGGCCAATGGCAGAAGGAAAATGCCAGCCACCTAATGACAGCCTCTGTGGCTGTGGAAGAAGAGCTAAACACATCTGCTCTGAATCCATTTCCAAGATACGTGCTTTTTAAGTTTCTTGTCTGAATTTTATTCAGGAGAATTCTATTCACAGAAATTGTACAAAACCTTAAGTGCATACACATGGGCGGCCAACACCCACCTCGCATGGTGGAACAGCCAAGAGCCTAGAGCCCTTCACGTTCCATCTCTGCTAACCTGATATCAGAGATTAGAACCAGATCCATTTCCCTGGCTGGTTTGGCATAATGAATAGAGTGTCAGCCTGCAGCCTGAAGGGTCCAGAGTTCAATTCTGGTCAAGAGCACATGCCCAGGTTGTGGGCATGATCCCCAAAAGGGAGTGTGCAGGAGGCAAACAATCAATGGTTCTCTCTCATCATTGATGTTTCTAGCTCTCTCCCTCTCCCTTCCTCTCTGAAATCAATAAAAACGTATTAAAAGAAAAAAAGAAGAACCGGAGCCATTGATCCACCTTGCTGTTGTAGTGTAGTTTGGGCATGCTCATTAGTGGCTGGTGTTCTGTTGTAAAAAGCACATGGCAGTGCAGTTACTCATTCTGCTGAGGAGGGATACCTGGGCTCTTTCCAGCTTTTAACTCCTACAAATAGTGCTGCTCTCAGGGTTCCTGTGCAGGTGTCGGGGGAATTCCCACTGGCGTGGAGATGGAGGTAAAGGAGCGCATGTGCCATCTGTCCACTAGGGGCGTGCGCAGAGCCCTCTCCAAAGGATACAAAATGATAACCACACACTTGCCTTGGGAATGAATGTCTAAGGAGCAAAGAGAGCTTTACTTCTCACTACTGATATTTTTTTACTATTCTAAATTTTTTCAAAGAGTATGGGCTATGTTAATAATAATATTAGTTCATTGAAGGGGGGGGAATATAATGAATCCAGAGTTTGATCTGGACAATGGTCCCTGTTACATAAAATTTTCTTTCCTTCAGCTGTGGGCCCCAGCTTTACCAAAGCTTATTTCATCTGCTTCTCACAGCAGAAGGCTGAGAGGAAGTGTTTGTTGATGTCTCCTGACCACACATGTACCATGACTTAGCCCTCATAAGCAGCCTAGGAAATCACTTCATTAAATCACTCCACTTCACTAGTGAGGAAACCTGAGGTCAGAGAGGCTGGCTGGGGTGCCTGTGGTCATATGACTGGTGAATGGTTTCTGGACCCTCAGCCACGTTCTTTTTGTGTTCATGAATGCCCAAGAGAGTCTAGTGGACACGGGCGTCAACATGAAGAGAGGAGAAAGGAGATGAAGGGTGTGGAGCTGAGTAACCTCCAGGGTGAGAGGAGCAATCCTGGAACAAAGATGGCCTCCTCCCTCACCACTAAGTGCAGGTCATACCCGCACCCTCGGTGACCATGAACGTCCGCACTTTCTGCACTCCAGGCCTAACAGCAGGCTTGGCAAACACTGTCTGTAAAGGCCAGACATCGCATCTCAGACTTCTCCACTCTGCCTCGTGGGAGCAGAACGGAGTCACAGAGCACAAGCACATGGCTGAGCACTGCTGTGCCAGCAGTATTTAGGGCACTGGAGTCTGAATTTCATAGAATTTTCACATCGTGAAATACTCCTTAGTTTTCAGCCATTTAAACAGGCAATACACATTCTTATTCTTAGCTCATTGTCTGTAAAAACAGCAGGTTAGATTTGGCACATTGGTTTCAGTTTGCCAACTTGTGCTTTAAACAGATATAAAAAAAATAGTTTAAGACACAGTCACTGAACAGAAACTTATCAATTTAAAGTCAAAATCCTTTCAGTTGCAAAATGGGAACCAGACTCAAACTAGATAAATAAAAATAGGGAATTCATGAGCCCAGAACTAAGAAGTCCAAGGGGTTGGTATTCAGACATGGCTGGCTTTGGGGTCTGGATAATGTCAAGTTTTTCTCTCTCCCTCCCTCCATTTCTCCTTCCTCTTTCCCTTTCCTCCTCCCCCTTCCTCTGTGATCTCAGCATCATCCGATTCCTCAGATTAGACAAGCTCTTCCTCTGCCCGGCAGGCAGCATCCTGTCCGATTTGCCCTGAACAAGAGCTGCTGGGCATCTCCACGGCTGTGCGGCTCTGCCCTGGCCTCGAAGCTGACCTCTGCTTCCTCCGCTTGACACGTACCCACCAGCCCTCCACTGAGCATCCTGATGAACAGATGAGAGTGCAAAGATGAACGGATGCTCACCGCCATCAGGAGCTTCAGAGTCTCCTGGGGGAGGCAGCCTTTCTCTCACAGGACGCCTTTCTCTCACATCCTGTAAGAACCTTGCAATCTTCTAATTTCCTTGGCCATCATCTTTATGATTGGAGGAGGGCAGAAGCATGACTGACTCCTCCAGTTTCCTGCTGCGTAGTATTCACTGGTAAATTAATTTTGTCATTCTGATCTGTATCGAACAAGGTGCTAGACACTATACAAGGTGCAGGAGACAGTGAGACAGAGAAATAACGCCCTTGCTCACACAAAGCCCATGGTCAAAAGGACAGCCCTGCCTCAGTGCCTCCGTTTATTCACCTGTAAATGAGAATTACTCTGAACTCGTCTAGCCCAGAGTCTAACCCTAGCGCCACTTTATGTTACCGGCTTTGCAAACTTCAGAAAATCACTTACCTTCTGTGAGTCTAAGCCTATAAAGCTGGCGTTAAGGCATTCCCTGTCTCACGGGGATGTGGTGAAGATGCATTCAGATAATGCATTTAAAATGCTCAGCGGGGTCCTGAGGAAACCACTGGTGCTCATTAACGTTAATAGTATGCTGTTGTGACCCAGAGTCTGGAATGAAGTATATGTTTAATAAATGCCTTTCGAATGGATTTAATTTGCCCCTTGGATCCTCTTAGAAAAAGTCTAATTCTTCTAGCCTCCTCTGTTACCTCCACTCTCTTGTCCCAGGCCTCTGAAATGCATAAGACTTACATATGGTTCCCAGCTTCCTTTCCCACATGCAAGGAGCTTCCCATGCCCTCAGCCCTTCTCTGTGCCCCCACTCAGGCCCCACGTTCTTACCCCAGAGCCTCAGCTGACTACAGTTCCACTGGACTGCAGGTCACGCTGTGCAGACTCACAGCTGGCCTCAGAAGATGCAGTTGAAAGCAGCTAATACCTTTGCTTCCTCATGTTGAGTGCAGATTTCTAAGTAGAGATGGGAGCCACCTGGTCTCCACCAGCCCCAGCCATAAATTGTTCTATTGTTCAATAACAGCAACCAGCACAGCACTCCTCAAAGCCCAAGGGTTCCATAGCCAACAGTTTTCCTGAAGCAACACAGCCTCTCTAAGGATTTATATTATAGCTTAATTACTCACTATTGATGAAAACCATTGTTGCGGTTAATAAAAACATCACCATAATCATAACATCAAAGATAATAGAAATCTCTAGCCTAAGTATGTACAAAGGCAGAAGATACCATATGAACAGTGAGAATAAGACAGATATGCCACAATGTCAGGTTTTTAAAGACACATCACAGAGGTGATAGCAAATGAAACCTAAGTGAACTGAGGCTCCCAATGGTATGAATTCTTCAAAGCCCAGATCTGTTTCAATCACAGACTAAACTTACTCTACCACAACACTAGTCTCCTTACACAGAGAGCCACTATTTCAGGGATAAATCATGTTTATTAACTGCCAACTGTTTCTCACATACAATATCTAGAATTAAAAATGATAAGATATAGAAGGAGGAAAACTTGACCTATTTTGAAAAAAATAGTCATTAGAACAAATTCATAGAGGACCTAATGGCTGAATTAGTAGGCAAGGACTTCACAATCACTATAAAAATGTGTTAAAAGGGCTACCATAAAACAACCAGCATGTATGAAAAGATAGGATTTTTTTGCAAAAAAAAAAATCAATGAAAACACTAAAAATATTTAAAGTGAAAACTTTCAGTAACAATTAGAAATGCAGTACCTGAATAACAAAATATGAGATGTTGCTATTTCACGAACAGGCTTTCATAGAAGGCTTTTCACAGCAGAAGAAATGGTCAAAGAGCTTAAAGAGATGGAATTATAAACTATTCAAACTGAAACTCAAAAACAAAAGGAAAGCAATTTTTATAAACAGAAGAGAAGATCTGAGAATTATGAATCAAAACCATAGTCTAAGGTAAGTGTAATTTGAGTTTGAAAAAGGAGATATGGAATGGTGACTAAACAATATTTGAAATTATGATTTGAGTTTAATAAAAGTGATGCAAGACATTAACATACAGACCCAAGAATCTCAATACATTCCAAGCAAGATAGACTCAAGGGAACCACAACTAGGAATATCATCTTCAAACTGCTGAAGTAAAGGTAGAGTGGAAAAGGATGCAATCTGACATTTCAACAGAAACCATGAAGCTCATACTTCAGAAGTGAGAAATTCAAGACACTTTTAGATAGCCAAAGGTGGAGAGAAATCATATCCAGCAGATAAACTCTACCAAAAAAAAATCCCTGCACTAAGTTGTTCAGGATAATGGGGATAATACTAGACTTGACTCTTCAGAGCATAAATGATAAAGAAGTGAAGGATTGACAACATACCCAGAAGTAAAATATATGACAATAAGAGCACAAAGGGTTATAGGGAATGGGTGGGGTTACATGATTATAAGCTATTTACATGGTTTGTGAACTGGTAGCACTATTTGAAGCTGTCTCTGATATTTGAAAACATATATTGTAATAGCTAGGACAACCACTAAAATAAGTACAGAAAATATAGCTATAACAAAAAAGAGGGGTTGTTGAGAGGAATACTACAAAAATATTCAGTTAACCCAACTGAATATTAGTAAGGAGGCAGAGAACAACAAAGAACAGTGGAAAAAAGAAGGAACAATTGAAAAAATGATGGGCTTAAATACAACTATATTGACAACTACATTCAAAGTTAATAGGCTGAACTCTCCATGTAAAATATTGTCAAATTTCAAGGGGGAAAAATCCAGACCCAACAGTATGCTGTTTACTAGAAACATTCTAAATGTAGGTATAAAGGTTGAAAGTCTGAGTCAAAAAGGATATATCAGGCAAAAAAATAAGCATAAGAAAATTACATTAATATCAGAAAAAATACTTTAAGACAAGTAGTATAGACAGAGAGGGCTATTTTATACTTAATTAAGTGTCAAGTGATGACATAAAAATCCTAAATGTTATGCAAATAAGAGAATGAGAAAATGTAAGTAAAAATTGGCAGAGATAAAAGAAATAGATTA
This sequence comes from Vespertilio murinus, assembly GCA_963924515.1. Classification (NCBI taxonomy): domain Eukaryota; kingdom Metazoa; phylum Chordata; class Mammalia; order Chiroptera; family Vespertilionidae; genus Vespertilio; species Vespertilio murinus. The sequence goes on along the minus strand of OZ004709.1, from coordinate 87,425,429 downwards.
GTCTCCAGTCTGAGTCTGAGATTGTAACATCTATCCCACAGTAATTATGAGAACAACTGAAGAGCCACTCTAAGGCCATAACACATGGCTCAGCACCACCAACCAGCTTGATATTCAAGTACACGTGGAGCATTCACAGGACTAAACCATTCAAAATATGTCCTCTGCCCAAAAGAGTGTGAACTCATAAAACAATAACATCTAGAAAACCTCAGAATGGTTAGATATTAAGCAAAATTCTGTACCTCCAAATAACACATGAGTCACAGAATAAATTGCAGGGGAAAACCAAATGGTAGGCCAACTGAATAATAAAGACAACAAATGTCAAAGTTAGTGAATAGAATGTCATTATGTGAATAGGTCATCAGTGAGGCAGAACACAAGTGCCCACAAATAGAAAGTGCCGTACTTGAGAAAGGCACCATGTCCATTCAAAGGGGAAAGGAAGGCATTTTATCTAATAATAGACAAACATGTAAATTGACTGTACCTTCGCTATGCCTATAGTCAATCAGAGTGACTATGCAAATTAACCCAATAAATATGGCAGTTAATTTGCATACATAGCCACCTAGGGCCTGTGTCCCAGGAACATCCTGGCACCCAGGTCACTGAGGTAAGGCCTGGGCAGGAGTGGAGCCCTTGTGATCAATCGCAGGGAGCTGGGGGACCACTCTGGCCCCAGGCTGGAGGGTTTGGGCCTGGTGCACAAGGATAGGCCCTGTGATAGGTCGCCTGGGCAGAGAGCTGGGGGTCTGCTTTCTGCCTGGGCAGGAGCAGATCCCTGTGATTGATTGCAAGGAGCTGGGGGTCCACTCCTGCCCAAGAGGCTTTAGGCCTCGGCAGGGCCCAGCCCATGATTGGTGTGAACTATAGAGGAAACACCTTTTCTAACTGCACATTGGCTAAGCTTCCTGTAAGCCACTGGTAACATTCTTAGTAACTTGAGTAATAAGAATCCAAAAAAGTGATCTAGGGTTTTTCACACTTCTGGAGAAAAAAAAATGCAGGTCCACTGCTGGAGGGCTAAGAAATGTCGTATCCTGCCCTAGGCGGTTTGGCACAGGGATAATGCCTCAGCCTGCCAACCAAAGGGTATGAGCTCAATTCTGATCAAGGGCATGTACCTAGGTTACAGGCTCCTCCTTTGCCGGGGCCCAGATCAGGGCTCATGCAGGAGGGAACTAATCAAAGTGTTCCTCTTACTTTGATGTTTCTCTCTGTCTTTCCCGTTCTCTTCCACATTTTCTAAAATCAATGGAAACATATCGTCAAGTGAGGAAAAGAAAGAAAGAAAGAAAGAAAGAAAGAAAGAAAGAAAGAAAGAAAGACATATCCTATGAAAGACACATCTTGAAAATGCCTAAAGAAAGTTGTCATTTTTTCTTGGTGAAGGGACTGGAGTTTGTGTTGATGAAAACACCTTGGTGACAGTGGCTGCAGCAGCAGGGTGATGGGGCTGGTGCCTTCCCCTTATCAGCCTGGTTACCTCCCATAAAGGAAGTCCAGACTGCAGCTTAGGCCTGCTCCCCATGAGGCGTGGGCATAAGCCATCAGTAGGACATCCCGAGAGCTCCCAGTATGTGAAAGGGGGCAGGTTGGGCTAAGGGACCCCCCCCCATTACCCAGTGCACGAATTTCATGCACAGGGCCCCTAGTCCTATATAATAAAAGGGTAATATGCAAATTGACCCTGAGAGCAGAACGACCAGAACAACCTCTGGACCAGTCACTATGAGACACACTGACCACCTCTCGGTCCCTTTCGCCAGCCAGCAGGCTCCCATCACCTGATGGCAAACAGGGAACCAGGGTGGGTGGCAGCAGGGGGGCAGGGCCAGCTGTTGGAAGCTGAGGAAGATGGCCTGATTGCAGGCCAAGCCTAGGAACCATACCTGCGCACGATTTCATGTGCCAGGCCTCTAATTTTTAGTAAATAATGTTGAAGAGGTGATAGACCTAAATGTAAAAGCTAGACCCATACAGCTTCTAGAAGAAAACAGAATATTTTCACAACCTCGATGTAGGCTAAGATTTTTTGCAGACAAAACAAAATATCTAAAGAATAACAAGAAAAGTAAAGATTAAGTTGGATTTAAAAAAATTTTAAATGCTATTTAAAGGACACCATTAGGGACATGAATACGTAACCACGGGAAGGGAGGAAATATTCAGACATTTATCTCACAAAGGACTTATGTTCAGAATGTTTAAATAACTCCAACAAATCAATAACAAAAAGACAAACACTGTGATTAAAATCCCTGGGGAAAGGCTTGAACAGACACTTCATAAGAGAGGGCAAATCAATGGCTAATAGGAGCACACAAAAAGGTTCTTGACATCATTAGTCCTTAGGGAAGCTCAGACTAAAGCCAGATCTGGTTTCACATTCTCTGGTGTGTCTGAAGCCGGATCACAATGCTCAGTTTGACAAGGACACATTCAAAGTTAATAGGCTGAACACCCCATGTAAAATATTATCAGGACACATGGTGACCAAGACTCCCAGACACTCCTGGTGGGCATGTGGACAGCACTTGGGAAAATGGTTTCGGCAGTTGTGTATATATTTAACTCCTCTCTAACTCAGTAGTTCTACCCTGAGGTGTTTCCCCGAAAAATGAAATTATGTGTGCACAAAAGAGTTTGCACAAGAAGGGCCATCACAGGATTGTGAAACAAGATGGCGGCCTAGGTAGTCTCCTAAGCTGCTGCCTCATCAACAATTTGGAAAAAAACAACAGCTAAAATCAAAAGGGATCACATCAGATCCACAGGAGAGCTGGCGGCATGGGATGGCTACAACTAGTGGGCAGGAAAAGCACCGCTGCAGCCATGTGGAGTTTAAAGCCGAAATGGAACCAGAGCCACAGCTGCCACTGCCTCAGCCGCTGCCAGTGAGGGAGGCCCTCCGGGAGCAGAGCTCGTCCTGCCCCGCCCCGGGCCCAGGGAGTGGGCTGCCTCAGAGCCTGGCCTCCGCACCCACAGCCTTCTCAGCCCACCCGCCCTGCTAGCGAGGGAGCCTGGCGCAGGGCCACAGCCACGCCTTCCACTCTCGGCCCCAACGAGCCCTCCGCCAGGCCGGCCCACTTGCTTGTGGAGCATAACAGAGGACCGAGAGGTTGTGCCCAGAGAACTCTTTGTGGCCTGGGACTCTGGACACCTAAACCCAGGGGACTCTGAAAGCCAGAGCGTATGAAGTGTGGGCTACGGAGGATACTGTGGCGGAGGTGGCCAGAGCCTCCCCATTCTTCCCCCTCATCGTCCTCCTGCTCATCGGGCAGCAGCAGGCCAGGGCCCCGGGGGAGAATCGAAAAGGATCCTATCTGAATCACGGGAGAGCTGGCGGAGGAGGAAATCTACAACTGAAAGAACGAAAGGTGCTGCTGCCGCCATGTGGAGTTTAAAGCTGCAGCCACTGCCGCCACCAGTGAGGAAGGCCCACCGAGAGTGGAACCCGCCCCACCCCAGGCCCAGGGAGCAGACCGCCTTGGAGCCCGGCCTTCGTGCCCACAGACTTCCCTGCCCGCCAACCTTGCTGGTGAGGGAGCCAGCACAGGGCCTCGGCGGCGCCTTCTGCTCACAGCCCGAGCGAGGCCTTCGCCCATTTGTCCCTCTGACTCCGGGCCTGGCCGAAGCCTCTGCAGAGCCCCTGAGAGCCAGCGCCAAGGCGGAGGATACTCATGGAGCGTGACGGAGGACCAAGAGGTAGTACCCAAAACACTCTTTGAGGCCTGGGACTCTAAACACCTAAACCCGGGCTACTGAAAGCCTGAACATGTGAAATCAGAGCTGCTGAGGTTGCTAGGGTGGAGTCGGCCGGAGCCTCCCCGTTCTTCCCCCACGTCGTACTCCTGCTGGCCTGCAGCTCGGGCCCCGGGGGAATTCAGGATAGGAGGGCATCAATGGACGGTCCCAGAGAGGCCGTGTGGCCCTGGAGTGCCATGTGCCCCAGGAGAGCTGTGTGCCCCTTGGGAGTGGTGGGACCCAGGGGAGCCGTGGGTCCCGAGGGAGCAATGGGACCTGGGGGAGCCGTGTGACCTGGGAGAGGGGTGGGACCCGGGGGAGCCCCTATGTTCATAGCAGCACAATTTATAATAGCTAGGATTAGGAAACAGGCTAGGTGCCCATCAGCAGATGATTGGAGCAGAAAACTATGGTACATCTACACAATGGAACACTATGCTGCCATAAAAAAGAAGGAATTCTCATCATTAGCAGCAACCTGGATGGAATTGGAGAACATCATGCTGAATGAAATAAGCCAGTCAATGAAAGAGAAACACCACATGTCCTCACTCATTTATGGATAATAAAGAATATTATAAACTAATTAACAGAAAGATAGATATAGTGACAGTAAAGCAAAAAGCAGATTGTCAAATGACAGTGGGGAGGGGAGGGTGATCTAGGGGAGATAAGAGATCAACCGAAGGACTGGTATGCATGCATATAAGTACAACCAATGGACACAGAACTGGGGGGGGGCAAGTATGGGAGGTGGGGGGGGGCAATGGTAAGCTATGTACACATATAATACCTTAATAAAAAATAATAAAAGAAGGTCATCACAGCCTCAGGTGTATTTGCTCATACCTGGGAACAGTCTAAGTGTCCATCAACAGGTGAAAGGTGAAGAAATTGAGGTATATTCATAAAATGCAATGCAGCTTGTCAATAAAAAGGAATGAACTATTTGGATGGATCACCAACAAAAGTCAGTTTAGCATTATATGTGTTCTGTATGATTGCATTTTATGAGATCTAAGAATAAACTACAAGTAACAAAAACTATTCTGTAATGACCAGAACCAGAAAGTGCTTGCTCTTTAAGGATGTTAATTGGCAAGAGGACTAGGAACCTTTTGGGGAGTTGGGGTGGGGGCGACAGAAGTATCCCAAGTCTTCTTTTGGGTAATCACATGATAAAACTCCTTGAACTAAGTGTTTAAGCCTTGTGCATAGTATTGTTTATAAAGTGATCTTTGATTATAAAACTCTTTTTTTAAATGTCTGCCCTGTAGATGCTGAGTGGGTAACATTTCAGACGGAAGTGGGAGAAGATGACCGCAGTGGCCAGCATCCCACAGTGCCAACCCTGGCTCCGATCCCCCTCCTGCTGACCCGCTGAAATGAGCTTAGCCCCCTGGGTCAAAGCGATGGAAAGGAAGTCTGTTCTTGCTAGAAAAGCCACCCTTCGGGAACCAGGGCCCCCCTTCTCCAATGCCTTCCTGTGCAGTGATGCTGTCGGTGCGGCAACAGCCGGTGATACGTTTGGTTGTATTACAGCTGATTCTTGGCTCCCGTCACCGTGATCACCGGAAGGTGCCCATCCTGCCACCCCCAACCCCATCATCGGTTTCTCCTTCTGATTCTTCCTTGAATTTGATAACTGATCACCCCCTTTTCTGTGCCTTTAACAAGACATATTGCTGCTTCCATTTGGGAGAGGGCAGGAAGAGTGGTGAGGTCCCTGTCTCGTGGAGTTTGAAGCAGAGTGGACAATGAGGTGCCAAGGGAATTAAAACCAGGGCAAGTGCAGCATTAATGGGGGCCTGAGAGCAGCACAGGGTCCTTGCAACTCACACAGTCTGTAAATTCACGACATCTTCCGTGAATGGTGGAACAGCCTAGCACAAGAAGAGCATGGATTAATGCAATCCTATCTAATTAGCTAAATTTACTTTGACCCTGTGTGCATTTTGTTGGAACAGAGGATAGAATTTCAAGTGTATTTATTCTATGTAGGAAATTCTAAAATTTCCTTTGATCATCTGCTAATTTTGCTGCTGTAACAGTTAGCTTAGCTCAGCTGCCCTGGGTTCCGGACAGGACTTGATGCTCATTCCAATTGCTTATCCTAAACCAAGGCGCCAGGAATTCCCACTGAGCCCTCTCCCAACTCCAGGCCATTTCATGTGAACCTTGCTGCCTGCAGACATGGACTTTGCTCTCTGAATTAAGCATCACAATTTGTGAAACATTTAAATATCAATGTCCTCGTTTCTTTAATTCTCTACATATGACCTCCTACAGTTGCTGTTTTCAGTCAGACCAGCAGTCATGTCAGTAGCCCTGTCCTGTGGCCAGTGGCCTCTCCAGGGGTCCTCTGGGAGGGGCTAGGCCACCTCCAGTGCTTTGTACCTGTTAATCCTCCTCCAGAAGAGGATGGAGGAGAGAAACCAAGATGGGGGCATAGGTAAACGCCTAACTGCAGCCTCACACAACAATTTCAAAAAATTACAACTAAAGTACAAAATGGACATTATCCAGAACTACAGGAAAGTTGACTGACTGGAAATTCTACAACTATAAGGAAAGAGAAAACTAGAAGGAAAATCAGAGGAGCTATAAAAGCCTAAGGTACAGAGACATGGAGCGTGCGTGGGGAGAGGACTGAGCTGGAGAGGAGGGGGCTGCTGGGTGCCTGGCTGGCATTCCCTAGCGGGAAGGAGATAAAAGCTCGGGACTTTTGGGCAACACCCTGCCCAGAACTGGGGTTCAGTGCTGAACCCCAGTTCTGACTGCACTGAACCCCAGTTCTGGGCAACACCCTGGGGACCCAGGCTCATACAGAGGGAATCTAGGCTGTAAGGCAGAAACTCAGGGGAGCGGCAGAAGGCAGAGTCCAGGAGGCGCGCACGTTGAGCACAGAGGACCAATTGTTGACTGTGCCGCTGGGTTGCCCTAGTGGGAAGGAAATAAAAGCACTGGTCACAGCCAATTGGCCTGGAGGTCAGTTACTCCCAGTGATACAAACAATCAAGACTTAACTACAATAAGGTTATACACACAGTCCACAAAGGGGTGTACCAAGAGTGTCCACCTCAGGTAACTGGGAGGCTGACCCACTGAACCATATAGGACACCTTAGCACACAAAGCCACCCTACCAACTCAGGGAAGCAGCAAAAATGCCGAGACAAGGAAACAGATGACAAACGAAAGAAATGAAGGACAAAAAGCCACTGGATATAGGGTTCAAAACCATGGTTATAAGGTTTTTCAAGAATTTCCTAGAAAAGGCTGATAAAATAAATAAGACCTATGAGGATATGAAAAGGGATTAACTAGAAATAAAGAATACATTGTCTGAAATAAAAAAATATTATACAGTCTTAAAAACAAAATGGAAGATGGCAAGAATCAAGTCAAAGATTTGGAACACAAAGAGCCAGAGGACACTCCTCTGCAGAAGCAAGAAGACAAGAAATCCAGAAAGTTGAAGATAATGTAAGAAACCTCTGGGACAACTTCAAGCGAACCAACATCAGAATTATGGGAGTCCCAGAAGATGACAGAGAGTACTGGAAGAAATAGTGACAGAAAACTTCCCCCATCTGGTGAAAGAATTAGACTTATAAGTCCAGGAAGGACACAGAACCCCAAACAAAAGGAATCTAAAGAGGACCACACCAAGAAACATCATAATTAAAATTCCAAGAGCAAAAGACAAAGAGAGAATATTAAAAGCAGCAAGAGAAAAGCGGGTAGTTACCTATAAAGGAGCACCCATATGATTGTCAGCTGATTTCTCAACAGAAACCATGCAGGCCAGATGGGAATGGCAAGAAATATTCAAGGTGATAAAAGCAAGAACCTACAGCCAAAAATACTCTACTCAGTAAAGCTATCACTCAGAATCCAAGGCCAGATAAAGAGCTTCACAAATAAAATAAAAAAGCTAAAGGAGTTCATCGCCGCCAAACCAGAATTATATGAATTGCTGAAGGGGGTTTCTTTAGGAAGAGGAAGAAAATAAAGATAAAAATTATGAACAACAAATACGTAACTATCAACAAGTGAATCTAAAAACCAAGGAAATTAAAAAATCTGATGAACAATATTAACTGGTAAATATAATAGAATCAGAGGTATGGAAGGGGAGTGAACTGATGATTCTCGGGGAAAGGGAGAGTTGGGGGTTCAGGAAGAGACTGAATATAAACTATGCACCTATGGATGAGGACAATGGGGGTGGGGAAAGGGAGAGGGGAGTGGGGTGGGAACCCGGTGGAGGGGAGCAATAGAGGGGGGGGGGAATGAGGAACATTTGTAATAATATGAACAATAAAGATTTTGTTTTTAAATCCTCCTCCAGAAAATATTTTCTCAATGATTTTTCTTTTTTGAGAGAAAGACTGGAAGGGAGCGTGGGAGGGGGAGAGAGAGAGAAACATTGATTGGTTGCCTCCCTCACATGTCCCAACCAGGGCAGAGAATCAAACCTGCAACCCAGATATGTGACCTTAACCAAGAATCAAACCTGCTACTTACCCTTCAATGTTCAGACCTGCACTCTGACCACTGAGCAACATTGGCCAGGGCTCCAGTGCAGGTTTCTAAAGATAGTTCAGTTCAGCTGAAAGTCCATTTCAGGCCTCAGAACAAAGACCTCTGGAGTTCTTGGCTCCATCTTGTCAGGACATCATTATGGATGGGTCCTACCTGTACTCCCAGGTCAGTTCACTGCCTCCCTCCAATTAAAGGACTGTTCTCAGTCTTCACAGTATTGTAGGTGGATGCCGGCCTGAGAACAGTAGCCAGACTTCACTGTTCTGTCTCTCCACCACAGCAGATATGATGGCCTCAGGACTGTCCTAACTGTAGCTCAATAAGAATCTGGCCTGATAGATTGATCCATTCACCTAACTTTTTAATCCAGGATCTAGTTTAAAAACCCCGAAGTGTAAATGGCCGGGTGTCACTGAGTGGCAGCATCATCTGGTCCCCACCAGAGAACAGAGTGTGTGGACACTGGTATCCTCCCTGTGACCAAGGGACAGCCCATCAGAGTGGGCATTTCCTGAGCAAATAATGGCCGACAGAGTGCAGGCAGCACTTAGAGTTACCAAAGATGGTCTGGTTTTGGATAACTCACAAATATGCCAGGAGAAAGAGAAACCAAATTCTCTTCATTTTTATAGCAGAAAGGATTGGACACATATACAGGTGATCTCATGAGAAGTGTATGTTCTGCTTTAGAAATCCAAATGCCCCTCGTTATTCAGAAGAATCACCATGGTGTTGATCACCAAAATCACAGAAACCCCCAAAAGCTGACCTTCCCCTTTCTCCTGTTCTCTGTACCTTTCCTGGTTTCTCTCTCTCCATTTGTTTATTTCTCATCCTTGGTCTGTTATTTATGAAACAGTCCTCAAAGTTTCTGCTTCACAGAGAAAATTGAGAGTTTGAATTACTTTGAACATTCTGTTCCCAAAATGGAGCACATTTCCCTGATGCCCAGTGCCCTGCCCACCATTTCACAGTGTTTCTGAAAGGATCCACTGAGGTTATAGGGAACTTGCAACATTGTCCTGCCTTGTGCAAATGTAAGAAGGATTCATATAAAAATCACCTAACTTGAGTGAAGCTCTCCAATCATCTCTTTATTGGTGAGTGTGTATTTCTCAACAATGTGTATTGCCCCCCCCCATCCAGGGCAGAGGAAGGGGCATGGAGATGAATGATATATGAAGGGGTTACTACTAATCCTACCATCCCAGGATTGATTGGGAGCCTATAAGCAGAGCACCTGTAGACTGGAATGAATGCCAGAAGGGGAAGACACCAGGTGCTGTGATGAAGGAGACAACAGGAGGACATGAGGTGCTGTGATGGAGACAGAGGGAAGACACAGGGGCTGAGATGAAGGAGACATAGGCAAAACACAAGTGCTGTGAAGGAGACAGAGGGAAGACACAGGTGTTGTGATGGAGACATTGGGAAGACACAGGCACTGAGATGAAGGAGACAGTAGGAAGACACAGGCATTGTGATGAAGGAGACAGTGGGAAGACACAGGCATTGTGATGAAGGAGACAGTGGGAAGACACAGGCGCTGAGATGAAGGAGACAGTAGGAAGACACAGGCATTGTGATGAAGGAGACAGTGGGAAGACACAGGCATTGTGATGAAGGAGACAGTGGAAAGGCACAGGCGCTGAGATGAAGGAGACAGTGAGAAGACACAGGTGCTGTGATGAAGGAGACAGTGAGAAGACATAGGCACTGAGATGAAGGAGACAGTGGGAAGACACGGGCGCTATGATGAGACAAAGGAACTGTGATGAAGGAGACTGCAGGTGAACACCAGCTGCTGAGTTCCCATGACAAACCTCTGATGAGTTTAGGACACGCTCCCCCAAATCTGGTCCTTGGGTATAGTGAATGTTTTAAGCTAAAAAAGTTTGAGAAACCTGTCTAAGTAGGAGGTCACTCTGACCTCTTCCTTTTTCCACCTCCCCTGAAAAGCCCTCACGTGAGAGGTGCCCTCCTTGCACCTAAGGAAAGACCATCCTGTTCCCAAGGCAAGGGATCCAGAAGATTCCCAATGAATAGGCCTTGCTGTTCCCCAGTTCACTACACTTACCTCATGCTCCTGGCCTGTCATCTTCACCACGACCACTGTCCACTCCTCATCAAACCTGGCACAGAATCTCTCAGATCTAACTGGTCTTCATGTCCTCATGAAAGCCCCAAACCATGTGAAATAAGTATGCTTCTCTCCTGCTAATCTGCCTCTGACAGGTTTATTTTCACACCCACTCAGGGACCCTAAGAGGGTTGAAGAAAACTATTCCCCACACCATGGCCCGGAAGTCTGATGAGGCCCATGAATCCGGAGAGCAGCTGAGCTCTGCCCATCAGGAGTCATAAACTGGTAGGAGTGCTTGGACAGTAATTTGACAAAATGCTATGGCTGATATACTAGCTCAAAAGTGGGAAATTCCCAGGACTGCAATCTTAGGGACCCCCACACTTCTCCTGACTTTATCTGCTTGAATGCACCCACCTTCCAGGTTCTCATTGAAGCCCCTAGAGATAGATGCCCTCCTGGTTCTGGTAGGGCCAGGGGAAAATAATCCCATGTGATACCCAGGAGCCATCACAAAGACCCTGCAGGAGCTCTTTATACAGCTGAGAAATCCTAGTGATGCCGAGCACCATTGAGGGCTTCCTAGCCTGGATACCTTGATCAGCCAACTTCCTTCCCATCAAGCTCCAATGTCACCGAGTAGCTGAGACAATATTTTAAACATCTGTGTTCTGGTCATTCTGATCACCCTTGATCTTCGTTCTCCGATGCAGCTCAATACTTGGCATATGGAAGACTCCTAAAAATATCTACCAAATCAGTGAGGCAGTAAATGTCAGGAACACTGTACAGGTGCCCCCAAGGATGACAGCTCTCTCCATAGGCTTTGCTGACCTCACAAGGAAAGTGGGGATCCAAAGGTACCTGTTTCTAACTCCACTGAGTGCTGTATCCCCCCTGTCATCCTGGTGCTGACTCCCGAGCACAGAGTTAAGGGGATCTGACCCCATGGCCTCTTTCAAAACAGCTTCGACTAGAAGACCACAGGAAGGCCTTCAGATGTGAGTCAGGGGCAGAAGAAAACGGAACCAAGACCCACTTCTCTAGTTCTTGGCTCCACTCAGGATATCACACATGTTAAGGCCTTATGATGGAACCATTTTCTCAGTCCATCCTTTCAGTTTAGTCATTTTTAGTCATGTCACCAAGTTCTGTTGGCCTCTATGCTGAATGGGGAATTGGAGAGGGCATGAAGAGGCATCTCCTCCACCCCCTGCTCAGGCCCAGCACTCTGGCAATAACAGGGAAAGGGAAGACAGCAGAGTATTGAGCAAATGTGTTGTGAGGAAGGCACAGGCAGGATTCTGGGGACATGTGACACACAGGAACTCTGACCCATGAGGGGGAGGCCAGGGTGGCTTCTTTCGGGAGCTGGAAGGAGCAGCTGCTCCAGGCGGAGTCTCGTGGAGACATGCCAAGGAGATGGCAGTCACAGTGGGCAGCATCGTAGTCACTCTCACCGATCAATCTAGCATTACTAGTAAAGTGCTTCAGTGGAAATACCTCGTGCTGACAACAGTGTGATGAAATTAGCATTTTCATATATTTTTGGAAGCATCTGGTAAACCAGCAAATGGGAATAATAAGCTTTTGGAATGTATCAGTCAACACATATGATGAGCTCTTACAAATGTCCGTAGCATTGGGCCCAGCAATCAGCTATGTGAAAATCTGCCGTTATGGATGTTAAGTAGATGGAGAATGACAGCCTTTCTCTACTGCATCTGTTTTTAAACAAATGGAAGTAATACAGATGTCAGAGAATGGTTATGTGAACGGTGCTAACCACTCAAATAGAAATGTTAAGTTAAAATCACAACTCAAAATTTTACTGAGTATGATGGCAATTATCAAATAAATCATAAATATTGGGGGGAAATAGTGGAAGGAATTAGAGCAAAATATTGGTGCTGTCATTGAAATGACAATTGGATCTTTTCAATTCTTTAGTTCTCTACTTTCCAAATTACCTAATATTTTATTATAGATAAAACACAGAATGAAAAATAGTAGAGCAAGAAAGAGAATGAGTGGAAGGTCGCCTCCTTCTATTGAAGGGGATAAAAATAGTCAGAGGGTTTCTCCTCTGCAGCCATTATGGGGCTTGCTTTTCCTTCTCCCTTTTCTTTTGCTGAAAAGTGGTCTCCCAGGAAACTGACGCGTTGGGCAGGGAGTTGACCAGAAGGCTATAAAGAAACAAAGTAACAGGACAGATTTCTGCAGCTGGCGAAGCGGAAACCGCTGCAATCCTTGCAGGGGGGCGCCTGGGAGGGTCTGAACACAAGAAAGGCATCCACAGTGACTAGGAAGGAGAAGCTCCAAAGCCGAGCAGGAGGTTGAACCTGAGGCTAAATGATAGCACAAGGGCAGGCGTAGGTTTGCGGCTGCGGGGAGCTTGCTCAGAGCTTGCTTCCCCAGCCCTGCTCTGGGGACCCTCAGTGTCTGGCCTGTGGGAGGGCTTCCCAATACCCCCCTTCCCATTTCCAAGCAAAAAGCTCTTTTTCTTTCCTGGAATCTCAGCTTTTGCTTCCTCACATAATTTTGGTTGCACAAAGCTTTAACGTATTTGAGAACCTCCACTTAATCTGATAACTAAGCAGAATATTATTCCTCATTTTCTTAATAACTATTTTAATATTTACTTTCCATTAATTTTTTATATTTTAATTAAAAAGTATGGCTTTGAGTTAGATAAAACGGTTGTTCTTTGTTAACTATCACATGTCCTTTGAAGCCAGCTATTTCTCACCACAGAGTATAAGCTCTTAGCTCTGGCCGCCCGCTTAGCCTCTGGGCTCCGTGATGCCAGAGCTCTCTCTGCCTGGTTCCTGCTACAGGAATACCCAGCACAGCAGGTGTTGAACAAAGTCTATTTTTAAAAGAGTGGATGCTGCCACCTGCTGGTGGCATATCTAGTTGTTATGCTTAGCTCTTGATCCTTAGTAAAATTCATGGGAAATGGAATCAGAAAACTTGAGGCATGCATCTCAGTGACAGCAATCTCATTTCTCTCTTTTAGCTTCCTCCTCAGCACAGATTGGAGACATGGGAGCTCTCCCTGTTCCACATCTGCTCACATCTGCCCTCATGGCACAGTGACTGGGTCACCCCTCTAGAAGACGGAATCGGTTCTCGAATCGGTTCTCCTCATCATAGAGCTTCTCACACAGAGCAGGGCATTTACAAGCCCCCGTCTGTGGTCCCTGGGACACTTGAAAGGCTGTGTCCATAACTGTCCACTCCTCGCTGACGGGCAGCGCCATTCAGCTAGCTAAATCGGGTGGAGGAGCTACTGCTCATGGACAGGAGGGACGTAAATTATTTAAGGATAAGCAATAGAGAATGTGTCTGCCCCACTGGCGACAGATTCATATGACAACCCACTGGGTTACGAAGCCGCACCCCTCTGACCGTCATGCTATGCTAATTAATATTAATTCCATTTATATAATTATTTAAGGTTAATTTTTAGGACTGCTATCAAATATTAACAGTGTATTAGGTAGAGGACATAACTAATTGGGCACACACACAGGACCCTTAATTGCCAGTACAGTGGAGGGGAATTACTGTAATGAGAGCGAAGCCAGTGTCTGGCATATACATATGACTGTCCCAGCAAAGCCCCTGAAAGTGACAGCTGCCAGACTCAAGCTCCTCGGGGACGTGGGCCCATCACGTGGGCCCATGACTCTTGGGTGGTGCTCACCGAGCGTGGGTTGGCTTGATGTGAAGGGGATCAAGGACAAAGAAAGGTCACAGTCCTGGAAAAGTCCGGGGTGTGGGATACCATGCACTATGGTCACAGCTGCTAATTCCACAGCGTCCAACAGGAAGTGGGTGGGGCCATTGTGCCAGGGCCACCTGCCAACCTTGTGCTCAGAAGAGAAGCTGAGGGCCCACTGTGAGCAGTGACAGCCCGCACCCAGATCTCTCTCCAGGCCATGCCAAGCTGTTAAACCTCCTTCTCTTAAATATTCAGCTCTGGCCACGCAACAGCGCTTCCCAGCATGCACCTATGCCTATGTTTGCTGCGTCTCATTCTTCCCCATACAGAGGGCCTGCAGCTGCCCTGCTGGGCTGTGAAGCAGCTGACAATCAGACGTGTGAGGTGTGTGAGGTGCCTGATGCAGGACCTGGCACACACACATCTCCTCAGGGCTGTGCTGTCACTGCCACTTCTCGTCGCTTCTGAGAGCCACCCGACTCTGCCACTTTCAGATACAAACTCCACTCCCTGTACTGGACGGGGTTCCGCTAACATGGCTCATGGGACTTTGGTTGGAAGGAGCTGAGGCTGTTTGGTGACGGCTGGCCCTGCTACAGGACTATCACATAGCCGTGGCCAGCAGCATGTCTGAGCCCCTCAGACCTTCTGAATCAGAGCTTGGGAATCAGTCTGGCACTTTCCCTCTGCAGCACCCTGTGCCCAGCTGGCCAGGCTGAAAGGTTCTGCCCCTTGCCAACCCCTCAGTGTGTTTGGTCCTGTGACCCCTCCTTCCTTGAGGCCTCTGGACATGGACTTGGCTGGCACTCATACTTCCTGTCCCTTAGATCGCCGGGCCTTGTACACAGTAGGCACTGGCCCGTATTGCTGGGTGGGTGAGTGCAGGGAGGTGGGGGTGTGTGCTTACACTTTTCCAGCCTGAGTGGGCTTCTCTCCTGGGGTGAAGGGTTAGTGATGTGCAGGTCCCTGAAGCAGCTGCGTTCAGGTGGTCCAGGTGGTCTGAGGGCCAGGGCAGGACTGAGGTCTCCTAGGCTGAAGCCATCACTAGCTCGTTCTGTCGCTGCACCAGCCAGTGTGTATGGGTAGCAGGAGGTGAGCATTTGCTTGTGGGATGGAGCCAGGGCTTCGTGAAGAAGTCAGAAGCACAGAGCAGCTGCTGGAAGAGGGTGAGATCGGTGTCAGGAGAGGGAAGAAGCTCTAGGGGTGAGCATTCCTGTTGGAGTCTGAGAACCAGACTCCTCTGGAAGAGCTGGAGCAGCTCCAGGAAGCACCTCTTGGCACACCAGTTCTTCGGAGGAGGCCAGGATTGTAATGACCTCGTTACTAAATCCAACATCCCAACCAGTAATCCCTTCTCAGCCCTGGAGAAGAGGATCCCTTCGGCCAGCGGTGGTCATGCATATTAAATATTCAACAGGATTCCCTCTTCTTGGGCCATCATTTGTGGTCATTATCCTGTCCTGTCTACAGCCAAGTTGCAAAAGCCCTCAAGCAAACAGGAAACATGGGTCTGGGAGACAGCTGCTCAAGGTCAGCTCAAGGACACCGCAGCGCACTAGTGGCCAGACCCCCAGAGAAGCTGGGTCCACCGCGTGTCTTCTGAGGTCCTGAGTGTGCTGCCTAATGATTCCCGGAGGCCAGGGCCAGAGGGCATGAAGCCCGTGGAGCCCAGGAGGACACTGTCCACTTCCCTGCCCCCCCCCCCACTCTGAGGAGGGTTGGCCAGCTTCTCATTCCTGCCCTCTGGAGTATGGCCCAGGCCTCATCCCGCCAACAGGTGCTCAGATATCTCTGCCCTCTCTCCCCTCTTGTCCCCCCTCCCTCCTCTCCCCCCACTCCTCCCTCCTTTCCTCCCTGCCTTCCCATAATGGGGCAACACAGGAAACTTTATTATTTTATGTATATAAGTAATCATGGAAAATAGCTACAAATGCCCGAAGGGATACATGTTTCTAAGACATATAATTAGCTGAACTTCTCACACGCAGATTATGTAGCTGAGGTTTGGGCCTTTTCCTTGCCAATAGCCCTTGTCCGCGTGCCTATGCCAGCACGCACAGAGCCCAACATTTGACAGGTGAGTGCGGCTGCGCAGCACCCCATGTGATACCCAGAATGCCAACCTGCTCTACCCGGGAGAGGTGCCCTGTCCATTGTCTCATGTGCACAATCAGGTAAGCCAATCTTTTTGTGCATATTTTGGACATTTTGCTTGTTTCTGCTTGCTCACTTTTATAAAGAATACTTCAGTTAATAGCCAGCACATATATCGTCACACACTCGTCCAGTTGTTTCCTTAGAATAAATTTATAGAGGTTGGATGCTGGGCTAAGGGTTTCCCCCTTCTTGTTTTTAGGTCTTTTTTTTTTTTTAATTATGTTGTTATATTACCTCCTAAGAAAATGAGGTAGCTTTATATTCACACTAGCCACACTATTATTATCATCAAACAAGTTTATTTTTTCCACTTAAAAAATGTCCAAGTAGACCTATTCCCAGAAATGGAATTGCTGGGTTGTAAGACAGTTTCCTTTTTAATTTTTTGAGGAACCTCCACACTGTTCTCCACAGTGGCCACACCAGCCTGCATTCCCTCCAGCAGTGCCCAGGGTTCCTGCTCCCCCACACCCTTGCAAATGCTTGTCATTGGTTGATTTATTAATGACAGCTCTCTGACAGGTGTGAGGTGATCTCGCTCTTTGTGGCTTAATGTGCATCTCTCTGCAGTGACATTGAGCATCTTTTCCTGTGTCTCTGGGCCTTCTGTGTACCCTTTCTGTGAAATGTTTCTTTGTGGTTCTCGGCCTATTTTTTAGTTGAATTGTTGAAGGTTTTTCACTGTTGCGGTTTGAGAATTCTTTGTGTGTTCTAAGTCCTAACCCTTTACTAGGTGTGTAGCTTGTGACTTTCCTCCCAGCTTCTTCCCTGAGCTTGCACGGAGCAGCTTTCCATTCTGAGGAGCTGAGTGCACCCCTTCTTAAGTAGGTCACCCTCTTGGTGTTGCGTCTGAGAACCATTCACCTTGTCCGCGACCCAAAGGTTTCACTCTGTGGCGTGTTTTTCTCTGGAAGCTATGGCTTCAGGTTCACATCAAATCCATCATCTATTTTGAGTTCATCTTTGAACAGGTGCGAGGCTGAGGCCGAGGTTTGTTTGGGGCTTTGTTTCTCTATGGGCCCAGTCCCGTCAGCTCCATTTATTGGAATTCTGTCCTTCCTGCCTTGAGTTGCTTTCACCTTTAGCAGAAAACCGGCTGGGTTTGTTTAAGTGGGTCTCACCTCTGCTTCAGGATAAGACGGGGAGGAGAGTGGGGGTCTGTTAGAAGAGGGCCTGGTCCCCCAGGGTACACAGGCCAGGTCTAGCTGGCCCTTCCTCGTCTCTCCCCTGGGACAACACAACCAAGACAGTGGCTCCCGCTGCCCTCAGCGGCCGTGACGGGGGCTCCTGACAGCCTTCCTTCTGGGACGGAAGTCTTTTCACCCGCGAAGCCCGTGAGCCTGGGCTCACCTGGACCCCCATTTTCATCTCTGCCCCACCTTTTCCCTCCTTCTTCCTTTTCCCGGAGGCGGCACAAAATGCAGGAAATATTTAAGCTGCTGCTACACCATTCATATTTTTAATTTGACAAGAAAAGTTGTGCAATCGCATGGAACATTTATCTTTTCCTGCAAATGATCGCTCTCCTCTGTGAGTAACAAGCAGGCTCTTAAGGTGGTACCACCACCAGCCCCGCAGCAGCCCCTCCCCGCTGGCGGCCTGCCTATGCCTGCCATCAAAACTCAGGGAGCCCAGACCATGGGACTCGAGACACAAGACCAGGACATGCATGGTCAGGAGGCAGGGACAGCAGGTGGCCCACCAGAAGCAAGGACAACACCGAGAGTCCCCAGGAGGAAGAGATGATGTGGTTGGAAGACATGACAGCTGGAGGAGGGCCCTAGGGCAGGTGGGTCCTGGCATGAGACAGGGCGCAGGGCAAGACTTAGAAGGCAGATGAGAGGGCTGGGAGGAGCTGTCGATGGCTAGAGCAGGAACGTGAAGGCGAAGCTGTGGGGCCTGCCAGCTGGCCTCTTGCTATGCCACAAACCCCGTGGAAATTTAAGGCTGTAATAACCACCTACTGGTCATGATTCTGTGGGCTGACCAGGTGGCTTGGGAGACTGTGTGGCCATTCGTTGCAGACAACTACATAAAGAGTACCCTGGAAGGTGAATTATGTGGGACAGTCTGTGGAAACTGAGAGCTGCTAAGTCGAGTTGAACTGGGCTCCCTGCAGATGTGCATGGGGAGTGCAGGTTGGGATAGAACAAGGCGCACCAGTCCCAGGCAGATGTTGGCGTCCCAGCAAGGAATACGAGGGAGCCCAGAATTTCACTCTGGGATGTAAGCCCACATAAATGCCTATGTGCATTCCCCACAATGAATTGATAAGGATAATCACATACAAGTATTAAAAATAGTCCAAGTCTGGAAAAATCCAAATGCCCATTCATAATAAAATGAAAAAAAATCTATTTGGTATGTGCATAGAGTAGACTACTATACAGCAATGAAAAGGGAGGACGTGCTATTTAAAGCTACAGGATGGATCCACAAATAAAATGTGTAACAAAAGAAGGTACATACAACAGCAAGCTCGCTGTATGATTCCCTTTACATAAAGTTAAAAATAAAAACAACACACAATCCAGACATTCAATGCTATATGTCGGTTATCTTTTGGGAAGAGTGTCCAGTGGCCGGAAGGTGGCATCCGGAGGATAGCAATGTCTATTTCCTGACCTACATATGATGGGTATGTTCACTTGGTGAAGAAAGCGTACCAGGCTATCCTTTATGGTTTCTTGTTCTCTATGCATGCTATACTTTCATTAAGAGCCAAAATAAGTGCATTAGGAATTTTAAAAAGGAGAGGAAAGGAAAGGAAAGGAAAGGAAAGGAAAGGAAAGGAAAGGAAAGGAAAGGAAAGGAAAGGAAAGGAAAGGAAAGACAGAGGGTCTGGCCGAGGCTGGAAGCAGCAGCAGTGCACAGGAGGAGGAAAGAATGACCGCTCCCTGACTTAGCATATCTGAAGCTGGAGAGGGGAGGCAGTCAGGGACACCAAGGCTTCCAGTACTGGGGAGGAAGTGCCCAGAGCAGGCACAGCAGTAAGCAGGTCTCAAAGGCACCACATGCTTAGAGAGCTGGAGGAAGGTGAGTTGAGAGATGTGAGGAGTTATTCCAGGAGCATACAGGATTCATAATTCCATAAGATTTTTGGTGCAGACATGGTGGTAAGCAGAAAGAACATTTTCAGCAACCTATGAATGCACACATGCACACACTAGGCCACATTTGCACATACATTCATGTATGCATAGATATGCATCACACCATGTGTACACACACATCATAATACATGCATACACTCATGCTCACACGTGTGAACATACATGCATACACTTAAACACATAGGTCCGCATGTATGTTTGGACATTTGCATGAACGCATACTGAGGCATGGGATCACACACATGCATCCTTGATCATGCACACAGAGATGAACATACATGCACAATCATGCACATTTGTGCATGCATACACTTACACACAGCTCCTGCAAATATGCACATGCGTACACTCATGTACACAAACACTCATGCACATAGTCACACACATTCATACACAGCCAGAGCCTGGCCACTTGTCTATAAGATCCTAGCATGATAAGCATATGACCTGTATATGTTAGATAGACAGTCTCTGAGGCTGGGAACAGCTCCATCATGAATATCAGATACAGGTAGGGAGGTCACTGCCCAGGTAAGCTGGAGCTGCATCTCCTGGAATCTCCTCCTGCCTCCTCCCTGCACTTGGAAGCCATTGGCAATCTGTTTGTGCTTGATGACTAGCGACAGAAGCCCAGCTCATTCACACAGTGGGGCTTCATAAGACTCAGCGGGCAAATGAAGGAATCTTCAACAGCCATAGGAGAATTTAAGGGGCAGGGGGCCCCCAAAACCAATCTAGGCATCTTCAGAGCTCGGCTTTTGACGGGTTAATAGGTATCTCTATGTTCTAGGATACAGATGGAGTGAGCAGTCTGCCAGTGGGTCACACATGCGAAAACCCTCTTTCAGCAGGAAGCCCGCCTCCCCTGTCACCAGCTCCATCCCCAGGAAGCCCGCCCCTGTCACCCAGGCTTGTCTCCAGCAGCAGCCGAGCAGGCCTCACCGCCAGCAAGAGAAGGAACCATGAATTATCCATGCGCTCAGGAAGAGGCTCTGATAGGGAAAGTGGGAACCGCTGCAGACAGCTTGCAGGCAGGGAGACTCAGTGCTAATTACTTCTGCTGTCACTTAGCAAAACTGCCACATCTTCTTGGGAGGAAGGCCCAGCCTGCCTTCCTGGTGGAGGAGGGAAGGGAGTCAAACAACCCGGGCTCTGCAGCGTACAGAGCAGGAAGTGAAGCCAGTGAGTCCTTTGATCTCAGGGAGGAGACAGTTCTGGCCAATCTCAGGCAGGAGGCCTGTGAGGAGCGTGGCCAGTGGGAAGGCAGGAGGCTGGGACTCTGAATCAGCCAACCTGCAGCTTTCCTGAGTGGCCCTAGTGCCTCTGCCAGTGTCTCAACCTGCAGGCCCCGCGTGGCCCTCAGTGTCTGAGAGAGGGTGTGACCATGTGCAGTGCCCAGTCCTGACCCCATCCTGAGTGGCCAAGCACGGTGCCCTCACTCCACCAGTGCCCTGCCTGTGGACTGGCCCGGCTGTTGCTGCACGTTGGCTTGCATCTGGGTGGCCCTCTTCAGGTGCGTGGGCCACCTCGTGGTGGCAGGAGGTGTGTTTTTGAGATGTCATATCATGGCCAGATTTTCATCTCAAGGAAAATGGACCAGTGTGCAGCAGGAGCGGAGGAGGTCCAGGACTCGGGGAAGTTCCAGAGGAAGGAAGTGCATGTGCTCTGCATTTGCGTCTTTTGCCCAGAGAGAGCCATTTCCAGTCAAACGGATACAGAGTGGCGTATAAAGAGTCAGCCCAGCCCAAGTATCCAAACCGTGAGGAAGTCAGCCTCCCAGGACTGTGCGCTCCTGGCCTCTGAGGGGGAGGGCTGGCCGAGCCTGTGCGGCGTGTACGTACCTGTCATCTCAGCTGAGGTTCCTGGAGCTTTGTGAAGCCGGGGGACACTCCCATAGTGAAGGCCAATGATGGGCTATCAGCTCAGCCCTGCTAGCCTCCCTGTCCCAGTGCTCCTCCCCCAGTGCTCACCCACATCTGTGCCATCCTCTCCCCAGGTCTTCACCAGGCCCTGCCATGCCCTCCCCCTACCCTGAGCTCCATGTGCTTGCACTCTAACCTCTAGGCCCAGTGGCAGCCTGAGGTTCCCCCAGGCCCTTGTCTGCACTTCCTGAGAGCACAGGTGCCCACCCGAGGGATCACAGCCCCCTGGGAAGCCTTAGCCCATGACTGACCACCATGGGCAATGTGAGCCCCAGTCTGAGAACCACCACCCCCTCGGCTCCCCTGGAGGGTCTGGCTGGAGCCACCTGTGGGGACTTCCCTGGCTCCTTCGGCCTTTCCTCTCCCATGGACCCACTCCCTCCCAGAGGAGTGGCCCTGCTCACACCTGTCACAGGCCTGGCCACTCCCCTCAGGGAGCATGTGCACCTCTGAAGCACCTTGGTCAATCCCCCTTCCCATCTCTGGGCAGGGAGGATGGGCCCCACTGGGTACCCCAAAGATAACTCCGGCTTGTTTCCCTGATCATCAAAGCATGCCTCAAAACCACAGCAATTTCCGGGTTACGAAGGTGGAGATTAGTGGGCGTACTCTTTGGGAGCGAGCTGACCTTTATTAGTATTCTGCACCTTCCCGGCTGCTCTGCAACACAACGGGAAAGGCAGACCTGTCCCTGGGTTTTCTTTCAACAACCTTGACATTTTGCTTCTACTGTCGGGCTAGAGATGGAAAGGGAGGTTTCTGTTTCTTTTCAAAGAGTTTCCCATGATTTCAACAGGAGGGACCCAGGAGCAGCATTTCAGAATGACAGTAAGTTATAAGATTCAGTTTCAGGATTTTTGTGAACGTAGAGATAGGTTCAAGTTTTTCTCCTTTTTTTTCTATGAGGAAGTTTTAAAATATTCTCTTCTCATGACAGCTCTCAAAGCAGGGAGCCTGCTTCCACCAGCCCTGACATTGATGTCTTCAGGGATGAAATGCTAAGTGTGTCTTCTCCCGGGAGGGGGGAGGTGGTGCTTGCACCTGGATGACTATGGCTGTAGGACAAGCTCTTCCTCTTCTGAAGTCACCAGACCACCTCCAAGTGGGTCTGGTCCATGCAGACCCAGGAAAACTGAGCCTTGTGGGTGTAGGGAAGAAAAAAGTCATTTCCTCCAAACATGCTAAATTCTTCTGGCCAGACTAATAATCAAATTTGCATGTGACAGATTAATAGGAGAAAGTGACCAAATGTATTACAAATGCACATACAGGGGCGAGGTGGGGCGGTTGGGGGGGGTGGGTGTCGGTCAGAATTTGTCCCTGAGGACAAACCCAGGCAGCTGAGGCTATACCAGTACATGGTCCTAAGCTAAGGTTGGGAATGTTTGCATTTTGGGAACCTCAAAGGGCAGGAAGCAAGTCACTCGAAGATAGAAAAGCAACCGTCGGTAAATGAACGTTTGCTGGGCCACTCGTCACAGGGGCACGCAGAGGGAACTTGGATCACGGGGTTTGCTGGTCCCTCCCTGCCCACCTCTCCTGGTTCCTGGGGAAGTAGCTCCCTCCTGGGCAGGGCCCCCACCTAAGCTCTCGGCAGCTAGAGGGAAGGCCAGAGTTTCTTCCCAAGTCTTTTGTTTCTTAAAAACAATCAGCTTAAAATAATCAGTATTCCCAAAAGGCAGGTTCTGGGGTGGCAAATTCTGCTTCCCCTCATGTGGTGTGAGTCTCAAGTTAACTCAGAACCAAGGTCGTTTTCTAGGGGGCACTTTTTAAATGACCTTGGCCAGTGAGTGGCCTTACAGCTTGACCCTGGAGCTAGGGCATGGCCCTGCTGCTCTGACACAGGCTAGGACCTGAGGGTGAGGAAGCACAGAGGGCGGCCGGCCGCAGCACCCAGGCAGGCTTGGTGCTGGGAGAGGCGGCATGCTGCACACACAGCACCCTCCCCAAGGACCCGTCTAAACCCAGAAACACTCCCACCCCCTCACTTCCTTTTCCCGCTGGAGTACTGGCGGCGACAAAGCTGTTTTCACCAGAGCACTGGAACAAAACAGAAAACAAATGCGACTCAACAAGTGACATTTTCCCAGGAGAGGCCTAGTTTGAGTGTGTCTCCATTTTAATGTCATTTTGAAGATTTTTATCAGAATTAGTGGCACAGACTCTGCTTTTAAACGTAAGGGCATTGTGCAGAGTTCCTCTAAACAGGAGGCGGCTCCTCTCTGGTCTCAGTGCCGGGAGCGTTTCTGACTCCCATCACATCACATCTCCTCTCCCCGCTGTGCACCTCTGCCCTGCCCTTCAGCTTCTAGAAAATTCCACGCAGGAGCCCTGTTGATGGGCCGCGGACAGGGTACTTGCTGTAATCCATCCCTTGTTGCCTGTCAAAGCATAATGTCACTTTACAACCCACCTCGTGCCTCTCGGCTGTGATGTTTACCTAACAGCCTTTGAAGGCATTTTGCCAGCATCAAAAGTAATTACTTTGCAAACTTCATTTCCGACTTCAGTGTCTTCTGTGCCACTGGATAAATATTTCATAAGCTGGAGGCTCAGAGGTATTTGTGCCTCTCGGTTTTGCAAGCTTGTTTTTTTAATTAGCCGATCGATGTGCCTGGGTCATTCTTTTTCTCCAGATTTCTTCATATCGTTGTACAGAATAAGATACTTTTGACACAGATCGGAAGGTTTTCCCACAGCACTGGGGTGCCCTTGCACAGCAGCCAGGCCCCTGTTTGCATGAGGAAGCACCACATGTGGAGGCTGCCCGTGGGGGGCCTGGAGGGGACTGTTCTCCCGTTGTTTCTGGGGATGTGGCTTATTAGTTCTCTTGGAAACTGAGATCTCCAGTTGAGGTCTGCACTGCATAGTTAGGAAGACTCCCCAGCTCCCGACAGTCGCTTATGCCACCTGCTGCCTGTCTGCCCGCCTGGGGAAGGGGTACCAGCCGCGGTGGTGGGCGTGTCTGCAAATCCCAAGTTCAGACAAACACAGGGGCAGCGGGCTCTGACTGACAGTCACTCCTTCTTGGGCGGCAGAGGACGGCGGCTTCGGTCCCAGTGGCGGGTGGCACTGGGTGAGGGAGGTGGGCTGGCCCAGGTCACCCAGGACTGCAGGGGACATGAGCATTGTGGCTCTGCATCTGGATTTGCTGGGGCCCTCCCTGTGCCCAGGCTCTGGCACCTCCGTGAAGGTGATCTGCCCCTGGAGGGACAGCCTGGCTTCTCCAACAGGGCAGGTGGGAAATCCGAAGACATCAGGTGCCACCTGCTAGATGCCCAGCAGTGCCCTCAGCTGAGTTCTGTTTGGAGAGGCTACTGGCTTGGAGCTTTCCGTCCACACTAAGAACTGGCCACCAACCGCCTTCCGGTAGATCCCTTCGCTGCTTACAATGCCGCAGGTCTCTGTGGCTTGCTGCCAGCGAAGCCTAGAGCGCTCCACAGGAGCCCAGGCTGGAACCAGGATCCCCAGGCAGCATCGCACCCTTCTCTGCAGGTGACGCTGCGCACTCCCCACCTCCCCACCCCCCGCAGCCAGGGTGCAATTGCCTGTGGTCCCTGCTGTGCCCTTCAGACGCTGGCTGCTTCTTCCAATGGAGATGAGGAAAATGAGGCTGGGGCGGGGGGCAGGTCACAGGGTATGGTCATAGGGGAAAGGGCACAGACACCTCCATTTTGACGAAGGTCTGTTTGACGACAAGGTTCTTTTACTTCTGAATTCCAAGCCTCCAGCATTCAAGAGTGAACTAACTGATTTCTTCCTTTGAAATAGTTTAAAGCCAATATTTTAATTAACAGCTCCCCCACCCTTAAGTTCATAATAGTCATTTGGGGTTTCCTCTGCACAAAGTCTTATTTGGCATCTCAAGGTATCAGATGGAAGAGGAGTGGAAGGGAGGGGTGGGTGTCTCTCTGGCCTGCAAAGAGATCTACAGCCCCTGCCCCCCGAAACCCAGTGGACACAGGTGCAGAAACCAGTGCTCCAGGTAATGTGTCTTCTTCATCAATCCAAATAGGGCCGCAGTTTCTGGCCGGGTTGTTTCTGACTCGGTCCAGACGCGCACAGGTTGTGGCCGGCCCACGGAGCCTCTCCCCATCCCGCCAGCTCCGATGTCCCATTCCAGGCCCTCTGACCGTGATCCTCAGCTGAGAGCTGTTCCTACTCCTCGTGCTTAGGAAACTGCAGACTCCGTGAAAACACGCCACTCTCCAGTGAGTGGTAACTGTCTGGGACAGAGCGGGGGAGGGGTGTGAGTGGTGACTGTCTGGGACAGAGTTGGGAAGGGGGTTAAATATCTCCACAGGCGCTGCTGGCACTCCAGCCTCAGGAGGAGAGAGCACTGCAGGGAGTTGTGAGGAGGGCTGGAGAGTGGGTTGGGCACAGGGTCCTTCTTGGTCCCCCCTCAGACCCGATAGCCCAGCCCACACCAGCACAGCATGAACATGCCAGTCCCCAGGGTGGTCTTTTATGAACTAGCTGCTTTGATTTCTGGAGTCTTTAAGCTTCAAGACATGAGAGACGTGGAATATTCCAAGCTTCCCATGGTGCTGGCACCCACAGCTGCTTGGAGCACAGCACATCCTGAGGCTGGGAGGCTGCTTCCCAACACACCGCCTTCCTGGTTCTCTCACAGCGGGTGCGCTCCATGGGAGCAAAGTCGCTGCTTCAGCACACACCTCCCTGGGAGCTGAGGATCCTGTGCTGCTTACCCAGACTCCGGTGGGCTGCTTAGTCTGTCTTTGTGTCTCCTGCCCCCTGCCACCTGCCTCCTGCCCCTGCCCCTGCCCTTGCCTCCTGCCTCCTTCCCCCCTCCTCCTGCTCCCTTCCTCCTGTCCTCTGCCCCCTTCCCCCTGCCTCCTGTCTCCACAAACACCAGGTGCCTGAGCCACTTGTGGCTGCTCCCTGACTCGTCCTGTTAGAAATAAAGCAAGCCCCCAAGTCAGGCGTTCTGGTAGAACACAAAACATACTCGGGAGCCAGGCAGCAAGGCAAACATATTTACTTTTATGTAGAAGGATGGGCACACACATGGTTTGGAAGCGCACACACTGAGAGGTGGTCTGCTCCGGATTTATAATCTCTGCCGCACATAACCTGTCCCTTGATCTTGATTGGAGCTCAGGGGCATAGCCTTTTGCGATTGGCAAATTCACATGGTGGGGTTGGCCTTTGCTGTTTCAAGATGGTGGCCATGGCAGCCCCCAGGAGATGCAAGCCATGAGGCCAGCATGGCAGCTGCCAACTCCTGAAGTCCAAAATGGCGGCTGTCTAAACTGTTCTTTGACAGAAAAGATGACTTGTTTATTCTCACAGTCCCTGCCCCAGCAGGGGCCCGAGGCTGGCAGTCCCCTGACCTCACTGTGCTTTCATCAGAGTGGACCTGTCACTTTTAGAGCAGAATCACGATTCGGGAAGAACACACGTGGCCACTCGGCAGCCACCTTGGAGGGGCAGGCCTGGTTAGCAGGGAGACATCCGGACCAGCTCTCTCTCAGGGGCGGGGCTGGCCTGTGCATTGTGGGATGTTCAGCAGCTTCCCTGGCCCCCAGCCCTACAAGCCTGTAG
Organism: Vespertilio murinus; assembly: GCA_963924515.1. NCBI lineage: Eukaryota > Metazoa > Chordata > Mammalia > Chiroptera > Vespertilionidae > Vespertilio > Vespertilio murinus. The sequence goes on along the minus strand of OZ004709.1, from coordinate 87,398,562 downwards.
CACACCCCTCCCCTGCAAGGTGTGACCTCCATAATGTTCACAGACATCGGAAGCCCCCCCCAGGGGTGGGGCACTTCTCGGGGACCTCTGAGATAGTTGTCCACTGAGTTACGGTGAAGGCCACCTTTCAGACCTGGGTCCAGAGCCTAAGGGTCGAAGCACCAGGAGCACTCACCGGCAAGACTCTGAGCCTTCATCACTCACATGGTGATCACTGCTCTTGTCTGTGGCACAACTTCAAGCCCATGACAAGAGGCATTGTGACCCATTTCCACCGGCAATTCCACTTCTGGGCATCTGTCCAAGAGAACTGAAGTCAGATATGAAGCGGAATCTGGGCCCTGTGCTCATCGCAGGGATGTTCACACAGCTTCTTCTGTGTCCCTGCCCAACCACAGCGTGGGCCCCGAGGGCGTTATGTTCAGTGAAATAAACCAGTCGCAGAAGGACAAGGCTGCATGATTCCTCTTATCTGAGGGGCCTGGCGCTGTCAAGAAGGAAGGTGGCGGAGGCCGGAGGCGGGGGGTGGGGAAGGAAGGGAGCTGCTCCTGGATGGGCAGCCCCTGATCTCAGTTCTGCATGATGAGTGCTCCCGCACCGAGTATCACCTGAGGTTAGCACCACAGCGTTGTGCACAAAAAATCAGTTCCGAGTGTAGACTGCACATCTATACTAATAGCAGCCTAGGTGGTGTGTGTCACACCCTCACATCGTCACAAGATGGCCACACGCATAGCAGAGGTGGGGCCTGGTGGCCACTCTGCACAGTGAGGCATAGGGGTCTCGTGGCTCTGTGCGGCACAGAGGAGGCCAGTCCAGGCATCTCCACTGCCTTGTGCGGAGGAGGAGGGTTGTGGCAGGAGGGGCAGTTGGGGGCGATCAGGCCAGCAGGTGAGCAGTTAGGTGTCAGTCAGGCCGGCAGGGGGGTGGTTAGGGGGCTATCAGGCTGGCAGGCAGAAGCATTTAGGGGCAATCAGGCAGGAGTGGTTAGGGGCAATCAGGCAGGAGTGGTTAGGAGCCAGCGGTCCCAGATTGTGAGAGAGATGTCTGAGGGGGCCCAGATTGGAGAGGGTGAAGGCCAGGTTGAGGGACACCTCCTCTTAGGCACGAATTTTGTGCACCAGGCCTCTATTTAATACATAAAGGTCAAGGAGTCCTAGCCAATGTGCCTGAGTGGTTGGAGCGCCAGCCTGCACACCAGATGTGTGGTGGGGTTTGATTCTGGTTCAAGGGTGCATACCTGGTTTGCAGGTTCAATTCCTATCCCAATTTGGGGGTGGGGTGGGAAGCAACCAATAGGTGTGTCAAGGGAAGGAGGGAAAGAGGGAGAAATACAGAAAGAAAGGAAGGGAGGAAGAAATAAAGGGAGTGAGGGAGAAATAAAGAGAGGGAACTTGACAGTGAAAATGAGGTCCTCAGGAATCCGCAACAGCCATGACCCCTGGTCCCTCCATTTCCCTGCCCGACCATTTCTAAACTGTCAGCTGTCTAGCCTGAAATACAGGTTATATTGAGTTGTCACATGGATTCATACGGCAATAACATTTGGAGCCTATTACTAGGACATAAACTGTGGGCTCAAATGTCACCAGATTTTATTAGACAACCTCAACTTAATTGCAGATAAGCTGACGTACTCGTAAAGGGGATGTAAGACTGCCATTGGAGTGGCCCCGGGGCCGGCCAGCTGCGCCAGGCAGGATTGTGGCTGACCTGCTGTCCTCTCCAAGCCTCAGCTTGGCGCGAAGTCCCGGAGGGAAGGTCGGTGTTGGCAGGAAGCAGCATTATTACTTAATAACAGCACCAGGAACCAGAGCTTGAAAGAGGTCGGTGCAAACCATGCCCTAGTACCATTTCCTCTGGGATGAAATACTGATAGAGAGCTCCGAGTCTCTCACGGCCCAGGAGACGTCACCGGAAATTAGTGACGGCTCTGAATGACAGTCCGCTCCCTGAGAGACAGGGTGGTTTTTGAGCTGATCAACAAAAAGCATTTGTATGCAAAGATTGGTAGTCTTCTCCTTAAATTTTTTTTCTTTAAATTTATTATTGATTTTGAGAGAGAAACATCAATTTGTTGTCCCACTTATAGATACATTCATTGGTTGATTCTTGTAAGTCCACTGACCAGAGATCGAACCCACAACCTTAGTATTAGAGGGCAGCTCTAAACAACTGAGCCACCTGCCGGAACAGCTTTCTCCCTTTATAAGGGAGGAACGTGTTTAATACTGTGAAGAGTTTGTGGTTTGGGTAAGAACCTTGTGCTTTCACCATATAGCTTCAGAAGGATTCAGCATTGGTTACAACTGCAAGAAAGAAATTTTATGAATATCAAATGCCCGTCAATATACCTTAAAAGGCCATATTTTTAAATTATTAATTTATCATTAATTGATTAGTTTGTCCCAAATTGCAATTCTCTGTAGTTCCTGAATAAACCCATTTTGCTGCCAAAATAACTGGCTGTTGTATTTTGCAGGAGGTGCAGCCACCTGCAGGCAGTGACCATTTGACAAGACTCTAAGGGGAGGAGCAGGGGAGAGGCTGGGTGCCTTAGGGCCACTCCTCCAGAGTGCACCCCTGCAGCCTCCCACCAGCACCCGTGCAGGTATGGCAGGCCACTCGAAAGCCCCTGCCTGGCCCCATGCAAATCCCAGCGAGGGGCTGAGTGCCAGGCTCAGCTTCCGCGGGAAGGGAGGCCCAATCCGGTTGACCGACATGGCAAGCCGGGGCAGTAAGTTGCTGCCAGGTCAGCGCCTGTTTTCAGGCAGGTTCGGGCTTCTGTCGTGTGGCTGTCACCTGTGACATTAGCAGCTCTCTCCTCAGGGCTTGTGGGCTTAGCAAGTAAACGGGGCCAGAGCATCATTAAATGTGGCCGTTTGGCCCATACCTTTATGCACTTCATGGCTTCCTTTGAAGGTTCCGGGAGTGTGTTCCTGAGCACGCCTATAGATCACTGCGCAGGAAATTCCGAGTGCTCTCCTTAGCTTTTATCTAATTTGGCCCTGGTTTTAAGTGTTTCAGCTAATGATTTCCACTTATGTTGAATAAACTTTACAGTGTAAAAAAGAAGTTATCATTCCCCCATCTATTTGTGTTCTACAAGCAGCATGTGCTGGGGTGACGGTTCCCACGCACTGCCTCGCCGAGTCAGACAGGGCAGGGTATGTGTGATCACCTGGAGAGCCATGGACACTGAGAGGGGAGGCCTGGTTCTGCTGTCTTTGTCGGGGGTGACCGTCTTCTCGCAACCTCACCCCTGCAAGCCCGTGCCCTTTCCAGGCAATCTGCCTTTCCATGTAGGACCCCAAGAGTCTATGGCTCTGCCGCACCCCGTCCTGACGGCCCAACCTCTGGTCTTCAGGGTGTGCCAGTGTCGGGGGGAGGGCCCCGGCCCAGCCCACCACCCTGCCTTCCCCAGCCCTGGGCTGCTGCTGAGGATGGCAAGGCCATGCCCCTCCCGGGCAGCCCACACCCAGGGGTGGACTGAAGGCTTCTGCTCCCCACCACTCTGAAGTGATCTCCCAACCCCAGGGATGCTTCATCACAGCCTAAGGTCCCCTCCACCCACCTTACCGCCTCGCCTTCCCCAGATGTGTGGATCCTGAGAACAGTTCACGTCGGCCATCTCGGAGTCCACTTCAAGGAGACCCCAAACCAACACACCCCACAGCCTCCTGACACTCTAGGCACCCTGGCTGGACAGGCCCCCCACCCTTGGGCACGTGCAAGGTGCCTGCTGTGAGCGGCGAGGACGGCCATGCCTGCGTGCAGAGGGCTGAGGCGTGCACAGCGCGGCCTTTCCACAGCTCCTCTCCTGCAGCTGCACGCGGTTCCATGCAAACCCACAGCCAGGCAGAGTTAAACAGTCACAATAGACCCGCACGATGATGCCTCTTGCATCAAAATGAAACAAAAAGGAGGTATTTTCTGTGGATATCTGTCAATGTATCTATATGTATACAGACAGATAGATGATAGATATGTGATTGCATAGCACACTCTAGAAGATCATCGAAATGATAACAGTGGCTACCTCTGAGAAAGGTCAGGAGGAGGGAGGGGAGATTTAATCAGAAAGGGCTTCACCCTCATCTGAAGTGTGTGTTGTTTTGTTTTGTTTTGTTTTGTTTTTTTTACAAGAGAATATATTCACATATTGATAGCTAAATTAAATATTAATCACTGTTTTGGAAGATGGGCCATTATAATTTTCACTGCAATCTATGGATGGGACCATTTATGATGGTGCAGTGGAGGCAAGCACATCAGAAATACGTAGATGTCATTTAAGTGTCCACCTTGCTCCTTAATTAGGGGGAAACAATTGGGTCCCTTGTGAAAAGGAAGCAGCCTAAGAAAATATGTCCTCCAGTACGCCACGCTGGTATCAATGTATAAGAATCTTCGAAAAGCACCGCCCTGCACCTTAGGACTTTCTGATGCAGGAGTTCCCATCACACTGGCGGTTGCTAAGAGGTGGATGGAGCTGGGGCGCATCCATTCAGCTTTCTTGTTCTTGTGAACTGGGGCTTTTTCCCTTTGGCTTGGTGATTTTTTTAATACCAATATAGTGATGCTACTTGCACCACATCCATAACCTGGAACCGGATTTTCAGAATCTGAGGGAGGGAGGCAGACAGCACCTCTCAGAGTGGGAGGCAGGGCTGCAGATCGCTTGCTCAGCGTCTGACTGCTTCCACGCAGGCGGAGGGTTGCAGACCGCAAAGGAGAAAGCTATTCTGGAGAATGTAGGCTGTCCCGTGGGCTCTCGCAGGCCACTGCTGCGCACGTGTGTGCTTTGCCGACCCAGATCCATTCCCTGTTTCCCAGAAACAGCCCGATTTCCACCTGAGACTGGCCACATGATGACCGGTCTCCGGTGTGAAGTGGAAATGGGGGGCTCTCCTGAGCATGGGGACAGGCCCAGGGTGCGCCCATGAAACCAGTCCTGACTCCATTCTCCTCCACAAGGTGTGAGCAGAGCCCACCTCCAGCCTAGACTGCAACATGTGACTGGCCGTGCCCTAACCCAACTCCTGATTACTTTCAGGGGTGAGCATGTGACCCAAATCAGAGTGGGCACCCCGTCGGAGTGACCTGGGGCTTGTGCTGGAAGCCCTCCTCCCAGGATGTGGACTTGGAGCCTTCCTGTGACCACAAGGAGAGAACCTGTCTGACAACGAGCCTAGTCCCAGAGCTCGGCAGAGCTGAGCGGAGCAGACCCCGCTCTGACAGTACCTGCGGAGCACTGGCAGCAAATGCCCACGGTAGGTTTCCATGTGAACCACGGTACATTTCCGTGTGAACCCTTCAGAGCTGGGCTCCCTGTCACGTCCAGCCTCTCTCTTGTAAGTTCCCGCAGATCGTTAAGAACATACCTTTCTCACCACCTCCCCGAGGGAGACAATTTGGCAATGCCAATTAATATTTAAAATGTTCGTGCCATTTGTCCCACAAATTCTATTTCTAGGAAGGAATTCATCCTGCAGAAAGCCTCACCCAATTATGCAAAGACACGTATACATTTTTAATGGTCTCTAAAGCATGGCTCATAGCAGTGAAAAACCAGAGACCACCTCATCTCCATTGACACAGGGCAGCTCAGGAAGCGGTGGCCTGTCGTCATTTAAACAGCAGAGAAACTCAGGAAAGAGCGAGGCTGGTGTTCAGGTTCCCAGGAAAGGGTCCACAATTTGCTCAGTGAGAAGAGTGAGTGGGACAAGAAGGTTTCAGTTTGCTCTCGGTTTTGCAGAATGAGTTCACAATGAGATACTAGTGTGTTTCTGTTGGAGAACACGTTGCTGGCAATTTGGGAGATCCAATGGAGGGGCCTTGACTTTCACAGAACACATAAATGCAAATGCTGCAGAAGTCTAATGAGAATATATTGCCTTCACGCTGAAGCAAAAAGGAAGAGGCATTTTCAATTCCGAAGTGCACATTTGTCTTTAGATATTTGGCCATTAGTATCTCTGTGACACTGGCATTCAATAAGCACTTTAAGACCCACATCTGCCGCTCCTGACCAGCAGCTTCTTCATGCAGGTTCTCCACCGGGTGAGGACTGTTTCCAGAATGTCCAGAATGCATGTAGTGGCCTTTAGGTACCATGGATTCACCTGCTGCTGCTGCTGCTGCTGCTAAGCCTGGGATCCCCTGGGAGTTGAGACCTCACTTTTCCTGCCCATTTCCGTGTGATCACTGTAGTATGTTTGAATGTGCCCTATTCTGAGCATTGACTGGAACATTATAAGGCCTTACGGAGTGCTTCCCCCTCATTTCTCGGTGGAGGAGCAGATGTTTACTGAGCAGCTGCTATGTTCAAAGACAGAGGAAGCCGTATGAAGGGTGTCAGTCCTGGAACGCTGTAGGGAGCTGCCCTGAATGCAGGGGTCCCACATGCCTGAATGCGGGCATAAGTGTAGGACACAGCTCTCCATGTGCCCTTCGTATTAATCTAAGAGAAATTACTGCTACTTTTAGGAATGCTAACACGTACTTAACTGCAGACAGCTTTGCTTATTCAGAAGGTCAAAGATTAGTCAGGAGCCTGTTGACGAGAAGGAGGTAGAAATCAGAGGAAGATAGCTGTTTGTGTAAGAAAGTTGGCGGGGTGAAAAGATTAGAAACCGGGTAGATTTTGAAACTCATTGTGCTTGCCTGAAGCAAACAATTCCTCTTACAGAACTGTATAAGAAGGCTTTGAGAAATAAACTCGGAACTGCAGACCTAGGTCTCAGTTCTTCCGACCCCATCTGTTCTTGTCTGTCTTTTTCTTATCCTCACCCTCTCATTCAGGTACTGTTCGTTGCCGGCAGGTCCGGGAGAGCCCAGCACAGAAGAGACCACAGGAGCCTTGGGAGAGATGCTGAGCCTGAAGCCACGTGTGCGGGCTGATGCGACTTGGGGGAGCGGTTTCCGGTGAAGCCGGGACAGGACAGGAGTCACCAAGAACGTGGGAGCACCCGGCGGAGGGACTGGCCTGTGGGAAGGCCCTGAGCAGTGGCAAGAGGAGCCTTGGGGAACCAGTGTGTCACTGGAGCCTGGAGAGGAAGCCGCAGGGTGGACCGCACGGTGGTGGGACATTTGTCCTCCCTCCTAAGGGTGGTGCGAGACCACTGGGAGCGGAGCTAAGCCAGGGGCTTGTGGTCATGTTTGCACCAACAAGGAGACTGGTGCCAGAGGTGCTGGTGCCGGCAGAGGCCGTGGGGGTCTGGGGCACCCTTAGAGGCCGCCCCTTAGAGGCAAAGGTGAGAGCGGAGTCCCAGGGGGCGCAGGGCCCGCTGTCACTCACCTGGGCGGGTGGTGGAATCAGGCTGGCCCAGCAGCGGGCTGGTTGGGGCGGGCAGGGAGCCAGGAAACAGGAGGGGCAATTCTGAATAAGGCCCCAGCCCGGTCAATTCCTGGACCAGGAAGACTGTGCGAGCCCCGGGCACCCTCCACCCTCCACCACACTAGATACGTGAGCAGAGACGCACCCCACCAGCCAGGGGCCACAGGAGATGGGGTGCAGGGCCAGCTTCAGACTTGCCACCTCCAGGCAAAATGAAAAGTGGGACTCGTTAAATAACACTGAGCCGCTCAGTCCAGGACCCGAGCTTCCGCACAGCTGTGGACTCTGCAGCCGCACACTTACTAGGTGAGAACGGACTCACACTGATTGTTAGGCAGGAGGAAGAGGGTGTAACGGGCCCCTATGCGGTTCGCGTGCGTGGTTCCTCCAAGCAATTTAAAGGCTTCAAGCAGTCAAGGCAAGCTTTCTCCCACTTGGAAAGTAAGCCTAATCAATTTTAAAAGCACTTAAAAGCCGTAGAATTGCCTTCCTTCCACGCAAGGAGTGGCTGCTCTAGCAACTTCAAGAGCTATTGTCTGCCCATCAGGCTTCCTGGAGAGTCCCTGGCCCAGGGGCTGCAGCGTCTCTCCCCCTGGAGGACCCCCAGGCCCAGGGGCTGCAGCCTCTCTTCTGCTCCAGGGCAATGGGAGGACGTGGGAAGGCACACCCACCTTTGCTTTTGTTTTTCTTCATAATGTCATCTCTATTCAGTGAATGCCCCTGGGACCAGCATCTCAGAGCAGGAAGCACAGGCAGAGAGCTGCAAACCTGGAGCATCCTGGGACCAAGGTGCAGGCTGACGGCTGGTGTTTTATTGCCGGTGTCCGGTGAGGCCTCTGGAGGGTTTGCTCCACCTGCTCCCACTCCCAGCCCTGCTTCACTTGGGGTTGTTGTTTGGCTTTGTTGTTAGCAATCACCCCACACGGGCTGTTTCAGGACTGCGTCTGGAATGTTAAAGCATAAACTCCTGTCTGCTTTTCAGGGGTCCACAACAGGACCAGACAACATCCAGGGTCCGACCGTGCGCCACCTGCACAGGGAAGAGCTTAGTTTCCTTTCTTACCCCTGTGGCCGCCAGGCCATAGCTCGGGCTGGGCAGTGTCCCTGTGTCCCTGTGTCCCTGTGTCTGGCACAAGGAGATGAGAGAGCAGGCCCAGGCGAGGAGGCTGGGAAGAGATGTGATGCACAGGGTCCCTGTGGCTCCTTCGGGAACAGTGGCTGAGAATCCTGGGAGGGCGGGGAGGGAGAGGGTGAGCAAAAGGAAGAGTGACTCCAAGGAGAAGGGTTCGGGTCTTCAGACATCAGCCCTCTGTTAAACGTAGCACCCAACAGGCATTGCCAAAAAGGATAGATAAATGCCCAAAACAGTTTCAGGTTGCAGGAAGAACTCTGATTGTTTGGCCCCACTGTATCTTCTGCTTCCTCTTGACCATCAAGTCTTCATCATCTCAGCCTCTTTGGGCTCCTGATCCTACAAGCAGGGCTCCCCTGCGGCTTCCCTGCACCCCCAGGCAGCCAGGGCCTCTCCTGTGGCCTCTCCCAGCCCTCTCATTGGAGTCCTTTCTCAGGCCACTCTGTGGATCACCTCTAGGGGGCACCATTCACACTGGACGGCCCAGTGGGTATGCAGTGAGCTGGCCTCTCTGACCTCCCTGTATGAGGAGCCAGCCTCCTAGTTCTGAGTGAGCCCCCCAGAGCCTCCCCCACACCTGGCACCTCAGAAAAGGGATGCTAGTTGCTACCACCAATAAAGAGGAGCATCATAAAGAACAGAGTCACCAGGGCCCAGAGCTTATGCTGGGCCTGGCACCAAGCCCGCCCCTACTGCAGCCTCCCTAAGCTCTGGCGGGGGAGGGAGGACGGCTCTGCGCCACGTTTCAGAGGAGTAGACAGAGGCTCGAAGGGACCAAGTGGCCTGTCCAGAGTCTACATCTGAGATGGCAATGCGGGGATGGAAACGCAGCCTGCTCACTTGCTGTATTTGTGGAAGTTCAGGTGCAGGCACTCACTCCCACCTTGCAAGTTCAAGGTCACGAATACAGGAACAGGCCCTGGTTCTGTGGGCCCCCAGAGGGGCGTCCTGGCATTTCAAGCCCCATCCTGATTTCTCTGGAGGCGGCTTCACGCCTCCCAGCCTCCTCTCTGGTGACCTGGTGTCTACACCCTGCGCTCGCTCCCACCATCAGCCTCCACAGAATCCACCTTCACTCTGGGAGTTACTTTCCACTGAATTCCTTTTGGATTCACAAGAAGGCAAGAGCAGCCCTTCTTTGATCTTAACCAGGCACGTGCCTTCCCCTCCGCCTCACATGGGACCATTTTAGACTATTTCTGACAACTGCAAATGTTTGTAAACTTCTTCTAGGAGGAGGAGAAAGCAGCACAGTTATGTCTTCCTCCCACACAGGAGAGGCTCTTCTCTGTGCCTCGCGGCCATGTCTCTCAGGGGAGAATTCCGAGGCCGTGGTCTCTCCTAAGGCACACCAATTTCAGCTGAGATACAGAATTACCCGATTGCCCTCCCACCTCTGAGTTAGATCTAACTGCGCAGCTGACAGCAGCGAGGCTGTCCGGCCGGGCGCGGCCCTTGTCCCGGCTCTGCTCTGTGCGCTTTGTACGGTTTCAATGTGTCTCTGCCCCTGACTGTGCGGCCGCAGCAAATAAGCCTCTTAATCAAATAGACCTGGATTCCTAATCCACGTCGCCACTAAAGAAAATTACCCCAAATCGTGGCTATTCCAGTGTGCCTGATCAATCTAAAATTAAAATTCAGAACCATATAGAACTCCAGTGAGGCGAGGGAGGCCCAGGCCTGGCACGGCAGCAAGCCCTGCGTCCCCCTGAGGCCCAGCCCACATGCTAATGCCCTCTTTATTACTCACTTCTGCTAAGGCAGGCCTAAGCACACAGGCAGGAAGAAATATTGCAAAGTAAACCGGCCCTTGATCCTAGCTAATCCCTGGTCAACTAGCTAGATCCTTCCTTTATTAAAAGGAAGAAAAAGACAAAGCATCTGACTCTTGTGTTGAAAGCAAAGGCCTCCCCTTCCCTCGAGTCAGGGCGTCGGCCTCCACGTCCAGCCAGTGAGAGGCTGCCGTCTCCGCTTCCCACAAGCTCTGCGAGGGCCCCCGCCAGGCCTCACTGTTTCCGACATAAACCTGTCTAGTGGTTTTGGATGAGCAATTCCCTCTCACCCTCTGACTATAAGACCGAATTGTTAATACTCCCCATGAGGAGCCGCTTCTCTCCAAAGAGCGAACAAAGCTAAACTTCAGTTTTAACTTTTAAAATGTAACGGGAAGACACGGATGCGACAAGCATTTCTAACTTCACCTGGACACGGTGCTCCCACCTGGGCTGGCGTGCCAGGCGTCTCCAGGCGGTGGATTTAGGAGAAGCCCCTCAAACTGGCCCGAGCAGGAGCTTATGATGAAGGACCTTCTGGAATCCAAGAAAAATGACCGGCCAGCCTCCGACAGGTGTGGCAGGAGACCCCCTATTTGGGCACGGGGACCCTGCCCACCAGGCCAGGGCCCCACTGAGAGGAGCGAGGAGCGGGGCACAGCACCTGAAGTGCCCACGCCCGTCGCCGCCCGCAGCTGAGCAATCATTCTGCTGGTCACTCCAGAGCCGTTGCACACCAGCATCTCAGCCAGCACAGCACCTGCACTGCTGACCTCTTCATCTCTTGTCACTAAATCTGTATCCGTAAAACGGCTCTAAGGACAAAAGCTAGCCCTGGCAGGTGTGGCTTACTGGGTTGGGCATCGTCCTGTGCACCCAAAGTTTGCAGGTTTCATTCCCAGTCAGGGCACATGACCGGGGTTTCGAGCTCAATCCCCTATAGGGGGCGTGCAGGAGGCAGCTGATCAATGTTTCTCTCTCTCATCAATATTTCTCTCTCTCTCTCTCTCTATCTCTCTCTATCTCTCTCTCTCTCCTTCCCCCACTCCCTATCTCTCTAAAACCCAATTAAATATATATTTTTAAAGCTATAACCCCTTTGGGAGGTCAATTTGGCAATGCCCAACAAAATTACACTCCTACGTTCCCTTGCGCCTTGCCCAGAGTACCATATGCTCGTGCATGGATAGGTGAGTGGACAGATGAGTCAGTCCCAATTGCTCGTAGTCTGACAGCAGAAGACCAGAAGCAGTGTAACTGTCCACCAGAGGAGGTGGCCGAATGAACTACAGCACGTTGAACAGCGCTGTGCTGTGTGTGCAGCAGGACAAAGGACGAGGCACCCACGAATAGGGGCATCACCAGGGTGTTCTGTCCTGCAGAAAGGGTGCAGACCATCGAAGGCCGCTGCCTTTTGTGTGGGAAACCAGTGAGGGAGAGTGGGCACTCACGCCCGTCATACTGATCAACTCCTGTGAGGCCGCACAGAAGGAAGAGGGCAATGAAATGCGTGTGAGTGAAAGGCAGGACTGAGGCAGCCCAGTGAATGTGAATCTGGAGGCGAGTGTCCTACAAATAGAATATTAAACAAATGCTGTACAGCACAGCTGGCAGGCAAGGGGACACTTGAGTGAGAAAAACAGTTGAAGGGTGAATTCTTTCCAGAAGTTGACCTGCTAACATATCAGGCAGTGTGGGGGAGGCTCCAGTACAGCGTGACTAGGACACATGGCTGCCGTGTGATGCTCTAGGCTGCACACAGGCTGGTCTCCAAGAGGGACAGGAGTGGCTGCAGGATCTGGTGTCACTGTGGACACAGCACACCATCTTGAGGGAGAAACAACTCCTGTCTCCCCAACAGCATACTGTAGCCATGTCACTCTCAGGAGCCACAGGGCCACCTTCCCACCTTTGAACAGTCACCACAGCCCTGGGGTCAGCAAAAGCTCACCTTGGAGCTGGGGGAGGTGTCACTCCCAGTGCACCTCTCCCAGTCACGTGACACACGTCACCAAGCACTCATGGACGGTGATGAATGCTACACTACAATTCCCACTAGGTTCTCATCACTAGCATTGTTATCGGCAGCTCATGTTGACTGAAAACCTTGCTTGCCCTTTTCTGAGAGCTCTGCATGGATGCTTGTGCTTCCCTCCCCATCAGCCTGGGGAAGGACCTGTGAAAGCGTGGAGCCCGTGTGGCTAAGGTAACATGAGAGCCCAGACCCCGTCCCCAGTGCCTGTCTGTTCTGTACCATACAGTGCCTGTCATGACTAGTACTTCGCTCTGATAGTAACTCTGAGGTTCCCGGCACAGGGAACAAAGACAGAGAGAGTCAGGCCGGTCAAAAGGAAGAACTTTTAATGTTACACTCCCGGGCGAGGCTCACGGGTCCTGAGGGTAGAAGTCGTGTTGGGCGGGAGCTGAGGCACTTTTATATACAGCTACTTACTCAGTGAGGGTGGGGGAGCATGAGCTGTTCAGTGAGGAGCGGTGTGTGTGTGTGTGTGTGTGTGTGTGTGTGTGTGTGTGTGTGGAATTTCTGCCCCGGTCAGGGGTTCCAGGAATGGAGCCAATATCTGCGTCACCATTTGCCTGGAGCACTGGTCCATCACGGGTTCCAGGAAAGGACCAGCATTTGTGTCGCCATCTGCCTGATGCACTAATCTGTTATCTGTGTCACCATCGGTTGCATGCATCGGCTTCTGGAACTTCTCTGACCTAATAGCACCCAGAGCTTAGTAACTCGGAATAAAACCCAACTCTAACAGGTGTTAGAGAATAAAATGGGGAAGAAGGGACTTACTGGGTGACACAAATGGGAAGTCCAGTCCCACCACCTCCACGTTCCCTGGTGGTGGCTTTGGTCTCAAGACCCCTCTATTGACAGGGAGCTCCCTGCCTGGCCCCAGGAGCTGGCCTCTGGATTCATCCTGATTCAGTGATCATGGACAGCAAGCCCAGCCTTGAACCCAAGAGTTCAGAATATGCAAATTTTCCAGAGCTGTGTGCACCAAATGGACTGAAAGTGGGAAAGGGTGTTCTAGCAAGTTAAAACAGAAAATACCCTTCAGGAGTATAGGCAAAATAAAGATTTTTCCAGATGAAGGAAAGCCCAGAGTATATACTGTGAGCAGAGGATCATAAAGAAATGCTAAATGAAGTTGTTCAGATAGAAAGAAATTGAAAATATAAGAATAAGGGAAAAGCCACATAAAGGTAACTATTGAAGGTGAGGATTCCAAAATGGCAGTGGAGGAAGTGCATGTTATACTAAAACGCTCCCAGGACGAAACTGAAATTACAACTAAAATACTTTTTAAAAAATCCTGAATAATCAAATGAAGACTCCCTGGAGAGAACCATTATAACCAAGGGTGAAAAGTGGACACCACGTAGAGACTGGTAGGAGGGACAGAGGTGCAAATGACTGGCTGGGTTCCCACAGGTAGCAACCAAAGTTCTGGGAGATATCTCAATTGTGGGGGGTGCCACTGAGAATTCTGGAGTCTAAGCCCCAACCTGGACCCTCCACAGAGAGCACCAGAACTGAGAAGGGTACCCACAGAACATCTGGCTGTAAAAAGCAACAGGGTTGCTGTCTGCCAGGGAGAGAAGGCTGGAAATGCAGGCACCTTATTAAAAGGCCAACACACAAAATTCCCTGTGCAGCCACTTGTGCTCCAGCAGAGGGAGGGCAGAGTGGTCTGTAGCTGTGTGAGGAGAGTCCAGGGCTGGAGGCTCTGGAGTTAGAGCTCAGAAGGCAGTCCCACCAGTTTCCTGTGCTGAGTCATTCCCTCATCTCTCCAGCAGACCTTTACCATCCAGGCAGCTCTTTGCTGCAAGGAGTGAGAGGGGGAATGAGGAGAGGAAAGAGAGGAAGCAATTGCCCACCCCATTGAAAAGCCTCTTCCCCTCCCTGTGTAGTTTCTGAGACCCATTAAGAGACTGAGAATAACAATCAGTATACAGGCAGAAGCAATTGCCCCACACAGTTAGAAACCCCCTAGCCACACCCTGTTGTTGATAGCCTAAGGCTAAGAAGACTGAATAACAGTCAGATTTCAGGCAGAGGCAGGTCTCTGGAGACTTTGAGTCTTTGATCTAATTTGGGAACCTAGGGCTAATGAAAGCAGACCATGGTGCACATTTTGGTCCTCTCCAAAAGGCACCCAGTCCCAGCAGAGGGAGCCACAAGCAGGGAATTGCTGATAGCTCCAAACAGGGTACTCTGGCTAGTCACAAACAGCATGTGAGACTTTCCTACACTAGAGACTGTGAGTCATAGCAGGTCTACCTAATACATAGTCACAAACCCAAACATGAAGCCAAAATGGAGAGACAAAAAAGCCCTGAATGAAATAAAAAGAGGATTATCCAGAAGAATAGCTAAATGAAATGAAGATGAGAAATTTTTCAGATATAGAGTTCAGCATAATCATGGCAAGATGATCACCAGCATGAGAAAAGATATTGCAACTATGAAAAAAGAACAGTTGGAAATAAAGAATGACATAGCAACAATAAAGAACACATTGGAAGAGATATACAGTAAACTAGGGGAGGCAGAGAATTAGATCAGTGAATTAAAAGATAAGGTAGAAAAATTCACTCAATCATAGAACCAAAAAGAAAAACAATTAAAAAACAGGAGGACACCTTAAGGGAACTGAGGGACAATATGAAACCTAATAATATTCACATAATAGGAGAACCAAGAGATAAAAAAGTGAGCAAGGGATAGAGAACCTGTTTAAAGAAATAATGTCAGAAAACTTCACTTACCTGCTGAAGGAAAAAGTCACACAAGTTCAGGAGGTACAGGGAGTCCCAAGCATAAAGAACCCTAACAGGCCCATGCCCAGACACATCATAAACAAATTGCCAAAAATTAAATACCAAAGTAGAATTTAAAGGCAGCAAGAGAAAAGCAAACTGTTACCTACAAAGGAGTTTTCATAAGGCTGACACCTGATTTCTCATCAGAAACTCTACAGGCCAGAAGGGAATGACATGAAGTACTCAAAGTAAGGGAAAGCAAGGATCTGAGACCAAAATTACTATATCCAGCAAGGCTATTTTTCAAAATTGATGGTGAATAAAGAGCTTTTCAGACAAGAGAGAGAGAGAAAGAGAGAGAGAGAGAGAGAGAGAGAGAGAGAAGCTAACATAGTTTACTACCACCAAACCAGCACTACAAAAAAAATACTAAAGAGACTGCTATAAGGAGAAGAAATATATATAGAGAGAAACATAGGCATAAAATTTAAATGACAATAAATAAGAACCTATCAACAATAACTTTAAATGTATGCAAATTAAATGCTCCAATCAAAAGACATAGGGTAGCACAATGGTTATGAACACATGACCCAAATATATGCTGTCTACAAGAGACCCACCTCAGAACAGAAGACATGCACCGGATGAGAGTGAAGGGATGAAAAAATAAAATAAAATAAAATAAAATAAAACTCCATGCAAATGGAAAAGAAAAAAAAAGAGGTAGGTTAGTAATGCTCATATCTAAAAAAAAAAAAATAGACTTCAAAATGAAGGCCACAAAAGACAACAGGGGTCACTAAATAATATTAAAGGGATTGATTCAACAAGTGGATATAACCCTGGTAAACTTATATGCACCCAATACAGAAGCACCTAAATATATTTTAAAGAAACTTCTGGAGGACTTTAAGGGAGAGATCAACAGCAATACAATCATAGTAGGAGAGTTTAACACACCACTAACTTCACCAAATAGATCTTCCAGACAAAAACTTAACAAGGAAACAGTGACTCTAAAGGACACACTGGATCAGATGGATTTAATTGACATTTATAGAACATTTCACCTTAAAACTGCAGAATATACATTCTTCTCAAGTGCACATGGATCATTCTCAAAGATAGACTACATGTTAGGACACAAAACAAGTCCCTACAAGTTCAATAAGACTGAAATCATATCAAGCATCTTCTCGGATCCCAGTGGAATGAAATTAGAAATCAACTACAATATAAATTGTAGAGGGCCACTTGGCCCTCGTCAGCTGAACTCAAGGCGCAGGCAGAGCCACACCCTGGGAACATGTTTCCCCAAGATGGCGGAAATGCTGTCAGCTTGGCCTTCATATCAGCCCAGGTGTCGACAGGGGTGGGATCAGGCATGCTAAGGCCTACTTAAGAATGCAAATAAGTTAGTGATAACTTCCTGGTGTTGGGGGTATAAAATAAATGCACTGGGAGGGGTTGTCATCGTCTTTGTCTTCTTCCTGCCTCTCCAGCCGACAGGATGGCGACCCACCCCGCTCCCAGCTTAAAATCTATCTCTGTGTCTTCTCTCTTTATTTCTAATATTTCTCAATCCCTGGCTGCCTCCACTTAGAACCAGCTCGTTCATCTCTCTTTCTGTGTGGGATGCGGAAAAGGGAGATCCCCACCATGTCTGGACCCTGCCGCATCAGGCTCCCACAATAAATATTCAAAAACATTGAAACACATGGAAATTAAATAGCATGTTGTTAAACAATGCATGGGTTACCAATGAGGTCAATAAAGAAATCAAATACTTCCTGGAAATAAATGAAAATGAACATGAAACCACCCAAAATTTCTGGGACACAGCAAAAGCAGTCCTGACAGGGAAGTACATAGCACTACAGGTCTAGAAAAAAAATTAATAATAAACTATTTAACCCTACAACTTACAAAAATTAGAAAAAGAACAATAAGAAAAACCCAAAGTAGAAAGAATGAAATAATAAAGATTAGAGCAGAAGTAAATTACATGGAAACAATTTAAAAATACAAAAAAATAGATGAAACCAAGAGCTGGTTCTTGAAAAGTTAAACAAGATTGATGAACCATTAGTCAGACTCATCAAGAAACAGAGAGCACTCAAGTAAATAAAATCAGAAACAAAAGTGGTGAAGTAATAACTGACTCCACAGAAATACAAAGGGTTGTAAGAAAATACTGTGAACAACTATGCCAACAAGCTGGACACATTTCTAAAAAAATACAATCTCCCAAAACTGAATCAAGAAGAATCAGAAAACCTGAATAGGCCAATAACAACTAATGAAATTGAGGCAGTAATCAAAACACTTTCAGCAAACAAAAGCCCAGAGGGCTTCACTGGAGAATTATAAGAAAAATTCCAAGAATTAACATCTGTCCTCTTCAAACTATTCCAAAAACTAAGAGGAAGGAACACTTCCAACCTCTTTTTATGATGCCAGGATTATTCTAATTCCAAAACCTGATAAAGATACTACAAAGAAAGAGAATTATAGGTCAATATCCCTGATAAGCATAGATGCTAAAATCCTCAACAAAATATTAGCAAATAGGATTCATTGAGCAATACATTATTAAAAAGCTCATACACCATGACCAAGTGAGATTTATTCCAGGGATGCAAGGCTGGTACAATATCTGCAAATCAATAAACGTGATACATCACATAACTTGAGAGACAAAAATCACATGATCATACCAATAAACACAGAAAGAGCATTCAACAAAATCCTACATCCATTTTTAATAAAAGCTCTCAGCAAAGTGGGAATAGAGTGAGCATAGCTCAACATAATTAAGGCCATATATGACAAACCTACAGCCAACATCATACTCATTGGGCAAAAACTAAAACCATTTCCGCTAAGAACAAGAACAAGACAGGGATTTCTGCTTTTACCACTCTTATTCAACATAGTACAGGAAGTCCTAGACATAGTGATTAGACAAGAAGAAAATATAAAAAGGCATCCAAATTTGAAAGGAAGAAGTAAAACAGTCATTATTTGCAAATGACATGATATTGTACATAGAAAACCCAAAAGACGCTGCTAAAAAATTACTAGATTTCATAAATGAATTTGGCAATGTAGTTGGATACAAAGTTAACACCCAGAAATTGATAGCATTTTTATACACCAATAATGAACTCACAGAAAGAGAAACTAAAACAATCCCACTTACCATTGCACACTTAGGAAAAAACTTAACCGAGGAGGCAAAAGACTTATACTATAGGACGTTGAAAAAAATAGAGGACACTATAAACAAGTGAAAGAATATACTGCTTCATAGATTGGTAAAATCAACATATTTAAATTGTCCATACAACCCAAAACAATGTATAGATTCAATGCAATGGCTATTAAAATACCAACAACATATTTCACAGATCTAGAACAAATACTCAAAAAATTTGTAAGGGACCAAAAAAGACCCCAAATAGGCACAGCTATCTTGAGAAAGATGAACAAAGTGGGAGGAATCACAACACCAGATATCAAGTTATCTACAAAGCCACTGTAATCAAAACAGCCTGTTACTGGTACAAGAACAGGCATATAGATCAATGGAATAGAACAGAGACCCCAGAAATTGACTCAAGCCATTATGTACAATGAATATATAACAAAGGAGGCAAATGCATACAATAGAGTCAAGACAATATCTTCAATAAGTGGTGTTGGGAAAATTGTACAGATACATGCAAAAAAATGAAACTAAATCACCAACTTACACCATACACAAAAATAAAATCAAAATGAATAAAAGACTTAAATGTAAGGCATGAAACCATAAAAATCCTAGAAGAAACCACAAGCAGCAAAATCTCAGACATCTCTTGTAGCAATATGTTTGCAGATACATCTTTTAGGCAAAGGAAACTAAGGAGAAAATAAACAAATGGGACTACAGCAAAATAAAAGGCTTTTGCACAGCAAAAAAAAAAAAAATCAACAAAATGAAAAGGGAGCCCACTGTATGGGAGATGATACATCTGTTGAAGGATTCATATCCAAAGTATATAAGAAACTCATACAACTTTAACAAAAGGAAGACAAACAATCCAATTAAAAAAAATGAGAAAAGGACTTAAATAGATACTTCTCCAAAGAGGACATACAGATTGCCAAGAGATATGTGAAAAAATGCTCAAAGTCACTAATCATCTGAGAGATGCAAATCAAAACAACAATGAGGTAACATCTCACACCTGTCAGAATTCCTACAATCAACATATCAACCAATGACAAGTGCTCGTGAGGATGTGGAGAAAAGGGAACCCTAGCACACTGCTGATGGGAATGCAGACTGGTGCAGCCATTATTGAAAACAGTACGGAGTTTCCTCAAAAAATTAAATATGGATCTGCCATTTGACCCTGCGATCCCACGTCTAGGAATATATCCTAAAAAACCTGAAACACCAATCAGAAAGTATTTATGCACCCCTATGTTCATAGCAGCACAATTTACAATAGCTAAGATCTGGAAACAAACCAAGTACCCATCAGTAGCTGAGTGGATAAAAAATATGTGGTACATTTATACAGTTGAATACTATGCAGCAATAACAAAGAAGGATCTCTTACCCTCTGAGAAAGCGTGGAGGGACCTGGAAAGTATTATGTTGAGTGAAATAAGTCAGTCAGAGAAAGACAAGTATCACATGATCTCACTCATATGTGGAATCTAAGTAACAAAATAAACTGATGAATGGAGTGGATCCAGAGACATGGAAGCATAAAACAAGAATCTCAGAGGGAAGACCAGGGTTTGTGAGTGGGAGGTGATCAACCAAAGAACTTGTTGTGTGTGAATATGCATGACCCATGGGCATAGACAATAGGGTGCTGAAGGCCTGGGGCTGAAAGGGGACTAGAGGGAGTCAATAGGGGAGGAAAGGGGACATATGTAATACTTTTAACAATAAAGATTTAAATTTTAAAAAGTGGTAACTATCTAAGTAAATGTAATACGTGATGCTTCTCTTCCTGAGTTTTTGTTTTGTTTTATTTTGTTTTTTGGTTAGTCCTCACCAGGTACTTTTTACATTGATTTTTAGAAAGAGTGGAAGGGAGAGAAAAAAACATTGATGTGAGAGAGACACATTGATTGGTTACCTACTGCACATGCCTGACTAGGGCCAGGGTTTGAACCTGCAGCCAAGTTATGTGTCCTTGTCTGGGAATGGAACCCTGACCCTTTGGTGAACGTTCTAACCACTGAGCATACTTGCCAGGGCTCCTCTTGAATTTAAAAAAAAAATGTTTGAGGTTGAAAAATAACAACAACTTTTTATGTGTATCCAGTGCATTTAGATAGCTTATATAATAAAAAGCTGGTATACAAATAGACTGAACAGTGGAACAACCAAAACAATCGAACAATCGGTCGCTATGATGTATGATAACCACCAGGGGGCATTGGTCACAGCGGGATGGTGGAGCAGATGAGCAGAGGCACCAGACCAAGATGGAGCAAGCTTCTGGTGGTTACTGAAAATTCTTTGCTCCTACTTTCCACAGTCCCGCCCCGTGCCAGTCCTGATCACATCCACTGCTGGCACTAGAGCAGCCTCTTTCACCAGTGCTGGTCCTGATCACTTGGGGCCATCAGTGGGTGCGAATGGCAGCTGCTAGTCTTGATCGCCCCTGAGGGCTTCTTCACCTCCCCCTGCTCCTGAGGGGCGATCAGGGCAGCAGCCACCACTCAAACCCACTAACAGAACCAGCGCTGCTCACACCTGCTGCTGGCACCAGTCCCAATCACTCTGCTGTCAGTGGGTGTGAGTGGGGCTGGTGCTATCAGTGTGTGGGAGTGGCAGCAGCAGGAGCAGGGCTGCTGACAGACAGGGGATTGGGGGCAGCAGGAGGGGCTGGGTGGGGGTTCGGAGGATGGACCAAGACCCACCCTGTGCCCACTGCAGCCTCACAGCCCACAGTTCCTTTCAAGGTGCACAAATTCATGCACTGGGCCCCTAGTCTATATATATAAAAGGCTAATATGCTAAATGTCTGTCTAACCGGTAGCTAAGATGCGCACTGACAGGGAGCAGATGCTCAATACAGTAACTGCCAAGCTGCAGTGACTTGGCAATGGCAATTTTTTAGTGACTCACCCCAAAGAGAGGAGGGAGTCTAATTCCTTGCAGGGCAGTGCAATTCCACCTTTGACAGTGGGTTATGTTGTTGTAGGGGCACTGTCAACCCTGAATCTGGTTCACTGCACACTTGCATTTGCATTTCACACTCTGTACAACAGTAACTTTGCAGAGTGCCCTCTCGCACTCTGGGACTCCTCGGGGGATGTCTGAGAGCTGGTTTTGGCCTGATCCCTGTAGGCCAGGCCGAGGGACCCTGCTCACTCCACAGACACCCTTCTAGCCACAGCATCATCCCAGGTGCGTCCGGCCAGGAAGAGACTACGGGAGGTTGGCTCCAGGGCATGTCCAGCCCATCTGGCCCAGTCCCACCCCGCTGGCCACCTTCTAATTAATTTTTTTCAATGTGCACAAATCCATGCACCGGGTCACTAGTAATATATAAAACAACTGACAAAGGGGCAGGGGTAAGGAAACCCAGATAATCTTCTGAAGTCTGAGCATGTCCCCTGTTTAGCAATGACTCACCAAAGTATTCTGCAGCATTTTACTGCAGGCACTCTGTGCTCTGTCCCATGCCCCATGCTGGGAAACGGGGAAACTGAGGAACTCACAGGCTGGTCTGTGAAGGCTTAGAACTCTAGCCCTGACACTTGCCCAGATCCTCCCTGAGGGAGTAAAGTCAGGTGCTTCCTGACTGGGAGTCCTGGGTTTTGGAGGGAAACGGCGTTTGCCTCTCCCTTCTCCTAAGCACCTTCCCCTAAAAGCAAGCTCCCAGAGCCCTGGCGGTTACAGGTAGAGCGGAAACAGTCATTTTGTTTAGGTAGCCCACTGTGTTTTCGTTTTGTAGATTCTTGGTCAGATATCCTTTCCATCTCCTACACCACATCTCAGATTGATTGATGAGCAGAACATATATAAGTACAGCACACACACGTGTGTACACACATGCACATGTGCACATGCATGTATGTACACATGTGGGTGTGAGCACGTGTCTGTACACATGTTCATACATACAAGCATGCACATACAGAGAAACACACACACTCGCGGCTTGCTGGCCTTCATTAGTTTCTCTCAGAGGCTAATATCACTGGCATGGCCATCTGGTCGCCGGGGCCCTGGGACCAAAGTGTTGCACTCACAGCCAGAGCTCTGCCTTTCTCTCCTGGGGATTTTTCTCGCTGAGCCAGTACCAGCAATAAATGATCTGATTTGCAAGCTGTCCCTTTGCTCTTGGGACCATAAGGAGCAAAGGGCTGAGCTGTCCCTGGCCTCCCACCAAGCATCCTCCCTCTCTCCCATTAAAAGGCGATTGAAAATGGGCCTGGGAGAATGAGGGCCCCTGATCGCCCTGGTGAAGGGCAGCTGGCGGCCAAAGGCCTGTGCTAAGGGAATGGAGGAAAGAAACCATTTGCAGAATAACAAACTTGCCATAACAATGGTAACAACAGCTGCAGCCACAATAACACAGCTGTTTAGGGACCTTTGTGGGTAGTGCGCTCTGTGCTGAGGGCCACAGGTTCATGACCCCGTTGATCCTATGAGACCTGTTTGCAGTGGGAGAATCCCACTGAGGTCTAGTGAGTCCCGTTGGTAAGGCAGGATCCAGGAGGTGAGTTTGGCTCTCCCCGACTCTAAAGCTTATGTTCAACACTGCTGTGTTCCTACCTGCGGAGCCTGCTGGGGTCCCAGGCCTGTGTCCTCTCCACCACTCCTGCCGCCGGGACTCTGGGGCCACCCTCAGGTTCTACAGATTCCGTCCAAGGAACTATGCCCTGAGCAAGCTCAGAGCAGGTGGGGTGTTCGTGGAAAGGATGGACTCCAGGGGGCAACTGCAGGGACAAGTGGGGGCAGGGACTGTAGGCCGCACTGACACCCACGGTTCAGACCAGGAAATGTTAGTGGAATTGCCAATACTTACAGACTCAGCTACACCTCACACTGCAACATGAAGCGGAGGGAAACTTTTTTAAATCAGCAAAAATGTCCGGGAATAGCACAGTGAGTGAGAACAGGTTCCAGTCCGCACACAGCTGCCCCAACCTTTCCCTCTGCTCCGAGGAACTCACCTGGCGAGACTCTGGGCTCTCACCAGTGAACTGAGGATAGGTACCCACACAGCTCGGTGGATGTTGTGAGAAGTCGATAAAAAGGGCATAAAATGCCTTGGCCAGGTGGCTAAGTGGGTTGTGATGTCCCATACACCACTTTGGCCCTGGTCAAAACGTTGCAGGCTTGATCCCTGGTCAGAGTGCATATAGGAGGCAACTGATTGATGTTTATTTCTCATATCTCTCTGTGTGTCTCTCTGTCTCAGAAAGAAAGAAAGAAAGAAAGAAAGAAAGAAAGAAAGAAAGAAAGAAAGAAAGAAAGAAAGAAAGAAAGAAAGAAAGAAAGAAAAAGAAAGAAAGGAAGGAAGGAAGGAAGGAAGGAAGGAAGGAAGGAAGGAAGGAAGGAAGGAAGGAAGGAAGGAAGATCAATGAACATGTAGCCTCGGGTGAGGATCTTTGAAAAGTGCACGTAAGGTGTCCAACACAGGAAATGGATGCTTGCCCAGCACCGTGAACGCTGGTGGCCCTTCGGCACCTTTTCCCCTTTCCTCCTGTCGTGAGCTGGGGAGACACAGCCGGGTGTCTGGTCCCTGAGGAGGGTGGCTCCAGCGAACTAGTTCACTGTAAGTTAGCACAGCAGGAGCCAGCCGACAGGCCGCAGCTGGCTCGCTGAGGGGGCTGAGAAGGGCGGCGTGGCCTGCAGTCTTCCCCACAGCCCTCCCTCGCCGGTGCCCTGGCTGGAAGGGAAGCTGCCCACCCTTGTGCAGGGGAGAGAGCTGAGGCCCAGGGCGCGGGTAGCTCAAGGTCCGCTAACAAATGAATGGGAGAGGTGGGCACAGGACTGACTTTACTGATGCCAGCTGAGTCCGCCCACCTCATCCCATTGCCCGGGTGACCCGTTTGTGTAAGGGAGACACATCTGTTAAGACTCTTTCTGTTGCAAATGATAAAACCCAACCTAGACTGGCTCGAGTTCGAAAGAGGAAGCCCCTGGTGTGCATTCAGCGAAGTCCAGGAGACCTGTCAGCAGGACCAGCCGGGCTCTGGTGACAAACGGGACACGGCTCAGAGGCAGCCCCTGGCCCCCACCCAGTCAGGACACCCAGGAGAGGATGAGAGGCAGCTCCCTGTGAATCAACAGAAGACAGAATTAGATGTCATTGTGTCTGAGTGCCTTCCTAAGTCATGTGTTCTTCCCTGGCTAATCATCGTCGCTGAGGGGTGTGTGGCTTCGACTGACAGGCTGGGTCATGGCTCAGCCTGTGGATGGTCAGGTCAGTTCCAGGAAATGAGCTCTTCCTTGCACCTGGCTTCTGGGCAGGCCCTGCTGAGGGGCAGCGGCCTCCGCTGTTTGTCTGAGTCGCTCCTCATTCTCTTGCCTCCACTGCTCTTCCATCGCTGGGGAATAGCCTGGGACTGAGGAAACCGCAGGGGTGGCATTGCCTGGACACCCCCACCGAGGCCACCTGCTGAGAGAAAGAGCAAAGAGCGAGGCTCTCTTCTTCCTCCCTTCCATTCTCGGGCGCCTTTGGCCGAGGCCACGTGGCTAGGGATGCCGGTGAGAGCAGGGAAGTGGATCTGAGAGCAAGCGAGCAGGTGGGCAGCCTGACAGGGTGGGGTATGGGTGTGTGGGTCCCCAAAATAAACTGGGGCCCAGTCTAGAGCCAGGAAGCCTGGGCATGGCCTCCTGGCCACGCAGAGGCCAGAGGCGGCAGGAAGGTCCCAGCGCAGGTCCACTCGTGCCAGGCCAGGGTTCAGTGAGCCCCGGCTGCCAGTGCCGCCAGGGTCAGAAGACTTTTCTCCAAAGCCACTTCCGGGGACACACCCTGAGGTGCCACTTGGGAGCCAAGTGGCCTGAACACCACCCAAAGACACAGCTGGCCTTGGCATCCCTCCTGTGGCTGGTCCCATCAGGTTCTGCACCTCCCCCCGTGCGCTGCGGGAGATGATTGAAAGAATGGCCACAAAGGGTTTCGGTTTGTAATCTGCTTTGCTGAAGAAAGGGCATGGTGCCCCATGATGACATGGTGACACCCGCCCACCTCGGAGTCTGACCCAATGCCCGGGGCCTCACAGACCAGTCATGTGGTGCCCACCTCCCGGGCAGCAGAGTGAGCCTGGCCCTGCGGTTCGGCCTCCCCTGGCTCCTCTGAGCTCGGGCTCACCCCACACACACACATGTCAGAAAAGCAGCCACATCCAGAGGCGGGGGCTCCGAAGTGTGTGCCCTGCCCGGCCTCCCTTCATCCCTGCAGCCAGCGCACAGGGCTGTGTCACCATCATGAAAGTCCCCGGTCGAGCGTTAGCCCCGAAGGCCCAGGCTCCAGCACCCTCTGCCACTTCCCAGTTAGGGGCAAGCTAGGACACAGCCGGGCCTCCGCTTCCTCTGTAGCTGGTGGGGACTTGCTGCCGCACTGGGGGGACCACCACGTGACGATGGCCACAAGCTGGTAGCTCAGTGCCTCAACAGAGAGCCATCCATCCGAAAAGACTTGTCCGGGGAGGTCCAGAGAGCCACCTGTGCCGCAGTTAGGCAACCACATCACCAGAGTGCACGATGGCAGACATGAGTACCCGCTGGCTGCGTGTGCACACCAGGTGCAAAGTGGCCTCGGGGCTGGTCCCGGCTGATCCGTCTCAGGACTCACAGCAAGCCTTTCTTGTTTTATTTGGTCACAGGCTTTGTGAGAGCACAGTATAGCTATCCAGGTCACCCAGGCACAGACAGGAGCTGCAAGTTCTAATGGAAGGTTCCTCGGGCCACCTCTGCTCGGCCCAGTGCTATTCATTATCCGGTGAGAGTCTCCTGTGAAGCCGCCCTGGGAGCGCTGGCTGACTCCCCCTCCCTGTGCACCCCCAGCCACACCGCCTTCACGCCAGCTCGCGCTGGACAGGCTGGGCTGTGTGGCCCTGAGGATGGATCCCCTTTAATTTTATTTTACTTTTGGCTTTTTTTATTGTCTAAAGTTTTACATATGTCTCCTTTTTCCCGAATTGACAACCCCCAATCCCCACCAGCCATTCCCACCCCGGCAAGTGGATCCCCTTTTAAGAAGGCACTGCAAGCCGAAACCGGTTTGGCTCAGTGGTAGAGCGTCGGTCTGCGGACTGAAAGGTCCCCGGGTTCGATTCCGGTCAAGGGCATGTACATTGGCTGCGGGCACATCCCCGGTGGGGGTGTGTGCTAGAGGCAGCTGGTCGATGTTTCTCTCCCATCGATGTTTCTAGCTCTCTATCTCTCTCCCTTCCTCTCTGTAAAATATCAATAATATATGTTTTTTTTTTTTTTTAAAAAAGGAGGCACTGCAGGGGGGAGGCCAGCATAACTGAATAAGCATGCTGACCACGGTCACTAACAGGGTGACCCCGCCAAGGACCAGCTCTCCCTGTGCCCCTGCCTCCTCGTCACCATGGAGCCCCCCCACTCCAAGGTGAATGGCAAAGTGCCCTTTGCTGGGGAGCGGAGTGAGGGTGGTGCCGGGCACTGGCTTCACCTGAGAAGAAGGGTCCCTGAGGGGACATTACCCGTCCCATTACCTGGCCACATGGAACCCAGAGGGAGAACTGAGGATGTAGGTAGATCGGGATACTTGGAACTGGAAAGAGGATAGCACCTGGGTAGCAGGGCGTGGCCATCACCGTGCCAGCACCTGCTGTGTCCCAAGCCCCACAGAGGCACCGGATTCCAGAGACGGGCAAACGTTAGGGTTTCCCTGACAGCGCTCAGGTGTTCCCAGTCTGCCCTCACACGCAGAATAGCTGACTGTTCCCCAGGTCTTGTGGCTGAGCCCAAAGAGCCTGAGAGACTTGCCTCCCCTCCTTATCCTGACAGTCCATTTGGGTGCCCGCAGCCTTGGCACTCGGCTTCTACCCTCAGCCGCCCCGGGAAGAGGGTGACTATTAAAATCACGAGGGCTCTCCTCCCACTCCACCTCTCCACTTCATTTCAGAGTGATGGCGACATCAATAAGGTCAGGCAGGATGAGCAGGTTGCATGATAGGCAGCTCCCGAGGGACCCTCCTCACAGGCACCCTCCCAGCTCAGCGTTGGAATGGCCTCCCTCCGAGAGGAAGGGCCTGGACAGGGGGAGGTAGAGTCCTCCGCCGCGGTGCCCATGTGAGTTCACTCCAGGAGAGCAGGCTTCTCATCTCAGCGTGACCCCTGGTAGCGGGGGACACAGGTAGGCCATTTAGTTCCCTCTCACTTTTCTCTGCTCTAAAGTGAGGCATCAGGAAAGTCTCCAAGAGTCTAGTTGCCGGATATCCTATCGTCTTATTATTGAAAGAATAAACTTAATAAGATGATAGTTAAATAACTTATTTCTTCCATGCATCTGTTTTTTCAATATATTTTTATTGATTTCAACGAGGAAGAGAAAGAGAGATAGAAACATCAGTGATAACAGAGAATCATTGATCAGTCGCCTCCTGCATGCCCCTCACTGGGGATCCAGCTTCCAACCTGTGCCCTGACTGGAAATCAGACTGTGACTGCCAGGTTCATAGGTCGGCCAACACTCAATCACTGAGCCATGCTGGCCAGGCTGAGACTCCTCCTGGCCATGGGGGCCATCAGTGGAAGCCAGCACCCATGACCCCCTCCTGGGTGGGGCATGAAAGCAAATCACATTTTCTTGTGAGCAAAACCCCACCTGTTCACCCCTCCGGCTCCTGGCACCCAGCTCAAAACTTAGACCCAGCAGCCGTTCACACGCCTGTGTCTCCCCCACAACCGCCCCCTCGCCTCCCCAATTCCCATGTGCTACAGTCTCTCGAAGGGTCAAGAAAGTCTTTTCTTTTTCCCAATCAAAAGGGGGGTGGGGCTTCTTAGGTGTCAGTGCCGCCTTGAGAGGTCACCTGCTGTCCACCCTTAACCACTTCTCACTGAGCCAGACAAATGGGTTTTCTCTCTACATTTGCTTCACGAGGACGCTCATGTCTCTTTCTGTGGTTTAGGAAGAGCCTAATTTTAACACATCAGAAGCGACATTTAAAGAACAAGCCATGTACAATCAAAGATGCCCGTTCCATCTGCGTGTAACTCATGATGAGTGGCCACATGTACAGGTGACCGGCTGGGCCGGGTCTTCACCGACCATAAGCCTTTCTTGTTCTCAGTTTTGTAAGTCGGACGCTGGTATGCTGCACGTGCAGACAGGAACTGGCAGGCGTGCTGAAATAGATTAGTTAAATTGATCTGAACGTGGTACTTCCAGAAGAAGGGCTGGGCATTATCGCTTCCACATCAAAAGGCCCTCACCTGAGCAGCGAGCGCCCCTTATGCGGATGGCAACCCAAACCCTCACGTAGCTTTGGTCTCATTCCATGAGTCCCTTAAACTCACCCAGTAAAGGCAGGGGCAGCATTGGAGCTGCCAGCGAACCGGAGAGGAACATCTGCCGAGGTCCGGCACCTGTTTCGGAAGAGCCCTTTGATCCCTGAGCCCTTGGACCCCTGAGCTGAGGGCCTTGGGGCTCTCAGAAGAGTGATGGGGGTCGTGGGGGAGACACAGGCATATGAACTGCTGCTGGGTCTAAGTTTTGAGCTGGATGCAAGGAGTGGGAGGGGTGATGGACATGATAGGTGAACTGCCCCCACAGTCAGGACCTCCTGCCCCCAAAAACTGTTCTCAGAAAGGGCTGTGCTCAGACCTGACTCTGTGGCTGGAACCCCAGCAGCCGGAGGGCATCTGTGGTGGGGTCAGCAGCCGGAGGGCATCTGTGGTGGGGTCAGCAGGGCCTTACAAAGGCCGCTTCCTTCACCTCAGTTCGATAGGCCTCTCCTGGGCTGACCTCTCCGAGTCTCTGCCTGTGGAGGAACGGCCTGGCTCTCATCTGCACAGTCTCAACCGGGGGCAGTTTGGATTTCTGGGGACATGTGATTAGTCTGGGGCATTCTGGGTTGTCACTAGAGAGGGGTTGCTATTGGTATCCATGGGTAGAAGCCAGGGCTGCTGCCCGTAAACACCCATGAGGCACCACCTCAGAGAATGACCCAGCCCAGTGTCACGAGGGCTGAGAAGTCCTGACCTGGGTCCGGAGCCCCCCCTTCCCGGACTCCCGGCAGTGACGGGCCAGTGGCTGGAACGTTGGCACCAGCTGTGAATGGACAGAGCAGTGAGCAGAGGAAGCAGGTGGCCAGGCCTTCCTGCTCCCGCTCCAGGGACCTGGAATTCCACGGGCAGCAGCGGGGATACGGCTCTGGGCTGGGACCGGAGACTCTCCAGCCTCCAGGTTGAGATAGCTCTCTCTCTCTCTCTCTCTCTCTCTCTCTCTCTCTCTCTCTCTCTCTTTCTCCCCCTCCTTCCCTCTCTTCCCTCTCTCCCCATTCTTCTGGAATGGAAGGAAGTGGATGGATTGAGCACCATGGGGCAGGGGAGAGGTCAGATGGGGGGAGGCACAGAGCGCTCTGGGCATGGACATAGCAAGCCTCCGTGCCGCAGCCCACGCCACCATGGCCTTGCTCCGGCAGGAGGCCAGGTGGGGAAGGCTGGCACCTCAGAAACCAGCCTGCTTCCTGGCGGCAGCCAGTCACCGGGCCCACGCGGGTGTGAAGCAGGCCGGAGCACAGGGGCTGCAAAGCATTTGAGGAGGTAAACAAAGCGATGGAAGGCTCTGTGAATCCACCTGCTCCCAGCCCCAGCCCCTGGCTGCCAGCAGCTGTGTGGCACACATGGAAGGGAAAGGGGGGGCCCTCTTGTGAGGGTGAGGGGGCAGATAAACTCTGAGCGTCTTACGTTGGCATCTAGGGGCCTTTTCACTCCCTTGGGCCTGGGCCATGGAACTGCTGTCCTCTGCGTTTTTAGAAGCGGAACTTCCTCACTGTGAAGGACACCAGCTCCAGGTCAGCGCTCTGGGCTCTCAGGTGGCTGCTGACCTCCAGCCCTACACCCGCAGTGGCCACTGGGCCCCTGCCCTGCACCGCAGAGGGGTGAGCCCAGCTGCAGCCCGGCTCCAGCAGGATGGCACTCAGGTGACCATCTGCAGCCACGCCAGCATTAGTCACAGTTAGCCTGGCCACGCAAGTGGCTGGCACACTGCCAACATCCCATTCTCTGCTGCAAGAACGGAGAGGCGCGCAGAGAGGATGGCACTGGGCAGGGCTGGAGAGCCGGAGGGGAGGGGGGCGGTGGCAGGGCGGTCCCCCTCCTTGTGGCTTAGAACAGAGGCCTCCAGGAGCACACCCCAAATCTTCAGAAGGCACCATTTCCACCCAAGCCTGGAATCGCCACAATCCAAGGTTGTGCTTCCTGCCCAGGCAGGTGGGGCAGGCAGTCTGGGGGGACGGGGATCGAGCCAAAGCGCCAGTGCTGATGACACCGCCTAGCATTTACTGGCCACCGATCGTGTGCCAAGCACTGTGTTGTCCAACCTCAAGTACAAAAGAGTAGCAGTGGCCACTATCCGCCCCATCTCCAAATCTGAGAGGAGGGTAAACGGGAGAAATGAGGAGACTCACAGGTGCTGAGGAAGCTGTCCTTCGGCCAAAAGCAGGTGAAAACTAACCAAAGGATGTGGTAGTAAGGCCACAAAGGATGCGGCCACTGTCACTGATGCCCACGTTCCGTGGCTCAGCCTGTCTGTACGGCACCTTAGCTTTAGTGAATCTAAGGCTACGGAGACATTTGAAGCACCATACCTGTGTTTCTCTGTCCCTCCCCGGTGGAAATCGGTGAGTATCCCTCCTCCCTTTCCTATTTTTGATGATATATGTGCATCTAAAAATCAGAGATAGCATTGTTTCCTGTGTTATTTTTATACAAATTGTATCAAAGTGTTGTTTTTTCATTTTCTTCTTCCTCTCCCAGACATTAGTTTTGAGAAGTTTTCAGGCCGGTAGAGGGAGATCTGATTTGATCACTGTACATCCCACAAATTAGTCTATTGTGTGAACTGCCTTGCCCAGTCTCTTCCTTAAAAACATTCAGGTCCTTTCCTATTTGTTCACCAAAACAGCAACTGCAGGAGGAATTCTAGAACACACCTCTTATGTGCACAAGAGAGCTCCTCGGGTACAGATGCAGGAGTGGGCTTGTGGGATTACAGGACACAAATATTTTCAATTTAACTAGATATTAACAAATTACCTTCCAGCGTGGCTGAAACAGTTCGCACTCCAGCAGTGGATGTGGATTGCTGCTGCCAGAGCCTTCCTCCCTCGCCGCTCTGAGGAGTGAGTACTCCTGCACGATTTAAACAAGCCCAGCCCTTCTGAGCAGACAGAGGCCCCTGGCTGCATTTATGAAGCCAGCATAACTGGGATGCCAGGGCCTGAAGCGGAATCCCACAGCAAAGGTGCTGGAAAAGGTGCGTGCACAAAGCTTTAAGTGTCAGCAAACAGAAGAAAATTAGCCATGATAGTGAGTGACCAATTCTCTCCATTTAAGAACTGTTCAGTTTGGGAAACTTAAAAATCCCTTTATTATATTAACAGGACAATAAAAAGGAAACATATAATCTATTTGCATATAAAATACTAGAGGCCCAGTGCATAAAATTTGTGCACAGGGAGCAGCAGGGAGGGGTGTCCCTCAGCCCAGCCTACACCCTCTCCAATATGGGACCCCTTGAGGGATGTCTGACTGCCCATTTAGGCCAGGATCAGGCCTAAATGGGCAGTTGGACATTCCTCTCACAATCCAGGACTACTGGCTCCCAACTGCTCACCTCCCTGCCTTCCTGATTGCCCATAAGCACTTCTGCCTGCCACCCTTATCACCCCTAACCACTCCCTTGCCAGCCTGATTGATGCCTAACTGCTCCCCTACCATCCTGATTGTCCCTAACTGCTCTCCCCTGCAGAACTTGTCACCCCTAACTCCACTCCCCTGGAGACCTGGTCCCCCCTAACTGCCCTCCCCTGCTGATCATCTTGTGGTGGCCATCTTGTGTCTATACGGGGGCAGCCATCTTTGACCAATGGGAGCAGCCGTCTTGTATGTTGGAGTGATGGTCAATTTGCATATTACTCTTTTATGAGATAGGCTAGAGGCCTGGTTCACGAGTGGGAGCCAGCTGGTTTGCCCTGAAGGGTGTCCCAGATCAGGGTGGGGTTCCCTTGGAGTATGGGGTTGCCTGGGCAAGGGGCCTGTAGTGGTTTGAAGGCCAGCCATGCCACTGTGGGGATGCAAGTGGAGGCCCTGGTATCTGGGATTTATCTTCTATAATTAAAACTTTGTAGCCTTGAGTGGAGGCCAGAGCAGGCCAGGACAGGCAGAAAGCTTGGCTTCCTCCATCGCTGGGGCAACCCAAGCCTCCTGCTCTCTCCAGCTCTATGGCTACCACCATATTTGTTGGGTTAATTTGCATACTCGATCCTGATTGGTTGGTGGGCATGGCTTGTGGGCATAGCAGAGGTATGGCCAATTTGCATGTTTCTCTTTTATTAGATAGTATGTCATAAAATTTAATATCCACTTCTGATACTTCAAACGGAAATGGTGAATGCTTCATAAAGATTTTTAACAATATGCATTTCAATCCAAAAATTACAATCATCATTAATTGTAGAAATTCTAGGAGAATTCCATTGGAGCCCTGACAGGTGCAGACAGAGCAGTGAGATAGGAATAGAAAAGCAGTTGTGATGCTCAGAAAGGGCAAAGCAATCAATATATAGATGATCAGGCTGTACTCCTGGAAAAAGGAAAATAACAGAAAAAGTATTAAAATAATATAAACACAGTAGTGCAATCAGTTATAATATAGAACAATCAATATAATTTACAGTCTCATCGATAAATTATAAGAAGTTAGAAATTCATTTGCAATAGAACCCAAGCCCTAAAACACATTAGAAATAAATGTAATAAAACAGCTACGACACAAACACATACACAAATTTTCTAATGAAAACCATTGGAAAAAAAATTAATATGTAGAAATTCACATGCTTTTTTATTGGATAAGAAGACTCATTATAATAAAGGTATAATTTTTCTAAATGAGTCTTTAAGTTCAATATGAGCACAATGTGGGATATACTTTAACTTGGGGGAAAAAACACATGAATTTTAAAGTTTATCTGGAAGAATTATAAGATGTTTGATAAGATATTTATCTTACAATAACCAGCAAAATCCTTTGAAAGAGTGTTACTGAGAGTCTGTCCTGCCGGATGGTACAAATGTAGCGAATGGTGACAGGTGCAGGGCAGTGTCCTTTGACCTTGGGATGAGAAGGGAGCTGGAGGAGCGGCTCCCGTGCTGGCCGAGTGGCCACTTCCCAGAAGTGAGAGTTGGATCTGCAGCAGCTGAATGACCACGTGGAAAGTATAAAACTGGACCCCATGTGTAGTCCTTACCAAAAGTGAATTCTTAAAGGGAAAAGGGGTTTCCATTAAAAGAAAATAATAAGCTGAAACTGGAGATCCCGGGTTCGATTCCGGTCAAGGGCATGTACATTGGCTGGGGGCACATCCCCGGTGGGGGTGTGTGCTAGAGGCAGCTGGTCGATGTTTCTCTCTCATCGACATTTCTAGCTCTCTAGCTCTCTCCCTTCCTCTCTGTAAAATATCAATAAAAATATTTTTTTTAAATAATAATAATAAAAGAAGCCCCCAAAAAATGCTAGGAGAAAACAGGACTGCTGTGAAGGTGACATGGCTGGGGACACGTACTCAGAGCCCTTCACGCAGGCGCAGCGGCCAACAAGCTGGTCGCTGGGCTGTTGCTCACCTGAGTCTGGGTTCACGTGTTTACAGACCACCGTGTGCTGGGCTCCCCACCTCGCTCTGTGCAATGTGTGTATGTGCTTCTAGCCAGGAAGTCTCACCAAGAAATGCCTTGTACTCTGCAATTAGAACCCAGCCATGACCTTCACTTGGCTTTGCACCCAGAGCCAGCCGCTCTGCCCAAGACAGCCTCCCTGCACTGCCGCCGCCCAGGCCCACTGCAGGGGCACGGCTCACGAGAGATGCCACATGCCAGGAATGGATCCTCCCGCTTCTCCCTGCAGAAAGGTTTTCATGTGTTAACGGGGCTCATTACTTTAAAACCCCTCCAGTGTGATTCTGCACATTCTGCTGGCATTCTTTGCGAGATCAGAAAAAAACTTCATTTCTTTCCTGAGGAAAGTGGCATTTCATGTGCCCTGAATCGGTGGCACAGCCTAGGGCCTGTAATGAGACCCCGCCATCCACAGCCTCCTAACTAGGCATGAGACGCCCAGGACTGGCAGGGAGTCCTGGGAAGGCAAAAGGTGAGGACCTGGACTGCTCCTGCCCCCCAATTCCTCAGGAGCCCATGGGAGAGAGGCCTCAGGGGAACATGGGTGCCCTGAAGCAAGCCAGGGGCCGCCTGGGCCCAGCTGGTGGTTTATTTCCCACGGAAATGACCTGTTCTCCAGGGTGCTTCACGGAGCCCTGGGCAGCCAGCGCCGGTGGCTGGAGGCCTGTGGCCCCGCTAACAGCACTCTGCAGCGGCAGGAGACACCACCACTCCATCACCCGAGGCGCTCATGAGGAAGGAAACGGGATTTGCCCTGAGTCCTCGCCTGCTGCTCCGCGAACATTAGTTCCCAGAAGTGAGTACATGGGAAAATCTAAAGGGAGCTGCCAGGCTGGCTTCGGGGTGTGACTGCCCCGCACTCCCCACTGCGCACATCCAGCTGCTGTGACCTTCTCTCCTCCAACCTCCCGCGGTGCTCAGCCAGCATCATACCCACGTCCTCCGTCCCCAGACTCCTCTGCGGAAGCCGAAGCCATATGTTTGGGGCCAATGGGCCATAAACAGACGCGGTGTGTGGCTTCGGGCTGTTAAAAGGCAGGGGCCCCATTTTTCTCTGACGCCCCTTCGGCAAACCCGGCCCTCCACACAGTCCATACGGAAGGTGACAAGGCAGCAGGACCCCCTTCAACAAGAGTGTGGGCAGCACAGGTGCCCGCCATCCTCACCGAGTGGGCCCGAGGGCAGAGTGAACCTTCCTGAGCAAGGCCATGGATCCTTAGGCGGTACCACCTAAACACAGCCTGTGTGTCCATGTCCAGGAGGTGTTTCCACAGCAACGGCCCTCACCCACCCCAGCCTTCAGCTTCAGGCTTTAAACGGGTAAATGAAGGAGAGAAGAGGAAATTTGGTGTTTCGTAGACTAAGACCAGGAAGGAGGACCTGGGAGGAAGGGTAATTCCACACGTTAGCTCAGAAGCCCTAGGAGTTGCCTCCCCCAAGCAGGCTCCCTCCGCCACGGGCCCAGGCTGCACCACTAACCTGCTTTCTGTGCTCCCAGGTTACAGCCCCCAACTCTGGGCCTTTTCAAATCACTCCAACTTGTCTTCTCGAAGCAGCCGCTTGGCC
This sequence comes from Vespertilio murinus, assembly GCA_963924515.1. Classification (NCBI taxonomy): domain Eukaryota; kingdom Metazoa; phylum Chordata; class Mammalia; order Chiroptera; family Vespertilionidae; genus Vespertilio; species Vespertilio murinus. The sequence continues at coordinate 87,363,067 of OZ004709.1, read as the reverse complement.
GGCCTGCGATGGTGCCAGCTCCAAAAAGCCCTCAGCCTTCAGGGCACGGACTTGGGCCAGGAACACAGAAATGGGGACTCCTCTGTGTGACTAATGGACTCCACATATAGCCACTCTCCTCCACTGCCACCGCTTCCAGGTGAATTCCGGTTGACAGGCGCTGACAGCCGGCTGTGGGTGGCTGTTCGCAGGGGCCCAATAGGCTGCCCACAGATGCCTGCTCAGCACGTCCCAGGGCAGCTGCTCAGCAGTTCCCGGTTCTTCCAAAAAGTCTGGCTGTCTCCTCCTTCTCAGTCCCAGGGGTGGGCGCCTGGTCCATGGTCAAGGCCAGGCCCCTCTCCCACTCTACCTGCAGGCACCGCGCTCAGTGGTCACATAAGCCCACTTGAGTTCATTTAGGCTTGCAGCTTTCCCTGGCCTGGCTGGCCCCACGAGCACCTCCAGAATAAGATTTCTGTAGGGAAAATGGCCGTTTCCTGTCTCAGGATGTCATGGCTCAATTAACAGCATCACCGAGGGAGCCCCTCCTGCACATGCCAGCATCTCAGATAAAATGCCTGACGGAGCTTTCAGGCCCGAGAGATTCTGGCGGAAACTGGTCCACGCCCTGAAGCACCCGCAGGGCCGAGGAGGCTGTTCTGTTTGCTTCTGGAGAAGCTGCGGCAGAATTCCGGCCACCGTGGCTGCCAGGTGAGCCAGCGGCTCTTTGGCAGGACAGACCACCAGGCCCGGCGCCCAGCTTGAACGCCAGTCTTGAGAACAGCAAGCAACGGCCGCTCTAACTGGTCACATGCTCTGCTTGCCGGGCCTCCGAGAGGCAGAGCACGTGCTGTGGGCAAGGCCTCGGCCATGGGGCTGCCACCAGACAGCTGTCAGGGGGGCCCTAAGAGAGGGTTCCATTAGCCATTCATCAGGCAGCTTCTTGGGGGCATTCGTCGTTTGTCTGGTTAATGACAAGGGCGGCAGACTCCTGCCAGCCTGGTCTCTCCCTGCCCTCAGTCTGCTTGATGCTGACCCCTCCACCAGCTGTTGTATCACGTGGTAGGCGGACACCCCAGTATCCACATGCTGTCCACACCTGGAAAGGCTTGGAGAGCACATTCTCGGAATGTGATGTGATGATGTGATGGAGAGGCGGGTTAGGTGTGGCCGGCGCCTGGTGGGGGGCAGGGTGCTGAGGACGGTGACCCTGCTGGGAGAGTGCAGAGGGAGGCCTCTGAACAGCCCGGACACGTGACCCAGATGACAGGAGAGCAGCAGGTCTCCATAGCAAGTGCCCAGCCTCACTGCCACCCAGGCCTCTGTGTCTTCTTTGGGATGTCCACACAGATATGTTACGGGACACTTTTATTCTATGAGTAAATATGGATAAAATGATCACAAGCATTCATATATGGACATGTGTATGTGTATAATTATATGTGTGTGCATGTGTATATGTGTACCTATGGACATGTGTGTGTAGATGTGTGCATGTGTGTAGGTCTCTGAGGGTGCATGCATATATGCAAGTCTATATCTCTATGTGTGTACATGTGTGTGTGTACCTACATACCTATGTGTGTTTACGTATGTGTATAAATGGGTTCCCATTTCCTCCAAGGCTGCCAGGACCTTCCGTGCTTCCCGTGCCACATCAGGCCCACAGGAGGGCAGGAGGAGCAACCCCGGAGGCCGGCCTGGGGACAGAAGCTGCCTCCCAGCCTCTCGGTGGCAGGAACAAGGCCACTGGAAGGGAATGAAATCCCCTCACTTAACCGCCTGATAGGGATTTGAACTTGCATCTGCGGGGAGCTGCCAGTTTAACTGTTTCTCAGATGTGAAGAGCACGTGTCGGCTCTCAAGCACCTGCGACAAGCAGGACATGGAGGTGGACGCCTCCAGCACTGGCCTCCCAGCCTCGTGTCTGAGAGGCCCTAGAACCAGCGCAGCCTCCCCAGAGCTGGGGCGGGCCTCCGGAGCCGGGCGCACAGGAGGCGGAGCCCACTGGGGACACCATGTCGATGGTGCAGCTGGGAGTGGGCTTGAAGAGGTTGCCAGCTACCAGCTGTGGTGGGCAACCGGATATTGGGGGGCGGGGAGGGGACCGGGGTGTCTATGAAGCTCATGATCCACGTCCTCAGGGACACACGTCCACGGTCAGGTTGAACCGTGTGCCGTGGCTGCTTGGCCATTGGGGTAATTTATGTTCTCTCTCACATGGAACCCCAACTCCTGGCCCTGCTCACAGAGACCGGCCCTGGCACCCGCCCGCCTGCCCTCCCACGTACTCTGCTCAGCCACAGGGCCTCCTTCTTCGTCCTTCTACTGGCAGCCCTCCACTCCCTCTGCATGACACCCTCGCCCCTCCCCGTGCCTCGCGGTCACTCCTTCTGCTCATGCTGGTTCCAGGCTTCCCTGAGGGGCCCCTCGAGCCCCTGTGTCACCCTCTGCCCACGTCCCTCCCTGGTTTCTCTCCTGCACCTGGCACCGTCCTCCTCTAACTTCACTCCTCCCGAGACATTGTCCTTCTCTCCTGGTGGCTATAGTGCGCGCGTACGTGTGTCCCCCTCCCCTTATCATTAACCATTCTTTCTGTGCCCTCAGTCCGGAAGAGCCCGGGCAGAGGGCCGCAGCTCCCTAAGTACTCCCACCCCCGGACTGGCCTTGTCAGGCATCTTTTACTCAGTGACAGGGACGCCTGCTGCCATGTCCATCCTGGGCCTTGAGCAGCCTGGAGCAGAGAGAAGCAGCAGTGCTCGCTGGACGCCAGTGGGAGCCGCTGGCAGCCCCTGCCAGCCACAGCACCAATGCTGAATTTATTGAGTGCCCTGCCTGGAATGAAGGTTGGCTCTTAAGCTGCTGATCTCCTGATACAACCACCAACACAAAGGCTCTGGCACCACACCCAGCTGTGGTCCAGGCTCCAGTTCCTGGCTTACGTCTGCCATCTGCTGGCCAATCATTAAAATGCACCGTAGTCTAGCACATGCTTTTGTCTCCTTCTGAGGACTCATGGCTGCCTTTACTGATCTCTTGGCAAGAGCTGCCTGGATGACCCAGCCCTTAAGTAGGGCGGACTCTAGACCCCAAGTGGGTTAGGGAAGGTCACCTGGCCTTATCTTACAAGCATTCCCTGCATCTTATATAAATTAACTCTATAAATGCTCACTATAAATGCTCAGAAACTTTTAAGGGACAATTTTTATCACTATTTACAGATGAAGACATTAAGGCACAGAGAGGTTAAGTAAGTTGTTCAAAGTTGCACAGCACAGGTGATGGAGCCACAATTTAACCCAACAGGAAGGCACCTGAGGGCATGTTCTACCAACAACTGGGCAAAATCGCTCAGGTGCCCCCTCAACTCTGCTTGGGGTGTATCACCCCCCTGCCCCAAGGGGCCCCACCAGAGCACCCAAGAGAGATATTGGGAGACTGGATCCAATGCAAAGCTTTTGGCAGTGTGGCAGCTCAAAATAAGTGCTTAATAAATGTCAGCTGTCATTATAACAACACTAAAGGCCCTGAGAAGCCCTGCTAAACTTTAGCTCACCCATTGTCCAAGCTGGCTGTCACAGAACCCACTGGGCCCTCCTCAGTCTAAACTGCTTCCTCAGAGGGGTAAGAGCCTCAGGGCCCACGAGGCAGAGTGAGGATGCTAATCCAAGAGGCCTGGCTCCCAGCTCTCAGCTCTCTGCTCTTCCTCCACAACCTCTCTCTACCCAAAAAGCAGCTCTTTTTTCAAAAATATTTTTATTGATTTCAGAGAGATATAGAAACATCAGTGATGAGAGAGAATCATTGGTTGGCTGCCTCCTTCACACCCCCAACTGGGGATGGAGCCCACAACCCAGGCATGTGTCCTTGATAGGAATTGAACCGTGACCTGCTGGTTCATAGATCAATGCTTAACCATTGGGCCAAAAAGCAGCTCTCCTGGCTCCCGGGACTAAATGTCACATTTGAGTTCTGCAATGCTCACTTGTCAGCTCTACAGATCAGAGGCAATAAAGTCTGAGACCAGGAAGACTGTTTTAATAATTCCGTCATTATTCTCAATTTCCACCACCACCAACATGAAAATCCCATTCCATTTTCTTTAAAGGTGCTAAATGGCTTCACACTGTTGTCAACATTTACTTCAGCCCAGTGGTTGCAAAACAGGCTTGTTCTCCAGGCCCTGGGCCGTGGCAGCATCTGGGCAACACTCTCTGTGTGTTCCATTCCCAGAACAGGTAATTTGGTCATTGAGAACTTCTGGGCAAGTGCTGCTGTGTGTTGCGGTTCACGGGATTTCACAAGCCCTGGGCATAGAGACTCGGGCAGGCTGATGCCCCGCAGGAAGTGAACAGGAAACCAGGCTTTCCTGCTGGGTCAACACCCCCAGAAACTGGTGGAGAAACTCGGTGACCGGCTTCCCTGACAGCAAGCAGAGTCCAGAGGGGGGAAGTGAGTCGGCACCTGAGGAGAAAGGGAGGCTGTAAGGAAGGCACACGGAGAAGGCAAGGTCAAGGAGGCCAGGCCCTGGAGGCCACTGCAGGAGCCATTCCTTTTCAGGGCATTGAAGCTCTGGGACCCAAAACCAGAGCTTTTTCAAGGGACCAAAATCTGGGAAAGTCACCAATGAGATAGGAAGACTAGTGTTTAAGTGAATGAATGAATGAATGAATGAACAGTCTGATAAAGAAGGAGCAAAAGGGCTAAGCTCCCTGCAGCTGTCTCCTGTGTCTCAGCCAGTGTCCCTGTCATCACCAGTTGTTTTAGAAGCAGAACGTGCAGAAAACCAGGGCTTATTTGTGCTGGCGCCCTGTGTGTTTGCCATCAGGATCACAGAGTTGGCTCATTAAGAAATAGAGTGGAAAGGAGGCAGCACCTCTATTTGGTGACAACACAAAGTGAAGAGAGGGGAGGATGGCCAGGGCACCCTATTCCTGCTCAGTCTTAAAGAAATTAAGACTGGTTTCTTCTGATTATGTTTTTTCTCTTGTCCTTAGAGACAAGGGACATGGCTGATGTCCTCTGGAGTGGCAGTGAGCTTCCCGGCCGTGTTCCCCTGGGCCCCCGGAGTCTGTGCGGGTGCATCTCAGCTAACTTGGTGGAGCCTGATGTGAATTTAGTTAATCCTCCGGACACACCCTCGAGGTTGGAATTGTTATTGTCCATCTTATCCAGATGGGGAAGCTGAGATCCAGAGAGGTGATACACGCTGTTCAAGGTCACACAGCACTCAGGGGCAGAGCCGTCAATGGCAGGGTCTGGATTTAGACCTGGCAGCCTAACTCCATAGCCTGGGCACCAGTTAATCCTCAAATGTCAATGTGCTGACTTCTGAAGAAATGTCAGCACTTTCCTGTGCCTGCTGTTTTCAGGGGTAAAGTGCTTTTAATTTAGTGAAACCTGTTATTGGAGAAAATACAGCAAGATCACCAAGTCCAGAAATGAGGAGAATAAGGCGCAGTCACAGTATTGCTTGAATCAGGGGTTGGTTTTCCAGGAAGTGGGGGTGCTAATGAGTGGAGGCTCTGAGAAGACAAGGAGCTATGGAGGATGGCAGTTTGAGACTGCAGTGGGCCTGGGGATTAAGGCGTGCAGATGTGCAGGCATGCAGGTGTACATATGGGCAGGTATACAGGTGTGCATGTGTACCGGTGTATAGGTATGCAGGCGTGTAGGTGTGCAGATATGCAGGCATGCAGGTGTGTAGGCATGCAGACATGCAAGTGTGCAGGCGTGCTGGTGTCCGTTGGGTCCAGGATCTCTGCAGACAGAGGGTTCAGTGAGCCGGTGCCTGTAGGCTATGACGTCACCACTGTTTCTCAGTCCTTTCCTCCCTGCTCAGGTGGGACCAGATGGGTAGAGGGGCAGGAGTTGGGTGTTTCTCTTCCCAGTGAGGCTCTGATAACCCACAGGTTAGGCTCAGGTTCACTAGCCCGCTGAGGGCACGCCTGAAGAGCAGAGTGTTCGGGGCAGTTCAGAATACTCGCTGGGCAATCCTACCCACGCTCCCGCGGTAAGATGCACAGCAGTGCCAGGGCCTTGTGACTGGGTCCTCCTGAGCTCTTGTTTCTTGGGCTCATCCCGCTGAGCCTCCAGCCTGGCCTGCGGTATGGTTGAGTTTTCTGCACAGGCACTGGTTCCCATGGAAATTTCTGCTTTGTAAGTTGTGACTCTCTGAACATGTGTGTTGGGCTCTCTAACTGGGGAGCCATGGTTCGCCCCATGATCTCACTTCACTGGTGGATCTAAAAGAAAATGGCATCTCCCAGCTTCTTGCGTGCCTGACCAGCAACCACAAGTCTCAGGCTATATATACGGTTTCCGCCCATTTGTAGCATGTGTTACTATTTGGGAGGTCTACTTTTAAATATACTAACTTTAAGAAGATAAATAAATTGGCTTGTTTTAATGAAGTAATTAAGAGGACCAGCATTCCACAGACATGGCAAAGAACTTGAAAGTGGTTTGAGTGACAGCAGCTAGGGAAGCAGAGACAATCATTGTCATGAGGGAGAGGCGTAGTGAGGGCCTGTAAATCCGACCTGCCATTATTCTCAGCAACCGTTAGCGGCCCAGTGTGAGCGCAAGGCCCTTTGTGCTAACTGACCTCCAGCGGGCACTCCTGACCTCCAGCAGGCACCCTTCACCTCCAGCGGGCACCCTTTGGAAAAGAGACCCAGAGAGCGGCTCTGACGCAGTGGGGATAATTACGCGGACTCGTGCTACTCTACCTGGTGACTAATCACCTGCTCTCCAGAAGCTTCCAAACCACCCCTGCTGAGGGTCGTAATCAAACCCCTCAAGTGGGGCTTCCTTCCAGCCACAAAAAGTGCCCCTTGTAGTTCTAATGATGCCCCTTGGGATTCAGACTGAGGCGAATTAGTGGCGTAATCCATCCAGCTCCCCTGAAGAGAGCGTTTCAATCCTATCAACAGCCACAAACTCCCCTGGCAGGTGAGACTACCCACTGCTCATGAGAGCCCAGGAGGCAAATGGCATCCTTTGCCTGTGATTGTTGAGTGGAACCCTGGATGTGGAGCCTGATTTGGGGGGCGGGAAGGGGGGCAGGTTGAGCTCAGGCTCGTCCCCATCTCCAGGGCTCAGTGCTAGCCAGGTAAGCCCTGCAGCCTCAGCCAACTCAGCCTAGGCAGGAGCTAGACACGATATACAAAGCACAGCTAGGCAGGGCATCGGCAAGGCCGGTTCTCATGACACTGGAAAACAAAAATGGCTTTATCTAAGCAGCAACAAGAACGAGTGAGGCGAAAGCAGCAAAGTGAGGTGTGCTTGGTCTGGGCCGAGGGACGTTTAACCCCAGAGCAAGAGGTAATGTCACTGCTACTCCTGCTGGGCCCCAGAGGGCTGTATGCTGGGACTCTTAAAAGGGTCTTTTCATTGTGATTTTTAAATGGTCCAGGATTCAGTATCTCATTATAGGAGGATGCTACCGAAGCAGTGAATGGACAGAAATATAGACAAAAATAAAGACAAAACAAATAAAGACAAAATTGGGGTCCAGGCTGGGAATGAGAAAAGTGGGTACTACAGGTGACAGAGAAGGAAGCCCTGAAGAGGGTGAAGGAAGGGAGCAGGCCAGGGAGAAAGGAAGGAAGAAGACAGGAAAGAAGAAGACCCTTTTGATTGGAAGTGACAAAAACAAATTAAACTGGTTAACAAGAATTAGAGGAACATTAACTCATGAAGTGGAGAAAGAAAAAGATGTATAGGCTTCAGATGAAGCTAGATGCATGCGTCTCCCATGTCTCCATTCCGTGTCTCCAGTAAGAACCCTGGGGTTAGCATCACCCTCCCCATGGTCCTGTCACCAACAGCCCAGGGACCAGGAAGGAGAGACCCAGCTTCCCTACCAACCCTCTCAAAAGACTCATTGACCCACTTGAGTCATGTGCTCACCCCCCACCCCAGGGGCCAATCATGAGTCATGGAACAATGGGGTACTCTAATTGGCCAAGTTGGGCCAACAGTCCCACCAGAAACATGGAAAGGAGAGAAGGGAAGTTCCCCAAATGAACAAGTGCTTTGAAATACTTTCCACAATTTAATCCTCTTAATCTCACCAAGTGGGTGTTTTATCCTCATTTTGACAACATTAACTCCATGTCAAACTTTACCAGCCTCAGCTTTGCAGACAAGTCAGGTTCTGAGATGGGACAGTTGTGGATGTATCCATGAGGTCTCCACCCTTCGCCTACCCAGGAATAGTCCTGTTCATTAGCCCACCTGGGCTGCTGGTCAGGGTTCAGGTAGCACCTCTGCTTCCCTGGGGCCCCATGCCCTGCCTTACATCTTCTATTTCTGGGACCTTCCCTCATAACCATGTTCAGGAGCCACTGCCCAGACAACTGGGAAGTGTGAACTGCAGTGGGGAGCATTTCCATCCCAGAGAGAAGAATCCATTTCACATTGCAGTTACGTGACTTTCTTTGCCAAAACATCCCCATTCCAGGCAACGCCCTGTGCTTTGCCTCTGGTGACAAATTAGCCCAACAGAATGTTTTTCTAAACAGAAAGCTGTTTTATGGGGCAGTGATCTCTCTTTCCACTGCCTGGGGCACCAGCAGACATTCCCTGCAGTTCTGCATGGGCCTGTTCCAATCCGACCACACGGCCTGCAGTCCAGTGCTTTGGCATGTCACATCCGAGCATTTCGGTGACCTCAGGCTGGTCTTTCTCTGGGAGACTGCCCAAAAAGCTGCTAATCCCCTTGACTTCAGTCACAAATACGTCATCTCCTAGGTTGTCCTTCTTGATTGATATTCAAAAGTTGAGGCCTGGTGCACAAAATTCATGCACAGATAGGGTTCCTAGACCTGGCTGGAGATTGGGGCCAATTGGGGCCTTCCAAATGCCAGCTGGGTCTTCCCCCTGCTGCCAGCTGCTGGCCAATGCCTTCCTTTGTTTCATGCCACTCCCTGGTGGTCAGTGCATGTCAGAGCAAGCAATCGAACTCCCAGTGGAATTCCCGAGTGGCTAATTTGCATATGAGTCTTTTATATATATACTAGAGGCCAGGTGCACAAATTTTGGTCCCTCAGCCCAGCCTGCACCCTCTCCAATCTGTGACCCTTCCAGGGATATCTTACTACCTGTTTAGGCCCGATCCCTAAATGGGCAGCTGGACATCCCTCTCACAATCCAGGACTGCTGGCTCCCAACTGCTCACCTGCCTGTCTTCCTGATTGCCCCTAACCACTTCTGTCTGCCAGCCTGATCAACCCCTAACCACTCCCCTACCATCCTGATTAATGCCTAACTGCCCCCCTGCCAGCCTGGTCACCCCTAACTGCCCTTTCCTGCAGGCTTGATTGGTCCCAACTGCCCTCCCTTGCAGACCTGGTCCCTCCCAACTGCTCTCCCCTGCTCTGAGAGGAGGTGGCCATCTTGTATCCACATGGGAGCAGCTATCTTTGACCACATGGGGAAGCCATCTTGTGTGTTGGAGGGATGGTCAATCTGCATATTACTCTTTTATTAGATAGGCTAGAGCAGGGGTGGGCAAACTTTTTGACTCAAAGGCCACAATGGGTTCTTAAACTGGACCAGAGGGCCAGAACAAAAGCAACCTGACCATGTTGGAACTCTCATCTTGAGCTGCTGGTGAAGGAGCTGAGGGGAGAGCAAGAGAACCCTCCACTCTTTCGGCTCCATGGGCTGGATAGAACAGCCAAATGGGCAGAATCCAGCCCACAGACCGTAGTTTGCCCATGGCTGGGCTAGAGGCTTGGTGCATGGGTGGGGGCTAGCTGGTTTGGCTTGAAGGGTATCCCAGATCAGAGCGGGGGTTCCTTTGGGGTATGGGGCAGCCTGGGTGAGGGGCCTGTAGTGGTTTGCAGGCCGGTCACACACCCCGGTGACCTAAGTGGGAGCCCTGGTTTCTGGGATTTATTTATCTTCTACAATTGAAACTTTGTAGCCTGGAGTGGAGGCCAAGACAGGTCAGGGCTGCAGAATCTTGGCTTCCTCCATCACCAGGGGCAACCCTGGCCTCCTGCTCTCTCCAGCTCCATGGCTGCTGCCATTTTTGTTGGGATTTATTTGTCTTCTATAATTGAAACTGTGTAGCTTTGAGTGGAGGCTTGGGCCTTTCAGGGTGTGTGGAAAGCTTGGCTTCCTCCATCCCCAGGGAAACCCAAGCCTCCTTCCTGCTCCTTCTATGGCCCCAGTCATCTTGATTGGGATTAATTTGTATACCTGCTTCTGATTGGCTGGAGGGTGTGACTTGTGGGCATGGTTTGTGGGTATAGTGGAGTGATGGTTAATTTACATATTGCTCTTTTATTTGATAGGATGTGCTAAATTTTAAAGCCACATTCCCTTTGGTGTTCAGTGTGCTGTGGGTGTGCTGGGTAGCATCAGAAACCAGCAGGTGAGGCTGTTTGTTTTCTGTTTCTCCTGACATTCAAATAAGACTTGAAAATATGTCCCCAAAGTAGAGAAAAACTTTTATGTGTGTTATGCTTTTGACCAGAGTAATGTGGCTGGGTGTCTGGGTGAGCTGTGGTCCTTGTCCTAACACATGGCGTAACCTCGAAGTTAACCAGATCACCACCACAGGAAGAGAAAGCTATGAGACAACAACACAGTGAGATTGAACATAGCCAGCTGGCCACCTTGAACAGGAGGAGAATGGGTTCCCAGAATGGAGGCCACGTTACCCCACTCCCCCACGAAATCCCATTCTGTGTGCACTCAGGGGACTGAAGTCAGGCCCTGCTGCTACCAGGTGTGACCCCTGGATGGAGGACCAGCCTCCTGAAGACCAGTGAGGGGCTGTGCTCCCTGATCTGTCCCTTTAACACACTGGTGAAGTGTCTGCCTTGTGCCAGGTACCATGTAAGTGCAGAGGCCACAGAAAAGGATAAGAAAACTTGTCCCCAAAGTGCTCCCCTATAGCAGGAGGGGAGGCAGAGGCCAGGAGGAGGTACACTTTCCCAGCACCATGCAAGGGGCACAGAGGAACTCTGGGGTCAGAGGAGAAGCTGACCTAGGCCTGGATGCTGGCTGAGGTCACCCCAACTACACCTGCAGGTGGAGAAAGAGGGAGCCCGGGAAAGCTCAGCTTGACTGGGAGACACAGGCTGGAGGGGCATGCCCGGAACCTGGTCTTCCAACTGAGAACACATGATGCTGTACCTCCCTGCTGAGCTCTTGGGCACCTCCTGTGAATAAGACGCCAGCTGCCCTGGGAGGTGCTGGAATATCACCCAATCTGGAGAACCTGGATGAATATCCATCTGAAGACAGTTGGAAATAAAAGTCTTTATACTTATTGAGAGTTTGCCCTGATCCTGCCAAGCCCATGCTTGATTTAAAATCCTTCCATCTAGAATTATTAGTTAAAAGTGAAGATGGGTGGGGTAAGCAGACTTCACTGCTGGCTTTCAGGGAAACATGGCATACCCAGCAAAAGTTCTTTAATCATGGTTGACTGAAGATTAGAGGCCTTGAATTATTAGCTAATGGCATCTCTCCAAAGGAAAGATTTATTGGGTCAGCAGACACTGCAAAGGAGCGCAGATCCTGAATCGCTGGGAGTTTCATCCCAAACTGAAAGGCACATCATTTCGACTCTCTGTCTTCACAGCGGAAGCTAAACCCAAAGCAGTCACTAACATTTAGCCTTGATTTCAGATCTCTGTGCATTTGCCATGGTAAGGAGACAGAAGCCAGGGCACGGACAGTGCCCCCATCTGCAGGTTTGCCTGCACCCTGGAGAGCTCCTACGCAGCAGGCCTCGCCCCCTTGGAGCAGCCTCCTGCTTCTGGATCCCCATGAGGAGGAAGCGAGCTTGCAGCAGCCTTCACAAGGGGCCTATCCTGAAACACCAGACGGCCAACGCCACTCACTGGCCCGGGGCCACTGCCACCCTCTCAGTTCATTTGCTTGAGAGCAAATTGTATTGGTTCCAAGGGAACAGAATGTGCTGGTTTTGTGACTGACTTGCCCCACTTCTTCCCCTCCCGCTTCCCTGGTTCAGCCTCAAATGCTCTGAAGGGCAAGGTCAAGGGGAAGCAGCATGCTGTGGACGTGGTCAGCCCTCTCCCTGACCTCTTGGGCCCATGGGAGGCACTGAGCTCCCTCTGCCCTGCTGGGCTCCCTGCCTGGGGTGTTGCCTCCCTCCCTCACACTCCCTCCCTCACCACTCACAGGCTGCCCTGACCCAGATAAGGTCATCCCCCCTTTCCTGCCAGCACCTCCTTTCCCCCTCACTCACAATTCAATGTCCTCTTTTTTCCTGTTTGTTTTTTGTTAATTCTCAGGTGAGGATATATTTTCCATTGATTTTCACAGAGAGTGGAAGGGAGGGAAGGAAGGAGAGAGAGAAAGAGAGACATCAGTGTGAGAGAGACACATCAATTGGTTGCCTCCTTCATATATCCCAACCAGGGCTAGGGCTTGAGCCTGCAACCTAGGTCCATGTCCTTGACCAAGAATCAAACCAGATACCCCTCTGTGTGTGGGCTGGCACTTTAACCACTGAGCAACACCGGCCAGAGCATTAATGTCCTCTGAAAACCATAAAGGAAATGCCTAATAGATATAGACATAGACATAGACATAGACATAGACATAGACATAGACATAGACATAGACATAGACATAGACATAGATATAGATATATACCAGAGGCCTGGTGCACAAAATTCGTGCACTGGGGGGGGGGGTCCCTCAGCCAAGCCTGCCCCCTCTCACAGACTGAGAGCCCTCAGGAGATGTCCTACTGATGGGAAGCGGCCCAAGCCGCTGTCTGGCCTTCCTCTGTGGGAGGTGACTGGGCTGATCAGGGGAAGGTGACAGCCCCATCACCCTGCTGCTGCTGCCACCGTCACAGCTGCCAACGTGTTCTCATTATCACAGACCCCAGTCCCTTCATCATGAAAAAATGATAACTTTAATTAGGCACTTTCAAGATGTGTCTTTCATAGGATGTGATGTTTCTTTTTTATCTTCACCTGAGGATATGTTTCCATTGATTTTTAGAGAGCGTGGAAGAGAGAGGGAAAGACAGAGAGCAACATCAATGTGAGAGGGACACTTCGATTGGTTGCCTCCTGCATGAGACCTGACCTGGGCGCTGGCCAGGGAGGAGCCTGCAACCCAGGTACATGCCTTGATCAGAATCGAACCCAGACCCTGAGATCGGCAGGCCGAGGCTCTATCCACTGAGCCAAACTGGCGAGGGCAAGATATGACATTTCTTAGCCCCTCTAGCAGCAGACCTTAGTTTTTCCTCCAGGAGTGAGGTGGAAAAACTCTAGATCACCTTCTTGCATTCTTATTACTCAAGTTACCAAGAACACTGTGAGAGGCAGCTCACAGGGGGCTTAGCCAATGAGCCTTCAGAAAAGGTGTTTCCACCCTAACCGGTTTGGCTCAGTGGATAGAGCATCGGCCTGCAGACTGAAAGGTCCCAGGTTCAATTCCAGTCAGGGACATGTACCTTGGTTGTGGGCACATCCCCAGTAGGAGGTGTGCAGGAGGCAGCTGATAGATGTTTCTCTCTCATCAATGTTTCTAGCTCTCTATCCCTCTCCCTTCCTCTCTGTGAAAATTCAATAAAATATATCTAAAAAGAAAAGGTGTTTCCTCTGCAGCACATGAGCAGAGGGGCCCCTGCATTGTGTCTGCAGGGCTTCTGTCCACTGGGCTGGGGGCATGCCCCAAGCCACACTGCCCGGGGCTGACAGGAGCATGGCCCCAGCCCAGCAGCCCCACTTTCTGTCAACTGGGCTTCTGTCTGCTGAACCGGGGCATGTCCCAAGCCGTGCTGTGGCAGCTCAGAGCACGCCCTGGCCCAAAAGCCCAGTGTTCTACCTGCAGCCCTTCCTCCCTCTGAGGCCTGCAAGTGGGACACTATGGGTGCCACCATCTTTGTAGCGGAGTGATGGTTAATTTGCATAGTATTCTTTTATTAGATAGGATGACTACATATTTTACATTTCACATGGAAAAGGATATTAGGGAAAGATATTTCTAGCACATATGGCTGACAGATAACACCCTCACATATGAAGAGCAATTACAAACAAATAGAAAATGGGCAAAGAATAAGTACAGGCTGTTCACATGGAAAGAAAAGGATCAGAAACAGATTTTCTTGTGCTCAACTAATTTCATTTTTAATGGCCGACTTGGAAGTGAAAACTATCATTACAACTCCTTTAATTTTTTTTTTACTTAGATTGGCAAAAATTAAAATATTGGTAATAAACACTATTGATGGAGTGTTGGAGGACAATTGTTGGTCTAGGAAATTCACTTTGAAAAAAATCTATTTCCCCCAAAAGTATAAGTGATTCCCTCAAAGACAAGAATCCTGGCAGCAGTTCAGGCAGCAGTGCCAGGCGGGGTGATGGCTGGGGCAGAGGAAGCGGTCTGCAGTTCTCGGTCTCACCATGGAGGGTCCGCCTACCCAACTCTCTCAAGAGGCAGACGGCGGGGCAGGTGTGGAGAGCTTCTGGAAAGCCCTTTGTCTGCACTATTGGGGTCACAGAAAGAGCCTGCTCCCGGGGATGGAAGGTCACTGTCACTCACAGCGGCACAATTGGCAGTTCGAGTAGCTGGCCAGCTTTACAGTGCAGAGCTTAGCCACGCGCACCAGGCACCAGGCACCGGGACCTGAGACAAGCCCTGTCCACTGGAGCCCCTCGCCTGGACCCACCATGGCTGCAGGTGCCGCTGTTCTCAGGGAAGTGAGGGAACTATCACCTCCTGGCTGTGGTTCTCGGCCTTCCTGGGTGTCAGCACCCTCAGGAGGGCTTGCTGGGGACCACCCCACAGTCTCTGATTCTGTAGATCTGGGGTGGTGCCTGAGAATGTGCACTGTAGCAAGTCCCCCGGGCACTGACGCTGCGGACCACAGGACCCGCTGGGAGGACCACTGCTCGGGTGGTGAGTCAGAGCTTCTGATCTGGGGCAAAGGGCGCCAGGAGCCCTGGATGTGGCCCCACGGGGATCACAGGTGCAGCTTCTATTTCAGCCGCAGGACCCTGGCCAAATCCTACCCTGAAAATAACCAATCCCAGGTCACGACCTGGCCTTTGAATGGTGGCCCAGAGAGCAGGTGCCATGAAGTCACTAGCCCAGTACCCAGGGCTGCCTCCTGTCAATCCGGGAGCCTCCACACCAACAGGTCAGTGGGGGCCAGTCCTCACTCCCCTGACCCGTTGTGTGCACCTCAGCAGCTCCTCTGCCCTGAGCGTCAGGGCCCTGGTCAGAGAGCAGAGGCCTCATGCTCCTGCCGTGGGCATCGAACAGGAGGGCATGGACTCCGTGCGCAGTGTCCAGCTGGGTGCAAGCTCAGGAAGAGTAGTGCCACAGGCGACAACAGAAAGGGCTGCTGGGCCAGTCCCCTGAGGCAGCTGATCAATGATTTTCTCTCATCATCAATGTTTCTATCTCTCTCACTCTCCCTTCCTCTCTGAAATCAATAAACATTTTATTTTAAAGAAAAAATGGTTTCGCCGAAACCGGTTTGGCTCCTTGGATAGAGCATTGGCCTGCGGACTGAAGGGTCCCAGGTTCGATTCCGGTCAAGGGTATGTACCTCGGTTGCGGGCACATCCCCAGTAGGAGGTGTGCAAGAGGCAGCTGATCGATGATTCTCTCTCATCGATGTTTCTAACTCTCTATCCCTCTCTCTTCCTCTCTGTAAAACAAATCAATAAAATATATATATATTTTTTAAAAATGGTTTCCTGCTCACATCTGCCCTTCCTCAGAAGCAGGGACACAAGCATGAGTTCTCCTGGGACCACAGAGATTTAGGGTGGAGCTGGCCCCGGCCTCGATGAGGGGCATGACTAAGGCCTCTGGGTCTGAGCCCTGCCCTCCACACCTGTGGTCAGCGACCACCCGACCAGCACAGACCTGCTGTCAGGACAGGGGACAGAGGCCTCGGCACTCTGGAAACCTCATAAGCAGAGAAGCTGAAAAGAGCCTTTCTCTTGCGCCTGCGCACTGCAGCGTAGCTCAGCTCTCCGGGTCCAGGTCCAGTGCCGCATTGACCTCTGTGGCCGGGCTGGTACCCACATGCCTGTCGGCAATCCCCAGGTGGCCTCTGCAAAGCCGCTTCCTCCGTGGGAGCCGGGCCCATGCCCAAGGCATTGTTAGCCTCTCCGAGGTGGCCATGCCCAGAGGTGGTGTGGCTCTGCGGCTCTGAGCAGGGACGGACGTCAGGGCAGCGGCCCCAGAGAATATCCCTCCTTGGGTCGCACAGTGTCCTCAGCTAACGAGGAACTTCCTGGCTTCCTGGTGACCGTTTCCCCAGTGCCCAGAGCTCTTCCTGACCAGCGAGGTTTCATGAATTTGAAGGCAGTAGCTGACGCTCCAGAAGGCTGTATTTTAAATATATATTTTTATTTATTTCAGAGAGAAGGGAGAAGGGAGGACCTGAGAAGTCCGAGGTGGCCTTCACGCCCTGCCTGCATCCTGCCCTCCCCGCTCCTGGCAGACAAGGCATCGCAGGCTGCCCATGCTGGTTTCACTCCGTTCCCCAGGTTGGAGGTTCCAGGGATGGCTCTGGGGCTGGGCAACCACGGGCTTTCTCAGCCCAGACGGTGGTTTCATTTGAAGAACAGTGTTTTTCCAAAATGTAGACTTTTTAAAATATATATATTTTATTGATTTTTTCACCGAGAGGAAGAGAGAGGGTCAGAGAATTAGAAACATTGATGAGAGAGAATCATCGAGCAGCTGCCTCCTGAACACTCCCTACTGGGGATGTGCCTACAACCAAGGTACATGTCCTTGACCTGAATCTAACCTGGGACCTTTCAGTCCGCAGGCCGATGCTCTATCCACTGAGCCAAACCGGTTTCAGCCCAAAACGTAGGCTTCTGATCTATGTGTGTGCAGTGGTCTGAGTCCATCGCCCTCCCAGGCTGTGCTGTGAGCAGCGAGCAGCAGAATGCATTTCTCCATTACTCATTTTTCCCTAGTCCTTGCTCGGAGCATGCGCTGCCTGTCAGAAAGCACAAAGGCTTCGTCTGCGTGGTGAGGGCCACCAGTCCTCTGGCCGCGATGTGGGACCTCACGCATTGAGCCCACGCCACATTCTGCTACTGGAGGCTTGTTTCTTTTGTTCCTGTATTTTGTATCAGTTAAGATAAGATTTTGCCACAAGAAAATCCGAAATAGCAGTGACTTAAACAGACGTTTTTAATTCTCCCTCATTTTGAGAGTGGATTTAGGAGAGCCAGGAAGAAGCGCATGGGGCTCCTTGGTGTCAGAGACCTACTCCTTTCTGTCCTGTGGATGCACCAATGTCCAGAATGGCTGCCACAGCGCCAGCCGTCACACCTTCACTCCAGCAGCCAGCCTAGGAGACGCAGAAGAGACAGACACAGCTCCACCCTTCAGGGACACTTCCTGGAAAGCACCTTCATTGGCCAGCACTCGGTCACGGGGCCATACCTGCCTGCAGTGGAGGATGGGAAATGTCACGCGAGTTCTTCATGGCTGACAGGGGTCTGTTTTTGAGGAAGGAGAAGTAGCAGATACGGAGACCACTCGCAGTCACTGCCGCCTCATTTTTGTGTCAGGTTCCAGGATCAGAGTTTGTGCTGGGAAAATTAGAGAAGTGTCTTTGCTGTTGCCTCAGACGTCTTTATCCTCCTTCTCCTCACTGCAGATTTGTTTGGCACACACTTTGGAGGCGACACTGGCCAGACAAGGTCTGTGGTGTATGCGTCTCTTAGGGCACTGTGACTACACCTGTTCTGCAGGGGCAGTCAGGTTTTCCAATGCGCGCTATCTGTGTCCACACCTTCTGTGTTCACAAATCACAGGAGTAAGCAGGACAGACACCTCTGATGAAAAGCTTCATGCAACAAATGAGAATGTTAAAGCGAATGGAAAACCCCAATTGATGAAACACCAAATCAATACTTAACTTAGGAGACTGCAGCTGTCCTTGGACTGTTTCGTGATTTGGAGACTCCTGGTCTTAACACAATCACATTTTCCTTGAAAACCCTTACTCTTCGGTTATCAATTGCATAGTAGACTCGGTGTAGTTCACAGGTAAACCCCACTGAAGGCTTAGCCTTTCACCAGTGTTTTCCCAGGGAAACCTTCTAAACGTGTGGATAGACGTGGGAATGAACTTGTAGGGAGACACAGCCACATCCAGGAATGCTCAGTGCAGATATCAGCTGGGGAAGGCGATGCTATGTCACACAGACTGGCATCTACAGGAACACCTGATGCCTCCCATGCCAGGTGAGCTTCAGAAACATGCCCACAGAGCCTCTCTACCCCCTGGACAAGACCATTCCTCTGAGGCCGTGAACTTAGCCAGGGTCTGAACTATGTTTACTTATTGGCTCCAAAACACACAAAGGCTGCAACAAAACAAAAATTAATCCACTCAGTGTCCACAAAATATAAGGTTTTGTGCTCCTTGTGAGTTAACTTGGGCATCCATGACATTTCCCTGAGTCTCCTCTGACTGTTGAAAATCGGTGGAGAGTGTCCCAGGGCAGGAATTCTCCAACATGCACGGCGGCCAGGATCCGCCCACCAGCTGTCCACAGCCAAAGCCCACTTCTTTCTAACCTCCCATCGTCTGGCCGTGGGTCTGTTTGTAGCCAGGGCTGTGGATCTGTCTGCACCTGTTGATTCCTTGTGAGGTTTCCAAAAAGCATGCCTTCAATAGGGTCGGCATTCTTTTTTCTGTGAAGAGCAGGAAAGGAAACAGGTCTGGCTTTGTGGGAACATAGGATCTCTGTCGTGACTACACAGCCCTACTGTGACAGCACAGAGCAGTCATAGGTGGCACATAAATGATACACGAGCATGGCTGGGTGCCAATAAAACTTTATTCACAAAACAGATAGTGGCAGCAGATCGTTTTCTGTCCCTTGCCTCAGATTCAGGAAGGCCTAAAACCACCTACTTGAACCCTGCCAACACTTCACAATCAAAAACTGCACTTTTTTAAAAAAATGCTTTTATCATGAACTAGATGCCCAGTGCACGAAATTCGTGCACAGGGGTGTGTGTCCCTCAGCCCAGCCTGCACCCTCTCTAATCAGGGACCCCTCAAGGGATGTCCAACTGCCCTCTCATAATCCAGGACTACTGGCTCCCAACTACTCACCTGCCTGCCTTCCGTATTGCTCCTAACCCCTTCTGCCTGCCAGCCTGATCATCCCCTAACCACTCCCCTGCCAGCATGGTAACCCCTAACTGCCCTCTTGGCAGGCCATCTTGTGGTGGCCATCGTGTGTTCACATGGGAGCAGCCATCTTGTCTGTTGGAGTGATGGTCAATTTGCATAGTACTCTTTTATTAAATGGATATAAGCCTGGTGCTTGGGTGGGAGCCAGCTGGTTTGCCCTGAAGGGTATCCTGGATTAGAGTGGGGGTTCCCTTGGGGTGTAGGGCATCCTGGGCGAGGGTCCTGTGGTGGTTTGCAGGCCGGTCACACACCCCTGGTGACCCAAGTGGATGCCCTGGTGTCTGCTATTTATTTATCTTCTATAATTAACACCTTGTAGCCTTAAGCAGAGCCAAGCCTCCTGCTTGCTCCATGGTCGCAGCCATTTTTGTTGGAATTTATTTATACTCTATAATTGAAACGTTCTAGCCTTGAGCAGAGGCTTGGGCCCACCAGAGCAGGTGGAAAATTTGGTTTTCTCCATTGCCAGGGGAAACCCAAGCCTCCTCCTCTCTCTATGGCACAGCCATCTTGGTTGGGTTAATTTGCATACTTGCTCCTGATTGGCTGGTGGGCGTGGCTTGAAGGTGTAGTGGCAATATGGTCAATTTGCATATTACTCTTTTATTAGTAGGATTAGATAGGATAACCTGGAAATGTCCTTGATTTTCCTTGGAGCCCCAGTATTCTTACAGCTGCTCTACTGTCTCTTGGAGATGGCTCTTCTCTTATAGCTGCTCAAAGCCCCAGGTGAGGAGTGAAGAAACTGTGTACAAACACCGAGGCTTTGCAGTAAATGTTTCTGCCCCTTCTTCATAAGAAAGAGGAGGTTTTAACCCCGAGTCCACTAAAATGATGTTCAATAGACTTCACTCGTTCATCCAAGGGTGACGGAGGGCATTCACAGACCATGCTCAACCATCATGTAAGGTTTTCCGATTCCTTATAGCCTTTTAGGTCCACAATATGTGCATGCGACTGTCCTGATAGCATTTAGCACTTTGCTGAGCCAGGCTCTCCTCTATTGCTCAGGCCAGGAAACTCACTTTATAGAGCACACGTCCTACTGTTAACATTTTTTTATCTTTTTAAAAGAAACCATCCTCTCCCCAACATTTATCATAGCTTAAAGTAGACAAGTAAAAAATCAATCAAAGCTTGTGATTTTGTTTAAAGATGCAATGTAATTGGAGTAACATGAAATGTCTTCTTTAAGAAAAAGAAGAAAATGATAAAACATATAAACAATAAAATGGCAATAAATACATATCTATCAACAATTGAATCTAGAAATGAAAATAAATGAACAAGCAGAACACGAAGAGACTCCTAGATACAGAGAATGTTTTGACAGTTGCCAGATGGGAAGGGATGGGGGATGAGTGGAAAAGGTGAAGGGATTTAGAAGTACAAATAAGAAGCTATTGTGTAGCCATGGGGTGTTAGTACAGCATAGGGAATACAGTCAGTGATATTCTAACCCCTAGGTACGGTGTCAGATGGGCATGAGAGCTGGGGGAATGATCACTTAGTGAGTTGCATAATGTCTGATGACTGGGGTGTACACCTGAAACATAGTATTGAATGTCCACTGTAATTGAAACATAAAAAATGACTTTAAAAAGATACAATCTAGCCTTTCATTAAAGGCTATTAAATTATTTTGTGTACATAATCCAAGCAAGTTAAATTTTGTCTGTTCACTTTTAAAGCATGCACTGCTTATAAAGTTGTAAGCATAATAATTTCTTTCATAATATTTTATTTATGTGTACTAAAAACTGGAAAGGATTACTATTTATTTTTTAATCACTAAAAATACTGTGCACTAATATTCTAGAAAACATTTCCCTATTTACCTATTTTTTCACTTTTACATATTTCTGAATCATAATTAAAGAAATATGTATAATGACTAAAATGTATTTTCATTTCATCTCCAATATTACCTGTTATTAACAAATTGCTGGTTAACCTATAGATTATATTTCATCTTCCCTCTGAGCTGGGTTGCTAATGGAAGCAAGAAATTATATTCAAGTTTAATTTAAAAGTTTATCTACAAAATCTATCAGATGAATCAAATTTTTTAAAAAAGCATAACCTCCTATTTTGTTCAAGATGTGTTGCCTGAGAATATCAAAACATCTCATGTGAACTCAGAGTTTATCCTGAGTCTACAACTAGGAGGGAAGGAAGGAAGAAAGGGAAAGAGGGGGGGAAGGGAAGGGAAGGGAAGGGAAGGGAAGGGAAGGGAAGGGAAGGGAAGGGAAGGGAAGGGAAGGGAAGGGAAGAGAAGAGAAGAGAAGAGAAGAGAAGAGAAGAGAAGAGAAGAGAAGAGAAGAGAAGAGAAGAGAAGAGAAAGTTGTTTTTTTAAGGAGGTGGGGGGTAGTTCAATGGTTAGTTCAATGGGCCATATGCCTTGCACTTGTAGGAGACACCCTGGGATGCGTTTCTTCCGTGCTGGGCCCCAGCCAGTCCAGCAGGCTGGGCAGCGATGTGTGTTCTGAGAAGGCAAGTGAGCTCAGACTTTCTGCCCCTTCCAGCTCCCCCTCCTCCATGTAGATGTGAGGCAGGGACCCCGGGTCTGCGGCCAGCAGGTGGAGCCCACAGATCTTCTAGAGAAAAGCCAGGGAAAGAGGGGATCAAGGCCAGGTTCTTCCCCATAGGGCTCATTCCTACAGTTCCATAAGGAACGCCTCAGTGCCAGGTCAAGAGACTACGGTGGGCCGCCCCTCTGACCCCAGCTGTAACAGGACTCAGGACTCAGTGGTAGCAGCCAACTGCAGGACGTAGCACCTTACACTTTCCAGCTGAGTCCTGGGAGGAAGTATGACGGCCCTCAGCAGTGCCATGCCCTCTCGTGGATTTATTTTGGGGGCTCATCTCCCCACCACCTGTGCCCTGACACCTGCTGTCCCTCCCCAAATGGCCATCCCCACCTGCCAGCCTCCACTCAGCAAACTCCAGCTCCTGCAGGGCCCAGGTCACCTCTCAGTGGAGACTTTTCTGCGTTTTTTTGGACTCCATAACTGTTTGTTTAATGGATGGACCGATGGCCAAGTTTAAAGGGCATCCCTCTAGGCACCTTCAGACAACTCTGGGAGGGGCTGGTGCAGATCTGAGCCAGTTACCACACCTCAGGGGCAACGGGTCAGCAAGACCCTTCTGACCATCACTAACTAACATGGTTCCTGAGGGGTGAGCTCACCAAGGGCCTGAAGACACTCAGAATCAAACATCTCAGAGCTGGAGGAGGCAGGCAGTGGGGACAAGGCCTGGAAAGAGGAAGCCAAGTAACCCTGGAGCCCACGGGGCTCTCATCCGTGCCCTTCCTTCCGTCGGCTGCCGGCTGCCCCCACCTTCCGCTGGCTGCAGGAGCCACTCCAAGGCGCTCTGTTTAACTGGAAACACCATGGCCCTATGGTTACCAGTGCCCACAGGTGAACATGGGAGCCTTCCCCATGTGTCTGCCCATTGCCTGGGTGCACTCATTCGGGAACTGAGGCCACTGTGGCATGTACCCAGAGAGAGGTGGGGCAGAGAGGCAGCTCGGCCAGTTGGCCAATGGGTGCACGCATCCTGACCCATCCTTGGGTGCAGTGGGGTGGATCATTAGTGATGAGGGTGAGGTACAGAGCCAGACACACACTGCCGCGGCTGTGCCGGGCAGATCCCAGCTCAGCATCCTGGGCTGATGACAGTGCTGGTTTCTGCACCGAGTCAGCATTTTTAGAGTTCCCCTAATATCAATAATTCATCATAAACTTCCAACAAAGTAGAAAGCTCCCCAGGGGAGACCCAGGCCTCTGCTCTGCTCTGAGGCCCAGCAAGTGCTGGCCCCACCTGCAGCAGCCTCTCCTTCCCTGGGAGGCCCCACTCCTGAGCCACCAGGCCTCCCAGGATCAGCTGCCTGGGGTGCACAGGCATGAGGAGGGGCAAACCAGATGCTGTGGGACAATGATGTTGTGCTGTGTTTATGCCTTCTACCTCACACCCCGGTGCACAGAATCGCCCCTGATACAGGGGGTTTCCCTGCTCCTTCACAGATGGGAAGCTGGGGACAGGGGACAGCCTGACGCTGAGGTAGGGTCAGGCAGGCAGGTCTGGTGGCCTCACCACTTTGGGCAGCCTCTGCGAGTCTCCCCTCTGCTCATCTGCCTCATCTGCCCAGAGCACAGCTTCATTCATTTGGTCTTCAGCCACCATGTCAGGCACCAGTAATGACATGGCCTGTCCTCCCAGAAGCGACAGTCTGCTCCAGGAGAGAATGGCAGAAGCTCCCCCATGAGCCCCAGTTTTCCTGCAACAACAACACTCCCCTCACCGGCAACCAGAACGCAGGGTGCGTCCACAGGGCCTGGGCTCTCTGGGTTCAGGGTTGACTCTGTACTTGGAAAGAGTGTTTTTTTGAGCAGTCACTCAGCACTGTCCACTCTGCAGGACTTGGGAGCAGGTTCCAAGGGTGGGGTCCTTGTGATGGACCACAGGGTTGTCACTGAGGCACAGAGCCCCCTGCCCACAGGCACTGAGGCAGGCCCAGGAGGAGTGGCATGGGGCTCTCTACACCTGTCAGTCGCCCACTCTGACAGCCATGGGAAGGGTCCTCAGATTTCACAAAATAGGGTCCCAGGACCTCAGGTCAGACACTCCGCTGAGCACCCAGACCCACAAATGCAGGGTCTGAAGAGTTGGGCCCTGGGAGCAACGCTCTTGAACAAGCTCCCCAAGTGCCCACACCCTGTATCTGACCCCATTTCCACCACGTTCTATGGCTGTGACCTTGGACATGTCACCTAATTCCTCCGTCCCCAGTTTCCTCCTTTTATAGGAAGGAAAAAGATAGCTGATGTGAAGACTGAATGAGTTACTATCTTTCAGTCCCTTAGAGGTGCGCTTGCCAACTAATTCAGTCTGGGCAGATGGCACTTCCACTTCCACGGGGCTGAGCCCCAGCTTTCCTGGAGCCCCTGGGAGTCAGAAGTCGCATCTGCTGCTTCTGTGTGCTCCCACCATCTCCGAGTGGGGTGCACACAGAGCTCACCCTCAGTGACACAGTTCTACTCGGTCTCCTTCCGCTGGAATCACCCATGGCTTTGCCCAACTGCCCAACTCCACAAGGCCTATGCCGAGGAGCCTTCCAGGAGAGATCTACTGTTATCACCCAACAAGTCTTAAGCCTCGTCAACCACATAGTGCATGATTCCACAGAAAGAAATGTTCACTCTTATCTTGGGTTGTGTTCTGTGGAAATAGCCCCTGGAATGAGGATCCTATGAAAGTGCTTGCTTTGGACCAAATCGTGCCTCCCAAAGTCCTACACTGAAGCCCGCCCTGGGTTGGTATTTGGAGGTGGAGCCTTTTGGAGACAATTAGGTTTAGATTAGGTCATGAGGGTGGGGTCATTGTGATAGGATTGGTGCCCCTTTAAGAGAGATAGATGTCTCTCTGCCGTGTGAGGACACAGAAGAAAGTGACCTTCTGAGGAGCAGGAAAGACTCTTATAGCACCCGCCCATGCTGGCCCCCTGATCTCAGACCCCAGGGCCAGAGTTGTGAGAAGCAGGCCAGTGTTTAAGCCTTGTCTCAGCTGACAGAGACAGTGGTTTAGGTGGAAGCATCCCCAGCTGGGCCTGGATGGGGAAGCCGACACAAGGAAACCTCTACCTGATTCAGGATCTCCGCCATCACTCCCGGTCTCACATCCAGGGATTGTCTGGGCATCCTGGTGCCTAGGTAAACCTGCAAAGCAAAGGGGAAGAGCCTTAACACCTCTGAGGAGCCCTCCTTGAACTCCATATCAATGGCAAGAAGATGGGGGACCACCATCCAGGTGGAGGGTGGTCAGAGCTCTCCTTGAGGGAGAGTAGGACCAAGGGCAGCTTGGTCACAAGTCACCTGTATGTGGTGAAAGAGAGAAGAGGAGACCCTGCAAGCACATAACTATAAATTCTTATAATCATATTGCCTTTTCTTTCTGCACAAAATATATAAGTTATAAAGATGGTATAGGTAGTCTTAGCAAAGATCCAAGGGTAAGCTTAACAGTTGCTTTATGGGGATGGAGCATGGGAATGTGACTTTCAAACCCTATTTGAGTCCATAAAAGCTTAGTAAGACTCCTTGTGTGCCATGGGCATGGTCTCAACATTTGTGAATGAAGCCCATCTACCGCTAGGGTCCAAGATCAGCTACATAATTTGCAGGACCTGATACAAAATGAGAATGTGGAACCCATTGTCCCAATAGTAGCAAGTTCAAGATAATGACAGTAGAGCATTAAACCAAGCACAGGGTCCTTCTCAGCTCAGGGCCTGTGCTACTGACCAGGTTCCATGCCCAGAACACTGGTCCCACCAGGACCAGAGGGATACACCTCTCAATGCACAACCCTTGAAGGGTGGGTTAGTAGCATCATCTCTGTGCAAAACAGAACAGTACATTTCTATCTTAGCTCAAACACAGGCTGAGAAGTGATAATGAAATTATAGAGTGCCAGAAGCCAATTCTAGCATGTCATAATTGCAAGAGTTTAATGGAATGGTTGATGGAACTTGGGGACTCAACAAGGGCTGAGTCACATATGTTATCACCTGTTGGGAATGGCTGAAGGCATTTCCTCAAATCTGAAAAGGATGCATTAAATTGATTGCTTGCTGAAGACAGTTCAGAGCATCTTAATCTACATCTTATTGCCTCCTGTTGGCCAAACAGCTGAACAGCCAAAGGCAATTCCCCATTCTGACAATGCTTCTATACAAAACCCTACCTTTTGAAGTGTATATCTCCATCTTGCCTTAGGACAATTTGGGTTAATAAAAAGCTAGGGGTCCTGAGAAAAGGAGAACATTATTTCATTATGTTCTGCCCCACAAAAATGCCTTTCAAAGTTAAGTTTCATCTCTGGAATCTTATTTAATTTATGAACAGCCCCTTCTCCAGATTCTTGAACCTTCTAGATGACGGATCAACCCCACCAGTGTTAATAGAGGTCTTGAATTCTTTTTTAGAAGCTTTCCATCATAAAAACTGTGGATACCTCTTTTAGTTTTTGTCAGAAAAAGTACTCTTTTTTTGTTAAAATACTAGCTAGATACACTAGTGAATTTAGAGATCTGTGTTTGAGACCTGCATTAAGAGTATGGCACCCGCCGAAGCTGGTTTGGCTCAGTGGTAGAGCATCGGTCTGCAGACTGAAAGGTCCCGGGTTCAATTCAGGTCAAGGGCATGTACATTGGTTGCAGGCACATCCCCGGTAGGGGGTGTGCAAGAGGCAGCTGGTAGATGTTTCTCTCTCATTGACATTTCTAGCTCTCTATCTCTCTCCCTTCCTCTCTGTAAAATATCAATTATATATATATATATATATATATATATATATATATATATATACATTTTAAAAAGAGTATGGCACCCAAGTCAACAATGGGGGTTTGGTAATGTACTGTGGTTATGTAAGAGGCTTCCCTGGTGGTGGGGGGAGGGGGGTTGCACAAGAACTCTCTGAACTGTGTTTATAAGTTCTTGTGAGTCTAAAAATTATTTCAGAAAAAAATTATTTTACAATCAACAACAATAGTTCTAGAATTGGTCCATAGACTACGTGAGGACATGGAGCTGGGGGACTCGGTGCTCATTTTGGCAGCAGGTGTGAAGTTGCTGAGCTAGAGTTGAATCAAGCCCAAGCCATGAGTTCTTACTCTTGGAGGTGACCCCTGGTGCCCTTCGGTGGGCACAGGAAAACATATCCATTTGTGGGTGTTCTAAAAGGTGCCTCATTGATCAGGGCTACCAAATAACTCAACAATCAATGATGACAGTAGCTGGTTAGATAGATGAGGAGGTCTTCCCTGACTATGTGTTCATTCCACAAGTATCGCAGAGTCTTCCAGAAGGGCCACTTTTAAGGGAACAGTCAATAATTAGTGAGATGCCGAGACCGGTTTGGCTCAGTGGATGGAGCGTTGGCCTGCGGACTGAAGGGTCCCGGGTTCGATTCCGGTCAGGGGCATGTACCTTGGTTGCGGGTACATCCCCAGTGGGGGTGGTGCCAGAGGCAGCTGATCGATGATTCTCTCTCATCGATGTTTCTAACTCTCTGTCCCTCTCTCTTCCTCTCTGTAAAAAATCAATAAAAATAATTTTTAAAAATAAAATAAAATCTGCTTTAAAAAAATAATAATTAGTGAGATGACAACAGCAGGGAGTGAACTTCTGTAACTCACTGGAGTCCCAGGACAAAGTGTGCTTGGTCTGATGCATGTGCTAGAGGAGATAGCACTTCATTTATATCCTAGGGGGGAAATGACCATTTAAACAAAAAACAACGCATTTCCCTCCCATTGGAAACAAAGCAGCTTGTGTGTGTCCTTCAGCATGCTTACCTTGCTCACACTCCATATGCAAACAAAAATGAGCATTATGACAAGGGGGGAGAAAGCAGGAGTAAAATAAGAAAGGTGGAGAGATGCAAGAAAATAAAAGGCAAAATGGAAGTGTATGACCAATATGACTTGAAAATGCAAGTTCTAACTTCTAACAATGATGATAGAGGTCCCCACAAGTTGAATGTGCACGTGGATCAGGTCTAAAAGGTGACAGACAAGTGAAACTATTTCAGTTTAGGGATGTGAGGTTTTTGCTTGAGGTTTCTATTATTTTCATAGAGGCCCTTCAAATAATGAAATAAAATTTCAAAGAAAATAAAGCAGGCAATGGACCCTAGCAATGGTGTTATCCAAAATAGCTTGCACTTTGCAGCCGGTCATAAGGCACCAGGTTGCCCAATAAATCCTAAGGACAATGTAACTTGAGGAAGGTGTATGAACGCTGTTTATTTAACCTGTCCCCACAGGTGCACATACTATTTGCAGAACACCATGAGGGAACCCAGGGACACATGAAAAATGGAAGCCACGGGCCTTGTCTCCTCCTCTGTAAATGAAGAAACAAAGTGTCCTCCCCAGCAGGTTCTGGTAGAAATTCTGCAGACTTGAGCTGGCAGAGTGCACATTAGGGCATGGTCAGCAAGTCAGAGCAAGCATGCGCTACAGGCACAGGCTGCTGGCCTCGGGGTGCTTGCGGGTAGTTAAAGAGAAAGCAGAGAAGACCACCAGCCTACGACATCTGTGCAGGATGAGGAGGGGCAGCCCTGCTCGCCCCCAGCAGGCACCTGCCCTGAGTGCTATTCCGCGGGCAGGCCTCTACCACTCAGGGAGGGCAGAGTTAGCCAGTTCAGAAACAGGGTTTTAAATGACATGGAATCTTCTGGTGAGAATATCATTCCCTTTTCAATTCGCCATCATTCTCCTAGCAACGTCAAGAGGAAGTCTCTGTTTGGGACCAGCATGGCCTGGATGCCTTCCTTTTCAGAGAGAGAGAGAGAGAGAAAGAGACCGACTCTGTGGAGGGCAGCATTTTCCACCTGGGATTATAGGCTGCTATTTCTATTGCATCTATTTGCCACTCCATAAAAACACTGGATTTTCATTGAGAATTGAAACATAGCAGCTCCTATCTACAGGAAATGTACTTTATTTGGACGCCAATCCATTTAAAGAAAAACACTTAAAAGTACACTAGTACAAGCAGCAGATGCATGTGGCAAAAAGTCACGAAGGTGGCCCTGGCAGGTGTGGAGTGGCCTTGTGGCGGGAGCCACTGCATTGGAGTGGGGGGAACAGCCAGCAGTTCCTGCCATGGAAACCATCTATGAAGCCACCTCTCTGCTTAAACCCCAGCAGCCCAGCAGCCACGCTTACCTTAGCACCCCGCTCGGCACCTTCCTCCCCGGTGCAGGTTGGCAGGGCTGGCATCTGATTCCTGACCTCTGACCCAACCTGTGAGATACAGGGCTGAAATGAATGATGGCAAGCATAAAAGCACAAAGCAAGGAATAGCATCTCCCCCAAACACGAGCATACGCCACCCCAGAAAACACCCAACAGCTGCCCTGAGATGAAGTGCTGTTATTTCAGGGCTTTTGTAACTGACGGTAGGAAGGGGGGGTTTCTGGTTCAATGTTTCACGTCGAGCAATGGTAGAAGCCCTCATTTCAACAGCCTCGTCATCACCGAGGCAGTCCTCTGAGGCTTACGACTATGGCTCTGGCCGTGCAGCAGGCACCATCTCCTTCATTCCTCAGCCAGCAACTACTCGCTGAGGGGCTCGGACGTTAATGGGGCTGCATTTCTCTCCTGAGATCCCACCGCTTCCTAGGAGACAGGAAGCATCTATGCAATCTTACAAACCTTCCTCCTCATCCGCATCCAGAAGCCAATGGACACACTAAGCAGGCAGGAATCAGGCGGGCCTGTGTCGGCAGAAAACCTGTGGAGGACCTCTTTGGTAACAGCGGCCTGCACCTTTGCTTCCACTTCCTCTTCCTTCTTCTCTGCCTCAGGGCCTGCACAGGCAAGGCTCACAAGGACCTCGCCCGTGGGGTCCTAATCCTTTCTTTTTCCTTTTTCCTGACGGAACATGTAACCAGCTTTTGTTTGCGGCCAACAGTGGGTGGAATCAGCAGCAGGCATCTCGGATGAGGCGAGTCCTCCCAGGAGCACAGAAGGCCCCAGGTGAGTGTGCGGAGGTGCAGGCGGTACATTCAGTGAGATGATAATGGAGAATCGCGCCCTCATGGAGATGGCCTTACTTAACCAGCGGTTACAAAGACATAATTAGTAATGGCTGTCAGTAATTCTAATATTGGCTGCCACTGTTGATTGTGTGTCTGCCACACCCTAGTCTGTGCTAAAAACTTCACCTGTGTCTTTTGTTATTTGGTAAATTGTCTAATAAATTTGAGTCAGAGAGAACATTATTAATGTCACTGTATATGTGAAAGTCGGGGCTCACTTAGATTATGTATCTAAACCAGTTTTGTGATCTAAACCCAGGTTTTCTGTGTCCCATGTTCTCAGAGCCCTAAGGGAGAAATGAAGCATAAAGCCAACGTTAATCAGAGGATACCCGAGCTGTGAGTTGGAGATGAGAGGAAGGATGTC
Source organism: Vespertilio murinus (assembly GCA_963924515.1). Lineage (NCBI taxonomy): Eukaryota > Metazoa > Chordata > Mammalia > Chiroptera > Vespertilionidae > Vespertilio > Vespertilio murinus. The sequence continues at coordinate 87,332,903 of OZ004709.1, read as the reverse complement.
CTGGGACTAGATGAGGATAGAGGATCCTTGTCCTTCATGCACTCCTTCCTTAACAGCCAATACTTGGCCAGTGCCATTGGCCACCAGACTCCCTCCGCCTGCCAGGCCTCAACGCTGCCACGATAAGCTTCCCTTGCACACACTCTGCTTCTGTAGCTGCTTCCTCCTTGCAGGAGAGCACCCCAAGCCGCTGGCCAACAGGAACGGCACCTGGGGCACCACCATTACCCCTTCCACCTCACAAGTGCTGGCAGCCAGTGCGTGGGGAGGCCAATTCCCCCAACTCCTCCAAGCTCAGCAGCCGCAGCTCCACCCCACCAAGCAGGACACTACGCACAGACCCTGTGGGAAGCCATTTCTGTTGTCCTGGAGGGTTGAGCTTCAGAGCAGAGTGGAACTGCCTGGGACAAGGTGGTTTACTGTTACACAAAGCACTGCTGGTGGTCAAGACAGTTTCCTCCTCCAAATGACACAAACTGGGTAACTGCTGCTCTTATTGTTGGGGTGGGGAGAACCAGCTCTGCCAATAGTCTGGCCATGCCTCCTGCCTTCTCATCCCGGTACCAGGAAGGGCTCAGTGTGCCTGTGTGGAGGTGCAGACATGTACATCTGCAGCGTGACCCAAGGCTGTTACTCCTCCCTGGCTGCATGCCAGTAGGAAAGAGAGAGCGGGAAAAATCCAAGAAGTCTTGGCGGACCACCAGCTTCTCCAACCACCTATCTACTCAAGCATGAAGCCAACATTGATCAGCTATCTTTTCCCAAGAGCATGTCGTGTTGCACCCAGTCTCCTCCCAGGAGAGCACCGTGGGTGAGGTCCAAGACCATGGAAGGTGGGCTTCCTGCGGCCTCTGTGAGCGGGAGGTGATGCCTTCTGACATCTGGCTTTTATTTTTCAGGTCAGCCACCTTCGTTCTTGATGAAGACACACAGGGGAGTTCACTGTGTTTTCAACTCATGGCTAGCTCCAGCCCAGGGCGGCTGTGAGAACAACTGAGCTATGACAGGGCAGGTGTCAGGGCAACTGTGGATGCTTCCATAGGCATTGTCTTCTCTGATCCCCAAGAAATCTATGGGGTGGATTTCTATGCCTGATTCACAGTGGAGGATGTGGGTTAAGTGATGTGCTCAATATGGTGAAACTAATACGATCCAAAGCCCGGGTCTTGTCCCTTACAGGCCAGCAAGCTGTGCTCAGCCTCTGCCCTCGAGGAAGGGGTCAGGGGGAGCTCTGCCTTACTTCAGGCTGCAGCCAAGAAGCCAGTGTGGCCTCGTGCAATTAGTAAGCCCAGCACATTGTCCACGGAGAAAACCACCTGGTCAAACCATTTTCTCCCAGACAAGCTTTCTCAGTCTCGGCACTGCAGACACTGGGCCACATCCTCCTCTGTGCGGGACCATGCTGGGTGCTGGAGGGTGTTTAGCAGTATCCCTGGAATCCACCTGCTAGGTACCAAAAGCATCTTCTCCGCATCCCCCCTCCTCCCGCATTCCCCCCAGCCGAGTGTGACCATCAAAATTGTCTCCAAATGTCCCCTGGGGGGCAAAACCACCCCCATCGAGAAACAGTGACCCAAAACAATAAATCCATTTAGTTAGGTTGGACAACATTGGGGAAGGTTTCTGCTTTTGCTACTCAGATAAGAGTGAAGACAGGAGAGGTGGGCACAGTGAGTGGGAAACAGGTAGATTTATTATTGATGTCGTCGTCACCAAACACAAAGTGCGGTTTTCTTACCTGGCCCGAGACGACTCTGCTCTCATCGTTGTACCTGATCAGGGTCTGCTGGCCCTCTCCGTGCAGAGCCGGGCATCTGCGCCTCTTGGTTCCATTCACACAATCGCTTCGCAGCAGAAGAAGCAGAGCCACTGCGACGAGACAAAGGGGAGTGAGTGAAACAACATCGACTGTATCAGAGGCTTCAGTGGGGCCTGTCTGTGAACTTGTACTTCAGTCATGAATAGCAGGGTCAGGAACAGGGTCAGGAACAGGGCCAGGAATGACAGGGTCATGAATGACAGGGTGTCTCCCGTAAGCGTGTCTCCTCCCCACTGCCACCCACAGTGATGGGCAGAGCAGGAGACCCACACCATGTGCCTTAATCATCTTAGTAGCTGCAGAGCTTTGCACAGCCTGGGCACAGGCTCTAGGTAGCTACTTGTTGACTTGATGACTAATACCATATGACTGGAAATATGGTGTTTATTTGAAAACCCAGTTTCCTTATTTGCCTTCCCCAAGCCTAGGAGCCCAGACAGACATCTGTGTATCGCTGCCTCGTTTACAGACCTCGGTCGCCCTGTGGCTCCTTTACTATAGATTACTGCTCACTGAATAGAAGCTGCTTTTGCCGGACAGACAGCCTATCTGACCCACTCAGCCACCTTTGATCTGAGTCTGGGACTCCATGAGCCTCCAGGTCATTCTCGAGGCATCCCCACTACTGACGGCCATCACCTGCTCCCCACCCTAGAGAGCTCCATTCTCCTGGCTTACGGCCTGGCCTGCTCACCTGCCAGAGCCAGGAACACCAGGACGAGAGGACCAAGGACTCCCACAAGGACCTCTGGTTCTGCAGCTAATGGCTCTGCCGCACACGTGGCTCCACCAGGACAGGAACAGACCCGCACGTGGACAGTCTGCTTCTGGGCGAGTCCCTGTCTGCCTCCGATGGAGAGCGGCACTGAGTATTCGCCACGAGGCAGGCTTCTCGGCATTAAAAGTTCAACTGCCCGACCTGCAAGGGAGGGAATCATGAATGCAGGGATTCCCATGTTTTTCAGCTGCTGCACAGATATTCACAAAGGCCTGCAGGTGCCAGGGCTCTATGGAGCGTTAGCCAGAGGCAGGGTTAGAGGGGCAGCTGAACACCACCCTCGCTCCAACAGCAGCTGCCAAGTCAGGGCTCCCATGCCCGTCAGCCGAGGGCAGAGCCTGAGACGTGGAGCCAGGACACCGATAAGTGACCATACACATGGACCGTTGTCAACCAGGTCTCTGCCACCCTGAGTCTCTATTGGCCTCGGTCGTACAAGCCTGGTTGGCTGTCCATGTGACACAAAGCCCCACCTAAGACACACAGTTCTGTTGATTGACACAAACGCCCAGGTAAGCCCTCTCATCGGGCAGGGCATTCATTCCCAAAGCTTGAGGATGAGCTCCCAGGAGACCTCTTGCGGGGAAAGACACACTGGGTCTGGGAAGGCAACTTAAAAATCAAGCTGCACTCCACAGTCCATTCATACAGCCCAAGGAGGATGCTGATGCAGGTGCCAGTGGCTCCTGCAGTCAAGAGCATCCCGGTTCTCCTTTGGAGAGGCCCACACTCCTGAATGCCCAGTCCATGTGAGTCAGGAGGGACTAAGGCCAGTTCCCAGCCCACTCCCGGTGGGCTCATTACCAGCCCGTAAGCGTGTCTCCTCCCCACTGCCACCCACAGCTATGGGCAGAGCAAGGACCCACACCATGCAGGGATGTACGTACGCTCCCAGGTGCTGGGATGAGCCTTTAGGACTCCTGGTGGCTACCCTTCAGCCCACAGAGGAGAACCTATCCAAAAGTGAAGGGACCCAGAGAGCAGCTGTGCCGAGGGAGGGCCGGGCAGTGACGGGGTGGCTGGAGTACCTGGACATGGCCCAGCGGGGGCGCAGGAGGCCTGCCCCTCAGTGACATCAGCCAGGAGATCCCTTTGGGCCCAATTCTGAGTCCGGTTTCTGTCACTGCAGCCCTTTACCCCCGGCCCATGCACTCACCCAGATTTTCCCCCAGTTTCCACGTGTCTCCTGCATGTCCCTGCGTGGTATCCAGCTCAAAAGTAAACGGGTCCGAGGAGGGCTCCCCGCCGCCGCTGTCCTCTGCCTCGATGAGGAGGGGCTCGGGCTCCGGGGACTCACAGACCACCAGGTACCGGGAGCGCGGGTGCAGGCGCGGGGCGCCGTCATTGCTGTCAGCCAGGAGCAGCGTCAGCGTCCCGGTCCCCGTCTGCGGCGGGTGGCCTTGGGGGGTCCGGAAGAGTTGCTTATCAGATAAAGAGCTGGCTGCGTGCCCACAGCCCCTGGCCAAGGAGAGCTCAGCCTCGGAGGGAAAGAGCCGCCCTCGGGGCTGCCGAAGCCGTGTCCTGTCCTCGCTAAGACCGCTGGGAAGCAGATTTACTGTTTCCTAACCAGCACCTGCTGGCCAGTTATTCCGAACAGGATACACAGCTGCACATCCTCGCCATTGGGGTTTGAATTCTTAGGGGTCCTAAACACAATTCCTAAAGTTACTTGGAAGCTGCTTTTACTTCAGCTTTGTGTCCTGGCAGGTTTAAAGCTTCAGCCTGGGGGCCGAAGGGAGAAATGCTAAGACACGCCCTCAAAGCCAACCCTGTTCCTGGCAGCTCTGTCCTAGGTGCTGCTCCTATCAGCAGCCAGGCCCAGGGGGCTGTGCTGCACATCACAGTGTCCTTCAGGGGGCCCGGGGCCCCGGAGCAGATGACGAGTGCTGGGCTGCCCTCGCTTCCTTGTGGGCTTAACCTGCCCTCTGAGCCCCTCCCCCATCCCACTGCGGTCCCCAGGGTGCATTGCCAGAACTCTGTAATGACTGGTGCGTGCACAGGGCTAAAAGGTTTGCCTTTTCCCACGTGTGCTGAGAGCCCTTAACCATGTTTTCCTGCAGGAGCAAGGACACACTTTCCCCGATTTGGACGAGCACTCACCCTCATCCACGGCGTGCACGATAATGACATACACGCCGTTGTTCACGTGAGGGGACTCCCGGTCCAGCCGCTGCCTGGCAACCACTACTCCCGAGCGCTCGTCCACCGTGACCCAGCTTGCAGGATCGTGAACCAGCTCGTACCTCAAAGAAGGAGACACGCAGTCTTTAAAGTTGCAGCTACGTCAGAAGTCAACTCCCTTACCTCTCGTGGACATCAGTACTGTCACAAGCCATGTGGAGATGCCCAGGCCTGCGACACGGGCTGGTGGACACTCGCTGCGAATGAGTGTGGGTCCTTGGTGGGCTGAGCGTGGCTTGTCCACCTCAGGGAGAACTCTGCCTCTGAGCAGGACCGGCTCCTCCACCCCAGCCCAGCAGCCGCCAGCTGCTCTCTCTTTACGGTTTTCTGTCTCTGACGTGGGCTGTGGTGAGGAGTCTCACAGTACTTGTCTTTTTGTGACTGGCTTATGTCACTTATGCCGTTGTCAATTATTCACAAAATGTGGAAGCAGCCTAAGTGTCCATCAGCCACCAGGTGAGTGGGTCAATGAAACGTTTCTCTGTGCAGTGGAGTTTATGGTGAGGCAAAGCAAAGCAGGGCTACCGTTGCTCATAAGGAAGGTGAAACAATAAGTAATAAATAATAATCATGCAAGAATAAACTCTGTTTCGTGTACTCACAACTGTAAGCCTGCTTTCGGCCTCTCTGTCTTGTCCAACCTTCAAAAGAAAGGGAGGCTGCTGCAACATGGGCAGACCTCAGGGGCTCAGGTGCCATCACGTAAGCCAGTCCCAAAAGGGAAAGCTTGGTAGGGACTTAGAGTCCTCAGGTTCATGGAAGCAGAGCGGAGTGGTGGGGCCCGGGGCTGGGGAGGGGGGAGAATGGGGGTATTTTTAATGGGGGCAGCATTCCAGTTTTACAAGATGAGAGGAATTCTCGAATGGATGTGGTGATGGTCATGCAACACCGTGAATGTGCTCAATGCCACTGAGCTGCGCATTGGTAAACAGCTGAAATGGTAAACCTTATGTCATACACATTTTACCGCAGTTTTTAAAAAAACAACACTATTGTCCAGAAGCCAGAGGCTGGCCAATTCACACCCTTTGGGAAAGAGGGAGACGGAAACACAGGAGCAAGTATTCTAAGACAAGAAAAGGACTATACAAGAGTATATTCTAGCCTGGCCAGCGTGGCTCAGTGGTAGAACGTCCACCGGTGCACTGGTTTCGAGTCCTGGTCAAGGGCACGTACCTGGATTGCAGGTTCACCTCAGGCCCCCATCAGGGCAAGTGCAGGAGGCAACAGTCAGTTATGTCTCACACCGATGTTTCTCTCTCTCCCTCCTTCCCACCGCCCCCTCTCTCCCCACCCTCTCTCTAAATCAATGGAAAAGCCTGCTCAGGTGAGGACCAACACAACAACAAAGAGTATATTCTAGGTGCACAGGGAATAAGCCAGTCAGTCCCCTGGTGGGTCAGAGAATGCTGTAGAAGGAAGAAGGCACGGATCCTGGGCCAGGGACCTTCTGGGGACTTTTAGAATTTTCATTACTGACAGTCACCCCAGCACCACACCGGAAAACCGGTTTTCCGACAGGACTGTTCCCAGCTGCATAGCTGTTCTGCTTCAACAGCCACCTTTCTCCTTCCTCTTCTCACCTTATCTGGCCGCCGCGTCCCTCTGGGTCCGTAGCATTAAACCTTCCCAATCGAGTCCCAGGCCTGGCGCCCTCGACCTCACTGACCACGAAGCTCCTTGGGTGGAAGACCGGCGGTTCGTTGGCGTCCGTCACCTGCACGAGCACAGTGGCACTGGCTGCAGTCTTCCTCCCGGGAGTCCCCAGCTCACTGGCCTCACAGGGGACAAGCAGCTCCTCGTTCTCCACGGCGATGACCAGGCTGCACACGGGGTGGGTTTCGTAATCCAGAGCCTATGGCCCGCGGAGAGGGTCTCATTAGCACCCGCTACCCCTCGCACAGCCAGGCCCCCTGGCTCTGCACTCTACTTACTATGAACGTTGTCTTTGATAATGATCAAGACACACAGTCCTCAGCCCACTGTCACATCACTTATGCAGTCCCCCCTCCCCCACATGCTGGTTGGAAAGAGCCAACATCCATCAGGGGGTCATGAAAAATGCAACAAAAACTGTACCCAATGAAACATTAATTAATGTGACAGCCCTGGCTGAAACCAGTCGGAGGGCCTGCAGGAAGTACACATATTAACGACATAGTTATTCAGGGGGCACAAGGTGGCCAGTGACCTAAAGGACTGAGAGGCTGGGGTCAGGAGGCAGGTCAGCGGCATGTGGTATCTCACCTGGGAGCCTGTCACACGGACAGCCCCATCCCCACCCAGCCTGACCCCCCATGGGCTCATCTGCCCTGCACCAGAGGCGCTGGTCACGCTGGGGTCCAGCTGAGAGCAATTCAGACTCAAGGCCTGGGAGTCAGACTGCCCAGGCAGAACCCTCCTCCCAAGAACGGCCCAACCTCTCTGGTGTCCTTGCCAGTAGAGACAATGACACGTCACTCAGGGCCAGCTCTGTTAGGCACAGCAGGCTGGGTGGCAGCACCTTCATTGCTCTCGGGCTTGTGGAAATTGTTCTTATTTGTTTAGACTCAGAAGGAAACGGATGAACTCAGGGTGAGAGAAAAATGTTTCAGATATTTTTATCAGAAAGAAAATATTTAAGGCCTATGTAAGACTATTAAATTTTGTTTGAAAATATTAAATGTCAAAGTACTTAAAGCCTTATAAAAAATAACTGTTATTTTTTATATTGATATTAATTTGGCAGGAAGAGCCAGGAAGGCAAAGGGCCAAGGGCCCACTTCAGAAGTCCTGGGCCAGCCGGGCCCCTCACTGGGGCCTCCAGTGCGCCAGACACTGCGAGGTCCCGAGACTGGCTCCCGCCTCAGCGTCCTCGGCCACCGGCCTGTGTGTGCTCTGTGCTGCTTTACCTTGATAACATTGAGTATCCCTTCATTGGTCTCAGGGTCAGTCGAAATGTCAAAATGTCCCTCTTCATTGCCATTGGAGATGTTGAACTTGGCTCTCCAAGCTGGCGTGAATGGCGAGTCACGGTCTTGGACCGGGAGACGCAGCACGCCTGGGCTGGCTCGGCCTTCAGGAACCTGGATCTGGTACTGAGAGAGGAGCCACATTTCCATGCCACGGAGACGAAGAAACGCAATGGGAAAGGAGAGAGGAAAGACATGTCAGCCCCCACACGGCAGCCTGGATGTTTCTCTTGCTGGTGAATCTAACCTCACAGGGTTTGAAACTGCCTGACGCCGTGAAGAGTGTGGATGACAAGCAGCTCGCCCTCCTCCTAGGCCTGGGCTCATGCAGCGGAGGGGCTTTGCGAGTGCATGCTTTTCAGCCCCCGCAGGCACCACTTGTCGGAGAATTTTTAAATGACAACACAGCCCCGTTTATGCTGCCCCCGAATCCTGGCTCTCCTTGGCTATGTAGACCCTTTCGAACACAGACTTTTGGTGGAGATCGCTATTTAACACTTCCAGGGACAAGACACTGCTCGAGCGAGCCCATCCCAAGGCAGCACTATGCAGCCTTGCTTCTGAAAGCACAGCTTGCACCGAGCCAGAGAAGAGCCTGGAAACAAGGCTCACGCGTGACCAATGTGACTTGAGTTTTTCTGTACTGTTTGGTGAGGTGCTTTCCTTAAAAACATGTCAGTTCTGGTTCATACAATTTTTTAAATGTTTCAAGTGGCGTGCTTTAAGAAGTTATTTGTAGCCTTTTTTCTGTACCAGATTCTGTTTTAGGTGCCATGAGCAAGATGAACAAAAACCCCATCCCTAGGGAATGGGGGGAGGGCGTTTCTTGAAGAGTGCAGGTGGGGGCTGGGGGACAGGCCAGGAGAAAATAGAGATGCAGCGGGTATTTTCCTTTATAAATTCATATGGAAAAGTAAAATATAGGGCCGAAAAGAGAACAATGCTGGGCAGTTCTCACTGCCCTCCCTGCAGTCCTGCAGGCCCGCAGTGATGTGGCCATTTCCCCCGGGGCCTGGCAGGTCCACACGTCCAGCCTAAGGACTGCGGAGCACGTGACATTCTGCCTGGAGCAACACTGATAAACCAGGTGACGGAGTCCAGGCTCAGCACCCCTGCTCCTCTTCCCTTCTAACACGGGGAAAGCCAGGGTTAGACTTCTCACAGGGGCAGCTCTCCCCTCCGGGGACGTGTGACAATATCTGCAGACACTTGGTTTCCATAACTTGTGGGGGGGACTGCGGGCATCTAGTACTGCCCTACAATACACTGGGCAGCCTCCTCCCCCCAGTGAAAACTTCCCACCCCCAAATGTCAATAGTGTGACCTTGAGAAACCCTGGGGTACAGGGAGTGTGGCGTCTCTGACCGCTCTGGAGGCCTTGGTGTCTGCATGTGAGGAACAGAAATCACAGGTAGTTCCAGCAATTAAGAATTAAATTATCCGCAAAAAAGTTCTGAGCACAGTTTCTGGCACAAAGTAACAAAGCATGCCAGCTCATTTGACTAAATCAAATGAATCTCTAACCACGTGGTCACTCTTGAATCTAGTTTCTGTTACTTTGGAGGACTATAGGATACAGGGCAATACAGGACTCCCTCGGGGACTGAGCCTAGGACTTGGGCCGTCATGCGGGACTGGGGTGGGGGCAGCAGGTCTTACATTCTCTTGGGTGAACGTGGGCTTGTGGTTGTTGCTGTCTTGCACGCTGACATGAACTGTGGCCGTGGCCGACAGGGGCGGTTCCCCGCAGTCCCTCGCCCTGATCAGTAGTGTAAACCGAGGAGCAGTCTATGAGGAGGAAAGGGAAATCAAGCTCTGATGCGGGAAAGGAATGTCAATAAAGGAACATGCCGTTTAGAATTCCAGTAGCAAGCCAGCCAGAGGGCTTCCCAGCGCCACATCAATCCCGTGCCCAGGGTCAAAGACATAACCATTTCGTTTTTTTGAAATAAAATCCACATAACCTCATAATCCAAGCATCCCAAGAATCGGATTTCTCCACTCTCACGGTCGATCTCGAAGCCACTTTCCTTCAGTAATGGCGTTTGTGAAATGAGGAAGTAAAGGACTTGAGAATTTGGAGTGTTTTCTTCATCCAAATCAACTGTTAACATCTGAAGAATAGGCTGACCTGGAAGAATTTTTAAATTGTTACTGTTGGTCAAAGGAAGCCTATCGGACCCGTAGGAAGGTGACACTTTGCTGACTGGCATTGGGGCATACACCAGAGTAGCTGAAATATTTGCATATAAAATCAAACTTTAGGTGGAGGAGACAAAACAAAAAGGGTCATCATCATATGACTATGATTGCAAATGCAGAAGACTTAAGGGCAGAATTGATAGATAGGCTTTTAACTGCATAGCTAACAAAAACTACAGACAAAATTAAAGAGGAAATGATAAACCAGAAGGACATACTTAAAATATTCATGGAAGACATAGACATTATTTTTTTAAATATTTTTTAATTGAGTCCAGAGAGGAAGAGAAAGAAACATCAAAGATGAGAGAAAATCATTGATCAGCTGCCTCCAGTATGCCCCACACTAGGGATCGAGCTCATAACCCAGGCGTGTGCCTGACCAAGAATTGAACCCTGACCTCCTGGTTCATAGATCAATTCTCAACCATGCAAGCTGGGTGACATAAACATTCTTAAAACAGAATGAGGAGGTTAAAATTGAGAAGAAAAATGAGAAACATACTAATAAAAATGGACAAAGACAGGAACAAGAAAGAAGAAGAAGAAATGGAAATAGCCAAGAAGCGTACAAAGCATGCAAGCACCTAATCATCTAAGGTGAATCATCCCCTCCCATAGATGCTGATGGAGAAGTAAATTGGAACACAAACTGTGGGTGCACTTCCCACCTTGTGAGAAATCACAATGATGTTCAGGAACTCACTGCCCAGCTCTGTCTTTCTCCCTCATTTGGCTTTATTTTAGACTAGTGCCCTGGTGCACAGATTCGTGCACATTGAAAGGAAGTTAATTAGAAGAAATATGTTAACATCACTATTTGCCCTTTCTCTATAATAGAAGTATCAACCAAATTCATGATCAACAATGACAGATCAAAACACATGCATCCAATTGGCACCAACAAGAGCTTTATATGTATCACACATGTGAGTCAATTTAGCCTTTTATAGATATAGAATAAACTTGCTTAATTAGACCCACTTTCAGACTTAGCTAAACTTTTTCCAGCCCAGTGAAGCACCCCAACTTCTCTTTCAGGTAATTGTTAGCAACACAGCAGTAAATATCAACATGAAGCAGATTATTATTATACTAGAGGCCCAGTGCATGAATTTGTGCATTTGTGGGGTCCCTTGGCCTGGCTGGCATTTGGGGCCCATCAGTGCCATCTTGACCAGTCCTGATTGGGGCCATCTGGCCTGGGGGAGGGACCACAGGAGGTTGTCAGGCCCCAGGAGGTTGGCTGTGGGAGCGCACTGAACACCAGGGAGCAGCTCCTTCATTGAGCATCTTCCCCCTGGTGGTCAGTGCACTTCATAGTTACTGGCCAGTTGTCTAGTCATAACAGTTGCTTAGGCTTTTATATATATAGATATCACCCAGGGAGAACAAAGGGTAAAATATTTAACTGTAGCAGTGTTCGACTATATCCTGTGCAGTGAGAAAACCTGAAGTCATTTTTAAGGTCCACCATTTCTTACTTCTTTTCAGCCCCAGCTCACACCCCCACCCTTGTAGTCCCACAACCCCACCTGGCACCCTGCCTTGGCCTGGCGCTGCCCCTTACCTGCTCCACCATCCCACCTGCAGGGCAATCTATTGGGACCAGGATCCCACCCATGCACTGGGCCTCTAATATATATATATATATATATATATATATATATATATATATATATATATATATACTGAGTGGCCAGATTATTATGTCTTCAGTGATCATAATAATCTCCCTCAGTTCCTGAGAGTTGGGCAGGGGCCCCACCACTGCTGCTGGTCACCATGTGCAGGGTGATCAGCAGAGCAATTGGACCCTTGCTCACACCTACCTTGGCCTGGCACTGCCTGCTCACCTGCTCCACCATCCCACCATGATTCGGCTCTCATTGGAGCCCATTATTGCCTGCAGCACCTCCACTACTGCCCGCTGCCAGCATCGCATTGCCAACACCTGCCATGTTCTGCACCACCCCTTGGTGGTCAATGCTTGTCATAGTGAACAGTCAAACTCCTAGTCTCTGGGTCAAATGACCGCCCAAGGGGGAAATTTGCATATTGGGCTTTTATTATATAGGACTAGTAGCCCTGTGCACCAACCCATGTACCAGTAGCTTGTTGCCACCCTCCAGTAACTCTCCACCTGTTGCCTTACCCTCCTTTAGCTTCCCCCATCCATATATACATATTAGAGGCCCAGTGCATGAATTTGTGCATGGGTGGGTATCTGGCCAGCCTGGTCAGGGGGAGGAGACATGGGTGGTTGACTGGCCTGCCTGCTGGTTGAACTCCTGGTTGAACTCCTGGTTGAACTCCTGGTTGAGGGGACAATTTGCATATTAGCCTTTTATTATATAGGATATACACTGAGTGGTCAGATTATTATGTGTTCAGAGATCATAATAATCTGGCCACTCAGTGTATAGGATATTGGTATTTACATATTGACTCTTCCAGAGGACCCAGCATTGTATCGCCAACAAAGGTTGCAAATCTCAAGGATTCACTCTGATCCAGAGCCTGAGCCCTCCGAATGTGGCCAGTGAACTGCCTCCCTGCAGACAACTGGGAGCAAGTGCTGGCAGGAGAACCTTCAGGGTACAGGAAGGGCAGCCCACAGCCCAGCACACACACCTGCTGCATGGCTCTCTCTCACACTGACATTGAATTCATTCTTGGGGAACTGGGGCGCATGGTCGTTCACATCACTGATCTTGATGATGAAGATCAAGGAGTTGTCCACGTGTTTTCCTGTCAAACGACTCACAACATCGAAGTAAATCTGGGAAGCAGAGAACTGTGTTAATGTGGAAGATCCCCTGGCTTGGTGACACTAATGAAGTAACCACCAGAATCACAATGGAGAAAGAAGACATAGGGGATAATTCCTGCATATGGAAAGGGCTTTAGCCTTGTGTTATAGCTGGAAGACTGCCATCCTCTGAGAAACATGGTGCATTGACATGGTGGATTGGCATCTGGCTGTTTAAAATTACACATGCAAGGTCTATGCTCTTAGACTCAAATGAGCAAGGAGAATCATCCTATGTGCCAAACACATACAATATCACTTTGATGCACAGATTGTAAGTAGGTCAAGATAACTGTTGGGAAGAAGATCAATAAAAAGTTATTTTGAGGAGCATAAAAGGATGGATGATTTTTTTTTTTTTTTAGTTTTTTGCATCCTATGAAATTGAGCATGTTTTGATATGAATAGATAGGATTCCTGCACAGAAAAAAAAGCCTTTTCCCTTTCAGTTTTATCTTAAATCTTACAGCAGTTCTAACCTGGTGTCACTGCTTCTCATAGGTTCATAGAATTAACAAGAACTTACTCCCCACATCCCACACCCAGATCCTGCCACCTCCCAAACACAACTTTGAAGTGTTGAGGCTAGTTCAGTCCAGTGCCACGAGAAAGGTCTTTTTGCCACTGCAGTGAGCTTACTTAATGTTTAACAGGACCTGTCTTTGTGGACAGACAATGACCAGCATTCTTCCACCAAGGCCAGTGGTTGAGCCCAAACGCTCAATTTGTATAGTGCTCCTGTGACACTTGTCCGTCCCACTTTTTAAAAAAACATCTTTATTGTTGAGAGTATTATAGATGTCCCCCCACTTTCTTCCCCTCATTGCCCCTGTCACCTGGATCCTGCCCCACCCACGGCTTTCACCTCCCTATTATTTATGTTCATAGGTTATGCTTTTATACATATGAGTTATTTGGTGGATCTTTTCCCACCACTTCTCCCCACTTCCCTCTGAGATTCTTCAGTCTGTTTCATGTTTCCATGGCTCTGGTTCTATTTTATTCATCAGTTTATTTTGTTCATTAGATTCCTTGTTCATTTATTTTAATTTTGAGATTCAATTGTTAACACATATTTATTGCCATTTTCTTTTTCTTCTTCTTCTGCTTAAAGAATGCCCTTTAACATTTCTTATAATACTGGTTGGTGGTGATGAACTCCTTTAGCTTTTTTGTCTGTGAAGCTCTTTATCTGACCTTCAATTCTAAATGATAGCTTTGATGGGTAGGGTAATCTTGGTTGTAGGTCCTTGATTTTTTCATCACTTTGAATATTTCTTGCCACTCCCTTCTGACCTGAAAAGTTTCTGTTGAGAAATCAGCTGATAATCACATGGGTGCTCCCTTATAGAAAAGTTAAAGGGCATTCTTTAAGGGAGAATCCATATGACTTTAAGGGATCGAGAGTCAGATAAAGAGCTTCACAGGCAAAAAAAAAAGCTAAAGGAGTTCATCACCATCAACCAATATTATAAGAAATGTTAAAGATCATTCTTTAAGGGAGCACCCATGTGGACAACCTGTGCAGGAGATGCCCCTGTGGAGTAGGACTTGCTTCAGTGGGCTTTGGTACTGCTTTTCTCTTGCTGCTTTTACGATTCTCCATTTGTTGTAACCTTTGTCATTTTATTTATGATGTGTCATGGTGTGGACCTCTTTTGATTCTTCTTCTTTGGGACTCTCTGAGCTTCCTGGACTAGTATGTCTATTTCTTTCACCAGGTAAGGGAAGCTTTCTGTCATTATTTTTTCAAATAGGTTTACAGCTTCTTGCTCCCTCTCTTCTCCTTCCAATACCTTTGTGATGGGAATGTTGGTACACTTAAAGTCCCCCACTGTCTTCATTTTTTTTATTCTTCTTTATTTTTGCTGTTCTGATTTAGTGTTTTTTGCTTGCTCGTATTCCAAATCACTGATATGATTCTCAGCATCCTCTCCTCTACTATTGATTCCCTGTAAGTCATTCTTCATTTCAGTTAGTATATGCTTCATTTCTGACTGGTTCTTCTTTATGTTGCTGATATTTCTCTAAGTTCCTTACAGTTGTCACTAAGTTCCTTGATCATCCTTATAACCATTATTTTAAACTCAGTATTGGTAGTTTGTTTGCTTTCATTTCATTTTGTTTTTTCCTGTAGATTTCATCTGTTCTTTCATTTGTGAAGTTTCTTTGTCTCTGCATTTTGGGCATTTCACTGTGTTTGTTTTTATGTATTAGGTAGAGCTGCTATATCTCCTTAAATTGGTAGAGTATGTAGTAGGTTTCCTATAGGGCTCGGTGGCTCAGCCTCCCCAGTCACCTGAGCTGGGTACTCTAAGTGCACCCCTTTGTGGCCTGTTATAGTTCAGACTTTCTTGCTGTTGACATCACCGAAAAGGATTGACTCCCAGATCAATCAGCTGTGTGGACAACTTGTGCAGGAGATGCCCCTGTGGAGCAGGACTTGCTTCAGTAGGCTTTGGTACTCACCAAGTCTGTTCCTTGAGTGTGTCACTCCTAGATGTGGTAGGGTTGTAATCTGGCATGGTCTGAAGCTGATCACAAGGTTCCCTGGCTCTGAGGCCTCCTAAGAGTTGCAAAGTCAGATACTTCCTGTGCCCTGCCTGGGGCCACCCAGCACAAGCTACAGTGTGATCTTCAGATGGCTGCTATTTGTATTGGGCTTGGCAGTGCCCAGGAGAGGCCAAGCTGTGAACCAAGGCAGGTTGCTGCTAGTGCTGGGCCTGGGGCCTTCTCTTGAGAGGTATGCAGCATTCTGAAGCCAGTTGCTGCTTGTTTGAGAGATTTTAGAAAAGTCTGAAAGCTGACCTAGGACAGGCTATTCACATGGAAAGACCACTGCAAACAGCTTGAGCGGGGCTTCAAATTGGGTGGGGCAGGGCCTCAGGGAGTTATCAGGATGGGGCGTACATTGTGGGCCAGGTTGATGGAAAACTCAGACATGGTGCCTGCCAGTCAGTACTGTTGTGTGGGAGGTCTCAGCATAGGAACATTGACCTCTGCCAGCACTTTTGTCTGGGAGAAAGCTTCCTCTTAGTTCTTTGCTCTTATGCCAGACAATTTAATTCCTCCCCATATGTCCCTGGCTCCTTTTAAGCTGCTAGAGCTCAGAGGGAGTAAATCTGTATGCTGGCCCTTTAAGAGAAACAACTGGGACTCCAGTAGTCTCTGTGTCACTCAGCCACAATTCTCACCTGAAGTTACAGGAACTTCTCTTCCCGGCACTAGATCCCTGGGCTAAGGGTCCTGGTATGTAGTTGGGACTCCTTGCTCCTCATGTAAACCTTTACAGACAAGATATCCCTCCCAATTAAGAAAACACTATAGGTGAGTGTTGGACCAGCCTGTTCCACGCCTTTGTCCCTCCTACCAGCCTCATTATGCATTAATTCTCTAGTTGTAGGATTTCTGTTAAGCCAAATTTCAGGTGGTTCTGAATGATGGTTGTTCTGTGCTTTAGTTGTAATTTTGATGCATTTATTTTCACTGCCATCTTGACTGGAAGTCTCTCAGCTGGCCCACTTCTGAAGGTTGGAATCTTCTTTGTCAGCCATGCCACATCTTCTTCCCCTGTGTGTTCATCTCCTCTGACCGCTGGAGCAATGGATTGCAAACTGTGTGGCTTAAAACAAAAACTCAGTCTTTCACAGAACCAAAATTGAGGTGTGGGCAGGGCTGGTTTCTGCTGGAGGCTTTGAGGGAGAATCTGTCTCTGGTTTGTGGTGGTTGCCAACAGTCCTTGTTGCTCCCCGATCTACAAATGCACCACTGTAGTCTTGTACAAAGCTTTACATGTCCTTTCCCGTGTCTTTCTCTGTGTCCAAATCTCCCTCCTCTCATGAGGATGCCAGTCATTGGGTTAGGACCCACACACAACAGTAACCCAGAATGATCTTATCTTAATTTGTTTACATCTATGAAGACTCTATATTCAGGAAAGCTCACATTACAGTACCAGGGTCAGGACCTGAACCCATGTTTTTGGAAGTTACAGTTCAACCCACAATACCCTGGAAAGCAGAGCCTACATTTTTCTGTGTGCATTTATTCATCCAACATGATTAACTGAGGACCTACTACGTACATGGCCTTCTTCTTGATGCTGGGGTCATGGTAATGAATAAGACAGAGTCTCACCGCTCTTAGGACCTAAATTCTAATGGAGATTGACCTTCAAAAGGTACTCATACACAGAAGTACACGTTTCATGGAATGCAGAGAATTAGAGAGAAAAACCAGACTAATGGGACAAAGAGCCACGGGGGAGAAGGAGGGGAGGCATGCCTCAGAGTTCCCACCTGTATCTTCCTTCCTGCAGGTTTTCAGTCAAATAAGAGGACTGACTAACCAATTGGTGCAAAAATCCCTGTGAAAGGACACCTGTGAGCAGGTGGGTAAATGAGTTCGATGAAGCCAGGGAGGTGCAAGCACAGGGCCTGGAAATCTCCATGGGAAGAACCATGGGGATGTCTTTCATGTCCCCACATTTTCCCTTTCTGATCTAAATGGTGCCTGGGACCCATCTGTGACATGCCAAGCTTTTCCATCTGAACCTCAAGTTTCAGAAAGCAACGCTAAAGCTGTTAAAAGCAATCAACACCCAGAAAAGAAAAGCCATGGGCACTAAATGTGTGCTCTGCCCTTGCACGGGTCACTATGATTGTCACATTCCAGTCCTCTGTTCTCAGTGTCTAGACCAGGGGTGGACAAACTTTTTGACTCAAGGGCCACAATGGGTTCTTAAACTGGACCGGAGGGCCAGAACAAAAGCAACCTGACCATGCTGGCACTCTCATCTTGGGCTGCTGGTGAAGGAGCAGAGGGCAGAGCAAGAGAACCCTCCTCTCTTTCGGCTCCGAGGGCCGGATAGAATAGCCGAATGGGCCAGATCCGGCCTGTGGACCGTAGTTTGCCCATGGCTGGTCTAGACACATCTACTAGTGGGAGCTTGTCAGAGATGCAGTCTCAGGCCCTGCCCCACCTACTGGCCCAGCGTCTGCATTTAACCAGCCCCCTGGGTGACCTTCACTCATTAAAGACAAAGACTCGCTGGCCCAGGGTCCCCCGTGACCTCTGTTTCCCTTCTCTTACCAGACTCTGCAGGTTCTGTGGATGGGACAAGGGTTTGTGTGGATGGAACAGGGTGTGTGTGGAGTTGTCTTTGCATGTCTTTCAGAATTTGGGAATACTTTCTGCCTGTTTATAAGTTAGAGATGTAGAATCTGCCAGTGAGTTAAGGGAATATATTTTCTTATGCATATAAATATGTTGAGGTCACTGAAGAAAAGCTACTTATATTGCTTCTCTCTGATGTTAACACCTTCCCACTCCGAAGGAGTTAACAGGTAGCCAGGCAGGCGGAGGACCAAGCCCGGTTTCTAGCAGAAGGCAAAGCAGAAAAAGCCAGCTTGCTATGTTTCTCCTAGAGAAGGTTAAGCAGCAACATGATCCACCCCCACATGCTTCAGGCATTTCCCTTTCCCATTGCCTTTCCTGGTTTAGAACCTGAATTTCAAGGTCACGGTGGACCGTGATGTTGGGGTGGTAAGAGCATAAAGAACACCTAGATTCACACTAAGAAACTGTCACCAGGTGTGGAGTTGTTCACTCGTCAGTTATTAGGCAACCCTGGGATCTGTCTGTGCCTCTCTCATAGATTTCAACTGTGACTCCTCAGAGGGTAAATTCACTCATTTAATGCTGTGAAATCCTAATCTGTTGGGATACTGGTCAGTAGAAGGTAGGAGGGTCAATTAGCAGTTCACATAGACACAGAAATTGTTACAAAGCCAACATCCAGACTAAAGATGACAACATTCACCTCTGGGTCCCGTGCACACTTCTAAAACTCTCCGAGGTGTAGAATAACACATCCAACACCCGGAACCTGACACACAGCTCAGATAATGCTACACATACATGATCCCAGTCGGAGATTTACAGAATCGAATTTCAGGTACCTTAAAAGATGGCGTCTTCTCTCGGTCGACAGGGCGGTGAACATAGATTTTTCCATTCTTGTGATCTTCTATAGAAAACAAACCAATCTCCGGATATTGATCCACACCAGGTCCACTGATTAAATACATCAGTGCCATGTTATCAGACATATTATTTAACAGCTAGAAAGAGGAAAATTTAAGAAAAACAGAATGAGCATAAACCACTTTGCATGTCATTTACCAAGACCGAGACTCAGAGGCATCGGTGAAGAGCCACACACAGCAAGTGTGCATGGGAGGGCTTGTCCTAAAGCAGTGTTTCCCAAAGTGTGGTACATGTACCCCCAGGGGTACAGGAAGAGTTTGGTGGCAGTACGAGTTGCACCGGAGTTTGGTGGGGATATGCACTGCACCGTGCTTAGCTGAGCCTAATTCTACGTTCTCATGAGTCAAGTCAAGACAGTCTTGTGAGGTGTGAGATGGTCTGGTGTGCAAATAAATGTTATTTATAATATAACTTTTATTTATATTTTATTATGAATAATTTTATTTTTCATTTATTATTATTTTGTGTATGTACCAAAGAAAGAAAAAATAAATAGATTTTGATTGTTATTAAAATACATCCATTTTTTTTGACGAGGGGCACTGAGCATTAAGTTTGGGAGACACTGTTAAGCGCACCAACAAAGGTGCAGGAACAAAGTACAAGATGATTGTTGATAGTGAGAAGTCACAAGCAACATCATTGTGCAACCACAAGGAGAGAATCATGTGACCTGGATGGGTGTGGCCAGTGGTGAAGCAGAAGCTGCATGAGGAACAGTACGCAGAGTGTGGCCCATTCTGCTAACACGGATTTCCGTGTGGAACTGTAGAGAAGTGTCTGAAAACATGCATACCCATTCATGGATTCCGGTTGTCTGGCCAGGGGAAGACAAGTAATAGCCACACAACTGACATTTAGGAGAGTGCAGGGTGAGCCCACGCCCTGTATGCCTCACTCGTCCTCACCTACTTCATCTCAGAACAGCCCTTAATGGAGGCACGTCATTGACCCTGTTGTACCATTGAGGAAGCAATGAGGGTCTCTAGTAGAGGGAGCACATGGTATGTCTGGAATATGCACTCAGACCCCTGGGAGTTTGCACTTTTAACCACTGGGCCTTGAAAACTCCCTGAAGGCCTTGAGAACTTCCTATAGGTTTATTATAGTATGCATATGCTGTTTTTATAAACATCATGAAAATAAGTTATTCTTAATTTTTTTCTAGGAATCAGGCAGAGGGGACTCAAACACTCTGTGTAACTCAGAAGCCCATCACAGTCAGGAAGGCGGTAGAGTACACGCCCAGGACATGTGCAAGAATTCTGGCATTCTGACAGCACCATATGTCTTCTTTGGCACCTCAAATGACCCTCAACTTCAGAGTGAGGGAGACAGGAGGGAGTAGTGGGGACTGTGGCACTCTGGATACCTCGAGCTCCATCTGATTGTTGCCATGTGAAAATGTGGCCAGGTTTTAATTTTTAAAAAGCCTCTAGAAGACAGGACTTTTAATACAGTCGCCCTATTTTTTCTAATGTTTTTATTGTGCTAAAATAACAACATAAAACTTACTATCATAATTGTTTTTTTCAGAGCACAGTTCAGTGATAAGTGCATTCCTGTCACTGCGCCGCCTCAGCACCATCATCTCCAAAACATTTTTGTCTTGCAAAAATGACACTCTCCCAATTAAACACTCTCCCAAGATGCTCTCCCACACCCCTGGCACACACGGTTCTACTTTCCTTTTTATTTTAATCTCACTTTTACCCCCAACCCCAGCTTCTGGTAACCACAATCTCCTTATTTTTAAATAATGAATTTTTAAAAAAATACTCCACATGGGTTAAATAAATCAGGTCTGCAGGCTGGAATTAACCAGCCCATTGACATATGTGACCCCGACTTTCTCAGTGACCCTCCGTGGAGAAGTCACCCCTCAGGCAGAGGCAGGCATGGGGAGCACAGCCCAGGTCTCTCTGAGCACCACCCCCGGCCTCACCGCCACTTGGCTGCTACCACTTCATCCGCCTGCCCGGGCCCGGCCTCATCCGGGCCCTCGGGGCCTTTCCCGAGGAGGAAAGGCCTTACCTCTCCAACCAATTTGGGAAAGGGTCCGGAATCTTCCTCCTGCAGCTCCAAGGTGGTGACAACCCATCTCCTCTTGCTTCGCCGCAGAGGCCGGTGGCTCTCCCCCTGGAGACGCAGTGACAGTGCTTAGGAGCAAGGCGGTGACTGGCGGTCCCTCCACGCATCCTTTCTCATCCTCACAACAGCCTCTGACGCTTAGAAATGAGACGCGCCTGTTCTCTTTCCAACCTCGGGGCCCCTCCTAAACTGCGAGGCACAGGCCACCAGTGCCCCAGGGTCCATGCGGTCATTTTAGGGGCCACGGAGACAGAGCCTGGGAGACCACTGCCTGTCCTGTGCCTAGCCCTGGCTGTGGCAAAGCAAACAGAATGAGCGAGAACAGTGCTCTGCTCTGTCTGAAATCACTGAGGCAGAAGCCTCCCTCCAGGGCTGATGGGTCTTGACCACCTCCCTCTCTACTGATCACCCTGGTGACCTAGACCGAGAGAGCAAGACATAGGCACAGCATTAGGGCCACAGACTTGTCAGGCAAGAGAATACAGGTAGAGTTTAACACCGCAGTCTTGTTTTTTTACAGTTACTGCCTACTTATGACAAATGAACCTAGTTTATTGCCACATTAATCTTTATGCAGAAAAATGTATTTTTTTTAAATCCTCCCTCAAAGATATTTTTCCATTGCTTTTAGAGTGGAAGGAGATGGGGAGAGAGAAACATTGATGTGGGAGAGACACATCGACTGGTGGCCTCCCAATGTGCCTCTACCAGGCCAGGGATCCAGCTTGCAACCGAGGTTTGTACATGCCCTTGACCAGGAATCGAACCTGGGCCAAAACACTAACCACTGTACAAAATTGTCCAGGGCCAGAAAAAGGTACAAAAAAAAAAAAAAAAAGACCTCATTAGGAAGTGAGTTGGTCACAAGAACAAGAGGAAGGACATGGCCCTGACGTGGCCTGGGATCGAGGTGAGTGCCTGCCTGCAGCCCCGTGTGCCACACCACACTGGGAATATTAGTCCTTCTGTGTAAATGCCACAGAGAAGATGGCGTGAATTGCCTGTGCTGATCTCCAATGTTCACCACCTGCTGGTATTCTAATTAGATATCAAAGGGACCCTTTGGCGGTCCCTCTGATTCTGAAAGCCCACACCGAGTTCCGAACTCATTTCTGCCAACCAAACAGCACTCGGGTATGAGCAGTGCAAACCACGCTGCCTCACAGGCCAGGGGTGCTGGGTGGGGTCGGTAACGGCGCTGACTTCCAGGCCCACCTGCGTTTGCTTAGCCAGGTCCTGGGTTTCTTGTCGGAGGCTGTTGATGAGGCTGACCTTAGAAATGAAAATGACATTGGTTAGTAGGGAACATGCTTATCAGAATCAGGTCAGGTAGAAAGGCAAATCATGAAGAAATAGCGGGGGAAAGAACTGATTTTTAGCCGAAACCGGTTTGGCTCTGTGGATAGAGCGTCAGCCTGTGGACTGAAAGGTTCCAGGTTCGATTCCGGTCAAGGGCATGTACTTTGGTTGCGGGCACAACCCCAGTAGGGGCTGTACAAGAGGCAGTTGATCAGTGATTCTCTCTCATCGATGTTTCTAACTCTCTATCCCTCTCTCTTCCTCTCTGTAAAAAAATCAACAAAATATATATATTTTGTAAAGAACTAATTTTAGTTGATAAATATAATTTCTTGTTCATGGCATCTCAATTTATAATTACCACTTTCCTTATGTAATCACAGAGAACTGACCAAAGACTTCTGCCCTCCTGTCACCAATGCTGGGGACATGTAAGCCATGAAATGAACAAAGGGGGTCACACTGTCCACTGAGGCTGAGCACAGATGCACTGACGTGTGCATTGGGGCAATACGCCAAGTGTTAATGGGTGGTGGGATTCCTGGCTCATTCTTTCTTTTTTGTTTTGTTTCTCTCTTTTTCCCCCCTTAATTTTGGACTTTATCTGAATCTATGCTAATAAAAGGGTAATAGCTAATTAGATTGGACATCTTCCGGACAAAGCCACAGTGGCAGGGGCTGAGGCAGAGGTGGTTAGAAATGATCAGGCCTACAGGTGAGAGCAGTTAGGGGGCAATGAGGCAGTGGGAAGGGCATAGAAAGGAAGTAGACTGACAATTCTCAGGTGAAAGGGGGTGTGGGGAATACTGAAAGAGACTGGACAAAAAGTATACACCTATGGATGAGGGTGGGGGCGGGGAAGGTAAGTGCATGGGGTGGGGTGGGAACCGGGTAGAGGAGAGCTATGGGAAGAAAAAAGAGGAACAATTGTAATTATATGAACAATAAAGATTTATTAAATTTAAAAAAAATGAAAGACATCTCTGCTGTGTCTGTCAACCAACACTAAATGCATGTGTGCATGCATGTGTGAGTGTGTATGCATGTGGGGGTGTGCATGTGTGAGTGTGTGTGCGCAGGTGTGTGCATGTATAAACATGTGTGTGCATGAATGTGCCTGTATGCATGTGCCTGTGTGTATGTACCGGTATATGTCTGTGCATGTGTGTGCTGATGCCTCTAGTTCAGATCACCCATTTTCACTGTGTATAGCAGTTCCCTAAAGAGCATGGGAGAGTTATTTATCTGTTCTCTTGGACATTTAGGTTATTTCCAGTTGTTGTTACCAAAAAACAGCCATGGCGATAAACAGCCCATCCTCTGGAGCAGCCGTTTCCAAAGGATCACCCACCAGCTCTTCTCAGAGTCCTCAGGCCAACCACTCAGATGCTACTGGGTACTTGTGTACTGGACCCCCTGACGTTGGCACTGAGGGTACCAGGACGCACCTGGAAACCACTGGAGCCGCAGCCCCAGGAAAGGCAAAGGCCCAGACTCCGCTAGCTGTCGTGAACTCTTCACCCCACGCCAGGCAGAAAAGAAACAGACCAATAGGAAAGAATTCCAGTGTCGATGAAGAATAAAGCCATTGGTGCATTCACAGAATTACTAAAATCCCTAGAGAAACAATTGAGCTGAGAAACTATAACTTATTGCATTGCAGCTCTGGAGTGGATGTCTTATAAGCACCCTGTGGCAGATGAGAAGTTTGCACAATGCAGGACTCAGCGTGGGCTGTGTCGGGGGAGGGGGGTGGGGGGGGGGAAGCAAGGTGTTGGTTAGTGTGGCTGACCAGGCCACGTCTCTGTGGAAAGACTGAGGGCTGTGGCTGTTCAGGTGGGTGTCTGGCAGGCAGGGAGCAGACTGAGCCCATCACTAAAGAATAACAATGGGTTGCCAAAACCGGTTTGGCTCAGTAGATAGAGCATCAGCCTGCGGACTGAAAGGTCCCAGGTTCGATTCCGGTCAAGGGCATGTACCTTGGTTGTGGGCACATCCCCAGTAGGGGGTCTGCAGGGGGCAGCTGATCAATGGATCTCCCTCATCGATGTTTCTAACTCTCTATCCTTCTCTCTTCCTCTCTGTAAAAAATCAATGAAATATATATATTTTTAAAAAGAATAACAGTGGGCAGTGTCACGTTGCTAATAATAAAATGTAAGCTTTCAAGGAAAAAAATAAGGTTTTGGAAAACAGATGTCTGCTACTATGAACTTGACAGCTTGCCTGATACTTAGCAGTGTTTCTGATAGATCCTTAAAGACATTAATAAATGTGATTTTAAATTCATTTGAGGCAGAGAGAGAGAAACATGGATTTGTTGTTCCACTAATTTATGCATTCACTGGCTCATCTTGTATGTGCCCTGACCAGGGACTGAACCCACCATTGGCATATCAGGATGACACTCTAAGCAACTGAGCTACCTGCCCAGGGCAACGGGTGAGTTTTTAACCTTGTGGAATGTAATATGTCCACCTTTGGAAGATCTGCCTGGTTCAGTAACCAAGAGTTTCCTATCGATTGACACATCATGTTCCAAAACCCTGCCAAGGCAGTCATCCAGAGGTAAGAGGCCACTGGTGTCCCTCTCACAGTCAGTCTATTCAGATGTGTTCATGTTCACATTGCAAGCAAGGGCAAAGAAACCATTGTCACTGGCCCATGCAGCTCAGTGGGTTGGGCATAATCCTGTGCACCTAGAGGTCATGGGTCACGGTTTGAATCACGATCAGGGCACCTGCCTGGGGTTGGGTTGCAGGCTCGATCTCCAGGCAGGAGTGTTGTGCAGGTAGCAGCTGATTGATGTTTCTCTCTCTCTCTCTCTCTCTCTCTCTCTCTCTCTCTCTCTCTCTCTGTTTTTCTCTCTTTAAAGATCAATTTTTAAAAAAACATAAAACTTGTCAAGTTCAAGGCTATTAAACATTCTTCCCTTTGTGGGTACATATCTGAGTGAGCCAGATTCTTTACGTGCTCTCACCAAGCCACATTTCCCGAGGCCAAACACAAACTCAGGAGAGCCCCGTCATCTGCTCCTAAGCTGGACATTCAAGAGACTTGCAAAAATATGAAACAGTGCCACTCCTCAAACTAAATGGGATTTTTTTAAATGAGGTTATTTTTCATAACATATGTGATTTATATTGACTTGTATTGATTTACCTTCTTCTTCTTCTTCTTCTTCTTCTTCTTCTTCTTCTTCTTCTTCTTTTTCTTCTTCTTTTTCTTCTTCTTCTTCTTCTTCTTCTTCTTCTTCTTCTTCTTCTTCTTCTTCTTCTTCTTCTTCTTTTTAATAAACTAAGAGTGTGTTTACAATCCCCCAGTGAGTACTGGCCGCACAGGCAGAAGCCCTCGGTTTTGTTCTCAGGGGCATCCCAAGTGTGAAGCAGACCTGACCAAGATGCACAGCTGCAGCCCTCGCTTCCTGTGGAGCCACAGGACCAGGCTTTGGGGCTTCGGGGGGAAATGGGCTTCCAGGGAACATGGCAGCTCTCTGCAGAGTGGGCCCATGCTGGTGACAGGATGTAAGCTGACAAGGTCCTTGCGTCTGAGGGGGCTAGCAGGGCTGGCCCCCTACCCAAACAGTTTTCCCTGACTTGTTTGGATGGTAATTATCAGTAGAATGAAAGTAAACTTTGTGGTATGAGAGCAATCTATCAAGTCTTGCAAAGAAGTCTGTGTTTATCTACTGAGATTTATTGTACTAAAAATTTATCCTTCGGCTCTGTCTCTCCTTTAGAGATAAAGAGGAGCAAAGAAATACACTCCTCTTGACAGACCTCCTAATTAGTGCTTTGTGTATAAAAGGCATTGCGCAGTTAATAAACTTGCTACAGTTGGTCAGTGGCTACCTGTAGTCCTCCGGACCCCGCTTTCCTGTCTCTCTTTCTTTTCTCAATTCCCACCTCCCTACCTCAGCCCGGTTCAACCTGCCAGGCTGGCCCTGGCAGGCCCAGTTTCAGATTTGGGATCAGAGGGGGCAGTGGGAAGCAATGGTGACCTAGCGCTGTTTCGGCAAAAGCACTCACAACTCGCTGTAGCAGAAAGTGACCAAGAGAACGCTCCCAACGCCACGCAGCTGTGCCAACAAGGCAGCCTTTCAGGTCCAGTCCCCCTGGAGGGCGAGGGCCTTCGTGTCCACATTGCAAGCAAGGGTGAAGAAACCACAAGGGGTTTCCCCGTTTTGTTTATGCTACGTCCCAGGGCTCTCAGAGCGAGTATCCAATCAGCAGTGGCACCATGGATACGGAACCAATGTCGGCAGCCGTGCCTGGTGGCTAGGAAAACAGAGATGGCGACGTACAGGCTCGGTGCACTGGGCTGGCACTTCTGGGTGTTTCCTCATTCCCTCCCACAACCTCAGGTTGGGCAAATTCTGATAACATCTTCCTTTTCAAGGGGAAAAAGATGAGGCTGGACAGGCTTACATTCGAACCCTTCCGGATGCCTGGGTCAGATTCCATATCAGCTCATCATGGGTCTGGCATTGGGAGTTTTATAGCTCCCTGGATGAGTCCAATCTAGGCCAAGGTGAGGATCAAGGTCAAGTAATTAACCCAGTTCTGCAGCCAGACCTTGATAAGCCAGGTGAGGACGGGGAGCAACCCAGTCCAGCCCCACAATCTTTGCCCCTGCTGACTGCTGGCTGCCACCCTCCCTGGGGTTTTAAGGGAGGACTCAGCAGCAGTAGCCTCGTACCTCTTCCTCCCTCTACAGAGAGCAGAGTGAGCTAGCCACCCTGGCAGGCCTGTGCAGCGCTACCCAGTCACTGGGTACAAACGGAACAAGCCCTGTGTTCCCAGAGATGCTAGCTAGCCGAGTTAATTCCACATCTGTATTCCACCATTTGTATTTATTTTCATTTGAGCAGTGGTAATGAGGAGAGGAGGGTGATTTGACCTCCACTCCCATCAGTTTGCTTAAATTGTCACACTCAAACAAGAGACAACTGGCACAAAATAGGAGTCACTTGTACTCAGTCCTACATCACCAAACGAAGGCTCAATACCGTAATACCTGTAATACTGACCGGCAGCCCTCTCCCAGAAGTGGACCCTACACGCTGGCCAGCACCCTGAGCCCAGCTGCCTGACAGACCCCTGGCCCCTAGGGGAAGGTGCCTTGCCTCAATCAGCCCTTTACCAGCTGTTCCTCTGCCTGTAACAGCCCTTCCTTCTGCTCAGCACCCTGGAGCTCCTGTCTGTGAGATGGGTGCTGCTGGCCCAGCAATGGCTCCATGAAGCCGGTAAGATCTTTAAAATGTGCCCATTTGACTTTTGTTCTTTAACAACCTACACAGTTGAGATTGTCTCCATCTCCAGGAAAGCGTGAACAGAAGCATCGTTGGAAACGTTTGTGTTGATATAAATGTAAATGAAGTGGTGTGTATAGTATAACCCAGTTTTGAATGGAGTGCCCATAGCCCGGCCCGCCATCCTTCAAACAAATCGTGACCCGAGCCTGGCTAGATCTCTGCAGCCCGCTCCTGCCCGCCTGGCCAGCTCACACCCCTGGCCCAGCACCGAGAACATCGCAGGGGCCTGGGGTCCCAGCCAGCTCACCTGTAGCAGCAGCAGCGACAGCAGCAGCTTGAGGAGCAGCAGGGAGGCGGGGGCTCTGGAGCTCATGGCAGCAGGGGATGCAGAGACGCCTGATCCTGAGCCTCTGGTGAGCAAGTCCTCCCGGGCTGTGGTCTCACCCAGCCAGGTCCGGTCCTCCCAGCAGAGCCTTCTCCCCAGTCACTGGATCACTGGGTCCCAGCCACTCTCTCATCCCAGTCATCTCAGACCTACCCTCCCAGTCCCTGGCCACTCTTGTTGTTTCAGGGTGGGGCTGGCTGAGCCTTGACCTCATAAGAAACAAGCAAACTTCCTAGGAAGGGTGTGGAGGAGAATGAAATTGCCATAGTCACAGGACAACACCGATGGACCTGCCCGGGATGAGGACTCGGTCAGAGAAACTGAAACCAGCATCTCGGGGAACGTGGGGCTTTGTTTCTTTGTTAGTGTTAAATTTCCAAGTCCAATGCCCCGCAATTGACCTCTTTCCTGTAGCAGGATATTTTAAAGACTAATTCCCATAACCCCTCTCCTTTGTAACAAAAGAACTTCAAGAAAGAATAACTTTATTTAGAGGAGAAAAAACAGAAAGGACAAGACAAGGAGAGAGAGAGAGAGAGAAAGTATTTTTCTTTCCTGAGGCACTGACCAGCTTCATCCTAACCATGTTTCAGGGCTCTGGGGCTTACATGCATTTTCTATCAAAATCTTTTTTAAGCTTAGAGGTATCTGCCTTTCAGAGTTTGGGATTAGAAAGGGAGGGAGGAGAGATGGGAAAGAGACTCCCTGTGGGAGGGCCCTGTACCAACCCGAGTTCTTGCGTCTTGCATTGGAATTCTGGAAAACAGGAGAGTTGGGGATTCTACTGCATCGCCACTTAAGTTTGCAGTGGCCAAGCTTAAAACAAAACCTGAGATCCATTCACCCTGATCATCTTAGCATACTACCCTGTTATCACATTGTCTCATTTAAAATAGCAAACAGTTCATTAGCAGGTGAAGCAGTAGGTAAATTCTTCTACTATACATCCTTAACTCTGTGAGGTGCTGCCAAATGCTGCAATTTGAATAGTTTATTATCATAGTACAAATCAATAGCTTATTATGTTTTTAAATTTCTTTATTGATTAAGGTATTATATATGTGTCCTTATCCCCCCATTACTCCCATCCCCCCCACTCATGTCCTCATCCCCCCACCCCCCTCATGTCTCTGTCCATTGGTCAGGCTTATATCCATGCATACAAGTCCTTTGGTTGATCTCCCCCCCTTACCTCCGCCCTCCCTTACCTTCCCTCTGAGGTTTGATGGTCTGATCAATGCTTCTCTGTCTCTGGAACTGTTTTTCTTCATCAGTTTATGTTCATTATATTCCACAGATGAGTGAGATCATGTGATATTTATCCTTCTCTGACTAGCTTATTTCACTTAGCATAATGCTCTCCAGATCCATCCATGCTGTTGCAAATGGTAAGAACTCCTTTTTTATAGCAGCATAGTATTCCATTGTGTATATGTACCACTGTTTTCTAATCCACTCATCTGCTGATGGGCATTTGGGCTATATCCAAATCTTAGCTATGTCGTTTTGTTGAATAATGAACTTACAGAAAGAGAGACTAAAAAAGCAATGCCATTTACCATCACACCAAAAAAAAAATTAAGATACCTAGGAATAAACTTAACTAAGGAGGTAAAAGACCTATACCTGGAAAACTACAGGACACTGAAAAAAAGAGATAGAGAAAGACATAAATAGATAGAAGAACCGTGTTCATGGACTGGTAGAAACATCATCAAAATGTCCATACTACCCAAAGCAATCTATAAATTCAATGCACTCCCCATTAAAATACCAATGGTATATTTCACAGACCTAGAATGAACTTTCCAAAAATTCATCTGGAATTTAAAAAGATCCCAAATAGCAATAGCAATCCTGAAAAAGAAGAATAAAGTAGGTGGGAATCTCAATATCAGATATTAAGTTGTATTACAAAGCCACTATTCTCAAAACTGCCTGAAACAAAACCTGAGATCCATTCACCCTGATACTGGCACAAGAACAGACACATAGATCAATGGAATAGAATAGAGAACCCAGAAATTGACCCAAACCACTATGCCTAATTAATAGCTTATTACTGAAAAGAGTAACCAATGCTATTTTAAGGCCTGTGAATATTCCCTATGCATAAAGAAAAAAAGACAAATAATTACTGAATTGATGACCTTCTGCTTATTTTAAAGTGGATATTTTATTCCATGGCAATTTATTAGAAATTTTGATTGAGAATCGCTGATTCAGAATGTATAGATCAGGCAAGCTAAGCTATGTTGAATGTATGTGTGGGAATACGGACACAGATTGGAATGATTATGAGGATGGTAATACTGAGCAAGAGAGACTGGGTGTTAATTCCAGAGATGGGGGCCCTGAGGGATGCTAGGAGAATTCTACTTTATGTTTGCTAGAAGTGGAAGGAAATTGGTATATTAAAAACAACCAAGCCCAGCCAGTGTGGCTCAGTGCTTGAGCATCGACCTATGAACCAGGAGGTCAGGGCACATGCCTGGGTTGCAGGTTCAATCCCCAATGTAGGGCATACAGGAGGCAGCTAATCAATAATTATATCATATCATTGATATTACTATCTCTCTCTCTTCCTTCCTCTCTGCAATCAATAAAAATTTTAAAAATAATAATTTTTTAAAAAACAACAAATTGCCCTGGCCTGTTTTTCTCAGTGGTTATCACATCGGCCCACAGACTGAAGGGTCCAGGGTTTGATTCTGGTCAAGGGCAATTACCTTGGTTGCAGGCTCAATCCCCAGCCCAGGTTGGGCATGTGCAGGAGGCAGCCAATCAATGTGTCCCTCTCACATTGATGCTCCTCTCTCTCGGTCTCTCCCAATCTCTTCCACTCTCTCTAAAGATCAATGGAAAAATATCCTCAGGTGAGGATTAACAACAAAAATAACAAACAAAAAGCCCCACCAAATTTTCAACATCATCAAACAGCTAAAAATAACTAAGCAAGAAGCAGTTTCCCATAAGCATCCCTTCTCAGTTAGGCTGTGACCCCTCCGATGTGACTCTGGGCTTCCCCGGCCCCACTCTCAGATGAGAGAGGACTGGAGGAGACCAAGGTTCCCTTTCTGCCCTGAGCACCTGCGATTCCAATGAAGCTGCCTCCTGTTCAGTCCGCAGAGGTGCAGTAGTGCACGGCGGCCACCAGGTGGCGGCGACCCGCTCAGTGAGCTGATGGTGGAGCCAGGCTGCTGGTAGACAGACCTCCAGACTCCCCTTCCCGGCTTGAGTGGCAAGGGGTGCCCTGCCCACCGCAAGTTCTCTGTGGGGCTTTTTTTGTGATGGCAAACGTGTCGGGCTCAGAAAGGGTGAGTTTTGTTCTGATTTATCCATGTTGACCAAGGTTCTCCCAAACAGCAGGGACTAGCTGACTGTTTTTCAGGACTGTTAGTAACACAACGGGCACAGGTTCATTTGCCATCTTTTCAGGGGGAAACGTGTTTCCTGGAAAGTAGGGGGCTTAGAATGAAGAAGCATTAAAGACATACTAAAAAGGAACACACCAGACTCCTCAGGACTCCCCATAATATGGCAGCAGGATCCTGTACCCCAAACCTGCATGGAGCCTGGAGCCCAGCCTCCCTTCTCCCACCACCACCTGGGGAGGGCCTGGAGGGCAAAGGGCGCTGCCTCCTGGCAGCAAGGGCTGCCCTCCACCCCCGCACTGGGGATGCGTGGCAACTTCCTTTCGGGGAGGGGGGGGGGGGCTGTGACTGGACGAGAACCTCCAGGGACCCTGTTAAGAAGGGGAGCAGCCAGGCTGTGGACCTACCACCAGGCTGCCTGGACCCTGCCCAGCTGAAGGCGGGGTGGGGGAGGGGAAGAGAAGGGGAGGGAGAAGGGCAGTGGGACCACAGATAGGATGACAGGGAAGAGGCCCGCGTGCCCTCCTGCCTGGCGAGGAGACACCACTCTCATGGGTCTCAGCTACAAGGCAAAGAACATCGTGGCTGGTGCCTTCTCTGCCTGGGAGGGGTGTCAGAGGGCATGGGTACTGGGGGGCCTGAGGAGGTGGGAAGTCCAGGTCCAAATCTGGGCGCCTGTGTCCCACGTGATTGCCACAATGGCCTCCTCAGAGTGGCCTATTACAAGGGCAATTCAATTTTCCAGAATTTCTTTCTTCTTCCTTTCGTTCTTTCTTTCTCACTCCTTCCTTCCTTCCTTCCTTCCTTCATTCTTTCCTTCCTGCCTTTTCTTTCTTTTTCTTCCTTTCTTCCTTCTCTTCCCTTCCCTTCCTTTCCTTCCCTTCTAACTCTCTCCTCCCCTCTTCCTTCCCTTCTCTTCCCTTCCCTTCCCTTCCCTTCCCTTCCCTTCCCTTCCCTTCCCTTCCCTTCCCTTCCCTTCCCTTCCCTTCCCTTCCCTTCCTTTCCCTTCCCTTTCCTTCTTCCCTTCCTTCCTTCCTTCCTTCCTTCCTTCCTTCCTTCCTTCCTTCCCTCCTTCCTTCCTTCCTTCCTTCCTTCCTTCCTTCCTTCCTTCCTCCTGGCCCCTCCAGGAAGGGAGCCAGGGAGGGAGCGGGGTGTCCTGGTGGCACAGCCACGCCCTCTCATCCTTACCTAGGACCTGGGACAGCAGCCTGGGAGGAAGGGGAAGGGATTTAAATTGGGCTGGCAGGATATTTTAACCAGGATGGTTTCCCAGCAGATGTAAAGGCCTGGGAACCGCCGATGGGACAGAGGGTGGGAGTATCTGGTGGAAACCCAAATTAGGGAAATTAAATGGCTCATGGTCAGATCTCCCCTGGGTGGAGACCTCTCATGTATGTCTACTGAAAACTCACCTCGGGTTACCTCGGAGATCCATTCCTACAGCATGACATAATGCGATTTTCACTGTAAGTCGGAACCCACCTCCATAAGGACCTACGTCACTCACATGGAGCACATACACAGCAGTAATGAAGTGATACAGTAAAAATTTTTAAAAGAAAGATAACAATGCCTGATATTTACTTGTGGTAAATAAATTTTAAAAAAAGATAAACCACATATGTACAAATGTCAAAAATTTTTTATAAATACTGTAAATGGGAGATGGCGATGTAACCACAAAAAGACGTATGTTGAGTTCGACATAACCCGAGGACTGCCGGTAACCCTGAAGTTCCAGTCTTCATAGCCACAAGAGTGAGGGGTCATTGTGAGAAATGAGCAAAGGAAGAGAAACCTGGGGGAGGGGGGCGGGGGAGGCTGTGCCAGCCGGAGGAGGGAGGTGGGGCCACAAGCGGCCCTGCCACACCAGGGGAGGCCCTGAGGAACCAGAGGTGGGTGGGTGGACAGACAGACAGACAGGCTGAGATAGCCAGCATGTGGATACTCACCATGCAATTCTTTCAACTCCTCTGCATGTTTGAAACATTTTATAACAAACTAGTGGCCCGGTGCATGATTCATGCATGGGGGAGGAATGTTCCTCAGCCTGGCCTGCACCCTCTCCAATCTGGGGCCCCTCGAAGGATGTCCTACTGCCAGTTTACAGGGATCAGACCTAAACCAGCAGTCAGACATCCCTCTCGAAATACAGGACTGTCCCCCACCACCAGCCTGCTTACTCCCAAATGCCCCTCCAATAACCTGCTTACCCCCAACTGCTCCCCCTGCTGGTGTGCTCACCCCCACTTTTCCTCCCCACTGGCCTGCTTACCCCCAACTGTCCGCATGCTGGCCTGCTCACTCCAAACAGCCCCCCCCGTCCTGATCACCTTCAACTGACCCCCAGTGACGACCTGCTTGCCCCCAACTGGTCCCTCTGCTGGTCTGCCTACCCCCAATGGCTCTGCCCCCCACCAGCCTGACCACCTCTCTTGGTCTCTAACCACCTCTACCTCGGCCCCACCATATGGCTTTGTCCAGAAGGTCTCCTGGAAGGTCTCCCAGACTAATTAGTATATTACTCTTTTATTAATATAGATAGAGGCCTGGTACATGGGTGAGAGCCGGCTGGTTTGCCCTGAAGGGTGCCCCAGATCAGGTTGGAGGTTCCCTTGGGGGGGAGGGCGGCCTGGGCAAGAGGCCTGTGGTGGTTTGCAGGCTGGTCACGCCCCTCTGGTTACCCAAGCTCCTAGCCCCTGCTTTTTTTCTTTGTTTTTTTTCAGCACCTCCTTAAGTGGAGGCCAGGGCTGGCTGCAAGCAGGTATCTGAGATTTATTTATCTTCTATAATTAAAATTTTGTAGCCTTGAGCAGAGGCCAGGGCAGGCCAGAGCAGGCCAGGGCAGGCAGGAAGCTTGGCTTCCTCCATCACCGGAGCCAACTCAAGCCTCCTGCTTGCTCCAACTCTGTGGCCTCTGCCATCTTGGTTGGGTTAATTTGCATACTCGCTCCTGTTTGGCTGGTGGTCGTGGCTTGTATGCAGAGCGGAGGTACAATCAATTTTCATGTTTCTCTTTTATTAGATAGAATGTTGGGGAAATGAGAAAAGTGGACCAGCGGCAAGAACGCAAGTCACTGCTGACCGAGGTGCCCGCTCTCTGGCATGTCAGAACTGAAGGCCATTGACTCAGGTGACAAGGAAATGACTCCTCTTATCTCCAGGCCTGTTTTCAGTGACTCAAACATTCTGTCTCATCTGATGCTTCAGTGGCCCACTGATCAGATAGTGTGGTTCCTTATGGCTTGGTATTTTGAGTCAGCCACCAAGAGTTGGCCAGAAATTGTTCTATAAGAAATTTTAATCTTTTTTAAAAAAGATTTTTTATTGATTTTTAGAATGAGAAAGGAGAGGGAGGGAGAGAAAGAAACATTAAAACACCGATGTGAAAGCAGAACATTAACATCACTCGGCTGCCTTCTGTGCGCTCCCCACCAGGGATCCAGCCACATCCCAGGCAAGCGCTGACTGAGAATGGAACTGGCAACCCTCCAGTGCAAGGGCAACACCCAACCAACTGAGCCACCCCAGCAGGGGCAAGACTTTAGTCTCTTGACCCTATTAATTCAACTAATTGTTATAAGTGAGCAATTAGGGGGGAAATGCTGCCAAAAATGACAGATTGGTATGCTGTTCACTTTTTGCAGGTGTGGTATAAGGCTAATAACATTGATAATAGAATTACCAACCTCATTCCTCAGTCTTTCGTGTATCTGAATGGTTTTGTGCTGTTTTAAGGAAGGAGAGGGAAGATACAGAGAAAAAGAGAGATGTGAGGCTATTTCGGTGTCTGCTCCCACACCTAGGCCATCCTGTGGCGGTAGATCATCCGCCTCCTGTGGCTACAGCCCCTCGGTCAGCAGGGGCACCACTTATCCCTGTGTGTGAGACTGCGAGGCCAGAGGGAGAGCAGGCAGCATCAGGCAGAGTCCCTTCGGTGGAGCTGGCAGCCTGGTTCAGCCCAAATGACTGTGGCATGAGGAACAGACTTCATTTTCCTGAACTAGCCTGGGGCGCACGCCTCTGAAGCTTCCAGGGCCGCAGCGATGCCTGGAGCTATAGGAATCCCCTTAGATAACCTCTGGGAGGACTCAGAGAAGAACACTCATGAGTCAGGCCCCCTGGCACCACCATCCGGGCCCCTGACACCACCATCCAGGCCGCTGGGACCACCATCCAGGCCCCTGGGACCACCATCCAGGCCAGTGGACACCTGGTCTTTAAAAATAAAAGTGTGAATGTTAAGGAAGATGGTGTACATGAGAACCCTCCACTCAATAGCACTCACTGCAGCAGTTTGTCAGAGTGCCCTGTTCTGAACTCGGGCCAGCGGATGCCTCGGGCGGGAGAAAATAGCACAGACAAGTGAGGCTGTGGGGGCGGGTGAGCGTGACACGCTGTCAAAGCAGTGGGCCCAAACTTGCAGACGCTGAAGTGCCAGAGAAGAGGTTTCTGGACCTTCTGGCCAGGACCCTGTGAGACTGCACTTAGATTCTGCAGGGATGGACAACCCTTCCTTGGGGGAGGAGGTGGCTTTTCCTCTGCCTCTGGGTCGTTGGCTGAGAGCCGCACCCTGTCATAAAAGCCAGGTGAGCAGGGAAGAGCAAACAGGAGTTAATCACATGTGTGCTCTGTGCACCCGGGAGAGACCCAGGCCCTGAGGAGCCGGAAGTGGCCCGGCTCCACCTGGAGAAATAGGGAGACTTGTTGCTTTTATGAATTTGGAACAGAGGTAAAACAAGGCGTTGTGGTGAGGCAAGAGAAAGGTAAGAATTCTTTAAAATAAAATCTGTGTGGAAGCCTCCTGTCGCAGCTCCTCAGCCCTGCTGGTACGGATGCTACTTTCTTTCTGGGACAGGGGAGGCCTTCCATATAGTTTTCATCCGCTTCTCAGAAAAAGAAAGGTAGAAGTTCTTGCATTTACTGCTTTTCAGATGCCTTTACCTGAACACAGTCACTACGCCCGTGTGGCGAATGGACGTGGCCGTATGTTCTGAACTGCCTCCCCCTCGCGGAGCCGAGCCGAGCCGGAGCCGGGCTCACAGCCTGAGCGGTGCAGCATGAGACTGAGCTGAAGAGAGGCTGCAGGTACACATGCAGCCTCCATTTCCTCTGGAATATTGCTCACATGGGAAGAGCTATAGTCATGACTGTCTCACTTTTAATTGATTTATTTTTTTTTATTTTTTACAGAGAGGAAGGGAGAGGGATAGTTAGAAACTATCAATGAGAGAGAAACATCCATCAGCTGCTTCTGGCACCCCCCCCCCCCCACTGGGGATGTGCCAGCATCCAAGGTACATGCCCTTGACCGGAATCGAACCTGGGACCTTTCGGTCCGAAGGCCGATGCTCTATCCATTGAGCCAAACAGGTTTAGGCTGTCCCACTTTTAAAATCCACATATCCTTCCCAGTGTGCTCAAGTTAATTTCTTAGCACGGGCTCTCTGGGGGGGTTTTAGAAGCTGGTGGTTTGTGTTGTGTGTAACCTCACTGAACATTGCTCTGTGCACATGAGAGTCTGTGATGCTAAAGCAACCAGAGGAGGCGGCGCTGACTGAGGGGTCCCAGACCTGGACAGCCTAGTGAGCACCCCAGAACGCAGTCCAGGCAACTCCCACCATCGCCTGCAGGAGCAGCGGGTAGCCCATCCGTCACAGGCAGCCAACAATGCTTCCCAACAAGGCAGCCGCAGGAGCTGCCTCCAGTCATGGACTTTCCCGTCTCTATGAAATCCTGGCCCAGCTCCTATCTGAGGAGGGCTCCTAACCACTTGGGTTTGGTGCTGCCTGATTTGAACCAATTTTTGCTCAACTTAAACTTTTTAATATCCCTCAGTTTGACTTTTAACAGTGGTATGGGGTGTTCAGCACCTGCTGGCACTGAACAGCCATTTAATTCTCTGATGCAGTGTGACACTAAATGAAGAACATGCTCTGGGCTGAAGCCACACAGCCCCTTTCTAGCCCGTTTCATTTTGGTTACAATCAAAATCTTTTCCTTTGATTAGAAGGCATTAACAGAACAAATTCAGTGCTATTGAACAGGTTTAATCGCCACCTTGTGGAGAATAAAATAGCAACATCCAATAATAAAATCTACCATTTTCTATACACACTAATGATTTAAAACCTTTAATACGGTAAGTTTTCAAACCACCAAAAACAGGTTTGTTTGTTTTTTTTTAATCATGGTTAAAAACAAGACAACAGGTCTAAAAAGGAGTTGCTCTTGCTAAGTCCGACTTCATTAAAATGACATAGTTTCTGCTTCCCTAAAATGGCATCTTCGATCAGCCAATCAGGAGTCGCCTGATCAGCACAGGCAGGTCATCTGCCCAACAGACCCCTGTGGGTGAGCTGGCAACCACCAACCACCCAGCTGCGCAGTGTAACTCCCTGTTCCCGCCCCTCCTGCCTACAAGCCTTTCCTTCCACACAGCTCCTCGGAGCTCCCTTCCAGCTGCGGGAAGGGATGTTACCCAATTCATGAATCATTGAGTGAAGCCAATAAGGTTCTTAAAAATTACTCGGTTGAATTTTGCTTAATTCCCCCAAAGCTATGAGCAGCCACTATCTGGTAGACTCAGAAGCATACATCTCATTGTCAGAGGCGAGCTGAGAAGAGGAGCAAAGGGCCCCTCATGAGGACTGGTATGGTAGCTGTTCAAAACTGCCCACCCCACCCGGTCGCATGGCTTCCTGATTGAGTGTCATCCTATGAACCAGGAGGTCACGGCTCATTCCTGGTCAGGATACATGCCCGGGTTGTGGGCTTTTTCCCCAGGATGGGGCGTGCAGGAGGCAGCCAACCGATGTTTCTCTCATTGAAATGCATAGCCTTGCTGCTGCTTCATGTTAGAAAGGAGCTGGGCCAGCATTTCCTCCTCAGCATCTCTGTTGTAGCCCAGGAGAGAGAAGACAGACCCTGCAGGAAAACTGCATTGAGAGCAAAGCAAACCATCTCAGAAGAGTCCAGACAGGGTTTTTCTACTGTCCACTAATCTTGGGGAAAGGAAAAATGCAGATTCACAGAGATGCAGTGTATCTGTTTTATTGTGTACAAAAGCAAGCACACAATAATGATCCTAACAGCAAATAGCAAACATGCTGAATGTTTTCAGGCTGTTTGGAATGGTGCTCTGTCCATGCCATGAATAAATAATACTTCTCTGTTACCTGAAATACAGTACCACCAAGGGGTTTATATTTTTATGTAGCTGATCAAGTAAGTGAGCATAAAGGAAAGCATACATGGGCAATATTTATTTTGTGTGGAAGGTAGAAAGTCTTACGTCTTTTTAGAAAGTAAGAGACCTGGGGACCTCTCCGAACACCTTCCTGCAGCTACCATAAGCTCACAATAGCCTCTCCGCATCTTTTTGCCTTCATTCCCAATGTCACCCAACTTTACTGACTAAACCTTCAGCCAATTTAGTCAGTAAAGTTTTGAGAAACCATTTAAATGTAAACAATTGTAGATAATACTGGAATATTTGTGTAGTTCATTTTTATGTTTTTAAAACTCCCCACTGACTGACTCTAAGCCCAAGTCATTCTTCTTAAACTATCTCAACTTTTTGGTTACTTTGTTTCCCTTTGGGTTATTTTAATTTGTTTAAATGCAACTTGTATGTAAACAACTCCCCAGCTATGAGAGGCACTTCTGAGAAACATATGACTATTTACTAGGAAACTCAGTGGCTTAGACTTGAACTGAATGAGCTCACACTTCCACTTTTCCATGTCACTAGCTTGAAGACCACTGCAGGTCATTCATCTGTGGCATTTGGTGCATTCAGACGTGTTAGATCTGTGGTCAGAAATCATAAAACCAGCTGGTGAGGCTCAGTGGGTGAGCACTGACCCATGGGCCAGGAGGTTGCTGGTTCAGTTCCCAGTCTGGGGACTTGCCCAGGTTGTAGGCTCCATTCTCAGTGAGTGGCACGCAGAAGGCAGCCAGCCAATGCTTCTCTCATGTTGATATTTCCATCTCTCTATCCTTCTCCCTTCCTCTCTCTCTAAAAATCAATAAGTACATATTTTTTAAAAAAGAAACCATAGCACCAGAAGTGTGCTCATGTTCGCTAATCACCTGCATTAGGAGCTCTGACCCCATCGCAACAATAATGATTAAAATAAACCATCAGCCTGAGGCAAAAGGGGAAGCAAGCAAAACCACTTTTTCAGTCTTTAAAAACTGTCCTGTCATGTGACATCATGGCTGCTCTCCAAATTAAGTAACCACCTTCAATTCACAGAACAAATGTAATATCCGCGGTGTTACCTCTAAGTTTCTTAAGTGTCATGGAGCTCAGCTCAGACCGAAGGAGCCAGCAAAGTGAAGGTTGGCCTCCCCCTGTAGGTGCCCCGAGAGCACCCACATGGATGGACACCATGCCAGGCTAGGCCGCAACTCTGCGTGAACTCTTCCATGTTAGCATCAGGAGCACACATGTATGTATCATGGGCTTCAAAGATTTATTGGCCAGAAACTCCTAAAGAGCTGGGTAAAAACATGGCCGAGAAGGAAGCATCAGAGCATGCCGGCGTGTTTAAAGGACCCCTACTTACCGCGCTCACAAGGAGCAGGGCAGCCAGTGGGGCGGGGGATGCACTCGGGAAGCCCAGAAAGAAAAGAAGAGTCTCTATGTTTTCAAACACAGCACTTAGCCTGGGACAAAAGGACACTTTAGTGAGAACTGGGGAAGTAATGCATACGGAATATCCAGCTTCTGTCTGTATAAAACGGTGTAAGATCTCAGGGTAAGAGCTTACCTTCTCTGGGGAGTGAGGGATGGGAGGAGAGGAGGTAAAGAATGTCAGAGAGGATCTGGAAATATGTAAAAATAAAGACTGGGAAGAAAAAGACTACCATAAAAATTTTATCTGTTATTTAGTATGATTGAAATCAGATTTAAAACAGGATCTTAATATTTAACATTTGCCTCTTATTTTAATTATGTGTATCTTGACCTTATACTGTTAACTTAGAAAACACCTTGGCTGACATTGACTGCTGAGGGAAAAGTCTGCAAACTATTAGGTATTTTCAAATGAGAGAGCAACGTTTTTCATCTGCCCCAAAGGTGAAAACGTAGAAACATGTAAACAGAATACTCTTTTAAAGGGTTAACATCAGCTACTCTCATTAAACATACCCACACAGTATTAGACTAAGTGAAATAAGCCAGTCAGAGAAAGACAAGTACCATATGATCTCACTCATATGTGGGATCTAATGAGCAAGATAAACTGGCAAACAAAATAGAAACAGAGGCATGGATACATGGAGCAGACTGACAGCTGTCAGAGGGGAGGAGAAGGGAGGACTAGATAAAAGAAGGTGAAGGGCTTAGCCAAAAAACACATATGCATAACTCAGAGACACAGATAACAGCGTGGTGATGGCCAGAGGGAGGGGGGGGGGGACAGGGCAGAAATGGGCAAAAGATGAAGGGAATGGGGACATCTGTAATCGTGTCAACAATAAAAATAAAGGTAAGTTTAAAAACATACTGTACAGCAAAAAGTAGTCAAACAAAGGTTTGAGAGCTATTCCCAGGAACATCAGCAGAACAGCACAGCACAGCCCCAGGGACACGTGGATGCAAGCAGAAAGCCTCGGGAGTCAGCAGCCACGGTGGCAGCAAGGCTGCCAGGAGGGCATGCAGGACCTTCACCCCCACTACTGCCCACTCTGCCCCCACCTGAGCAAGGTTCTGAAATCCCACTCTTGCGAACTAAAAAGATCATTACTCTGACGTCAGACAGCAGGATCTGGGCCCCAAATCAGTACTGTAATAGCTGTTACATTCCAACTGGTTCCATGCGTTTCCAGCTCATAGGCCCTTTGCCAACAAACCCTATCCCATGGCGCCCTTCAGGGTTGGAGTGCCACATAGTCCATGCTGGCCCTCCAAACAGCAGGTCACGCTCAACCACTGACCTCCCACGCACTTTAAAGAACACAAATTTAAGATGTTGTTTTTTTAAAACCAACTTCCGGGAAAATGTATGAAAACACTAGATTCTGTGATCTCTGTATAGCAGGTGGCTTTGTAATAAATGATTTTGCTCAAAATCCATGCTCCCCAATTGACAAGGAGCCAGAACTTCTAGGGCTGAATCGGACAGAGCTTCTGCTTGGCAGGCTCATGATGGGGACAAAAGAGAGAGCCCTGACCATTTTGGACACTAGCGTTGGGCACTACCATCTAGGACGCTGATGCCGGGCAGTGTTGGACTGTGGGCACTGTTCTCATGAAGGGAAAGTGCAGCTCAACATCTAGTTCTGCTCTCCACAGCCGCCCACCGGCTCCGTCACTTCTCCCCGGGGGGGTGTCACTTCGCTCCTTGCCATGG
This sequence comes from Vespertilio murinus, assembly GCA_963924515.1. Lineage (NCBI taxonomy): Eukaryota > Metazoa > Chordata > Mammalia > Chiroptera > Vespertilionidae > Vespertilio > Vespertilio murinus. The sequence continues at coordinate 87,291,345 of OZ004709.1, read as the reverse complement.
CACAGACCTGGGTCAGTTCTATCCAATGGCTATCATTTGCTTAAGACTATCGACATGAAGAAAGGCTTCCCAAGATCCCTTGTGTGGAAACACGCTGGTGGGGGTACTGAAGAGCCAGGCAGCCCTGACCTGGCAGTCATACTGTTTCTTCACATTCACATCCTGCCACTCTAGGGGGGCCTCCATATTCAGGGTTCTTCGGGTCTTCGCAGTTCACCATCTAGGATGTTATTTGAATTTGCGTGGGTTCTGCTTTCCTCCGTTCGTTTTGAGTTTTTTCTCACTGGCTAGGGAGGCCTGACCACAGTTATCTGCGTTTCCCTTTTTCTTCGGATTTGCGTGTGCTTGCGTTCTGGAGGCCTTGGGGGGCTCTGCTGCATCCAGGCTCCCGGGGGGCACCGAGCCGCGGAGGTTACTGCTGCTTTCCATCCGGCGGCTGCTGTCGCTGCCCGCCTGGTCCGAGCGTGGCCGAGGGCTCCTGCCGCTCCTCTTCTCCTCGGTCCGGGCGCCCAGGGCAAGCTTCTGAGGGCACAACCTGCTGGGGCCCAGCACAGGCACTTCCGGGAGCTTAGCGGATGTCTCCAACCAGCAATAGGTCGGGTGGCTCTCGCGGGGAGAGCCTTTCTTCCTAGAAAAGCCCGACCGGGGGGCGCCGTCCTGGTGGGGCCTGGATCCAGCGCTGCCCAGGGGCTTGCTTCTCCCTGGGCTCTTCAGAGGCCCCGCGGGCCCGGGCAAGGTCCCGAGTGCAGAGGACAGCCGGGCTTTGGCCACCTTTGTTCTCTCGCCCTGGACAGTCAGGATTTGCAGCCACTCGAGCTGCACCAGCCGCTGCACGTACTTCCCCAAAAGCCCTCCTGTTCGTGGCCAGGCGGCCGGCCTGTGCTCGGTGTTGGCAAGCATAGCCATGTCCCGCAAGTCCCAGGAGTTACAAGGCGGTGGGAGGAAGTCGGGGTAGCAGTATTCCGGTCTGGCGTGGCCCTGGCCTGGTTGAAGGTCAAGGTCAAAACAGACCGGGTCGATTTCCTCTGCTCGCAGATGCAGGTCTGGAGGCGAGCGCGGGGCAGGGGGGACAGGGACGCGCTCCGAGTCCGAGAGGTCGCTGGCACTGTCCTCCTCCGAGTCCTCTTTCATGAGCCTCAGGGACTGGAAGTCCAGCAGCAGCTTGTTCTCTGCGGCCCCCCGACAGCCGGGCCCCAGTGGACTCCTTTCGGCTTTACCTTCTGGGGAAATGCTTCCTCCGAGCTCCTCCCCAGCCAGAGGGGAGATGCAGGGGAGGCTTCCCTTTGGCCTGGAAGGAGCAGGGAGGCCTCCGGACTCACTCTGCCTTCCCCCTGAAGCGTTCTTCCAACGTGGTACTTTATTCCAAGATCGGCCGGCATCCATGCTGCTGTGAGAAACAAAACTGCGATTCTTAGTACCCAGTACTCGGACAGACACTGCCTGCCTGCCCCTCCCCACAGAACCACCTGGCCTGCAGCCTCCGGCCAGGGCTAGGGACCAAAGGCAGGCCTCGCAGCTCCCTGGCAAGCAGGCCTAGTCAATCTACATCCGGTTCTTGAAACGCCATACAACCAACACAGGTGCTACACATGCTTGCACAGATTCTATTTTATATCATTTACCCGCATTTCTTAAGGGGTCAGGTTATTATCCTAGGCCACTGTGTGTACTTTGAAAACCGCTGGTTTGGAAATAATCTGTTGGAAAACTCTCAACCTGTTCTGTTAGTGATGAGCAATGTTTATTAACATTCATGAGGAAAATCCATGGCTTCCTCTTATGTGCCTGTTTTAAATGTAGTGTAAACAAGATGTAAAAGGCATGTTTTATAGAATTTACTAGCTGGTGGGGATTCTGAGCCAACTTATGTCTATAATAATAAAAGTGTAATATGCTAATTAAACCAGACAACCGAATGACCTTCCGGGCATCATTCCAGATGTCCTTCCAGATGAAGCTGCAGTAGCAGGGGCCAAAGCAGAGGCAGTTAGGGGTGATCAGGCAGGCAGGTGAGCAGTTAGGGATGATCAGGCAGCAGGCAGGTGAGCAGTTAGGGGCAATGAGGCAGGCAGGCAAGTGGTTAGGGGTGATCAGGCAGGCAAGCGAGTGGTTTGAGGGGATGAGGTAGGCAGGCAGAGTGGTTAGGGGCAGTCAGGCAGGCAGGCGAGTGGTTAGAGGGGATGAGGCAGACAGGCAGAGGTTAGGGGAGATCGGGCAGAGGCAGAGGGGTTAGGAGCGATCAGGCAGGCAGGCAGGCGAGTGGTTAGGGGTGATCAGGCAGGCAGGCCAGCAGTTAGGAGCCAATGGTCCCATATTGTGAGAGGGCTGTCCGATTGGCAGTTGGACATCCCCCAAGGGGTCCCAATTATGAGAGGTTGCCGGACGGGCTGTGGGAGCCCCCCGAGTACAAGAATTTCATGTACTGAGCCTCTAATCCTATATAATAAAAGGCTAACATGCAAATAGACTGAACAGTGGAACAACGGAACAACCAGTCACTATGGTATGTGCTGACCACCAGCTGATGTGTGCAGAACATGGCAGTGGCAGGATTGGTGGAGCAGGTGAGCAGGGGCACCAGACCAAGGCAGGGCACCGGTCGCTGTCATTGGGGAAAGCCTCTGGTGGTTACTGAAAATTTTTTGCTCCCACACTGCAGTCCTGCCTGCCACTTGCACCTGCTGCCGGCACTAACCCCACTTACATCCACTGCCAGTGCCAGAACCACCACTTACACCCATTGCCAGTGCCCAGTGCCAGCTTGGATTGCTCAGCACCATCAGCATGTGCAAGCAGCAGCTGCCGACCACAATCGCCCCTCAGGGCTTGTCCACCTCCCCTTGCTCCTGAGGAGAGATCTGGGCTGGCAGCCACCTCTCACCCTGCCACTGGTGACGGCCCCACTCACACCCACAGCCGATGCCAGAGTCACCACTCGCACCTGCTGCCAGTGCCCAGTGTCAGGCCCAAATTCTTGGCACCATCAGCAAGTATGAGAGGCAGCTGTTGGCCCTGATCACCCCTGAGGCCTTCTCCACCTCCCTCTGCTCTTGAGGGGCTATCAGGACAGCAACTGCCACTTGCACCCATTGACGGCTCTGGCCCTGCTCACACCCGCTACTGACACTGGCTCCAATCACTTCATGCCTTCAGGGGATGCAAGCAGGGCAGGCACAATCAATGTGTGGGATCGGCAGTGGCGTTGGCAGATGGGACCAGGAGCTGTGGCAGGAGAGGCCGGGTGGGGCCATGTAGGATGGGCCAAGACCTGCCCCTGTGCTTACCACAAGCTCAGGCCCACAGTTCCTTTCAAGGTGCACGAAGTTGTCCACTGGGCCCCTAGTCTTAATATGAAGAAGTATAGCATATACAACCTGTACCTTTAACCAAAAGCTCATTAGCATTTGAATAAGAAACAGGAACTCTGTATTTAAAAAAGAATGGAGTTGCATGGTGTCTTAAGATAGAATAAGAATGAAAAAATGGTTAGCACTGACTGGTCGTGGTGGGTAGAGAAAACTTCTGAACACAGCGTGCTTGGCTAGAAGAGCACCCAATTCTTCCCAGGGTAATTCATTCTGAGGAAGGATCCCATATCCTAATTGACAATATTTTCCTTTCAACTTACTTACCAAGGACATAGCATTTCACTAAGAACAATACTTCTCAGCACCAACATCAGATGGGGGGAGGAGGGGATGGGTGGTGGACATGCACCTAGTCATGTTTAAAGCCACTTGCCCACTCATTTCTGCTAGATAAAAATATAGGTGCATGTTTCTTACCCAAAGACATACTATTTCCTTCCCAACCAACCACACACAGTCAGTCTGGAGGACCAACATAGCACAATTTTACAAGACACAGCAGTTATATGAAAACTGTTTACCTGCTCTTCTGGTGAGATTCACTCACCCTACTCCCTTTCTTGAAAAAATCACAGGGCTGCTCATCATCTAGGGTTGGACGCACTGTCTAAAAAACAGACAAGCAGAAATAAATACCACAAACACACAAGAAACAAGCAAAAACCAGAACAAGTCTAAGATCCTCCACTGGTTACATCACCTTCTCTGTTGTGCTTGAAATATTCTTGCTCAATCTGTTAGATGATGAAAGGTGGGGAGGTGACTTCTTTATTCCTCTTATATTTTGAAAAGACTCTTTACCACTGGATCTATAAGCAACAGAAATCAAGTCAGTAAGTACTTTTTAAATTCATTTTTCAATTATAGTTGACATACAATATTGTATTAGTTTCAGGCATATGACATAGTGATTAGCCATTCATATAACTTATCAATCAAGTGATCAGCCCAAGAAGTCCAGTACCCATCTGACACCAGACATGGTTATTAGGATATTGATTACTATATTCCCTATGCTGTACTTTATATCTCTGGGACCAATTTTAGAACTTGTAGTTTGTACTTCTTAATTTCATCCCCTTTTCACCCATCCCCCCACTCCCTTCCCATATGGCAACTACAATTTGTTCTCTGTATCTACAAGTTTGTTTCTAAAAATATGGAATGCTTCATAAATTTCAAAATTTGCATATGATCCTTGCCCAGGGTCCATGCTAAGCCTCTATGCATCAGTCCACTTGGGGATGTATGCTGCCAAAGCCAGCACAGTCAGTATTTATTGCACATGGTCCTGTATCCAGAGTTGGGTTGGTTTTCACTAGCTTGTTTTTAAAACTTTGTATAGCATTAAAATATTGGTGGGAGAGATTGCCTTATGTTTAAAGTTTAATTTTTTTCTATTTTATTTTCACAGTGGATATTGGATACTGCTATAAATGCTGCAAATGGATTCACACCACACACACACACACACACACACACACACACAGTCTCTTTGGAAATAACACATTGAGGAAATCTGTGAAGCTAAGGTCAGTGTCACTCCAAAGCTCCCATATCCAATCATTCATTCATTCACAAATAATTATAGAAGTGCCTAGAAAATGACAAGATTGTGGCAATATCCCAACTCCCATGGAGCTTAAGCTCTATTGAGGAAGCTCCCTTTCAATTCCCACTAACACATCAACCCATTAAAAGATTATCAATCTGTTAATACAATATCACATCGTCTTATCTCTTTGTGAAAGTCTGTTGACTCAGACCACACAGTGCTGCTATTGCCTCTTATTTTGAATGGCCTAAAGTGCCCTGATTTGAAAGTGAATACTCTAATAACAGCCACCTGCCTGGAAGGAGGTGGGTTATAGAAGGTCTTTATTTTCTTCCTGGAACTTTGCTGTGTTACTTTTCACAAAAAGTATGTATGCCTTTTTTGGTCAGTTTACATGTTTTGGTAATAAAAATCCCATCTGTGTTCTCACAATTAATGAGTTATGCCAAAATCAACAGGCTTGATTGATTTTAGATATACAGGATGTTCTTTATCAAACCTCTTGCATTAGCTTGGTGTTCTTTCTGCTCTGGACAGTAAAGAGGAACCCTCTAGAATTCCTGGCCCCAAACTGCTCCAGACTTCTGCCTTTTTTGCACAAAGTTCAGGAGAAACATACCCACAGGGCCCTGAGGATGCAGAAAATAAGCTCGGGGCTGGTTCAGGCTTGCCTCGGAACAAAGCTAGAAGTCCAAGATTTGGGCTGCAAAAAAATACTTCCGAATAAGGATAGCTGCATAATTCATAACAGGATATTAACTCTGTTCCCACATCTTCCTCTTAGGCTAGGGGCTTGGCTCCTAGAGAGGAACAGCAGCAGGACCGCCCCGCCCCCCAGAAATTGGCTGGCGGTCCCGGGCGGCAAAGCATTGTGGGTGATGTGTGTATGAGACGCTTATCTATACAGCGAGGCTCCCTTGGTCCAGCCGAGGGTCCAGGCAGCAGTGCATATGTACAAAGAGCTGGCCAGCCTAGAGGCTTAGAATGAGGTTGGGGGCCAGCTCCTGCAACCCCTCCTTCCCGGCCACCAGTAACCCATAAACCCAAGGACCCACAGCATGCATTTTCCTGGTCTTTCGTTTGTGCAGACTCGGATCTATGATCTATAGACGCGCGGGCCTGGCAGATGCAGACAGAAATTGATCAGACCTGTTTCTGGATCGCCGAGGACACGTGATGAGGCCGCCAGTCTTCCTTCCCAGGGCCCTAGCGGGGAAGCCGTTCAGCTGTGCGCGGCCGCGGGGGCGCAGCCGGGGAAGGCGCGGCGGCGCGCAGCCCGGCCAGGCTCCCGGGCTGCGCTCGGGACCGCGGGAGCCCGCGCGAGGGCGGAGTCACGAGGGCCGGGCCGGGGCGGGGCGGAGGCTCGCTGGGAAGTTGCACGCAGACAGTTGCAGCCATGTAAGTGAAGTGGCGGACCAGGGAGGTGGGAGGGGCCGCTCCACCAATGCAGCCTTCCTCTAAAACCTTCCAGGAGACAGAGCCACTGCACGCTCCCCGGGTGGCCCCGAAAAGCTTGCTCTGGAGACAACATTCGTCTCTTGGGAAACAAGCTCTGTTTTCGCTGCAACTAACGGAAGACCTGGGAGACGACTCGAGGGGCGAGACGGCAGAGGAGGGGAGGCGCGGCGGGGCCCGGGTTCCCTCGCGTCGCAATTCCAGCGGACACTGGGACCTTCTGAGCACGGCTGAGGACGCCGCCGAGGTATTGGAGGCGGGGTCGGGAGGCTTGCCCCTCTGATTCGTACCCCTATCACCGGGGGCCTGCTGGGCCATGTCCAGAAGCTCGGACCCCGCGGTCATGCCCCGGGGCTTGGGGTCCCGGAAGTCTGCCCCGCGGAGCCTTAGCTGCCTCTCTGACCTGGACGGCAGCGCGACCCCGGAGCAGCGGCCTTGCCGGCCCCACTGGAGCTCGGGTCGCGCGCGGCCGCCGCCATCCGCCCTGTCAGGCTGCGACCCCAGCCTGCGACCCATCATCGTGCGGCGGGCGCACTCGCTGCCCAGCTCTCCTGAGCGCCGCCAGAAGGCCGCGGGCGCCCCTGGCGCTGCGTGCCGGCCTGACTGCAGGCAGCACCGCGTGCGCTTTGCCGACGCCCTGGGCCTGGAGCTGACACAGGTCAAGGTGTTCAACACGGGCGACGATCCCTCGGTGCCCCTGCACGTGCTGTCGCGGCTCGACATCAACTCTGACCTGTGCTGCAGCCGCCAGGACCTGGAGTTCACCCTGCAGTGTCTGGTGCCAGACTTTCCGCCGCCCATCGAGGCGGCCAACTTCGGTGAGCGCCTGGGGCGGCAGCTCGTGTGCCTGGAGCGGGTCACCTGCTCGGACCTGGGCATCAGCGGCACAGTGCGCGTGCGCAACGTGGCCTTCGAGAAGCAGGTGGCGGTGCGCTACACCTTTTCCGACTGGCGCAGCGCACATGAGGCTGTGGCCAGGTGGCGGGGCACCGCGGGTTCGGAGGGCACTGAGGACGTCTTCGCCTTTGGCTTCCCGGTGCCACCCTTCCTGCTGGCGCGAGGCTCCCGCGTGCACTTCGCTGTGCGCTACCGTGTGGCCGGCGCCGAGTACTGGGATAACAACGACGGCCGCGACTACAGCCTCACGTGCCGCGACCACGAGCTGCACCTGCCCCGGGGCGAGTGTGAGGAGAGCTGGATCCACTTCATCTGAGCCTCGGGCCAGGGCCAGGGCGCTGCTGCTCCCTAGCCACACCTGCGGTCACTTCGTAGCGGGGCGCTCACGGCAGAGGCAGCTGCTCTTCCCTGCACTCCGTCCCCACACCTAAATCTGACCTCACGTCCTGCTGCAGGGACCCTGGCAGTGGCCATCTGCCACCTACTTGAAACGTCTGTGTCAGTTGTAAAATGGAGCCTCGGGTGGCCAGAGGCCTAGTGTGTAACAAGCTGGAGACAGTGCGGGTGGGTAGGTGCAGGGGTGTTGGGCGCTCCATAAGGGTGCTGACTGGGTTTCTGGAAAAGGCCTGCATCCTCCGGCTAGGAAGGCCTGACTGCTTTTGCATGTGTCCTTATTGGGTCTTTGTAGGTGTTACTTATTATTGAGATGCTGGGAGCTTGATCCCTAGTGGATGCCTTCCCCAGAGCATTCTGGATCTAATAAGCTAAAAGAGAAACCAGTTTGTGTATGTGTGCCCCAGTGTGACCCCCCCATCATGGTTCCTTGAGGTATTCCTGCCCTGGGACAAGGAAAACTTGAGCTTGCCAATGTTTGTGGACTTTTCACCGTGGAAAACTATTTATAGGCAAGCGATGTATGCCTCATCAGTCATCACCACCATTCCTGGGAATTCAGGCTGCCCGGGGAAGCTGCTTCTCCTGCATCCCAGCTGAGAAAGAGAACATGCTTAGAATGTTAGCAGGACAGCACCCGTGTCTCTTCTCACCTCTCACACTTCTCTTGCACCTACTGATAATTAGGTATCACATGTTATCAGGCAATTCTGTTTAGGGTTGGAACTACTTAACCAGGATAAGAAACTCTGCCTTAAGTTATTAATTTCAGACACATGCCCTTTTCAAATACCTTTTTGATGATCAAGATGATGCTGTCTTCTTAAGCATCGTGAGATCCCAGCACTCATCTTTCAGAAGCCAGGATGTCAAGTGGAATTAGAAAGTTTGTTCAGCACTAGAGGAAAAATAATTCACAAATATTTATACTTCTTAAATGTTTTAAATTGTACTTACATATGCCCAGGTTTTATTTTAAATTGTATTTATATGAATCTGGTTTTATCAGCTACCTGCCAACTTAATTCTTTGTGCTTTCAGATCAGAGAGTTTCTAACATTGTTGGGACTTGTTTCCCAGTTTTAAAATATTAAATGCTTTTCTTTCTTTTTCTTTTTTTAACATCTCCAACCAAGAAGTCAAGGCCATTGTCCCCTACAGAGTGCCACAATGACTTAAAACTCCCAGCAAGGGGCTGGTGATTTCTTTTGGTGCTGAGTGATGGTTTTTATAACAACAGGTGCTAGCTCTCAAGTGTGAAAACCCAGCCAGGGTGGACAAGGCCTTCGACTTGTGAAGTTTAATTATGACACAGTTGAAATCTCTGAGGTAAATTGTGACAGCTGTCACCAATTAATTAACCAAATTTTTAAATGCTTGTTAACATTTGTTAAATTAGTATGTAAAGGGTGAGTTTTGCCTTTTAACCAGTTTGGTTTTTACAATGGCAACTTTTGTGTTTTTAAAATCCCAAGATAAAAATAGGCTTTCTGATCTAGAGGAAGTACTTTCTTATTTAAGAGCACTGAATTTTGATTTAAAGTATCGTGATTAAATTGAACAAGCTTTGGCTATTAGCATTGCTCACTCCATTGACTTGCAAGAGAGAGAAAAGCCTGGTTGCATTTCCTGTTTAACAAACTGTCCAATTAGGTCAGTACGCCTGTGAGGGCTCAGGCTGCTATGTCCTTGACCCCAACCTAGATTGCAAGAAATTATCCAGAGTATTCATGTACGAAGGTTAGAGCTGCCAAATATATTGTATAAAGGCATGTAGACAATCTTATAATCCATGTTAAAATTACTTGGCAAAAGGTTCTAGTCATGGAGTATAAAGTAAATATTATATCTTCAGTATTAAAAGAACCTCGATGTGCCTTTAAAAAAACTAAATATACTTGCCTAGTTGATAAAGTTCAGCTTAACGAGAACTTTCAGACCCTAAAACAGTTATATTGCTTAAATGTTAACATTTTGTAGTGGGTTGTGCAATTGTTGGGTTGTCTCCCCAAATATATTTTAATGTTTATACCTTGAAGCTATTTCACTCAGACCTAAAATTAAATTGTATATGCACAAATTGTTAGCTGGAATGTGTTTTACTTGTACTCTCATTACAAAAACATCTTAGAAACTTCTTGATTGTTTAAATAATTTCATGGTTAAGTCTTATTCTTACCTAAATAGTCAAACTTAGTACCTTGCCAAAAAAAGTTGTTTTTTTGTTTTGTTTTATTGTATGCTAGTACCTCAGTTTCCATAGCACAGTTGTATATGTCTTTGAGAAACTGAAATGCAATATTTTGTGCCAGGTCACATACGAAGAAAACTCTAGGGCAGTGGTCGGCAAACTCATTAGTCAACAGAGCGGCAAACCACAGCTCGAAAGCCGCAGTTTGCCGACCACTGCTAGAGGATTGCAGGGGATGAGACAGTATTGTACTCTTGTGTGTCTGACTCCCCCTGGATTGTGCCTTGCACACAGGGGATGGAAACTAACATTCACTGTGTCCTCTCTTATTTGCCTGCCCACAGTGCTAGGTGCTGTATTTGATTTAATTCTGAAAATTACACTATCTGGTAGATAATATCCCCTCTTTTTTAGTTGAAGACAGTGGATTGCACCTAAAGTCCCACTGCTGGTAAATAGCAAAGTCAGTATTCAAACCTACCCCAGAAACCAATTTTGATATGATTGATAGAAAAGATTTTTCATCTAACACTAATGATCTAAAAACCTATTTAACAACAATTCGAATAAGATTAAAAAGAGTGATTAACTTTTTTCTTCCTTGTGGCAGTATACTGTTTACTAAACAATTCCTATGCTTTTTGTACAAATGAAACAATAAAAGTACTCTAACTTTCCTCCTCTGCTACAAAGTGGCAAATTGAGAAATCAATTTGCTTAAAATTTTGAAGTGTCTACTATATCCATTTCTGCATAGCTTGTGTATTTTACACAAGCATGATTGCTTTTATCTTTTAAATGGATACTTTAAATGGAGACATTGTAAAAAGCCTGGAATATACTGATGCTCCTGCTCAGTAGCACGCACAGAGGGGCTAAGCCTAATTTCCTATAGGCCCTATGGCATAGGGGACGTGGGTTCTGCCTAAGGAAGGAGGCAGCCACTCCTGCTTCTAGGAAACCCAGGCAGAAAACACTCCCACAGATCAGAAGAGGGGCTCGGCAGCCTGGCGGGGCGGGGCCAGCCGGGGCGGGGCCAGCCGGGGCGGGGCTGTCGGGAAGAGGGGGCGTGGCCAGCGGAGTGGGAGGAGACTGACTCCGGAAGTCTGGGCTAAGGCGCGGCCGTGAGGCGTTGAGGTTCGCGGGGACTTGGCCCGTGTGGCTCTGCTGCCCTCTGCCGGCCCGCAGCGTGGGACTCTACAGAGGGCTTGTAACCCATGCATCCCCGCAGGTTCGGCGGGTGCCCCCTAGTCTCTGCGGCCCTGTCTAGCCCTCCCTCCCCGGTGGTTGTGGGGATCGAGGGGCCCTCAGAGGCGTCCGCACCGCGGGAGGAAGGAAGAGACCTGAGAGAAGTGGAAGAGAAGCTGATGCCTTTCTAGCTGCGCATCCCTGAGGGGCAGCCTTCTGGCAAGGACAGCGCCCGGGAGGGGTCAAGGGTCGGGGTTGGGGTCAGAGTCGGGACGCTGCAGTCCACTTACTTGAGGCCCAGAGCCACGCCCACCGCAGCCTCCTGCGGCCTGCGCGCGCAACGGTTACGAGGGGCGGGACCTTCCTGGGCGGTAGCGCTGATTGGACACGGTGTGAACCACACATAGCACTGATTGGACAGGTACTTCCCGCCTTCCGCTGGCCGCCTCAGGCGCTGAGACACGACGCTCTGCGGCCGTTGAGTCCAGACTCCACCCAGACGCCTCCAAGAGCGGCAGGTTGAGCTGGGCCCACCGGCGAGGGGGGAGGGCCTGACAGACCGGACGGTGAAGGGTGAAGGAGGAGCCATTGTGGAAAAGACCAGGCAGGCGCCATGGGGGAGGGGGGGAAGGGAGAGGCGCCATGGAGTCGGAGGGGGCGGAGCACGTTGCGTTGGCTGAGCCTGTCCTCCGAGCCGGCGACGGTCAGGAGACCAGAGGTCAGGGGCGGGTGGGGACGGCAGCCCTCTGTGCCCGTAGGGTGTCTGGGTCGGCTGGCAGGTGTGGTCTATGGTGTCAGGGCGGAGGCCACCGTGGTTCCACGGAGTGGCGGAGCGGGACTGCACGAGGCCCACTGCTGGAAGGACCGCGTGGCCGCCCCAGGCCCGCCCCGCCGGCTCTCAGGGCTCCGCTCCTCTGCTCCGGCTCTCCCGGTCCCTCTCTTAGGCTCTGTTCTGAGGTCCTCTGTATCCGAATAATGATCAGAATAAAATGGATCTGAAGGTTGAGTTGGGGGGGGCGGTTTTATCAATTTCTCTGTTTTATCAGGTAGTGGTGTCCACATTTCAGTCATTAAAGAAGATGGTGGTGCCCCTCCCTCCTGGCTAGGGTCTCACATTAGGGAAATGCTACACGTAGAGGACCGTGTATTGAACTGCTGCTGCTCGCGTTCACCCAGCCTTCGGGGACGGCACGCGCCTCCCGTCTTTGTAAAGCCTGACCCAGTCTCTGCTGCCTGCGCAGTCCGCCTCCACACTGTCTGTCTGCCGCCGCCAGCCCGGGCGCGGAGCCTGCGTGGTGGACGCAAAGCCCCAGGCGCTTCTAGCGATTATTTTATCGGGGCGGCGGCGGCGGCCCCTTGTTCCTTGTTCCAGGTGGTATTTGGTAGGGATATCTAAAATGGTGTGCTCACGACGGAGGAAAGGGAAGTGAGTCACTTGTACTACATTTTTGGCTCCACTGAATCCAGTCTTCCGAGTAGGAGGGGAGGGAGGAGTGCCTGGATTGTTCAGTTTCCTTACGGTTAAAAATATGCCTTTGTGGATGCTAATTAATTTTCCTTTTCCTCGGCTGAGGTCTTGCACAAAAGTAGAATTAGAAACTAAATCAACTTGTTAGCTTTACATGCCTCTTGGCCTTAAGTAATTCTGTGCTATAGCCTTGTCTCAGAGTACTTTGTAAATTACTCTTAACTTCAGATTGTTTCCTCGGTGAGGACCTGTTCCAGAGTTATTGGACCTACGCAGAGTACAAATGGAGGCCTCTAATGTATATTTTAAGTATTTAAACTTTTTAATGAAGTTTTAAAATTGTGAAATAAAATGTTCTAGTCTTCAACCTCACAAATATACCACCATTGCAGCAAAATAGAAAAATATATGTAAAGCTACTTTTATGGCTGACTTAGAAAAACATCAAAGATAACTGAATGTATTTATTATGGCTCTTTGATGATGGACTGTTGAATTTTGGATAAGTAATAAGATAATTATGAATTAACTGCCTAATGTAAAATGTTAAGGTTTAAAAACTACAGAAGGAAATATGTAGGATATCTCTTAGGCATTATAATATGGGAATATTTAAGACATAAAAAGCACAATCATGATATTAAACCTTTACATTTTACATTAGGCAGATGTGAAGTTTTGTATGTCATTATCTCTCTCTTACACAAATAGCTATTTAATATTTTTACATTTAATTCATCTATTATTTCATTACATATTAATTATATCAACATATAATTAAAATTAGTATACTATATTTTTATCAAAATCAGTGAATATGTTATAAGCAAGACTTTTACTTATGTCCTAAGTGACAGTATGATTTAAGGATTAAAACTATGTATTTATTCAAAATACACTAATTTGAGTATATTTTTATCAAAAATATAAAATAAGTATTAAAAGTATTGTTTAAAATTCTCTGAAATATTAAAATTCTTTTAAAATTAAGGTATAATACAATGAATATTAATAAAATTGTTTGAATAACAAATTATTTTTAATACATAAATCTTATTATTTTTATATAAACTTAGTCACTGTTCTAGTGTTTGCTTGCCATCTAACTGCCATTTTAAAGAGTTTGTATCATGTTCATGCAGTTATGTCTAGATTTACATAGATACAAATTAAAGAACAATATGAATTGCTTAGAACTACAAGTGTTCCTCAGTCACTATGTGTAACTTGCAAATATTGTGCACAAAATTGCTAGGTGCTTCTAATGCCACAACTTGGAATACAAAGAGAAGCAAGAAAATGGACATTTAACATTATTAAGAATCAGTTCTTCCATATGCAAGAATCAACTGTAAGCTCTGCCAGGGGAAAGATTGGATTTAATTTCTATATTTTCTCTTACCTGAGAGCACTTAGATTGCTCAAATTATAGCATCATTCTGAAGTATAGACTAACATATCAGTATCAGCACAATCTATATCCTTCTCTGCATTGTTTTAGCCCTTCTCCACCCATTCTGTAAACTTGTTTTTATTATGGAAGATTTTTATCATATACCAAGTAAACAGAATAGTGCAATTGACTACAATTCCCCTCTTTCAGAGGCATGGCCAAGGGAAGTGTTTCTTTGGGATGTGATGGGTGTGAGTTGACAGTTGGAGGTGTTTATGGTTATAGAACTTGCTGAGCCAGTACTAAGTACTGGATTCTGAGTGAGGAGAGAATCCTATGTGCTCCTTAATAACACTATGTGTGTGTGTGTGTGTGTGTGTGTGTGTGTGTAAGAGGAGATATTGATATACAAACATTTCATATCTATTTTCATGATTTGTGCCTCTTACATCTTAGTAACTATTACCATATTATAAAGCCTGAGAGATATCATACTGTATTTTCTTCTGTTATTTTTTAAACCTTTACATTTTACATTAGGCAGTTAATTCATCTAGAGTTTATTTTTGTGAATGGTGGGAGATAGAGGTCTAATTTTATTTTTTCCAAATGGTGAGTTAATTTTCCATTGCCATTTATTAACTAATTTACCTTCCTCCTCTGGTTTGCAAAACCTTACTTATACATGAACTTCCAGTATATGCTTGGATGGTATGCATTTGAATTCTCTTTTATTTGTCTATTTCTATTCCTAATACTGTTTTTTTTTAGTAATTGTGACTTTGTGATATGTTTTAATATCAAATGGGATGAACTTTCCCTTTATTTTTGAATAGTATTTTTGCTGGCTATAGAATTCTAGTTCTTGGGTTTTTTCTTATAATTTATTTTCTTGTAGTGTTTCTGCTTTGACTTTGGTATCATGGTAATGACGCTTCTTTAAATGAGTTTGGAAGTGTTCTTCTTTTCCTTTTCCCCCTCCTTTCTTTTCCCTCGCCCTCCTCCTTTTCCTCCTTTTTCTCCATCTTTTCTTCTCCTTCCTTTCTTCCTTCTTCCTCTTTTCCTCCTCTTCTTCCTCATCCTCTTCTTCCTTCTTCATTTGAGAAGGATTGCTGTAGTTCTTTAAATGTATGGTAGAATTCACCAGTGAAGCCATCTGATCCTGAACTCTTTATTGTTGAAAGGTTTTTGATTACTGATTAAATCTCCTTTTGTAATTGGTCTGTTCAGATTTTCGATTTCTTTAAAATTGATTCAGTATTAGGTTGGATGTTTCCTCCAGCTTTCATTTCTTCTAGGTTGTCCAATTTGTTGGGTTTATCTAATTTTCATTTCATCTGTGTCTAATCTGCCATTTAAACCTATCCCCTTTGTTCTTAACTTAATTATTTTGTTAATTGACTGTTTTGTTTCTAGAATTATTTGGTTTTTCAAATTTTCTGTGCCCTTTCTCCCTCTCACCCATAAGTTTCCAGTTTTCTGCCAAATTTCTCTGTCTTATTTAATAATCTTTTTTTGTTTGTTTGTTAATCATCATGTGAGGATTTTTTCCATTGCTTTTCAAAGAGAGTGGAAGGGAGGAAGAGGGAATGGGCGGGGGGAGAGAAGAAAGAGAGAGAGGCAGACATTGATGTGAAAGAGACACACCAATCATTGCCTCTGGTACATGTTCCAACCAGGGGTATGGGGGTTGGAAGTGAACCCTCAACCCAGGTATGTACCCTTGACCAGGAATAGAACACACAATCCTTTGATGCTTGGTCAAACTCTAACCACTGAGAAACACCATCCAGGGTATTGTTTATTAATGTTTATGTACATAGTATTTACAGTTATTTTAAAGTATTTGTTTAATAACCCTACCATCTAAAGATCCTAAGAGTTTGTTTCTCACCTTATTTTGTTTGTTTGTTTGTTTATTTGTTTGTTTGTTAATCCTCACCTGAGGATATTTTTCCATTCGTTTTTAGAGAGAGTGGACGGGAGAGAGAGAGAGAGAGAGAAAGAGAAACATTGATATGGGAGATTGGTTGCCTTCACACAAGCCCAACCAGGCTCAGGAATTAAGCCTGAAACTGAGGTACATGCCCTTGACCAGAATCAAACCTGGGACCCTTCAATCTGCAGGCTGATGCTCTTACCACTGAGCCAAACTGGCCTAGGGCTGTTTCTTAGCTTTTAATAAATTAACTTAAGTCTATGAATTGCATTTAAATAATTGCTTTGGTTGTGTCCTGTAGGTTTTTATATGTATACTTGTTCTTATGCAGATATTTTGTCATTTCCATCTTTTTATATCCAATGGACTATTCAAATGTATGTATTTTAATTTCCAAATACATAGGAAGTCTGAGGCTACCATTGTACCTAATTTCTACATTTATTTTGCATTGTAAGAATAGTGTATCTATTATGTAGATTTATTTGCATGCTTCTGTTTATTTTTTGCCATGGTGACTTGAAATTTTCTCTTTTTTCTTACTCAGAAACTAGCGGCCCAGTGCACGAAATTCATGCACATTAAAAGGGAATTAATTAGAGGAAATATTTTAATACTTCTGTTCACTTCCCCCAGCCCAGCACTGGGTGGGGAGGCAGCCTCACATCCCAGGCTGGCACAAGTCACCACCCACCGATGCTGCAAGTCCTCGCAAACCCCCCCTCCACACCTGCTGAGCACACAGCCTCCTGCTGTTCAGTCCTTATGATGTCATGGCATGATTACCATTTGCATATTAGACTTTTATTATTATGATGATATCTGGCCCAACTTTTTTTTTTATTATGTGCTATAAGTTCCTGGAAATGTAATCACCCAGCCCAGGAGTCTGAATATTTGCTACATCATGTCAAACTGTCTCCAGAAATGCTGTCCCCTATACCCCTAAGCAGTGTTATCAAGGGTCTGTTTCATCAGACCCTCTCTAGTACTGAATATTGTGATTTTTAAAAAGTTCCAGGTATCTTTCCTTTGCAATTGCTTGATTACCTTTTAAGTTAACTTTTCTCATGTGGATTAGTTACTTTATTTTTTCTTTAGTTCAAGGTCTTTGCTCAGATATTTTCTTCTTTGAGTATTCCTATTTCATTTGAATTCATGGGAAGCAATAGCAGCTTCTATGAAGGAAGTTGGGGCCTAGAGAGGGAAGAGGGGTGCTGAACCAGATGTGGTTGGTTGGCAATGGCTCCTGTTAAAGGTTAGATTGGAAGTGACAGGGTTAAGGGAGGTGTTAGGTTCTGAAACTGAAATGTTAGGTTGAGGACTGGGAAGCAGCCTCATGTCCCAGTGGTGCAAGTCCCTGCCTCCTTCCCACCCTGCCCACCAGTCCTGCTGTGCACACAGCCTGTTGAACGGTCATTACTGTGACAGAGTAATGACAATTTTTATATTACTTCTTTAGATAGATATAGATAGATACATAGATACATAGATAACCTCATAGTATGTCTAGATGTACTTTTTCTATTTATCTTCCTTGGAATTCAGTGGATTCTTTCAATTCATGGGTGTTTATATTTACTTTGTGAAATTTCCTGGCTATTATTCAATTGTTGTCACCCTGGGCTATTTTTATTTTTTTTTAATTTCTGAAATTATTATTGAATAGTTATTGGAATGTCTGAATTTCTCCTTTATATCCCAATTTTGTCTTCTGTATATTCTTTGTGATATTTTGGATCATGTCCTCAAACCTGTTTTTCCTGTCCCAAGGAATGTTTTCTCCTGAAGAAAACCATCCCTCTAAGCTTTCAGGCCTATGATGATATGGGTTGCTGACCTCAAATACTTACTTATCTCCATATTTGAAATACTTTCCTATTTTTTAAAAATTATTGTACCTATGAAGCAAGTTTATACATATATTTGCATATGTGTGTATGTGTGTGTGTGTATGCCTATATAAATGCACATGCACATTTTAAGCTAAATTTTGTAACCTGTGATAATATTTTCAAACAGGACCAGGCTAAATTTTTATCTTCTGTGATAGCCTGGAAAAAATGAAAGAAAGAGTGAAATTAAGTAGAAAATAGGCAAACTTCTTAGGAATTGGGAAGGCAAAGAGTATATTCCTGCATTTTTAATATTTTCCAGGTCAAATCTCTCTGAGTGGGATACAATGATTCTGAATGTTTAGAAGTCCTGGAATCATTGTTGGTGTGGAATCAGCTACCACAAACCTAGACTGGCCCCTTTTATAGTTAAGCCATAGTAAATAAACAACCAAATGGAGCAAAACCACAGTTAGTCCCTCGATAGATTTGGGTGGAATAGCTGGACTCCTAGATGTTAACTGCAAAGGATAGCTTTGGTCATTTCAGTTCCCTCACAATAACTCAAACCCACAATTTACTGATCCCATGTTTTGGATGTCACTTACCTGCATTTTGTCAAAAATTTACTGTACTTTTAGTAAGGTATCTATACTAATAAAAGAGAAACATGAAAATTGACCATCATTCCACTATGCCCACCAGCCAATCAGGAGGGAATAAGCAAATTATAAGGCCAAATATGGCGGCCACACAGCTGCTCCAGGTGTGGAGTGGCCTGGCGGGGCAGGACGCCTGATATGAGAGGGCAGGGGGAAAGAGGGTGGCGAGGGGATCTATAGGAACAGCACTCCAATGCAGCAAAGATGGAAGAGTCTAGCAGGGGTCTATAGCAAAGACGAAGTCAGCAGACTCTGGCTGGAGTCTGCAGCAAAGACAAAGACAGCAGACTGCAGTGGGAGTCTACAATGAAAAAAGGTATCATCAGACTCTGGCCAGAGCCTGAAGCAAAGACAAAGAAGGCAGACTCTGGCTGGAGCAAAGACCTGGGTCCTGAATGCCGAAGGAAAATCGGTGCTGGAAGCCAAGGGAAGGAAGGCCTATTGCACGAATCCCTTTGTGCAATGGGCCTCTAGTCTATATAATAAAAGCCTAAGCAACCATTACAGCAGAACGACCAGTTGCTATGATGTGTACTGACCACCAAGGGGCAGATGCTCAATGCAGGAGCTGTCTCCTGGTGGTCAGTGTGCTCCCACAGGGGTAGAGCCGCTCAGCCAGAAGCCAGGCTCACAGCTGCTGCTTCACAGCAGTGCTAAGGAGCAGTGAGCTGAACAGTAAGGAGGAGTGGACAAAGGGTGGTAAGGAGCAGTGAGCTGTCAGGCGGTAAGGAGTGAGGGGTCCCAGACTGCAAGAGGAATGTCCATTGAGGGGTCCTGGACTGGGAAAGGGAACAGGCTGGGCTGAAGGACACTCCCCACACCCCCAGTGCATGAATTTCATGCACTGGGCCTCTAGTTAACTAGTCTATATATATATATAAAAGCCTAAGTGGCTGTTACATCCAAACGATAGGAATGACCGGTCACTATAATGTGCACTGACCACTAGGAGGCAGATGCTCAATGCAGGAACTGCCCCTGGTGATCAGTGCACTCTCACAGCTGACCTCCGATGGCCGGCCAACCTCCTGCGGTCCCTCCCCCTGGCCAGCTTGGTGGTCAGTGCGCTCCCACAGCCAACTTCCCATAGTCCCTCCCCCTGACCAGTCCTTCCCTGAGGCTAAGACTCCAGGCACCAGAGAATCTGGGTCCAGGAAGCCTTTAGGAGGAAAGCAAACCCAATGCTGATCAAAACAGTGTAGCAGTTCAGAGAGGGCAGAAGGGGCAAGGCAGCAGCCTAACTGCAGAGATGCAAAGTAACTACCACCACCATTTTACCATACTGTGCTGTTTACCCTTCTGCCCCCATTCTAGCTTGTCCCTGTACTTTTCTGGGCTCCCAACAGCTGATTGCCTACTGCTTCTATGGCAGTGTGCCACCATTGGCCAAAGTCAGCTACCTATCATGCTTCGGGGTGGAGCCCTGAGAAAATGTGAAGCTGAGTTAGGAGAGACGACCTGTCGGCAACTCCGCCCCGAGGAGAGTGAGATGCCCGAAGATGAGCTGTGAAATAGAGCTGTATTTCCACCTCAGATCATAGCTGGTGTTCAGGCCATTTTGAGGCACTCTGTCTGTGGTCTTTTCTTGCTGCTACCTCAGTACATCTGGTACACAACTAGATTGGGGCCTGCCGGCCAATCTCCTGTGGTCCCTACCTTCCGCCCCGCACAAATTCATGCATCCGGCCTCTAATATAAATATAAGTTACAAATAAAATTGAAGTCTTACTTTGACAAATAGCCAGTTACAGTTCTGTAAAACTCCTTACTGCTCCTCTCCAATGCTCCTGAGAAGCATTCCAACTGTTATGAGTGGTATGGGTGAATGTCTGTCTGTCTACACACATGGACACACAAATTCATATATATGTACATGCATATACCTAAATATATAAATGATACAAGGTTTCTTTTTTCACTGTATCATTTAGCAACATATTATGAATGCAAATATCTAAAATTCTGGGCCTTTTAATTTGACTACTAGAGGCCCAGTGCATGAAATTTGTGCATGGGGGGGGGTGCCTCAGCCCAGCCTGCACCCTCTCCAACCCTAATAGGATTGGGCCTAAATGGGCAGCGGAATATCCCTTTCACAATCCAGGACTGCTGTCTCCCAACTGCTCACCTGCCTGCCTTCCTGATTGCCCCTAACCACTTCTGCCTGCCAGCCTGATCACCCCCTAACCACTTTCCTGCCAGCCTGATTGATGCCTAACTGCTCCCCTGCCAGCCTGTTTGCCCCTAACTGCCCTCCCCTGCAGGCCTGTTTGCCCCTAACTGCCCTCACCTGCAGGCCTGGTCACCCCTAACTGCCCTCTCCTGCAGGCTTGATCACCCCCAACTGCCTTCCCCTGCAGGCCTTGTCCCTCCCAACTGCCCTCCCCTGCTGGCCATCTTGTGGCAACTATCTTGTGTGTTGGAGTGATAGTCAATTTGCATATTACCCTTTTATTAGATAGGATTATGTTCACAAAATTACCACATGTATTTATTTCTCATGTTCCCTCTCATTTCCAAATTCCTTCTAGGTGCTTTTGAATCACTGACACTCAAAACAATACTGCAAAAACATCTTTAGGCCTAGTTTCTTATGCATGCGGAGCAAATATTTCTTTGGGGATCAGAACTTTTTCCATGTAGTTAATCTTTGGAAATGCAAGAGATAATTTTTTCTCATCCTTTTTGTTTGCCTTATATATATATATCTTCATTGGCACTTAATATTTCTCTATTGCCATATCTGCAAGAAAATGGATTAATGCCTCTTGTTGTCCTATGAGTATACAGTCCTCTATTCCTGTTGGATTAATGAATTAATTGCAACTCTATGTTGGATGTACTAGTGTTTCTGTTACATAGTAGATTAATTTTAAATTGTACTAGTTGTGATATTTAGAAAAGATTGTAGTAGTTCTTTTCTTTTACAGAGCTAACCTTCAAATTGCATTTGGAAATTTTAGATACTTTTGTTAAGGTGGTAGATGGTGCTTAATATAACCCCATTATTTCTTGTTTCCATTCTCTTGTTAAGAGAAAATGTGTTTAGTTTATCTTTTCCTTACTCTTCTGATTGTATTTTTGTGTTTTCTCATATAACCTGTTCTTTGGTAATAGATTCCCATATTCCTCCCTTCTTAACCTATTGTGTTACAAGTCTGAATATCATTTAGACATTAATTCAAGGTTATTTTTCTTCTTTTTCCCAAAGTTGGAACAAATATAGCAAAATAGTAGAATGAGACGGATCCCGGTTTTTCTTTCACTAGTTTTGTGACCTTTTAGCAAGGTTTTTTGTTTGTTTGTTTGTTTCTGTAATTCATAAAAAGCAAAAGCTTGAATAAATGCTATTCAGAATTTTCTCCAGAAACTTTTTTTAGCCAAATTAAAATGAGTAATTTCATAAACAGTGAAGAAATTGGGGGGAAAAAACAGTATTTATTGCCTTTGGTAAAGCAGCAATGCTTATTTATGTGTATTAAGATTTTAAATATGTAGAACAGATGTAAGATACAGAGAGTGTATGTTTTCTTTTATAGGTGTTTGTTTTGACCTGCCATTTTAAAATTAAATCAAAATGCCAATAAGACCAGATCTCCAGGTATGTAGTCTTGGACCAGAAACAAATATTTTATTTTAGTCTCTAAAATCACTTTTTGTTTGTTCATAGGTACTAAGTGCTATATTTTTAAGAAAGACAAGCTTTCTTATTTTTATGAAGAGGTCAAGAGGAGAATGATTTAAATTCAGATGTTATCTTTTTATTTTTTAATAGATTTGTTTTCAAAATTTAAAAATATTTAAGGTATAGATGCTAATTATTTATGTGTATATGTATCTATATATCTTTTATATTGAAAAGAATCATGCATTTATTCTGAATTATGCCTGAATATTGTCATATCAAAGTTTAAAATTGTAAGATTTCATTTAGGTAAAGAGTATGTTTTATCTATTTAATTGCTATATGGTTCACTCCAAAGCCTGATGATCAGATTATACTATGAAAATTACTTATTAATGATGTTTACATTAATACTAGGGATGACAGATTTTATAAAGGTTATATTGTCATGCACTACTTAATGATGGGGATGCTTTCTGAGAAATGTGTCATTAGGCAATTCTGTCATTGTGTGAACACCATAGTGCATGTACACAAACCTAGGTGGTTTAGCTTACTACACACATAGGCTATATGGTATGTAGCTTGTTGCTTCTAGGCTGCAAACCTGTGTAGCTTGTTACTATCCTGAATATTTAGGCAGTTATAACAGATGGTATTTGTGTACAGTACTGAAAAAAGTACAGTAAAAATATGATATAAAAGATGGAAAATGGTACAGCTCTATAAGGCACTTACTATGAATGGAGCTTGCAGGAATTGAAGTTGCTCTAAGTGAGTCAATAAGTAAGTAGTGAGGGATTGTGAAGGCCTAGGACTTTACTGTACACTAATGCAAACTTTATAAACACTGTACACTTAGATAGTTGTTAAATTCATAAAACAACATGAGATTAAATCAAACATAAGAGAAAATTATGCAATCAGGAAATGTAATAAACATGAGATGTATGAGGCTGCTTGCAGGCCTAATGGCATACTGTTTTATAGCAGACATCTATAAGTAATATAGTATTACTTTAGTATACTCTAAAGTAATAAAAAGTATAGTACGGTAAATATATATAAACCAGTAACATAGTCATTTATTATAATTATCAAGTACTATGTACTGTACATAATTGTATATGCTGTGTTTTTCTATGATTGCTAGTGCAATAGGTTTTTTCACACAAATATGCAAGTAATGTGTTGTGATACAAAGTTACAATGGCTATGATATCACTGGGCAATAGGAGCGTTTTAGCTCCATTATAACCTTGTGGGACCAGCATCATATATGCATGGTCTGTTGTTGACCCAAACTTCATTATGTGGCACATGACTGTACATATGTTAATACAATAAATAGTGTGTGTGTGTGATGCTTAACTCATTGGTTGGTATAGTTTCTAAATAGTGCTTTTAACCTTCATGCAGTTTTATACATTTAAATCTCATTAAGAAGTTGATAGTCAGATATATTTAAGTTTTATCCATGGTATTACAGATTATTTACCATAAAGTTTATTTTACTTCTTTCATTAACAGGATTTTGTTGAATGCAACATAATGATGACTTTCCAATTTAAGACATGAAATGCAAAAATAATTTAAAAATTTTTTTCTTATATAGAATCTTATCAAGGAAACTTAATCTGACTACATTACTCCAATGTAATTACTCCAATTTAAGAGTGGGCAGTTTTTTTAAAAAGTGTACATTAATACTGTATAAATTCTTCTGAGAATTTTCATGTGAAACCATTCTCAAATTGCTAGATTGCATAAGGTGAATAATTTTGATTTTGATTCGCTATTTGTGCCATTAACTATATTTCTTTAGCAGTTGGAAAAATGTATTGATGATGCTTTAAGAAAAAATGATTTCAAACCTTTGAAAACACTTTTACAAATTGATGTTTCTGAAGATGTGAAGATTAAATGCAGCAAACAATTTTTTCACAAGTTGGATGACCTTATATGCAGGGTAAATATACTTATTTTTGTTAAATTATTATTATAATTATTAGATAGCAGTCTACTTTCAGGAAAGTAAATTAGAAAAAATGAATAAAAAAAACTTTGGCAAGCTCGCTTATAATTACATAAATAAATCCTTATTTTATCACTTGCTTTTTTTTTATTTGACAAGTTCCAAATAACATATTGGACCATTTTCTAACGTATTCAAATAGATATGTTTACAGAGTTACCACTGGTTAAAAATAGTATACATCTTGGAAGTTAAAACAATTTAATCTCTTTCTTAAAATCCCATCAACATATTCTGCATGTTATATGGACAAAGTTTGTTGCTTGCAAATATAACAAAAAATATCCAAAACCTTGGACTTGATTTATTATATGTAAGACAGGTTTATAAGCAAGAAAATGTGGTTATTGACAATCTCTCCCAATATTTGAGATTTGCTATGACTCAAAAAGATTGCATAAAAATTCATTGTATTTGTTAGGTGCCTGAAGCTTTTTAGAATGGGAAGTAACTTTGTATCATAGTCTAAAGTTTCTTGAATTTATACAAATCTGCATGTTTTTATCCTCACTCGAGAATTTTTTTTTTTTAATTGATGAGAGGGATCAAGAAAGAAAGAGAAACATCAATTGGTTGCCTCCCATATGCGTCCCAACTAGGGTTTAAAACTGTATACACTAGGTATGTGCCCTGATCAGGAATTGAACCCCCAACCTTTTGTTATATGGGATGATATGCCAACCAACTGCTAGATCTGCATTTTTGTACTGAGTTTGTCATTTACTGGCTTTAGGCAAGTTGTTTTTTTTAAAATAACCACATTTTGTCCTTTGCCTTGAAGATTATGAGTATAGCTTTCAGGATTTGTGAGGATTATAAAGTCCTTAGCCAGTTCCATGCTATTTTGTGCTAACAGATGTTTAAATGTATAATTTTCATTTCAGGAACTTAATAAGAAGGATATCCAAACTGTTTCAATCATTTTGATTTCTTTTGCAAGATGTAGCAGGAACATCAGTATTTTGGGGCAAGCTGGACTTCTAACTTTGATTAAACAAGGATTAATCCAAAAGATAAGTATAGAATATGCAACATTCATATGAGGGAAATATTATTAAAGGTGTGCTTTCTAATAAACTAAATGCTTCAAACCACTGAAAAATAAATTTGGGTACTTTATATAAAACTTTGAGTTAAAATAAATATTTTTATAACCTGTAATATGTTACAAGGAAACTATTCACAGATTCCTTGATAACCATGTGAATTTAAGGTCACAACACTTTCTAGAGACTTTATTTCATTTATTTTCTCTTTAGCACATCTTAATCACTATCTGACTTTATCATTTTTTAATATTTATTGACTGTCTGCCATACTAGAATGTATAGTATTAATTTTTTTTGTTTTGTTCATTGCTGTGCCCTGAACAGTATCTGAGATGTAGTTTATATTCAAATATTAGAGGCCCAGTGCATGAAATTCATGCATGGGAGGGGGTCACCGCAGCCCAGCCTGCACCCTCTCCAATCTGGGACCCCTTGAAGGGATGTCTGACTGCCAGTTTAGGTCTAATCCCAGGGATCGGGTCTAAACTAGCAGTCAGATATCCCTGTCAAAATCCAGGATTTCTGACTCCTAACTGTTTACCTGCCTACCTGCCTGCCTAATCTCTTCTAACTGCCCGCCTCTGCCAGCCTGATCACCCCTAACCACCTCTACCTGCCAACATGATCACTCCTAACTGCCCCCCCCAGCAGCCTTGTTGCCCCTTACTGCCCTCCCTCCTGCCGGCCTGATTGCCCCCAACTGTCCCCCTCTGCCAGCCTGGTCGCCCCACGCAGTCTTTAGTTGTTTGGTCATCCCTCACTAACTCTCCTGACGGCCTGATCACCCCACACAGCCTGCTGTTCAGTTGTTCATCTGGTCATTGGGTCATGACAGTCCCTGGCTTTTTATATATTAGGATTTCAATTAATTAAAATTGAAAAATACCAAAAATTATCAAATAGTAATAGTGCTAAAATAATCTAACTTGTGACCACTTATTTTCATCTATTATATGAATGTACCTGAATAATGAATTTGAAGGGGGAAATGAAGATCTTCTACCTGGAATTAGTATTAACTTTATCAATTTCCATTCAAACAATGGGCAAATAGTGAGTTACCAAAAATCAATGACAATGTTTGAAAACATAAATTTATTTTAATATAATACTGGAATTTTTTGTTATGTCTTTATTCCTATGTTTACTATTTATGCAAATATAGATAAGTACATTCACAAATTGAATTTAAAATAACTAGTATATACATTTTTCTTTACATGGTTGCCTGGTTTGAAAAATCCAAGGAGATAATTCTGAGTCGAGGAAATTCAAAAGATGAAGCTATTATAAATCTGATAGAAGACTTATTTGATCTTTTGATGGTAAAATCACTTAATTAACTGATGTTTTAATGCTTGTGCTTATTTAGTAGGTATGCTGCCTAAGTGAGCACTTTATTTAAAAACAATTTGTGTTCTATATGCCTTAAGCCTAAAAGTCAGTAACAGATTGACTTTTGATTTGGTTGGATTAACCTATTCGGATTGTAAAGCATTTATCCTGTGTAATGTAATTAAATAATTATTACTTATGTGATGAGTTCAAATTAAAACTGTTATTTGAATACCATTGGTAATGGTTTATAATCTAAGACAGTAAAATATAAATATTATTCCTTTTCAGGTCGTATATGGCATCAATGATGAAGGTATAATAAACATTTTTTTTATGTAACAGTAATTTGCAGTTAGAGTTTTAGTATAATTTTGCAATTCTCATAGCAATTTCCTCAATATTAGGAATTCATTATCTAATTCAGGGATCAACAAACTTTTTATGTAAAAGGCCAGATAGTAAATATTTTAGGTATTGTGGGCCAGAAAACAAAATTGAGGATAATATGTAGGTACTATATCAAGAAAGAAACACATTTTCATAAATGTTTTATTGATGCAATTCAAAGCATAATAATTGAGTACGATATTTTTGTAATACATTTTTCAAAATATATTTAGCCAAAAGATAGTAATGTGAAGAATAGCACTCTTTTTTGAAGGGATGATATTTCACTTATTCAGGTTCAGAGATAGTTTTTGCTCTAGTAAAAATTGATTGTATTAATTTTTGATATTTGTATATATTGCATTAGAAAATCTTTTCATGCCGATAATGACAAATATGGCTATATGTTTATAAGCATGACTTTTAATTGAGCATATTCATCACTTAGAAAGTATTTATAGAATTGTATTAAGTTATTTTCTTAATATTTGCCTTTTAAAATGTCATTGCACTGCAAATTAATCACTTTTAATTAAAGATTAGGTAGAAGCTCCTCAACTGCATAATAGAATTTGTTAATGGAACAAAATTTTTAATAGTCCACTGAAAATTCTTCCTTTCACTTATGGCTAGCAGGTGTCTTGTGAAAAGCATTCAGTCCAAGTTATGTTTATCTCTGTGTTGCTTGAGAAAGAATTAACTAGGATTGGTAACTGAGGTTGATGAATTATTTATACGTAATGGAACAGCTGCTATTTGCTGCCATCGCAGCCAAAATGTTAAAGATCAGTTGCTATTTTATTAGCTGTAATTTAATAAAAATTAATGGATATTTCCCTATAAGGTGGAAAAATGTAGTCACTTCAAAATATGTTTACATTTTGGAAAAGAGTTTTAGCTTGTCCCTCATGTTTTAAACATTTTTTGAAAATGTCTTTGAAAGACCATATGTACTTTTAGTTGAACTACTATACAAAAAAAATCATATATGATAGTTGAGAATTACATAGATATAAAAATTTGGGCCATTGATCATTAGCTAAATATGGTTGTCTAGATATCAAAATTGTTTACTATATCTTTGAGACCCAACCTCTCTGACCGCATTTGGAAACAGTGCCCCATTGATCACTGTTAATTTGCTCTCAGTGTTAGCACTTGCCATCTCCTCACATTGGAATAATCTACCTCAGATACACTCATGGCTCACTCTTGAATTTATTTAGATCTTAGCCTCAAAACCCACTTAGTCTTACTAAGCAATTTTCTCAAAAATATACACATGTATCACTAAAAAATCAATTACTGTTTATTCAATAGTAGCTAATACTTTTTTAATTATTTCTTTGCAGTCTAGCTTGAATTCCTCCATTTTTAGGGGAGAAAACAGTCTTGAACCACTAGTGATTATAAAGTGATCTAAGAGGGTTTTTTTTTAAAGTAAATTATTATGTCTTTTCCCTAATTGAGTGATTTTTTTTTTGCAATGTGGTAACTTTGGAATGTTTTGTTATAGTATTGGCATTTTTAAAAATTATTGTTAAAATTTACATTATGAAATGGCATGTGGAAAATTTCTTTAAATATATTTAGTATTGATAAAGCCTAGTCTTTTGAAAATAGGGTTGACTTTTAGAAATAGCTCAGAAGTATTGATGGTTATTATGGGATTTTTAAGTATTAGTATTAATGAGGTCAGTTTTCTAAAAAGCTCAATATAGAAGTGTACCATTTTGAATGATATTTATTTCATCCAGAATTTCAGCCTTATGTGCCTGAAAGAAGAATCTGGATTTGGATTCATTTGCCAGGATTCAGTCACATATGTTGGTTTTGTGTGGTTTTTCCCAAAGCCACATAGCTAGTTCATAGCAGAAGCAGGACTGAATTGTATGCTTCCTGATACCCAGCACTGTCAAGTCAACCTTCTAAACTGAACTAGTACTTCCTTTACATTAACTCATATAAGTAAAGACTGTCTTTTAAAAGAATTTAAAATACACATTTATCAATAATTTAACACTTTTATTCAGGTAAAAAGCAAGTAGTGGAAAGTTTTATACCTCGAATTTGTGCCCTGGTTATTGACTCAAGAGTGAATATTTGCATTCAGCAGGAGGTAAAGTCATTTGTTAGATTTTCTTTTGAAACCTAAAAATTAGAAAGAAGAAAACTTGGTAGTAATTTATCAAATTAAATAATCATTTTATCTTGGCACTAAATTATTTATCATGTATTATATATCTATTATCTTAATTCACTGCCTGACATGATGAATATGTTATCTATTTATTGAAAATGTATAACCATATTGGCTTATTTATACATATATCTCATATGAAAATAAATGATATCATCTAGATATTAGGAATTCTTAAGTATTAAATACTAAAAATAACCTTAATAGTGTGTAGATGTATGTACATTTGTATAACCATAAGAATAAATATTAATAAGGTAATACTTTTGCCTTCCTAGTTCTTAAAGTGACATTAAACATATGTTGTATTGTAAAGAGTATAACTATTTTAAGTATAGAAATCATGTTATATTATTTTTTATTATATTCTATGTGGGGTTTTTTTTGTATTCACTATTTTATACTTTACTGGAGGCCCAGTGCATAAAATTTGTGCACTTGGAGGTATCCCTCAACCTGGCCATGCCCTCTCGCAGTCAGGGAGCCCTTAGGGGAGGTCTGACTGCTGACTTAGGCCCTCATGAGCAGGCCTAAGTTGGCAGTCGGACATCCTTAGTGCTACCTTGGAGCCACTGCACTCTCCAGCCATGAGCCCAGTTCAGGGCTTCTGGCTGAGTGGCACTCCCCCTGTGGGAGTGCACTGATCACCATGCCTCATTGAGTGTCTGTACCCTGGTGATCAGTGTGTGTCATAGTGACTGGTCATTCTGTTGTGCAGTCGATTTGCATATTAGCCTTTTATACAGGATAGTCTTTGCCTTTCTCCATTTCCTGCATAAAATGCTATGGTAAAAAAAATAAGCTTCTAAATGTATATACCTAGAATATTTTTCTAAAACTCTAATGTTTCACTGAATATAAAATATTGATGGCTTGTCTTTTTCTTTTCTTTCTTAGACTCTAAAAAAAATGAATGCTATGCTTGACAAAATGCCTCAAGATGCCAGGAAAATACTCTATAACCAAGATGTGTTAATTCTCATGTAATAATTTGTACTATATTGCTTTAATTAGTGGTTCAAGTCAAGAATTTAATGGATATTTTATAAGACAACTGTGAATTGCATTAATTAAAATTCATAAAACTGTTGTAGGTTTCTATTAAATTTATGGATATCATTTCTGTAAAAGTGTGATATTAGCTAATTGTAAATTTTAGTGAAGTCCCTCCCCCCAACATATGGGCTTTCTATTTAGTTGATACTAGTCTAGTATATAATCTATTATTTTGATTTGTAGGAATAGTATGGGAGAAAGGATTTTAGATGCTGGAGGTAAGTTTTTTTTTTTTCAAGAACGTTTATATTTGAAGTTATTACACTTGTTTTAGCCAAAATATATTAACTTTGTAATGTAGTGAAATTATGTGAGGGGATTATAAGCTATAGTCAATCAATTTTAATTACTTTAACAAGTAATTATTTGTGGGACTGAAGTAATAATTAAACATGATAATAGGAGTTGTTAAATATAATTTGTACCCAAGTTGTAGATTTATGAATAATAACTTAATTTTTCAATAGATTTTAATTACTTTTGCTAAAAAGTGCCTCAAATAGTATTTTATGAAGTTAGGAGGTTAAATATTCCTGGGATTAATAGATTTATTTTTAAACAATGTATTTATTTTTTTTTAAACTCAAATTTTCTTTCCTGTGTTTTATATAAGAAACTTTTGATCTCATGATTTTATCTATAGAATAAACTTAAAGTACTTTAGAATAACTTTAAATAACATAACACAAAAGGAAAACAAAGATTCTGTGATTTATAGGCCATTGTCTGAGCTGTTTTACAGTTCACAGCTCTATTAATAATGAAATGTATAGTCTTTGAATATTTGGGAGTGTCTCTTAAATAACCTTGAGAAATTTTTTCACTTTTGTTAGTAAGCTTATTTTGTTATTTGGGCTATATTCATTCCTATAATAAGGAGCTAGTTTTAATTCATATGAAGAAAATGGCAAGAGATAAGTAATATACACCAATGTTTTCTTTATCTTGCTAGTTGTAATACATTATAAAATATATTGACATTTATAAACTCTTAATTTTCATAATTTCAAATAATGCATTAACTTTTTTTTCAAGATTATGACTTACAGGTAGGCATCGTAGAGGCTTTATGTAGAATGACAACAGAAAAACAAAGACAGAAACTGGCGAGTCATTGGTTTTCAATGGATTTTATTGCTAATGCATTTAAAGGAATTAAAGACTCTGAATTTGAAACAGTAAGTATAAAAATAAATTAATAATAATTTTTGAAAATTACTATGCTTTTTAAATATATTTTTATTGACATTATTACAGATGACCCCCATTTTCCTCCCTTGCCTCCTTACCCAGTTACTACCCTATCTCAGGCTTTCAACCCACTATTGTCTGTGTCCATGGGCTATGCATATAAGTATATAAGTTCTTTGGCTAATCTCTCCCATTCCCCCCTCCCTCTGAGATTTGTCAATTTACTATGCTTTTTAAAAGTCTCTCTTTTTTTTAAAAAAAAATTAGGATTGCAGGATTTTTCTCAACCTTGTAAATGGCATGCTTGGAGACAAGAGAAGGTAAATTTAATGCAGATTATTTAATTTCAGGAATAGGCATGTGAGGCTGAGTGATGTAAACTTTTATCACTTTGATAATAACAGAAGAGCAGAGTATTTGCAGTGCCTGGCACCTTATAGGTGTGCAGACATACTGGGTGGCTGAGTTCACATTTCCTTTACTTACTAAGGAAATTAGAAGTTGGGTGAGGGGTAAGTGCAATTAGTCATATTATATGGATTTGAATAATAAATTTTTCTTTCTATTCTAACATTGAGTGGATTATTTAACCTTACTTGTCTCTCTTTCTTTATATGTAAAATAAGAATACCAATAATACATATTTAATATGTTTGTTGTGAGGTTTAAAGGAGATAATTATGTGGCAGTACTTATAATCATATCTCACTAAGGAAGTACTCACTTAATTCAGCCATTTTTATCAGGAGTACTAGAGGCCCTATGCATGAAATTCATGCATGAGAGGGGGTGGTCCCTCAATCCAGCCTGCACCCTCTCGCAGTCTGGGACTGCTGCCTCCTAACCGCTCACCTGCCTGCCTGATTGCACCTAACCACCCTTCCCTGCTGTCCTGATTCCCCCCTAACCATCCTTCCCTGCTGGCCTCATCACCCCTAACTGCCCTCCCCTGCCGGCCTGATCGCCCCTAACTGCCTCTGCCTCAGGCCTCACCTCTGTTGCTTTGTCCAGAAGGAGGACCTGACAACCAGAAGATTTCTGGTCAACCCAGTCTAATTAGAATATTACCCCTTTATTACTATAGATTATTCACTTGTCTTCTTCCCATCTAAGGTCTATGGGAACTTTTATTGTATTAATGTTACAAACTAAGATGGGAATCTCTGCTCAGAGTCAATACTATAGAATGTAATAGCAGTCTCTGCTCAGAGTCAGTCACTTCAGACTAAATGGTAGTTTGAGTACTATCCTCAAAGTAATATGCTTTCTCTACAGAAATAAATTTCCATTAATCTCTTTTTAAAAGTAATAAAAGAGATATAATTTTATTTAAATTGTTTTGACCACTGCCTGATTTTCCTTTGATCCTAGGCATGATTTCTATGGCTAGTCAGGCTTATCTTGTTGTAAAGTCTAATTATTTTTTTCTTTATTTAAAACTTTTTATTTCAGGGTCTTTACATATCCTTGTTTATCAGCATTTCTTGATAAATATGAGGTAAGTTTAAAATTAACATGTATTTTAGTTATTGGATAAATTTTGATGCAAGGGCCAAGTGAATTACAGATTACAAAGTGACAAAAACTTTAACAATAGTCATAATTAGATTTTAAAAATACAGTTGGTCTATTATTCTATATCTAAGAGACATTTTATAATATAGCATATTTGTAGCTGTAGATAAATGAAATACAAAAGGCTATATTTCAAATATTTTTCTGTTTCCTTAATTTCATTATTGATTATCATTCATTAATATATTCAAACTAATACTTTCAACCTTTATTTGCACTTAGAATATTCGTGATTGAACTTAGCTAATTTCCAAGTATAATACTAAGCAACATTTTTTATTCTTTCTAAATTTATTTAAATGCAGTACTTGTCTCCTCTATATTCCCTCACCTTCAAGCTATACTTTAAAAAACAAACAAACAACAACAACAACAAAAACACAGCTGAAACTGGCTCAGTAGATAGAGCGTCAGCCTGCGGACTGAAAGGTCCCAGGTTCTATTCTGATCAAGGGCACGTACCTTGGTTAAGGGCACATCCCCAGTAGGGGGTGTGCAGGAGGCAGCTGATCAATGTTTTTTTTTCACTCTCACTCTCATCAATGTTTCTAACTCTCTTATCTCATCTATGTAAAAAAGTCAAAAAATATATATTTTAAAAAACACTCAACCATGAATTACATGATCATAATTCTCCGTTGTCACTTTTAATAGCATAGGTTTTATTAGTTTTATATCTTTATTTTATTAGCTGCAAATACCATCAGATGAAAAACTTCAGGAATTTTGGATTGATTTTAATCTTGGGAGCCAGACTCTATCATTCTACATTGCTGGAGATGATGTAAGTTTTATTCCCTCTGTACTATTTTATATGTATGTATATTTATATATAAAATGTCCTAATTCAGACCCTATTGGTGTAGCTCAATGGTTGAGCATCAACACATGAACCAGGAGGTCTTGATTTGATTCAGGGTCAAGGCACATGCCTGGGTTGTGGGCTCAATCCCCAGTAGGGGACATGCAGGAGGCAGCAGGATCAGTGATTCTCATTCATCATTGATTTCTCTCTCTCTCTCTCTCTCTCTCTCTCTCTCTCTCTCTCTCTCTCTCTCCCTCTCCCCTCCTCTATAAAATCAATAAAAATATTTTTAAATGTCCTAATTCAATTTAACAATGTAGCCCTAGCCAGCTTGACTTTGTAGATAGAGCGTAAGCACAGGGACTGAAGGGTCCAAGGTTCAATTTTAGTCAAGGGCATGTACCTTGGTCAGAGCACATGTGGGAGGCAATCAATTGATGTCTCTATCTCGCTCTCTTCCTCTTTCCTTCCACTCTCTAAAAATCAATGGAAAAATATCCTCAGATGGGAATTAATAACAACAACAAAAACACACACAAAAAAAATTAATATTGATTTCATTGTATATTTTTATAATCAATATATTCTAGTGTTATCTCAGTGATTTTTATTAATATGGTAATGTACGGATAGAAGCTACAGTGTTTGGACAGAGTCAAGCCTTGGACTAATGAGAGGACACAATCCTCTCGTGGCAAAGCCAAGTGCAAGTCCGAACACAATTATAGTCAAAGGCGATAGTTGTAAGCTTGGCCTTATGGTCTGAACCTGTGGTCCCAGGAGGCTAAGTTATGTGGGCTTGATATAGAGTTCAGGTGCATGTAATTGACTAAGATTTGAAACCCATGAGGATATTATAAACATCTTGACCATGCCCTTACTTTGCCTGGTGGAATCTGGTTATAAAATAAAGACTCGACTTACAGGCCATGACACTGTCTCTCTAAGAGGGCGGCCCACCTAGCCCAAGCTTTATTCTCTTATCTTCTTTAATCTTTCACCACCACCCCTCATGGCTATACTGGTACTGCACAGTAATGTATCAAGCTAATCCTATATAATAAAAGCCTAATATGCTAAGTGTCTGGTCCTCTGGTCGGCTGTTCAACCAATCAAAGCGTAATTTGCTGACGATGTGCTAAGGCTGCTCAACTGCTCACCGTGACCACCAGGGGACAGACGGTTGACTGGTCTACCAGGTGCTATGCTGTGCACTGACCACCAGGGAGCTGATGTTCCAACTGGTAGATTAGCTTGCTTCTGGGGTCTGGCCAATTGGGACTGAGCAAGAAGGGCAGATATGCCCTGGAGCCTTCCTGCATCCCTCCCTGGCCTCAGTTGTGCACGGGGTGGGGGGGAAGGCGGGGTAAAGGGGGTCCTTGGCCTGGCCTGTGCCCTCTCATAATCTGGGACCCCTCAGGAGATGTCAGAGAACTAGTTTTGGCCCAATCCCACAGGGCATGCTAAGGAACCCCACTGATGCACGAATTCATGCACTGGACCTTTAGTTAGAAATAAAAACTATTTCTGATGATTTATTGCAACAGAAAATAAAAACACTGAATTTTATTACTAGTTTTTTAACAGCTTTCCAGAAATAAGTTACATCTTAATGTCAGATAAAAGTTAACATTCACAAGAATAAAGTGAATTGAGAGTAGAAAAAAAAAAAAAAAACAGTTACTCAAATACAGAGGCACTCAGAAATAACATTAACATGACAAATGCTCTTATCCTACCTAATAAAAGAGTAATATGCAAATTAACCATTACTCCACTCCACAAGCCACGCCCACTAGCCAATCAGAGCATGTATGCAAATTAACCCCAACCAAGATGGCTTTGACCACAGAGGCTTGGGTTTCTCTGGCAATAGAAGAAGCCAAGCTTTCTGCCTGCCCTAGCAGACCTAAGCCTCCACTCCAGGCTACAAAGTTTCAATTGTAAAAGGTAAATAAATCCCAGATACCAGGGCTTCTACTTGGGTCACTGGGGGGCGTGGCCAACTTGCAAACCACCACAAGCTCCTCACCCAGGCCACCCCACACCCCAAGGGAACCCCACCCTGATCCGGGACACCCTTCAGGGCAAACCAGCTGGTCCCCACCCGTGCACCAAGCCTCTATCCTATCTAATAAAAGATTGACTATCACTCCAACACACAATATAGCTGCCCCTGTGTGGTCAAAGATCCTGCCCTTATATGGGCACAAGATGGCCACCACAAGATGACTAGAGGAGAGGGCAGTTGGGAGGGACCAGGCCTGCAAAGGAGGGCAGTTGTGGGTGATCAGGCAAGTAGGGGAGGGCAGTTGGGAGGCACCAAGCCTGCAAAGGAGTGCAGTTGTGGGTGATCAGGCAAGTAGGGGAGGGCAGTTGGGAGGCACCAGGCCTGCAAGGGAGGGCAGTTGAGAGGGACCGGGCCTGCAAGGGAGGGCAGTTGAAGGCGATCAAACCTGCAGGGGAGGGCAGTTAGGGGTGACCAGGCCGGCAGAGGAGGGAAGTTGGGGGCAAACAGGCTAGCAGGGGAGCAGTTAGATATCAATCAGGCTGGCATGGGAGTGGTTAGGGGTGATCAGGCTGGCAGGCAGGAGCAGTTAGGGGAAATCAGGAAGGCAGGTAGGTGAGCAGTTGGGAGCCAGCAGTCCTGGATTGTGAGAGGGATGTCTGGATCAGGCCTAAACGGGCAATTGGACATCCCTCGAGTAGTCCCAGATTGGAGAGGGTGCAGGTTGGGCTGAGAGACAACCCTCCACCCTACCCCCCACCCCCACCCTGGTGCACAAATTTCGTGCACCAGGCCTCTAGTTCATTCATATAATCTTCTGCTTGAAAATACTAAAGAGTTGACTCTTATTAGTAATATTTTGAAGTGAACTTCAGTTCTTTTCCTTCTGTGGTATATGGTAGCTATCTTTAAAACCTCCAACCATGTAGTATATTTTCTACTGACCTCTTTTTAACCTGAGGAAAATTCTTGAGCCTTTGTTTCCAAATAGCTGCTCCTTAATATTGGTACTTTTAGGTCAAACTGTATAATCACTTTGCCAAAATCTGAGTAAAAAGTTGATCTTATGTACTAATCTAATTGTGGCACCTGATAATATAATGAAGCATTAGTCCTTTTAGTCGATCTCTTGTAAAATCATTATTTTTCTTCCAGTTCAACTTGTAAATATGATCATTAATCAAATGCCTCTTTGGACTGCCACATACCTTTGTTTCTTTTTATCTTATAGTACTTCTTAGACTGCCTGATTAAAATGGAGTTCCAAATAATAGCACTGCTTCTCAGGGGCACACTGACAGTTTTCATTAGTTTATTTATTCCTGCTGGATTTCTAGGAATATTTGTTTATTTTTATTGATTTCAGAGAGAAAGGAAGAGAGAGAAACATCAATGATGAGAGAGAATCATTGATTGGCTGTCTCCTGCATGCCCCCCACTGGAAATTGAG
Organism: Vespertilio murinus; assembly: GCA_963924515.1. Taxonomy (NCBI): domain Eukaryota; kingdom Metazoa; phylum Chordata; class Mammalia; order Chiroptera; family Vespertilionidae; genus Vespertilio; species Vespertilio murinus. The sequence goes on along the minus strand of OZ004709.1, from coordinate 87,254,282 downwards.
CTCACAACCCTGGCATGTGCCCTGACCAGTAATTAAACCATGATCTCCTGATTCATAGATTGATGCTCAAACACTGAGCCACATCAGCTGGGCTATGGGAATATTTTTAACTGGCTTTTCTTCAGAAACTGAACTTCAATTTTGGGAGAAGAGGACAGAATCTTGGGAGAAGATGACAGAATTGTATTGATATAGTTCCTGCCTTCATTCAGCTTGGTTTATTAGGTGATGTAGATAAGAAAATAAGCAGTATAGTATTAAACATGATTGGGATAGCATAAAATGCATTTATAAGTATTTAATGACTGTTATTATGTTCCAGACAATGATCTGGAGATGCTAGGAAATTCTTTTGTTCCCCAAAATAGAGTATTTGGAATCTCCTCTGGATTTCTATAGCAGTAGTTCATTATCCCTGTATTCTCTCTTACTTAAAGCCATTCTACATGAGCAGCTGCTTAAAAGCCTTCTTTTGCCTCTTTACCATGGTGTACGTAGTCTTTACGATCTCCCCTGGCTATTGTTCTAACAACTCAGACTATGTTCTGACAACATAGTTCTTTAGGTTTACTATGTTCCAGCTGTATCTTACTTTTTTCTGGTCCTCTAATATAGATTATGCCCATTTTAGGTCTTTCTGCTTAGAAACTTCCTTCATATCTTTGTATCTTAGTTCCTTCCCATTTAGATTTCAGCACAAAGCCTGCCTCTTTATAGAGGTATTCTCTGGTAACTCAACCTACAGTAACCTCCCAGCCACATCACAACACATTGTCCTGCTTTATTTTCCTTATAGTAAGTTATTTACACTTAAAAGTCACTGTGTTTGTTATTTGTTTGTTGTCCACTTTCTTCCCATTGAATATAAGATTCATGAAATCCAGAACCCAACTTTCTTATTTATAGCTATTCATATCTATACTAATAAAAGGGTACTTTGCTAATTAGACTTGACACCTTCTGGACATCCTTCCAGACAAAGCCATGGTGGCAGGGTTGGGGCAGAGGTGGTTAGGGGCAATCAGGCTGGCAGGGGAAAGCAGTTAGGGTGATCAGACTGGCAGGATCTGACTTTCAGGTAAGGGAACTGAGCCTTAGTAGAGATCTAGAAGCTACTTAAATATAGATGATAAATAAAATCATGGATTTAATGAATGCCAAGATGACAGAACTGTGAAAAACACACATTTATATAGGGTAGGTAGAAGAGATTTTGGCCTGGAGGATACTTGAAGAATGAGCCAAAAGAGAACACAGTTAAAAGGTGTGTTATGGAAGGCAAGGTATTGGTGTTTTCATGAGGAAATGATCAACACTGTCAAAAATGTTATCAATTAGACTTAAGAGACAAGACTTAAGAACAGTTAGACTTAAGAGACAAGGATTTAAACTTTCTTGGAAAGCTGAAATATAGAGGAAATAAGACATCAAGTTAAAGGAAAGAACACAATAATAGCTCACGTGTGATGTAGATTTAAGGGAAGAATTTTTGTTAGGTACTTTCTTTTAAGGATAAGAACTTATTAAAATTGATGACTGGGATGGTAGGTTGAATAAAAAGTTGTTACTAAAAGGAAGAGAGTGTAATGGGAGGGAGAGTAGGGGGTGAAGATGAAATAAGATGGACACAATTTATTGGTAACTGCTGAAACTAGGTAAGCACATATTTTGCATTAGTTACATTATAATTTCTACTTTTTAAAAATCTGCTAAAAATTTTCTATAATATAAAAAATAATGTAAAGGAAAACAGTGAACCATGTGCCTCCATATACAAGGAAGAGTCATTTTGAAGTTAGTAGATGATAACCAGTAGGTACTGGCACAGAGTATGTCACTTGGCATGGGCCTTTTACAAGAAACAGAAAGCTGTTCAAAACATTGGGGAGAGATGATCCCAACACTTTACTCCTGACCAGAGCTTTTGAGCTATGGAAGAATTAGCACCTAACTAAAGAGGATTATAATGGTAGTGTTGCCATTAGAGTATAGACTGGTTTCAATTAGGGAGAATTTCTATCCTATATAATAAAAGGATAATATGCAAATTAGCCACTCAGTCACAAAGATGGAGGTGCCCATAGCCACAAGATGGGGATACCCAGTCCTCTCAGGCAGTGCGTTAGTGGCCTGGTGGAATGTTTGGTGGAATGTTTGCTTCCTTGTGCGAAAAGGCAAGCATTCCACCCTGCCTTTGGAGGGCCTCTAGGCAGTGAGTGTCAAGGAAGAGGGGAACACTTGCATTGTCACCTCAGCAGTGAGATAAGCATTCTGCACCAGCTGAGGATGGGCCTCTGGGCCTCAGAGAGCCTCTGGCCAGCAGGTGCAGAGTGGCTAGGCCCCACAGAGAGGTACTGGTACATGGATTCAGTGCAGGGCTACTAGTAGAATGAGAATGAGTGGTCCTTAAGTAACTACAAAACTGCATCTATTTTTATCACAGGTTACTGGAAGGTTTTAGGATCCCAACTCTTAAAAATGGCACCCAATGTTCACTGACTTTTTTGCTATTCAATTATACACATTTTCTTTTTTAAAATAATTTTTATTGATTTCAGAGAGGAAGGGAGAGGGAGAAAGAGATAGAAACATCAATAATGAGAGAGAATCATTGATCGGCTGCCTCTTGCATGTTCCCTACTGGGTATCAAGCCAGAAACCTGGCCATGTGCCCTTGACTGGAATCAAACCTGGGACCCTTCAGTCCACAGGCCAATGCTCTATCCGCTAAGCCAAACCAGCCAGGGCTATACACATTTTCAATGAAAATACTTGAAGGGGGAAATATTTTAGGTTATTACTGTGCATTCAATGTTTAAATCTAAGGATAGTCAACAGTGGGAATTGAGGAAGTGTCACAGAAACACTTCCAAGGAAGAAATGAAAAGTTTTGATAACATTTTTGTTGTTGTTATCCTCAACTGAGGATATTTTTTCCCATTGTTTTTTCAGAGATGGAGGAAAGGAGGGAGGGAGGGATGGAGGGAGGGAGGGAGGGAGGGAAGGAAGGAAGGAAGGAAGGAAGGAAGGAAGGAAGGAAGGAAGGAAGGAAGGAAGGAAGGAAGGAGAGAAAGGAGAGAGAGAGAGAGAGAGAGAGAGAGAGAGAGAGAGAGAGAGAGAGAGAGACCTGGATGCGAGAGAGACACATTAACTGGTTGCCTCTAGCCTGTGGTCTGACTGGGATATTGAGCAAACCTGAAACCCAGGTACATGTCCTTGATCAGGAATGGAACTTGAGACCCTTTGGTGCATGGGCTGACACTGTACCCACTGGCCAGGACAGGATTTGGTAATATTTTAAAAGGTATCTTGAAGTAAATATTAATGGACAGTCAAGAATAGAAAACCATAAAATTAATACCATTAATTTCTTTTAAGAGTAAAACAAATAAATGTGACATGTATAATGTATTATGCAGTCAATAGATGGAGCAAGAAACATGTTATATCAATTACTTAGTAATAAATAACCATTATTGTTTGTATAACTGAAAAATTGTGATTATAGAAGTTTTAAAGCAGGAATAAATTATTTGTTTATATTTAAAACTGGTTTTTAAACTTTCAGGATCATCAGTGGGAAGCAGTCACTGTGCCTGAAGAAGAAGTACAAATATATAGCATTGAAGGTATTAATATTAATATTAATCATTTTCTATGATTCTTTTCTTTACTCTTATCATATGGAATACAAGTTGGATGCTGTCTGGGAAAACAAAATAGGCTAATAAAAGTTAACATTTTCATTATGTTCACTTTTATAAATTTGATGGTTACTTTTTCCCCCTCCTACAATCTTCCAGATCCCTCCTATACTTCCTTCTCTGTCTAGTCTACAGCCCATGACTAGTCACTTTCTTGTTCATATGTTCAAGGTCTTGTCCTTCCATCCTTTTTGTTTGATTAGATCCAAACAACTGGAATTGCATAACCCTGCTGGACAAAAGCAGACAGCTTGGCAAACTGGCACCACTGCAGGTTCAGATATCAAGAGCTGTTGGTCATTGCAATTAGCATGGGGTAGAGCAGCAGTCACCAACTGGTGGTCTGCAGACCACTGGTGGTCCATAAGTCTGAAAGGTTGGTGACTGCTGGTTTAAGGAAACCTTTGGAGCAGTGGTCGACAACTGGTGGTCCATGGAGTTTGAAAGGTTGGCAATAGCTGAGGTAGAGCATCATGACAGTTCTTATTTGTATTTTCCTAGTTATAACTGGTATTGAGCACTTTTTTATGTCCTTAGTGGCCATTCATGTGTCTTCTGTTGCGAAGTATTTATTTAAATATTTTGTCCATTTTTTACTGGACTGCCTTCTTTAAGAACTATGTTTTTGAGTTCTTGGTATATACTAAATACCAATTCTTTGACAGATATATGTTCCATGAGTATTTTTCTCCCAGTCTATCTCTTACTTATTTATTTTCTTAATGGTCATTATGAAATGGTCCTATTTTGCCTATGGTAATATGATTTGCTCTGTAATCTACTTTATATAACATTAATATACCCTTCTAGCTTTTCATTGGTTAACTAACAAATATAGCATGGCATATATTTTCTTTTATTTTTAACATGTCTGTGTTTAAGGATCATCTATACATATATATAGTGGGTTTCTTGTAGTTGTCATATGCTGGCTTTTGTTTTTTAAATGCAATTATTGATATACTTTAAATTTACCATCTAGCTCTCATAAAACCCTGCCATTCCACCTGCCATGTTTTTATTTTTCTATCTTTTTCTTCCTTTGTATGAATTAATTTTACATGCTTTTATTGTATCTCTTTTGTTGGTTTTATGCTCCTTTTCTTAGTGGTTGATTTAGGGTTTGATATATCTTTAACCTAATAGTGTTTATGTTCAAGTAATATTATACCCATTTATGTTGAGTATAAGAACCTTGTAATACAATATACTTCCAACACAGTATAAAATGTTTCCTCACTCAATTTCTCTCTTTTTTTTATTGTGGTAAAAAGGGGGAGGGAAGTGTAATATGAAACTTATCATCTTGGCCATTGTTAAGTGTATAGTTCAGAATATTAAGTATATTTACAATGTTGTGAAATAGATCTCCAGATGTTTAGTCATCTTGCAAAATTGAAAGTCTGTATCCATTAAACAACTCCCTTTCACCCTTCCACCTAGCCAATGATAACCACCATTTCATGTTTTATTTGTATGAATTTGACCAATAAGTGGAATTAATCTTCATCTCTAAAGCCTGAAAAGTTAATGTTGAATCTCATGACTCCCCTCCTCCCAAAAAACAAACAACAAAACAAACAAAAACTGGCAAAGTTTGAGTTAGAGAACATTGCAACTATCTTCAAACAATTAGTAATTCTTAGTTCCATCAAAGTACATTACTGTGGAAGTTTCATGACTGTATAGTTGCAAAAGCAAGTAAGACATTTTCAGCTTGGTAAGCCTCATAAGAATCAGAGTATTCTAGCCTATGGGGACATGTGTCCTATAGGGTAGGCCACTGAGTAGCCAGCAGAGCTTTTCCTGGTGAAAGGATTAATTTTCCTACTTGGTGTGCTCCTTTTCCCTCAAGATAATTTCCTGCCCAAAAGTATACACGGGATGTGGGGGAAAGGGGGAGGGGGTGCAGGGGAATGGAGGGAAAAGTATACATCGGTCAGCAAGAAGAGAACCACTAGAGGTTGGACAGAGCCAAAGTGGAGGTTAGCCCATAATACAGGCTCAGGCATTGGGTGCCAGGTAAATCTTTGATGAGTTCTTGGAGGAAGAGAGGTGAATACCTCTTACAAACTGGCACTTACAATATCTTCTTTTACTGGATTGATAAATTCACTGAAGGTTAGCACTATATCATTACTTCAAAATTTCCTAGCACTCATGTTTTTAGCAAATGCTGTTTGTCTACTGTCAACATGTTTGTAACTACTGTGGATTTAATAGAAATGTTTAAACAGATGCTTATGTATATAAATGTAGTTATTTATGGAATTAGCTCGTTTCTTTGTTTGCCTCTTTTAAATTAATAAAATAGTGTTCTCAGATCTGTTCAAGAACTATTTATTAAGAACCTATTGATGTTCAGAATGTATTCAGAACTTTAACTCATTAGTTATTGTATGGCCGGGTAATTGATAGATCAGGAAACGGAGGCTTGGAAAAATAAATTGATTTAATTTTTTTTAATTGACTTGATTTGTTTACATATATACTATTAGAATTAATTTAAATACTGTGCAATTCTAAAAGTTAACTTTATCAAATTTACTTTTATTAATATGCTGTATACTCTTCTTATTTATAGTATACCTATAGAATAGTATCATAGAAAGTAATCAGTGTCATTTGTTTGTGTACAGAGAAAGAATCAAAGAAGCTACTGACCATAATTCTGAAAAATATTTTAAAAATTAGTAACACAAAAGGGAAAGAATTGCTTTTGTATTTTGATGCTTCATTAGAAATCACTGTTGTGACACAAAAACTTTTTGGTGCAAATAAACATTGGGTAAGTGTGTAAACTATAATAAAATCCATTATTTTTCAGATTCTAGAACCTTTTGGTTACTTAGGATTATAAATTTTATTAATTTTTTCTAGAATTTTTTAAATGACAAAGATATTTTTATCTGAATAGCCATCAGATAGTTAGCCATACCCTTTGAGATACCTATTAGGAAAAATTTTAGATGACAAAATTAGCAGCAGCTAATAAAAGCATTTATGAATTCCTGCCAACTATTTAAAACATAAAATGAGACAAAACCCTGTTTTCAAGATAATAAATATAATTTGTGAGAATTACAGAATAAACCTCAGAATATGTATATAAATGACATAAAGAAAATGAAGTATAGACATTGATGGAAGAGAATGTTCTTTAGGAATCAGACTTGAAAGAAAAAGGCTGTAGAGATGGTGTCGAATGGCCTGTGAAGTTGATGGATAAAAATAGGTAAAACTCTACCATGTTATGAGTTAGATGTTGTCTAACTGGGAATCCAAGGTGACAATTCATGTTATGTTTGGGGAATATAGTGTGTCAACAAGTTCAGATAACAAAAATACCATAGACTAGGTGGCTTAAACAACAAACGTTGATATCTCACTGTTCTGGAGGCTGGAAAGTCCATGATCCAAGGTCCCAGCAGACATGGTGTCTGATGGGAGCACTTTTCCTGGTTCATAGTGGCCATCTTTTCACTGGGTCCTCACATGATGGGTAGGAAAGGAGAGGGAACTCTATTGAGTTTCTCTTATTAGGGCACTGTCCCTTTTACGAGGGCTCTATGTTAGTTAGCTCATCACCTCCTGACTCCTAACACCATCATATTGTGGTTTGGGCTTCAGCATGAATTGGGGTGGGAGCATATAGTGTAAAAAATTTATGGTAAGAGAGAGAGAGAGAGAGAGAGAGAGAGAGAGAGAGAGAGAGAGAGAGAGAGAGAGAGAGAGGAAGAGGAAGGATATAGAGGATATATGAGAGAGAGAGAGAGAGAGAGAGAGAGAGAGAGAGAGAGAGAGGAAGAGGAAGGATATAGAGGATATATTTATGAGCAGCCCTTGCCAAAGTGACAGGCTAAGAAGACTGTGGTTAGTAGGGTGTCATTAACATATTCTGAGAAATATATTTAAATCTTTACAAAATAATGACTTGAAGTAACTTGGCATTTTTAAACAGGTAGGAAATAATTATATTAAAATAGAGCTAGAAGAAAATGATATCACTGAATTAATTTAATTTTAGGAGTTTACCAGCAAACAAGGTATTTCAATTGCCGAAACACCTGTGCATATACTTTTTGATGCAAGTGGATCACAGGTATGTATCTAACTTACTTGATTTTGGGGCTAATTTAACTCATAATATAGAGTTCATGTTGGAGAGTAACTGTCTAAAAAATAAATTGTCTAAACATGAAGAATGCTTTAATAAAATGTAAATTATTTTTGAATATGTTATTAATGATTATTTGAGTACAGAAGATAGATATTAAGTTTTTCATCAATACCAGTTTTGGTAAGTTTAAAAATTAGAAGTATATGTCCTTCCACTAATGCCAAAGCTTGTGTTAGGTCTATTAACATTTATTTTTTAAAGTAGCTGCTTTTAGTTATTTTGTAAGACTAAAAATTATAACAGTACATAGAATATGGAAAGAATTGACTTTTGGAAAGAATTGACCTTCAGAAGTATGAGATGTCGAATGGTTTTTGAGGACGTCCTATAGTTTGCAATTTTAAATATTTTTTCCACATTCCCTAACAGATTCTTGTGCCAGAAAGTCAAATCTCACCCATTGCAGAAGAACTCATTAGTTTGAAAGAAAATCCCAACTCCCAAAAGGAATTTGCTAAACCTCCAGGATGCATCAAAAATAGTACTCAAGGGGACAGAAAAAATAGTCAATCTGAGGTAAATATGGTGTCAAAATAGTTGTTTATAATATATATATATATATATATATATATATATATATATATATATATAGATAAATAAGTAGATAAATAGGTAGATAGATAAAATTATTGCTATATATAATTACAGAGAAAAGCATCTGTAATATTTCAAAATACTTCCCCTGCCTTTTACAAATAGAAACAAAAGATAGTGTTTTAGCAAATTATGTTTATGTGTGAGGGTTAGAACAAGGTGTAACCTACACTTGGAAATTCCAAGTTAGAGATATAACCTTTCTGTCCTCTGTATTCCCCTCTTCCTGAGCCATTGAGGATCTCCTCTAGGCCACGTCCTGTGGCACCATTTCTCAGCCTCAGCCTTCTTCATCATAGCTTCCTGGGACACTTGACACTGCTAGCAGCCCTCTCTTCCTTAATGTCCTCCTATTGTTTGACTTCTATGCTAGTATTTTAATTCTCTATCTCCTTCTATTACTATATCAGAAATACTATCTCCCTACCTCCAGAAAGTAGATTTGCTGTCAAAGCTTCATACCCAAAATCTCTATGCCTTCTCCTTTAGTGAGCTTCCCTCCTATGTATAATTTAAGCTCTTAAAGTTCTATAGCTACATCTCCACTTACTGTCTTAATATTTCCTTCTCCATGTCTCTTCAAGTCCTTTCCTGAAATCTAACAGATAATTCTTTATCTTTTGTCTCAAATTTGTATCTGCCTTCATCCTACATAATAAAAGGGTAATATGCAAATTGACCCAACAGGAGAACAACCAGTTGCTATGACATGCACTGACCACCAAGGGGCAGACACTCAATGTAGGAGCTTCCCCCTGGTGGTCATTGCACTCCCACAGGGGGAGCTCTGCTCAGCCATAAACCAAGCTGACAGCTGTGAGCACAGCGTGGTGGTGGGAGCCTGCCCACCTCCTGGGCAGCACTAAGGATGTCCAACTGCAGCTTAGGCCCAATTCCCTGGGGGGCGGGCCTATGCTGGCAGGTGGATATCTCCTGAGGGTCCTGAGCTGCCAGAAGGATGTCTGACTGCCAGGTTAGGCCTGATCTATGGGGAGCGGGCCTAAGCCAGCAGGTGGACATCCCCCAAGGGGTCCCGGACTGCAAGAGGGCACAGATTAGGCTGAGGGACTCCCTACCCCAACTGCATGAATTTTCATGCATTGAGCCTCTAGTACTTCCATAATGCACCATTGATAATATCCTTGATTCCCGCCTCTTCTCCCCCTTACTACAACCAATGCTTTAGGGTTGTGTTTCCTAGTATCTTCCTACTCTCTACCTTGTTCCTTTCATTCCTCTTTCACTTACATCAATTAACATATTAACCTCCTAACTTACCTTTGACAACATTTCCTGTGAGCTACCTTATATGGTAGAGCACTGGTTTTTCTTACTGTTAGCACTTTTCTGCTCAGGAAACTTTGTGATCTGTGTTGATCTCACTCAGTCTAACCTTTAACTCTGTTCTGAGACTACAATTTTACTCTATCAAAATGCCCTTTACTTTAAGGTCAGTTGCTTTGATCTCTTTTTATGTCATGGTCATGCTTGCCTTGATACTTTTACTTCTGTTGTTCCTGTTTTACCTTAACTCATCTAAGGTGTATGTACATTTGCAAGTCTTGGTTCATTTTCATTTTCTTCCTAGAGTTTTTTCTGATTATTTCAGTGTTTATTAATCTTTTACCTTTAAGCAACTATAAATCACACAGGCTTTTCCATACATTTTGTTTGTCAGGATTTTTCCCTTTAGTCTTGTTTCTGTCATTAAATTTAAAATGTCATCTTATATTTCCCTTAGATGATTATATCATAAAAGACATTTTTATGTCTTTATATCAGAATCATAACGAGTACTTATTAAAATGCAGATTCTTGGACTCCCCCATCCCCCGCCCATCTTATACCTATTGAATCATATAGGACCTCTGGGAAAGATCTTAAGCAATGTTTTAAAACATTGCAGTATTGTGAAATAGCCACTATGTTTTCAGTATCAAAAGATATTGTGTTTTTACTGTGGTTGTTTCTCATGGTTTAAGATAATTACTCTTAGCAAAAGAAGAAAAGTCTGTTGCCTCAATAAAAAGGCACTGAAGCCAAAACTGGTTTGGCTCAGTGGATAGAGCGTCGGTCTGTGGACTGAAAGGTCCCAGGTTCGATTCCGGTCAAGGGCATGTACATTGGTTGCGGGCACATCCCCACTGGAGGGTGTGCAGGAGGCAGCTGGTCAATGTATCTCTCTCATCGGTGTTTCTAGCTCTCTATCCCTCTCCCTTCCTCTCTGTGAAAAATCAATAAAATATATATTTTTTAAAATAATAACTTAAAAAATTTAAAAAACTAAAAAGTCACTGAAGCATTTATATGATTGACTAAACTGTTCAAGTCCCATTTGATATACCACTAGAAACTGCCTTTTTTTTTTTTTTTGAAAAGCTACTGGTTTCGTAGTTTGTTTCCTGCTTAATGTTAGAATTCACTTTTCTCCTGTGCTCTCCTACCTTTCTTCCATGCATCATATGCAGACCTATACCAGACTCCATCAGTATTTTTTCTCTGTCTTAGGAGCAGGTGCATTTTTAAAATAGCTCTCCTCCTCCTCTATACTTTGTCACCATCTACTTCTTTATATGGTACCCTGTAACATTCCTGTCCCATGTTGTTCCTGCCTATGCTTATCTATTTCTGTGGCTCTTATCAGTCATTCCAGGATGAAGTTAAAAATGCAGCTCATCGGACCACAAGCTTGTGTGTCATTGAGTTTCTGAATTCCTGTTGCTACTTTTTACTCCAAAGGTAGTTTAGTATTGGCAAAATATTTTAAAAATGTTTTAAATGTGAGAAAGTTTTAGACAATGATTAACATTATGAATGCATTCACAAACAAGTTTAATCAATATGTGTTTAAATATCCTCTACATGAAATAGAATAGGAAACTGTGAGCCATTGGTTAACTAGCTAAACTCAGTAGCAATAATTTTTTTTTTTTACATCTCTAGATGTTCTATAAATATTCTTTAAAAACAATATCCTTTTCTTGTTTTGGTTTCTGTTCAATACCAAACATTAGAATAAAATTCTTAATGAAAGGCAGCCTAAAACAAATTTTTGGGCATCATCTAATAAAGAAGTAATACGCAAATTGACCATTACTCCAACACAATATGGCCGCCCCATGTGGTCAAAGATGACCTTCCCATGTGGACACAGATGGTCACCACAAGATGGCTGGCAGGGGAGCACAGTTGTGGGTGATCAGGCCAGCAAGGGAGGGAAGTTTGGGGGCAATCGGGTCAATAGGGGAGCAGTTAGGCATCAATCAGGAGAGTGGTTAGGAGTTAATCTGGCAGTCAGACAGGCAGGCAGAAGTGGTTAGGGGCAGTCAGGTAGGCAGATAGGCAAGTGGTTGGGAGCCAGCAGTCTTGGATTGTGAGAAGGATGTCCACTGCCCATTTAGGCCCAATCCTGGGATTGAGCCTATAGGGACAGTCAGACATCCCTTGAGGGATCCCAGATTGGAGAGGGTGTAGGCTGGCCTGAGGGACACACCCCTTTACCCCGTGTGCAAATTTTGTGCACTAGACCTCTAGTCTATACTAATAAAGGGGTAATATGTTAATTAGGGCAGATGTCTTCTGGACATTCATCCGGACATCCATGCAGACAAAGCCACAGTGACTTTGAGGCCTGGGGCTCAGGAAGCCTTCAGCTTGGGCAGCCATGAGCCCCAGAGGCTGCAAGACCCAGGGCTTAGGCAGCTGTGAGCCCCAGCAGCTCAAGCAGCCATGAGCACTGCTGGCTGTGAGGCCCAGGGCTCAGGCCTAGCAGCCCCAATGGCCGGCTGTGCCAGCAGCAGCAGGGTGATGGGAATGGTGCTTCCCCTGATCATCCAGGTTGCCTCCTGCAGAGGGAGGCCAGACTGTGGCTTAAGCTACCAAAAGGATATCCTCTGATAGCTCCAGTACTATAGAAGGGGGCAGGCCAGGCTGAGGGGACCCCCCCTCCCCCGCCCCCAGTGCATGAATTTTCATGCACCAGGCCTCTAGTCCTATATAATAAAAGGCTAATATGCAAATAGACCAAATGGCAGAATGACCAATTACTATGACATGCACTGACCACCAGGGGCAGACGCTCAATCTAGAATCTGCCCGCTGGTGGTCAGTGTGCTCCCACAATGGGAGCACTGCTCAGCCAGAAGTCCTGAGCCAGGCTCACAGCTGGTGAACACTGTGCCGCAGTGATGGTGGGAGCCTCTCCTACCTGCATGGTAGTGCTAAGGGTGTCCAACTGACGGTTTAGGCCTCTCTCTTAAGGACTCCCAAACTGTGAGAGGGTGCAGGCTGGGCTGAGGGACCCCTGAGTGCACAAATTTCGTGCTCAGGGACTCTAGTGTTGTTTCTTAAATGTCACATATCTTTTGTGTACAGTTAAGGTAAGTTGTTATAAGATTGTAGAATATTTAATTTCAAAAGATACTGTGTGTTTATTATGGTTATTTCTCCTGGTTTAAGGTAATCACTCCTGGCAAAAGAAAAATGTCTGAAGCTTCAATCCTTGTTACTGGTGCAGAAATATATAACAAGAGAAGTCCATTACATTTAATCAACACATGTGAGTTTTCCAGTCATAAAAGATTTCTAACAACTGTTAATATATTTTAAATCAGGCCTTTTTAAATTCAGGGGTATGCTGGACATAATAGAGGATTATGTTGGGAATATAAAAATTGAAAACTGTGACCCACTAATGTTTTGTAACTGTCAAGAAATTTCAAATGTCTAAGAAAGGTTTAATGAATATTGACATATAAATATTATTTAAAATATTAAAATCCAGCATTAATAGTTTAATATTCAAGTGGAGCAGCATGACATAGTAGATAAAACATTGAATTAGTCAGGCCACATTGGCTTGTTTTCCCACTCCCAACTGTGTACGTGGTACAGATTACCCACTAGCTAAGCTTAGAACCAATGTTCTTTCTATAAAAGTTGTGTAGAGGTTTAAGGAAAAATAATTCATTCATATGACAAGGTATATTGTGAAACATTTGGACAGTACCTGTTACATACTTAAAGTTAAATAAAAATAAATAACCTGATACTATATACAAATTGCTATAAATGCCATCTTATTTATCTTTTTAAAAAATATATTTTATTGATTTTTTTAACAGAGAGAAAGCGAGAGGGATAGAGAGTTAGAAACATCAATGAGAGAAAACATCAATAAGCTGCCTCCTGCACATACCCCACAACCAAGGTACATGCCCTTGACCAGAATCAAACCTGGGACCATTCAGTCCACAGGCTGACACTCTATCAACCGAGCCAAACAGTCAGGGCTATTTAATCTTTATGACAATTTTTTGGTCTTTTTAAAAATATCTTTATAACAATTTAATAGTGACCTCTGTTTCCAGAATCCAATTGCCTACTGGGCTGTTGTCTAATGTTCAGTAGGTTACTCAAATTTAACAGGTCCAAGATAAATTCATCTTTCAACCATCACCACCCCTCACTAATTTTTTTCTCCATTTCTTACCTTGGTAAATGGTATCCACTTACTCATCTAATCCAAAACCTGGGAACCATCCTAGAACCTTCCTTTTTTACCTTCCTCGTCTAAATAGTACCTCAATAATAACAATATGTAATGTTAAAAACCCATAAATATACCAGTCCTTCATTCTCCTTTTTAGCAGCACCACGAAGAGGAAAAATTAAACCACCACTGCAAGTGAGGAGTTCTGCAGAGAAACCTGGTGTTTCTAAAACTGGAGTGGAAAATACTATATCACGTCGGTCTAAATCACCTGCAGAAAGAAGTAGAGGAGATGAGACACACAAAGTAACTTTACTTGGAAAGCATTTTTATAATAAGTTATCAGGTTATTGTAGAAATACATATAGAGTTAACTTTTTACAAGCAGTGAGTGTCTTCATTTAAGGCATTGCTTTTTTATTTAATTTTTTATTTTTTAAATATATTTTTATTGATTTTTTACCGAGAGGAAGAAAGAGTTAGAAACATCGGTGAGAGAGAATCATCGATCAGCTGCCTCTTGCACACCCCTACTGGGGATGTGCCCGCAATCAAGGTACATGCCCTTGACTGGAATCGAACCCGGGACCTTTCAGTCTGCAGGCTGACGCTCTATCCACTGAGCCAAACCGATTTCGGCTAAGGCATTGCTTTTTTAAAAGTTATCACTTATTGTCTTTGAAAGTAAGGTTATTCTCACATACAACTCACTTATTGTACTGACAATAGACTTTAGGAATATCCATTCAATATAACTCTGATTTACCCATTTGGTGGGAGAATGGATTCATCATCATTCTTTAGTTATACAAATTAGTGTCTTCTATGAGGGTGTTCTAGTATAGAAATATAAAATACAAGTGGACTCTGTCCTTAAGTATCCTCAACTCTAGCATGGGAATTAGATAAATTAATAAGGTAATTCTACTATTGGATAAATCTTCTCAAATATACTTACGGTATAGGGTTCAGTAGAAACATAGTGGGGGTCTAATATCTAACCCCAGAGCTGGAGGGGGAGGGGAAAATCAAGATAAGCTCTCTAAGGAAATGGAAAATTAGTTGATTTTTTGAAGGATAAGTAAAGGTTATTCAAATGGACATTTAGAAGAAGAGTATTCATTCCAGGTAACTGAGGAAACAGAGCAGGGAATGGATAGGAGAAAGTTGTTCCTTGGATAAATAGGAGGTAATCAGAGATACAGAAAACTTTGTAGGTGAAGAACATCTAGTAGCTAGCTTTTGTTTTCTCGGAAGTGTGAAGATGTTGGATTTTTCTTGGGGATAAATTGATGTAGAGGGTTCAGGGACAAGTAAAGTTTTGGAATAGCTACTGAGAGATAATGGAGAAGGCTAAGAATGAGTATCAGTCTTAGGCAATGTAGATACCCAGTTTAAATTAGAGACTATAAATTTTATCATAGTATTGATTCAAAAATGTGTAATAGGAGAGAACCAAGATGGTGTCATACGTAAACACCTGTACTTGCTGCCTCTCACAACCACATCAAAACTACAACTAAAAGACAAAACAAATATCATCCAGAACCAGCTGGCTGAGTAGAAGATCTCCAACTAGAAGGAAAGAAAAAAGCACATTGAAACTGATAGGTGGTATGGAGGTGCGGAGGTACAGAGACGTGCACAAAATGGGATGGAAACTGGGTGCATTGTTTTTTTCACTTGGGAGGGAGAAAGAAGTTCCTTGTTCCCCTGAACTCCAGTTCCAGGCGAGACTCTGGGGACCCAGACTCATACGGGGAGAAACTGGACTGTCTAGCATCTGGCTGGAACAGAGAGCACTTTCTTTCAGAGGTGCTCACAGTGATCATTGTTCCTGCATGGGGTTGTGGGGTGTGGAGCTATGGGGACCTCTGGGGTGCAGGGCTGACTGTCAGCCATTGGTGTTTGCTCCACCCTGGTGATTCTCTTGAGACCCTACCCTACTCAATTTACAATCCCATCCAAGCTGTGTGCAGTGGGTTTTGCATATGAATAGCCTTCATTTTGCAGCCTAAGACCCAACAAACTGCAGCTGGGTCAGAGAGTTCCAAAGCTTCCAAAAGAAGGCCCAAGGCTCATCAGGAGCAGCCTGCCTTGCTTTACAGCTAGACTTCATCTGGGCACTTCCAAGCCCCAAACAAAGAGGAAGAATCTGCAGATCTCTCTGTAGCTCCTGCTGGGTGGCCTCAGGCAGTGTCTGACTTTGCACCTCCTTGGAGATCCAAGAGCCAGTGTACCCAGTGGTCATTGTGAGACCATACCAGATTACAACTCTTTACATCCATAAGAGACACACTCAAGGAGCAGATTCAATGAGCACCAAAGCCCCACTGAAGCAAGTCCTGCCCATAAGGGTTTCTCCTGCACAGTAGTTCTTCCATTGTAGACAGAGCTGGTCCCATAGCATATTGGCCTGGAGATCAATTTCTCCCAGTGATACCAACAGCAATCAAGGCTTAATTACAACAAGACGCTGCACCCAAGACCACAAAAGGGGTTCACCAAGAGTATCCACCCCAGGTAATTGGGAAGGCTGAGCCACTGGACCCTATAGGACAGCTAGCACACAAGGCCACTCTATCAACACAGGGAAGCAGCCAAAATGTGGAGGGGGAAAAAGTCACAAGTGAAATAAATAGAAGAAAACAAACTATATAGAATTCAAAACCAAAATTATAAGGTTACTGAAGAATCTTCTAGAAACTTAGTGAGACCTTCAAGGATCTTAGTAAGAATGAAAAAAAAAGGAAAAGACTAGTTAGAAATTCACTGACTGAAATAAAGAATAATGTACAGAAATTCAACAGTAGATTAGAAGATCCAAAGAATCAAGTTAAAGATTTTAAATACAAGGAAGAAAAAAAAAAAAAAAAACAACAACCAGAAGAGCAAAAAGAAAAGAATCCCAAATATGAAGATAGTGTAAGGAACCTCTAGGACAGCTTCAAACATACCAACATTGGAATTATGGGAGTGCCAGAAGAAGAGAGAGAGCAAGATATTGAAAACCTATTTGAAGAAATAATGACAGAAAACTTCCACTACCTGGTGAAAGAAATAGACTTACAAATACAAGGAATACAAAGAGGAATCCAAAAAGGACCACACCATAATACATCATATGTAAAATATGATGTATTTTATTACATCATATCAAGGGCAAAATACAAAGAATCTTAAAAGCAGCAAGAGAAAAACAGTTACCTACAAGGGAGTGCCCATATGACTGTATGACTATCAGCTGATTTCTCAACAGAAACTATGCAGGCCAAAGGGAATGGCAAGAAATATTCAGTGATGAATAGCAAGAACCTACAATCAAGATTACTCTACCCAGAAAAGCTATCATTTAGAATTGAAGGTCAGATAAAGAGTGCCACAGATAAGAAAAAGCTAAAGGAGTTCATCACCACCAAACCATTATTATATGAAATGCTGCAAGGTATTCTTTAAGAAGAGGAAGAATAAGAAGGTAAAGATGAAAATAATGAACAACAAATACATATCTATCAACAAGTGAATCTACAAATCAAGTGAATAAAAAATCTGATGAACAGAATAAACTGGTGAATATAATAGAATCAGGGACATAGAAAGGGAGTGGACTGACAATCCTTAGGGGGAAGAGGGTGTGGGAGGTTCGGGAAGAGATTGGACAAAATTCTTACATCTATGGACGAGGTCAGTTGGGGAAGATAAGGGCATGGAGTGGGGTGGGAATTAGGTGGAAGGGGAGCTATGGGAGGGAGAAGAAACTGTAATAATCTGGACAATAAATATTTATTTTAAAAAATGTGTAATCTCTCAAAGTTTAGTATCTTTGGTGTTAGATTAAAAAATAATAAAATAATAAAGGATTGCAAACAGAAAAAAGAAAAAGAATAGATGATTTTTTAAAAAAATTAAATGGTTATGTGGCATAAAAATAAAGGGTGCAAGAGTTGAAGATATTAGAAAAAATAGTCAAAGTGGTGGTTCAAATCGTCTCGCTAAATGTTTCTTACTAGGGACACTATTCAGTTTTGTGGTGTGGTACATAATGTTGTAGGATGATAAGCATGCTAGGCCTGTGCTTGCTTATTGTCAGGGGAACTTTTCTGTCTTTATGACAACCAAAACCACATCTACACATTTTCATACTGCTCCTCTCCCACGGTAGTAGAACCACTGGTAGAATAAGTAGGAAAGAAAGCTAGGATGAGGCAAAATATCTTGGCCTAGAGGGTATATTCTTTTGACAGTGATGTCATATTTTTATTTGATCTGGACAAGTATGTATCTGTTGCTGTGGAAAAAGGGAAACTTGCTGTAGTTAAGAAGATGGTTGTGCAATAAGTTACAAAGCATCTAATGTTCCATAATTTCAAACTCCTTTATGTATATTAGTGAAAAGACAGAATAGATGCAGGTTATGAGGTCAAAACAATAGGAAATGTGCCATATAGGTTCTAGAAATTGTCAATTCCAGATGAAAATTGAATTGTTTTACTGGCTATGAAGTGATCAGAAAATTTATAGGATCTTATGCTTCCTTATCTGCAGTGAAAGTTATTTCATTGTATTTTAGGCTAACTGATACTCTAAAATGGGAATAACCTTAATGAAATATAGTTAATACTTGAACAACATGACCTTGAGTTCATTTACACATGGATTTTTTCAATAAGTTCTGTAAATATGTGTATTTTTCTCAATATTTTCTTAACATTTTATTTCCTCTAGTTTTATTGTAAGAATACAGTATATAATACACGTAACATACAAAATATCTATTAGTCAGCTGTTTATGTTATCAGTAAGGCATCCAGACAGTCGCTATTAGTACCGTATTTGCCAGCGTATAAGACGATTTTTTTGCCTCCAAGTGGGGGGTAGTCTTATACGGCGAGTATATAACAAACTCTGTATTTTGAGTGGAAATGTTAGGGGGTCGTCTTATATGCCCAGTCTCTTATACACCGGCAAATACGGTATTTTTCAGGGCCAAAAAATCGTCTTATATGCCGGCAAATACGGTAGTTAAGTTTTGGGGTATTCAGAAGTTATATGCAAATGTGACAGAGGTCACAATTTGTTTTTTTGGGTTTTTTTGTGTGTGTGTTTTTAATAATAAAAAAATCTTTATTCTTCAGATTATTACAGGTGTTCCTCTTTCCCCCCACCTCCCCCATAGCTCCCCTTCACCTGATTCCCAACTCCACCCCATGCCCTTAACCTGCCCCTGTCTTCATAGGTGTAAGATTTTTGTCCAATCTCTTCCTGCATCCCTCAGACCCTCTTCCCCCTGAGAATTGTTAGTCCAATCCCTTTCTATGTCCCTGATTCTATTATATTTACCAGTCCATCTTATTCTTCAGATTTTTTATTCACTTGATTTTGAGATTCACTTTTTGGTAGGTATGTGTTTGGTGTCTTTTTGTTATTCATAATTTTTATCTTTACCTTTTTCTTCTTCCTCCTCTTCTTAAAGAATACCCTTCAACATTTCATGTAATCCTGGTTTGGTGTTGATGAACTCCTTCAAATTTCTCTTGTCTGTGAAGCTCTTTATCTGACCTTCAATTCTGAATGATAGCTTTGCTGGGTAGAGTAATCTTGGTTGTAGGTTTTTGTTGTTCATCATTTTGAATATTTCTTGCCACTCCCATCTGGCCTGCATAGTTTCTGTTGAGAAATCAACTGACAGTCATATGGGTACTCCCTTGTAAGTAACTAGCTGTTTTTCTCTTGCTGCTTTTAAGATTCTCTCTTTGTCTTTTGCCCTTGGCATTTTTATTATGATGTTTCTTGGTGTGTTCCTCTTTGGATTCCTCTTGTTTGGGGTTCTGTGCACTTCCTGAACTTGTAAGTCTATTTCTTTTACCAGGTAGGGAAAGTTTTCTTTCATTATTTCTTTCAGTAGGCCTTCAATATCCTGGTCTCTCTCTCTTCTGGCCCCCCAAAAATCCGGATGTTGGTGCACTTTAAGCCGTCCTGGAGGCTCCTTACACTATCCTCACACTTTTGGATTCTTCTTTCTTTCTGCCTCCCTGGTTAGGTGATTTTATTCTTCCTTATATTCCAGATCTTTGGTTTGATTCTCGGGGTACGTTGATCTATAGTTGAGTTTCTGTTTATTCTTTATTTCAGATATTGTATGCTTAATTTCTGACTGATCCTTTTCCATTTTTTGGTATTCTCTTTAAGGTCCTTGAAGGTCTCACCAACCTTCTTGGAGGTCTCATCAAGTTTCTTGGAGGTTTTTAGAAGATTCTTGATTAATCTTATAAATGTGATTCTGAACTCTGTGTCGTCTAGTAGTTTACTTTCCTCCCTCTCTCCCATTTTTGACATGTTTCTGTGTCTCCTCATTTTAGAGGAAGAACTGCTGCTCTGGAGACAGGCTCTGTTTCAGTGGGGCTTTCACTTAGTCCGTCTCCCTAATGTCATTTATGGGTGTGAGGGGTTGAAACTGACCACTAGGAACACTGGCTGCTGGATCACCAATGGTTCATTTGCTTGGGACTTGGCAGTTTTGTTGCTGGAGCTGCAGTTTATTTCGTTAAGCTGCCACAATACGAGCCATTTATATGCAAAAGCAGCTATGTGGTGCCTAGGCAGGTCTGTAGAATGCGCTGGCGGGGCCTCAGTGTGGGGCGGAGTCTCAGGACATCACTAGGCTGGGGCGTGGCTGCCTTCAGCCTTCCCTGCCCTTCCATGTTTCTAAGTCCCTGCGCATCCTTGGGATCCAGCTCAGTAAACAGTGATTGCTACATGCACCTCTGTAAGAGAGTCTCTCACTTTCATACCTGATGACCCACAGACCAGCTTCTTTCCTTAGGTGTCTGAGTCCCCCATGTTACCCCAGAAACTAAATTTCAAAGTGAAAGTGATCGGGAGTTTGTTTCCCTTCGGGTTGTAAAAAAAAGCCGCATGCCCAGTCACCGCCACCAGCCGGATTCGCGATTCACGTGCCTCCTGTGCCTCCGTACCTAGGCTCCTCAGCTTTCCAGCGGTTGCGCTCCTTCCTCTTTCAGCCAGCCTTCCCGTGGTTTTGGGTGATAAATGTCCTTTATATTAGTTTTAATTCCTCTAAATTGTTGTGTGAGGCAGCAGATCAGCCGTTCATCTATGCCACTATCTTGCTTCTCCTACAATTTGTTTTAAGGTAAACTGTAAATAAAAATAATATCCAGCTTTTAATAACAGAGCAAATTTATTTTTAAAATTTTAATCTTTAATATTCTGACTTTTAAAAAAGTTGTTTTCCTACAATACCTTAATTCAAATTTACTGTAACATGTTTCCTGTGTTTATAGCATATGAAAACTGCTGATGTTACAGAAAAGACAGAAAATAAGGACATTGAATTCCTAAACCAAAATTTTAGTAAGTACTTTTTAATTTAATCTTCTTTATAAACTTCCTTTTGGACACATTGGATTTCTTTGATTTGAAAAAGAAAGATTTATAATAAATGCATTAAGCTTTATGCAAGGAACTTAGAAGTAACAAGGAAATATACTGTCTATTCCCAAGATGTTAGGGTTTGAAAAGGGGAAAACTCGATTGATCAATCACTTCATCCCAATATTTAAACCTTGATCAAAATCTATACCAATTTTGCCCTGCCAACTGCATGAAAAAATGAAAATACCTTAATTTTTGTTTTATTTAGATGACTCCCAGAATTTTGTTCTCGATTCTCAAGCAGCAGGAAAAATAGATAAATCTGTGTAAGTATAAGAAAGCTCATCAAATTTTTTAGTGTGTATATTTACTTTTAGATGAATGTAACAAATTTAAAGAAAAAAGCTTTCTAGTCTCATTAGAAGCTCAATTCACAAAATTTTTGTGTAAGGGGGGGGGGGGAGGAAATACCTCAGCCCAGCCTGTGCCTTCTCACAGTCCAGGACCCCTTACTCCTAACTGCCAGCCTGCTTACTCCTTACAGCTTAGCTCACCGCTCCTTAGCCCTGCCTCAAAGGCAGGAAAGCTCCCACCACTGCGGCTGCACTAGCCAGCCTTGAGCAGGGCTTCAGGCTGAGCAGTGCTCCCACTGTAGGAGCGCACTGACCACCAGGGGGCAGCTCCTACATTGGCCACCAGCGGGGAGCTCCTATGGTGTCTGTTCCCCGATGGTCAGTGCGCTGTCACAGTGACCAGTCATTCTGGTCGTTCTGCTGTAAAGGTCGCTGAGCTTTTATTATATAGTTTATAGCATTAATAATCTCTCACATATTATGATAGCACAATGGGAAATACACTGTTTTGTCCATAAGTACCAACATAACTAACTACTTTAAAATTGAGAGATTCAAATGAATGAGATTTTTTAAATAATAAAGTATCAATGTATAGAAATGTAACCTACTTTAAATATACAGTGGAACATGTAAGTTATGTGAGATGTATTTAGGTAGATATAAATATAGTAGCAATAATGGAACTTTTAAATCTTTAATTTTATTAATTATATGGTAAATTTTAACTTTCATAATGACTTACTAAAATATTTTCATACTTGACTGGTAAAAACTGCTATCAATAAACATTGACTATATTTTAAAAAAAAACAGTCTTATATCAGAATTATAGCTAATGTTTTATGATATATTAAGCAAATGAATTTATTTTCCAGGTTACCTGATGTTTCACACAACATTCATGGAAATAAAATGCCTTCTAAATGGGCATGTTGGACGCCTGTAACAAATATAAATCTGTGTAATAATCAAAGAGCAAGTACTTCACAAGGAGACACATTTATTCAAGGTGAAACATTCACAGTTGCCCTAACCAGTTTGGCTCAGTGGATAGAGCGTCGGCCTGCAGACTGAAGGGTCCCAGGTTCAATTCTGATCAAGGGCATGTACCTTGGTTGCGGGCACAACCCCAGTGGGGGTGTGTAGGAGGCAGCTGATCAATGTTTCTCTCTCATCGATGTTTCTAACTCTCTATCCTTCTCCCTTCCTCTCTGTAAAAAATCAATTATATATATATAAAACATACACAGTTGACTCTTTTAAAAAGTTTTTATTGATTTCAGAGAGGAAAAAAGAGAGAGAGATAGAAACATCAATGATGAGAGAGCATCATTGATCAGCTGCCTCCTGCACATCCCCCACTGGGGATCAAATCTTAAATACAGGCATGTGCTCTGACTCTGACCCAGAATCAAACTGGTGACCTCCTGATTTATAGGTCAATGTTCAACCACTGAGCCATAGCAGCCCAGCTACAGTTGACTCTGAAATAACACAGGTTTGAACTGCATGGGTCCATTTATGTGCAGATTTTTTTTTCCAATAAATTTTATAAATGAATTTTCTTAACATTTTTTCCTCTCATTTACTAGAAAAAATAATCTATACTAATAAAAGGATAATATGCTAATTAGACCAGACCTCTTCCAGAAGTCCTTCTGGACAAAGCCATGGTGGTGAGGCCGAGGCAGAAGTAGTTAGAAGCAATCAGGTTGGCAGGGGAGAGCAGTTAGAGGAATCAGGCCTGCAGGGAGAATAGTTAGGGGGATTAGGCCATCAGGGAAGAACAGTTAAGGGATCAGGTCAGCAGGAGAGAGCAGTTATGGGGATCAGACCGGCAGAGAGATCAGTTAGAATAATCATACAAGCAGTCAGAGGTGGTTAGGGACAATCAGACAGGCAGGCAGAGGAGGTTAGGGGCGATCAGGCAGTCAGGGGAACAGTTAGGAGCATCAGGCAGGCAGGCAGGTAAGCAGTTAGGAGCCAGTGGTCCTGGATTGTGAGAGGGATGTCCGACTGCCTGCATCAGCCTTAAACCGGCTGTCAGACATCACCCGAGGGGTCCCAGATTAGAGAGGATGCAGGCCAGGCTGAGGAACAACCACCCCGCCATGCACAAATTTTGTGCACCGGACCTCTAGTATAGTATATAAAACACATCATACAAAATACATGTTAATTGACTATGTTATTATTAAGGCTTCTGGTTATTAAGTTTTATGAGTCAAAAGTTACACATGGATTTTTTACTGTTTAGGGGTTGATACCCCTAACCCTGTGTTGTTCAAGAGTCAACTATAGTTTTTTCTGTATATAATAGTAGTTCAGGGGAATATTCATTTCTTGAAATGTCTCACAAATATCTTTGGTTTTAACAAAGTTTATACATTATCAGTTTATTAATTTAACTAGAGGCCTGGTACACAAAATGCATGCATGGGTAGGGTCCCTAGGCCTGGCCGGTGATCAGGGCTGATCTGTGGGGGGACCAGCAGGGTGATCAGAGCCCCAGCTTGCACCCACCTCAGCCTGGTGCTTCCTATTTGCTATTCCCGCCACCTCCCTCTGTGGCATGACTAGTATCTGCCGAGTGACCAGCAGGGTGACCAGGGGTTCCTGCTCACACTAGCCTTGGCTGGCCTGGCGTCGCCTGCTTGCCAGCCCTGCCCCCTCACCTGTTCCACCTGTCAGGGCCTGCAGGCTGGGGGTAGCTCTTGCATGGTGTCGTAGCGACTGGGTCGTTCCACCAGTGGTTCTGCTATTCAGTTAATTTGCATATTAGGGTTTTATATAGATAGATAAGGATTAATTTTTCTTTTTCCCACTAGATATTGCTATCAACAAAAACAAATCATCCTTTTCAGTATCTGATGATAATCCTGAAGAAACAGGAAAGGTGGAATATAAAAAAGAAATAATGCAGCGTAACAAAATAGATAAAGGAGTAGATGGATGCAGAAGAACCAATCAGCAACTAAATCAATGTTCAAAGCAGAAAAATATTGAAAATACCAAGCAGAGTGATTGGCATATTGAATCTGAAACTACTTTTCAATCAATTCTCCTAAATAAGACGGTTGAAGAATCTCTCATCTATAGGAAGAAATACATATTGTCAAAAGATGTGAATACTGCTATTTGTGATAAAAGCCCCTCTCATAGTAAAAATACGAAGAGTATTAGGAAATCAAGGAAAAGATTAACATCTGAATTTAATTCCTTGGATTTGAAACAAAACAAAATGGTGAGCTTTCAGTGTGTTTTATTTCTGCATACCCATAGCATGTCTACTTAATAACATAAGAAAGAAAGTTGTTTGGTTGCTGCAAATTTAACATTTGGAAATACTTTGTTCTTTAATTCAAAGTCAGAGCAAGTGCCTATTGAATTCCTGCATCTCTCTCTAACCCTGGCTCTGATAAAACACATGCCTGTGAGTGCCATAGGCATGTATGTAGGAATTGCATGAATGAACCCTGTTTGGGTTCCTTTTTTTGTGTGCGAGCCACATATGTAATTTTTAATTTTCTAGTTATATTACAATTTCTATAATACATGTTTAAAGTTTACAAGAGAAATTAATTTTATTAATATATACTTTTACTTTTCAGTTACAGTTGACATCTGGTATTAATATTAGTTTCTGCCTTGTTTTCTCTTGTTGGGTCTCTCACTCTGTTCCTTAGATTCTTTTGAACATGAATATAGAATGTCTCTGCCTTTGCCTCTCAAATGGTGCTTAACTTTCTTCTTAATAAATAAATAGTTGTGTTTTGTGATTTTTTTTTGTACTTTAAACTATAAGTGTAAAGACTTTTATTCAACTTTGCCCATAGTAGCCATCTGAAGTATTTTCTTTTTTTGCATTATTGCATTCAAGTTTTGCAAGGTTTTTAAAGAAAGTAAGTGGTGTGGAGGATACTATCTTCTATAACTGTTGCTCATCCCCATTGGATGCCCCACTTTCTTCAGATTAATCATCTGTAGAACAGCTCCAGGACAGTTTTAGCTATTTTATACCATACTTTGAGACCTATATTTGGGCTGTCTATTTTATTCCATTCTATTTGTTTATTCTTTCACCAATACTGCACTATACTAATAACTCTGTCATTATGCCTTAAAAGTAGGGTAGTGTCCGTTCTCTAACTTTGTTCTTCTCCTTCAACATTGTGTTGGCTATTCTGGGTCTTTTGCTTCTCCATGTATACTTGAGAATCATATTGTTGATATCTAAAAAATAACTTTCTAAGATTTTGATTGGGATTACATTGAATCATTAATTCAAATTGGAAAAAAACGGACCTCTTGACAATATTGACCCTTTCCATTTATTTAGATGTTTTATTTTATTTTTCATCCAAGTCACAAAGTTTGCCTCATATAGATCTTGTGTATATGTTTGTCATATTTATTCTTGATTCTGTTTTGGGGGGTGGTAATATCAATGGAATATAATTTCATATTCCAATTGTTAGTTACTGATGTATAAGAAAGTGATTAATTTTTATTACTACTTTTATATCCTTCCACCATTTCTATAATGGCTTTTTAGTTCCAGGAATATTTTTGTTGATTGAGATTTTTATACATAGATAAAAATAGTTTTATTTCTTCCTTCCCAATCTGTTTACCATGTATAGCCTTTGCTTTTCTATTGCCTTAGCTAGGACTTCAATATGATGTTGATAGGAGTGTGAGAGCAGACATCCTTTTCTTATTTCTGATCTTAGTGGGAAAGCATCTGGTTTCCATTAAGTATGATGTTTGCTGTATTTTTTTTATAGCTGAACTTAATAAAGTAGAAGATGTTCCTGGTTTTCTAAGAGTTATGAATGGATATTGGATTTAGTCAGAATGCTTTTGTGCATCCATTGATGTGATCACAATTTTCTTCTTTAACTCATTAATATGATGGATTACATTGAATCAGCCTTGTGTACTTGGCTGATTCCACTTGGCTGTGGTAGACAATTCTTTTTATACATTTTTCGATTTGATTGCTAATATTTAATCAGGATTTTTGCATCTATGTTCATGAGCTGATAATGTCTTCATAAAATGAGTTAGGAAGTATTTCCTGTGCTTCTGTCTCCTGGAAGATTGTAGAAAATTGTTATACTTCTTAAATGTTTTATAGAACTCACCAGTAAACCCACCTGACCCTGGTGCTTTCTGTTTTGGAAGGTATTAACTATTGACTTAATAAATACAGGCCTAGTCAGGTAATTCTTCAATTCTTCCATGAGTTTTTAAAGAATTTCAAGGAAATGGTCCATTTAATCTTATCAAATTTATGGGCATAGAGTTGTCTATATTATTTCTTTATTATCCTTTTCATGTCCATGTAATTTCTAGTGATAGCCTCTTTGGGTATTAATAATATCTGTCTTTTACATCTTTCTTTTTTTCTTCGTTAACCTTACTAGAGGCTTGTCAACTTTATTTATCTTTACAAAGAACCAGTTTTTAGTTTCCTTTATTTTTTATATGAGTTTCACTTTTAAAAAATAATATCTACAGAGCACTTTTCACAGTTATTTCTATATGTTAAAAGACTTAACCCTGAATTGTTTTAATGCTTATCAAAGTCCAAACTTACCAAGTAATTTCTGACTCCCTTTATTTCTTTGTGGCTATACATAGAAATAGATTATTCTTTTTTTTTCCAGCCTTTAATTTTATTTGAAGGTTAACTTATAGGGTTTTAAAATAACTTTTAAATTGTTTCAGAGAGAAAAGTCAAAAGGGAAAATACTTGCTGATGCAGCAGAATCCTTGATAAACCAAATTAATAAGAGATACAAACCAAAGGATGATATACAGTCTGCAAGAAAGTTAAAGGAGTCTTTCATTAATAGGTATGTTCTTACGTTTGAGACATCAATATTTTTCTTACAGATACAACTAAATTGTTTTACAGTTTTAAGGTTAGTTTTCAACAAGTTAAATAATGTAACTTACTAGTAGAAAACACATAGTAACTTACTTTTGTAAATAGTAGCTGTTAAAATTAGAACTAAATTTGAAATTATACATTCTAGTATCTTACATTTTATAAAATATCAAAAATACCAAATTGATGCAGCATATCATTTCAGAAATCTTTAAGATATAGACATTCTAGAAATTTTTCATTGAGCCTAGTGATGAGTAAAATGAAGCATATTTAAATATATTGCTTAAGTAAGAAGTCACCCAGAGGACATATGTTTTCATATGAGCATAACCAATGGACACAGATGGGGGGAAGGGGGAAGTGCAAGGGCATGTGCTGGGGGTTGGGAAAGGCCAGGAGAGGTCAATAGGGGGAAAAGGAGACTTATGGCCCAAATATGTTCTACCTTACATAGAATGTCTTTTATGGAAAACATTCTACTGATATTGAATTGCTTTCTTAATTTTGACAAAACCTTTTTTATAGTGATTTTTCAAACAAATCTGATCTACAGTTCAGCAAGGTAGGTTTCATTTATTTAACTATTCTATATAATATAATTTGATTATATATAATATATATATTTGACTATAAATACTAAAATAGAATAATGGTATGATGAAATTAGATTTAATGCTTTTAACATATTAATAAAAGGATTAAACAACGGACATGTTTAGTGGCAAGTACTCAAAGAAGCCTTCTACTCTGCTTTTCAAAGAAAATGCTTCTTGTACATATATGAGCATGATATTTTTAGTTTTTGGTTCATGATTTAGTATATCTTCTTTTTTAAGGCCACCTACCAGTTTTCCATTGTTCTGTGGCCAGGTTTTAGTTTCCCACTATAATACTGTGTTTCCCGAAAATAAAACATCCTCCGAAAATAAGATCTACTTACAGGTTTCCTTCTGAGTGAAATATAAGGCATCCCCCCGAAAATAAGGCCCCCAGGCTCTGTCTCAGAATGAAAAATATTTACTGTAAACTGGTCGCTATGGTCACCCCGACCCTAGCAACCAGTGACTTTACGGGGAGTCCTGACATCACTGCTGTGTGGAGGCTGAGCGGAGGTCAGAGTGAGCAGTGAGTGCGGGGCGGGAGAGAGGAGGAGACTTTCGCAGATGCGTGTAGAAGAACAGGAGGATTAGAGCGAACGGGACACAGTGAAGGTGGTGAGTGCTGGTCTGTCTCTGGTGACACTACCTGATGCCCAGCCGCCTTCATGATGACTGAAGGTTCTCAGTCAGTGGCAGACCCTGCTCCAGCCCAGATCCAGGCCCCAGCAAGTTCAGTGATAGTCCCCAGGCAGGCCCCAGGGGGTAAATATCTGATAGAGGGGTAGGGGGGATGTCTGGTGAAGGTGTTCAGTGGCACAGGGATGGGGGGGTGGGGAATCACTTAAAATGACACAGGAGGGATCAGAGGGGGCAATCAAAATGACACAGGAGGATCAAAAGGGGTTATTAAAATGGTAATCACCCCTCTGATCCCCCCTGTGTCATTTTAAGTGATCCCCCTCCCCCCACCGTGATACCCCAATTCCTTTTTTTACCCCTAGAAATAAGCACAAAAAGAAAAAGCTACTCCGTGGAGTACAAGAAAGGAATCATAGAAGACTCTTGGGGCCAAAATCGAGATGTTGAGTATCCGATTGGTCCGAAAATGGCAAGCAGAGTATGGTAACCTCATTGAACAAGTGGACAAGGGAAATGCTAAAAAGTGCAAGTGTGGATTAGGTCAGCAACCATTATTTTCCGAGCTGGAAGACCTGATCTGTGAATGGGTTGTTGACAGGAGAGCAAAGGCTTTGGTTGTGAACAGGGCTCAGATTCAAGAATTTGCCCTTGCAATGGCACCACAGTTTGACATAGCCCCCGAAGACTTCAAAGCATCACAACACTGGCTGGATAATTTACTTCAGCGAAGTGAACTGTCTTTAAGAAGATCTACAACATTGTTTAGGTTGGAAGATACTCAAGTTATTAAGCGAGCATTTGCATTCAAGTCCTTTATTGATGATGCTGACTTCTCTGAATACAATCTTTCCAACATGATTGCTATGGATAAAACTGCAGTGTTTATGGGCCAATCATCTCAAACAATTGAACAGCGGGTGCCTCCTTAGTGTACATTCCCTCCACTGCTTAAGAAAGTGCACGTGTTTCCTGTATTTTGGCAATTTGTCTGGACGGCACTAAAATCTTACTTTTAATCATTTCTAAGGACAAGAAGGAAAAGAATGAACATGTTTTGGGCGTTTTTATTCTTGAAACTGAGAAGGCCTGGGCCACACAAGCAGTTATAAGGAAGTGCATCGATTTAATGCTGCCGCTAGTTATGTGAGGGAGCTAAAGAGGTCTGCTAATCTGGGATGCAGCCAGCACTCACTGTGCTAAAGACATGAAGACATTTCTTCACGAAAGAAAAATAGATCAGATAATGATTCCCACGGGAATGACGGCCTATCTCCAGACTCTTGATATTGCAATAAACAAGCCATTCAAAGACAATTTGCACATGGAAATTAATGACTACAATGAAAATAGAATGGAGAGAAATCAGCATGGAAACTTTGGGAAACCTAAACTGCAAGAAGTTGTGACTTGGGTAAGGAACTCATGGGAGAAAATCACTGACAAGTTGCATTGCAAATGCACTGCGAGCAGGCTACCTTGACAAAGAAGTACTCATTTAAAGACAGTGCTATTGCTAAACATGAGAGATTTGGTCCACTGATTCTGAAAGAAATGGAGCCACAAGAAATTCACCAGGAAATTCAGGAATTGGATTGTTATGATAATGTTCCAGAAGATGATGACATGATTGTTATTGAATAAATGAGTAAATTCTTGATACTGTAGGATTCACAGTTTGTCTGGTTTGTGTTGACAACTACCATACTACCGTACCGTATACAGGTTATAAATTTCCTTTATTTTCATTTAAAAATAAATGTGTACCGTATTCTTCTTCATTCATGGAAAAATAAGACATCCCCTGAAAATAAGACCTAGTGCATCTTTGGGAGCAAAAATTAATATAAGACACTGTCTTATTTTCAGGGAAACAGGGTAGAAGTAAGTATGGAGACTTAGTCTGGCTCCCTAGTCTCTTTCAAAGTCAGTCTTGTCTCTTAGTCAAGTTTTGTGTAACTTGAGATTCCCTGAAGTGTTTGTTCTCTTTTTCTTCCACCCTTGGAAAGAACTTGGAGCTGATTCAGCAGGCTCCCACCTTCTTTTCTGATTGTCAAAACTTTATTCTGCCTTGTAAGACTTACTTTAGAGTCTGCCTTCTTTACATAAAATTTCCAAGATGTCCTGACTCAGAATCCAAATACACAAGAATTCTGAATGTGTACAATTATTTTAGTTTTTTTGATGACTTCTTCACTATTGCAGATTTTTTATATCACTTCTGTCTTTTACCAGAGTGTAACTGTTTTAGCATCATCTTTGTATCCTGTGTAACACCTTTGCTCATTTTTGTATCTCCTGTAATACCTAGCATTTTACATTAGCATGCAAAAGATGAAATGAACAAGTGTAACTGAACAATAGTAAAAGTCATATTGGAAAGGGTAAATCAGTTAAAGTAATATCCTAAAAAATATATACACACACTTTGAATAATTCTAAAGGCAATGTTTATTAAAATACATTTCATTTTCAAAATTGAGCTATCAACTGTTAAAATGTGTATACATTTTTTGAGGGACACCAAATTGAGAGAAAAATTTTTTGGAATAATGCAAATCTATATAAAGCAGCTAAAAGAAATAATAAAATTGAAGATAAGTTACAATGAATATTTTCATTTTAATATTTCTAATTTACTAAAAAATTAGAATTCTGATTATTTCAGATTAGTAATCATTTAATGACATTAATTATTTATGTACCTAATTATAGTTAAATATTTTATTAGGATAATAATTTTATTAAAATTTTATTTTATTTACTTTTTTATAGCAAAGGTGGAAATTTATTAAGGAACAAGTACAGACTCCCACATGGGGTGGAGGAAAGTTTCCCACCTACTTCCTGCTTTCATAGTTTATAAAGGCTGTAGTACCTGTGTCCTGATATCCCCTCTGATTGGTCAATATTCCCTTTCGAATTGGTTACTATGGTTACTCCTGAAGCCCTCCTCCCTCTTTGTCCTATTCCCTCTGGGCTTCCGTCTTTATTTTGTAAATATAGATCTTTTTTTGGCTACTTCCAATTTCCTTGTCTTATTGAAATATACCTATTGCTGCTTCCTTGTCTTTTTTTAATTATTATTATTTCAGAGTGGAAAGGAGAGGAAAAAAGAGATAGAAACATCAATGATGAGAGAAATCATTGATGGGCTGCCTCCTACATGCCCCACACTGGGAGTCCAGCCTGCAACCTGGGCATGTGCCCTTGGCCAGAATTGAACCGGGACCCTTCAAGTCCAAAAGCCGACTCTCTATCCATTGAGCCAAACCGGCTAGGACTGCTTTCTTGTTTTATGGAATTTTATTTAGCAACTTTTCTGCCCTCACTACTTTTTGATCAGGTTGAATATATTTTTAACAATAGTGTATATGAATAACCTCACACATATTTTTTCCTAAGAGCCCTAGTTGATTGGCAAAATTTTGAGCCTTTCACTTGATATTTTACATAAACCTTAGCCTGTTTCAAAGATTCTCTATTTAAGAATTTAAAGCAAATGAGTATTTAAAAAGTGCTTTGTGTGTGTATGTGTGATTCTAGAATCACTAAAATTCTGCTTGTAGAATACCAGAGAGGTCATTTTTCCTATGTTCAATAAGATCTTATATTTTGTATTTTATTTTTAATACTTTTTATTATGTTTTTAGTTAATACTGAAGTCTTCAGTATTTTTAAAATCTATTTTTATTTATTCAGAGAGGAAGGAAGAAGCAAAGAAAGAGAGAAACATCAATGATGAGAATCATTGGTTGGCTGCCTCCTGCACACCCGCTACTGAGAATTGAGCCTACAACTCAGGCATATGCTCTGACTGGGAATCAAACCATGACCTCCTGGTTTATAGGTCAATGCTCAAACACTGAGCCACGCCAGCTGGGCAGTCTTCAGTATTTTTAAGTATGGATATTTAATGCTTTTATTTAATTCACATTAAAGAAACTGTTACAAATGTAAAATTAATATTAGTGGAAAAACAACTTAAAGCATATGAAAATTTAATTGAATATGTTATTTATTTTCAAAGTATAATAATGTACAAATTTGAATAATTTTATGTAAACTCCTTTTGTATTTAGGAAAAGGGTCAGAAAAAAAGTTATAGACAATTGAAAACTACTTTTGTTAATGTTACTTCTGAACATTCATTGTAAGTAATTTTTCATAAATTTTATAATTTATATTTGAAGAAAAGTTTATTATATAATGGAGTTAATATTTCTCTTCATTTTTACAGGAATGATGTTTACAATTTTAATCTGAATGGAGCTGACGAGCCTATTATAAAACTTGGGGTAAGCTAGAAATCTGTAGTTATTTTCTATTTATTCAGTACTTATTTTGTAACTATGATGCAGTCAATAGCATGTATATTTTATTTCCATCCTCATATAAATGTGCTTTAAATATTTTAAAATATATACTCTATTTATTTTTATTAAATTTATTGGAGTAACATTGGTTAATAACATGAATTTAAATGTAAAACTTTGTAATATAACATCTATATACTCCATGTGTGCTCACCACCTGAAGTCTCTTTCCAAACATTTTTAAATATTTTAATATTTGTTTAGTATTTATCTAGTTATATTTAGTTTCCCTTCATGTCCTTCACACTGAAGTAGAGAAAAATTAGTAATTGGGACATGGAGGAACTCAAACTATTTCATCAAGAAAATCACTTTTCTTACAGATACAATAATTTAAAATATTTAAAATTGGCTTGAAAATGTAAAGTTACTCTTTATTTTATTTTTAGTATATTTTACAGTTCTAGCTTTCTAAACTGAATTTTATTGTCACATCTTAAGACTATATGAAGTAATAGAAACTAGATTTTGTGTTTATTTCTTTTAATTTTTGTTTACCTTATTTTGACACTAAGAAAAAAAAAATTAATGCTTACTCACAATATAGATCCAGGAATTTCAAGCTACAGCTAGAGAAGCCTGTATGGATAACTCAATAAAATTGTAAGTGCTTCATTATTATTAGTTGAATCAGATTAAAATACACTTGTTTCAATTGTTCTTTTTCTTAAACATTTCCTTCCTGTTTATCTGAGAATTTTCAATATATGAAAAGAGTGAATAGAAATGCTACTGTCATGATTACTCCCATTTTTATACTACTAGAGGCTCGGTGCATGGATTCGTGCACCAATAGGGTCCCTCGGCCTGGCCTGCAGGAATCAGTGGACCTCCACCTTACCTGCCAGATCATCAGGCCCCAGCCCATTGTCTGCATAGATGTCGCTTAGCACAAAGTAGTGCACAAAGTGGCAGGCAGCCAGGGAGGAGCCCGAGCTGGGCTGGGTGCCACTCCTGCTCATCTCAGCCTGCTTTACCTGCCTCCAGGGTGTGCAGGGGGAGTGTCCATAAAGAGCTTGAGCTACCTCAGCTGCACTCACCAGCCTTGAGCCTGAGGTCTGGCATCCATCTATCAGCTAAGCAGCGCTCCTACTCTGGGAGCACACTGACCACCACAGGGCAGCTCCTGCATTGAGCGTCTGCCCTCTGGTGGTTAGTGAGCATCACAGGTACCAGCCGGTCTTCTGGTTGTCTGGTCACTTAGTTTTTTTGGTTGTTTGTTTATTTTTAAATATATTTTATCGAATTTTTCAGAGAGAGCTAGAGAGCTAGAAACATCGATGAGAGAGAAACATTGATGAGAAACTCCCCACTGGTTATGTGCCTGCTACCAAGGTACATGCCCTTGACTGGAATCGAACCTGGGACTCTTGAGTCTGCAGGCCGACACTCTATCCACTGAGCCAAATCAGTTAGGGCTGGGCACTTAGATTTTAATATATATAAATTATTTCAGCATTTATAGTTGGCCCTTTAACAACATGGAAGTTAGGAGCACCAACCTCCTATGTAGTTAAAAATTTGAGTATAGCTTTTTACTCCCCCAAAATTTAATTACTAATACCCTACTGTTGACCCAGAAGCCTTGCCAATAACATAAACAGTTCATAGCACATACTATGTATGTTGTATGTATTATATACATTATTATTACAGTAAAGTAAGCTAGAGAAAAAATGTAAAGAAAATCAAAAGGAAGAGAAAATACATTTGCAGTAGTTATTGAAAATAATCTCTCTATAAGGGAATCTATCTGCACAGATCAAGTCCTATGTTTTTTAACAGTCAACTATACTTCTAAAGTTAATAATGCCGATTCTGTTTACTTTTTTATATATTTTTTTATTGATTTCAGAGAAGAAGAAAGAGGGAGAGAAAGATAGAAATATCAGTGATGAGAGAGAATCATTGATCAGCTGCCTCCTGCACATCCCCTACTGGGGATCGAGCCTGAAACCCTTCTAGTAATGTGCCCTTGACTGGAATTGAACTTGGGACCCTTCATTCCTTAGGCCAACACTCTATCCACTAAACCAAACCATCTAGAGCTAGGTTCTGTGCACTTTTAATATTAGTTGTACATCTTACATGATAAAACTGAAAGGACTTAGTAGTACTGTCATCTAATCGTGTTGTTTTTTTTTTGTTTGTTTTTTTAAATTTTATTTTATTAAGGTATTATCTGTGTACATAGCTTACCATTGCCCCCCCCCTCCCATTTATGCCCTCCCTCCCCAGAGTTCTGTGTTCGTTGGTTGTACTTATGTTCATACATACCAGTCCCTCGGTTGTTCTCCTATCTCCCCCCAGGTCTCCTTCCCCTCCCCGCTGTCATTTGACAATCTGCTTGTTTTATGGTGACCATCACAGGACCCCATGAATAGAATCCGCTCCTCATTTGGCAGTCTGCTTGTTTTATGGTGACTATCTCAGGACCATATGAATAGAGTCCGCTCCTCCTCTGGTTTTCACCACCGCTTCCCCTGGGTCCCAATGCTTCCCCTGGGACACATGGCTCGCCCGGGGCACACTGCACCCTGGGACACTCGGCTCACCCGGAGCACACTGCACCCTGGGACACACGGCTCACCCGGGACACTCGGCCCCCTGGGACACTCGGCTCACCCGGGACACCCTTCCCCTTTGGAGGGTACTGCTCACCCGGGGCACACAGCCCCCTGGGACACTCAGCTCACCCGGGGCACTCGGCCCCCTGGGAAACACGGCTCACCCACCCGGGACACCCTTCCCCTTTGGGAGATACGGCTCACCCGGGGCACTCGGCCCCTCTAGGGTGTTGGGGTCTCATATTGGAGGTGCCACGCTAGCTCCTTGCTAGCATGGCGGGCAGGCTGGGACAGCTGCAGCTGGGCTGAGATGGTTGCAGGCGGGGGGACCACCTTCAAATGTGTCTCGTTCGGTGTGGGAGCAGAGCAGCTGCAGACATGGAGGCTAAGTTCTGAGGTTGCTCACTCCCTGAGCCCAAGGCGTGGTGATCTCTGTTCTCGGTGGATTTCCTTTATTCATGGTGGCAGTGGCGGGTGGCGGTGCCAGGTGCAGCAGTGACGGTCGCTACTGTGGTTCAATTACCACTGTAGTTTTAAAGTTCACATGGCGGTGGTGGCAAGAGCTTCGGCTCGGCCATGTGGCATCGGAAGAAGGGCTCGCCTGAGGCTAGGTTCTGAGGCCACCCACTCCCTGAGCCCAGGGCGTGATGAGCTCTGATCTCGCTGGATTTCCTTTATTCGTGGTGGTGGGTGGCGGTGCCGGTACCGGGTGCAGCAGCAACGGTCGCTCCTGTGGTTCAATTTCCACTGTAGTTTTAAAGTTCACATGGCGGTAGTGGCGAGAGCTTCGGCTCAGCCAGGCAGCTTCAGAGGAAGGGCTCGCCTGGGCGGCTAGCAGAAGGCGCCGTGCCAGTTCCTCATCAGTACACTCCATTTCCTCACCAGCATGGTGGGTGTGCTGGGAAGGTTGTGGGCGGTCTGTGATGGCTGCGTGGGGAAAGTCCACCCTCAATGGTGTCCTCTTTGGTGCGGCTGCGGAGCTGCTGTGGATGCAGAGGCTAATTTCTGAAGCCGCACTCTCTGTGAGCCCAGTGCATAGTGTGCTCTGATTTCAGTGGATTCCCATTCGTGGGGGCGGCGGAGGGGGCGGCAGCGATCGTAGCTCCTGTAGCTCAATTTCCCCTTTAGGTTTAAAATCCACATGGTGGTAGTGTCTGATGCTTTGGCCGGCCATGCGGCGGCGGAGAGAAGACTCATGGGGACTGCCAATGGAAAGGTGCCGTTCCAGCACAGCACTCGCGAAGGCCTGGCAGAGCTGGTCACAGGCAGCGGTGGAGGGACCCAGGGGCTCTCGCAAATGCAGGTCCGAGCAGGTCGCCCGTGGTGGTGGAAGGCCCTGCCTGCGTGCTCGGGATCAGGGCCGCGCGGGCGCACGAACGCGGGGCCTGGCCGGTCGCTGGTGGCTGCTGCTGCGCTGCCGCCAGGCCCAGCAGGTCGCCAGTGCCAGTGGCGGTGGCAGGACCTGCCGGCATGCGGCGAGGCCCTGCCAAGGGGGCTCGCGAAGGCGGGGCCCAGTTGGACCCTGGTGGCTGCTGCTGCGCTTAAGCGGGGCCTCGGTGGCGTGTGAAGGCGGGGCGCACCCGAGCTGGTCACTGGCGTCTGCACTGAGGCTGCTCAGGCGCAGGAAGGCGGGGCCGAGCAGGTCGCTGGCAGTCTCTGCTGCTCTGAGGCCTGAGGCCGGGCTGCTGGTGCGAAGGCGGGACCGAGCCGGTCGCTGGGGGCTGTGGCAGCAGAGGGACCCTCAGGTGGCAGCGGGGGGCCCGCCGGGGCGGCGCGCGCGGTCTGGCCTCCCTCATTCCTGGCAGCAGCCGCTCTGGCTGGTTCCGTTTCGCCGTGTTTCTAAAGTCCCCACGGCAGCAGCGGCGGCTTGCTTGGTGTCCAGTTGCAGCCTTCCTATTTCGCCAGCTTTCCTGTGGGTCTGGTGTGATCCCATTTGTTTTTAGCTGTTGTTTTTTTCCAAATTGTTGATGAGGTGGCCGCCTAGGGGGCTGCCTAGGTCGCCATCTTGTTTTGGTCTCCTGTCATCTAATCTTGTAATTTTATAATTAAGTGAGGTTAGAGAGGAAAAGTCACTTGGTTAGAATTATATAAGTGAACTAGGGGCCCAGTGCACGAATTCATGCACCTTTAAATGAACTGTGGACCACTAGTAAGCGGTGGGAACAAGGGCGAGTCTCAGCCCATCCTCTGTGCCCCTGCCTGGCCCCTCCCCCCCCCCAGCCCCTTGTCTGCCAGCAGCCCCGCTCCTGCCTCCACTGCTGTTCCCAAATGCTGATAGCACAGAGCAATTGGGGTCAGAGTCAGCAACAGGTGCAAGTGGGGCCAGCACCGCCAGTGGGTACAATTGGCAGCTGTTGCCCAATTGCCCCTCAGGAGCAGGGGCAGGTAAAGAAGCCCTCAGGGATGATTGGAGCTGGCAGCAGGTGCAAGTGCCAGGTGGGATCGTGGCACATGGGAGCAAAGAATTTTCAGTAACCACCAGAGGCTTACCCTGATGATAGTGACTGGCACCCTACCTTGGTCTGGTGCCCCTGCTCACCTGCTCCACCATCCTGCCATGGCCAGTACTCACCATGTTCCACGCTCTGCTGCCTGCTGCCTATGCCCACTATGTCCTGCGTGTGCTCCCTGGTAGTCAGTGCACATCACATCATTTGATTTATTTGCATATTAGGGTTTTATATATAGAGATTGGTAAAAAGTAAGGCTAACTGTTCAGTGCATGCTACCTTAAGAAAAAATTACTTAAGATTAATTAAAATTAATTTATATTTTTGTTTAAGTGTTGCTTTAAGGAATCATGATGAATTCGAACCTTCTCTCAAAACCAAAGATAAAAAAGTAAGTTATAATATTCTGATATTAAAACTAGTATTTCTTTTAATAATTTTCCAATACCAAAAATTGTCACAGAACTGGAAAACATAAATGATTAGATCATTTTTTTCCTCAGAGCTTATCCATGTTCCCAATTTGACTTTTCTTAATTGTCTATAAACTACTGTGATCATCTAGTAATAGATGTGACAACTTTAGTTCCTTTCTTTGATGGTAATAGATTATGTATCTATGGAACAAGCTGATGTGATTTACCTTTTAATTAACACAACACAGAAAACAAAATACAATTCTCTTTTCTGGATTTCCACGTGACTTCTTAGAGTGGTCCTTAATGCCAGGTAGATTAGTTTGCTAAAAACATGAGAAATTAGTTTTTCTGTTTGTTGTTTTGTTTGTGGCTTTTTTTTTTTTTTTTTTTTACTTAACTTATTTGGATGACATATAAAGCACATTTCTTCATCTATTACAAGTATTCTTTTTTTTTTAACAGGTTGTAAGAAGACATAAAAATAAAAACCTCTTTAGTGATACTGACACAGAATACAGTTGTGATGATGGCAAGACTGACATTAGCTGGCTAAGAGAATCAAAATCAAAACCACAGCTAATAGAATATAGCAGAAATAAAAGTGTGAAGAAGTTTGAGAAACATGGGAAATCAAGTAAGAAATGACTTTATAGTGAAACTAGAGGCCTGGTGCATGAAATTCATGCATGGGGGGGGGGTGTCCCTCAGCACAGCCTGCACTCTCTCCATTCTGGGACCCCTTGAGGGATGTCCGAATGCCCTTGATGGATGTCTGATAGTGGGATTGGGCCTAAACAGGTAGTCAGACATCCCTCTCACAATCCAGGACTACTGGCTCCCAACTGCTTGCCTGCCTGCCTTCCTGATTGCCCCTAACTGCTCCTGCCTGCCAGCCTGATCACCCCCTAACCACTCCCATGCCAGCCTGATTGATGTCTAACTGCTCCCCAGCCAGGCTGTTTGTCCCCAACTTCCTTCCTCTGCTTTCCTGGTCACCCCTAATTGCTCTTCCCTGCAGGGTTTTTTGCCTTCAACTGCCTTTCCTTGCAGGCCTGGTCCCTCTCAGCTGCCCTCCCTTGCAGGCCTGGTCCCTCCCAACTGCCCTCCCCTGCTGGCCATCTTGTGGTGGCCATCTTGTGTCCACATGGGGGAAGCCATCTTTGACCACATGGGGGCAGCAATTATGTGTTGGAGTGATGGTCAATCTGTATATTACTCTTTTATTAGATAGGATAGAGACCTGGTGCACAGATAGGGGCCACCTGGTTTTCCCTGAAGGGTGTCCCATATCAGAGTTGGGGTTCTCTTGGGGTATGGGGCATCCTGAGCAAGGGGCCTGTGGTGGATTGCAGGCCAGCCATGCTCCCTGGCTACCCAAGTGGAGGCCCTGGTATCTGGAATTTATTTACCTTCTACAATTAAAACTTTGTAGCCTGGAGTGGAGCAAAGCCTCCTGCTCGCTCCATGGCTGGCAGCCATTTCTGTTTGGATTTGTTTACCTTCTATAATTGACACTTTCTAGCCTTGAGTGGAGGCTTAGACTGGCAAGGGCAGGTGGAAATGAAATCTTGGCTTCTTCCATTGCCTGGAAAACCCAAGCCTCCCTCCTGCTCTCTGTGGCTGTAGACATCTTGGTTGGGCTTATTTGCATACTTGCTCTGATTGGCTGGTGGGCATGACCTGTGGGCATGGCTTGTGGGTATAGTGGAGTGATGGTTAATTTGCATATTACTCTTTTATTAGGTAGGATGTTACAAATAATTTTACTATTTTAGCTATATAAAATGCTCTGTTGGTAGCTAAATACATTTTTGTATGTGGATAGTATTTTTTTATTACACACCCCTATGAATAGAAAAAAAAAAAGAGTGAAAGCAAATACAGAAACACTACCAAAACCAGATAAAAACAAAACAAAGAAAGAGAATTACAGGCCAATATCCCTCATGAACATAGATGCCAAAATCCTCAACAAAATTCTAGCAAATCGGCTCCAGCAGCACATCAGAAAGATCATACACCATGACCAAGTAGGATTTATTCCGGGAATGCAAGGATGGTACAATATCTGCAAATCAATAAATGTGATACATCACATAAACAAACTGAAAGTTAAAAATCATATGGTCATATCAATTGATGCAGAAAAAGCATTTGATAAAATCCAACACCCTTTCCTGATAAAAACTCTCAACACGATGGGAGTACAGGATCATACCTCAACGAAATAAAAGCTATATATGATAAACCCACAGCAAACATCATACTCAATGAGCAAAAACTAAAAGCATTCCCTCTAAGAACAGGAACAAGACAGGGATGCCCACTCTCACCACTCCTTTTTGACATAGTACTGGAAGTACTAGCCATTGCACTTAGACAAGAAGAGGAAATAAAAGGCATGCAAATCGGAAAAGAAGAAGTAAAGTTATCCTTATTTGCAGATGACATGATATTGTACATAAAAAACCCAAACGACTCCATCAAAAAACTAATAGACTTAATAAATGAATTGGGCAATGTAGCTGGATACAAAATTAACGCCAGGAAATCTATGGCATTTCTTTACACCAACAATGAATTTACAGAAACAGAGACCAAAAAAGCAATCCCATTTACCACTGCACCAAGAAAATTAAGATACCCGGGAATAAATTTAACTAGGGAGGTAAAAGACCTATATACGGAAAACTACACAACACTGAAAAAAGAGATAGAGGAAGATGTAAACAGATGGAAGAACATACCATGTTCATGGATTGGTAGAGTCAACATCATCAAAATGTCCATACTTCCCAAAGCAATTTATAGGTTCAATGCACTCCCCATTAAAATACCAATGACATATTTCACTGACCTAGAAAGAACTCTCCAAAAACTCATTTGGAACAATAAAAGACCTCGAATAGCATCAGCAATCCTGAGAAAGAAGAGTAAAGTAGGAGGGATCTCAATGCCAGATTTCAAGCTGTATTACAAAAAAACTGTTCTCAAAACAGCCTGGTACTGGCACAAGAACAGACATA
Source organism: Vespertilio murinus (assembly GCA_963924515.1). Classification (NCBI taxonomy): domain Eukaryota; kingdom Metazoa; phylum Chordata; class Mammalia; order Chiroptera; family Vespertilionidae; genus Vespertilio; species Vespertilio murinus. The sequence continues at coordinate 87,212,593 of OZ004709.1, read as the reverse complement.
TAGATCAATGGAACAGAATAGAGAATCCAGATATCAACCCAAATCACTATGCTCAATTAATATTTGACAAAGGAGGCACGAGCATACAATGGAGTCAAGACAGTCTCTTCAATAAATGGTGTTGGGAAAACTGGACAGATACATGCAAAAGAATGAAACTAGATCACCAACTTACTCCATACACAAAAATAAATTCAAAATGGATACAGGACTTAAACATAAGACAGGAAACCATAAAAATACTAGAGGCATCCACAGGCAGTAAAATCTCAGACATATGCCAAAAGAACTTCTTCATTGATACTGCCTCCAGGGCAATGGAAGCTAAAGAGAAAATAAACAAATGGGACTACATCAAAATAAAAAGTTTTTTCACAGCAAAAGAAACCATCAACAAAACAACAAGAAAGCCCACTGTATGGGAGAACATATTTGCAAATGATATTACTGATAAAGGTTTAATCGCCAGCATCTGCAAACAAGTTATTCAACTCAATAAAAGGAAAATAAATGAGCCAATTAAAAAATGGGCAATGGAACTAAATAGAATCTTCTCAAAAGAAGACAGAAGGAAAGCCAAGAGGCACATGAAAACCAGCTCCAAGTCACTACTTATCCGAGAGATGCAAATCAAATCAACAATGCGAAACCATCTCACACCTGTCAGAATGGCCAACATTAACAAATCAACAAACGATAAGTGTTGGCGAGGTTGTGGAGAAAAAGGAACCCTCGTGCACTGCTGGTGGGAATGCAGACTCCTACAACCACTGTGGAGAATAGTATGGAGTTTCCTCAAAAAACTGAAAATGGAACTCCCATTTGACCCAGTAATCCCACTCCTAGGAATATATCCCAAGAAACTAGAAACACCTATTAGAAAGGATATATTCACCCCTATGTTCATAGCAGCACTATTTACAATAGCTAGGATTTGGAAACAGCCTAGGTGCCCATCAGCAGATGATTGGATAAAAAAAAACTATGGTACATCTACACAATGGAATACTATGCTGCCATAAAAAAAGGAATTCTCATCATTTGCAGCAACCTGGATGGAATTGGAGAACATCATGCTGAGTGAAATAAGCTAGCCAGTCAATGAAAGAGAAACACCACATGACCTCACTCATTTATGGATAATAAAGAACATTATAAACTGATGAACCATAAGATAAATATAGGGACAGTAAAGCAACAAGCAGACTGTCTAATTACAGCGGGGAGGGGAGGGAAATATGGGGGAGATAAGAGATCAACCGAAGGACTTGTACACATGCATATAAGTACAACCAATGGACACAAAACTCTGGGGAGGGAGGGCATGTATGGGAGGTGGGGGGGCAATGTTAAGCTATGTATACATATACCTTAATAAATTAAAAAAATACTCAAATACTATAGTTGTTTTGCTTTTTTAATTATTACTTTTGTAACATGGTTATATTAAATTGGTTTTTAAAAATGGGATCTTTAGGGACATAAAATGTGATTTATTATGATTTTTGGTTCATAACATACTGTCACCATGTGTCTGTTCTTGGCCCACTATTATTCAGTTATTGGATATTTATTGTGAATAATTATATTAAGTACTCATGAACCCAGCACCCTAAATAAAATCAAAGCGTGGACAACATCCCCATTTCCTGCCATACTCAGCACACATAAGTTTTAGGAACTGATATAGATGCATCAAAAATATATTGAAAGGAAAACAATTTTCTTGCAGAAATATTTTTGCCCAAATCTTTCACAGAATGTTTTGCTAGCATATGGGTTCTACTTTCTCTAGCAAATCTCCTGAAGTTGTTGGAGAAGAGTTTGAGGTATGTTTTGGGATAGACATCGTGACCATTTTCCTTATTTAACATTAATTTTAATGTTTATTAAACTGCAAAGACTTTATATATTCTATTTTTTAAGAAAACAACAGAACTGAGCCGTTAAATTTATATTTATTTTAAGGGAATCAGCTTTTTTACTTTTAGCCATTTTTTCAATTACATTTGACATACAATATTATATTAGTTTCATATGTACACCTTCGTGATTGACATTATATAACTTATTAAGTGACCATCCTGATAATTTAGTACCCACTTGACACAATACATAGTTATTAGAATATTATTTACTATATTCCCTATGCTATATTTTACAACCCCATAACTATTCTGTACCAACCAATTTGCACCTCTAAATCCCTTCATTTTTTTAACCCATTCCAAAACCCTTGCCATCTAGCAACTATCAAAATGTTTTCTGTATTTATCAGTCTGTTTGTTTTCTGCTTCATTTATTTTTTTAGATTAATTTGTTTATATGAATATTTGTTGCCATATTATTGTTCATATATTTTATTTATTATTATTTTACTTCTTTAAGAATACCCTTTAACATTTCACATAATACTGGTTTGGGGTAAATTCCTTTAGCTTTTCCTTGTCTGAAAAATTCTACATATATCCTTTGATTCTAAATGATAGCTTTTCTGGATAGAGAAGTCTTGATTGTAATTCCTTGCTCTTCATCACTTTGATATTTCTTGCCAATTTCTTCTTGCCTGCAAAGTTTTTGTTGAGAAATCAGCTGACAGTCTTATGGGAGCTTCTCTGTAGGAAACTAACTGCTTTTCTCTTGCTGCTTTTAAGATCTTAAGATTTTTTTTGTCTTTAACCTTTTGCATTTTAAATATGATGTGTCTTGGTGTGGGCCTCTTTGGTACACTATGAGCTTCCTATACTTGTATGAATATTTCCTTCACTAGGTAAGGGAAGTTTTCTGTCATTTTTCAAATAGGTTTTCAACTTATTGTTCACTCTCTTCTCCTTCCAGCACTACCATGATGCAAATGTTGGTACCCTTGAAGTTGTCCCAGAGGCTTCTAAATCTTTTTTTGTATTCTTTTTTTCTGGGAATCAGCTTTTATTTTATTTCAGGATAAAAATAACCAGTAGCGCTGAAACCGGTTTGGCTCAGTGGATAGAGCGTCAGCCTGCGGACTGAAAGGTCCCAGGTTTGATTCCGGTCAAGGGCATGTACCTTGGTTGCGGGCACATCCCCAGGAGGGGGTGTGCAAGAGGCAGCTGATCAATGATTATCTCTCATTGATGTTTCTAACTCTCTATCCCTCTCTCTTCCTCTCTATAAAGAAAATCAATAAAATATATTTTAAAAAAATAACCAGTAGCAACCTGTGGGGTTTGGGGTGAGGGCAGAGAGGAGGTAATGGCTTAAAAAGAAAAAGAAAAAAAAGACATATGGAAATGAACTTTGTCATGAGTTTAGATATGAGGCTGATTCTTGAAATCAGATGAGAGTCCCATCATATACATAAGGAAAAGAAGCAGCAGAATTATAATTTTTTAAAAAAGAGACAGAAGTATGAAGTAGCTTAGTATGCTCAGAGGATAAAGTATTACAGTAATTAGAATGTATATCAAATTTGTGGGAAAATGTTCAAGGCTATCCTAGATTTAGTCATAGTTACTGGACTTTGAAGCATTGGAGAAACATGAGATATACATGTTTTCAAGGAACTTACAATCTAGTGGGAAGTTGTATAAATAAAGACAAAGTAGATTGTATATATCTTGGAAAACATGAAAAGTTAGAATATTGTAGTCAATAATTACTTTTAAAGTTGAACTTTCGAGTGAATTGTTTTGTGCCCTTGACTGGAATAAAACCAGGGACTCTTTATTCTGAAGGCCAACATTCTACCCACTGAACCAAACCAGCTAGAGCAACATTAACACAATTGATGGTCTCCTTATGTTTTAAAATTGTGTTAATCATTGATTAAATCAGCAATTTAAAAAATGTATTAATGTTTCTTTTTCTTAATTTTATATAATAAATTTTTATTGTTCAGATTATTACAGGTGTTCCTCTTTTTCCCCCTCATAGCTCCCCTCTACCTGATTCCCCACCCCACCCCACCCCATGCTCTTACCCCCTGCCACTGTCTTCACCCATAGGTGTAATAATTTTGTCCAATCTCTTCCCGCATCCCTCAGACCCCCTTCCCCCTGAGAACTGTCAGTCCACTCCCTTTTTATATCTCTGATTCTATTATATTCACCAGTCCATTCTGTTCTTCAGATTTTTTCCACTTGATTTTTAGATTCACTTCTTGGTAGGTATGTGTTTGATGTATTTTTGTTGTTCATAATTTTTACCTTTTTCTTTTTCTTCTTCTTCCTCTTCTTAAAGAATACCCTTCAGCATTTCATGGAATCCTGATTTGGTGGTGATGAACTCCTTTAGCTTTTTCTTGTCTGTGAAGCTCTTTATCTGACCTTCAATTCTGAATGATAACTTTGCTGGGTAGAGTAATCTTGGTTGTAAGTTCTTGCTGTTTATAACTTTGAATATTTCTTGCCACTCCCTTCTGGCCTGCATAATTTCTATTGAGAAATCAGCTGACAGTCATATGGATACTCCCTTGTAGGTAACTCACAGTTTTTCTCTTGCTGTTTTCAAGATCCTCTCTTTGTTTTTTGCCCTTGGCATTTTAATTATGATGTGTCTTGGTGTGATCCTCTTTGGATTCCTCTCCTTTGGGGTTCTGTGTACTTCCTGGACTTGTAAGTCTATTTCTTTCACCAGGTACGGAAAGTTTTCTGTCATTATTCCTTTCAATAGGCCTTCAATATCCTGTTCTCTCTCTTCATCTGGCACACCAAAAATATGGATGTTGGTATGCTTAATTTTAATTTTTTAAAATATATTTTGTTGATATTTTACAGAGAGGAAGAGAGAGAGAGATAGAGAGCTAGAAACGTCAATGAGAGAAATATCAACCAGCTGCCTCTTGCACACCCCCTACTGGGGATGTGCCTGCAACCAATGTACATGCCCTTGACCGGAATTGAACCCGGGACCTTTCAGTCCACAGACTGATGCTCTGTCACTGAGCCAAACTGGTTTCGGCTGGATGTTGGTATGCTTAAAGCCATCCCTGAGGCTCCTTACACTATTTTCACACTTTTGGATTCTTCTTTCTTTCTGCCTCTCTGGTTGGTTTGTTTTTTGTTTCCTCATATTCCAGATCTTTGGTTTGACTCTTGGGGTATGCTGATCTATAGTTGAGTTTCTGTTTATTCTTTATTTCAGAAATTAAGTGTATGCTTAATTTCTGACTGGTCCTTTTCCATTTTTTTTTTTTTTTTTGGTATTCTCATTAAGATCCTTGAAGGTCTCTTCAAGTTTCTCAGTGGTTTTTAGAAGATTTTTGAGTAACCTTATAAATGTGATTCTGAACTTTGTGTTGTCCAGTAGTTTACTTTCCTCCATCTACCCCATTGGTGACATGCTTCTGTGTCTCCACATTTTGGTTGCCTCCCTGTGTTGATGGAGTGGCTTTGTGTGGTAGGTGAACTATAGGGGCCAGTAGCTCAGCTTCCCCAATCACCTGAGGTGGTTGCTCTTGGTACACCCCTTTGTGGGCTGAATGCAAAGTCTTGGTGTAATTAAGCCTTGATTCTTATTGGTGCACTGGGAGGAATTGACCTCCAGGCTAATTGGCTGTGAGGATCTGCTGTGTCTGTAATGGAAGAACTGTTGCGCTGGAGACACGTGGTGCAGGCCTTGTTTCAGGCCTTGGTCCTCACTGAGTTCACCTCCCGAATGTGTCACTTATGGATGTGAGGAGTTGAAATTTTGTGTCTCACACTGACCACTAGTACACTAGCTTCTGGATCTCCAGTGGAGTGCAGTTCAGCTACTATCTGAGGCCACCCTGCAGGAGCTACAGTCTTCTCCTCCCTGCTTGGAGCTTGGAAGTTTTGGAGTTGCCTGCACCAGGTTGCAAGTTTGCTAGGTTAAACTGCAATAGAGAAGGCCATTCATATGCAAAAGCTGCTGCTTGGAGCTTGGGTGTGTTTGTAGATTGTGTGGGGTGGAGTCTCAAGGTGTCACTAGGCTAGGGCATGGCAAACAGCAATGGCTGGCAGTGAGCCGTCTCTGCCTCTCCACCTGTATCCCTGCATCTCACACCCACAGACAGCAAACAATTATTCTTCAGCACAGCTCTGCATGCAAGCCACTCTCACTTTTAAAAAATATATATTTTATTGGTTTTTCAGAGAGAGGAAGGGAGAGGGATAGAGAGCTAGAAACAACGATGAGAGAAACATTGACCAGCTGCCTCCTGCACACTTCGCACCGGGGATGTCTCCGCAACCAATGTACATGCCCTTGACCGGAATCGAACCTGGGACCTTTCATTTCACAGACCGACACTCTTTCCACTGAGCCAAACCAGTTCCATCCACCCTCACTTTTTGAACTGATGGTAGACAGTTTAGCTTCTCCCCAGAAACTGGATTTCAGATAGATTTTGAGATTGTCTCTCTTCGGGTTGAAGAAAGCAATACCCTCCACCAGCCAGGATCCGCTGCCAGCCTGTATCATGTGCAGGCCCCCATACTTCAGTTTTTTTAGTGCTTGTGCCCTGAATGCTCCTTTCTCTTTCAATCTAGTTGTAGAGCTTCCTTTCAGCTAGCTTTCCCATGGTTCTGGGTGATAGACATTTTTAAAAAAATATATATATTTTATTGATATTTTACAGAGAGGAAGGGAGAGAGATAGAGAGCTAGAAACATCGATGAGAGAGAAACATCGACCAGCTGCCTCTTGCACACCCCCTACTGGGGATGTGCCCGCAACCAAGGTACATGCCCTTGATCGGAATCGAACCTGGGACCTTTCAGTCCGCAGACCGATGCTCTACCACTGAGCCAAACCAATTTTGGCTGGGTGATAGACATTTTGTCTTTTAGTTGTAGTTTTGAAATTGTTGTGCACAGCAGCAGTTTAGGGTTGTTTAACTAAGCCATCACCTTGGATCTCCTCTTAATGTTTCTAAGGATGTGAAAGTCATAAAAAACAATTATGGGCCATCACTGTTGTTGATTGGATAAAGGAAAAGCAGTTAGTCTGTGATAGCATTTCAGAGGCAGTAATATATTAAAAATTCATTTAAGGCTAGTAGAAGGTGGTTCAATAAATTTAAGAAGTGTTTATAGAGTAAACAGTACATTATACATTATATCATATCTAAGAAATCTGTATATATAAAAGCCTAAGCAACTTAATGACTGGTTGCTATGATGCATGCTCACCACCAGAGGGCAGACACTCAGTACAGGAGCTGCCTCCTGGTGGTCAGTGTGTGCCAACCTCCCCCAGCTAGCCACTCCCCTGAAGTCCCCTCCCCCACAGCTGGCCAACCTCATGGGGTCCCTCCCCCACAGCCAGCAGGCCCCAATAACTCAATCAGGGCCAGTCCCCAGGGTTAGGATGGGGAACTGGGAATGGGTGAAGGCAGACGCAGCACTTTTCCCAGGCAGCCGAGGGCTTGCTCCTTCCTCAGGGCCAACATCCAACCTCCGTTTCTTGTTCTTCCCTCTGGCTGGCAGGCTCCTATCAGCACACTGTCCACCCAACGTGGTGGTGGGGCAGCGGTGAGGGAGGGAAAAGGAGGGGAGGCAGGGAACCAGACAGTGGTGGTGACAGACATCTGTTCCCTCCGCACTGGCCTGGCAACCATGGTCTCCTCTCCAGTTGGGCCCTGATTGGCCTGGCCCTGATTGGCCCTAATCATTGGCCAGGCCTAGGGACCCCACCCATGCATGAATTTCATGCACCAGGCCTCTAGTGTTAAATAAAATGGAATTATTTGGGGATCTGGAATTAATCTTAATTCAATTACCTTATTTCTAATGGGGAAAAATGATTCAATTTTTTATCAAATTGCTTCTTAAACAGCCTTCTGGAGCACATTAAGTTTGAGAACCGATGTTCCACTATAGTTCCTAAACCGAATAGTAGCATCATGGATGTTAACTTTATAACTTATGTTATATATTGTGTTGTATGTTTAAAAAGTTTAATAATATAAAGGAGAAGATAAATGGGTAAGGCACATCATATCAAATACTATACAGTTAAAATTTTCTTTTTTAAAAATATATATTTTATTGATTTTTTTACAGAGAGGAAGAGAGAGAGATAGAGAGTTAGAAACATCGATGAGAGACATCAATCATCTGCCTCTTGCACACCCCCTACTGGGGATATGCCCGCAATCATGGTACATGCCTTTGACCAGAATCAAACCAGGGACATTTCAGTCCGCAGGCCCACACTCTATCCACTGAACCAAACTGGTTTCGGCCATTAAAATTTTCAAAGTCAATTTGTCATCAAATCATCTTTAAAGTTTGAATGAGTTTAAAGATATATTCTTATTTTATGTGATTTCAACTTATATACAGAAATATTCTAATAAGATTTATTTGTTTGTTTGTTTATTTATTTATTTATTAAATTGATTGTGGTGACATTGGTCAACATGAATGAGGTTTCAGGTGTGGGTTTCTATATTATAAGATCTGTATATGGTACCATGTGTCTACCACCCAAAGTCAAATTTTCTGTAACCTTATAACTCCCTTCTCCTCCCACCCCCTTCCCTCTGGCAACCACCATGCTGCTGTTTGTGTTCATGAGTTTCAGTTTTATATCCCACATATGAGTGAGATCATATGGTTCTTAGCTTTTTCTGACTGACTTATTCAACCTCACTGCCAATTAGGGAAATGCAAATCAAAACTTAAATGAGATATCTTATACCTGTTCAAGTGGCCATTATCTAATAAGTTTTAATGCCATTTGAAAATTTTAATCTTATTTTCTTGAATTGCAGAACCATCTTTGGAAAGAGAACAATCAAGACCTAAAATGGTAAAATTTGGAAGTTTATGTTCAAATTACCCTTTAAAAGCATTTTTCTTTGTCATAAAAAAAATTCATGTGTTATCACATAATTATATCCTTATCAGTCACTTGTTTCTCATAATTGTGTCAGTTTTTGCACCCTTACTCCTATCTTCTGCCTTTTTTTTTTAATGTTAGCCTTTTTTGGGTATATTTTATTCTGAGGTGAAAAGTATTTTTGACATCTCTTTTTTTCTTCTCTTTTATACTTAAATTAGGTAACATAAATCAGGCCTTTCAAACCTTTATTGACAGGCAATAAAGAAGATATTTGTAATGAAAATATAAAATCCAGTCTTTTTAAAATATATAACTAGAAATTTGTGCTTCTTAATCTTTATCCCCTTTGTCCTTCCTCCCTCCCCAATTTGGCAGCTATCAGTTTTCTCTATCTATGAGTTGGTTTCTGTTTTGTTTTGTTTTTGAGATTCCATATGTAATTAAAATAATACATTATGTGATATTCTCTAGGTTTTTATCACTAAGTATTATTCTGGTGTATTCCAATCTTTTTTATAAAATTCTCTCTCCAGTCATTTAAAAAATATTAATCAGAAATCACTTTTATTTTGATAAATGTATTATAGCAAATAACTTATGTTTCTTGTAATTCAAATATTAATATAATATTCAGGAATTTTTCTCCCAAAGACACACCAGAAGAATATCACCAAAAAGATAGATGAAACCATTCCAGATGGGAGAACCAGACTTCCACGAAGAGCAGCAAACACCAAAAAAAATTATAAAGATCTCTCAAATTCAGAATCAGAAAGTGAACAAGAAGTTTCACATTCATTGAAAGAGAAATTTCTAGAAAAGGTATATAGAAACAATTTAAATTAATAATTTCTAAAAGCCTTTAAAATACTAAATACAGAATTTTTTAAAAATGTCAAATGTATCTGTTCACTTCTTTTTAAGATTTAATCCTCTGTATGAGAAAACTTACATAATTTTAAAAATTGATCCTTAGGCAATATAATGTTTGTAATAAGTTTTTATTAGTGTTGCAAAACAGATGTTTGACTCTAGTAGAATTGTAACTTTAAGAATTTGAATTAGAGAAGTACTTGATTTTTCCAAAATTATGCTTCAAGAAAGTACAGACTGATATTGATTGAAAGTAAAACTACTAGATCTGAGGTTCTTCTCCTACACTGTTCCATCTCTGAGGATCCCTGACTTCTTCCTTAAATCTCATAATGTCACAGACATCCCTACTCACTTGTGCTTGAAAGCTTTTTAAAGTGAAATTTTAAAAAATGGTGTTTAGCCCTGGCTGGTTTGGTTCAGTGGATAGGGCATCAGCCTGAGGACTGAAGGGTCCTGGGTTCAATTCTGGTCAAGGGCACATGCCCAGGTTGTGGGCCCAGTCCCCAGGGGAGGCATTCAGGAGGCAGCCAATCAATGGTTCTCTCTCATCATTGATGCTTTTATTTCTTCCTTCCTCTCTAGAATCAATTATATATATATATATATATGTATATACCGTATTTGCCGGCGTATAAGACGATTTTTTGGCCATGAAAAATATGTATTTGCCGGCGTATAAGACGACTGGGCGTATAAGAAGACCCCCTAACATTTCCACTAAAAATACAGAGTTTGTTATATACTCGCCATATAAGACTACCCCCCACTTGGAGGCATATTTTTCAGGGCCAAAAAATCGTCTTATACGCTGGCAAATACGGTATATGATGTTGTTTATAATGTGCCAGGTGCTATTTTAAGTGAGGACAGTCCTCAACTTACAATGGTTCAACTTATAATTTTTGACTTTACACTGGTATGAAAGCAGTAGAAACCATTCTTCAGGTTTTGGATTTTTATCTTTTCCTAGGCTAGCAATTTGTGGCCAGGGGCAGCAAGCTGCAGCTCCCAGTCAGGCACATCATTGCCAAGGTCAAACAACACTGTAGTGCAGTGTGTTGCCAGGTTTCTTTTGGATATTGTGTCTGAGCACACTTAAGGTAGTCAAGACTAATGAAGTTCAGTAGTTAGATGTATAGTAAGTGCATTTTTGACAACCACATTTTCACCTTATAGTGGGCTTATGGGGACATATCCCACTGTGAATTGAGAAACATCTATATGTACTTTGTAAATTGACTTCCTAAAATCTTGTAAATACTATAGGTGACTAGTACTATTATTATTTTTATACTAGAGGCCCGGTGCATGAAATTTATGCATGGGAGGGAGGGGGTGGTGTTGTCCCTCAGCCCAGCCTGTACCCTTTCAAATCTGGGACCCCTCAAGGGATGTCCGAATGCCTGTTTAGGCCCACTGGGATCGGGCCTAAATGAGCAGTTGGACATCCCTCTCACAATCCAGGACTGCTGGCTCCTAACTGCTCACCTGCCTGCCTTCCTGATTACCCCTAACCGCTTCTGCCTGCCAGACTGATCACCCCCTAACCACTCCCATGACAGCCTGATTAATGTCTAACTGCTCCCCTGCCAGCCTGTTTGCCCCCAACTTCCCTCCTCTGCTGGCCTGGGCACCTCTAACTTCCCTCCTCTGAAGGGTTGATCACCCCCAGCTGCCCTCCCTTGCAGGCCTGGTCCCTTCCAAACTGCCCTCCCCTACTGGCCATCTTGTGGTGGTCATCTTGTATCCACATGGGGGCAGGATCTTTGACCACATGGGGGCAGCCACCTTGTGTGTTGGAGTGATGGTCAATCTGCATATTACTCTTTTATTAGATAGGATAGAGACCTGGTGCATGAGTGGAACCAGCTGGCTTGCCCTGAAGGGTGTCCCAGATCAGGGTGGGGGTTAACCTTGGGACGTGGGGTGGCCTGGGCAAGGGGCCTGTGGTGATTTACAGGCTGGCCATGCCCCCGGCTACGCAATGGAGGCGGTGGTATCTGGAATTTATTTATCTTCTACAATTGAAACTTTGTAGCCTTGAGTGGAGCCAAGCCTTCTGCTTGCTCCGTGGCTGCCGCCATTTCTGTTTGGATTTGTTTACCTTCTATAATTGAAACTTTGTAGCCTTGAGTGGAGGCCCTTGCGCTAGGCCAGTCGGAAAGCTTGGCTTCTTCCATTCCCTGGGAAACCCAAGCCTCCTTTCTGTTCCCTGTGGCCGCAGCAATCTTGGTTGTGGTTAATTTGCATACTCGCTCTGATTGGCTGGTGGGCATGGCTGGTGGGTGTAGTGGAGGTATGGTCAATTTGCATATTACTCTTTTATTAGATAAGATATATTTTTATTGTTGATAGTATTAGAGATGTCTTCTGTCCCCCCGCCCCACCTTCCTCCCAGCCTCTACCCACCCCCTAAGTCTTCACTACCCTATGCCTGTGTCCAAGGGCTATGCATATAACTGTATAAGTTCTTTGATTTATCTCTTCTCATAACCCCACATCAAGGTATGACAGTCTGTTCCATGCCCCCATGCCTCAGGTCCCATTTTGTTGGTCAATTCATTTGTTCTTTAGATTCTACAAATAAGTAAGATCCTGGGATATCTGTCTTTCTCAGATTGGCTTGTTTCACTTAGCATAATATTCTCCAGGTTCATCCTCTGTGACAAAGAGTAAAAGATCCCTCTTTTTTACTTCTGCATAGTATACATTGTATAAATGTCCAACAGCTTTTTTATCCACTCTTCTACTGATGGGCACTTGGGCTGTTTCCAAATCTTAGCTATTGTAAATAACGCTGCTATGAACATAGAGATGCATTTATTCTTCCTGGTTGGTGTTTCAGAATTTTTAAGATATATTCCCAGAAATGGGATCTCTGGGTCAAATGGGAGTTCCATTTTTTATTTTTTTGAGGAAACTCCATACTGTTTCCATAATGGCTGCACCAGTCTGCATTCCCACCAGCAATGAACTAGTGTTTCCTTTACTAGTACTATTATTGACATCTCATTTTACAAATGAGAAAATTTAGGCACAGAGAGATGAAGGAATTTGCCCAAATCAGCACAGTTAGGAAGTGATAAACAAATGGTTTGAACCTAAAAAGTATGGCACTCTAGGTATGAGTCTCTGGCCATTACACTGTTCTGATTTTAAATCATTAAACCTCTATATCCCTTTGTTTGTAACTTCTTATATCTTACCTAGAAGACATTAAAGACTTCGTAACTTATCTCCATAGTTTCTGTTACTCTTACTTTAATTTACTATATATTTAGTCAGGTCAGTCTTTTCAGGCCACTTTCTCATCCTCTTCAAAAAACCCCAAAAACTTTAAGTATCTATCTCCATGTAGTCAGACATTCAAAGGATCAAAATAGCTTTCCAAGCTTGTTTCCCCTCCACTAAAATGTACCCCCAGGGCTGTTACAGTCAGAGTACCTGCAGCTTCCAAATGAGACCTGTACTTGTCTACTCTGTGTGCCAGCAGGCCTCCATCCTCTCAATACTCTGTCTCTCCCTCCTTTCCCCTCCTTTCTTCCCCTCCTTTCCAAACTCCTGAGCCCTGGAACCCAAGAACTCTCTCTGCTTTCACTAAACTTATTATAATCTCCTGAACTTTAGAGTATTTTATTGTTATATCTTATGGTATTTATTATAGTGTATAATATTTCTGGTGAATTTCCCATATGTCTTGAGTGTATTAGAGTCTTTCACTACTCGTGTTGCATCCCCTGCTATGCTCATATGTAATAATATAAGACATTTAATAAACATTTCAATGTAATTTAAATTGCTTTATTATAATTTGAAAATTACCAATACATTTAGGAGGAGAATATCCATTCCAGAAGCAAAACCATGAAGCTGCCAAAGAAACAGCAGAATGCTTTCTCTGCGGAAACACACAAGGATATATCAAAAGAATGGGCAAGCTCATCTCTCCTAAAAAGTACTACTATAAGAGACAACAGCCTTGACTTATCTTCTGTGTCTTTACCTGGGAGTCCACCCTCTATAGAAGTAATGAGATGTCAGTATCTCCTTCTTCCTTTATTTGAATATTTAAAAGCCTTATTATAACTAAGTATATGAAAATATAATTTGAAGACTAATTTTGAGAGGTGTATTAAGATTTTAGGTAGTCAAAATTTTATTTTTAAACTAGTTAATGCTCAGAACTTGGTCTTTGCTAAATATAAGTAGACTTGGGATCAATGTTACTATGACACTGAAGTTGTTCATATTTGCATTTTTTATACTTTCAGTTCCTTTAAAGGATGTTTGAAAGCATTTCTAAGTGTCTGTAATTTCAGTTAAAATGTAAGACTTATATCAGTTAACATGTACACTTCCTCTAAAGTGGCTATTTTGTTCTTTTCTGTAATATTTTCATAATGCTTAGGAACACTATCATCTCAGATAAGCACATACTCAAGAAGACAGATGCACATGCCCTGATTTGATCTGAAAACTGATAATCCACTTATATTAAGATTTATTGCAGTCATGAATTTCCTCATCTATATATAAAGGATTTAAACAAAATGATTTTCCAAGTCTTTCCAACCATAAAATTCTGTGACTTGTATATAATAGTACTGATGTCAAATACTTAGGTTTCTCATTATAGTGCAGCTTATACTATTGATAATTTTGTTTGGAAATATTTTGAATATTCTTATGGTTACAATTACATTTAAAATGGACTCATTTAATATTTTTCAAAGTCTTATATATTTTAAACATAATATGGTCTTGATATAGTGAAAGTTTATCCTTTTTAAATACAGCTAAGACTTGAGAATTTGATGAATTATATATTCTTAGAACTTAAATTAATCATGCTATTCTAAAGCAGACATCATTAACACCTGCCATCTCTCTTTTTTTGTGTGTCTTGTGAGGAAATATAGGCACAGAAAAAATAACAGAAAGGGATTTCACTCAGGATCATGACTGTATAACAAAATCCTTATCACCTAATACAAAAACTTCCTCACCTGAATCCTTCAACAGTAAATATGGAGTGGAAGGTCCAGTAAAGTCACTGAAAAACAGTGAGAAAAATTTACTCTGTGCAAGAGAAAGTTCACCAATTCCACAATCATGCTCTTTGGTAAGATTATAAAACATTTTCCTTAATCAGATATATTTGAACTGGGTAAATAATTTCCCTCTAATCAAATACACATTGCTTAAGCTTTTGTGTCTGTCTGGGGGAGAAGAGGATCCTACTGTTAAGTAAAATAGCCTCAATAAACCTAATAGTCTGATTAGAGTTGCTGTTCAGAAGGAAAGTGGTGGTATGAGAAGCACAGCATGCTGGCAAGAGTGCTGTGACAGAAATGCCTGTTTCCAAAGAGGCACCGCTTATTTGTCTATACATCAATACTACATATTTATTTTCTAGATTTCAATAGGCTTAGTCCTGCAACACTGACACTTGTTTCAGATTCTACTGTAATTTAAAGTTTGTAACCTTTAGTTACTAAATCACAAGTTGACAAAGCAAATTGCCAAGAATTGCAGTTGAAAACAGTATGACTGGGAGAGAACCAAGATGGCAGCATAAGTAAATGCCTATATACTGGCTGCATTCCACAACTACATCAAAATTACAATTACAAAATACAGAACAACCATCATCCAGAACCACTGGAAAGCTGTCTGAATGGAAGCACTACAACTAGAGAGGTAAAGAAGGAAGCACACTGAGACTGGTAGGAATTGTGGAGGCGTGGAAGGGGCTGGTGGAAGGGTCTGGTCCAGCACACACATGCGCCACTTTTTTTTTTAATAGGGAGGGAGGCCACTGGGAGGAGCAAGAGGTCCCAGACGCCCAGCCCAGGGTTCCAGAGCTGGGAAAATAAGTCCCTACAGGTAGTAAGAACTATGAGCTATAAAAACCAGTGCAGATTGGAGCTGAGTGACACACAGGCTGCTGAAGACCCAACTGCTCCTCTTAAAAGGCCAATACCATGAACTGAAATTACAAATCCCCACTTCCTCTGAGTTTCAGTGCTGGGTGAGGCTGTGGAGGACCCAGACACATATGAGGAGAAACTAGACTGTCTGGACTGCCAGGAACTTGGGGGTGGCTTTCTTCCAGAAGGAGGGGCTTGCAGCAGTTATTGTTCCTGTGCAGAGATCTCCCCAGTTGCAGGATTGACTGGCAGCCATTTCTGTTTGCTCTGCCCTGGTCTTTCCCTGAGATCCTGCCCCACCCAAATTACAACCCCATCCAAGTTATGTGCAGCGGCTTTTGCATATAAATGCCCTGTCTTTTATCAGGCTAAAAGCCTGTCAAACAAGCTGCAGCTGGGTCAGGGTGCCCCAAACTTATCAAAGGCCCAAGACCCCCTATGTTCATAGCAGCACAATTTACAATAGCCAAGATTTGGAAACAGCCTAGGTGCCTGTCAACAGATGACTGGATCAGAAAACTATGGTACATCTACACAATAGAATACTATGCTACCATCAAAAAGAAGGAATTCTTACCATTTGCAGCAACCTGGATGAAAATGGAGAACATCATGCTAAATGAAATAAGCCAGTCAATGAAAGAAAAGTACCACATGATTTCACTCATTTATGGATAATAAAGTAAATTATAAACTGTAGAACAAAAAGATAGATACAGAGATAGTAAAGCATCAAACAGAATGTCAAATCACAGCAGGAAGGTTAGTGATAGGTGAGGGAGATAAGAGATCAACCAAAAGACTTGTGTGCGTGCATATAAGCATAACCAATGGACACAAAACTCGGGGGGGGGGGCGGGGAGGGCATGTATGGGAGTGGGGTAGGGGGAGCAATGGTAAGATATGTACACATATAGTACCTTAAAAAAATGGAAAACAAACAAACAAACAAAAAGGCCCATGACTTGACCCCAGCACCAGCCTGCCTTGCTTCACATGTGGGCTTCTTCTGGGCACTTCCAAACCTGATACAAAGAGAAGGAATCTTCAGATCTCTCTGTAGCTCCTGCTGGATGACCCCAGGCAGTGGATGACTTTGCACCTCCCTGGAGACCCAAGAGCCAGTGTACCCAGTGGTCAGTGTGAGACCATACCAAATTACAACTCTATACATCCACAAGCAACATACTCAAGGTGCAGATTCAATGAGCAAAGCCCCACTGAAGCAAGTCCTTCCCCATAAGGGTGTCTTCTGCATATCAGCTCTCCCACTATAGTCTCAGCTGATCCCTGCAGCCAATTGGCCAGAGATAAATTCCTCCCAGTGAAACCAACAGCATTCAAGGCTCAACTGCAGAAAGACTATGCACACAGCCCACAACACAGCCTACAATGGGGTGCACCAAGAGTGTGATTGGGCAAGCTAAGCCACAGAGCCATATAGTATACTTACTACACAATGCCATCCTATCAACTCCAGGAGACTTAGCAGCTACCCATTACATAGAAACAAATTCAAGAAAGTAGCCAAAATGTGGAGTCCAAGAAACATGTCACAAATAAAAGAAATGGAAGGAAGCAAACTACTGGATATAGAGTTCAAAATCACAGATATACAATTACTCAAGAATCTTCTAGAAAACTCTAAAGTACTTAGTGAGACTTTAAGGATCTTAGAATGCCAAAAAATGGAAAAGGACCAGTCAGAAACTAAGCATACACTGACTAAAATAAAGAATAATATACAGGAATTCAACAGTAGATAAGAGGATCATGAGAATCAAATCAATGAGTTGAAATATGAGGAAGCAAAGAACACCCAACCAGAAAAACAAAAAGAAAAAAGAATCCAAAAATATGAAGATAGTGTAAAGTGCCTCTGGAACAACTTCAAGTGTACCAACATCCAAATTATGGAGGTATCAGAAGAAGAGAGAGAGCAAGGTATTGAAAACCTATTTGAAGAAATAATGACAGAAAATTTTCCCTACCTGGTGAAACAAAGAGACTTCCAAGTCCAGGAAGCACAGAGAAACCCAAATAAGAGGAACCCAAAGAGGACCACACCAAGACACATCAGAAGTAAAATGCCAAGGGCAAAAGACAGAATCCTAAAAGGAGCAAGAAAAAAGCAGTGATCTATAAGGGGATACCCATATGACTATCAGCTGATTTCTCAACAGAAACTATGCAGGCCAGAAGAGAGTGGTAAGAAATATTTAAAATGATGAATAGCAAGTACCCACAATCAAGATTACTCTACTCAGCAAAGCTGTCATTTAGAATTGAAGGTCAGATAAAGAGCTTCACAGACAAGAAAAAGCTAAAGGAGTTCATCACCACCAAACTAGTATTATATATGAAATGCAGAAAGGTATTCTTTAAGAAGAGGAAGAGGGGCAAAACAAGATGGCGGCCTACGTAGTCTCCTAAGCTGCCACTTCATCAACAATTTGGAAAAAAAACAACAGCTAAAATCGAAAGGGATCACATCAGATCCACAGGAGAGCTGGCGGAATGGGATGGCTACAACTAGAGGGCAGGAAAAGCACCGATGCTGCACCATGTGGAGTTTAAAGCCGAAATGGAACCAGAGCCACAGCTGCCACCGCCACAGCCACCACCAGTGAGGGAAGCCCTCTGGGAGCAGAGCTAGCCCTGCCCCGGGCCCAGGGAGTGGGCTGCCTTGGAGCCTGGCCTCCTCGCATGCAGCTTTCCTGACCTGGCCTCCGCGCCCACAGCCTTCTCAGCCCACCTGCCGTGCTAGCGAGGGAGGCCGGCACAGGGCCACGGCCGCGCCTTCTGCTCTCGGTCCCAGTGAGCCCTCCACCGGGCCAGCCCACTTGCTTGTGGAGCATAATGGAGGATCAAGAGGTTGTGCCCTGAGCACTCTTTGCGGCCTGGGACTCTGGACACCTAAACCCGGAGGACTCTGAAAGCCAGAACGTGTGAAATGTGGGTGGCGGAGGATACTGTGGCAGAGGCGGCTGGAGCCCCCCATTCTTCCCCCTCATCGTCCTCCTGCTTGCCTGGCAGCAGCGGGCCGGGGCCCAGGGGGAGAATCGAAAAGGATCCTATCTGAATCTCGGGAGGGCTGGTGGAGGGGCAAATCTACAACTAAAAGAAGGAGAAGGGCCACTGCCACCATGTGGAGTTTAAAGCCTCAGCTGCCACCGCGACCAGTGAGGAAGGTCCACCCAGAAGGGTGCCCCCCCCCCCTGCCCTGGGCCCAGGGAGCAGACCGCCTCGGAGCCTGGCCTCCGTGCCTGCAGACTTCTCGGCCCGCCCACCTTACTGGTGAGGGATCCAGCGCAAGGCCTTGGTCCCTCCTCCTGCTCACGGCCCAAGCGAGGCCTTCACCCATCTGTTCCCCCGACTCTGCGCCTGGCCGGAGCCTCTGCGGAGCCCCCGAGATCCAGCACCAAGGCGGAGCATACTTATGGAGCATGATGGAAGAACGAGAGGTAGTACCCAAAACACTCTTTGCGGCCTGGGACTCTAAACACCTAAACCCGGGGGACTGAAAGCCTGAACGTGTGAAATCAGAGCTGCTGAGGTTCCTAGGGTGGAGTCGGCCGGAGCCTCCCCCCTCGTAATCTTCCTGCTTGCCTGCAGCTCAGGCCCCTGGGGATCCAGGATAGGAGGGCATCAATCGATGGGCCCAGAGGGGCTGTGTAGCCCGGGAGAGCCTTGTGCCCCAGGGGAGCAGTGGGACCAGGGAGAGTCATGAGACCAGGGGGGGCGGTGGGATCCCGGGGAGCCGTGTGACCTGGGGGGGGGGGTGATGGGACCAGGGGGAGCCTTGTTGCCTGGAAGAGCTGTGTGCCCCTTGGGAGTGGAGGGACCAGAGGGAGCCGCGTGCCCCAGGAGAACCGTGTACCCCCCGGGAGCCGTGTGCCCCAGGAGAGCGGTGGGACCAGGGGGAGCTATGTGACCTTGGGGGAGCGGTGGGACCTGGGAGAGCTGTGTGCCCCTTGGGAGCGGAGGGACCCAGGGGAGCCGTGTTCCCCGGGAGAGCTGTGGCCCTGCAGGAGCTATGGGACCTGGGGGAGCCGTGTGACCTATGTTCATAGCACAATTTACAATAGCTAGGATTAGGAAACAGGCTAGGTTCCCATCAGCAGATGATTGGATCAAAAAACTATGGTAATTCTACACAGTGGAATACTATGCTGCCATAAAAAAGAAGGAAATCTCATCATTAGCAGCGACCTGGATGGAATTGGAGAACATCATGCTGAATGAAATAAGCCAGTCAATGA
This sequence comes from Vespertilio murinus, assembly GCA_963924515.1. Classification (NCBI taxonomy): domain Eukaryota; kingdom Metazoa; phylum Chordata; class Mammalia; order Chiroptera; family Vespertilionidae; genus Vespertilio; species Vespertilio murinus. The sequence continues at coordinate 87,192,738 of OZ004709.1, read as the reverse complement.
AAGAGAAACACCACATGTCCTCACTCATTTATGGACAATAAAGAATATTATAAACTAATGAACAGAAAGATAGTGACAGTAAAGCAACAAGCAGACTGTCAAATGACAGCGGGGAGGGTAGGGTGATCTAGGGGAGATGAGAGATCTACCAAAGGACTGGTCTGCATGCATATAAGTAAAACCAATGGACACAAAACTCTGGGGAGAGAGGGCATGTATGGGAGGTGGGGGGGGGGGGCAATGGTAAGCAATGTACACATATAATACCTTAATAAAAAATACTAATAATAATAAAGAAGAGGAAGAAAATGTAAAGATAAGAAATATGAATTTAAAAAGTGGCAACAAATACATATCTATCAATAAATCTCAAAACAAAAAAATCTGATATACAGAATAAACTGGTGAGTGGAATAGAATCAGGGGCATGGAAATGGAACAGACTGACAATTCTCAGAGGGATGAGGCTGTTGAGGGGTACGGGAAGAGATTAGACAAATATTTTATATGCATGTATGCATTACCTGTGGACACAGATAATAGGGTGGCAAGGGCTTGGGGTGAGGTGGGAACTGGGTAGAGGGGAGCTATGGCAGTTTAAAAGAGGGATATCTGTAATAATAACAATAAAGATTAATTGTTTTTAAAAAGGGAAGGAAAGCAACATGATTATAGTATTCGCTTTAGAGTTTCATAAGGAACTTTAAAACTGGTAGGTAAATACTATGAATATTTTATATATTGAAAATTCCTTTTATGTCTGTTATATATACTATTACTTTCTTTTTAAATCGATTTTAGAAAGGAAGGGTGAGAGAGATAGGAACATCAATGATTAGAGCACATCATTGATTGGCAATCTCCTGCACATCCCCACACTGGGGATTGAGCCCACAACTCAGGCGTATGCCCCAACCAGAATCAAGCCAGGCTTGACTCCCTTATTTGCTGCCTATGTAACATTTTACAAGTTGATAATTGCCTCTGTACCTCCGTTTTCGCATCTGTAAAATGGGGTTGTGGAAAATTAAGTAGGCTGATTATGTAAGCATACTATCTGATACATTGTAAATATTCAAATATTTACATAGTAAATTCTCTTGATATGTACTAACCTCTGTATATAAAGTGGAATTAATGACAGTTCAGAACACCTATAGCCAAGATTTACAACCTTTAATAAAAACAACCTTGAGTTTTACCACTTTAAACAGTTTTTATTCCTAGGATGTTTTAAGGTCCCTTTATTCTGTTTAATCAGTAGTTTTCAAAGACCTTATTTTTCAAACAGAATCTTATGTGAAACCTCCAATGCACCAAACAGATAAAAATGAATTATGCTGTTTAGTGTAGATAGGAGATCTAAACCTTAGCCTACTTAGCCTCTCTTCAGTAAACCCAAGGGACTTTAGCAGTGCTCTCTTTTTGCATACCATAATTTGAAAAACAGTTTCCAACTAGATTATCATTCGTGGTCCTTAGTCAGTATTACTCTATCAGCCTTACTTTCACGGAATCCTTTATCCTTTCTGTATCCTGTTCTTCAAATTTCAAAACCTAGGTAATCACCACCCACTTTCATTGATGCTACTCTGTACTAGATGGAATTTAAGTTGTTACATATTTATTGGCTGGCCATTTATATGAGACATTTTGTTTCCTACTTACTGTGTACTCTTAACTAGGTATTGGAAATTTGCTCTATCAGTTAGTTGTACCAGCTTGCTTACTTTACCCCCACCAACAGTGCACATTTCTCTATAGTTTTAATTAACTGGCTGTTACAAATGTTTTTATTTTTACCAGGCTAATGCCTGTGAAATGTCTCTCACTTTAATACACATTTTCCTGATTAACATTAGCTAGTGTTTTCATATGTTTTTTGACCATTTTGTGAATTGCCTGTTTTTTCCTAACTTTTAAATTGCATTTTTGATTTTCCTTACAAATCTATAGAAGTTCTTAATATACTCTGGACATTAATTCTCTATTGGTTATATACAACGCAAACATTCTTTTTTTTAAAAAAATATTTATATTACTTTTAAATCCCCCATAACTTTGACAGTTCTACCAGAATTGCTTGCCTAGATCCTCTTGGATTTTGCATATAGCCAATCACAAACTGTTATTCCTGATAATTTTGGATCTGTTCCACTCCTTATACTTTCTGGGGGTTTTTATTTGTTTTTTAAGGTGGCTATGATTTCCGGAGCAATGTTAAATAGATATTGTACTAGCAGGCATGCTTAGCCATTCATTTTAGTAGATACTTGTTATCAAATTAATGTTCTAGTTATCTAAGGATTTCTCTTTTTTAAATTTATTTTTTATTTAATTATTATCTGTGTACATATATTACCATTGCCCCCCCCCCAACATTCCCTCCCTCCCCAGAGTTTTGGGTCCATTGGTTATACTTATATGCATGTGTACAAGTCCTTCGGTTGATCTCTTATCTCCCCCATATTTCCCTCCCCTCCCCGCTGTAATTAGACAGTCTGCTTGTTGCTTTACTGTCCCTATATTTATCTTATGGTTCATCAGTTTATAATGTTCTTTATTATCCATAAATGAGTGAGGTCATGTGGTGTTTCTCTTTCATTGACTGGCTAGCTTATTTCACTCAGCATGATGTTCTCCAATTCCATCCAGGTTGCTGCAAATGATGAGAATTCCTTTTTTTATGGCAGCATAGTATTCCATTGTGTAGATGTACCATAGTTTTTTTTTATCCAATCATCTGCTGATGGGCACCTAGGCTGTTTCCAAATCCTAGCTATTGTAAATAGTGCTGCTATGAACATAGGGGTGAATATATCCTTTCTAATAGGTGTTTCTAGTTTCTTGGGATATATTCCTAGGAGTGGGATTACTGGGTCAAATGGGAGTTCCATTTTCAGTTTTTTGAGGAAACTCCATACTATTCTCCACAGTGGTTGTAGGAGTCTGCATTCCCACCAGCAGTGCACGAGGGTTCCTTTTTCTCCACAACCTCGCCAACACTTATCGTTTGTTGATTTGTTAATGTTGGCCATTCTGACAGGTGTGAGATGGTTTCGCATTGTTGATTTGATTTGCATCTCTCGGATAAGTAGTGACTTGGAGCTGGTTTTCATGTGCCTCTTGGCTTTCCTTCTGTCTTCTTTTGAGAAGATTCTATTTAGTTCCATTGCCCATTTTTTAATTGGCTCATTTATTTTCCTTTTATTGAGTTGAATAACTTGTTTGCAGATGCTGGCGATTAAACCTTTATCAGTAATATCATTTGCAAATATGTTCTCCCATACAGTGGGCTTTCTTGTTGTTTTGTTGATGGTTTCTTTTGCTGTGAAAAAACTTTTTATTTTGATGTAGTCCCATTTGTTTATTTTCTCTTTAGCTTCCATTGCCCTGGAGGCAGTATCAATGAAGAAGTTCTTTTGGCATATGTCTGAGATTTTACTGCCTGTGGATGCCTCTAGTATTTTTATGGTTTCCTGTCTTATGTTTAAGTCCTGTATCCATTTTGAATTTATTTTTGTGTATGGAGTAAGTTGGTGATCTAGTTTCATTCTTTTGCATGTATCTGTCCAGTTTTCCCAACACCATTTATTGAAGAGACTGTCTTGACTCCATTGTATGCTCGTGCCTCCTTTGTCAAATATTAATTGAGCATAGTGATTTGGGTTGATATCTGGATTCTCTATTCTGTTCCATTGATCTATATGTCTGTTCTTGTGCCAGTACCAGGCTGTTTTGAGAACAGTTTTTTTGTAATACAGCTTGAAATCTGGCATTGAGATCCCTCCTACTTTACTCTTCTTTCTCAGGATTGCTGATGCTATTCGAGGTCTTTTATTGTTCCAAATGAGTTTTTGGAGAGTTCTTTCTAGGTCAGTGAAATATGTCATTGGTATTTTAATGGGGAGTGCATTGAACCTATAAATTGCTTTGGGAAGTATGGACATTTTGATGATGTTGACTCTACCAATCCATGAACATGGTATGTTCTTCCATCTGTTTACATCTTCCTCTATCTCTTTTTTCAGTGTTGTGTAGTTTTCCGTATATAGGTCTTTTACCTCCCTAGTTAAATTTATTCCCGGGTATCTTAATTTTCTTGGTGCAGTGGTAAATGGGATTGCTTTTTTGGTCTCTGTTTCTGTAAATTCATTGTTGGTGTAAAGAAATGCCATAGATTTCCTGGCGTTAATTTTGTATCCAGCTACATTGCCCAATTCATTTATTAAGTCTATTAGTTTTTTGATGGAGTCGTTTGGGTTTTTTATGTACAATATCATGTCATCTGCAAATAAGGATAACTTTACTTCTTCTTTTCCGATTTGCATGCCTTTTATTTCCTCTTCTTGTCTAAGTGCAATGGCTAGTACTTCCAGTACTATGTCAAAAAGGAGTGGTGAGAGTGGACATCCCTGTCTTGTTCCTGTTCAAAGAGAGAATGGCTTTAGTTTTTGCCCATTGAGTATGATGTTTGCTGTGGGTTTATCATATATAGCTTTTATTTCGTTGAGGTATGATCCTGTACTCCCATCGTGTTGAGAGTTTTTATCAGGAAAGGGTGTTGGATTTTATCAAATGCTTTTTCTGCATCAACTGATATGACCATATGATTTTTAACTTTCAGTTTGTTTATGTGATGTATCACATTTATTGATTTGCAGATATTGTACCATCCTTGCATTCCCGGAATAAATCCTACTTGGTCATGGTGTGTGATCTTACTGATGTGCTGCTGGAGCCAATTTGCTAGAATTTTGTTGAGGATTTTGGCATCTATGAGGGATATTGGCCTGTGATTCTCTTTCATTGAGTTGTCTTTATCTGGTTTTGGCATTAGGGTGATGCTGGCTACATAAAAGGAGTTTGGAAGTGTTCCTTCCTCTTGAATTTTTTTGAAAAGTCTGAGGAGGATAGGTTTTAGTTCTTCCTTGAATGTTTGGTAAAACTCTCCTGTGAAGCCATCTGGCCCTGGGCTTTTGTTTGCTGGAAGCTTTTTAATGACTGTTTCAATTTCTTCCCAAGTAACTGGTCTATTAAGATTTTTAGATTCTTCCTGATTGAGTTTTGGGAGGTTGTATTTTTCCAGTAATATGTCCATTTCTTCCAGGTTGTGCAGTTTGTTGGAATAGAGTTGTTCATAGTATTTTGTAACAATCCTTTTTATTTCGGTGGGGTCTGTTGTTATTTCACCTCTCTCGTTTCTGATTTTGTTTATTTAGGTCCTCTCTCTTTGTTTCTTGGTTAGCCTGGCTAGAGGTTCATCAATCTTGTTTATCCTTTCAAATAACCAGCTCTTAGTTTTGTTGATCTTATGTATTGTTTCTTTGGTCTCTATGTCGTTTATTTCCGCTCTGATTTTTATTATTTCTTTCCTTCTGCTTACACTGGGCTTTTCTTGTTGCTCTTTTTCTAAGACTTCGAGTTTTAGAGTTAGATAATTTGTTACCTTTTTTCTTGTTTTTTGTAATAGGCTTGTAGAGATATGAACTTCCCTCTCAAGACTGCTTTTGCTGTGTACCATAGATTTTGGATTGTTGTGTTTTCATTGTCATTTGTTGCCAGGATGTTTTTAATTTCTTCCTTCATTTTTCTGGTAATCCAGTCCTTGTTAAATAGCATGCTGTTTAGTCTCCATGTGTTTGATTTCTTTGGATTATTTTTATTGTAGTTAATTTCCAGTTTTATGCCACTATGATCTGAAAAGATGCTTGATATGATTTCTATCTTCTTGAATTTGAAGAGACTTTGCCTGTGTCCCAACATGTGGTCTATCTTTGAAAATGACCAATGTGCACTTGAGAAGAATGTATATTCTGTGGCTTTGGGGTGGAATGTTCTGAAGATGTCGATTAATTCCATCTGTTCTAGTGTGTCATTTAGAATTGATATTTCTTTGCTGATTTTTTGTTTAGGTGATTTGTCCAAATGTGACAGTTGGGTATTAAAATCTCCTACTATTATTGTATTACAATCAATCTCTCCCTTAATGTCCACCAGCAGTTTTTTTATGTATTTGGGTGCTCCCACATTTGGTGCATATATGTTTACCAGGGTTATTTCTTCTTGTTGGATTGCTCCCTTTAGTATAATTTATGTCCTTCACTTTGAGATCTAATTTGTCAGATATAAGTATTGCTACCCCAGCCTTTTTTTCATTTCCGTTCAGCTGGAAAACCTTTTTGCATCTCTTCACCCTCAATCTGTTTGAATCTTTTTTTCTGAAGTGTGTTTCTTGTAGATAGCAGATATATGGGTCTTGCTTTCTTAGCCAATCTGTTACCCTGTCTTTTGATTCGATCATTTAAACCATTTACATTTAAAGTTATTATCGATAAGTAGGTATTTGATGCCAGTTTTATTCTATACCCCTGTGTTCCTTCTTTGCTTTCCATTTCTTTATTTTTACAGTAAACCCTTTAGCATTTCTTGCATTGCTGGTTTGGTGGAGATAAATTCCTTTAGCCTTTTTTTGTCTGTGAAGCTCTTGATTTCATCTTCAATCTTGATTGATAGCCTTTCTGGGTACAGTATTCTTGGATTCAGACCCTTCCTTTGCATGACTTTGTATATGTCATCCCATTCCCTTCTGGCCTGATGAGTTTCTGTTGAGAAATCAGTTGCTAGTCTGATGGGGGTTCCTTTATATGTAACTTTCTGTCTCTCTCTGGCTGCAATTAAGATTCTTGCTTTGTCTTTGGTATTTTGCAATTTAATTATAATGTGCCTAGCTGTTGGTCTTTTGGGATTCATTTTGCTTGGGACTCTCCGAGCTTCTTGTATTTGTGTGGGTTTTTTCTTCTCTATCTCAGGAAAGTTTTCTGTCATTATATCTTAAAACAGTTTTTCTATGCCTTCCTCTGTTTCATTTCCTCTGTAACCCCTATTATTCTAATATTTTTTTGTTTTGTAATGTCCCAAAGTTCCTGTAGGCTCTCTTCCTGCTTTTTAATTTTTTTTCCTAGAAGCTGCTCTAATTGGGTATTTTTTTCCATCTTGTCTTCTAGCTCACTGATTTGGTCCTCTGCTTCATCTAGCCTACTTTTGATACTTTCTATTTAGTTCTTTACAGTAGCTATGTCATTTTTCATTTCTTCTTGGTTCTTCTTCATTTCCTCTTGAGTCTTACTCATATTGTCAAATTTGTCTTCCATTCTTTTTAGCCATCCTATGATCATTACTCTGAATTCTTGCTCTGGTAGGTTGCTTGCCTCTAACTCATTTCCTTCCTTTTCTGGTGATGCCTGCTTTTCTTTTATTTGTGGGCTGTTTCTTTACCTCCCCCCCCCATGGTCTCTCTTTTCAGGATGTCTGGTTATGTAGATCTCTCTCTTCTGTGTTGATTTAAAGTCACAAAATACAACACAACCAGGTACAACACACAAGGCACTGAACAGAAATGTATTTGAAGTGTTAATAACCTTCAATAAAGGTGACCACTAGGGAAAGGCAAATTATGGGATAGGAGAGAAAGAAGAAGAGTAAAGAATGAAGAGGGGGGGGGAGAAAAAGAAAAAAATAGGAAAAAGGAATGAAAGAAAAAAAAAGAGTGTGAAGATGAAATTGGGCAACAGGGAAAGAGAGAGAGAGAGAGAGAGAGAGAGAGAGAGAGAGAGAGAGAGAGAGAGAGAGAAAAGGGGAACAAACTGTATATATGGGAAGATAATTTCAGTAGAGCAACCACTAACCCCAGCAAATGCTGCCCACAGTACCTGGCGAATAATACAAACTACAACACCCACAATATCTAGCAAAGTAAAAAAAAAAAAAAAAAACAAACAAAAAACAAAAACAAAGCAAATACAAAAGTACCAAGCAACATCAACTAAAGATTAAGCAAAATAATCTCACTAAAAGCATAAAAATACAATATAATCAATATTCAGACAAACATCATCAAAAGGACAGAAGAAAACAATTTTTTTTGCTAGTTAATACAGCTCAGAGAGGGGTGTGTATGCACTTGGCCCAGTGGATTGGAAATTAGCTATAAAAGTAGGGTAGAAATTTTAGCAGGGGGGAGACAGCAAGTATAGGTGAAATCTAAAGCAAGAATGGGTTAAGATAAACAAGATAGCATAAGGGGAAAGGTTAGGAAGAGAGTGATGTTGCAAAGGTCTTGTTAAGATAGGGTTAAAAGAAAAATGAATATAGAATGAAGAACACTAATTCCAATGTAAAATAAAGAAACAATAAATTGGCACTTTAAAAAAGAAATAAGTAAAAAGGAAACAAAAAAGTTAAAATAGCAATAGTAATAATGCTGATTGAACCTAAAAATGTAATAATTAAAAACATAAAATCAAAAGAGGAAAAAAGGAAACAATTCATTTCTTAAGGAAAAGATGCAAAAAATGAAAATTAAAATAAAAAAATAATAGAAAAAATTAGCAAAAAAAAAAAAAGTGCAGTTGTGAAGGCCATTCACTTCCTCCGTTATTCTGTTTGGCATGTCTGTTTCAGTCCAGACAGAGTTTCCTGTATTCCTCTGCACCTCATTGTTGTAAGCTAGTCCTTAATTTTAAGATGTTGATTTCTTAGTTTCTTGGTTTTTGATTAAATAAAACTAGTGATAAACACAGTCAATTTGTACTCCAGCCCCTAGGTGGCAGTGTTTCTGGATTTATGTTTGAGTTTTTTGGCTATTCTAGCCTTTTTCTATGGGATTCAATACTGATTTTTCCTCAGAGCTGAATCGCAGCTGGTCTCTCCCCGGCGTTGCTTCCCAGCTTCCAGAAAAGCAGTTTCCCCCTGCAGCCTCTCAGGGCTAGCCAATCCAGGTGGCCTCTCCTTTGTAATCAGAAGCAAAGGGTTGTAGGGGAATCAGCCTTGGTGCACAATGGGCCAGTCTGCACGCACTTACATACAGACTGTATACATTTGCAACTATGTTCTCCCTCTGTGTCAGATCAGAATGGGTTGCTCTCTGGAGAACCCTACAATTGGCCACCCTGAGGATCCCATCTACTCTCTTGGGTCACGCCAGACCCAACAGCGGAGGGCTTTTGTGGACACAGATTTCTGCGGTCCCAGCGCACGATCTCAGCGCGCAGTCCCAGCACGCAGCTTTTGTCTCTGCTAATGCCACTGCTGGGACACAGACACACACTATCCCTGGTAAAATCCAACCTTTCTGTGGAATCCGAGTGTCCGCATCGATCAGGGGCCCACAGCTGCTCAGTGATCTCCAAAGTTGTGGCTTTTTCAGATCTCAGATACGATCCCCAGTTGTAGCTCTGATGTGGATGTGAGAGGCAGTACTTACAAGTGTTTATCTATACAGCCATCTTGGACCGTTTCTCATCTAAGGATTTCTTTTTTAATTTTAATAGATGTTACATTTTAGCAGCAAAGGAATTATTCCCTCAAAAGTTATATAGTTTTGTTTTAATAGTTTTGGCTTTAAATATTTTTTTTCGGTTTCCATTACATCTTACTCATTCATAGCCCAGGTATTAAAAATAATACTATTTTTTTAAATAAATCTTTTTTGTTCATATTATTACAAATGTTCCTCATTTTTCCCCCTCCATTGCTCCCCTCCACCAAGTTTCCATCCCACCCTCAGCCCTTTCCCCATCCCCCTTGTCCTCATCCATAGGTGCACAGTTTATGTTCAGTCTCTTCCCACACCACCCACTACCCTTTTCCCTGAGAATAATCAGTCCACTCCCCTTCCATACCTCTGATTCTATTATATTCACCAGTTAATATTGTTCATCATGTTTTTTACTTCCCTTGATTTTTAGATTCACTTGTTGATAGTTACATATTTGTTGTTCATAATTTTTATCTTTATTTTCTTCGTCTTCCTAAAGAACCCCTTTTAACAATTCATATAATTCTGGCTTGGCAGTGATGAACTCCTTTAGCTTAAATTTATTTGTGAAGCTCTTTATCTGGCCTTCTATTCTGAGTGATAGTTTTGCTGGGTAGAGTATTTTTGGCTGTAGGTTCTTGTTATTCGTCACCTTGAATATTTCTTGCCATTCCCGTCTGTCCTTCATGGTTTCTGTTGAGAAATCAGCTGACAGTCGTATGGGTGCTCCTTTATAGGTAACTACTTGCTTTTTTCTTGCTGCTTTTAATATTCTATCTTTGTCTTTTGCTCTTGGAATTTTAATTATGATGTGTCTTGGTGTGGTCCTCTTTAGATTCCTTTTGTTTGGAGTTCTGTGCCCTTCCTGGACTTATAAGTCTAATTCTTTCACCAGATGGGGGAAGTTTTCTGTCACTATTTCTTCCAGTACTCTCTGTCATCTTCTGGGACTCCCATAATTCTGATGTTGGTTCGCTTGAAGTTGTCCCAGATGTTTCTTACATTATCTTCAACTTTCTGGATTTCTTGTCTTCTTGCTTCTGCAGAGGAGTGTCCTCTGGCTCTTTGTGTTCCAAATCTTTGACTTGATTCTTGCAATCTTCCATTCTGTTTTTAGGACTCTGTATAATATTTTTTATTTCAGAGAATGTATTCTTTATTTCTAGTTGATCCCTTTTCATATCCTCATAGGTCTTGTTCATTTTATCGGCCTTTTCTAGGAGATTCTTGAACAACCTTTTAAGCATGGTTTTGAACTCTACATCCAGTCGCTTTTTGTCCTCCATTTCTTTCTTTGTGATCTGTTTCCTCATCTTGGCATTTTCGCTGCTTCCCTAAGTTGGTAGGTTGGGAGGATCAGCTGTGTCTATGCCAGGAGACAGCCTTATTCCACTAGACTTGGAAACCTGCAAAAGCCTCTGTGTTCAGCTTGGATGGGGCGGAGTTTCAGGCTGGAGCCTACAGCCTTGGCTTCCAGTTAGCCCTGCCCTTTGAGGTTCCTGAGTCTCAGTGTACCTCAGTGTCGTTTGGTATTCGCTGCAAACACCTCAGAGAAAGGCGGCCTAGAGTTTCGCCCGCTACTAGACAGTCTAATCTCTCCCCCAACAAGCCCAAAACTGGGGTTCAGTGCAGTTGGCAGTGGGGTTAAGAGCAGTCCAGAGCTTATGTCTCCTTCCCGCTAGGGCAATCCAGCGGCCCAATCAACCTATGTCCTCTGTGCGAAATATGTGGGACTCGGGGGCTCTGTCTTTCGCTGCTCCCCTGAGCCTCCACCTTACAGCCCAGATATCCTTTGTAGGAGGCTGGGGCCCGAGGGTCTCTCCCTGAACAGGGGTTTCAGTTCAGTCAGAACTGAGGCTCAGCACAGTCTGGAGCTTTTGTTTCCTTCCCGCTAGGGCAATCCAGCAGCTCAGTGAACAGTTCATTCTGTGCACAGAAATGTGCGTGTGACTCAGGGGCTCTGCCTTTCGCCTCTCCCCTGAGCTTCCACCTTTCAGCCCAGATTCGCTCTGTATAAACCTGAGAACCCAGGGTCTCGCCCAGAACTGGGGTTCAGTGCAGTCGGAGTTGGGGTTCAGCACAGTCCGGAGCTTTTATCTCCTTCCTGCTAGGGAACGCCAGCCAGGCACTCAGCTGCCCCTCCTCTCTGGCTTCATCCTCTCCCCAAGTGCACACTGTGTCTCTTAGTACCTTAGGCTTTTACAGTTCCTCTGATATTCCTTCTGGTTTTCTCTTTCCTTCTAGTTGTAGAATTTCCAGTCAGTCAACTTTCCTGTAGTTCTGGATAATGTCCACTTTATATTTTAGTTGTATTTTTTGAAATTGTTGAGTGAGGCTGCAATTAGGCATTTACCTATGCCGCCATCTTGGTTTCCCCCAAAAAAAACAATACTATTGTAAATAGGAAAAAAAAAGTAAATTCTGTGGTACTTAAAAAAGAAACATAAAATTGCAATAGCTATTCAGATGTAAGCAAGTATAGTTCAGGGAAAAAAAAACAGTTTATGGATATTGAACCTGTAAATATCAATGATAATCATATACAAACCAAAAGGGAGAAATATGTATGGTACTATTGCCATAAAACTTTCCCTATACTAAGGTAGTCTGATAAGAATCAATTATTGGCCTTTAATAATTATTATAATATTTTAATACTTTCAACTATTATCTATAAATCTCATGTTTCAAATATGTAGGATAATTGGATCATAGAAAACTAAAATTTTTCTTTTTCTTTTTTTAAACATAATATAATACTATGTGTGTGTGTGTCCTGTCTAATAAAAAAAACTAATATTTAAATTGACTGTCATTCCAACACACAAGTTGGCCATCCCTTGTGGTTAAAGATGGCTGCCCCCATGTGGACACAAGATGGCCACCAAAAGATGGCTGGCAGGGGAGGGCAATTGTGGGCAATCAGGCCAGCAGGAGTGGGCAGTAAGGGGTTATTGGGCTGGAAGGGGAGGACGGTTGCAGGGGACCAGGTCTGCAGGGGAGGGCAGTTGAGGGGGACCAGGCCTGGAGGGAAGTTGGGGGGGACCAGGTCTGTAGGGAAGAGCAGTTAGGGGCAATACAGCCAGCAGTGGAACAGTAGGCATCTATCAGGCTAGGGGGCAGATCAGATAGTTAGGGGGTGATCAGGCTGGCAGACAGAAGTCCTTAGGGGCCATCAGGCAGGCAGGTAGGTGAATGGTTGGGAACCAGCAGTCTTGGATATGAGAGGGGTGTCCTACTATCCGTTTAAGCTGTCAGACATCCCTCAAGATGTCCAAAATTGGAGAGGGTGGAGAGGGTGCAGGCTAGGCTGAGGAACACCCCCTCCCCATGTAAAAATTTCATGCACCTGGCCTCTAGTGTGTGTGTGTGTGTGTGTGTGTGTGTGTTTACTTTCAGAGAGGAAGGGAGAGGGATATAAACATCAATGATGAGAGAGAATCATTGATTGGCTGCCTCCTTCATGTCCCCTGCTGGGGATAGAGCCTTCAATCTGGGCATGTGCCCTTGACTGGAATTGAACCTGGAACCTTTCAGTTTGCAGACCAATGCTTTACCCACTGAGCCAAACTAGTTAAGGCAAAAAACTGAAAATTTTTAAATGAGAAGTAGTAAGGATTTATGTATTTATAACTAGGACTTTCTGGCTTCATGATTATTTTGTCACTAAAAAGTCCATCGCTCCATGAACAAAAAATATTTTAATAACCTGTAAAATACAGAAAGTTAAAATAGAATTTTAAAGCATGGAGGGGCAGGGATTCACCCTAGATATAAATGGAGAAAGAACAGTAGTCTAAGTAAAGGAAGGGACTAGAAGTGGACAAACACACTATCATGAAATTTGACTGGAAGAAAAAAACCTTTTTGTTGAAACAGTAAAACACAAGATTAAATGAAAAAGATGTCTTAAAGATATAGGTTGGAAAAAGTTTAAAAGTATTTCTATATTCCCCCAGTTTCTAACTCAAATAAATTAAAACCCTAATAAGAAAGAATTGAAAAGCAGGAGCAGTCCAAAAGCCAGCTCAAAATTATTACTGTAGTTTAAGATTGAGGTTCATCTAGGAATTTAGATTAATGCATAGTAGTGTCAAAGATGAAAAGACAGGGAGAGAAACAAAACAATCTGGAAAAAAAGAATTACAGCTTTTGTAATTCCCTGGCTTTAGGATTTTGAGAGATGGTCAAAGGTGAGTCCAAGAATACTAATGGTATTTTTTTTCAATTTTTGATATATATTTTAGGAAAGTCATTCAGCATCTCTACTATCCATGTCTAGTGAAGAAGGAGAGAAAATAAGATGTGACATACCCTGTGACTCCACTCATGTATCAGGTTTGAATCACAGCCTTGATTTTGTTTCTAAGTTAGTTACTGAAATGCTGTGGAAATTCATCTAAAGGAATTATATATTTTAAGTCATACTAAATTATTCGTTAGTTCATGTCAAAATGAAAACAAGGAACTAGATAGAATTTAATGGACAATTGCCTAAAATGACATAAATAGTTATTGAAATAAATGTTTTTTTTATAAAAGCAAGAACATATTAAGTATTTTAATCAAGCTTATAGTACTATTTTTTAACTGTTTTTAAGGCCCTACACACCATGTTAATCGCAAACGAATGTACATAGAAAACATTAATCCTGATGAAGTAGGATTGGAAGAGGAAGAGGAAGGGAGAGCAAACTTGCTTCATCAAAAACTGTCTAAAATGGAAAATTCAGATCATCACAGTCACAAAAGTAGGTAGATCAAATGTGTTTGTCAAAATGCAGCTATTTGGGAAGGTAATGTCTTAGATCTTGAGTGACTCCATCTACAAAACAAATCCTTTGTAAAGACAACTTTGGTCAAGTCCAAGAAGGGTCATGTTTTGTCACAAGTGTACTGATGTGAATAGTACAGTAAAAGTCTTTTTTACTTGTAAATATCCCTCATCTTTTTATTACTGATTACCTCATACAAATTGTACTTACTAAGTAAGTGTGAACTTACTAAGAAAGTAGTTTGTTACTACTACTTCCATACTACATACTACAATATGGAAGTAGCTAAAATCACTAAAAATAATCTAAAAATGTTCCATTTTAATGTTACCATTTCTGTTTTAAATACCATGCCAAAATTTTTTATAAATCAACTTTTTAAATTAATGTCTACCTTTTTTTTTTTAAACACATAGAACCCGAAAATAATGTTTTATTCTTAGCTCATGACAAATAAGGCTACATTTTTAAAGTGTATTTTAACTTTGGTTGCTTGTCTTCATTTTTTAGTGTCTGAAAGTACATCTTCATTATCAGCAAATGACTTTTCTATTCCTGAGAAGAGCTGGGGAACTGAAATTTCAGATGTAGACATGATGTGTGAGCAGTTCAATAGAGAATTTAAGAAGAAATATAATGTGAGTTATTTAAATTATATTATAACATGATAATATACCCCACTTTCTACTAGACTATCCACTTTTTTGGTCTTTTGGCAACAAAACACCCATTTGTTAATTCAGCTATCCTCATGTACTGGTGAAAAATTGGAATTCTTCCTAGGTGAAAATCTTTTATCTCATGAGTGAATTTCTCTTCTAAAATCTGTGCACTATTCCTATTGTTTCTTTTTCTACAGATTCTTTCTCTTTGTCCTATTTTCCTTTTTAATTGATTTAACATTTTGACTTTTCTGTGGTGTTTTGTATTTGTTGTTGTTTTTTTATCTCAGAAGTGACAGCTAGTGAGGGTACTAAAGGATGAGCAGCCTGTTAGAGAAATCCCATTTCACTTTGACCAGCTCTGTACTTATATATCTAGTAGAAGCTGAGTGCACAAAATTTGTGTATTGGAGGTGGGGGTGAGGGCTGTCCCTCAGCCCAGCCTGCACCCTCTTCAATTGGGGACCCCTCGAGGGATATCCAAGTATCCTCTCACAATCCAGGACTGCTGGCTCCCAACTGTTCGCCTGTCTCCCTGATGCCTAACTTCTCCCCTGCTGGCCTGATTGCTCCTAACTGTCCCCCCCTGCAGGCCTGATCCCCCCCACAACTACCTTCCCTATCAGGTCTGGTTTCCCCCAGCTGCCCTCCTCTATTGGCCTGATCACCCCTAACTGCCCTCATCTGTGGGCCTGATCGCCCCCCAACTGCCCTCTCCTGCATGCCTGTTCACTCCTAACTGTCCTCCCTTGCAGGCCTGATGCCCCCCAACTGCCCTCCCCTGCAGGCCTAATTTCCCACAATTTCCCTCCCCTGTTGCCACCTTACTGTGGCCATCTTGTGCCCACATGGGGGCGGCCATCTTTGACTACATGGGGGTGGCCATCTTGTGTGTTTGGTGTGATGGTCAATTTACATATTACCTCTTTATTACATAGGATCCTTAGTTATTGAGGCTCCAGTGTGGTCATGTTGACTTATCTGAGGTTGACTTAAACTAAATAGAGAAGCCCTGACTTATATATAGGATGGGGCAAAAGTAAGTTTACAGTTGTGAGACTCAAAAAACAGTTTATTATCCTTAGGCACAACTGTAACCATACTTTTGCCTTACCCTGTATTATACATCTGTGGCTAGATGTGAATATGTTTTTGTGAAAAAATGGTAATAAATCTGACTCTAACTTTGAGGCTGAATTCCTGAAGAGAATTATAATAACTGTCATTTAAAAAAAAATGTAGAGTGTGGTGTCTTTATGAAAATGAGTAGTTGCCAGTTCAGACCTTAGTCAAAGCCTTTCTGATGGAACCATACACTGTTTGGCCCGAGCTTACTTTTCATTAACACTTTCGGCTCAATCACTGAGTTGTTAACTTTTCACTTTTCTAAGTTTTTACTCATTTACATTTTGTGGAAAAAGCTTTCTTCTTTGTTTATTTTGTTAAGAATAAATATTTTTCAGAATCACCACAAGTTGATGGATAATTTTACTATGCAGTCTTGGAAAACAGCTCAACAACATCTGAAAATAATGAACCATCATATTCAGGAATACAGGTATGTAATAAAATCTCTTCTGAATGCTGTATGTTCTGAGTGCTATAGTTTTTAAAAAGAATCTTATTTTCTTTCCTTAATAGGATAAAAAAACTTGATAAATTCCAGTTCAACATCATAAAAGAGTTGGAGAATTTTGAAAAAGATTCACAGTCTTTAAAAGATTTGGAGAAGGAATTTGAGGTTTGTGTTTTAAGGATGTAGAAATAATTGTAAAACCTCATTTTTAAAGAGCTATATTCAGGAAAACTTCTAGTGTCCTGCTTTTAGAGCTACCATAAATATTTTTAGTCAGTTTATTATAAACATACTTAAATTACAGACTTTCAATTTATGATGAGGGAAAGAATCAAGATAGATTTTACTTTCAATATTTTTTTTTCTAGAAAGAGTTATAATATTTGGAATGTTTTTAGCACATAGCCAGCTTGTTTATTTAAATCAGAAATAGAAATACAGTAAATTCTACTGTCAATTTTGAATATTTAATGCTATTAAAGCATAACTAGTTTTTGTATTAAAATTTAGGACTTTGGAGAAAAGATGGTTCAGAAGTTCAGTGTCTATCAAAAAAGTGAACAAGAGAGGTTAGTATGACACTTTTTATTATTAGAATCTATAAAATTAATTCATATTATTTATAATGTTTAATTTATATACTATACTATAGTGATTTAATTTGACTTCCTGATAAATACTTTTGTACTTGTCATTATTTTACTTGTTAGGCTTCACATTTTGAAAGCTTCCCTGGACAAAAATGTCTTCTATGGCACGGATCCAGAAGAAACTATTTGTACATCTGAGGTATCAATTTCATATTTTTAATATAATTTTAGTATTGGTTAGTCTTTGTGCTGTGAAAAATTTATAGTAAATTTCATGAGGAAAATATGTATGTTGATTTTACAGATGTGTTTCATGAAAGAAAACATGAAAATTCTGCAAGACAAGCTTCTTAAGAAAATGGTAAATCAATTATCTGGCGTGGGTTTTTCAAATGGAATAAATATGCCTTTATTTCTTTTAACGGGAAATTATTTCACAGGTTTTCTTCTTTTTAGATTGAAATGAGGCAGTTTTAGTTAGTTGACTTAGGTATTTAAATTAGAATAATGGGAGCATATTTATAGCAAAATAATAGAGGTGATGTAAAAAAGACCCTCCTGCCCTGCCAATGTGGCCCAGTGGTTGAGCATTGACCCATGAACTAGGAGGTCACAGTTTGACTTCCCATCAGGACACTCACCTGAGTTGGGGGCTCAATTAATCTTATCATTGATGTTTTCTCTCTCCCTCTCCCTTCCTCTCTGAAATCAATAAAAAATATATTTTAAAAATAAATAAATAAATAATGAATAAATAGAGACCCTCCTAAAGGAAAAAAATGACTATCAGTTTGCCACTTGAACAGTTTTCTAGAAGAATGAGTCTAAGCCCTATGAAAAGTAATAGAACTCTGCCTTCTCAAGGAGAAGGGGTGTCAAGAAACTCCCACCCCCCAAAAAAAATTATTGTCCACTTGGATAATAAGACTTTGTTTACATAGATTTGGGAATAAAAGTAAGTGACTTCTTACATGTCTAGTAGACCAGGGCTGATTCTGGGGAGAAAGTACAGTTGTGTGGGGTCCAAGTGAATGTGTCCGTTTTTTTTTTTTTTTTTTCTCAAAGAGAGTAGACATGTTTTTGTATACTTTGGTACTAATCCTTTTATATAGGACATAATAGTAATAATGTATTTATTAAGTCTTAATAGAGGCTCAACATGCTGAAATAGTTGAAGATCAGGATGTTGAGCTTAAAGCAGACAAGCTAACTAACTAGACTGATCCTTTTTGAAATTGTTTCCTAGCCTATACTTAATTTACTTACTTTCTTTAAATATTAAATATAAATTTAATTAATTTGGGACTGAAAACACTGAAAGTCTTCTTCTCAATTGGTGCTCAGTGATGATCACCGAGTGCTGTAGATATCTAAGATGCTGGGGGAGCAGATAGAATGAGCACATTCATTATAGCTTTATGGAAAGGATTGTTTTAAAACAAATCTCTAATAATAACATAATCTTCTTTTTCTTGGCCATAGCAAGAAGAGGAGCTTCTTAATGTACGCAAAGGACTGCTGTCATTATTCATGGCTTGTGAAACAAATGTTAATGTGGAGATCTAGCTGTTACCAAGTTCTATCCAATTCCTTTTTGAATATAACAGGAAATACCAAATACAAAGAAAAAATACATGTACCCTAGGAAAGAGTGCCTTTGACTCTGAATTCAAGGAAATATTTTTGTATGAGAAAACAAACCCCTAAACTTGTCTATACAATATCACTTTTTTTGTTTCTTCTTTTGTAGTAACATTTGCATTAGGCAGATATTAGTGAGTTAACTATACTGAATTATATTGATTATATTTATAAAACTAATTTAATCAATTAAAATTTATCCCATAAGAAGTATTTTAAACATATACAGTTTTATATATTGTATTACTACTAGAGGCCCCATGCATGAGATTCATGCATGGGTAGGGTCCCTGGACCTGGCCGGCGATCAGGGCCAATTAAAGCCTTCCTTCCCCTGGCTGCTGGCTGCCAGCTGGGGCCTGCCTTCATTCCACACCACCCTCTGGTGATCAGCACGCATGATTACATCATAGCGAGTAGTGGAACTCCTGGTGGGTTGAATTCTTGATGGGACAATTTGCATATTAGCCTTTTATTATATAGGATGTA
Source organism: Vespertilio murinus (assembly GCA_963924515.1). NCBI lineage: Eukaryota > Metazoa > Chordata > Mammalia > Chiroptera > Vespertilionidae > Vespertilio > Vespertilio murinus. The sequence continues at coordinate 87,173,686 of OZ004709.1, read as the reverse complement.
TTAAGCTTGTCTACTAGTTAAGAATATAAATAATAAAAAATTAAGCTACAATTGGAGAAGTCTTTGATTTAAAATGTATAAGTGTAAATTGGTCCTTTCAGCACACTGTGGGAGAATATATTTATGCAATTATGTCTCCAAAATACTAAATAGCCCCAAAACAATTACTGTATTGTCAATATTTTAATGCTAGGTAGACATCTTAACTCATAGCAGGCTATTTTGGCAAATACTTATTAAGCTGTTCATGTAGTAATTTTCGAGATTACTTTATGAAAACCAGTACACATTTCGTTTGCTTTAATCACAAACTATATTAAAGTTGAAATAAATGCTATGTCATTTGGATAAATATTATAATCATTATTTCCCTATTTTACAAATATTGGGTCACACAAAGTATCCTTCTCCAATCAGATATACAAAGTACAATATAATACTAAGCAGCCTTACCATTGCTTGCTTGTTTAATGGTAGCAGAGTATATGAATACTACCATTATTTCAATTCAGTGGCAAAGTGCCTTCATTCAATTACTATCAGCTAAGATTTATTGATAGGATGTTAGGGATCCTATTTCAAGAGACAGTGACAAGTATGCTATACTATAAAAGACTACTCAGGAGTTGCATTTCCCTGTTACTTTTGAGACTTTTAGAACTCTATCAGGACATGTTTACCTCATCTGGGCCAGATACACAAGACTCCTAACTCATACATCACACTTCCTCCCTTACTGCACTGTGTGTATAATCTACTCCGGGTTCCTACTTCCTCCCTGCTCTTCCGAACCTGCTGCTGTGTCCATGTCATTGTCCCTCTGAATATCAGTATCCAACATCCTTATCCCCTACCTTCCTAGCTCTACAGCTTTCTCTTTTTATCCTAAGAAACATTCAATCCTGTAAAGAATTTTTGTGAGTTTATTTGAGCCAGCCTGTCCACAATTGCCAGAAAGCAGAATCTCAATGAATTAGGATGATGTCCAGAGAATGGTGGTTTTTCACTTTTTTAAAAAAAATTATTAAGGTATTATATGTGTATATAGCTTACCATTGCCCCCCCCCATTCATGCCCTCCCTCCCCAGAATTCTGTGTTCGTTGGTTGTACTTATATTCATGCATACCAGTCATTAGGTTGTTCTCTTATTTCCCCCCAGGTCTCCTTCCCATCCCCCCTGTCATTTGACAATCTGCTTGTTTTATGGTGACTATCTCAGGACCACATGAATAGAATCCGCTCCTCATTTGGCAGTCTACTTGTTTTATGGTGACTATCTCAGGACCACACGAATAGAATCTGCTCCTCCTCTGGTTCACACCGCCCCTCCCCCCAGGTACCACTGCTTCCCCAAGACACATAGCTCTCCTATGGCACACGGCTTTCCCAGGACACACGGCTCACCGGGGCACACGGCCCCCTGAGGCACACGGCTCACCCAGGGCACCCGGCCCCCTTGGGGCACATGGTTCACCCGGGACACACCGCCCCCTGGGGCACACGGCTCACCCAGGACACACGGCCCCCTGGGGTGCTGGGGTCTCGAACTGGAGGCGCCGTGCTAGATCCTCGCCAGCATGGCAGACGGGCTGGGACAACTGCGGGCGGGGAGACCTCACTCCAAGGAGTCTCAGCGGAATGGCTAGTGACTCGGAGGCCAAGCTACGAAGCCGCCCACTCCCTGGGCCCCGGGTGAAGTGAGCTCTGTTCTCGATGGGCTTCCCTCACTCGTGGCAGCGGCGGCGGGTGCGGTGGAGGTGGTGGCTTTTGTGGCTCAATTTCCACTGTAGTTTTAAAATCCACATGGCGGCCAAAACCGGTTTGGCTCAGTGGTAGAGCGTCGGTCTGCGGACTGGAAGGTCCCGGGTTCGATTCCGGTCAAGGGCATGTACATTGGTTGCGGGCACATCCCTGGTGGGGGGTGTGCAGGAGGCAGCTGGTCGATGTTTCTCTCTCATCGATGTTTCTAACTCTCTATCTCTCTCCCTTCCTCTCTGTAATAAAATCAATAAAATATATTTTAAAAAAATAAATAAATAAAATAAAATCCACATGGCGGCAGCAGTACCCTCCTTGGGGTCCCGGCAGAGGCTCAGGCTCGGCCCTGCGGCGGTGGGCCTGATGGGTGAAGGGCTCGCCGGGGCCGCGAACGGAAGGCACCACGCCATCTCCTCACCAGTACGGCAGGCGGGCGGGGATGGCTGCAGGCGGGCTGTGATGGCTGTGGGCAGGGAGACCCCGCTCAAAGGCTTCTTGTCCAGGCAGGAGCCAAAGGCTCGGCAGAGGCCCGTCATCAGCTCTCTCACTCCCATAGCGGGCCAGCCGGGATGGCCCACTCCCTCAGCCCAGCTTCTCTCATTCCCAGCGGCAGCAGCTCCAGTGGGTCCAGTTCCACTGTAGTTTTAAACTCCACATGGCAGCAGCGGCGCCTTGCTTTGTGTCTAGTTGTAGCCTTCCCATTCCACCAGCTTTCCTGTGGGTCTGGTGTGATCCCTTTCGATTTTAGCTGTTGTTTTTTTCCAAATTGTTGATGAGGTGGCAGCTTAGGAGACTACCTAGGCTGCCATCTTGTTTCGGTTCTCTTTCACTTTGTTTTATACATTAATCAAAGGAGAGGAGATGAAAGTGGATTACATGAAATCCTTTGGTGAGAGAAGTAAAGAAGGTCGGGTACCTCTGGGATTAGATATAAAGTAAAATAGACACAGGCTTTTTTTTATACAGGTGGGGGCATGATAAGTTAACAATCAACTATTACTATGATGTGATCTCTGCCCTGGTGCCTTGAGGGGGCTGGAAAAAGGGAAATTACAGGTTACCCTGAAAGTCCACAGGTATGTTATTTTATTTTAGTTAGTTATTTTTTTAGGTATGCTATTTTAGATGCAAAAAGACAATAGGCTCAGTAAAGATCTAAGTTAATCTTTGTCAGTGACATGACTACCCCCATAACTGCTTTTAGTTAAGGTTTAATTTTAGACCATCTTTTGTGGTGATAGTCAGGGCAAGGGTGAGAGGGAGGGGCAGATCTGCACAAATCTGTCCACTTGAGGAAGGGCCAGCTGGACTTGAGCAAGGGAATGGTTATGAATTCCAGCTTTCAGTTTCTCCCTGACCCTGGGAAGGATGGAGAGGAGGTCCACCATATATGATCTCAAAGTGGGGGGAACCCATCCCAGTAGGGGGTACACCTGGCCCATAAGAGGGTGAAGGGCAGGGGGTTGGTCCAATTTTCACCAGTTTCCAGGACAAATTTAATTAAAGTTTTTAGAGTCCTGCTCATGCCTGTCCTAAGGCTTGAGCTATATTTTGAGATATCTTGCTACAAAGTCTGGGCTGTTATCTGATCCTATGACTACTGGCAGCCAGAATCTAGGTATAATCTCCTGGAGTAATTTTTGACTACTATAGAGGCAGTTTCTGTTCTAGTGGGGAATGTTTCAACCCAACCTGAGAAGGCATCTATAAAAATTAGCATGTACTTGTACTTTAATACTAGTAGCTTAATCTCTGTGAAATCCACCTCCCAATGATCTCCTGGGAAATTTCTCTGGGGCCTGAATTCCCAGGGGGACCTTCCTACCTTAGCATTTACCCGTGTACAGATAGTATTTCTAGTGACTATGCTTTTAATTATCTTATCTAAGCTTGATAGTATCTACCTCGCAGAAATTCAGAAGTCTTGGTGACACCTAAGTGGGTAACCTGGTGTAACTGGGCAACTAATGTTTGACCTGAAGCCTGTGGGACCAACAGTCTGTCATCTGGTAGGGTCCACCAACCATCTGGTCCTTTGATGACTTGCTTCTGTTCAGCCAATTCCTCCTTTTGTTTGGTGTAGGTCGGAGTCTGGCAGGGTTACTAAAACTTGTAAAGACCCCACTGGTTTCTTGGGCATCTTCCTTAGCACTTTGGTCTGCGGCTCTATTTCCTCTGGCTTCAATTGCCTCTACTTTCTGATTTCCTTTGAAGTGCAATATTGCAACTGCCTTTGGGAGTCTGATGCTTCAAATAAGCTAAAATCTTTTCTTTATGTTTAATGTCCTTTCTGGCTGAAGTTGGTAACCCTCTCTCCTGGGGGATGGCACTGTGTATCCATCAAAGAGCCTATATTAAGGCCAAAAGTTCAGGAACTATGCCCAAACGGTGTGGTCCATGGTGACTACTGCTGCCTCTGTATATCAGATCCCATCCTGAACATAACTGCTCCCATCCGTGAACAGTGCCTTGTCTGATGGTGATGGCAGGACACCTGTCAGTACTGCATCTGTTACCTCTATGCAGTCATGAATGGGTTCCTCTGGATCACTGGAAGCAGGCTGGCAAGGTTGATGGCCAGTGTCTTATGGAACCAGGCGCAGGGCTGGTCCAGGAAAAGAGCTTGGCACTGGGTGATTCTGGTGTTTGACATCCATCTCTCTGGAGCACTCGAAGGAGCATGGGGTGTTGTCAGGGCTAGCTCCTGGCCCAGAGTCTGCTTATCTGCCTCCTTCACCAGCAAAGCTGTAGTGGCCACTGCCCAGAGGCACACTGGCCACTCTGCTGCCACAGGGTCTAGCCTCTTAGACAGATAGGCAACAGGTCTCTTCCAGGGACCTAGAGTCTGAGTGAGAACCCCTTTGGCAATGCCCCTTACCTCAGTACCTTGGTAACATCTGGCAAGGCTAGGGCAGGTGCTGAGATGAGAGCCTTCTTTAGCTCCTCAAAGGCCCATTGTTCCACTTTGGTCCAGTTCAGCGGCTGCATTCCCTCAGTACGTGTTCCTTCCTAGGTCTATAGTCCTTCTTGATGTCCCAGAAAAACAGGCAGTTTGTCTGGTGGCTCCTTGGATTGATATTTTCTTATAGGTCCTACCGGCTCTGTCAAGACTTGAATAAACTGCCCCAGTGTCCACCAGGAAATTAATAGGTTTGCCTCTCACTTGTAAGGTTACCCGTGGGGGCTTAATGGAAAGGAGCCCTGGTCCTGTTAGTCCTCTTCCTCTATGTTAAAAAAAAAATACTTGGAGTCTAAGTCTCTCTTTCTTGCCTCTCTAGTTAACCTGCTAGGACATCCTCCCTTCCAGCGCCTTTGTTTCCTATAATAGACATACTAATTTCTTTCTATTTGCTGCTGGCCTTTTCTTCCTTTCAACCCTTCCCTGTTCCCCTTCTCATCACATGCACAATCTTCACAAAAATCTTTACTATTCCAAATTAGCCTTCAAACCTTCTTTCTATATCCTTCAAAAATGCATAACCATGCCTCAAACCTTCCATTATTTTAAAATATTCAGAAAAGGCAGAGGGAGGAGGGGGCAGTACCCTGTTCCCAGGCCTCCAGCTACTTAAAATTTAAAATGACACATTTTTCCTACAGATAAGGATCTCAGATTCTGATAAGCCTGAGGAGGGGAATGGGAGAATTTCTAACTATACTTTTAAGCCCCCTAACAGAACACTGTGAAGTGTCCAAGCAGTCACAGGGGTTTTGGTGTCTCATTAGGGCACAGGGGGTCACAAGGGAATATCTCTCCTTGTCAGCTGCCCCCTCCAGCTACTCTAAACAACTCCTGGAGGGAATGGACACTGGGTGGGTGGAGACAGGGAGCAGCGCCAGGTGGCGAAGGCGCTGCTTCCACCAGGGCGTTTTCATCTGGCGGTCTGCTGAGAAAAACCCTTGCCTCCTGCCAATGAAGGTGGCGTGAGGGAACCGGTGACCCCTACACTGCAATCAGACTCCTTGAACGTTCTGAAAAGTTTCTCTGCTTACGTGTGTTTCCATTAAATATTACTGATTTTAAAACCATAACTTAAAAGAGTTCACACAAACACACACTGTATCGTAATCATTAATCACATCAAACTTAAATGACCAATTGAGACAAAAAGTTCTGAAACCATTCCTCCACCACTGATGAAGACTGGGTGGAGGCAGGTGTCTGAAATAAAATTCATTTAGTTTTTGAGCTTGCTGGGCAGACTAGGTGACTTTGCCAGCTCAAGCTTCCTTCTTGTAAATAGTTAACTTAAGAATTTGGTCTCTGCTTTTTAACTTTTTGGACCACAATTGTTATAATTCCATACCTTCAAGTTAATAAATATATATAGAAATTTTGTTAGGTGGGCCGTTTTCCCTCTGGCAGAAAGCAAGCACCTCTGGGAAAAAGGTCTCCCTGTGGCCACTCGGGGCGGTTTATTAGCCGTCAGAGTACTTAGTTTTAAACAAATTAAGGGTTTATTTATTTCTCTTTTTTTAAAATATTTTTTCACAGATTTTCACACTTACATGAACAAATAATTATACCCAAGCAGACAAACAAAATATCAAACAAACATCTGTACTTATACCCTTTCAATAAACAAGTAACATTACAATGTTTTAGCAAAACAGAAATGGCACTCATGTTGGACAAAGGAAACAATACTAATACTCTAAGAACTGTGAGGGGAAAGTTATCTTACAGACCTGCGTTGACCTGGGAAAAAGAGTGGTTAAATCAAAAGCATTAACATCAGAGCCACACTCGTCCGCCCGTTTCTTGAAGTCCTGGAAATTTAAAAAAAAAAAATCAAAAACTGTAGAGGGAACATGGAGACATAAACAAACCTTGAACATTTTGACGGAGTCCAAAACACAAAACAAATAGGCCTGACACAAACATGACAAAACACAACACAACCCATCCGGACACCTGGGGCTGAGGACACCACCGTGTCCTCCTGCCAGAGCCTGGAAGTTAAGCTGCATCCAGCCCTCCGCGGAAGGCTGATGATTAATTTTAAAAAGTAGGCAAAGCGGGGGAGGGCAATGGTAAACTATGTACACATATAATACCTTAATAATTTTTTTTAAAAAAAGCAGGCAAAGATTTATTGAAAATAAAATTAAAAAAAAAAAAAACTGGCCAGGACAGTCGCAAGAGCACTACACACAGGTAGAATCTGTAGGACTGCGCCTTCCAGGTATAGCAAGTCTTTTTAAAGGCCTAAATCACAAGAATTTTCCTTTGTTTCTAAATTCTAAAGACTGGGGACAGCCCGCAGGGTTGGTTCCCAGTCACATCCTGCTGGACATTGAAATGTGGCCCTATCTTGTGATAGCCGATAATACAGAAGCAGAGCTCAGGGGTTAGTCTCTAAAGGTTATCTATAGTTTCTATCCCTGAAGCTACTGAGTCAGTGGGAATCCTTTGCCTGGTTCTGGTCTTAGGCACGGGAAAATTGCCTTTGCCTCCAGGTGTCCACCTGGAAGGTGAGGTAAGTACCCTGTGTTTTAATCAGATGCAGGGACCAGAAAGAAAAGGGTTAGAATTTAAACAGCACTCTTTACTTGAGATGTATATTCTTGTCTTATTTCATTTGGAGCTCTTCTTGCTCTCCCTTTCAGGTTCAGCCACCAGAAACAGCTAATGAGATTTATATTTGTGTGTCTTCAATGCAGTTTTGGCTTTCTGTCTTTTAGTGATTTTGGTTTGCTCCTCCATTGTTTATGAATATAGGAACAAAGATTACAGGGGGAAGTAGGGATTATAGGCATGGGGAAGTAAATTATACAGGCTGGGTTGGGCAACAAGGTTAATGCTTCCAAGATAACGTGCAGTTCTTGAATGAGATGGACTGCATTCCAAGTGTGATTCCCAGCCAGGTTGGTATGGGACAATCTGAGGGAACATCCAAGATGGCAATTTACAATCCCAGTCTCTCCCTTGGGAGGAGAGCTATCCTGATAAGGCTCCACCCAGCCCTGAGACCACTGCACCAGAAACCAGCTTTTCTGGTTGTGAAAGGAGTTGGAGCAGTAAAAAAAAAGAAGAAAGAAAAGAGTTAAAATCTTTGTTGGAAGAACAGCTAGACACATTTTGGGGCCCACAAGTGAATACATAGACCCAAGTTAATGTCTATCTTGAGGATACTATTCTCAGGAGAAGAAGGGGGAATGATTTAAAGGTCAGGTAAGGCTATCTGGGAAAGGGAGCACCTGGCTGGCCGCAGATGTAAAATTTACAAACCTGGAAGCCCCAGTGGAATCTTAACAACAAGGCCCATAGGGGGTACATGATAGATCTCTCAGGGAACTAATAATGAAAGGGGTTAGAGGAGCAGTTCCCCAGTCTCAGAACCCAAATAAGGCCTCCAATATTCAGCAAGGCAAAGAAGAAGGGCTTTCTGAATTGTACCAAGACTAAAAGATCAAATGAGAAAGTACTCTGCGCCAGACCCTGAGGACCCGTTGGGCCAAGAAATATTAAAAATTACATTTTGTCACCAATAATTGGCCTGGCATCTCAAGAAAATTACAAAGTTAAAGTGTAAGGGCCCCTCCCTGTTGTGCAAAGATTGAGGAATTGACCTTCCCCACTACCTGTTCCAGGATGTGACCTTTATGGTTAAAGATTAGATAGGAATGAAATCAGTTCTTTACGGTTGAAGATTAGACAAGAATGAAATCAGTCCCCAGAAACTCCCTACCCTGAGGAATTTCTTTGTTCCCTTCCTCCCCCTCCATGTGTAACCCCTCCCATGTGTGATTTTTGCCTATATATGCTTGTAAGAGTTTCTGCTCGGAGCTCCACTCCTCTGCTCCTGCGTGAGTTATGAGTTGAGCCCCAGCGCGCTGGAATAAAGCCTCTTGCTGTTTGCATCAAGTGACGCCTCCTGTGGATGATTGGGTCGCCGTCGATCCTTGGGACAGAGTGAGGGTCTCCCTCTGGGGGTCTTACAAAAGAACTGGAAAAGTAGAAGTGCAGAACTGTAAAAAACAAAAACAAACAAACAAACAAAAAAACGGTTCAGAAGGTCTATGTAACTAAAGATAAGAAAGGCAGAAACAGAAAGCTAACATAATGTTCACAAGTATAGAACAAGTGACTCGGGAAAAGGCTGGCCCATAGGGCCAGAAACAGAAGCCACAGCAGTATCGCCTAAACCTTAGCATGCTATCTCTAAGGAAAAATGTAGCAGTTTTGAATCCAAGAGCTAGAGGTCTGGGAACAGATTGTGGGGCCTTCTCCTGTTATGCCCAGACTTCGTGATCCCCAAGGACCACCAGGGAGCCGAGTCCGATGCAATAGACAAAAGAGCCTCTTCTATGCTAGCATGGGCTCTGTCCCACTCACGCCGACAGCATGTTGGAAGAGAGCGAACTTTGACAAGTCCAGGGGTTTTATAAGGGTGGTGATGTCACTGCTTTGGCTGACCCTGATTGGTTGGGTGAGGACTAGGATCATTACACAAAACGGAGGATAGCTCCGCCCTGTTCTTCCCTGCCCCACAATACAAAATGGAGTCAGGAGTTAGCCTCACTCTGCCCTCTCATTCCCCCCTTGTCTTATGTGCATAAGTCAAATCATTGACTCAGCCTACTTTAGGGCATTCGTTGTTCTGTTATAAACAACAAATACTGTTACCAAGACCCTAGTACCACAGTTCCCATCATTATTGTCCTCAATGAAGTCCAGTTCCCCTCCTACGGGCATCAATTCTCCTCCTGTCCTACGTGGAGCTCAGGCTGGGGATCTCAGAGGTGAGGCGGCTAGTTGCCAGGATCCAGGCCATGCAGAAGCTGGGAGTCATATAGTCAAGTCTGGGTGCCGTCTACTTCAACAGCAGTGGGTAGCGTCCCTTTGAGTTTTTGGGCAATGAATTTCTTTACCCACACTGAGTTCCTGGGCTACAGGGTCTGCGGTGGGCACTGGCAGTGCATCTGGAACAAGCAAACTGCAGAGCCTGTAAGGTCTTGAGCGAGGGAATGGTTACATGATCTCAAAAAGGGGGAAACCATCCCAATAGGGTTACACCTAGCCCACAAGAGGGCAAAGGACAGGGGGTTGGTCCAATTTTCACCGATTCTAGGACACATTTAGTTAAACTTCTCAGAGTCCTGCTCATGCCTGTCCTAAGGCTTGAACTATACTTTGAGATACCTTGGCTACAAAGGTTGGACTGTTATACTGGCAGCCTGAATCTCCTGGAGTAATTTCTTGACTACTATGGAGGCAGTTTCTGTCACTCCCTTCCCCCACATCCTGCTTACTTTGGGAGAAGTTTCAGCAACATATTTGGCCACACATTTTTTTTTCCCATGATTAATAAATTGAGTAATCTCATTGCAGGAGAGCAGATAGATTCACCCTCTCCTGCCACCTTTGGATTCCAGAGTTTCAGCAGTGGTGTTTCACTTCTTACTACAAATTTTTTAACTTGAACAAGAAACCACATTCTTTAAGCATATCCAAATCTCAAAACCTTCAGAGCTCGCAAGTCAAACATCCTGCAGCTCCCCATTAATAAACCTTTATATTTTTAAGAACAAATTCCAAAATCCAGCAATTAACTTTAACTTTTTTTTCTGCCTGGGGAAACTGAGAAGTGAACTTGTTCACATGTAAACTTGCCCTTGGGCTGTAGCCATTTATATGCAAATGAACATTCTTTAAAGATAGCTGCTGGCTGGAATGGGATTACCTGTTCTGGGTGGGAAGTGTGGTCCACCCCTTCCTCCATTAAAAAATAAGTTGTATCTTTAAAACCTCTTCATGGCAAGAGAACTTAACTTTCATTACTTTAAATTTTTCAGGTAGCAAATCAAATACTTAGCATTTCCCAAATCAATAATACTTTTACGTTTTAAAAGCAATTCTCTAGACTTCATGTGCCAGAAACCAATTATTATCTCTCTAATAGAAATAGGCTGGTCAACCTTGAAGCTCTAAAAGGTCAGAGTCAACCACGCCCTATCTAATTGAGACAGTGGCAACTGAGGCAAGTTCCCCATACTGATATGATAAACCTTTTATCTATTTCCTGCTGGTTACTGCCTCAGGGCAGGAATTTCAAAAGCTGCTTAAAATGCCTTGGGAAACCAGCTTTAATTTAGCTTCCACATTGGATCTCCACATGTCTCCCCCCTCTACCTCCTGCCTGCTCTGGGGGAGTCAACAAATTACAAACAAGAGAAAACTGAAACCCTTACTTATACAAATATACAAACAAAGAACACAGAAACATACAGAGGGCTCCTGAGAACAGTCTTCCAACTCTATGGAAGCAAAACCAACCTCATGCCAACCGGTAGACCTCCGACATTGAAAGCTGGCCACTCACTAGAACAACAAGTCTGCCATTGGCCCTTCCAAACCTCCACAGCACAGAAAATCACAACAACCTACAAGAAGGCGCCCAACATCAACGTTTCAACTTAAAACCAAACCTAGATAAGATCCACTTCTCTCCCACCTGTGAGATGTCAGCTCACACCCCTCGCCTCGTCCTGAGAAAGGTTTCCATCCCTCTCCCGCATGTGTGGGCTCTAGGAGAGGATTCCACATCTCTCCGGCCTGTGAGCGGCCCTCAAGGAGAGATCCACTTCTCTCCTGCCTGTGAGACGTTGGCTCACACCGTTCGCCTCGTCCTGGGAAAGGTTTCCATTCCTCTCCCACATGTGAGGGGCCCTCTAGGAGAGGCTTCCATGTCTCTCCGGCCTGTGAGCGGCCCTCAAGGAGAGATCCACTTCTCTCCTGCCTGTGAGACGTTGGCTCACACAGTTCGCCTCGTCCTGGGAAAGGTTTCCATCCCTCTCCCGCATGTGAGGGGCCCTCTAGGAGAGGCTTCCATGTCTCTCCGGCCTGTGAGGGGCCCTCCCGGGACGTTGGAACGTCTTCCGAATCCTCCGGCCCGTAGTCTTCCAGCGATGCGTCCATCTAGATCTCTAGGGCACTACCAACACAAGGGGTTTCCTCATCCCTTCAGAGCTCTAACACAAGTACACAGACACACACACACACACACACACACACACACACACACACACCGCAACCAGTGAGGCTCTCCGGATTGGAGTCCCTCAGGGTCTTGGGGATCCCGGGCGAGCCCCCAAATGTTATGCCCAGACTTTGTGATCCCCAAGGACCACCAGGGAGCCGAGTCCGATGCAATAAACAAAAGAGCCTCTTCCATGCTAGCATGGGCTCTGTCCCACTCACGCCGACAGCATGGTGGAAGAGAGAGCGAACTTTGACAAGTCCAGGGGTTTTATAAGGGTGGTGATGTCACTGTTTTGGCTGACCCTGATTGGTTGGGTGAGGACTAGGATCATTACACAAAATGGAGGATAGCTCCGCCCTGTTCTGCCCTGCTCCACAATACAAAATGGAGTCAGGAGTTAGCCTCGCCCTGCCCTCTCACTCCCTCTCCTCCTGCCCTTTTCTCCAGCCTCATAGGCCTATACATAATTTTCCAGTATTTGATAACTTAAATGCATTACTGGGTTGAATAATAAACATCTAAATATTTTGAAGTAACAGGATACTGAAACATTAATTAATTTGTGTTTGCCTCTTAGGGACAATATAGAAGATGGATTTGAATCTATTGATTAGTAAGTCTCATATTTTATTTGAAAATCTCTTAAAATGTGAGTGTGATGCTAATCTGAGAAATATTAATTACATGTCACCTAAAAATTAAGGTTCCTAAGGGTTTCAAATTTTAAAAATTATGAAAAGAAATTATGGTTTTGATATAATAGAGAAAGCATGAAATATGAAAATGCATTTTGAAAGAGAAATAAAATGGTTTCTAAAGCTGGTTATTAATGAAAGTTGTAAGATTTCTAAAGAAAAATTTGTGAAAGATGTAAAATGTTTGTAAAGAAAAATATTGAAAGGAAGTTCAATAAATGGCACAGGCCAGTAAGCCAGAATAAATAGAATAGGAAAGTTGAAAAAACAAAAACAAAACAAAACACCAATTTGGAGCCATCTAGTAAATCGTATCTTTCCTAAACCAAGGACATTTAAGAGTAAATGGTTTGGAAATAAGTAAAACTGAGGCATGCAGCATGACAGAAAAAGAATTCAGAGTAACAGTCATATAGTTCATAAACTGGATAGATGAGAAAAATCAACAACCTATGCAAAAATCAGGAAGAAATAAAAAGTGATGTAGCTTTAATTAAAAAATGCTATGGAAGGTTTCAACAGTAGACTAGAAGAAGCAGAGGAATGGAAGAAAATAAGGTAGAGAAACAAGCTAAATCTGAACAGAAACTGGAGAAAAAAATTAAAAAGCAGGAAGAGAGCCTAAGGGAGCTTTGTGACAATTCAAAATAAAGTAACATACATATAATAAATGTACCAGAAGGACAAGAAGAGCAGAAAAGTTTAGAGAATCTATTTGAAGAAATAATGACAGAAAACTTATCTGATATGGGGAAGAAAAAAGTTACAAGTAAAGAAAGTCCCAAGCAAGATGAATCCCAAAAGACCCACACCAAGACACATCATAATTACAATGGCAAATGTTAACAACAAAGGGATAATCTTAAAGGCTGCAAGAGAGAGACGAAGAGTTACTTATAAAGAATCCCCCATCAGATTATCAAATGATTTCTCAACAGAAACACATCAAGCTAGAAGGAAATGGAATAAAGTATACAAAGTGATGCAAAGCAAAGGTCTGAATCAATGATTACTCTATCCAGCAAGATTATCAATCAAAATTGAAGGTGAAATAAGGAGCTTCACAGACAATAAAAGGCTATGGGAGTTTATCACTACTAGCCCAGTGCTGGAAGAAATGCTAAAGGGAATGCTGTAAAAAGAAGAAATAGAAGAGAGAAGGAACACAGGAATAAAGTACAGAAAAGGCTACAAACAAGTACCTATCAATAATAACATTAAATGTAAAAGGATTAAATGTTCCAATCAAAAGATATCAAGTGAGTGAATGACCCATATATGTATATACTGTCTACAGGAGACTCACCTCAGAACAAGGGACTCACAAAGACTGACAGTGAAGGGATGGAAAAATATCTATCAGGCAAATGGAAATGAAAAACAAGCAGGGGTAGCAATACTTATATCTGACAAAATAGACTTCAAAGTGAAGACCATAACAAGAGACAAGGAAGGCCACTTCATAATTCTAAAGGGGTCAATACAACAAGAGGATATAACACTGGTAAACATATATTCACCCAATGCAGGAGTAAATTTGGGTAAATACATTTAAAAAAACTTCTAGAAATTATCAGGGAACAGACTGACAGCAACACAATCATAGTAGGAGACTTTAATGCCCCCATTAACATCACTGGATAAATCCTCTAGACCAGTGGTTGGCAAGCTTCGGCTTTTGAGCCCCATGCAGCTCTTTGGCTCCTTGAATGTGGCTCTTCCACAAAATACCATGTGTGGGTGCACACATACAATGCGATTGAAACTTTGTGGCCCATGTGCAGAAGTCAGTGTTCGGCTCTCAAAAGAAATTTCAATAGTTGTACTGTTGATATTTGGCTCTGTTGACTAATGAGTTGGGCCAACCACTGCTCTAGACAAAAAATTAACATAGAAACTTCAATCCTAAATGATGCAGTAGATCATATGGACATAATTGACATTTTCAGAACATGCCATCCCAAAACTACAGAATATATATTCTTCTCAAGCACACATGGGACATTTTCAAAGATAGAACACATATTGGGACACAGGCAAAGTCTCTCCAAATTCAAGAGGATTGAAATTTCAAGCATCTTCTCAGATCACAATGGCATAAAATTAGAAATCAACTATAGTAAAATCAATCCAAAAATTCACTTAGAGGCTGAATATCATACTGTTAAACAATGAGTGGGTTACCAAAGAGATCAAAGAAGAAATGAAAAACATCCTGGAAACAAATGACAATGAAAACACAATAATCCAAAAATCTTTGGGATGCAATGAAAGCAATCCTGAGAGGAAAGTTCATAGCATTACAGGCCTACCTCAAAAAACAAGAAAAACTGGTAATAAACCATCTAACTCTGCAACTTGAGGAATTAGAAAGAGAGCAACAAGAAAAGCCCAATGTGAGCAGAAGGAAGGAAATAATAAAGATCAGAGTGGAAATGACATAGATACACACACACACACACACACACACACACACACACTAAAACCCAACAACAAAAAACAATACAAATGGTCAATGAAACCAATAACTGGTTCTTTGAAAGGATAAGCAAGACTGATGAACCTCTAGCCAGGCTCACCAAGAAACAGAGGACCCAAATAAACAAAATCAGAAATGAAAGAGGTGAAATAACAAGACTCCTCAGAAATATAAAAAAATTATTAAAAAATACTATGAGAAACTCAACTCCAACAAACTGATCATAGAAATGGACATACTCCTAGAAAAATACAACCTTCCAAAACTCAACCAGGAGAAAGCAAAAAATCTGCATAGGCCAATAACTATGGAAGAAATTGAAGTAGTAATAAAAATAACAAAAAACTTCCAACAAACAAAAGCCCAGGACTAGACAGATTCAGAGGGGTGTTTTATAAAAAAATCAAAGAAGAAATAAAACCTATCTTCCTCAGACTATTCCAAAAAAATTCAAGAGGAAGACCACTTTCAAGCTCTTTCTACGAAGCCAACATTAACCCTAATCCCAAAACCAGATAAAGGCCAATATCTCTCATGAGCATAGATGCCAAAATCCTCAACAAAATTCTAGCAAATACAGTCCAGCAATACATTATAAAGATCATATACTATGACCAAGTGGGATTTATTCCAGGGATGCAAGGATGGTACAATGTCTGTGATACAACATGTAAACAAAGTGAGAGATAAAAACCATATAATCATATTCATTGATGAAGAAAAAGCATTTGAAAAAAAAATCTAACACCCTTTCTTGGTAAAAACTCTCAGCAAGGTGGGATAGAAGGATCATACTTCAACATAATAAAAGCCATATATGACAAACCCACAGCCAACATCATACTCAATGGGCAAAAACTAAAGCCATTCTCTCTTAGAACAGGAACAAGACAGGGATGCCCACTCTCACCACTCCTGTTTGACATTGTACTGGAAGTACTCGCCATTGCAATTAGACAAGAAGAGGAAATAAAAGGCATCCAGATCAGAAAAGAAGAAGTAAAGTTATCCTTATTTGCAGATGACATGATATTGTACATAAAAAACCCAAAAGACTCCATCAAAAAACTAATAGACTTAATAAATGAATTTGGCAATGTAGCTGGATACAAAATTAATGCCAGGAAATCTATGGCTTTTCTATATACCAATAATTAACTCACAGAAAGAAAAAATTTTGAAAGTAATACCATTTACCTTTGCAACAAAAAAAATTAAGATACTTAGGAATAAACTTAACCAAGGAGATAAAGGAATTGTAATCAGAAAATTTCAGGATGCTAAAAAAAGAGATAGAGGAAGGCATGAACAAATGGAAGAATATATCATGTTCATGGATTGGTAGAATCAAAATCGTTAAAATGCCCATACTACCTAAAGCAATCTATAAATTCAATACAATCCCCATTAAAATGCCAACCGCATACTTCAGAGACTTATAATAAATTCTCCAAAACTTCATCTAGAATAAAAAAAGGCTGTAACAACCATGAGAAAGAACAATGTGGGAGGGATCACAATACCAGATATCAAGCTATACTATAAAGCTATTGTTCTCAAAACTGCCTGGTACTGGCAAAAGAACAGACACTTAGATCATTGGAAGAGTACAGAGAACCCAGAAATTGACACAAGCTATTATACTCAATATTTGACAAAGGAGGCAAGACCATACAATGAAGTCAAGACAGTCTCTTCAATAAATGGTGCTGGGAAAACTGGACAAATACTTGCAAAAAAAAAAAAAAAAAAAAAGAAAGAAACTAGATCAACTTACACCACACAACAAAATAAACTCAAAATGGATAAAGGACTTAAACATAAGATAGGAAACCATAAAAATTTTAGAAGAAACCATAGGCAGAAAAATAGCATACATTTGTAGTAGCAATATATTTAACAATACAGTTCCTAGGGCAATGGAAACTAAAAAGAAAATAACCAAATGGGACTACATCAAAATAAAAAGCTTCTGCACAGCAAAAGAAACCATCAATAAAAAACTAGGAAGCCCACTGCACGGGAGAACATATTTTGCCAATGTTATTTCTAATAAGGGTTTAATCTCCAACGTTTACAGGGAACTCATACAATTTAACAAGAGGAAGATAAACAATCCAATCAAAAAATGGGCAAATGACCTAAATAGACACATTTCTTCTTTTAAAATATATTTTTAAAATTGATTTTTACAGAGAGGAAGAGAGAGGGACAGAGAGTAAGAAACACTGATGAAAGGGAAACATCAATCAGCTGCCTCCTGCATACCTCCTACTAGGGATGTATCTGCCACCAAGGTACATGACCCTGACCGGAATCAAACTCAGGACCTTGATGGGGGACTTCAGGCTGTGCTCCCTGCCACAGTGCTAGGCCAGGGGACCTCAAGTTGTGTCCTCCGCTCAGCAGGGCTTGACAGGGGACCTCAGGCCACAATCCCTGCCCTGGCTCTGGGCTGGAGAAACTGAGGCTGCACCCCCCACCCATCAGGGTCCTGAAACTGCACCTCTTCCTTCCCCCCTCAACCTGGGACTGGGCTGGAGGACCTGAGGCTGCAGCCCTTACCCAAAGGGGATTGATGGGGGTGGAGCCAACCAGGTTTTGGTCTTCTGCATTTTCGAAGCACATGTGAGTTGTGGGCAGGACTTGACTCTAGGTCCCATGGCGTGTCCCAGACTCTGACAGGAGGGAGATTTTCATATACATGTTACTAATTTTCTTTCATCTCTAACACTTCTATTATAGGGAAAAGACACATAGCAATATTAAAATATTTCTTCTAATTAATTCCCTTTTAATGTGCATGAATTTCATGCACAGGCTACTAGTTATCTATAATAATAAAAGCATAATATGCAAATATATGGTCTCAATCTTGGCACCCAGGGCATTTGGGGTGCCTCAGGGGTCCAGAAAAAGGGAAGTTACAAATTACCCTGACATTTCACAGGTAGGTTATCTTAGATGCAAAAGGCAACAGGCTCAGGTAAGGTAAAGATTGGCCTTTATCAGGGAAGATACTGGCCTAGGACATGACTACCCACTAACTGCTTTTAGTTAAACCTTAATTTCAGACCATCTTTTGTGGTGACTTTAGGTCTTTGAGTTTGCAAAACCACCATGTAGGCCTTCCTCAAGCTTGTCAGGTCAGCATGTGGCCTTTTATTTTACTTTATTTTTTTTTCATCCACAATTCTTTGAAACCATCAAGAAAACTGATAAACTATTAGATTGACTAAAATAAACAGAAGACTAAAATTTCTAAAATCAGAAATGAAAATTGTGGACATTACTACTGATTTAACAGAAATAGAAAAGATTAGAGAATTCTATGAACAATTTTAATTCCAACAAACTGAATAACAGATGAAATGGATGACTTCCCAGTAACACACTACCAACACTTACTCGAAGAAACAGGAAGTGTGAACAGGCCTGTACCAAGTGAAAAGACTGAATCAGCGATCACTAACAAAGCATCCTACCAAACATTTAGAGAATAGTTAGTCCCAGTCCTTCTCCAATGCTTCCGGAAAAGCAGGGGAAGAGAAACCCTTTTAATTCATTTAGGAAGCCAGCATTACTGAGGGACCAAGCCAGATGAAAACATCACAGGAAAAGGAACAGACCAGTATCCCTTATGATTGCACATGTAAAATTCTAAAAAAAAAAATGCTAGCCTTTGGACCCAGCAGCAGATAAAGGACATTTACTGAAGGAGGTATAAGATTTGTATAGCAAGACCTCGAATGACATCTTGTTAAATGTTTCATTTTAACAATTAGATGCCTTAGGCACTTAACTCTTGTTATATCAATTAGCCCATGGTAAAATTGGTTATATTATACACCATCTCATTTGAAGTGGCAGAATCCTATCAATGACCACAAGGATTTACTGTACACTGAAAACTACAAAACACTGTTGAAAAAAATAAAAGAAAACCTAAGTGGAAAGACAGGCCAGGCTCATTAACTGCAAGAGGTAATATTATTAAAACAATAGTATTAGATGAAGCAAGCTACAGATTTATTACAATCACAATCAAAAACCCCAATGGCCTTTTTGTGAAATGAAAAACCCATTCCTAGAAATCACATGGAAATGGAAGGGACCCTGCACAGCAAAACAATCTTGAAAGAAGAACAATGAAGTTAAAGGACTTGCACTTCCCAGTGTAATACTACAAAGCTAAATTAATCAAAAACAGTGTGATTCTGGGGACCGAAACAAGATGGCGACCTAGGTAGTCTCCTAAGCTGCCACCTCATCAACAATTTGGAAAGAAACAACAGCTAAAATTGAAAGGGATCACATCAGACCCACAGGAAAGCTGGCGGAATGGGGGTGGCTACAACTAGAGACAAAGAAAACCGCCGCTGCCGCCATGTGGAGTTTAAAACTACAGCGGACCCGGAGCCGCCGGAGCTGCCAGAGTCACTGCCGCCACCTCCACAGCGAGTGAGGGAAGCCCACCTAGAGCAGAACTCGCTCTGCCCCGGGCCCAGGGAGTGGGCTGCTTCAGAGCCTGGCATCCGAGTAAACAGCCTTCCTGGCCTGCCTGCTGTGGGAATGAGGCCAGGCCTCGGCCGCACCTTCCGCTCCTGCCCAGAATGAGCGAGACACCTTGGAGAGCGGTCTCCCCGCCTGCAACCATCTCAGCCCGGCCTTCGAGCCAACAGCCGCCCCAGCCCGCAGCCCGCCCACCGTGCTAGCAAGGAGCTGGTGCGGCACCTTCCGTTTGCAACCCCAGTGCCCCAGGGGGGGCTGTGTTCCCTGGGAGAGCCGTGTTCCCCAGGGGGCCGTGTGTCCTGGGAGAGCTGTGTGCCCCGGGGGAGCCGTGTGCACCGGGGAAGTGGTGGGACCCGGGGGTGGGGCGGTGTGAACCAGAGGAGGAGCGGATTCTGTTCATGTGGTCCTGGGATAGTCACCGTAAAACAAGCAGACTGTCAAATGACAGCGGGGAGGGGAGGGAGATCTGGGGGAGATAAGAGATCAACCGAAGGACTGATATGCATGCATATAAGTACAACCAACGAACACAAAACTCTGGGGAGGGAGGGCATGTATGGGAGGTGCGGGGGGGCAATGGTAAGCTATGTACACATATAATACCTTAATAAATTTTTAAAAAATGAAAAACAAAACAAAACAAACAAACAAAAAAAAAAACCAGTGTGATCCCTAAAGAAGTATAGATATATTAGTCAATGGAATAGAACTGAGAGTCCAGAAATAAACCTATTCACCTATTGTCAACTGTGTTTTATCATAGGTTCCAAGGGCATTGGATAGTGAAAGAATACTCTCTTCAACAAATGGTTTGGGGGCAGCTGGATAACCACATGCAAAATAATAGGGTTGGAGCTTTCCTTACAACATACACAAAAATCAACTCCAAAAGGATCAAAAACTTTAAAGCAAGAGCTAAATTATAAAACTCTTAGGAAAAAAAAACATAGAAATAAATCTTCATGGCCTTGGAATTGGCAATGAATTCATAAATATAACACCAAAAGAACCAGCAATGGAAACAAAAGGTGAATTATACTTCATTAAAAATTTTAAAAACTTTTGTGCATCAAAGAATGCATTCATAAAGATGAAAAAACAACCGACAGAATAGAAGAAAATATTTGCAAATCATATACCTGATTAGGGTATATTTTCCAGTATATATAAAGAATGTTTCGAACTTAACAACAAAATGACAAACACCCAATTAAAAAAACGGGTAAAGGACTTGCATAAACACTTCTCCACAGAAGCTACACAAATGGCCAACAAGCACATGAAAATACCTGGGCAGTATTAGTCATTGGGAAAATGCAATCACACCATAAGGAGATACCACTTCACACCCACTAGGATGGTTAGAATCGAAAAAGAAAAATGTTGGCTAAGATGTCAGAGTACTTACTCCCGAACTCTGCTCGCTGCAGTGATTGCGGGGCAACTCCTTCCTTGATCCTGCTGGACTACACCCGCTGTGGGAGCACAGGCCCTTCTCTGCTAGGAGCTCTATCCCCATGGACGCCAGTTATTAGACGGAGAAGACATGAGAATAGGCATGCAGGAGAGTTTTATGGCAGACCCAGTAGCCATTGCTAACAGGAAGTCATCAGACAGTTCTTTAAAGTAGCCTTAAAAAGTAGCTGCACAGCCAAAACCAGTTTGGCTTAGTGGTAGAGCATCAGTCTGCGGACTGAAAGGTCCCGGGTTCGATTCCTGTCAAGGCCATGTATATTGGCTGCGGGCACATCCCCGGTAGGGGGTGTGCAAGAGGCAGCTGGTCAATGTTTCTCTCTCATCGATGTTTCTAGCTCTTTCTCTCTCTCTCTCTCTGCCCCTTCCTCTCTGTAAAATATCAATAAAATATATTTAAGCAAATTCAGGGGCCATTGCTAACAAGCAGTTGAGTGCCGGCTGGTCAACAACACATCTTTATACCAACTTAGACAAAACAGGCTTCTTGCCAAATAATGACATCAATATGTTGGTTATAGAAAGGCATGCCTGTGCAGTGCATATAGTAAGATTGCTGTGTCCTTGGTTTTGCATCTGCGCATGGCAAATTGGCCTTGAACATCCTGTATACTCTAGACAGGGCCCCCACACTCAAATTGGCCTTGAACATGAGTGTACTCTGATTAGGGCTCCCACAGATGGGTAGGAGCTGAAACCCTTGTGCATTTTATGGGAGTGTAAAATAATGCAGCTGCTGTGGAAAACAGCCAGTTCCTTAAAAAGGTAAATGTGAATTACCGAGTGACTCAGCAACAAGTTTATAATGATGTCAGAATTTGGAACAGATTTGATGTTAAATGGTTTTAGGCTTATTTATAAACAAAATTTAGCTGTTTGAGTTTGATCTGTGTAATTCATTTTTATCATTTCCTATTACTAAAACTTTTTTGGGAAAAATTTAGAGAAGGAGTTGGCAAACTGTCTTAAGGGCTATATAGTAAATGTTTAAGTCTTTGGGGCCAAAAGGTGGACTAGTGGCTATCATGCAGGTACTTGTATGAACATGGCAAATGTAACTATTTAAAAATGTAAGAACCATTCTCACCTTGCAGGACATTTAAAAAAGTGGGCCAGATTCTGTCTGTGAGCAAGACCCTGAGTTTTCAAGAAAAAGTTTAAAGATCAGATCTCTGTTCTTTATTATAAAACTAGTGTCCCGGGGCACAATTCATGCACATTAAAAGGAAATTAATTAGAAGAAATATTTTAATACTGCTATTCACATTTTCTCTATAATAGAAGTATCAACCAAATTCGAGATCGACAGTGACAGATCAAAACATAAGCATGCAGTTGGCACCATCAAGAGCTTTATATGTATCACGCATGAGCAAGTCAACTTATCCTTTTATAGATATCGAACAAACTTGCTTAATTAGACCTCATGTAGCTAAACTTTTTCCAGCCCAGTGAAGCACCCCAACTTCTCTTTCAGGTAATTGTAAGCAACACAGCAGTAAATATCAACACAAAGCACATTATTATTGTAGATCATGCAGGGAGAACAAAGGGTACAATATTTAATGGCAGCAATGTCTGACTATATTCTGTGCAGTGAGAAAATCTGAGGTCATATTCAAGGTCCACCATTTCTTACTTCTTTTTAGTTGGGTCGGGTTTCTAAGCTTTCTAAATCTCCATTTGCCAGCTAATGAAAAGAAAATAGGATTCCACTGAGTCTCCTACCTACCCACTCTAGGACTTCTGTGAGGATCAAATGAAATGAGACACGGGAAAACATTTCACAGACATTTGGTTAAAGTGTAAAATGTTTGCACCTGGTTATAAAGCAAGTCGGTTCCTGGGCTGAAGAAACTGCAAGGAGGCTAGTTGCTAGGAAGAGGAAGTCGGGCGTTGCTATGTTATGTCATTACCCAGTGCCCACAGACACTTTCTGGGCTGGGCTGGGCTGTGGGCCACAGTTTTTGCCATGGGGTCTTGGCAGCGTTGGCTGCAATTTGGTGGGCTATCACTCGGGGTGGTTGCAGGGTCTGTGTCCCACGTGGGGGAAGCTGAGTGTTGCTTTGTTGATGCTAGGTGGTGCCGTTTCTTTCTTTTAATTAAAAAAATATTTTTTATTGATTTTTTTTTTTTTTTTTTTTTTTTTTTTTTTTACAGAGAGGAGCGGAGAGGGATAGAGTTAGAAACATCGATGAGAGAGTAACATCGATCAGCTGCCTCTTGCATGCCCCCTACTGGGGATGTGCCCGAAACCAAGGTATGTGCCCTTGACTGGAATCGAACCTGGGACCCTTCAGTCCGCAGGCCGATGCTCTATCCACTGAGCCAAACCAGGTAGTTTCTTTATAAATGCCCAGTGCACATCATGGCAGCTCCTGAGTTAATTATAGTTATAGTTTTATAGTTATAGTTATAGTTATAGTTATAGTTATAGTTATAGTTATATGGTTATATATATAGTTATAGTTACATATATATAGTTATATATATGGTTTTATATATATATATTCCTTAACTTATCTTACTATTTAACAAAAATAGTGACTTAAATCGATTTTGCATTAGCAGAGGCTGAAGACTGTTAACTAATATAACTAAAACTTCTCGGTTTTCCTGTCAAACATGTTAAAACAAGTGACCATTGTAGCCAATGACATATTTCTTACCTGGATCACATGTAGGTTACTGCACTCCATCAGCTGCTTTGAGCCTGAAAATAATAACAGTCCTAGAAGAACACATGGGAAAAGACATGGGAAAGAGGAAGTGTTGGAGTATCACATGGCCAGGCAGAGACCTAAGTGCTGAACTCCACAGGCATCGCCCTAGAGACTAAATGACCCAAACCCCGATGCCTGCGATCCCAGCTGATCCCTTGACTGGGTGTAGACTGGTTTTTATCCATTGTTGCATTGGGGTTAAGCTGCAGACCACAATGACAAGTCCTGCCAACTCAGAGCCCAGGCCTGGTGGGAAGCTGCCCAAGTGCTAGTGGTCACTCTTCAGCCATTCTGTTCCCACCACCTGCACCAGGTGACCCCGGCACAGTTCCTGCACATGATTCATACCTCTGAGCTCCTTAACCCCCTATAATAAAAAGTTCGAGGATAGAAGGAATCATCAATGCTCTGTATAAACAACTAAAGTTGCTTTACAGAATGCTGAGCAAAATGACATGCAGGAAATAATAATAATAAACAAATGTAACTTGGAATGTAAAAGCTGGAGCAAAATGGCCCTGGCCAGTGTGGCTCCATGGTTAGAGAATTGTAGACACATTTTCAGTATATGCATCTTTGAAAAGGGACAATAAACTGCATTAAAAAAATAATAGTGCCTAAATTATGTTATCAACTCTAAAAATTATTAGCATGTATGCAACATCCAGAATTCTCTACCATTGCTCATTATCAAGAAAATACGATTTTAAAGAATTTCCCGAGGACCGAAACAAGATGGCAGCCTAGGCAGCCTCCTAGGCTGCCACCTCATCAACAACTTGGAACAAAACAACAGCTAAAATCGAAAGGGATTGCACCAGACCCACAGGAAAGCTGGCGAAATGGGAAGGCTACAACTAGACACCAAGCAGGGCGCCGCTGCTGCCATATGGAGTTTAAAACTACGGCGAAACTGGACCTGCCAGAGCTGTTGCCGCCGGGAATGAGGGAAGCCAGACCTCGCTCCGCCCAGGGGCCCAGGGACTGGGCCAGCCCACCGGCCGCCGTGGGAACCAGGGAGCTGATATGGGACCTCTGCCGTGCCTTCAGCGCCTGCCTGGATGAGAAGCCTCCCTGCCCGCAACCATCCCAGCACACAGCTGTCCCAGCCCACCTGCTGTGCTGATGAGGAGCTGGCTCGGCGTCTCCCGGCCCTCGGCCGGCTCAGCCCAGTCTCCGCGCACGCTGCGCTGGTGGGGGTCTAGCGCAGTGCCTTCCGTTTGTGGCCCCAGCGAGTCCATCCGCCTCCATCGCTGCCCGCAGCCGGCTTGGCCCAGCCTCCGTGCGCCGTGCTGGTGAGGAGCTGGCATAGCACCTTCCGTTAGAGGCCCCGGCGAGTCCTTCCTCCGCTGCTGCATGGCCGAGCAGAAGCTCCTGCCACTGCCGCCATGTGAACTTTAAAACTACAGTGGAAATTGAACCACAGGAGCGACTGTCGCTGCCGCACCCGCCACCACCACCGCTGCTGTGAATAAAGGAAATCCACCGAGAACAGAGCTCACTATGTCCCGGGCTCAGGGAGTGGGTGCCCTCAGAACTTAGCCTCCGCGTCCGCAGCTGCTCTGCTTCCGCACCGAACGAGACACCTTTGAGGGCGGTCTCCCCACCTGCAGCCATCTCAGCCCGCCTGCAGCTGACCTAGCCTGCCCTCCGTGCTAGCGAGGAGCTAGCGTGGTGCCTCCAATACGTGACCCCAGCGCCCCAGAGGGGCCGTGTGCCCTGGGTGAGCCGTGTGTCCCAGGGGAAGCAGTGGGACCCGGGGGGAGGGGTGGTGAGAACCAGAGGAGGAGCGGACTCTATTCATGTGGTCCTGAGAAAGTCAACATAAAACAAGCAGACTGCCAAATAAGGAGTGGATTCTATTCATGTGATCCTGAGATAGTCACCATAAAACAAGCAGATTGTCAAATGACAGTGGGGAGGGGAAGGAGACCTGGGGGGAGATAAGAGAACAACCTAAGGACTGGTATGCATGAATATAAGTACAACCAATGAACACAGAACTCTGGGGAGGGAGGGCATGAATGGGAGGTGGGGGGGGGATGGTAAGCTATGTACACATATAATACCTTAATTTAAAAAAAAGAACTTCCCACTCATATTAAGGAGGTTTATAATTGGTATTAAGACAAATTACTCTCTGTTACTCTAAACACAAAACACCATTGTTTTCATAGCGCCTATGGATGTGATCACTGGCAGCTTTCCCATTTCTCATTCTAGCAAGACCTAAATATGAATTCGTGATAGGTCTCTACTATTATAGTGAATAAACTTACAGAAAACTAAACATGTAATTTATACTCATTTAGTCTTCAAAGTATTTTCATATGTTCAATTTGACTTTCAAGATGTTCAGTTGCTTATGAGCACCTTCTGAAAGGTTTCATTGGAGAAACAAAACATCTCTGAAAAAGAACTGGGAAAGTGGGTGTTGGAAGCATATTGGACTAACAATGTTAACAGTAGAATTAGAATTTTGCATTTCTGGACTTGCATTTGGTACTGAAGAACTGTGGGCATGTAACTAAAAACGGTTTCACCTCCAATATAGAACAGAATAAATTTAGACTTGTAATTGCCATATATGTCCACAAGGTGGGCCTCTTGATGTTCGGTGTTCTTCCTTATCCACTTCTATTGTCCAAAAATTACATAATTGCAAAGTACCTTTAAAACTTTTTATAAAAAGTCATGATCTACATTTCCCCCTGTCAGATTGGCTTAAAACTTAATGGATGCTTCTAGAAGTGATTTTTCTTTCACAAAATTACCCATTATATTTTCTTAAAACTTAAAAAAAAAATCCCTAAGAGCTTCTTTAATGTTTTAATGTTCATTGTTACTTTAATAGTTAATTATATCTTACTAGAGTCTCAGTACACAAAACTCGTGCAGGGGGGAGGGGTGTCCCTCAGCCCACCCTGCACCCTCTCCAATCTGTGACCTCTTGAGGGATGTCCTAAACAAGCAGTTGGATATCCTCTCACAATCCAGGACTCCTGGATCCCAACTGCTTGCCTGACTGCTTTTCTGATTGCCCTGACTGCCTTTTAAGACTGCTTCTGCCTGCTAGCCTGATCACCCCCTAACCCAGCCGTGGGCAAACTACGGCCCGTTCGGCTGTTCTATCCAGCCCGCGGAGCCTAAAGAGCGGAGGGTTCTCTTGCTCTCCCCTCCGCTCCTTCACCAGCAGCCCAAGATGAGAGTGCCAGCATGGTCAGGTTGCTTTTGTTCCGCCCTTCTGGTCCAGTTTAAGAACCCATGTGGCCCTCGAGTCAAAAAGTTTGCCCACCCCTGGTCTAGCCTCTCTCCTGCCAGCCTGATTGATGCCTAACTGCTCCCCTGCCAGCCTGTTTACCCTTAACTGCCCTCCCCTGCAGGCCTGGTCACCCCTAACTGTCCTCCTCTGAAGGCCTGGTTCCCCCAAACTGCTCTCCCCTGCAGGCCTGGCTTCCTCCCAACTGCCCTTCTCTGCAGGTTTGGTTGCCTCCAACTTCCCTCCTCTGCCAGCTTGGTCACTCCTAACTGCCCTCCCCTGCAGGCTTGATTGCACCCAACTGCCCTTCCTTGCAGGCCTGGTCCCTCCCAACTGCCCTCCTCTGCTAGCTATCTTGTGTCCACTTAGGGGCAGGATCTTTGACCACATGGGGGGGAAGCCATCTTGTGTGTTGTAATGATGGTCAATCTGCATATTACTCTTTTATTAGATAGGATAGAAGCCTGGTGTATGGGTTGGGGCTGGCTGGTTTGCCCTGAAGGATGTCCCAGATCAGAGTGGGAGTTCGTTCCCTTGGGGCATGGGGTGGCCTGGGTGAGGGGCCTGTGGTGGTTTGCAGGCCAGTCCCATGGCAACCCAAGCAGAGGTCCTGGTATCTGGAATTTATTTATCTTTTACAATTGAAACTTTGTATCCTGGAGCAGAGCCAAGCTTTCTGCTTGCTCCATGGAGGCAGCCATTTCTTTTGGGACTTATGTATCTTCTATAATTAAAACCTTGTATTCTTAAGCCGAGGCCTGGGCCAGCCAGGGTGTGCAGAAAGCTTGGCTTCCTCCATCGCCTGGGACAACCCTAGCCTCCTGCTCTTTACTGCTCCATGGCTGCTGCCATTTCTCTTTGGATTTATGTATCTTCTATCATTGAAACTTTGTAGCCTTGAGTGGAGGCCTAGGCTGGCAAGGGCAGGCGGAAAGCTTGGCTTCCTCCATTGCTGGGGAAAACCAAGTCTCCATGCTGCTCTCTGTGGCTATAGCCATCTTGGTTGGGAGGGAGGGAGGAAGGGAGGGAGGAAGAGAGAAAGGGAGGGAAGGAGGGAGGACTCACTTCCTGAGGACACCTGTTCAGAACCCACGTAAAGGCCCCTCCAGGGACCATGCATCTTGCCTCACGCTCCCCCTTGTGCCAGGATTACTTTTCACCTGTGTGCTGGGTAATCTCTGCTCCATCTAGACCTTTGTCTCTTAGAACAACTTTTACTACTTTTCCTGTGAATTTAAAAATAGCCTTAAGATGGGCAGGTTTTTCATCTTGGTAGAATTTTTCAGCAAATCAGTACTTATTTCTAGGTTTGTTACTCAGTGATACAAAATTTCAATTAATCTGAAAAAAAAAACATTAAAAAAAAAACCCAAACAGTTTGATTTTCCAAAGCACAAACCACAGGCCCCAACAGTTTACAAAACAAAATATAAAAGTTGGAATTCTCTCTTATGTGTTTGGATTCTGATGGCTTGGAAATAAAACTTGCCTTGTTTCTTAGACTACTGTTCAGAAAAAACTCTTATTCCAACCCCAAGAAAATGTAAAGTCCAAGTGAATTTCCCACAATGAGTAGTCATTTAATTAAAGAACAAAATTAACAGGAATCAAAATGTTGCAGCTGTATTTCCGTTAGACATTATATAAAAAAGGAGAAATATAATACAGGAAATGGTTTTGTATAACATGAACTTAGAGAGTTCTCAACTCAATCACGATCAGAATAAAAATGTCTTTTCAACATAACACAGAACGACACCGCATCACACGCCCTCAGGCCCGAGGTCTGGAGTGCGAGCCCGCACCTGCGAATCTCCGCCTCCTGTCCACCGCAGAACTGAGAACCAGGCTCCACAACAGCCGACGGTTTTCTTCTGCAGTTTCTCCGGATCGCTGAGGACCCAAGCTCACTCCTGGGACACCAGAGCAAAATGTGTCCGTGTCCTTGTCCGTGTCCGTGACCGTGACCCTGACCGTGACCGTGTCCGTGTCCGTGTCTGGAGAGCAGCGAGGGTGACCTCCCCGGCCTGTTCGCTCCTCCCGACACAGCGGGGAGTCTTGAGTTGAATTCAGGAGAGTCCCCTGATGAGTATCCAGTGTTGGTATCAAAAGTTAAACACAGATTCTTCTCAGAAGAAAATCTCTATGGCCTGTGGAATCTAGAAATTATTTTAAAAAGCACAATCATTTCAGATCATACATATTGAAGTTGAAATGGCCAAAACCTCCCACAAAGAAATCTTTTGCTATTTAAAGTGTCTCTTTAGTTCAACCTGGAAAACCTGTTTTGGTTTAAGTGCATGAAACACCTCAGGGGGCCCCCCCAACCCTCAGCCTTCTTCGTACCCACAAAGGTTTGATACCCCGACTCTCAAGACTACGTTAGGCCTATTGGAAAGTGGCTCGCTAAATCCCGGATGTACTCAGAAGGCCAGGACTGCAAATCAGGAGTAATGGGCTGAGGAGACAAGTTGTTGGAAATTACAGTAAGTTACAGTTTTGCCTGCTTTTACAATTGGTGATGTGTTTGTGCTTTAATGCACTTAAAAAGAATCTCATAGGACTAAAAATATTGTTCAGACTTTTAAAAGTGGACTGTAAATCCTAAGATGCAGTAGTATAAAAATCTTAGAATTATTTCCTGATGTCCAAGTTTTGGGCTCACTCTCAAAATCTCATCATCCGAGATAGCTGTCAAGAACTTAAGAGAGAAAAAAACATCTCTTTGTCATTTCTTTTAATAAGTACGATGGGAAATGTAGTAAATATTTTACAATACCATACATAAAACACCCTTTAACACAGACTGAGCATTAAAAATAATTTTGAACGGTGACTGGATACTTTCTTCCCTAAACGTTTTTGATTTGTGAATAATCGAAAACAAGATGATCCATTCCTTCCTAAATATACATCAGTCCTGGGGGAAACTTCAAAAAAGTTTAAACAGATTATCCACGTCCTCATTTTCTCCTGCCCTCGCAGCCTCCTCTTCTTCCCTCAATATCTTCATCATAAAGTGGCTGGTAGGACAGGATCGCACGGCACTGGCCTCAGTTCCACAGCTATGCTGGCCTTACCAGGTAAACCTGCTACATGACAGCACTGTGGCCGCTCTGTGACCGATGGGGGGCGGGGAGTAGGGGGTGAAGGGGTGGGAGGGATGGGCCAATTGTTCTAGTTTAAGGCAGGCTTTCCTCCCTCCTTGCATCCAGGGCTTGAGCATCTTTAGACCAAGGGAGAGGACATACCATCTGCTAGAAGGGGAAGGTTTGCTGCTGAGGGATGAAGGCCATCTGAGAACTCAGAAGGGGGACCACACGTGGCTGCCACGGAACAGAGGGGGTGCTGCGAGAACATTCGGCCCACAGGCAAAGAGAAGCCGATCTCCACTCTCCGCCAACGAGAGATCCCGTCATCTCAATGGACCACGTGGACAGAGCAGAGATGCGCCTCGCCGGGCAGTCCGGGTTCTGGAAGAACCGGCCAGTGTGTTCCCACTGGAATAGACGTTCTGTGGGGAAGGCATCCTGCACCTCCCACTTCGCATGGGGCTGGCACACAGTAGGTACTCAAACATCTGCAGGGGAAGTGAGTGCCCTCTGAGCAGGAGGGAGTGTGAGTTTTTGTGAAGATGTGACCACAAATGTGAATGAGACTGGGAAGGGAACGGGCAGGTGAGGGCACTCCCCTCAGATAACTAGAAGCTCTGTGAACTGGAGGGTCAGGCACACCAGGAGGGTAAGCAAATATATAAGCAAACTGCTTTCATTGCCTTCATGTACATTAACTAGTAGGTTAGCCAATGGCCTTGCAGTCCTGGCCTCATAACCAGTCCCTCGCAGGCCCGGGGAGGGCCCCAGCAGGAGCGCCCTTCCTTCCGAGTGGGTGAGCGTTCTGACTGTTCCGTTCAGTTCCCTGCAGGTACTGACTGTTCACCTGAACACAGAGTGCTTTCTTTGTGGCATTTTTCTTTTTCTTTTTTTTAAAAATGAATACCATGTTATACAGTATGAACTTCACACAAATAGAAATCTGACCTTGTCAAATGCTTGCTGGATGCATGTACCTCCATCTCGTTACTTTTGTATTCATTGAGTTCTTTACGAATCGCTGCCTGGAATGGAAAACAGCACATTGGTTCACAGGGCAGTAAGTTAGCACAGGAACATGAGTCGTGGCTGTGGAGTAACCACCATGGCTAACAGTGCTGCCTTCTGGGATCTGGTAACGTTTCCTAAGCAGAAAGGAAGAAACACCTTTTTGCTCAGATTTAGACTCTCACTCATCTTCCTGGCCCTCCCCCGCCAGTGTGGCCAGGACTGACTGAGGAGGGTGCAGGAGCTCATGGGCTGCGCTGGCTGGGAGAGGGGGGGGGGGGCACGGATGCAGCAGGAACCCGTCTGTGGTGCGCCAAGCGCAGCTCTGGGAAACTTAGGAAGGAGTCACTCTAATTCAGTGTGCATTGATGTCTGGTGTCATTGCCCATGGGTGACAGTGCCTCTCGCCTGGACCTCCTCCAACACCCAAGCCCCCCCGCCCCTCACCCTCCCGGGCCACACTCCCAGGAGCAGCAGGCACGCCCGCCTCTGGGTGAGGATGGGCTCTGAGGGGAGGACTCCAGGGGGCTGCTCCCACCTCCAGTGGCTGTCAGACACTTTCCCCGTCCCTTCTGGCCCCTGTGAAGTGATGGACCATGGGTAGCCATGGATCGGTCCACGCATGTCTGCATTTTTCCAAATTGGTGCAAACCACTGGTGTTCCCACTCAGCACAGACAGGGGGAGGGACAGTTTGCAACCCCGCAGGCTACCTGGCTGCAGGCGCCCTTTCCAACCTCTTCCCGAGGCTGCGGGAGTCAGAGGCAGGGCTCCGTGGGCAGTGGGTAGAAGGCAGGCACCGCCGGTCTGACTCCAGCCAGGCCATGGCGCTGACCACGGCCAGCACTTCCCGAGCTCTGCTCCCGAGCTCTGCTCGGGGATAGTAGTGCCGCCTCTGACAGGGTTCTTCTGAGGACTACACGGAATGGTAGCTGACCGGTTCAATGCAGGGCAGAGTCAGGGTGTGGTGGAGGCTCACTCACCTCCCGGCCCCGGTGGGATCTCCCTCCTTCCCTCCTGCCTCTCTGGCTGCGGCTCAGAGGGACCGACCAGGGCGGACACAGAGCCACCTCTCCCTGTAGGTAAGCTCTCCCCCATGCCTCCTGGGCCTCTCACTTCCCTGCCCCCCGCAGCTGGCTTTCTGTCACCCAGCTCTTTCCCAGCCCTGCCTACCTCTGATTCATCCCCAGCCTGGGTCTCTGCTCCCACATTCTTGACACTGGGGGCTGGAGGAGTCTCTGCTGTGGCTGTCCAGGAGCCCAGTGCGCAGGACAGCCCACAGCAGAGACTCCTCCCACTTGACACAGTAGCGCCCCCCCCCCCCCCCCCCCCCCCCCCCCCCCGGTGACACTAAAAATATCTCCAAACATTGCCAAATGTCCTGGACCAGAGTCCCCTAACTGAGAACACGCCCCTGATCCAGGTGCCTCTGTGAAGCCAACATCCGGTCAAGGCAGAGCGTTATTTCTCAGCGGCCGGCCCACGGCAAGAACACACTCCCCGAATGGCGCCGGTGCCCTTGCCCTCCAGCGCCCCGACCAGCTCAGCAGTACCTTGTCTGCCGCCGACAACCTCGTCCAGGGCTTGTCCGCCCGTCTGTCGTAGTCCTGGGCTTTGGCCACTTCCACGTAATCACTGAATCGTATCAGAATTTTCCTGTCTCTCAGCTCATCCACGGTGGGTCTCTGATTAAGCTAAAATAAAAGGTCATCACCGTGAGGTACCTGTGCCAAACTCGCTTGGAACAAACAGCACATGTTCACAAGGAAACAGAAAACTCTGCAGCTGAGAACTCTCACCTAATGCAAACCACTCTGAGGAGAGGGTTTAGAATCGGGCCTTTCGGACCTCCTGGACCACTAGCGGTCTGAGGATCACCGGGGGGTGACCACTGGTTTAGTTATGCGTCTAACGGCCCAGCCCTCCCCTGGACGCATGTCCTCAGAGGGGCTCCCGCACCCTGTCACCTCCCAGCATGTATGTAGTACAGGGAGGTTGATGAATTTATGCATACATTTTAGGGCAGAAGTGGCTTCTTTTCAACTCTCATTAGATGAGCTTCTTTAAAAAGTTAAAGATAAAGTGCTAACTACCCCGTTTTCCCGAAAATAAGACAGTGTCTTATATTAATTTTTGCTCCCAAAGATACGCTAGGTCTTATTTTCAGGGGATGCATTATGTTTCCATGAAGTAGGTCTTATTTTTGGAGGATGTCTTATTTTTGGGGAAACACGGTACAACTAGTATTCGTAAGTCAAGCTCAAGTTGGGGAAGGGTATTCTCTCCACACAGGACAAGATTTTATTATTATTATTATTATTATTATTATAGTCATTATGGAGCACAGTGGAGGCGGCAGAGGGGAAATGCCAGCACATGTGAATTTAGAGGACCTGGGTTCTAAGAGGCCTGGTGTGCAGAATGTACCACTGTGGGCCTCAGCAAGCTTTCATCTAACGCAGCCCCACACCCGAGCCCTCAGGCTGATGGCGTTTCTGCCGCCAGGGGCTTCCACACAAACTCAGGTTTCCAGAGTCTAAAGGTAACCAAACCCTGACATCAGGCGTGCTTTCCTGGGCTTTGTGTAAAGAGCCCCATCACTGAGGGGCGCCCAGCCCTCGCCTGGCGCCCCGGAGGCAAAGGGCAGGCCGCCGGATGGTCCTGGTCCTGCCCGCAGGCCGCCGGCCCTGGTGAGGAAGGCACTCACGCACTAGGAGCCGTGCCTCCAGCGCCTGCTGAGTGCGCCCGCTGTGCCCGAAGCTGGCTCTCAGGACCACGCAGGGAGGCGCATCGCTGCCCTCTGGGCCCGCACCAGCCGGGCTCCCTCGCGCCCACCCTTCACTGTCACATTCAGCAGACAGGGTGCTTAAACCCAGTACCTTCCTGGTCAGCCTCTGCTTGATCTCTCTTCTCTCCTCCTGCTCAGTCTGGTCATTCCTTTCTGTGAAAGGATGAAAAGGAGAAAGAAGGGAAGAACAGGTGAGACCCTCCTCTCCCGTGGGCAGTGCACCTGGCTGTCCGTCTCAGGCCCTGATGGGCCCTCGTGGCCATCTGGCAGGTGACACCTCCCCATGGCGCACCTCGTGTTCTCCACGTTGCCGGTTACTGCTCAGGAGAGCATGGTCTCACCAACACACAGGATGTGTGGGAGGGAAGCGCCGCCATTGTCCCCGCCCCCCGCCCCTGGGTCACAGGTCCGCAGGGTACACGGGGCAGCTCCCCTCTACCCCGCCCTCCCTGTGGGTAGCTTTACATCCACGGGACAGGCGGCAGGCAGGCAGCATAGAGGGTAAGCTATCTATAACACATTCGTACTCATGCATCAATGAGTGAATACTAATATAACTGTGATTGCTTGCTTTTTTTTCTTTTCCATTTACTAGATAGACATACTTTTATTTTTAGCCAAGCAATATAAGCCGAGGAACACCCTCTTCAGAGTCTGGGCAGCATATGCTTGCCTGGGATTTATATTTTCAAGGGTGTTTCCAATGCAAACACACACAGAACCAGCGGAGTGCTGGCAGGAGCGTAGGTCTCACGCGACACTGCAACACCCCTCTTAAAGGGGCCGTCTCTCACCAAGATTGGCTCTGCTCCCCACTGCGACTGAGCTCTCAGCAGCGCTCACAGCTCTGCTAAAAATAGAGCGGATGCTGAGGTGTAGTGGAAACCTGCCTCGCCCTAGGATACACGGTGATGGATGTCCTATTTCTGGCTCTGCTGCTAAATAAAGCCACGGCTCCTGGGCTCCTCTCAGTTCTTGGAAACGCCCCCGTTTCCAAAAGGGAACCCCGAGGCTTGCACGTAATGTAATGTCACACGACCTGCCTTCTCTTAAAGCATTGCAAACATCATGCGTTTGGGGAACTGGGTGGGCAGAAGTCTCATGTATTAGCCACTGGCCTGCATTTTTTTTTTTTAAGGAAGCACGTGGCTGGCATGACTCAGTGGTTGAACATCTACCTATGAACCAGGAGGTCATGGTTTGATCCTGGCCAGGGCACACGCCTGGTTATGCAGGCTTGATCCCCAGTGTGGGGCGTGCAGGATGCAGCCAATCAATGTTTCTCTCTCATCATTGATGTTTCTATCTCTCTCTCTCTCTCTTCATCTCTGAAATATATATATATATATATATATATATATATATATATATATATATTTCTTTTTTTAATATATATATTAAAAAAGAAAGTGTCATCTTGCATTTGGGTGTTTTATAAAGGAAATCCAAGAAATAAACCAGAAGAAACCACCTCTAATCAGAAAGCTGTTAACACAATTAGGGGCACATGTAGAAGGGTCACACGGAAGGCCAGCTAGGAGGGGTTTCAATGATGAAGCCACACTAATTGCCCAGGCACGGACAATCAGGACAGCCTGTCGGAAACACTGAGACAGACTGGATCTTTCTTTCTCCAATCGTGAATGTGGTCAGCATTGTCACCAAGGTCACTGAGCTCTGTAGGGCCATGGACATCTGCGAGAGCAGCAGGGCCAGGGCTCTGCTGCCACCACCTTCACGAAGCCCTTCCTTTCCCAGCCCCTTAAGGCCCCTGCTAGCTGATCGACCACGGGCAGCCACACATCGGTCCATGCACGTGTCTGCATGCCTCCAGCCTGAGCTCTGCCTGAGCTCCTCTCAGCCACAGGCTTGGGGGTCCTGAGCTCACCCGAGGCGAGGGGCCCTGATCAGAGCCTTCATTCCCAGATTCTCTGGAAACAGTCCTGGGAGCAGAGACACCACGGGATAAGCTGGCAGGGCAGTGGTATCTCTCGTGGTGCAGCAGCAAGGACGCAGGTGACAGACCTGGGCAAGAACTCGGGCTCCGTCCCTTCCCAGCACTCATGTGAAGGAGTCCTGCTTGCTACCCCATGAGTTCCAGCTTCCTCCTGAATGTGGGGACAGTGTGCAAGCCTCACAACTTGGCCATGAAGATGGAATGGGGGAATGAAACCAGTGCCAAGTCCGCTGCCTGCACAGAGCGGGCCAGGGGCAGAACCAGGGTTCTCGGTGCCGCCTGCAGGACAGGGCCACGGGGCCGCTCACTCTCGTACCCTGAGGATGCAGGCAGAGCTCAGAGCGTTCCTGCCCTCAGTCCTGCAATCCTCTGAGGGGAGCCCACGCAATGGGAGGCACAGAACCATCCTGAGCAGAAACGGCAGGCAGAGCAGGAGCCCGGGAAGCCTGGGTCGGGCCTGTGAGTGTGAGGCTCCTTTCTGACCAGAGACCTGACTGCTCTCATCCTCCCGGAACAAACAGTCCCCGCAGACAGCAGGGCGGCTCAGGGTGCGAGAGGCGCTACTTCCATGGCGAGGAGGGACGGCACTGCCAAGGCCACGCATGGGAGACCCATGCCTTCCTTCCCTGCGCACGGAGGGTCGGCGCAGTCGGTCACCTCGCCGGTTCTAGTCACTGACTACTGACCCTCTTTGTGAGGCTGCCCGGTGATTGGCAAAGACCACATGGTCAGGAGCGCTGGCTAGTGGCCCCGGACAGGCCACCGGGGCAGGGGGAGCGGTTCCTGGACAAAGGCTCCGCTGGCGTGGGCAGCGGACCCCTCTGAGTCTGGTCTTTAACTTATGCCATTGACGTTTTGAACTGTTACTTCAGGACATCTGTGACTTATGAGCTTTAGAGATGAGTGACTTACTTTTTAAAAATTCTAAAAACTTGGTAACCTGCCCTAGCTGCTTTTGCTCAGTGGAGAGAGCATCAGCCTATGGACTGAAAGGTCCTGGGTTCGATTCCAGCCAAGGGCATGAACCTCCGTTGCATGTTCCTTCCTGGCCCGGGACCTGGTCCAGGCACGTGCAGGAGGCAACCAATCGATGTGTTTCTCTCACATCGGTATTTCTCTCTGTCTTTCCCTCTCTCTTCCATTCTCTCTAAAAATCAATGGGAAAATATCCTCAGGTCAGGATTTAAAAAAAAAATTGGTAACCTAATATTTAAAAAATATATATATTTTTTATTGATTTCAGAGGGAAGGGAGAGGAAGAGAGATAGAAGCATCAATGATGAGAGAGGATCATTGGTCAGCTGCCTCCAGCATGGCCCACACTGGGGACTGAGCCTGTAACCGGGGCCTGTGCCCTGACCAGGAATCCAACCATGACCTCCTGGTTCATAGGTCGATGCTCAACCACTGAGCCACACCAGCCGGGCTGGTAATCTAACATTTGACTTCCTTCAGCTGGCCACGTGGCTGAGCATGTTACCAACAAAAAGCTTTTCTGTTTTGTTTTTTTAAATTAAATATATTTTTAAAATTTATTTTAGAGAGGAAGGGAGAGGGAGCAAGAAACAGAAACATTACTGATGGGAGAGAATCCTTGATTGGCTGCCTCTTGCACGCCCCTCTATTGGGGATCAAGCTCACAACCCGAGCATATACCCTTGACCAGAATCGAACCCAGGACCCTTTGGTCCACAGGCCGAGTTCTATCCACTGGCTAGAGCAAGAAAAGCTTTTCTGTATGTCCTCCCACGCAGCCTAGCACTCACAATAGAGAATTGTGATGGCTTACATTTAAGAAACAAAAGGAAGAAGTCTTAATGTTGAGGCTACACGTTTCTAATTGTCTCTAAAGGCGCAGACTGACTGAGCGAGGGCGGGCAGAAACCCAGGTGGGACTCAGGCCCCAGAGCTGGCCCTGCGGCTGCTTTCTGAGGGAAGGCAGCTTGTAACTTTAAGAAAAGATGCACGGGGTCAAAAACCAAACTCAGAGGATGTCTGCAGTGCTCACCACATGGAGAGGAGAAATGGAAACACTTAGACTCCAGGCCGCGAGACGCCACTCTTTGCAGAAAACGCTTCGAAAGGGGAAGCCTGTGGAGCCCATGAAGACTGGCTGAGAGCACTTTCCGAAGGCCCGCTCCTCGCAGTGACGGAACTGCTCCCTACATGGTGGAGGCGACTTGTGCACACCGTGAGGACACGGCGATGGATGCACCTCCGGGACCCTGGCCGGGAGCCTGAACCCGCCAGCTGCACTGCTGCAGGCTTCCTCTGAGCTGTGGGCTTGCGCCCAGGTGTGATGGGGGCGTGTCCCGTGTGCTGCGGTGCGCTCTGTGGCCACCCCAGAGGCGCCCCACTCAAATCTGCCGGGACCTGCCTGAGACCCAGGGCTCTCCCGGATTTTAAGGGGTGCTTCTGGGGACACTGACTCTCCCCGGGGTGCAATCTTCCCTGAGGACACAGAGGAGGAGGGCTGCTAGAAGGGGGGCCACCAGGGGACAGCGCCCGCTGGACCGGCCACGGCTCAGCACAGGTGCAGGGGCTGCTGGGGCCGGGGACCCAGCTACTCACGTTTCAAGATGTTTCTCCTCTCCAGCTCCTCCACGGCGGGTCTCTGGCTCAGCCGTCTGCGGAAAAACACCAGAATCACATTGTGCACCATAGCGGCCCCTGCGGAGTCCACCTTCC
This sequence comes from Vespertilio murinus, assembly GCA_963924515.1. Lineage (NCBI taxonomy): Eukaryota > Metazoa > Chordata > Mammalia > Chiroptera > Vespertilionidae > Vespertilio > Vespertilio murinus. The sequence continues at coordinate 87,135,268 of OZ004709.1, read as the reverse complement.
ACGGGGTCCTCGAGGTCGGAGGTGGCTGGTGCACCCCTCAAGATCGCTCCCCAAAAGCTGCAGGAGAGAAGGGGACCTCTGGTGGTGGCCTCTTGCCAGCAGGTCCAGTCAGACCTCCCCATGGAGGGAGGTCCCTGCCGTCAAGGGCCGCTGGGGGGAGCGGGGGAGGCACGGGTGCCCCCTCTCCAGGGGCGGCTCCCCATGTCCAGATCCGCGCCCAGCCTGACGGTCCTGAGGGCGCGGGAGGGACGCGCTGAGCGGCGGGCACGGAGAGCCGCACAGAGAGGCTGCCGGCCGGCGGCAGGGAGGGGCGCCCGCCTCAGCTTCTGCAGGAGCTGCGACCTCCCCTGGGTCCCCGACACCTGCGACGCCCTCCGGTGGCTCCAGCGCTCCTCCCGCGGCGTGACTGAGCTCGCCCCGCCTCCCTCCGGGGAGCCCGCAGCCCGAGCCCCGCCCCCGCCCCCGCCAGGCCCGCGGGATCTCCCGGTGCCGGCCCGCCCCGCGCCCCGCCCCGCCAGTGTTCCTGCGACGGAGGACAATTATTATTTCCTCTTAGCGGCTTCTCAGGGCGGGCTGGCAGGATGCAGCCCCCAACACAAATAAATACAAGGCTTGTCAGGAGAAGGAGGCGTAATTAGCGGAAACCAGCGCCAAGCTCCAACTGGTTCTGTGACTCCAATAACATTGTGCTTGGGCCACAGCCAGAGCCCCTGGTCCGGATCAGCCCCTGGGGGACAATGCTCTGCCCCAAAGAGGATGCTGCCCCAGGAACACTGGTCTGCTATTTATAACCCTGTCCCCCGCACAAAGCCCAGGGCGCCAGCTCCTCTCCTCCCTCGGCTCCAACAGGGTGGCCCCTGGGGCTGCGTGTGGCCTGGCTCCGCGGGTGGCTGCATGCACACCCTGACTTGATGGCTGAGGCGACAGGCACTGGCCCCCACAAGTCCATATCTGTCCGGGGCCAGGAGCATGAAGCCTTGCTCAGTGGGTGGGGCTCCCTCAGCCTGCTCAGATTCCCCAAATGCCACTCAAGCAGGCGCTCTGAGCATGAGTGGGGAGCATGAGCCCAGTGCCAGGCACTATCCCAAGCCCCAGGGCACAGGGAGGCCCACGAGCACCCTGCCCTGCCCTTGGGAAGCTCACAGTCTACAGAGGGAGACCAACAAACGGAAAACAAGTGAACAAGAGGGACCCGAGAGCAGTCACGGGGGAGGGGAAATGGGGGGCCTCAGGGGAGATCCATTACTGCTGGGACCCACAAAGAGGAGGCGGTGGCCCTGGGAAGACACCCCTCTAGACAGTGTCTCCTCACTGCGCATGAGCTGGGCTTGCCCTCAGGAGGAGGAGGGTGGGCAATCAAGGCAGGCTTCACGGAAGAGGAGACCAAGTTGCAGAGAATCTGTAAGGACAGCCTGGTGCCTCCTGACTGCCAGCTGACCAGCAGGGGGTCCCACAGAGACACCTGAAGAGGGAGGACATATACTTCCTCAAACCTGAGACGCCCCAAAGCTCTGTGGACGTGGACACCAAAGAGCCTTTTCCTGGAAGCTTGTCTCCTTCAAGATGAGGAGCAATAATACCTCTTCCCAGAGGCAAGAACTGAAGGAGGTAACACATCAAAGGGTCCCTAACAGGTCCTTGTGACGTGGGCATTTTGTCTTGGGACAAAATGTAACCTGTAAGTTGCCGGGATCAAGGACGGAGCTCCCAGAAAGGCCTGTCATCCAATTCAGACATCTCAGGAAGGATGGGCCCCCCCTCAGAGCAGGCTGGGCTGGCTGCTGGGCCCCTCCAGGCCGAGGGGGGGCGGTCCCAGGATGAGAGCAGCCCCAGGGCACCTGTGAGTGAGCTAGAAGGGGCATCATCCGGGCAGCTGCAGCGCAGGTGCAGTGGTGAGCAGAGCCTGGAACCCGGGGCTGGCTGGTGGAGAGGCCCCGAGCCTCCAGGTGAGTTCCTTCAGGAGAAAGGACCTCAGTCACCGGGAAGGGGAGGGCAAGTCCAGAGCTCCCAGCCACACTCACCGCCCCAGGGGGACCACCCCGAACCTGGGACCCGCTTCACGAGCTGCAATGGGGTAAGGCAACCTTCCTCTGCCGGGTGTCTCGTGAGCGCTGGTGATAGGCCTGTTGGGGGAGGTGGCAGAGGAGCTGCCCAGGCCTGCCTTCAGGGAGCACAGTCTTGGGGGTGCAGGGGACACACACTGTCCTCTATTGTCACACAAGCAGCCATGCATCTTAGCGGGGACCAGGCCAGGAGGAGGAACCCAACAGGGCACATGAGGTAGGAGAGGCTGAGCGAAGAAAGGAAGGTAGAGAGCGCCTGCCATCTCCCAGCGGGCCACCTGGGTGCAGCGAAGAGGTGGGGATGCGGGGCTAGGGACCCGCGCCCTGCAGTCTGGCCTGGCACTTGAACAGGAGGTACAGGTAGAGCACCTGGAGAAGGGCAGGGTAAGGGTGGCATGTGTGGGGGGCAGTCATCTGGAGACATGGGACCCCCAGTGGCTCGATGGGCCCCCCTCACCCCTCCTCTGCTCAGATTTGGAGTAAAGCCCACTCTGCACCTGACCATCTGTCCCAAGGATGGAGGGGAGGACGGGAGGTGACCAGGATGGAGGGGAGGACGGGAGGTGACCGGGATGGAGGGGAGGACGGGAGGTGACCGGGGTGGAGGGGAGGACGGGAGGTGACCGGGATGGAGGGGAGGACGGGAGGTGACCGGGATGGAGGGGAGGATGGGAGGTGACCGGGGTGGAGGGGAGGACGGGAGGTGACCGGGATGGAGGGGAGGACAGGAGGTGACCGGGGGTGGAGGGGAGGACGGGAGGTGACCAGGGTGGAGGGGAGGACGGGAGGTGACCGGGGTGGAGGGGAGGACGGGAGGTGACCGGGGGTGGAGGGGAGGACGGGAGGTGACCGGGGTGGAGGACAGGACGGGAGGTGACCGGGGTGGAGGGGAGGACGGGAGGTGACCGGGGGTGGAGGGGAGGACGGGAGGTGACCGGGGTGGAGGGGAGGACGGGAGGTGACCGGGGTGGAGGGGAGGACGGGAGGTGACCGGGGTGGAGGACAGGACGGGAGGTGACCGGGGATGGAGGGGAGGACGGGAGGTGACCGGGGTGGAGGGGAGGACGGGAGGTGACCGGGGTGGAGGGGAGGACGGGAGGTGACCGGGGTGGAGGTGACTGGGGGTGGAGGGGAGGACGGGAGGTGCCCGGGGTGGAGGGGAGGACGGGAGGTGACTGGGGATGGAGGAGAGGACCTGGAAGGTGATTAATGGTGGAGGAGAGGACCTGGGAGGTGACGGAGACGAAGGAGAGGACTCCTGACAGCTGGGTGGCCGGAACCCTGGAGTGGGTTTCTGGAGGATAGACAATTCGCTGTCCCATCCACATTCCTCAGGCTGTCAAATTCCCCTGGGACCAGCACTGAGGCCACCCAGGGGCAATGAATCCAAATTTGAGTCCCAGCCCTGCCATCTGCCGGGGGAGGGGGTGACCCAGGATCACAGCTCCCCTATGGGAGGCTCCCATCCCTGGCTCCTTAGCTCAGGGGCCCTGAGGGGTCCAGAACATGAAAGCAGGGAGCGCGTAGTTCCACTGCCCACGCTGGGCCCAGCCTGGGCCTCGCCCCACGGGGTGCCCGTGCCCCCTGCCCATTTCCTCCTGGCGGAGCCGGGGCAGCGGGGAGCTGGCCCAGCAGCAGCTCGCACACAAGCACACCGCCCTCCTGGAGAGCGGAGCCCCAGAGCCACAGACAGCCCGGCTCCCGCGGCCTGGACGGGCCCTCCCGCCGCCTGAGTCACCAGGGAGCCTGTCTGGGGAGGGGTTCCCCAGGGAGCGGGGGCGGGGGGGAGCAGCATCACACCCCATTCAACAGTGATTCCTCCTGCCATACTGAGTGCAGGGTTCAGAGACGGGATCCCTTGGGCGCTGTCAGGGCCAGCAGGTAACCAGGGGTGAGTGAGCAGGCCTGAGAGAGAGCGGAGGTGGGGGGAGGGGGAGGAGGGATAACCCATTCTGCCTCCTCAGGTCCACCAAGGCCAGGGGATGCTGCCCCAACCCTGAACCCTGGGGCAGACAACGCACCTGCTCTAGGACACCCCGGGGCGTGGCAGGGTCCCCTCTCTCACCACCAGCTGTGGGCTTCCTGACACCCAGGAAGTGAGATACGCACAGGCCTGGGCTCTCCCCTGCTGGCCTGAGGGCCGGCCTCCCAGGCGGGGCAGCGCTGGGCTCTGGGGTGGGCCTCAGCCCTCCCCTCCCCCCGCCAGGGCAGCAGTCCGTCTGTGCCCAGAAGCAGGAGACCACGGTGCCCCTTGCAGGTTGGTGGGGAATGGCAGGATAGATGCACATGGAACCCTGTGGCACAGCGCCACCCCACCCAAGTACGAGCCCTGGCGCCGGACCTCTTGTCTCTCTGCTGGGCTGGCCCCAGTGGCAGGCCAGCAGCGGGTCACGCAGGCTAAAACGCTGGCCCTGCGGGAGGGCGGCTAGCCACAGGCTCTCAGGACAGACATGTGCCTACGTGTCAGAGGTACTTCCTTTCCTCACTCAGTCCGGTGCAGAGAGGGAATTCCACCTGCTCCCCTGGCCCACCCCACCCTCCCTGCCCCGCCCCCTCCCATCCTGCCCTGCCCCAAGCCCAGTTTGAAAGGCAGGAGGCAGGTGTGGGAGGCCCAGAGCACTGGGGTGAAGGAGAGGAGCCAGACGCCCTAGTAACCGTTGTCGCAGGCCATGGGTGAGGCAGGGCGGGCGGTGCTGGAGGAAGCCTTTCCAAGGGCCAGGAGAGGCGGCGGGGCTGCAGGAGGAGCTCGCACGGGAGGGCCCACGGGGTCCCCAATGCCCTGCTCGGCCTCCTCTGGGCCCAGCTGCCAGCCCAGCCCAGAACCAAGACACCGGCCCCACGACGGCCTGGGCCGGGCTGCTGCCCTCTGGCCTGCCGGGCAGGAACTCAGTGGCATCCTGGCTCACACGGACCAGGTGTCTGGGCAGTACACCTGCTGAACGCCCAGGCCCAGCTGCCCTCTACAGCTGGGGCTTCCCCTCCCTCTCCCACTTCCTCCCACCGTGGCTCCTTTTCATCACGCTGGCATGCCAAGCTCGCTCCTCCCTCTCCTGCTCCACAGGTAGCAGAGCTGCTACCTGTGCTGTTCCCTCTCTAGACTTCGCCATGGCTCATCGTACACATCTCCTCCTCCAGGAAGCCTGCCCTGACTGCTCTCGGCACTATTCGCTCTCAGTGCATATGCTCTGTTCTGTGGCCTTTGTGGCCGCCGGGGTCAGCCTTTTCTGACGGCCCAGCCCCAGGACCCCGGACCCGCCTAGCCGGTCCCACAGCAGCCTAAGCCCACACCTTACGATAATCTCTAGCTCATCTCCTGCTGGTTCTGCCTCTGCTGTCTGACCGACACAGCCTCCTTCTCTCAAGTTACCGCTGCTCACTCAGCTTCAGGTTAACCAACACCCAGTCCGCATGGAACACCAGCCCCTGCCCGCCTGGGCTCCCTGGAGGCACACGGGCCTGCGGTTCCCTGGCCTGCCTGTGCCTGTGGTCAGGTGCATTCACGCAGCCTCTTCACATCCATTCGAGGGGAACTGAGTGGAAGGCCCTGGAGCCAGTCAAGGCAAGAAGCTAGAATACTCTGTCAGCCTGAGTGGGAGGAAAGTGTGTGGGAGCAGGGAAACCCTACAACTCGGAAGGTGCTGCCGTAGTGTCCTTAGTCTCAAGAGCCGCCCCTAGCAGCCATAGATGATGCCTCGGTGTCTCACAGGACACCCCCACGAGACATGCTGGATTCCAGCTCGGAGGGGCAAGTCAGGTGCTCAGAGCATGAACACATCAAGTTTGTGGTTCCTCCTTTCAGCCGCTTCCAGGCCCACCAGGGAGGCTGCCCGCCTCCCGAGGGACTGTGGCCCCTCCAGGTGGCAGGCTACAGGGCAGCAGGGGCGAATCAGCTAACTGCCTCGTGGATGTTCCCACTCATGTCAGCATGGGAGCGGCTGCAAGCACCACAGTTTGTAACCCAGAGGCGGCCTCTGGGTGGAGGGTGTGGTGGGTGGGGGTGAGATTATGGTTTAGTTTTCACCAGGTACATCTGTCCCTTATTCTGTTTTTAAAACATAAAACAACAAGGAAGCACCCACTTCCTGTGCCCTGGCACTGAGACCACGTGGTTGGCGGTGCACACACTCATGGAGCGCCCGAGGGTACCCGGCCCTGCCTCCCTCCCTCACTGCACACGGCCCTGACCTCTGTCCCTCCTTGGTCACTGCATCCCCACCTCCGAACTTTTGCTCAGGTGGCCCCCTCCAGGCCTTCCCCTCTCTGCCCCTCACCTCGGGAAGCCTGACAGCCCCCTGTTGGCCAAGAAGCTCCTCCATGGTGCCTGCCCCACCTCAGCCAGTCTGGGGGCAATGGTGGGGTGGGGTCCAGTCCAGTGCCTGAGGCATAAGGCAGAGGCCCAACAACGCGGGTAAGCAAGAGCATCCTGAACAAAAGATACTGTGCCACAGAGAGACACAAACTCCAATCTGTCCCGGATTTTAAAGAAACAGCATCAAGGGGGAAAACTAAGATGGCAGCCCAGGTAAGTGCCTAAACTGCTACCTCATACAACAATTTCAAAATAACAACTAAAAGACAGAACGGACATCATCCAAAACCACAGGAAAGCTGGCGGAGTGGGAAATCTACAACTAGAACAACCGTGGGCAAACTATGGCCCGAGGGCCAGATCCAGCCCTTTCGGCTGTTCTATCCGGGCCACGGAGCCAAAAGAGCAGAGGGTTCTCTTGCTCTCCCCTCCACTCCCTCACCAGCAGCCCAAGATGAGAGTGCCAGCATAGTCAGGTTGCTTTTGTTCCGGCCTTCAGGTCCAGTTTAAGAGCCCATTGTGGTCCTCGAGTCAAAAAGTTTGCCCACCCCTGGTCTAGACTCTAGAGCAGGCATGGGCAAACAATGGCCCGCGGGCCGGATGGCTGTTCTAAACTATTGGGGGGGGAAAAAAAGACCGTACTCTTTTATGTAATGATGTTTACTTTGAATTTATATTAGTTCACACAAATACTCTATCCATGCTTTTGTTCTGGCCTGCCGGTCCAGTTTAAGAACCCACTGTGGCCCTCGAGTCAAAAAGTTTGCCCACCCCTGAATTAGAAAGAAGGAGAGAGGCTCACTGATCAGGGGAGTCGCAAAGCGCTGAGGTAGGGTGACGCACACGCGCAGAGAGGAAGGGCGGCCAAGTGCTTGGGTGGCTGGAGGGGAAAGGAAGCCCCCAACTGCACTGAACCCCAGCCCCGGCCGAAACCCCATGGACCCAGGCTCATACAGGTGGAGTCTGGACTGTAGAGAAAGGCACCTGGAGACTCAGAGACTGGGAGATGCAGGAGAGCTGGGAGCCTCAGCGGGCAGTGTCTACGTCACGCAGAGAGGTTTGACCGTGGAGGTTACTGAGGCCTCTCCATAGCAGAAGGAGTCGGAAGCTCCTGACTGCACTGAATCCCAGTTCTGACTGCACTGAGCACTGAAATCCAGTTTAGGGCGAGCCCCTGGGGCCCCCACACTCTTACAAGGGGAATCTGGACTGTCAGGCGGAAACTCAGGGGATCTGTGGAAGGCAGAGGTCTGAGGTGTGTGCACAAGGGCAGGACTGACAGGAAGCCAAGACTGTCAGCTCAACCCTGAGACTCTGCCCCATCCAAGCTGTGCTCAGAGGCTTTTGCCATTTTGCAAGTCTGATCCTAAAAGACTGTTTCCAATACAGAAGGTAGCCCAGCATAGACACAGCTGGTCTGGAGGTCAGTTCCTCCCAGTGATACCAACAACAATCAAGACTTAACTACAACAAGGCTGTACACGCAGTACACAAAGGGGAGCACCAAGAGTGTCCACTTCAGGTAACTGGGGAGGCTGACCCACTGAACCATATAGGACACCAAGCACACAAAGCCAGCCTACAAACTCAGGGAAGCAGCGAAAATGCCGAGACAAGGAAACAGATCTCAAATGAAAGAAATGGAGAACAAAAGACTGGATATAGAGTTCAAAACCACAGTTATAAGGTTTTTCAAGACTTTCCTAGAAAAGGCTGATAAATTTAACGAGACCCTCGAGTATATGAAAAAGGACCATCTAGAAATTAAACATACACTGACTGAAATTAAAAATATTATACAGAGACCCAATAGCAGACTAGAGGAATGCAAGAATCAAGTCAAAGATTTGGAATACAAAGAGGCAAAGGACACTCCTCTGGAGAAGCAAGAAGAAAAGAGAATCCAGAAAGTTTAAGATAGTGTAAGAAACCTCTGGGGCAAGTGTACCAACATCAGAATTACGGGGGTGCCAGAAGAAGAGAGAAAGCAAGATACTGAAAACCTATTTGAATAAATAATGACGGAAAACTTCCCCCACCTGGTGAAAGAAATAGACTTACAAGTCCAGGAAACGCACAGAACCCCAAACAAAAGGAATCCAAAGAGGACCACACCAAGACACACCATAATTAAAATGCCAAGGGCAAAAGACAAAGAGAGAATCTTACAAGCAGAAAGAGAAAAACAGTTAGTTACCTATAAGGGAGCACCCATATGATTATCAGCCGATTTCTCAACAGAAACTATGTAGGCCAGATGGGAGTGACAAGAAATATTCAAAGTGATGAGTAGCAAGAACCTACAATCAAGATTACTCTACCCAGCAAAGCTATCATTCAGAATTGAAGGGCAGATAAAGAGCTTCACAGATAAGAAAAAGCTAAAGGAGTTCATCACCACCAAACCAGTATTATATGAAATGCTGAAAGGTATTCTTTAAGAAGAGGAAGAAAAAGGTAAAGATAAAAATTATGATCAACAAATACATATATATCAACAAGTGAATCTAAAAATCAAGTGAATTAAATATCTGAGGAACAAAATAAACTGATGAATATAATAGAATCAGGGGTAAAGAAAGGGAGTGGATTGATAATTATCAGGGGGAAATGGGTGTGGGGGGGGCAGGAAAAGGCTGGACTAAAATAGTACACCTATGGATGAGGACAATGGGGGTGGGGAGGTAAGGGCAGAGGGTGGGGTGAGAACAGGGTGGAAGGGAGCTATGGGGTGAAAAAAGAGAAACAATTGTAATAATCTGAGCAATAAAGATTTATTAAATAAAAAAAAAGAAAGAAACAGCATCACCTACCCACCAAGGCCTGCGGACATGGACCCCCACCCGCCCATCGAAGGGGGGTTGGTAACCTCCGGAAGCCCCTGTAGCGCTCCTGCCCAGGGCCTGTTAGAAGCACTCCCTGTGTCCCCAACCAATGCCCCGAACCTGTGCAGGTCACTTGCTCTTGTTCACCTTGGCCTTCAGGACAGGCACAGGGAGGAGACCAAGGTGAACCCTCCTGTGCCTGTCCTGAAGGCCGTGCCCATGTCCACTCGGCTCCTCCTCCTTCCCCGGGATCTGATACTGACAGTGGCACATAGAGGCTGCTCAGACGTGCCTGTCCTTGAGCGGAAATGTCGTGGCAGAAGTCATCCCTGAGGAGGGGACATCCTAGTTCTCCACATCACCCAAGGACTCTCAGAGTTACCCTCTCCCCCTCTTCCTCAGCTTGCCATCACCACCATGCTGCCCGGCCCAGCACTAGACAGCGGGTATTGGGGCACAGGACAATTTCCCATGTGGCCTCGATCACACTGCTTTGGAGATGGCTGCAACCCGACAAGGAATGTGTCTCGCTCGCGCATGCACCTGTTTGCTCGATCCTTCCTTACTCCTTCGATCTGCCTGGCCAGCGCAGTTGACCTGCACTCCTGCCGTAGCAGAGCTGCTGGCCCCCAGCCCATCCGCCACTCTCCCAGAGCAGCACCAGAAAGCTGACTCTTCGGTGGAGCCTCTTTGCCAGCGAAGTTGGTCACATGATGAAGCTGTAACCCACGGGCTGCAGGTAAAGGTGTGCTGAGGAGCTTCTGTGGAGCCTTCCCGAAGAGCTGTCTTGACGGGGATGTATGCACTTTTGGGACTTGTACGTGAAACCTGATGCTCCTGCAGCCATCCTGGCCCACAGAGGCTACATGAGCAGGAAGCTAAAGGAGCTGGGTCCTCAGGGACTGTGGAACCACCGGGCCAGGCCTGACTGTCTACAACTATTTCATGAAGCAGAGTGGTTCCAGGTCTGACATCCAGAGCCAGCTAGCCAGCTGGGTCCAAGCTCAGTCCATCACCTACAGCTGTATGACCTGGTACATCCTAGCTACGCCTCTGAGCATTTACATCTCAGGCTTCAGTGAATGCAGGCGCAGCACAGTCCCGGGCATGGAACATGAGTTAACAAGTGTTAGCCAACTGTTGCTGCGCTAGCATTGCTACACTGCTGCTCACACAGCATGAGCCTGTCCGGTAAGGCAGGCCGGTACCGTCAGTCCCTGCAACAGCCCAGCTCAGGCAGGCCCAGTGACTCCTCTGGGCTCACTGAGGCCTCACTTCCGCCAGGCAACCTCAAACCCAGCAGGCCACCTGCTCCCCCAGGTCAGGATCACGTTTATGGACACTGACGGATGTGGTCTTGCATTTTCTTGCAAAACATACTGTACCTTCCTAGACAGATTCCCAGGCACCTGAGGAAAAGCGACAGCAGCTGGCCCAGGGATGCCTGGAAGGACTCGGTGTGATCCTCATCAGCACCAAACAGGGAACCGAGCCTGCCCTGCAGGGGCCACAGCCCACCCACACTCTCCCTCCCCGACACCCTCAGTGCTGCGCCAGCGCCAAGGCTTGTGCTTATGTGCTCCAAGGCTTAGGTTTTGTCAAACCTTTCCCATTCAGGAGCTGTTTCCTGTTGCTTAGCTACCTGCTCCGAAAGGCAGAAGGTGCTCAGTGGTGTGGACTGAAGGGTCTCGAGTTTGATTCCAGTCAAGGGCACACATCCTGGTTGCAGGCTCAATTTCTGGTCCTGGTCAGGGCATATGCAGGGAGGCAACCAATCAATGTGTCTTTCACACATCAATGTTTCTCTCTGTCTCTCTCCCTTCCACTCTCTAAAGACCAATGGGAAAAACATCCTTAGGTGAGGATTAATAAAAATCTATCTAATAACAGGATAATATGCAAATTAGCTGGGACACAATCACATAACAACCAATCAGCAGGCTGCGTCCCCACCCCTGCTCAGGCAGCTGCAAGGCCTGGGGGTAGGTAGGATGGGATACGATAGGAGTGGATAAGAAAGGAGAGGGAGAGAAAGGCAGGCCTGCATGTGGACAGGCCAATAGGAGAAACAGAAATACAGAAAGGGAACAAGAAAAAGACGCAGGAATGGAAACGTGGGGCTGCACGTGGGAGGGGTGGCGACTGCGGAGGGGCAGAGCAGGTGCACTGGGCGAGGGGCCGGATGCAGGCGGCAAGGAGCGGGGATCCCGGCCCAGACTCCGGAGGAGGGTGGTGGCCCCCCGCTCGGGCCATTGGCAGGGAGGCACCCAGGGGTCCGGGACGAAGGGCTGGATGGTCTGAGGCTTTCTGGGCAGCAGCACCCGGGCCCCACAGGCCTTGGCCACCCTCGCTGGGCTGGGCGCCCTGTGCTGGGAGGGGAGGTGCAGCTTAGCTGGGGCGGAGTCAGACACTAAGCGGGGGGGGGGTGGGGGTGGGGTGGGGTGGGGGTGGGGTACCGCTTTCGTCCCGAGGGCTGGACCCCAAAGACACTGGCCAGGGTTAGGTTGGTGCAGCGTTAAATGCACTTTGTTGACTAGAAGTTGGGGTGTCCAGGGCAGGGAATGGGAGGAAGATGGCAGCGGGGAGGCCAGGGAAGCTGGGATGGCGAAGGCATGGCTGGGGCTGGGCCCTGGGCTGGGGGTTAACCCTTCACCCCTCCCCGAACAGAAGCTTTAATATCAAAGTGCGCTCAGCCGGGGCTGGCAGCAGGTCCCAGAGAGGAAAGGGGGAGGTTTAAAAGAGAAATCAGTGAACATGGGGATGGGGTGGGGGGTAATAATTGGGGAAGGAGGGAGGGAGGCAGGATTCAGACTCACAAGGGAAAGGTGAATGGGGGGAAGGCGGGAGGAGTAAGAAGGAGACAGACATGGGATTTGAAGGGAGAGAAGGGAGGGAGGAGGGAGGGAGGGAGAAGCACCAAGAGAGGTTCAAAAGGAGGGAGGGAAAGAAAGCAGGAAAGAGAAGGATCCTAAAATGGGACCTGCCGGGTCTGGGATAGCCTGGTCCTGCCCCACCCTCTGCTGCTCACCACTTTCAAGTTTCCCGTTCTGTCTAGGTGGGAGTCTGCAGGAGGCCCTGGCCTGGCCTTGGATGTGGCCTTCACTCCCCTGGACCACGGAGAGAGGAAGCCCCAGAGGTCCCGGGGGCTGAGGGCCCGTGCCTCCTAAGTGCTTCACCAACCTACCAAGGAGTAGACACTAATGATCGTGATGAATATGACACGGATGAAGGGGACAGCAAAGGTGGGGATGGTAACGATATAGATGCTGATGACGATGTTGACAGGGAAGACAAAGGAGATGATGAGGAAGATGAAGGTGATGAAAATGCTGACAAAAATGTGGTGAAGATGGTGATGAAGGCAGAGGGTGATGAAGAGCTTGAGGAAGAAGATGGAGATGGTGATGAAAATGAAGAAGCTGGTGAAGATGACGATGGTGACTCTAACACTTGGTGATGTTTGGGATGGGCTTCAGGTGTGGTGCCCCCCCCCCCCCACTGGTGACAGTAACTTCGAAAATGTCCACAGGACCTGGCACTGCTCCAGGGTGGGAATCAGGTCGTGGTGACAGCTTCTGTGTGGGTAAGGAAAACGTTCTACAATCATGGCGATGGATATACAATTCCTGTGGATTGGGTCGTGTGGGAAAGTCTCACATGCTAAAAAGGACACCATAAAATAGATGTGTCTTTATAATAAAACTAGCCCTGGCCAATGTGTTCAGTGGTTAGATCATGAGCCTGAGCATCAAAGGGTTCCAGGTTCAATTCCTGGTCAAGGAGCACGTATCTGGGTTGCAGGTTTGATACCTGGCCCTGGTTGGAGTGTATGCACAAGGCAACCAATCAATGTGTCTCTCTCATGTTGATGTTTTTCTCCCCCCCCCCACCCTTCCACACTCTCTAAAAAAATCAATGGAAAAAATCCTTGGGTGAGGATGAACAGTATATATGTAACAAAATCTGGAAATGGACTTGAAATCATGTATACTCATAAAAGATAAAGCAGAGTTAAGAAAACCAAGGCTAAAGGCATACTGGAGAAGGTCAAACACCGGCACACACCCACAATGACACAACACAGTTCCCATAGTGGCTGCACACTTGGCTCTGAGCTGCCTGGTGGCCAAAGCAAAAAAGGAAACACAATTACAGTTTGCTTTGCTAAGATATGCACAGGGGCTACGACGCAGACACAGATTATTCTGAGCCCAGCGCCTCAGAGAACGGTCTGGGGAGGGCGTAACAGGGGCACATAGGAGAGGAAACTGCTCATGTGTCAGCCCCACCCCGGGGAGGTGGAGTGGTAGGGCCTGTGTTCGCACAGAGCTCCCCGGTGATCTGGATGCACGGTCAGAAATGGGAAGTGGTGTGGATCAGAGGACCCATTACCTCCAAGTTTCTGCTGTGTGAACAGGGGCTCTGAGCCAGTCTCCTCATCTGAGAAAGAGGCCCATTAGCATATTCCAGAAGACACACACATGCGCGCACACACACACATGTACACGCGTGGGAGCTCAGCAGGAGCTGGTACACAGAGGACATGCACGCTGGCTCCTGTTCCTCTCCTCAACTACTAACACCGGCTCTCTGTCCCCATCTTGGGTGCTGAGCTGAGTGCCCAGCCAGTGGAGGTTGGAGGAGGGAAATGAGCAACTAGTTCTCAAGGGCCCATTAGCCTGCACCCCACAACGGCCCGCCCACACCTCCCGAGTGGCTTCCTTTCTTAAAAGTCTCCCTCCCTTTTTTTGATAAACGCAGAAAAAAAATTTTCTGTATTTTCAAAACTCTGTGTCCACAGAACCAAGACCCCGGCTCTGTGCCCAGCTTTTCTCGAAGGTTCGGTAGAAGAAGGAACCAAGTTGAAAGCTCTGGGGTCCGGCACCAAAATTAAGCGCACCCTTCTCCCCACCTTCCATGCTGCGGCTCCTCCTGGAGACCCTGCAGGTGCAGGCCAGGTGGGCAGTCACAGTCCTCCCCCTCCTACAGTACCCTCCCCACCCATAGTACCCTCCCCACCCACAGTACCCTCCCCACACACAGTACCCTCCCCACCCACAGTACCCTCCCCACACACAGTACCCTCCCCACCCACAGTACCTCCCCGCCTACAGTACCCTCCCCACACACAGTGTCCTCCCCACACACAGTACCCTCCCCACACACAGTACCCTCCCCATACACAGTGTCCTTCCCGCCCACAGTACCCTCCCCACCCACAGTACCTCCCCGCCTACAGTACCCTCCCCACACACAGTACCCTCCCCACACACAGTACCCTCCCCACACACAGTACCCTCTCCACCCACAGTACCCTCCCGCCCACAGTTCCCTCCCCACACACAGTACCCTCCCCACACAGTACCCTCCCCACAGACAGTACCCTCCCCACACACAGTTCCCTCCCCACACACAGTACCCTCCCCACACACAGTACCCTCCCCACACACAGTACCCTCCCCACCCACAGTACCCTCCCGCCCACAGTTCCCTCCCCACACACAGTACCCTCCCCACACAGTACCCTCCCCGCCCACAGTGCTCTCCCTGGGACAGAACCCTCTGGGAATCTGCGCTTGCATGAGGCCATGTTGCCAGCCTGTTCAGCCGCAGAACAGGATGTTCAAAAGGTCATGAGTGCCTGTGTTCACATGCTAAGCTCCCCCCTGAAGGACACACTGATCGTGGCTCGCTCTGCTCCTCACCAGGCCACAGTGCCTCAGAGAGGGGGATCCCCCCCCCCTCCCTGGGAGGGGGCCAGAAGGTTCCAGCAGCACTCAGGCAGGAATAACCACAGTCATCTCATCAACAACAGGAGAACACCACGACCTGGCCTCCCTGCCACTGCCTGCCCAGGAGCTGCTTGGCCAGTGAGCTCCTTTCATCCTCATGAGCCTGCGACATGCATGCTCCTCCTCCCCCACTACACACACACACAGGTGACAACCAGCCCAGGAGTGGCCGGCCAGGACCATCCGGCAGCAGCGCCCTGAAGCACCTCCTGCCAGGAATATGCCTTTATGTGCCTTACAGGGATGCCTGGAACCCCCAAAGGCCGCTGGGAGGAAGGTGCCCTCACGGCCACCACTTCAACCTGGAGGGAGACTGAAGAGGGTGTCCGCCCACCTCACAGGCCTTTCCCAAGCCTGTGCTCAGCCAGGCGTCTTCTGGTGTCTTCTCTGCCTCCCACGGCTCCATGTCAGCACAGTGGCGTCATGTCCTGCCACCCACCCTAGCAGAGGACGAAGCACTTTGCACCCAGAGGCGAGCATGCTGCTGCAGGTCTGGGTGCACCCCAAAAAAGCAAAATCAACACAAGGAAAATGCACCTAACTGTGGGACCCCGGGAAGAACCTTAACCTCTCAGTAACACTTAGTTTTCACCTAGTATGGCAGCGCCTCAACAAATTAAAAACAGAACTCACATTGACCCAGCAATCCCACTTTGGGGTACTTATTCAAAGAAACCAAAAACACTAACTTGAAAAGACACTTGCGCTGCTATGTTATTCACAACAGCCAACACGTGGGGGCAGCCATCAGAGGGCAAGTGGGTGAAGAAGTGGTGCACACGTGCAATGGAATACCACTCGGCCATGAGAACACAGACATTTAGATGCATTCTGCTCCGCGAAGTAAGTCAGACAGAGGAAGGCAAATACCATCTGATATCACTCAGGTGGACTCTAAAGAACAAAATCAACAAATAAAACAGACTCACAGATGCAGAGAATAGACCGATGACCGCAAGATGGGAGGGGCTGGGGGATGGGCTGGAAGGTGAAGGAACTGAGGCTGGTGGTTGCAGAAGTCACAGGATATAAAGCACAGCACACGGAGGACAGCCGACAACTCTGTGGTCACTGTAGTGATGCCAGGTGTGCCAGGCTTCTCAGGGACACCTGCTAAGGGATGTACATGTCTGCACTTCTGAAGCTAATGGAACAGTGATGTCAATGTAACTGAAAAACATTTTTAATTTATAAAGAAAAAAATAAGACTTAGTTTTCTGTAAGATGGCGATGACAACAACACCTATTTTACCGGGTTCCTGTGAGGATAAAATTAAAGGAGAGAAAGTAAGCAACCCTTGTGCACAGGGTCAGCCCCTAAAACTATGTGGGCACCCTGACCACAGACGCCTCTTTCTGGTCAATGGTGTGTGTACCCCTGTGCTGAATTCCAGGGCTCACCTACTGTGCGGGGCATGGGAGCTGGGGTCCCCAGCTTTGCCCATCACTTACACAGGTGCTGAAGGAGTGGGGTCTCTGCCGAGGGATGGGGCTCGTCACAGAGCCTCACTGCTCCGAAGGGGACTGGATGTACTTGGGTGCCCAGGTCCAGCACAGAGGGTGGGAGTGAGGGTGGGGGAACACTGTGACCACTTCATCCAGAAAAGTCCCAGGAGCACTCAAAGAAATCACATTTTAAGGATCTGGAAAGAACAAAAACACCAACTGCCCTTCAGGACATGGGAGGGACCGGCACTTTGCCATGGCAACCAGAGGCTGACTTAGTCAGCAAGTGCTGGCAGGAGAACCTCAGGAAGGAGGCACAACAAAGACAAAGGGAACCGATTGAACCCTTTCCGCAGGGAAACCAATTGGGCCGGCTTGGCTGCGTCTGACCTCCCAGCGACTTCTCACCGGCTGCTCCCTCCATGCCGAGTTCGGAGGTGCTTTTCCAGTTTTGAACACGACGACAAACAGCCAAGGAGCTACTACCACATTGTAGACCCAGATATAAAATTACAGTCTCTGGGTAACGGAGGAAACAGAGGCCCCCACATGGCTTCCTGGCGCCCGGCTACCCTGCACCACGGCAGGAGGGATCCCGCCTCTCCTCTCAGCATGGCCAACCTCGTCCTATATCTGAATCACAGGTGCGATCATGGGTCTCACTATCTTTCTGTAAGTTAATTCACGTAATATTCTACTTTGAAGGAGAACGTGGCTCCTCTATGAAATAGAAAAATCATTGTGCAGTGGGCTCTGCAAAAATAATCTTGTGAGTAAATATGTTCTTCACCTATGAGTAGCAAAGGGTTTTTGAAACATGGCAAAGACAGGGTGAGCCATACACTATAACAGAGGCCAGCAAACTCTGTGGGCCTGTGTTTGTAAATAAAGTTTTGTTGGCACAATTATGCATTATAGTCAGTCCATGCTGCCCACGAACCCAGTGCTCAGGGCCGAGCAGTGGGATGAGAGCAGACTGTGTATATACAGAAGACATGGGCCCACACAGATATACCATCGCGACCTGGCCCCTCGAAGCAAAAACCTTCCGGCGCCTAAAGTTTCTGATTGGTGACCTGTGACCTTAGAAGTGCCAAATGATGTACATCCAAGGGGAGCAAACAAAACAGAAATGCAAGTCTATCACGGGGAGGACTACGTAATTCAGAGGACGGACACAGGCATAGAGCCAGCGCTTCCGCGGCAATCCTACAATGTAACAATGAAGAACACCGAAGGAAAAGACGAGAAAAGAGCTGATACACACGGAAAAACTGTTGATCTCACTAAAAATGAGAAATGACCAAGTGAAACTTGTGTGACTGCACCTGCATCACTGAGCCAGAGCTCAAGTGCTGAGACAGTGAGCACCACAAGGCTGAGCAGCAGGAACTGGGAAGCCTCTGAACCTAGCTCTGACCCTAAACCAGGGGTGGGCAAACTTTTTGACTCAAGGGCCACAATGGGTTCTTAAACTGGACCTGAGGGCCAGAGCAAAAACAACCTGACCATGCTGGCACTCTCATCTTGGGCTGCTGGTGAAGGAGCGGAGGGGAGAACAAGAGAACCCTCCGCTCTTTCGGCTCCGCGGCCCGGATAGAACAGTCGAACAAACCGGATCCAACCCCCAGGCCTTAGTTTGCCCACAGCTGCCCTAAACCTAGCCCTAACCCAAACCCTAACCCTGAACTTGACTGGTACCCTGACCCTAGCCTTAAGCCCTAGCCCTAACCCCAATGCTAACACTAACCCTAACCCAGGCCCTCATCGGGACCCTGACCCTAGTTCTAGCACAAGCCCTAACAAAAAACCTGACAGGGACCCTGACCCTAGCCCTAGTCCTAACCCTAACCCAGTCCTAATCCCAACCCCAATTCCTAACACTATCCTTAACCCCAATCCTAACCCTAACCTTAACCCCAACCTTAACCCTAACTCTAACCCTAACCCTAACCCTAACTCTAACCCAGAACCTGAATGGGACTCTGACCCTAGTCCTAGCCATAACCCTACCCTAATCCCAACCCCAACCCTAACCCTTACCTTAATCTCAACCCCAATCCTAACCCCAACCCTAACCCTAACCCCAACCTTAACCCCAATCCTAATCCTAACCCTAACCCGAACCCTAACCCCAATCCTAACCCTAACCCCAACCCTAACCTCAACCCTAAACCTAACCCCAATCCTAATCCTAACCCTAACCCCAACCCTAACCCCAATCCTAACCCTAACCCCAACCCCAACCCTAACCTAATTCTAACTGGCAGAGATGGAACCAGCTGCTACTTCGAGGAGCAACGCAGCAAAGCCTGGAGAGTGGGGCAGCATGCTTTGATGCCACTCCCCCAGGAGGACATGTGCAGAGGCCAAGGGTGCTGCTGAGCATGTGACTGCAAAGGACCAGCCCCACGACAAGGGCCAAGTGTGGGAAGTGGCAAGCCCAGCAACCCACGGAGGCACCTGGGAGAGGGGAGACGTGTGGGGCTCCCCTGCGGCCAGCCTCGGCTCTGGCCCTGGCGTACTTACTTGGAGAGCTTCATCTCTATCTGCTGCCGGATTTCCTGCCGCTCCTCGTCCGTCCTCTGAGGGAAAATGTTGCGGTCCTCCAGCTCCTGCTTGCTGGGCCGGTTCCTTAGTCTCACAGCCAGCAGCTCCTTCTTGCATTTCCTCGGCAGAGTTCCTGGGGAGTGGGGAGAGGGCAGCAGAGACAGTGTTAGGGAGTCCGGGTGTGTCCCTGCAGCCCCTGCCTACCCGGGGAAGGGGTGTGGAGAGAGCAAGGGGCACTGTCAACTGTGGTGACCTCCAGGGGAGCAGCGGTGACAGGGACGGCAACGGGGACGGCCATCTCCCACCTCTAAGGTAGCGAGTCAGTCACATGGCCAAGTCTCCAGGGCCAGTGCTGGGTGACACCAGTTGCCCCAGCTGATTATTTATAGCACCCACTTTTCTTTTCAAAACTGTCCACGCTTGGGTCATAACTTACAGTTTCTTTGCCCATGCAACCCTCCCCACTGCCCACTACCCTCTGGCCAGGTGGCTCTTCAGTTCCTGGAACATCCCCCCTGGTCCACACCCACGTCTGTCCTCCACAGGGACCTGCTCTGCCACATCGTCTGGGGCTGGCCTCTTGCTGAGCCCTGTGCCAGCCTTGAGCCATCTTCTCAGACAGGCCGCCGGGGCTCCGTCACTATCACCCCCATCAACTCCGCCCTCATCTGCCTCTCTGTTGTTCGTTAGTTTATTTGGCATCTCCCACAAGATTTGAACTTTAACTGTCATTTGCTCTCCAGGTATCAGGACAATGTTGGAAAAGTAGGTTATTAATGATCGCTGCTGAGTGAAGAGATTAGGTGGGGCTGGCTCAGGGTCCAGGAGGTGGAGGCAAGCCCATATTCTGCACATGTCAAGTCAGGGGTAAGATCCTGGGGAACATTCCCTAGTCAGTTTGGCTCAGTGGACCGAACATTGGCCTGTGGACTGAAGGGTCCCAGGTTTGATTCCCAGATCAAGGGCACATACCTGGGTTGTGGGCTTGATCCCTAGGAGGGGACTCATTCCCAGGAGGGGGTGTGCAAGAGGCAGATGATCAATGACTCCCTCATCATCAATGTTTCTCTCTCTCTCCCTCCCCCTTCCTCTTTGAAATAAATAAAAATGCATTTTTTAAAAAGGGTCCTGGGGACAGCATGTCGGGATTCACTTCAGAGCAGGACTGGAGTGTGGCTACAAGCGCAGGCAGGGGTCACTCAGCCAGGAAATGGGGTGTCCAGTTCACTGAGCCTCCTGAACAGCAGAGCCCCACCTGCCCTCACAAAGGGTGAGCAGACTGCAGGTGTGTAGGGTGTGTTGCTGGGAGCGTAGATTTAAATCCTGGGCTAAAACCATCACCCACATGGTCTCTCCCACAATAGTTTGAAGACAAACTATTTCTTAGGAAAAGAGTCTTCCAAAAGAAAGTCAATTCCTCATGTGGGAGATGAAAATTCAAAGAAATACATCTAATAAGACCATGGTTTAATGTAAGGTTGGGATGAAGTAAGACAAAAAGTTGGACTCAGCGGAGGCTTGGATTTCTAATCTGAAATAGTTTGCATGTTTTATAGAGAAAAGAGAAAAATAATGAACCCAAAACCATATCAGCAAGAGCTCCAGCCTAACTTGCTGTCCCAGCTCGTGGCGGGCACGGCCCTGTGCTTACAGCACCATGACGACACTGCAGGGCTGCATGCTTGTCCCAGTGGGCCCTGACTGCGTGCTAGCCTCAGTGGGTCCTGACTGCATGCTTGTCTCAGTGGGTCCTGACTGTGTGCTTGTCTCAGTGGGTCCTGACTGTGTGCTTGTCTCAGTGGGTCCTGACTGTGCTCTGAGGGAGACTGGCTATGGTGACATCGCAAGTCAAAGGCACCTCAAAGGGACCAAGCCATGATGAATGTCAAGGGTGTAACCCATGGCGGGAAGGGACTGCCATTCCCAGAGAACTGGAATACGCTTAACCACAAAACTATACTGACTGTAGCTAACCGTTTCTGCTTTTGATCAAGTCCCTAAGCCTACGCAAATATATCAGGTGTGTCATTACAAACTTCAGTCTCATGTGTCCTTAACTGAAGACCCTTTCACCAGAGATCTCCAACGTAACTGATGATTCACCCACATGAAATCTGAACACCGGCCAAGTCCTCCTCCGCTCAACATCCAGCCTCTATGAACATACTGGGCACACAGTAGGGCTGCAACAAACACAATTCCGGTCTTCCCAAGGCATCAGGAGGTTATCAGGTTTTGCTACTTAAAAATCGGCAAAGGACATTTCCAAACACGTAGCTTAAAATGAGCGGTTTTCGTGAATGGAGAGGTGCACCTGCCCAACCGGTGCCAGCGCCTGGCAAGCACGTGGCCCAGGGCACACTGGACGCCGGGCGGCCGAGAGCCAGCCAGGACACCCTCTGTCCAGCTTGGGGGCCAGTGATCTCCTCCCAAAGGCTCCCCAAATCCCTGCTGGCTGAGCTTTAGGCCAGAAGTCCCACCTCCAGGAGTCTGCCTCCCAAAACAAACGGACGAGCCCATAAAAGACACCTACAGGGGGACCATCGGCCTCATTTATGAACATGAGAAATGAAGCCGCCTAGATTTCCCACAAGAGGGGACTTGTAGCATCTGAATATGGTGAGCCTAGGAAGACAGTGGTGGCAGGGGTCCCTAAGGGACAAAGACAGTTATGATGAGGCTGTGAGAAGCAACGTGTAGAAAGGTATGCTTGCATATACGTACAGAAATACAGTTGTGCATCTAATTGTGTAAGTATATATGTGATCTTACTATACACCGGCAGAGTAATGTCAGAAACGAATCATTTAACTTACTGAGTTTGGCTTCCTGTATTTTTTAACCCTGAATTATAGTTTTCTGAAATTAAGTAATTGTTTAAAAATAAAAACTTTAAATCTAGAGATGGAGAAGCATCAATCAGACTGTCAAAACTCAGAGGGAAGGCAGAGGAGGGTAGGGGGAAAGGGGTGAGATCAACCAAAGGACTTGTATGCATGCATATACTGGTAAGTCTAACCAATGGACACACACACTAGGGGGATGAGGGCACCAGTTGAGGGGGAGAACAATGGGGGGATAAGGACACATATTTAATACCTTAATCAATAAAGAAAAAAAAGACACAAATAGATTGAAAGGACAAAGGAGAATGATATTCCAATCTAAACCTAATCAGAAGAAATCTGCAGTGTCTGCGACTGTCAGACAAGCAAAGAGCCACACAAGGAACAAAGACAGGTCTCTCACAGTGATAAGGAGACAATGATCCTAAATGTTTATGACCCTATTAAGCGGTTCAAATACATGAAGCAGAAACTGACAGGTTAGAGACAGGAAATAGACTAGTCACAGTTGGAGATGTTGAAATCTTCAAGCAGTGGGCGGAATGGGCAGGCAGACGTGTGAGGATGAAGTGGGTGTGAACACTATTCTCAAGCAATTGGATTTTTACTAACATTTATAAATACACTAGAGACTCTCAGCTCAGCCTGTACCCTCTCCAATCTGGGACCCCTCGAGGGATGTTTGACTGCCCCTTTAGGCCCAATCCCAGTAAGATCGGGCCTAAATGGGCAGTCGGACATCCCTCTCACAATCCAGGACTGCTGGCTCCTACATGCTCACTTGCCTGCCTTCCTGATTGCCCCTAACTGCTCTGCCTGCCAGCCTGATCATCCCTAACCACTCCCCTGCCAGCCTGATTGATGCCTAATTTCTCCCCTGCCAGGGTTCAATTCCCCGTTGGTCGAGGCACATGCCTGTTTCCCCCTAACTGCCCTCCCCTGCAGGCCTGGTTACCCACAACTGCCCTTCCCTGCAGGCCTGGCTGCCCCCAACTTCCCTCCTCTGCAGGCCTGTTTACTCCTAACAGACCTCCCCTGCTGGCCTGATCCCTCCCAACTGCCCTCCCCTGCTGGCCTGATTGCCCCCAACTGTCCTCCCCTGCTGGCCATCTTGTGGTGGCAATCTTGTGTTCACATGAGGGCGGCCATGACCACATGGGGGAAGCCATCTTGTATGTTGGGGTGATGGTCAATCTGCATATTACTCTCTTATTAGGTACAATAGAGGCCTGGTGCACAGGTGGGGGCCGGCTGGTTTGCCCTGAAGGGTGTCCCGGATCAGAGTGGGGATTCACTTGGGGTGGCCTGGGCAAGGGGCCTGTGGTGGTTTGCAGCTGGCCACGCCTCCTGGCTACCCAAGGGAGGCCCTGGTATCTGGAATGTATTTACCTTCTTCAATTAAAACTTCGTAGCCTACTGCTTGCTCTGTGGCTGCCACCATTTCTGTTTGGATTTGTTTACCTTCTATAATTGAAACTTTGTAGCCTTGAATGGAGGCTTAGGCCAGCTAGGGCAGGCAGAAAGTTTGCCCTGAAGGGTGTCCTGGATCAGAGTGGGGTTCCTTTGGGGCATGGGGTGGCCTGGGTGAGGGGCCTATGGTAGTTTGCAGGCTGGCCACGCCCCCCCAGTGACCCAAGCAGAAGCCCTGGTATCTGTGGTTTATTTATTTTCTATAATTGAAACTTTATAGTCTTGAGTATAGGCCTGGGCTGGCCAGGGTGTGCAGGAAGTTTGGCTTCCTTCATTGCCTGGGAAACCTAAGCCTCCTGCTCACTCTGTGGCTGCAGTCATCTTGGTTGGGCTAATTTGCATATTCATTCCTGATTAGGTAGTGGGCATGGCTTGTGGGTATAGCAGAGGTATGGTCAATTTACATATTGCTCTTTTATTAGATAGGATGCTACCACAAACCTTTAAAGAATGTGTATTTTTCAGTTTGGGGTAGCATCCTATCTAATTTCCCCTTTGATTTCTTCTTGAAACTATGGATTATTCAAAAGTTATTTATTTAGTTTCCAAAGAGTTGGGTATTTTTATAGAGATATTTTTATTTTTGATTTCCAATTCAATCGCACTCAAGCAGAGCACATGCTTAGTGTGATCTGAGTACTTTTAAATGTACTTAGACTTCATGCGGTCCAGAATATTACCTTTACTAAGAGAAACCATATTCTTTGAGAAGAGCTGGTTCTTTGAGAAGAGCAATAAAATTGATCAAACTGCCTGACTAGCATTGCTCAGTGGTTAGTGTTGACCTATGAATTAGCAGTCAGGGTTCAATTCCCCGTTGGTCCAGGCACATGCCGGGGTTGTGGGCTTGATCTCAGCCAATAAATTATTTTCTCTCCCTCTCCCTTTCTCTCTGTGATCAATAAAAGGATATTTAAAAAAAAACCATTTGATACAACTTAGCCAAACTTATTGGTGAGGCAGGTGGATGAAAGAACCAAATGTCAGGAAGCGGAGGACAGCAGTTGCTTCTGGTTCTGTGCCAGCCCTCGAGGCTCACCCAGGAAGAAATACAGAACCAAAACAGGCCTACCACTATCAATAAATGTAATTTTCAGTTAAAAACCTTCCCCCACTTACAAATAGAACCCTTCAGGGCCAGATGGGTGCTCTCATAAACTCTGTGAGACACATTGAATTCTATACACATTATTCTAGAACATCGAGGCAAAGGGGATACTTAAAACTCATGCCAACAGGCTAGAGTTCTCTGGGATGTCAAGACCAGAAAAGAGAATTAAAGAAAGCAAAAGACTAACAGCTCCTATGAACAAGGATGTAAAACTTTAAACAAAATTTCAGCAAATCAATTCGACACCTGAAGTGCTAACCCGCCCTGACCAGCGGGGAGCAAGGGGTCCAACACTGGAAAAGCAACCACCGTCACTTTCCAAATCAACAGACTTCAGAGGAGAAGGCATGTGATGACCTCCACAGTCACACTTTGACCCTGCCCCTGGCCTGGAGCTGAAAGGGACTCAGGAGACTTGGCCCAGGAGGTAAGAGGAGGTACAGCGCCGTCTGGGAGGCGTGGGCCACCCTGGGCCCCAGCAGAGAGAGGTCTGGCTCAGAGAAGCATGTTCTCTCCCTCAGGCACAGAAGTGACACAGGCTCACTGCGAACAGCTCACGGTCACAGCTGTGGTGGAAGATCACCTCCTGCACCTCACCAGAGCTCCGCCCATGCTCCTTCTAGACCTGCGGCTACTCAATCAGCGCTCACAGCCCCCCGGGGCTGGACTGTCTGGATCTCTTAGACTGCACTCCCCCCTGGGGCTCCCACTCCACACTGGCCCGCAGCGCACTGAGCTCAGGCGTCGGGCTCGGGTCCCAGTGGCACGTTCTTCGGAGTGTGGATGCCATGCTGCCTCATCACTTGCAGTCCAGGCCGCCGAGAATGGACATCTGGGGCTGTTTGGTTTTGCTCTTTTACCAAAGCTTTAGGGACTGTCCTCATTCCGTGTTTCCGGCCCATGTATGAATATTTCATCAGCTCCATCCCTGCGACGGGCAGGACTGCGAGCCAAGGCTGCTGCCTTTTTCAGGTCTCCATGGGCACGCCTGGCCCTGCTCCACCCACTTCCTGCCGCTGCCGCTTCCAGAACCGGTCCTGGGAACCCTCTGGGGCAGAGAAGGAACTAATGCACAAATGGGAACACGAGGCCAAGGGGCTCTGGAATTAAAAAGGAACTCGCTATCTTTCTCTCAATTAGTCTCATGTTGGAGCGCACCCTGAGGATAATCACGGAGATGCACAAGTCGTAGCGGCAAGGATGCCAGCGTGCCCTCCCGTTGCTAAGGCAGGTGTTTCCGGCCCGAAACGGCAACGCTGGAACCTGGTGGGTGCAGGGCACGTGGGCTCACGTGCCAGTCTTTGACATTGAGTGGGTGGAGGGACAGGTGCTGGGAGAGAGAGGATGCCGGCGGGGTTGGCGCCCTGTCCTGACCAGAGGAGTCCCGGCATGCGACTCCTGTGTTCACACAAGCAGGGGACACGGCGGGGCCATCTTCAGCTGCTGTGAAACCCTCGTTTCAGAGATTATACTTTTTATTCTAGAAGTTGCATTGGGTTCTCTCGGGTAGTTTCTGTTTCTCTGCTAAGATCCTCCATCTGTTTATTCATCTTATCATTGAAGACCTGGACATGCTCACAGGCTGGGTCTTCCATGCTTTGAACATGATCCTTACTCTGTGCCTGTTACTCCTGAGGCCTGGGCTTCCTGAGGTTTCCAGAGACTGTCTGGACCTCTTAGTAACAGAGGGCTTGGTAGAGACAGCTGCGTCCGCATCCGGTTCCCGGGAAACTCCCTCTGCATCCATGAGGCAGGCGAGTGGGAAAGGCAAACAGTTTCACTGCTGCTATGAAAAGCTTTGAACTTGAGAGCCTTCTGAAAGTCTCAGAGACCTCCTCCTGCAGGGTCCAGGGAAGGAGAAAAGAGAGACTGACTGTGTGCTCGTGGGGCTGTCTTCATTGCCTGGGCTGGGATCATCAGTCAGCTGCCACACCCACAGGTGCCAAGTCCGTGGACTATGCAGGCACAGCCCAGCTGGGCCAACACCCTCCTGGCCAGGTCCCTGTCCCACAAACCCCAGCTGTCACACAGCGCACGCTGCCATTGGGGCGAAACCACACTCTGCTTGCGACCTCCACAAAACACCCCAGGCCTCAGAACAGTCCACCTGGGGCTCCCTTTCATGGAGGATAGTCCGCATGACCTGCTTTCTGATGCCCCAAACAGCGGCTCCTATCCCCATCCAGTTTTTAAGTGGTTTCCATGGGAGGGCAGCTAGCAGAAGCAGATCAGCTTAAAAAATAAATCTAGATTTACGAAGTGAATCACAGACCTAAATGTGAAATCAAAACTACAAAACTCCTAATTTAACAAAGGAAAACACCCAGGTGATGAATATGGAGGCGACTCTGTATGTAATGCTGTCAAAGGCGCCAGCCATGAAAGAAAGAACTGGTAAGCTGGACCTCATTAAAATTAAAAGATTCTGCCGAGGTCGGTTTGGCTCAGTGGTAGAGCGTCAGTCTGCAGACTGAAGGGTCCCGGGTTCGATTCCGGCCAAGGGCATGTACATTGGTTGCAGGCACATCCCCGGTAGGGGGTGTGCAAAAGGCAGCTGGTCGATGTTTCTCTCTCATCGATGTTTCTGGCTCTCTATCTTTCTCCCTTCCTCTCTGTAAAATATCAATAAAAATATATTTAAAAAAATTAAAAGATTCTCTGCTGCAATAGACAGTGTCAAGAGAATTAGAAGACAAACCATAGACTGGAAGAAAATATTTGCAAAAGAAATACCTGATAAAAAACTATAACCAGCTTTGCCAGTGTGGCTCAGTGGTTGGGCATTGGCCCATGCAACAAGAGCCAATTCCCAGTTAGGGCGCATGGCCCGGTTGTGGGCTCAATCCCCAGTAGGGGGTGTGCAGGAGGCAGCCTATCAATGTTTCTCTCATCGATGTTTCTCTTTCTCTCTTCTCCCTCTCCCTTCCTCTCTAAAAATCAATATAAACGTATTTTAAAGAGAATACTGTTATCCAAAATATATACAAACTCTTAAAATTCAACCATAAGAAAACAACCCAATAGAAAAATGGGCCCAAACCTTCCCAGACCCCTCACCAAAGGAGACACACAGGTGGCAAATAACCAATGAAAAACTTCTCCACGTCCCACTTGGGGAAGTGCAATGAGATTCCACTGCACACCTGTGAGCACGGCCAAAATCCAGAGCTGACCCCACCAATGCTGGAAGGATGGGGAGCAGTGGGCTCTCGATCATTGCTGGTGGGAACACACAATGATACACTCACTTTGGAAGACTGTTTGAAGATTTCTTACAAAATGAAACATACATTCTCTCCCCATACAATCCTATAATCATGCTCCATCGTATTTACCAGAAGGAGTTGAAAACCGACGTCCACAAAAGACCTGCACACGATGTTGCAGCAGCTTTGTTCCTAACTGGCAGCGATTGGAAGCAACCAAGTTGGCTTTCCGCAAGGGAAGGGCTAAATCAACAGTGGTCCATCCAGACAACGGGCTGCCACTCAGCGCTAACAAGGAATGAGCTATCAGGCCACACACAGGAGTGTGGGAATCTTAAGTGCACATTACGGAGTGAAGCAGCCAATCTGAAAAAGGTGGCCATGATGCCACCTCTGTGACATTCGGGAAAGGCAAAGCTGTAGAGTCACAAGAAGATCAGTGGGTCCTGTGGCTGAGGGGGAGGGCTGGCTTGGCAGAGTGTGGGCTTTGAGGGCAGTGAAAAGGCTCCACATGATGCTACAATGATGGATGACATGTCATGATACATCTGTCCAGACCCACAGGCTGTACAGCGCTGAGAGTGAACCTCATGTAAACCACAGCTCAGGTGACGGTGACACGCCGATGCGGGCTCATCGTTGGGGGTGTTGATAATGGGGGCTCTGCGGGTCTGGAAAGGCAATTGGGAAAGCATACAGGAAGTATCTGTACCCTCCACTTATTTTGCTATGAACCTCAAACTGCTCCATAAAACAAAACCTTTTTAAACATCATCTTAGAGAATGCCCACCCTGCGCTGCTTTTTCCTAGTGCTAACGCACACGCACTCCACAGCACACTTACACACGCACACACAGGTCGCCACAGCCTGCAGTGCACACACACACTCCGCAGCACACTTACACATGTACATGCATATGCCTGCGCACTGCAGGCCAGGCGACTGCATGAGGCACACACACTGTGACGCGCCTCTCCGCGCTGACAAGATGCTGTGTGTGTCCTGCACGGAGACCCAGTGCCACACTGGGCTTGAAACAGGAACATCTCACTACAACCTGGGTTCACAGGGCCGGCTGCTGGGATGGGGCCTCCCAGCCCTAGAAACTGTGATGCATCTGCTGCTGACGATTAGAGGATTCCAGTGGACGAGACGGCGCCTGCAGGGCTCTGGCAGCAGAAGCTCAGAGGTAAGGAAGGAGGTAACGAACAGCACAGTTCCCATGATGAACAGCGGACGGATGTGCTGCCTGGCGCCCTTCGGCCTCGGCACCACCGAGCCCCACAAACAACGAGGCAGCCTGGCAAGAGGGCAGATTTGGACTCAGAGAAGCAAATAGCCATGGATCTTTGCTGGTGCCCGGCAGGCAGCACGGAGGGTTTATGGGGCTCTCCTACGTGCACCACGTCCCACACAGTGGCTGTTCCTTTACAGACTTTTCCATAGCCAGCACTGAAATCCCCCTCTGAGCGTCTGACCTAATGGAGAGGGAGCTGTGACACATGAGAACATGATCAAAGGGAACCCTGCGTGCTGGCTCAGCTCAGGGCCTGGGACCCTGGTTCTGCCGGGACCAGCACCAGGAGCTCGGGTGAGATGGCAGGAATCTCGGCAGGCATGACGCACAGTGGGCCCAGCCCTCGACACGGTGTTCTTAGGGCTGAGTGTGAGCTTTGACCTTGAGCCCTGGACCTGGGTGCCCACAGAGGGCCCCTGTCGGCGGAGACTCTGCTGGGAGTCGGCTGGCACAGTCAGCAGCAGTGAGCGGGGCATGGCAGCCACAGTGGAGCTTCTAGAACTGGCCAACCCGCCCTGCATCCTGTCAGACCACGAACCCATGTTCACTTAAAACATCAGGCGGTAAGAGACAAACCCAGGAGGCTCGAGTTGGACGCGCTCTGGAGAAACGGCTCATTTTCTCATGGCAGCCGGGACGAGGGCTCCCGGGACCACAACAGCCCTACTTTGCAGCCCCACGTCCCCATTCTCAGGGGTAGGCACAGTCCAGGTTTAGAGGCAAAGGCCCCAAACTCAACCTGCAGACACCTGGTCAGCCAGTCAACGGAAAGACACCTGGTGCCGGGGCCATGGGCTGGAGGAGTGACGGGACCGCGGGTGCTCAGGCAGCATGCAGAGCCACCGGCCAGCGTGGACCCAGGCCCTGTGAGGACCCGGGGAGCACGCAGGCGCTGCCCTTGGGCGGACAACTGTCAGACACACACGTCAGGGACTGGAAATGATCAGGAACTGACAATTTAGCAGAGAGACAGGCACCTAGTGAGATGACAAAAGCTCGTGTAAAACAGCCGCTGTGCTGGAGCTCTGAGGAACATGTGCAGTGCCGCCCTGGAGCCCAGGTCATGAGGACATGAGGAGACCGGACCTGTCAGGGCCACGGTGCTGGTCCCCTGAGTCCGACCACTGGCCCCACTGCTGAGAGCCCCTCTTCGATCCATGGCTATGACCTTCCCAGGAGGAGCTTCCAGGAAGAATGACGACACGTCACTCAGCAGCCATCACCCACCTGGAAGGCCTGCAGCCAGGCCACCCGGACCCTCCTGCAGCAACAGTGCTGCTCAGGTGGCCTGCCCAGGCTTGGGAACCCCCTCCCATCAAGGGGGTGTCTACAGCGCCGTCTCCCCAAGCCCCCAGTCCCCAAGGTAGGATAGAGCAGTCACCGTGACCCTGACCTTGAACACTGTGCAGACTGATAGAACTGGACCTCCAGGCTGCCACACGAACATCATTTCATCGACACTGGAACCAATCCCTCTCTCCCTCTCCTCCTCCCGGTAGGTCTCATCTTTCTTTCCCTTAGCACTTTGCTCCCTTCCCCAACCCAGGCCCCGAGCACAGCCCGTGCACGCTATGCCGTACCCAGTCAATGCCGCCTGGGATCTTTCCTCGCACACGTGAACACGCCACTATCAAAACATATCCAGCTCACTCATGTCACGGTGCCTGAGCCCGTCTGTACCCCGCTTGCTCATCTTTGAAGAGGCCCCCTTCACCCTCACAGGTGCAGACCCCGCCTGTCCTCCTGGGCTGTGGCGGGAGCACCACCTCAACCTCAGGCTCGGCGCCCAGTGACGGCCTCGTGGGGCAGGCTCACCGGAGATGATGGAGTCGTTCAGCACCTCTTCGTCCTGGTACAGGAGCAGGTCGTCCGGGAGCTCTGAGCTCACCAGCAAGTTCTCCTTGTTCTCCTCCGACACCTTGGCGGCCGCCCACTTGCCCTCCGAGGCGCCTTCCATGCTCCAGGCCTCCTCCCGCTCCTTGGCCCGCTCCACGCTGGATGCTCGTGACAGGCGGACATCCACCCGCTTCTTTGGGGACCCTTTGCTGTCCCTCCCTTGGAAACTGAGTCAGAAAGGCAGTTAGGTCAGACGCCTCCCCATTCACCTGGGAAAGCCACCACGCTGACGGGCAGGGTGCTTGTCCGGGCACTGCAATGACCCAACTGCCAGAGCGACGCCTCGGCTTCTGTCCCGAACACACAGGGCAGGAAGCACAGAGGCGTGCACGCATGGCAGAGTCCGCGGCAGTGGCCGCTGGGAACATGGGGCTTTGAGCAGCACAGATGTACGTGTAACAAAACCTGCCTCACCGCCCACAGCAAGTGCTCAGGCCAAGGCTCCCAAGAGCCGGGAAAGGTGTGTGTCTGGTGTTCCTGCCAAGCCCTGGTGGGCCCATCACCCACTTTGCCGGTCAACAACTTGGTTCTTCACATGTGACAAACCAGGGGGATTCAGGGCCAGGGTGAGCCTCGGGGACCACCCGGAACCCCTCACAGAGGGTGACCAAGACCAGACACAAACCAGCTGCAGAGCTGGGTGCTAAATGCCAATGCCGGCTCCTTGCCAAAGAAAATGACTGAGAACTTCAAGATGGTGACACAGAGCAGTGAGCCCAGCCCAGGGACCTCCCAGGTGCACCCCACAAGCTGGCCAGCAGGGGATTTGGCATACAGGTCCCTCGACCAAGGCCGGGCCTACCTGTCCTGGCGGTGCTTGGTGGCCAGTGCCCGGTGCAGCTCCTCGATCACGCGGCTGGGGGGCAGCGGCCGGTGGATGGTGGTAGGATGCGGGGACCCTGTGGGTGTGGGAAGCTGTCCCCGGGGGGGAGGGTCAGCATTCTTCCCGCCGGAGTCTTGGAGGAGCACAGCCTGGCCTGGGGAGTGAGAGGCCAAGGAGAACCTAAGTTCGTGGGCAGGAAGGCGACACGAGCCAAGGAGCAGAGAGGACGCAGGTCCCTGATGGGTGAGCCCGCCAATGCCGGCATAGCTGGGCTCCCGGGGCCTGTGCCCCATGGTCCACTAGAGCCACACAGAGCAATGCTGTCGGTGAGCTGCACCTGCCCCGGGGCCCTGTCACCACCTCTCTCGCAGGTGAGGAAACTGAGGCCCAGAAGCCAGCTCCAGGTTGCGCTCCTTCAGGAGTTGGGGGGTGGGGAGAGGCTGGGGCTGGGACTGGACTCTGGCAGGTGACGCAGGTGTAGTTGAGGCCACAGGACCCCATAGAGGAGCAGACTGTCACCCCCAGGGCCGGGGCAGGGAAAGCTTGCCTGAGGGGTAGGTCATGCATCTCCAGGGTCCAGGCCAGTGAAATACAGGCCATCGAGGGAGCAATTCATACAAAGGGAGGGTGGGGACTGCGGCTAACAGGAGGCAGGTCCATCCTAAGGGGGCTGTTGCGACTTGGGGCTGCCGCATAGAAACTTAAAAAAAAAAAGCCAGAAATTTGGACTACAGGTGAAAATTCTCCTGTGTTTATACATACTAACATCTAATACCTCAATAGACTTTATTATGTTTTAAATGTTGGCAACCCATTTTTTAAAAAAATATCAGACACCATATAGGCCCAGCATAGCAAGTTTGAAGTGGAATCTGGGGCAGGTGAGGATGCCCTGGGCAGGGCTGCTGTGTCTCAGGCCAGAGAGCGCCCACTGGAGGAGCTTGTGTGCTATCTATCCCATGCCAGGTAAGCCCAGGTGAGGGGCCTCTCTCCTCCCTGCTGCCACCTAGTGTTCACGGAATGAAGCCAACATTCCCCCAAAGAGAGTAAAGACACTCTCCCAAATGTCCTCAGCTTCCAGGGAGCCCGGCCCGAGCCCTGTGGCCACCCTCCTGTCCCTTCCACTCCTGTCCCAGTCCCCATATCCATGGGTGCCTGGGTGACTGCGTGACGTGTCCGATTTATGGCCCGGTGCTCCTCTATACCAGGTGAACCGACAGAGTAAATGCCGAGGGCACTGTGCACCCGCCTGGAGACTATGGTCAGGAGGCTCCTGGAAGAAGGGACAAGGATGCACTGACCTGGTGAAGTGAGAGGAAAGAACATTCTAGCAGGGAACGCAAGATGGGAGGGGGGGTGGGTGTGTGTGTAGGGTATAAGCTTTGGCTCCAAACAGCTCAAGTCTCCATTAGCTGGGGGACCTGGACAAGCTGCTGGAGCCCCTGAGCCTCAGTTTACTCCACTCATGGACTGTGACGGGGCCGTGTGCCCTCAGGGTCCTTGGGTGCCCGGGCTGGTGCACCCACATGCGGTAAGCAGTCATATTACAGGTGGAGGTCAAGGGCTGAGAGCAGACCTGCTGGCCTCTCTGCTGTCATGCGCCACCTCTGTCCACAAGGCCACCTTCCAGGACTCGCTCCTAAAGCAATCCCCTCCTGGGAAGGGCCTGCTCTTCCCGAGGCCAGTGCCGTCCCTGTTTCCAGCAATTATGGCACCAGAGAGCACAAGCTTGGAGTGGGAATGTCTCAACTACTTGGCATATCTCAGCTGGCATGGCCTTGGGGGCCTCTGCTTGGCCATGCTGCCCTCTCTGATCACCACCCTAACCTGCCTTCCAGGACAGAGCTCACGGGAGGGAGAGATAATCAATGAAACAGATGAACAGAGACATTGAGAGAGACTGAGAGAGAGAGGAAGGGGAGGGGAGGGGAGAGAAGGTAAGGAGAGGGGAGACAGAAAAAGAGAGAGAAACATAGGACAGACACTTGGACACCCAGGCAGATAGAAAGATTTCACTTGGGGGCTAGCTGTGTCTCATGCACTCAGAAGACCTCAGACCACTGTAAAGGGACTGCCCTGATTGCTAGAGGGGTCCTGAATGGTCTGCTTCTGACAACCAGAGATCCTTACTACGTCAGAACAGCTCTCCTTCCCCAGCTCTGCTACCTGGACCTGCCCAGAGCCCAAATGCCCAAGCAGCCCCCAGAGGGAGCGCCATTAGGATGGATGGAAGGAAGGGAAATGGATGGGTGGACGGACAATGCGTTAGGACCCACCTGTGGCATTTTTTGTGGCTTTGGAGCCTGCCTTGGGCAGTGGGGTGGGCGGCAGCGGGGGGCTGGGGAGCTGGCCCACGGATCTCTCCAGGGTTCTGGGAGGACTGTCCAGGGAGTCGGACCCAGCTAAGGCTTGAGAGGATTCATCCGTGGTGGGTGGAAGGCTGCTGGTGGCGTCTGCTTCTTCACCTCTGGGTGCTGAGGGCATCTTGGCTGGTTCAAAGACAAAACAGAGATTTCACAAACCACGGTTCCTCTGACAGGTGAAGGTGAGCGAGGGCAGTGAGGGTAGCAGGGGTGGGGAGGTGGGGGCTGCAGCACGAAGCAGAATCTACAGGGGACACTTCACATACACACTTGACCTCCTGTGAGTTCAACTATCAATAGAGCTATCAGAAGCAGAGAGGAGGAGGAAATCATTTCACCAGTGAGCAGTTCAGTTCCCTTTTCACTCACTGGCTGGTGCCAAAGCTCCCACTTGGCCTGTGGAAAGGGGGGAGGGGGTCGTCCACAATCACAGGTTTTGGGATCAGACACATCTGGGCTCCAGCTGGCCCCTGCACTTCTCCTGTGACTTTGGATCAGTCACTAAACCTCTCTGAGCCTCATTTACCCGCACATCGAACTTCCATGACATCGAACTAACATCAGGGGTCCCTCACAAGACAGCTGTGACGTTTAAACAAGAGCTGGCATGCCCCAGTTGTTTTTGCTCAATAGATAGAGTGTTGGCCTGCAGAATGAAGGGTCCCAGGTTTGATTCCAGTCAAGGGCACATGCCCAGGGTTGTGGGCTCAGTCCCCAGTAAGGGATGTGCAAGAGGCAGCTGACCAGTGATTCTCTCATCATTGATGTTCAATTCTCTTTCCCTCTCCCTTCCTCTCAGAAATCAGTAAAAATAAATAGATGATAAAATAAATAATAATGATAAAAGAGATGATGTGTGCCTTCAAGTCACAGACGCTCAAATTTAGCAGCTACTGACTTCTAGGTCTGGTTTTCAGCAGCCCTGCCCCCTGACACACCAGCCAGGTGAGTGATGGGGAAGGTCAGCCTGCCCAGACCCCGCCCATCCTCTTCTTCCACCTGCATGACCAGGCTCCCCCAGGAAGGCCCCCCAACTCCCTGAGTGCCATGCTCCCCTGCTTTCTCCCAACCCATCAACCTCCCCTTCCACTCTCTCCATCCAGCTCAATCTCCATCACCCACCACAGCAAGGATCTCTCCCACACCCCCAGGTCCTCTGTCTGACTTCCTTTCCATTTATATCTGGAAAAGCCCCACCTCTGGATGGAGACCCCATGACCCGACCCCTGCGGAGGTGCCACAAAAGGCCCAACCCCAGCCGCCTCGGGACCTGCTTCCCAACCTGCACTCAGAACAGCCTCCCCCTCAGTTATTCTGCTTTACGCCTTTTCTGG
This sequence comes from Vespertilio murinus, assembly GCA_963924515.1. NCBI lineage: Eukaryota > Metazoa > Chordata > Mammalia > Chiroptera > Vespertilionidae > Vespertilio > Vespertilio murinus. The sequence goes on along the minus strand of OZ004709.1, from coordinate 87,099,935 downwards.
TATTTTCCTGCTCCAGTTTCCCACCTCCCTCCTGCCATGTAACCTCAACTCCAGGTTTACAGGGGAAACTGAGGCCATCAGACAGGGGCAATCCTGTCTCACACACAAATCTACTGTCCTTCCCTCCTTTCCTCCCTCCTTCCCTCCTTCCCTTCTTCCCTCCTTCCCTTCCTCCCTCTCTAATGTGAGAGGCAGCCTCCTGTCCCCATCCCTGACCCCAGTTACCCCGGCCTGGGCAAGGCCCTGGCTGTTTTGCTTTTACAACCTCCTGAGGATACTAACATCCGGGAACAACCTTTCAGAGTAGATCCTAAAATCAGAGTAGGCCCACACATCCTCCCATCCATTGGACCTCCTTAGGTAGGCAGGCGGGGGGTGGGGGCAGGGCGCTGTCCGCGGTGCTGAAAGCACGTGCTGCGGACCGAGTGGAATCCCTGCCCTTGGGGAACAGAACGTCCACAGAAACTGGCAGCATGTGCTGTATGTCCCAGAGGTCCCATTACTCATCAGCATTTCTATTATTTCAATGTCCATGTCGGAAGTGGCAAGCCTCTCCGGCCAGGCCCTTTCTCTTGCGAAGCTCTTGGGAATGGAGATCTTGCTATACAGGGGCTGGCCCTCCCGCTGGCCACGATCACAACCCGAGAAAGGAACCGCCCCTTCTCTCCTCCCCTCTACTGGGCTCTGCATCAGAGGGCTGATTTCTAATTGCTCCACAGAGGTGCCTGCCTGCGAGCCCAGGGTGGAATGCAGCTCCCCCTTCTGCTCAGAGGGCCTTGGGGCTCCACACACCAGTAACACCCCAAATCCTCCCCCAAAGCCTCTCCACAAACCTAGTCTCTGCTCACCTTGCAGACCCCAGAGTGCCTGACCTGTCTGAGGGGCTGCCTCTCCTCTTCTCTCAGCCTGCATCTTCCTTTGCATCTCATATGGGAGTATGCGTAGCTACCAATATAGTTTGGAATCTTATTGAATCGGAAATGTTAATACCCCTTCAAATCTCAAGTATGGGGCGGGGGAGGGGAGGGCGGGGGGACCTTAGAAGACAGCTCTGCGCACTCTCTGATTTGGAGATCCCTCCCTCAGGGCTGGCCCTCTCCTGCCCTGACCAGCAGAGGGAGCTGTGCACCCACTGAACACTCCAACCCAGTGCAGGGCTCAGATCTAGAAGTGAAGCCAGAAGCTCCCCTTCTCCCATCACCCTGGGAGGATGACCCCAGACTCAATAGCATGCCCCGCCCACAGAAAGATTCTTAATAACAAATTTGTGCTCAACAAACCAAGTCTGCTCTGAAATCCATCCCAAACCATTTGGATAGCAAGAGTGCCTGAGGTTAGACAGGCCTTGATGGAGCCGGCACATTCCTGAGCCAAACAAGCAGAAAGGACCCCCATAGAGGAGCGCCGGGTGCCAGCAGCAGGACAGGCAGCCGCCTCACAGAGCAGCAGGCTCAGTGGCCGAGGGCAATGCTGAGTGAGGCCATGGGAATCCCACCAACCTCCACCCTGACTGAAGGCTGATGCCTGGGGGAAGGCAGGTACTCGGTGCCCACAGGGCCTCTGCAGGAGGGGCTAGGGTGTCCCACCAGCCACAGCTCTTCCAACCCCAAACTCATTGTTTCCCCAAGTCAGGGTGAAACTGGAGAGGCACAGCCAGCCCCTCTTGGCAGGTGCCTACAAATGCTGGAGAGACACTGTGGGTGGGGCCATGGGAGAGGCACAGGGAGAGCCCCAGTGGGCAGAAGGAGGCAGCCCAGGAAAGAGGCTCGCCTGATTGTGAAGCAAAAGACCCTGCCATCCACAGGAGCCCTGGTGACCCTGTCCTCGTGGCCTGGACTCCGACACCCGCAACTACAGAAACACATTGAAGTTCCAGCCCTCACACTATGCCTGCCTTGTTCACGGCTGCAGCTTTACTAAGGAACAGGCTTCCTGCTCCATAGTGAAATCTCCTGGGAGACAGCTCCACAAACACTGCTCAGCGGTCAGAGAGCAGGGCGTCATCATCTCAAAGCACCTACACGTGTCTTTCCTGGGTTCATGCTTTCCTTCCTCTCCATCGTTCCCTTTGTCTCTCCTTTCTCAGCTGCCAACCACCCAGTCCATTCAATTAAAATAATGATCACCATCACCACCACCACCACCACCATCACCACCATCACCACCACCACCACCACCACCATCACTACCACCACCACAACCACCACCACCACCACCATCACTACCACCACCATCACCGCCAGCACCACCAGCACCATCACCAGCACCACCAGCACCAGTACCAGCACCACCAGCACCATCACCACCAGCATCATCACCACCACCAGCACCAGTACCAGCACCACCAGCACCATCACCACCAGCACCAGCACCACCATCACCACTATCACCACCAGCACCAGCACCAGCACCAGCACCACCAGCACCACCGCCGCCATTATTGCCACCACCACTATCTCCAGTAATCAGCACGGTGCCTGCCACACTGAGTGAGTCCTTCCAGCTGACACAAACCCCACCGTTTGTCCCCTGTAACAGAGGGAGCCAGTGAAGTGTGGAGCAGTGCAACAAGCATGCCTGGCGAAGTGTCAAGAAGCACCTCCCCTCTGAGGAGCCTGGCATGCTGGCTTCCCCACGCAGCGGGCACTGAAGTCCTCGCTGGCAGAGGCAGGCTCTGTGGAGGACGCTGGGGCCCCTTCACCTTCGTTCTGCCTAATGGTTTTGGGCTCAATGAAGTTGCTCCCACTACACACTGGCCCTTGGGGAAAATTTCCTGAGGTTCCCAGTGAAGAAGCAAAGATGTCCAGAGGCCGGGGATGGGGGTGCACCGGCGAGCATCGTGGGCACTTCCATTCATTGGCTGTGCCAGACTGGGAGGACACAGTTTAAAAACGCTCCGGCCGAAACCGGTTTGGCTCAGTGGATAGAGCGTCGGTCTTTGGACTGAAAGGTCCCAGGTTCGATTCCGGTCAAAGGCATGTACATTGGTTGCGGGCACATCCCTGGTATGAGGTGTGCAGGAGGCAGCTGGTCGATGTCTCTCTCTCATTGATGTTTCTAGCTCTCTATCACTCTCCTCTCCCTTCCTCTCTGTAAAAAATCAATAAAATATATTTTTAAAAAAATAAAAACGCTCCGGCAAACATTTAAACCCAACCGCATGGCAGAGCGTGGCCGGGCTGCGGTTGTGCCTCGAGGACAGCTCGTGATGGTGCCCAGGCCCAGGTTGGGAACCCCAGCTGCCACCCAGGCCAGTGGCCCTCCTGGGAGCAGCTCAACCCCACATGGTCTCCAGCCGGTACCTGCATCCTCGGAGAAGGTATCCGAGGACAGCGGCTCCTCCAGGGAGGCCTGGTCTGCCCCAGTGGCTGAGGGGGCTCCTGGCTGGGCCTCTTCGGGGAACTGCTGCTTGGGAGTGGACGGCTCACTCTGTGTGGCTCGGCTGCCCACTCTGCTTTCAGCGTCTGCAAGGAAACACAGTTGTCAGCCTGCCTGTCCTCCCTCCCTACATGCGCTGTGTGTTTTGGTTAATCCTCACCTCACCTGAGGTTGTTGTTGTGTTTTTTTTCTCTTCCATTGCTTTTTTTCAGAGAGTAGAAGGGAGGGAAGGAGGGAGAAACATTGATGTGAGAGAGACACACAAGAAGACACACATTCCTGCACATGCCAGGAAGGGGGGCAGGGAGGAAACCCATTACTGAGGTACATACCCTTGACCAGGAATCGAACCTGCGACCATTTGGTGTTGATGTACTAACCACTTAGAAACTCTGGCCAGAGCTCTGCAGCTTCCATGCCAAAGCCTTGAAGGGCATATGCCTGCCCGGGCCCCAGAGTCCCTGTGCACACCCTATCTTCCTAAGGCAGCACCGAGCATTGCGACACCCCAGTCTCTGCACACCTGCCTGTGCCCTCTCACTCCAACCTGTGCAGACTGGACAGTGACCCTACCCACATCTGCAGCTTTGGGTGCCTCCCCCTAACTCTGGGCTCTGCCTTGGGGCTTACTTTGGTCAGTGGGACATCAGCAGGTTTGACGCAACAGCAGCTTCAAAAGCGATGCTCACTCCTGCTTGCTGCTCCTGGTACTGGGCCCCGCCTGGAGGACGCACCTGGCTAGCGCGGGGTGTGAGGTGGGGTGGGGAGGGGAGACGGACAGGAGGCTGGGGGCAGGGCTGAGCTGCCTTCATCCTGCCAGCCAAGGCCAACCCTGACAGGTGACGACAAATGCCCCCGGTGCTGGGTTGTTTGTTAGGTGACATTATGGCTACAGGAACACATTCACCTCTGACTCCTTCCGCATGGGTCTGCCACACACATGTTTCTCAATGCCCACTGTGTGTCTGGCCCCAGGCGGCCCCAGGAAGGCAGAGAGCAGTAAGCTGTGACCCTTTCCCTTTATCTCACACTCTGGGGCTCATGAGCTCAGAAATGGGGCGGGGGGGGGGGGCTTTCGAGAACCATGGGCATCAGAGAGCAGGTATCCCAGAAGGATGACACCAGGCACCTAGCAGGGAGGAGAGGAGGATCTGGGTTCCCCTTGTTTGGGGCTCAGCTGTGGAGCCTTTGAGGGTTTGACCCCTGATCCTTCAGGGTCACATCTTGCTGATGAGGGGTCCGGCGCTCAGGACCATAGCAACTGGTCCTGGTCCCACAGCCACAAGGTTGGGAGATTCCAGGCTGGGAGACCCAGCAGCTGAAAACGTGCCCCTTCTGAGACCCACACCACAGTCCCTATAGGACCCTCTTGCCCCCATAGCCGTGTCATCGGGCCATCACAGTGCAGAGCGGTGGCGTGACCTGTGCAGGTTCACGCAGCCCGCCCGGAGGCAGCAGGGTGAGGGCAAGGACCTGGACTTGACCTTGCTCCGGGTGGCCTCCCTCACAGCGTGGGAGGTGGGGTAAATGGATTGTGGAGTCAGGGGCCCCCTTTGCCTGCTGTCCGTGTATCCACCAACAGTGTGCGCTTTCACCCCCAGAGCGCCACAGCCAGATAAACCGTGCGGTCACTCTACCCGCACACCCCCAACCCTCATGGCAGACTGTCTGTGCCCACAGCGTGCCTGGCCTCGGGCTCCTCGCCATAAAATGAGGGGAGTCTGACCACCTGCTCTACGGCAAAGGTGTGAGAATTAAGTGAGTTAATACTTGCAACGTGCCTGGAACAAACACCCAACGTGCTAGCAATCGCCATTATTGCTATTGATGAGGGTTTGTGTGTTTTTTTAATTCTCATTTGAGGATATGTTTTTGTTAATTTTAGAGAGTGAGGGGGCGGGGGAGAGAAATAATGATGTGAGAGAGACACATCAATCGGTTGCCTCCCGTACACGTCCCGACTGGGGATCAAACCCGAAACCTGGGTTTGTCCGTGGTGGGGAATGGAACCCACAATCTCTTGTTGCACAGGATGATCCTCCAAACGAGCCACACGGCAGGCCACTGAGGGGAGTTTTGATGGGGAGGAGGTGGCGACTGTCTGGCCACCAGGCCTAAGCCCACGAGCCCAGGTGATAACAACAGGCTCTCTTACAGCGCCCGCCCCGCGCCCAGGGCGCCGGCCAGTGCCATGGTGCAGCACACGAGGGATCTGAGCTGGACACGGCTCATCACATCCCCTCTGCAGCACACCTGTCTCCTGGAGGGGAGGGGGGAGTCTGCAGATTTGGACTAGAAAGCTCACTTTGCACAGCCATGTTGCCTGACGGGGGTCCAGGCCAGGGGCCAGCCAGCTTTCCCCAGAAAGGGACAGATGGCCCATCATTTAGACTGTGGGCCATATGCCATATGGTCCATGCTGCGTTTTCTTCCTTGATTTTTACAAAAATCCTTTAAGTGTAAAAATCATTCTCCACTCAAGGCCTTATAAAAAAACAGGCCATGGTTTGGGACCACAAGGAGAGTCTGCCAACCGACCTCTGACTTAGGGAGAGACTCAGAAAAGCACCAGCAGGTCCCTGGCCTAGTGGACAAAATTTGCTATCACTGGCTCAAACTCGTTTCTCGGCCCCTCTCAGGACAGGCCTTGTCGTGCTTGACACACGGTCTGACCACTTCTGCCCCAGCTCGGTCGGGCCTTGTAAGGAAGAGAATGATAGCAGAACCCGGGCCTTCCTGTGAGGCTGCCACCACCGCTTCCAGACATGGACACGAGGTTTAGAAGGCACGGCCATTTGCTGCCTCAACTATCGTGCTGTTGTCACAATGACCCGTCTCACTCCTCATCAACATCAGTGACAAGCCAGTCAGAACACTGGTCGGAGTTCCCCCGGTCTCAGCCTCCTAGGACTCAGCAGGCCCGGCTGCCCCTCTTCCAGCAGGCTCTGAGCTGCAGCTCGGAATCTTGTTCCATGAAAACTTCCAGTTCCCAAAATAGCCCTGGTGGCAGGGCGGTTGCTAGGAAACACTGGCTGGGGTAGGGGAGCCGTGGGCGGCCCTCTCCGGCCGGGTTTCCACTGCTGCCCTTTCCCTTCTGAGGCCACAGAGGGGAGCACGAGGCCAAGCCTGTGTCATCTAGAGTAGCCAGAGGGAACATGCCATGAACACATCTGCACACACATGCACATAACCACACATGTGTGCACATGTGTACACATGTGTGTGGGCAAGCACCCACACTAAGGGCACACACATGCATACACTGGCCCTGGCATTCCAGACAGACCGGCTGTCCCTGCCCATGTCCCCGAGGAAAGAGCCACTGAGCACAGCGGGAGTGGCAGCTCGCTCTCACAGCCCATGATGGAGTATGAAGCTCCCTGTTATTTAAGAAAATGCCACGTGGACATGAGCAGGAAGATGGAGGGCAGTTACCCGGAACACGCAGTGTCTGGCGTGGGCCCCTGCCCTCACTCCCAGCATTTGGGTGGGGCCCAGGGAGGTGCTGGAAGGCTGGCCAGCCCTCATAACATGTGTTAGAGAAGAACAGCCACAGCAGTGAAGACAGAAAAAGGGTTACCTCCTCCCCCCCACACAGACTGAGTCCCATCTCATCTGTTGCACAACCGCACAAGTGTCCTGCCTGGGTTCGGAAGGCCACCTGCCACCCAGGAGCCAGAGCAGAGGGACCAGAGGGGTCACACACACAGGGCGAACAATATCACTAAACCCACCCCAACCCCGTGAGTGGGGAAGGCAAACCAGGTCTGGACAAGGCTCCAGGGTCAGCTTCCACTGTTGCGCTGGTGACTTCGGTGTGGGCAAACTCCAGGTTGACTTACACCTATGTGTGTGGGCAGGTGTGCATTGGGGCATATGTGTTGGATACATGGATGGTAGCATGTGCATGTGGGGGGCATGTGTGTCTCCGTGAGTGTACCCCATGTACGTGCCACACGTGTGCACCTTATGTGTGTGTCATGTGTCCACATGCACAGGTGTGCACCGTGTATGTACCATATATATGCACAGTGTATGCAGTGCACTGTTTGTATGTGTGTACCATGTGTACACATGTATACCATATATGTGCATGCACCATGTGTCCATATTCAGTGTGTATGACCACACACTGTGTGTACGTGTGCACACCCACCATATATGTACATGTATGAGTGCACACATGCAGTGTGTATGCATGTGTGCATGTGCAGGGGAGAGGGTCCTCCCTCTCAGGCTTTGCCCTGGCTTTCGAAGCTCAAGTATGAGGTCTCGGGCTGCTAAGGGCCCCAGGCAGCTGTGGGAGGGTCTGTGGCCTGAGCCTGTGGGGACTTCTCTGGGCCCCTCCATCACTGTCACCTGCTCAGCCACTCAGGCACCAGTCCTGTGTGGAGTCCCGGCGACAGCGACGGGGTGGGCCCCGCCCCGCCCGTACCCCGGCAGCGGGCACATAGCAGGCACCCTCTCTGAGATGCTGTAAAAATGCAGTTTCATCGCCCAAGGTGAGAGGTGGTGTCACAGGCCCTCTAGGTCCTGCTCCATAATCACTCCTGAGCAGAAGAGTGGCCTGCTTGCCGGCACCTGGGCCGAGCCCAGCCCACACCTGCTCCATGCCCATGCAGAGGGGACTCCCTGCCTTCGTGTGGCTGAAAAAGTAACAAGAAACATAGCAGCCCTGGCTGCTTTCTTCAGTGGTTACAGCATCGGCCCATGAACCAAAGAGTCATGGGTTCAATTCCCAGTCAAGGGCACGGACTTGGGCTGCAGGTTGGATCCCTGACCCTGGTCCGGGGCAGGGGGCATGTGTGGGAGGCAACCAATCGATGTGGCTCTCTCACACCAATGCTTCTCACTCGGGTGAGGATGAAAAACAAACAAAAAGAAAGAGAGTAGTTCATGAGTTACACAAAACTCAAATTTCCAAGTCCACAAACAAGGGTGTCCTGGCAGCTATGCCCTGAGACAGATCACTGGCTTTTGCCTTTCCATGCCATCAGTAGTTGACCTCGGGCCCATGGCCCCAGAGCCTAAACTCTGCTATGGGATCCTCTGTGGGAAAGGTCTGCTGGCCGATGGAGCTGGGGTGGAGGGGACAGACACATCCACGAGGCCAGGAGCGCCTCCTCCAAGGCAGCACTGCCTGGTGGTCACCCCAGCACTTTGGCTGCCACAACAGTCCACCCCGCCGGGTCTCTGTTTTCAGCCGTCAAACAAAACGGTCACCGGATTCAGTGCTTAGGAGCAGCAAGCTGCCCTCTAGATATTCTTCCTTCCTCATCCCCTCCCTCTGTCCTTCCAGGAGTCAATCCACATGAGTCTTTATTCGCAGTGATCATATCTTATAACTGATAAATAGGCCATAACTCTGTTTTTACTTTCACTTCTCCAAGATCCAAAGGAAGGTTTGTTGGCAACACGTTCAAATGGCTTCACCATGTCCCATCCAGACGAAAACAGTCCCGAGTCCTCGTTCACAGTGCCTGGCCTGCAGGCCTAAGTCAACACAGTTTTCCTTCACGTGCAAAGTCTGAATACTGGCACCACATACGTGCCCACGTGGGTTTGCCCTACACACATCATCAGAACACTTACCTGTTTGAATCTAAAGAAATGATGACGAGAGGGGAGAGAGTTTTGAAAGGAAACCCCCACTGAGGCCAGGCTCCTTCAGTCAGGACAGAGCCCATCCAGCTCCCGAGAACGAGTTTGGTGAACCCCTTCACTGAGCCCGGGGTGTCAGAGGACCAGAGACCAGGGACCCCTGACCGGTACCTTTTGGTACCACAGAGAGAGGAAGACTAGGAACTCGGGAATTTCATGAATGAACGGTGCTATCCATAGTGACAGATGTTTCTCAAAGATGCAGGCACAGGTGGCCACACAGACTCTACCACGATGAAGAGCTCCAGACCCAGACTGATGGCGTCGGGGCCCAGAGGTGGGTGACCCTGGTGGCCGCCTCGGACACCTCATTGCTTACCTGCACGCCGGGGGAGGACGCACCGGCCAGGATGCCGTGAGGACCAAAGGGATAGGGACCGCCGCCCAGCACAGCAAGGAGCCGTCAGGGTGGCTCATAGATGCCAGCGGCAGGTAAGGTGGCAGTAAAAATAACTCGCCTGAGTCAAGGATTCAATGTGAATGCGAAGTAACAAAGCCACTGCTGCCACTTCAGGGAGGAGCCACAGCTAAACCCCACGCACTGCTGGGCGGGAAGCCTCAGGCTCCTGGGGAAGGAGACTGCTCTTAGCTGTGCCCGGGGAGGGGCCTCCAACTCCCACAGCTCTCAGAGGCCTGGGGGCTGAGCCTGGTGGGACTCCGGCACTTCCTGCAGCCACGCAGCCCATTGGGTCCACAGGAGGACGCCAGACTTCTCCAATTTCCACTCTACCTGAGGGGCCTCCTGGGCCCAGGAGAGATGCCTTCTCTCTTCCTGGGCTCAGCGCTGCCCACTTACCCTGACCCACTTACCCTGCCTCACTTACCCTGCCCCCCACCTGTCCTATCCCCCACCCACCCTTGCCCCCCACTTACCCTCTTCCTACCACCCTGCTCCCCACTTAGCCTCCCTTCACTTACCCTGCCCCCCACCACCCTGCTCCTCATTTACCCTCCCCCCATTTACCCTCTCCCCACCCACCATGCTCCCCACTTACCCTGCTCCACCATCTCGAGCAGTCCCTTCTTGATGAGTTCCTCCCGACCCTGCCGGCCGGCCTTCTTCTCGAGCGCTGCACACACACAAACAGCCAGGTGAGTCAGGGCAGGGCTCCGGAAGACACGAGAGACCCAGGAGGTGGGGTAAGAGGGCCTGGTCCCCGGGACCCCAGTTTGGGAACCCCAAGCTTTCTCATTGACCAAGCTGCCAAGTGCAGCACCTGAGCAGCAAGCCTGGATGACACCCTTCTCTCGGCTGGCCCCCACTTCCCACCCTGCCCTCCACCAAATGCTCCTTAATTAACTGGCTAGAACCGCTTCTCTCTGCCCAATGCCCTGGGGTACTTTCCTGTTATCCATTAAACACTCCTCGGCCTCTCTGCTCACAGTCCACCTCTGCTGCCCAGAGCTTCTCTGTACTCCCCAGCTTATGCTCCCGAAGAGTCCAGCAGGTGACCAGGGAGGAGGAGGACCTGGCCCCTCCGCAGACCTCTCAGTCCCTCCTTGGGAGAGCCCTTCCCACCGCCAGCCCAAGCACAGCACTCAGCAACTCGCCACGTCCTCCCTTCTTTCCTCTAAGTGCCCAGAAAACTATCGCCTACAGTGGAGCCCAGTTTCCAAGCACAAACCTATGGAATTCTCGGACTCTCTTTAGAAGACGCAGACAGGGCGGCTATGAAGCCTGGGCCACAGAGGGCCTGCATGTCACCCGTGGGTGCAAGCACTGCCCACGCCAGCTGCAGGGGACTGGAGCCGCCCACCTGTCGGAGCTTGAAGTCCAGCAGCGGTGGACAAACAGGTAAAGACAACAGAGCTATTTAATTTGTTCACAGTTACCGACTGAGCACCTGCTGCGTGTCAGGTGCTAAGCAAGTGTGTGGGGGTCACTGGAGAGCAGAAGCCATCAGCCCCCTTCAGGGAGCAGGAGTGAAAGCGGTGTTCCTCAGTGGATTCACACCTACAGAGCCTTTCTCAGCATCTGCTGTGCTCCAGGCACAGAGGGGCACACGGCCCGGCCTCTGCCTGAGGCCAGCGGCGGGGAGGACAGGTGACCAACTCCCACCAGAACCAGAAGGCCGGGGTGGCGCTGCGGCTCCAGGGGCGGGGGGAGCCTTGCTGGCTGAAGGATGAATCACAGACCCAGGGACTTCGGGGAGAAGATGGGGTTGGGCAAGAGGAACATCATTTCTTTCCTTTAGTCCCAGGTCCCATCCCGTTCCCTGGGGCCTGCAGTGTGGACAAAAATGAAATCTGAACTCAGACTTGGGGAAGTGCCATCCACCAAGAAAAGGGGAGAGCAGCCTGAGGGTGAGGTCTGGGGGCCGGGACTCATCACCCCGCCCACTGGGTGGCTTGGGGCCAGCTCCGATGCAGGAGTCACCCGCCCTGACTCTCAGTCTTCCCAATGACCCGAAGGTGCAGCTGTGTCTGCTGTCCCCATCTCAGGAGACGGGGTGCCCACTGCCCGAGCCCCCCATAGCACCGAGTGGCTCAGACTCTGCTTCCCGAAACTCTGAGAGCCATCTTCTGGGTGCAGTCCAGTCCTCACTCCACCCCACCCCAACCACTATTTCATTTTTTTCTTTAAATCACCTTTGTTTTGACTTCATCTCATATTACCCAAGGATGCCTGTGAAACCAGGGATTGATATGCTGAAGTGAATACATCCCTCGCTGAGGGGGGAAGGCTGGCTTAGAAGTAAATGAATGCATCCTGTTCCTGGGATTCCCAAATGCTTGGACAATGGCCTGGAGGTGGGGAACTCCTGCTCTCAGGTGGATCCTGCAGGGTTCAGCTGGAGCCCCTCTATGCCCTTGCAGGGACAGAGCGTCCTGCTGGCTGAGGGCCATGGCATCCAGTCCTTAGAGCGCAGAGCTCACCTCTCCAATTCCAAGGCTGTGGCCATCAAACCCAGAGAGTTTCTGCCAGGGGCTCCCCTGAGGTCACAGAGGTCACCTTGCTGTGGCTCCCTAGGCCTTCTGCTGATGCAAGGACGTCTTTCCCAACTCAGTGCCTTTGCATGGGCTGTTCCCACCGCTACAATGCTTTTCCCGCCTTCCTCAAGGGGACCAATTACGTCTCAGCTCAATGTCACCTCCTCACCAGCGTCTTCTCAGGCCATCCACCCCCAGCCACGCCCACCCTGCCCGCTTCCGCCCCAGCAGCTGCGCAGCTCCTGTAAGGCCCCACAGGTTGGGATGGCTCCCGGGCTGTGCCGGACATCAGGGGAAGCTCTAAGTGGGCAGGGCCCGGCTGACCAGTTGCTGTGTACCTGCACTCAGGCTGGCTGAATAACGGTGTCTGTAGCTCTGATTCTGGTCAATCAACTTCGTGGGTGGTTAAAAAAAAATTATCATGTAGGGGGGACAGTAGAGGGATAAGGATGCATATGTCATACCTTAATCAATAAAGAAAATAAATAAATAAACATTATTATGTAGCCCTGGCCAGTTGCTCAGTGGTTAGAGCCTCACCCCCAAACACTAAAGGGTCTAGGTTCGACTTCTGATCAAGGGCACATACTGAGGCTTGCAGGTTCAATCCCAGGTCCTGGTTGGGGGACATATGGGAGGCAGCCAATTGATATGTCTCTCTCACATCAATGGTTCTCTTTCTGCCTCTGTCTCTCCCTTTCTCCCTCCCTCTCTCCCTTCCAGTCTCTCTAAAAATCAATGGGAAAAATATGCTTGGGTGAGGAATAACAAAACTAATAATAATAATTACATAAAAAGTGTAAAAAGGTGAGAGGAGGACCAACTGCTACTATGAGTGGTCCCCCACGGGCTTTGTCTCCGGCAGCCTCTGAGCCCTGGGGAGGAAATGGGGACCCCGAAACCGCAGTGGCCACGGCCTGAGCCAAGCACTCGCCAGGAAAGTCCCCACGGCCAGAGCCGATGGCACATGAGCAGCTGCTCACGAATGGCTCCCAGCAGAGCTGAGAGGCGCCAGCGAGGGCCTGTGGGTGAGATGCTGACTCCCCTGGGTTTGCTTCTCAAGGCCGATCTTCCCTTCACCCCGATACGCTGAGGTCCAGGGGCCGGACTGAGCAGGGCCTCCAGGCTACTCCCAGCTCTGGGCTCCTGGCCCTGTGAGTGCGTCCTCCCTCTGAGCCTGGCCTTCCTTAACAGGGCGGTCCCAGCAACAGCACTGGCCACATTGCTGTGGAGTGTGTGCGTTGGGAACGCGGAGTGTGTGTGCATTGGGAACACGCAGCTGCTGTGTGCTGTATGGCCCGTTCAGTTCACTGCGGCCACACGCGCCCCCTATTGGTTGTCTAATGGTCACAGTTCCTAGGGTGCCTGCTGGGGCAGTGGCACAACTCCCGGAGGTGAGCGGAGCAGCCGGAGGTGGGTGGGGGACCTGCGAGTCCTCTAAGGGGAGGGCATGGGGATGCAGTACCCCTCCCACCCCACCCCCCGCCAGCCTCTTCAGGAAGAGCGCAGAGCCTAGGGCCACCCTCCAAATCTCCAGGGGCCTCTTGGGGACCCCGGGCCCAGCGTTGTCAATTGGGTTCCTGTGCAGGAAGGTGGGTGCTTGATCCTCGGGGGAGGGGGCAGCCAGGAGAGCTTGACAAGCCAGGGTCTCAGTATAGCCTGGCTCTGGCTTTTTCACGAGGTCCCCGGTGACGTGTGTGCCCCCAGGGTCTGGGTTGGAAGTGGGTCACAGTGCTGACCTGTGCCAGCAGGTGGATGGGCCTGGAGGGGGGGCCGAGGAGGTTGGGCAGCTCCTGGCTATCAGAGGCCACGGCAGCCGCCTCGTGGGGCTGGGGAGATGCCGGCCACAAAAGCACAGCAACAATGACACCCGCCACGTTCCCCGGCTCACCCGATGTCGTCTGCTTCAGTTTTTCATTTTTCTTTTTCCTCCATTTCCAGGGTTTGAAGATCCTGCCCAGGGTGGCCAGCCTGCTGTTCCTCCGGGCAGGGGGCGTGCGAGTCCCTGAGACCAGATATTCTGAGCGCACGGGGGGCGTGGGGTCCATCTCACCTGCAAGACAACACGGAGGGGCTCAGGGCCACCCATCCCCATGACTCCGAGGAGCCACTGCGATTCCGCAGAGCCGGGCGTATCCCGGGTGGCCCGTGCCGGCCCTAGAATGCATGTTTCATTTTCCTTCTGTGAGCCCCTCCACTGCAGCCTCTCACAGCCCCCCGGAGCCCTAACCGGACTCGCCTGCAGCACCGCGGTCTGAACTCTCCACCCAGGACCTTTGCTTGCACTGCGCCTTCCACCTGTGCTGCTCGCCCTGCTGCCGGCCGCTTCGGTGCTCTGTGCCCTTCAGCTGCTCAGCTGGGCCCGGCCTCCTCAGGAAGTCCGTCTTCCCTCGTCCCAGGCGAGGTCCGGGCCTGGCCCCTGCTCCAAAGTGACCCGTGAGGCCACCAAGGAGCTGCTACGAGCTGGCGCCCACCCTGCCCACTCAGCTGCCAGCTCTGCTGCGGCCCCGGGCAGGCCTGGCCATGCTCCTCGTGGAGAGCGGAGAATGACTAAGCCCGGGAGTGGACTGAGCAAAGTGATCGGATCCCTTCCTCACTCAGAAAGCGAGGCCATTGGCAGGCTCAGCAGGATGCAGAGACGGGGCCGAGGAAGCGCACGACGTTGCTGCCACACAGGAGACTGGTGGCAACCACAAGCCTGTGGACAGGGTGTGGCTGGATCATCGTCCCTCTGAGAACCATGCACACACGGGAAGATAAAGCGGACGGTGTGAGCAGACACCTGCTCTGTCTCAGGGACAGTCTGTGGGGTTGGGGGGGTGGGACTGGGAGAGAGGATGGCGTGGGCTCCCCACAGGCCGTATGAGAGGTGTATTTTTTTAAAAAATAGAATGAAAAACAAAACATGACTAAGGCAATATATCACCCAGGGTGGGAATCGACAATGGGATGGGCCAGGCCAACGGGTGTGTGTGTCCTCTCTCTCTCTCTCTCTCTCTCTCTCTCTCAACTGAGCATAAGTCATGTGTGATGTGTGCAGGGGCTGCAGCCACAGCTGGTCCATATACCAGCCCTGGCCGGGTGGAAGGTATTTTATTCAGGACAAACTTGGGCGTCTTATTTCAGAACCTCTCCCTCCAGGCTCAGCAACCAGTAAGGCACCAAAGCAATGACATTCTCCACTGGTTTTCCTCTGCACCCATGAGGAGCCTGGGACATGCAGGTGAGGGATGATCGAGCCAGGGAGACCCAAGGATGCCAGGTAGGACCCTCCTCCATCCTTGTCCCAGCTCCTCGCCAGGTGTGTAGGATGCAGCCAGTCCTCCTTTCCTGGAGACAGTTTATTCCCTGATATTCCTTCCTGCGCCCACAGGCGCCAGATGGAGCAGAACGGCCAGTGCCACCTGTTCTGGAGCGCCGGCTGTCTGGAGGCAGACACTATGGGCATAATCTGCAAAGGCCTGGCCAGGTCTCCCCAAGTTGGGGGCTCATTTGAAGACAAGGACAAGACCCCAGAGGTGAGCTGGGAATGATGGAGCATTATCACCCCTTTCTTTATACCTACTCACATGGCCCACCAAGGAAGGGTGGCAGGTACGAGAAACACACGCCTAACAAGTTAAAATGAACATGGAGGAAAACCAGAGAAAGGGGATTTGAACAGGGCCGCACCAGCCCCTCACACGGGCACCAGAGGAGGGCACACATGCAGCTCTGAGCTTCCTGGTGTGCAAAGCAGAAAGGAGCAGCATGAAGGCTAGACCACAGATTGGACCACAAATCCCACCCCGCTTGCTACCTGCATTGCCGAGACCCTGGGCCACGTCACCAGGTGCAGGAAGGGTGAGGTCAAATGCTTGGAGGAAGAATGCAGCCTTGAGGGCCCTGGGGACCTTCTGCTCCAATGGCCTGATTCGTTCGTGTGCTGGGCGTGCAGCATGCTTAGTCTGGGGGACCCCTCGGGGCCTGCTCTCATCAGAGAGCACAGACCCCCAAGCCCAGGGGCCTGCTCCCCACCCTACCAGGTGGCAAAGGCCAGGGCCAGGCGGGTGAGGGCTCCTGATCACTGGGACTAGGAAACCAAGAATAGGAGGCTCAGTAGTCACTCAGTGCAGGAGTTCTGTATAAACACCTGAGAGCAGGAGGGCACAAGTGTGTCAACAGCTGTGGGCTTGGGGGTCCCAGTGAGCGGAGGTGGGCCTGGGTCCTTCTGGGCTCTGCACACGTGAGGGTGGGTGTGAATGTGGGTGGGTATGTAGGAGATGAGTGTGTGGGAATGTGTGCACCTGCAGGCGGGCATTTATGTATGTGGGTGAGCATGTCCACACCTGGGTGGGTGTGCATGCACCCCTACATATGTGCCCCCAGAGAAGGGCGGGCT
Source organism: Vespertilio murinus (assembly GCA_963924515.1). Lineage (NCBI taxonomy): Eukaryota > Metazoa > Chordata > Mammalia > Chiroptera > Vespertilionidae > Vespertilio > Vespertilio murinus. The sequence goes on along the minus strand of OZ004709.1, from coordinate 87,083,584 downwards.
GGGCATGCAGCCATTTCCCTCCGCCGCAGCCTCTGAATCTCTGAGCATCTCCGGAGTTGCTAGGGAACGCCCTGCCCTTCCCACCCTGGGAGGATCCATGGGGAAGATGCATTAGCAGGCCTCTGCCCTCTAAATAGCTCAGGCGCTAAGTCCTGGCACCTCTGCCACCTGTGAAACATTAGCCGTTAATTAATGAAAGTGTTTCCACAGGGGCGTGAGGAGGTACTGCACACAGCCTCAGGGCAGGCGGGCCCTGGGTGCCCAGGCAAAGGATGGGGCAGCGGCGGGCGCCTGCTGACATTCCCACCAAGCTGAAGGCACAGGCGCTGCTCCCTCCCAGTCCCTTATCAGGCTCAGGGCAGCTGGAGCTCGTCCCCAGTACCCAACCCCCACCCACCTCCTCATCGGTGGATCCCATAAACCTGCACAATAGGCACGTTCTAGAACAGGCAGAAAGGAACACCAATGCCACAGCCTCACTCACTGAACTTATAGCTCATTTTCAAGCCTGGCACAGGGCCAACTCCCTTATTCATAAGATTCTCTTCCATCCCAGCCCTGGCCACTCGACATCATCCCGGGTATAGGGCTTACTGTTATTTTTTCATGAGCACAGGTGCATCACTGTGTCCCTGGCATCTTCACTAATGCCCGGCACCCATGAAGTGCTCCAATAAACACACCTGCTCAGCCTCTGAACCTGGGATGCTAGTGCGGGAGCCAGGGCCTGGCCCTGTCCATCTGAGTCCAAAGTCCACCCCTTAGTCATGCCAGGCATTTCTGCTTTCTTGCCTCCTGACCACTGACCCAACCCTGACACATCCCTGGGACCCCTGGCCTTGAAGCACAGTGGAAGGAGAGAGGTCAGGCACCAATGCCACGTGCTTCATGGCTGGCTTCTCGGGAGACAGGCACCATCTGTATTAGACAATCTCGGAACATGATCTCTGCATGTTTATCTATTCACTCACCAACTCACTCATCAACATCAGCCGAGGCCTGCTGTGTGCCAGGGCTGTGCTGAGTTTGAATCCAGTCCACACGAGGTGCTGTCTCACGCGGCAGGAAGCTCACCTGCTTATCGAGGGAGCAGGAAGACAACGAACAAGGGGACAATGCATGTCAAAACGGACATGCACTACGGAAGCTGTAAATGAGAAGCGGGGCTAAGGAACAAAACCGTGTGGCCTCGGTGTCTTTCTCGAGTCCGTCTCCACCCAGAAGCAGAGGGCAGTGGGGCTGGACTCCCTGCTCTGGTGGCTCCCTGACCACAGGAGAACCTGTGTCCAGAACCAGCAGGAAGAACAGGCGAGGATTGCAACTGCGGAGCAAACACTTCTGAGAAGCAGTTCTGAAAACTGAGAAGGGGGCATTTGACTTGGGCCTCACAGCTTGAGTAGGTGTTGAATAAAAGGTGCGGATCCATCAAAGCTGACAGGACATTGGGACTGGAGAACGGGGAGTGACGCAGGGAAGTGAGAGCTAATGTTCCTACCCTGAGGTTAGTAACATTTCCATGCACAAAAGTGAGAGGCCAACTATGGTGTTGACTAATGACCAACACACACACATAAATAAACATACACAAAACTAGCATCCATAATTAATAGGAAGGATATAATCTCAAAGAAGGAAAGGCATCTTTTAATTAAACACATCAATACATGAGAAAAATAAAGAGGCCATGTTGTCCTTCATGTACTAATTTGCTGGCAGGGTCTGTGCACTTGAATCTGAGAACTCTTAGGCCAGAGCTCCTGGCTGCGGGACTGGAGGGGATAGAGCGATGCTGCGGCCTGGCCATGAGGAGCAGTGTGGCTGTGACAGAAGCCCTGAGGGTACAGGAATCACTGGGGAACTTGCTGTGAGATCAGCATTGCGAGAAGGCCTCACAGAATGTTGGGGCGATGGGCAGATTGCAGGGGAACAAGACGGAAGGCAGGGAGGCTGGTTGAGAGGGAATAGGCAGGTGAGGGCAGGGGGCCAGTGGAGAAAGGAGGGAGGGAACCAGAGATGTCACCAAAGCTGGGTCCTCCTCAGAATAGGGAGAGGGATCAATGGGAGAGATGGACGCCCATGGAAGACCGGGAAGACCAAGCTTTGTTTTGCTGCCACCATCATGGCCCATGCGTGTGACCAGCTGTGCCCTGAGCCCCTAGCATGGATGAGCTTGTCCCGTTCCCACCCAGACCCTAGAGGACAGGTGACTGTTTTCATTGCCCACAGTGCAAAGGCAAAAATGGAGGCAAAGAGAAGTGAAATCATTTTCCAAGGTCACACGGTCAGAGCCCTAATCCTGAGCCCTGGTTAGAACACAGGGAACAGATACTGTCATCAGGGACACAGAATGAGGGAGGAGAAGCAGGGAGGGCAGAGGTCATTTTAGTTGCAACTATGGTAAAGTCAGGGCATTTAGGGTCCAAAAGACCAGTGGCACGTGTCCCAGCTGCAAGACACAGCTCGATGGCATCTACAAAGCAAGTGCTGGGCGTTCTAACTGCTCTGCCGCCAGGACGGGTCTGTATGGACCTCCCAAGCCACATCTTCAAACAGATCTGAAGTCTCCCAGATGCATAAGCATCCCTGCCTGGCCTGATCCACTCCTCCTGGAAGATTCTTGCGTAACAACGGGAGAGGGGATCCTTTTAGGAGCACTGGTCAATATGAACAGAACTAGGGTTCTACGTGAGCACGTCCAGGAAGGAGCACTGGCAGAACTGAACTGGGCGGGAGGGGCAGGCAGGGCAGGCAGAGGCAGAGGCAGAGGCAGCAACAAGGGCTAATTCATTCAAAGGGGACAACTCCTGGGAGAGGGGGGCTGCATTGCCAGGGCCTCTGAAACTGTCCTGGGCTGAGAGCACACCTATCAGAACCCGAGGTCAATGATGGCCCATGTCAGAAGCACGGCTACCGTCCCGGTGCCGAGGACCAGGACCCAGACAGCACCTCTCCCTCCTTCTCTGGCACTCAGCACAGTGCCTGGCACATGGAGTGGAGGGATGAAGGAGTGAGTGAGTGGATGAAGGAGTGAGTGAATGAGAGAGACTCATCCTGAAATATGAAAACTGAAACAAAATCGAAACGCAGGTCCGTGGTTATCAACAACCACCTGGGCTCACCTCTGTGCCCCTCAATGAGGAATAATTGCCATTCCTAAGCAGCCACTGGCCTCCAGCTGGCCGTCACCTCTCCCGGCAGCCCTCTAAGCAGTCCTTAACACAGATGGCATCCCTCTCCCTTGCTCATCAGTGGAGGTGCTAAGAAACAAAGGAGGAAGCAAGGCCCTGGAGTATGGTGAGTCGGATCCTGCCTGACGTAGGAGATGAGATTTTTAAATTTCTGAGGGGTGGCTGAGGAATTCTTCTGTGAGTTCAAGCAGACAACCCAGGGGGCGGGGATGACCTTTACAGCTCCATGTCACAGTCAGGAAGTCAGAGCCCTAATCCTGAGCCCTGGATTCACAGCCACACAGCTCTTAAATGCTGGGTCTGGGACTGGCATCCAAACTCACTGATCTAATGTCCACCATCTGGGCATGGCACCGGCGTTTCCCAAAGTGTGTTCCATGGAACCCTAGCATGGGAGATGGTTTGTGGGTGGAAAATACTGTCTGCACTCAAAGCCTTCCCTGAAGAGTCCCACCACATAGTATCAGAGGAAAGGCTCTGGGAAGTCCTGCAGTAAGCACTCCTATTCATCTGTAGAGCCAGCTTTTCCTAAACAGATGGGCCAGGCAACCCTATTCACACCTTGATGCCCAGATAGCAATAACCACAGGAATGCTGTCAGACGGAGCTGGTGCAATAGACCTGAGGAATGCACTCCTGCTGAGTAGTGTTAATGACAAGTAGTTTGGGAATATGCAAGATCCTCCCCGATTTCTCTGTTCCAAAGATAGCAGGATTCTCTAAGATCTTAGCAGAGGTTGGGCCTCAAATTTTCCCAAGTCTCTAAGCTTCTTCCAGCTCTCTGAACACGACCCCTTCCCAACCTCCTCCTCTCCCCAGCAAGGATGCTGAAATTGGGACCAGATAACTGGGCACCCTTTGTGCCTGGTACACCAGTGGAAAAATCAAGGCGTGATTAAAGTGATTAACATGCCTTCTTTTCCCTCACATGTCTGGTGGAAAAAACAGCGCATCTCACTAAAGGCCCATCTGCTTATTATCAAACCCGTGATTCTGCCAACGGGCCTGGGCCTGCCAGACATATGGCCAGTTCTCCAAGTGAAAACCAGCTTAGCTCCATAAATAAGGCGGTTCTGAGACATAGAACTTCGAACCAGGAGTTACACATGAAGAGGTCGGGTCTGGGAAGTGCGGCACACCTGGGAAAGCTGCCTTGTCATTGCATCATCCCAGCCCTCCGTTGCTATGGGGTCTAGTAGGATACCAGGTATTTGCACGCACACAAATTCTTATACAAATGCTTTTGGGCCCTAGCTGATTTGGCTCAGTGGATAGAGTGTCGGCCTGAGGACCAAAGGGTCCCGGGTCTAATTCCAGTCAAGGGCATGTACCTTGGTTGCAGGCTCCTTACTGGCCCGGACACTGGTTGGCCCATGCAGGAGGCAACTAATTGATGTGTTTCTCTCACATTGATGCTTCTTTCTGTCTTTCCCTCTCTCTTTCACTCTCCCTAAAAATCAAGGGAAAAATATCCTTGGGTGAGGATTAACACACACACACACACACACACACACACACACACATACACACACACATATAAATGTTTTTGGGAGATGCCCAAGACTTTGCAAAGACTTAAAAACTGATTTGACAGACATCCTCCTAAAGACTGCATTTGTCAGAAGAGAAAAATGAGTGTTTCGGGGAGCAGATTAGCAGAGCAGTGTCAGTTTAGACAAATAATATTGCCTGACTTCTTCAACACCCGAGTCCCAACCCTCACTTTTTAAAAAAAATATATATTTTATTGATATTTTACAGAGAGGAAGGGAGAGAGATAGAGAGCTAGAAACATCGATGAGAGAGAAACATCGATGAGAGAGAAACATCGACCAGCTGCCTCTTGCACACCCCCCACTGGGGATATGCCCACAACCAATGTACATGCCCTTGACCGGAATCGAACCCGGGACCTTTTAGTCCGCAGGCCGACACTCTACCACTGAGCCAAACCGGTTTCGGCCCAACCCTCACTTTCTAAAGCTCAGGTGTGAGATGAGGTTCTTCTAGCACCATGGTTGGCAAACTGCGGCTCTTGAGTCACATGTGGCTCTTTGGCCCATGGAATATGGCTCTTCCACAAAACACCACAGCCTGGCAAGTCTATTTTGAATCAGTTTAAGTTTAAAAAATTTGGGTCTCAAAAGAAATTTCAATTGTTGTACTGTTGATATTTGGCTCTGCTGACTAATGAGTTTGCCGACCACTGTTCTAGCACATCAGTCAAACCTTAAGGACAGACAAGTGTTTTTAGAAATATGCACACTTTAGCATTTTTTTTTTAGAGGAATCAAATACATTTTAAGTGCTGGGAAGAGTCTGTGCCAAACGATTTGTGTTTTGAGATATGTTCTAAACTTGGTTAGCTGAGGTCAGAAACAGGCATGTGCTTTCTGGGAAGGGCCAGAGTAAATATCTTTTTTTACTCTGTTACACGGGCCCCACGCTGTTGCGACCCCCCACTCGGCTGCCACAGGGTGAACACAGCTGTCGATGGCATGCCAGTTCTGAGGCGGGACTACACTTCAATGCAACGGTTTTACAGACACCAGCGGCAAGCGGATTTGGTCTATGGGCCCTCATTTGCCAACTCTTGCCTTAGTGGTCCCTTTGGCAATGTCTTCAGGGAAACAATTCCAGTGGGTGCTCTAAGAAAGGAGAGGGAGAGAAGGAATAGTTTCTGATCTTGATCCCTTTCCCTGCCCCCCACATTAACCTGGGGGCCCAGGCCAGCCTCAGTCTCCCCTAGAAACTGCAGCCACCTGCCTCCTTGGTTTCCCTGCGTCTGGATTGCCTCACGAGGCAAACAGGGTCTGACACCACTCCTACACGTACTGTCACAGTGACGTTCAGGATGAAACACCAAACCAAACTGTGACCCCAGCCTCCTGACCGCTGCTTTGTAAACTTATCTCACGCCATGCCCTCCAGTTGTAGCTCTTTCTTGTCTGCTCCGACTCACCAAGCTTCTCACACCAGAGGGCTGCCTCCCATGCCAGTCCCTCTGGAGGCAACACTTTTCCTCGACAAACTCCTATTCATCCCCCTGTGGTTTCATCCTCCATACCCATCTGTTAAGTCAGTGATTGGCAAACTGGCTCGCGAGCTGCGGTTTACCACTCTGTTGACTAATGAGTTTGCCAATCACTGTGTTAGGTTTGCTGCTATTTTTTCTGCTGTAGTCTTCAGTGCAATTTATAATTAGCTTTATTTTAAAAAAAATAAATCTTTATTATTCATATTATTACAGTTGTTCCTCTTTTCGCCCCCACTATCCTCATCCATAGGTGTACGAGTTTTGTTCAGTCTCTTCTTGTGCCCCCCCCACACTCTTTTCCCCCTGAGAATTGTCAGTCCACTCCCTTTCTATGCCCCTGATTCTATTATATTCACAGATTATTCTGTTCATCAGATTTTTTTATTCCCTTAGTTTTTAGATTCATTTGTTGATAGATATTTATTTGTTGTTCATAATTTATATCTTTACCTTTTTCTTCTTTTCCTCTTCTTAAAGAATACCTTTCAGCATTTCATATAATACTGCTTTGGTGTTGAAATGTTTGATGAACTCCTTTATCTTTTTCTTATCTGTGAAGCTCTTTTTCTGACCTTCAATTCTGAACAATAGCTTTGCTGCGTAGAGTAATCTTGGCTGTAGGTTCTTGCTATTCATCACTTTGAATATTTCTTGCCACTCCCTTCTGGCCTGCAAAGTTTCTGTTGAGAAATCAGCTGACAGTCATATGGGTACTCCCTTGTAGGTAACTGTTTTTCTCTTTCTGCTTTTAATATTCTCTCTTTGCCTTTTGCTCTTGGCATTTAATTTAATTTTTCATTTTTTAAAAAATTTATTAAGGTATTATATGTGTACATAGCTTACCATTGCCCCTCCCCACACCTCCTATACATGCCCTCCCTCCCCAGAGTTCTGTGTTCGTTGGTTGTACTTATATGCATGCATACCATCCTTTGGTTGATCTCTTATCTCCCCCAGGTCTCTTTCCCCTCCCTGCTGTCATTTGATAGTCTGCTCGTTTTATGGTGACTATCTCAGAACCACACGAATAGAATCAGCTCCTCCTCTGGTTCACACCGTTCCCCCCACCCCCGCCCGGGTCCCACCGCTTCCCCCGGGCACACGGCTCTCCCGGGACACACGGTCCCCCTGGGACACATGCCTCCCCTGGGGCGCTGGGGGTGCTAATGGGAGGCGCCGCGCCAGCTCCTTGCTAGCACAGCGGGGGGGCTGGGATGGCTGTGGGTGGGGAGACCACGTTCCAAGGATTCTCATTCTGGACAGGAGCGGAACGGCTTCGGACACGGAGGCCAGGCTCCGAAGCAGCCCACTCCCTGGGCCCAGGGCGGAGCGAGCTCCGCTCCCGGTGGGCTTCCCTCACTCGCAGCGGCGGCGGGTGCGGCGGCAGCAGTGGCTCCTGTGGCTCCATTTCCACTGTATTTTTAAAATCCACATGGCGGCAAAGGCGGCCCTCCTTGGGGGCTCGGCAGAGGCTCCGGCCCGGCCTTGCAGTGGCGGGACTGATGGGCGACAGGCTCGCCGGGGCCTCGAATGGAAGGTGCCGCGCCAGTTCCTCACCAGCACAGCAGGCGGGCTAGGACAACTGTGGTTGAGATGGCTGCGGGCGGGGAGACCGCTCTCAAAGGCAACTCATTCCAGGCTGGAGCTGAATGGCTGCAGACGCAGAGGCCAAGCTCCGAAGCCGCCCACTCCCTGAGCCTGGGGTGGAGTGAGCTCTGTTCTCTGTGGGTTTCCCTCACTCGCGGCAGCTATGGGTGCGGCGGGATGGTGGTTCCTGTGGCTGCATTTCCACTGTAGTTTTAAAATCCACAAGGCGGCAGTGGCAGAAGCTCCGGCCTGGCCATGTGGCAGCGGACGAAGGACTCACTGGGGCTGCAAACGGAAGGTGCCGCGCCAGCTCCTCACCAGCACGGCGGGCTCGGAGGCTGGGCTGAAATGGCTGTGGGCGGGGAGACCGCACTCAGAGGTGTCTCATTCTGGGCAGGAGCGGAAGGCCGGCTGGGAAGGCCCACTCCCTGGGCCTGGGGCGGAGCAAGCTCTGCTCTCGGTGAGCTTCCCTCACTTGTGGTGAAGGCAGCAGCGGCTCCAGCGGGTCTGGTTCCACCGTAGTTTTAAACTCCACATGGCGGCAGCGGCGCCTTGCTTTGTCTCTAGTTGTAGCCATCCCATTCTGCCAGCTTTCCTGTGGGTCTGATGTGATCCCTTTCGATTTTAGCTGTTGTTTTTTTCCAAATTGTTGATGAGGTGGCAGCTTAGGAGACTACCTAGACCGCCATCTTGTTTCGGTCCCTCCGCTCTTGGCATTTTAATTATGATGTGTCTTGGTGTGGTCCTCTTTGGATTCCTTTTGTTTGGGGTTCTGTGTGCTTTCTGAACTTATAAGTCTATTTCCTTTGCCAGGTGGGAGAAGTTTTCTGTCATTATTTCTTCAAATAGGTTTTCAGTATCTTGTTCTCTCTCTTCTGGCACCTCCATAATTCTGATATTGGTACACTTGAAGTTGTTCCAGAGGCTCCTTACACTATCTTCATATTTTTGGATTTTTTTTTCTTTTCTGGTTAGGTGTTTTTGCTTCTTTATATTTCAAATATTTGAGTTGATTCTTGCGATTCTCTAGTCTGCTGTTGGATCTCTGTATATTATTCTTTATTTCAGTCAGTGTATGCTTAATTTCTAGTTGGTCTTTTTTTTGTATCCTTGATGGTCTCACTAAATTTATGGGTGGTTTCTAGATGATTCTTGAAAAACCTTATAACTGTGGTTTTGAACTCTATATCCAGTAGTTTCTTTTCCTCCATTTCTGTCATTTGAGATCTGTTTCTTTGTCTCTGCATTTTTTGGCTGCTTGCCTGTGCTGATAGAGTGGCCTTGTGTGCTAGGTGTCCTATAGGGTCCAGTGGCTCAGCCTCCCCAATTACCTGGGGTGGGCACTCTTGGTGCACCCTTTTGTGGGCTGCGTGCACAGTCTTGTTGTAGTTAAGTCTTGATTGTTGTTGATATCACTGGGAGGAATTGACCTCCAGGCCAATTGGCTGTGATGGTCAGCTGTGTCTGTGATGGGAGAACTTCTGTGCTGGAGACACTCTTATGGGGCAAGACTTGCTTCAGTGGGGCTTTGGTGCTCACTGAGTCTGGCCCCTGAGTGTGTCTCTTATGGATCTGAAGAATTGTAATCTGGATGGTCTCACTCTGATGGGACACATGGCTCACCCGGGGCACACAGGTACAATGGCTCTTGGATCTCTAAGGAGGTGCAAATTTAGCCTCTGCCTGAGGCCACCCAGGAGAAGCTACAGAGAGATCTGAAGATTCCTTTTCTTTGTTTGGGTTTTGGAGGTGCCCAGATGAGGCCCAGCTGTGAAGCAATGCAGCTGTTGTGGGGCCTTGGGCCTTCTTTAGTATGTTCTGGGTCTTTCTGACCCAGCTGCAGTTTGTTATGTAATTTTAGATTGCAAAGGGCCAGGGCATTCATATGCAAAAGCCTCTGCGCACAGCTTAGGTAGGGTGGGGGTCTCAGGGAATCAACAGAGCAGAGCAAACAGCTATGGCTGATCCTCAGCCCTGCCCTAAGAGGCTGCTGGGTCTCAGTATCCCCTGGTAATTGCTGTGAGCACCTCTGAGAGAAAACCACTCTCAAGTTCCACCTGATGCCCAACAGTCCAGTTTCTCCCCATATGAGTCTGGGTCCCCAGAGTCTCGCCCAGAACTGGAGTTCAGAGCAGTCAGGAGCCTGTGTCTCCCTCCAGATTGAAAAAGACAATCGTATCCTCAGTTGCCAGCCTTTCCTCATGTGCCTCTGTACCTCTGCACTTTACTTTTGCACCTCCTCTGAGTCTCAGGGTGCTTTTCTCTTTCCTTCTAGTTGTAGAATTTCCACTCAGCCTGCCTTCCTGTGGTTCTGGATGATGTCCGTTTTGTCTTTTAGTTGTAGTTTTGAAGTGGTTGTGCGAGGCAGCAGTTTAGATGTTTACCTATGCTGCCATTTGGTTTCTCCCATAATTAGCTGTTGATGTGTGTGTTCATTAGTTTAACGTCCCTCTTAGCTATCTGACCAAGAAAACAGAGACCACACACACACACACACACACACACACACACACTTGTGTAACTTGCTGTCCAGGCTCTGAAACAGAATCCAGGGAGGACCTGCAAGACGTCAGCCAGCATTAGAGAATCCAAAGGAAAGGCACTGCTCATGTTTCCAGCCCCTAAGCATGGGGAGCTGGTCCAAGCACATCTGAGACGATAATCCCACTGGAACAAGGCAGGTGTCCAGGAGTTACTTCACTGGCTCCTTCCTGACTGGTGAGTCTCTGCCACCCTACACTCTACCCTACATTCTGGCACCAAGCAGTTGATTTGCGGTGGCTGCTGGAGAGCTCCCACCACAGAGCGGAGGGTGTTGGGCTCCAATGCCTGCAGGTGTCTGTGCTTCCATCATCATCGTGGCCACTGGCCTCACTGTGGGCCCTGGCTGGACCCTGGCTCCGCTGGTGATTTTCATGGAAGTGAAGAGTGAGATGGATACAACCCAACAAGCCACAAGTCCACAGTGCATGCTTTCTGGGAAGTCACACAGTGACAGGCCAGCCTGGGAACCTGCCCTGCAGACGGAGCCTGTCTGCTCAGAACGTCCCGAAGCTCCCACTGTTGTGGCAGCTTCCTCTGCAGTGGCCAGCCTGGCGTCTCCCTTCACGCCAGCCCACCCTCTGCAGAACTGGGCGCCTGGGGTCCAGGGGAAGCAGTCTGGACACGGTGAGAGAACACACACCAGGACTGTGACTCACGAAGATTTGAACGAGCCAGGAAAACAAAGGTTCATTCAGTGTGCAAACTTTGAACTAGCCTTAAATTTGACATTTGGTAAAGATGGCTGTGGGAATCGTAAATGTACTCCTGTGACCATCAGCAGGCTATAGCTGACGCTTCAACACTGCCCTGTGTTGGAGCACATTAGAAATTGTGCAGATTTTGAATGAGATGGCAGCCTGCTCTTCCAGGCGTGTCTTGGGGGGTGAGCAGAACATGCCCTGCACTGACCATTGCAGGCACAGAGCTGGCCTGAGCCAATGACTGACATCACACAGGCCATGCCCAGCCCCCCTGGCCTCTGGGTGGGGCCAACTCTGAGGAGCAGCTGCCCTCGGGACCCCTTGCCTTGGTCCAGGTCCCTTCCCTGGGTGGCTTTCCCTGTCTGTCACCAGTGTCTTCTGGGAGCACTTTCCCTCTACCCTTGGTCTGGAGTCACCTTGCAAAACCCCAAACTAACACAGCCATCCACTCTGTGCTAGGTGCTGGGGTGGTGCTGATGACCAAAACTAGATGCAGTGCTTGACCTCCCTGAGCTCACGGCCCCCCTGGGCTCAGGGCCCATCTGGGCTCTCAGATACCAATGAATGAATCAAATGCACAGGTGCACATGGCAGCCAGGTAAGTGTTTGGGATCAGGAGAGAGCACGTAATGGGAGCTGGACACATTTCCTACAAGAAGTGACTCAAGCTCAGGTGAGAAGAATGAGCAGGACCGAGCACTTTTTATTGCGAAGAAAAAGCGCAAATTCCCTGGGAAGGGGCTCATTCATGCCTCTCTCCAAAGAGCTTCACTGCCCATTTGTCTCACCTGCCTCTCCTTAGGTGTCATGTCCTGAAGAGCCGAGTACAGTCCAGAAAGGCTCCCCGTGGATGGGAGCCTCTCACCAGGCAAAGTAGGGTTTGCAAGTCCACTGCTCACCAGCCCATGGGTGCCCAGCACAGAGCATGAGAAAGCGCACACCTTGTCCACCTGCTTCAGGGGCTGTGGCCCCAATGACCCCAGTCTTCCCCATTGAGATGCCTCTTTAAATGTCATGACTCTCCAACTCCCTTTATAAGCATAACATGTCGGAAGGTTCTTGGTCACAGTTCCCAGCCTCAGGCAATCCCCTGTGGTGGTTAAATGCATTGTTAGAAGTGAGTCCATGGGGACTGCTTGGTTCTGGCCTCAGCCATCATCCCTCAGGGCCCATTAAGTAATGAGGTTACACCCAGTCCTCCGCAGAGAGCACCACGGAGAGCAGGAGGGATGCTGCTCAGAGTCTCCGACCCCTACAGCGGCCCTGCTCGTGGGGACAGGAAGTGCGGTGGGTACTCTAGTGGGCACCAGTTTTGTGGTTCAACATACAACTGCTCAGAGCAGAGATGTTCAGGACATCAGAGATGCTCGGGTGTGCAGAGATGTTCAGGACAATCATGAAAGTGGGCGAGGGTGTAGGGCCCCAGAGCTCTCATGAGCTGGGCTGGCGCCGATCCCACACAGAGCCATGGTCCGGCCGGGTCCCTGCACTTGTTGCTGGAAGGACTCCATCAAGCAGGCAGAATCCCACCCAAACCTAGTGCTCAGCATGACGAGCGGGCTGAGGGCTGGCTCTGCACAGCCCTGTGGCACTACCCAGAGGGTCCCATGGGCCAGAATGAACTGGCTGTGAACCAAGTCCCCACTCACAGCCGAAATGTGGCAATCCCCTGTCCCTCCCCGCGCCTCGGCCTCCTGATGTCTATGAAATGGAATGGCGTTGGCACCGCCTGGGAATGGCCACGTCAGGACTGAGCGCCTGGGGGCTCATGGTGTGGTGTCTGGCTATGGCGCTGTTCAGCCAGCTCAGCTGCCGTCCCGTCGGCATCCCCGGGTCCTGGCTGGCTCCCCGCATCACCGTCTCTGGCCATAGTCTGCCTCTCTGTGAATATCTGCCTATGAGTGAAGACATGACACAGGCCCTGAGCAAAGTTGCAGTTTCCAAGGGAATCACAAAAAGCAAGCGCTTTGATCAAGTCTTTGATTTTCAACAGGACCGTTTTCCCTTCCGACATCAAAACACAAAGACGAATGAAAAACCACCAGGGGTTCCTGGGGGACCCCGTAAGGTCTGAGTGAGGTGCTGCCAGGAGGGTGGCCCAGAGCAGAGTCTTAAGCTTCTTAGAGTGCCAGTCCTGGTCAAAGACCTGGAAAGAAATCCACAGCCAGGATATTCGCAGAGCCCGTGTCCTGGTATCAGGGGAGATGCAGAGAAGCGTGTGCAGCCCAGGCTCCTATGGAAGGGCCCTAATGGGAGGGCTGGGGCTTCTCGGGACCCAGCACAGTGGGGACTGGAGCGAGGCCCGTCGAACGCATGTGTCCGCTGGGTGTCCCGGAGGATCTAGCCAGAGACAGCACTGCAGGACACACCACAGTGCCCAGCCCAGTGACCGGAGGAGACGCAATGAAGAGACAGAGGACGTGGCCTCCATCTGTGTGAGCTGGCTGGGCCTCCAGGAGCTGGCAGGTGTAGTGAGGATCCCTTGGTGCGGGGTTTCCCCAGGAAACGGGTGTCCCGATGCCGACCTCCTGTGGAGCCTGTGCTGCTCTTCAGCATGCACCTTGGGAGGGGGCGGGTGGTGCCCCTTCTCCCTGAAGAAGTCCGCCAGCACAGACCATCCCTCTGCCCACGTCGGCGCTGCCAGGGAGACCTGAAGGCTGCGGAGATTTGGAAAAACACAGTCCGCTGCTGTCTCAGGATTGTGGTCTCACAGATGCTCAGAAAGGCCCTGGTCTCCACACAGGGGACGCAGCGGGCTCCACCTCACACCAGGCAGGAGCGCAGTCAGGCCCCATCCTCCGGGCTCTCAGGGCTCCCCCGTAACCAGGTCACCTTCTCTAGGGCACCTCCCTCATGACCAGGTCACCTTCTCTCAGCCCCCTCCCCCCATGACCAGGTCACCTTCTCACAGCTCCCTCCCCCCCATGACCAGGTCACCTTCTCACAGCTCCCTCCCCCACATGACCAGGTCACCTTCTCTCAGCCCCTCCCCCCCCCCGTGACCAGGTCACCTTCTCTCAGCTCCCCCCATGACCAGGTCACCTTCTCTCAGCCCCCCCCCCCCCGACCAGGTCACCTTCTCTCAGCCCAACCCCCTCCTCCCCCCGTGACCAGGTCACCTTCTCCGGGGCTCTCAGAGGCTCCCAACTGTGACCAGCCAGCTCATCGCAGATTATTAGTGTTCGCAGATGCTCAGTGCCCACCTTGAAGTCAGCCTGCATGTGTGGCTTGCTTATGTTCACACTGGTCACGCCCATGATGACACTGGGGGAGAAATGAGCCACAAAGTCCCCCAAAGTCTGTTTGGATCTCTCCAAATGGGAGGACTCATTTGATCCAACCATTTCCCAGCAGGGAAGGTGCTGTGTCCTTCAGGCTAAGAGCACAGAATCCAGCTAACCCCCACAGAGCCTGGCGGCCTTGGGTCACTCAGGAAGAGAAGTAAAGGGAGAAAACCCCTTTAAAGAGAAGCTACAGATAAGGAAAAGTGACTTTCGCCCCAGTGTGCCACCTGTTGTCCCAGCCCCTGGGGGCCCATCATTAATTTATTCCTCTGGCATTCCCGAGGGCTAGACACTCATCTATTAAAAACCTCATTAACGACACACTCAGCACATTAAATTTTCATGAGATCTAATGGGCGCTCATCTGGGGAAGGAGTGGCACTCTCGAGTGGGGGTGGGGGTAGAGTGTGGGGGGTCCCTGTCACCAGGCTCTCTGGTGAGGACAGGAGGCCACACAGGCCAGCCACGGTGGCTTCACGAACAGCTGCTCAGGGCACGGGACAGACTGCGGCTAAAGACCGTGGCTTCTTTTGGAACACAGAGCTGTGCCAGGGGCTGATTTCATCAAGGTTTAACCTGACGTGTTGTCTCAGACCAGACCATTCGAAACTGCCAATGTGCGGCTGTCACTGACTTCCAAGTGTCCATTCCTACAGAGGATCCCGCTGTAGGTTGAAACTAGGTCTCGCTGTGTGACAAAAGACACAAAGATGGAATACGGCTGGACTGTTTGGGGGAGACTTTCTCCTACATCCTCACCCCACACTGAGTCCTGCGTGCCGTCACGCTGCTCCACTGTCCCTGCTTTCCACCCAGGCGCTGTGCCTTGCAGATGGCCCGGCCGGTGGAGGCATTGGCCCTGGGGCTCGGGACCGGTTGGCGCTCGGCCACCACCACCACATCCTCACCCCCTCCCGACGGGACCATATGGAAGCGCTGGGCATAGGAAGCACTCTGATCCAGCGTCCAAGACAAGGCAGCACACCACGCTCTTTCCTCGGGAACAGAGCCAAGCGCTGGGGAGATGCCATGCCAGTAACCCAGTGCCTCGGGAAGGAGAATCAGAAATTCAAGGGTCTGCCAAGAGGTCAAAGTCTCTGACCACAGAGCCACATGTGAACAGGACGTAAAGATGAGTCACTATACAGACCCCAGACGGTGAGCTGTAGGCAGTGACTGGCTGGGCTTAGGGGTTGTCTCCCTTGGGAAGGGGTAGGAACTAAATATCTGGGGACTGGCAGGCCAGCTCATTTCAGACTATTAGTGTTCACAGATCTTCACCTCAGGATCCATGTTCCTGTCCTCCGGCTCCTGCTTCCTGCCTGTGGCCGGGCAGGCAGGTGGGGGTGGGGTGTACGGAGGGGCACCTGCCAAGCTGGTGTGATAAGCAAACAGCACGGAGAGGAATGAATGTCTCAAGGGTCACAGCAGCAGGAGCCGAGCTCATCCTGACTAATGCGCCCCCGCCTGCCCCTGCCCCTGCCCCCTGCCCTGTGTACAGACATAGGCCCAGCCTGACTGAATCGGAACAGCACTGTCACTGCCACAGGGACAGGCTCCGGGTGACGGTGGGACTCTGCTGGGCCCAGGAGGCCAAGTGCCAGGACTTGCTAGGAACTGGGGACTGACACTTGTCCCACAGCAGAACTACTGGGCTTTAAGAACCAGCTCGGGCTCTTCTCAGCCACTTGCAGAGAGGCCTTAGGGAGAGATCTGTGCGGACATGGTCGGCGCCATGGTGCGACGCAGCGCCCGTGTGACCCCCTGGGCGACCCCCTGGGCGCAGCTCTGCGAGGCCATGAGCCCTCTGCACTCGCCCACTTCAGTCATCTTTGCCCCACACTTGTCACTAAGCACTTCGATTCTGCGTCTTTGCAGGAAGAGACCCAGAGCGGGTTTGAGAGAAGCACCACCAGAAGGCCTGCACACCATCTGAAGCAACTCTGGGGCTCCAAGCCTGGCAGACAAAGCCCCCAGGTCCACACCACACAGCCTGAGCTGGGCCCCCAGGCCAGGATGGGGATGGTCCCTGCCTATCAAGCTTGGGTTGCCAAAAAAGGGGGGGGGGGCTGCTAGTCGATCTGGCTTTCTGTGTATGTAAGTGACCCTGTGTGTCCACTTTCTAAGCAAAAAACAAGTCTGGGATGGGCAAAGCAAAACAAACACTTCTCTCCCCATTTACCCACTCTGGGGAAATGCTCAATGATCTTTCCAGCCCCAAGTGGAACGTCCATTAATGCCAATAGGATCTGGGCAGGAGCCTGAGGCACACTGGCATCTGGGAGGGGGGGATGCTGGTCTCGGTTATGTGAGGGGCCACTTGAGCATCCTACAGGCCTGGTCACTGGCTGGGGTCTGAGTGTCATTATCACGATCCCCATGTTCACAAAAGCCTCAGAAAAGATGGTCCATACAGTCAGAGGGGCCCAGGAGGGGTAAATATTTCAAACATGCTGCGGTTTTGGAATCTAGCCATGTCATTTCCTCATAATGATATAAAATTATAATTAATAGATAATATCTAAATATGTGCTGAGGGACGCTAGGTGGATACATATATAAGATAGCTGCAGTTATTAAAAATTCAGAAGAAGAACTTAGTGTGAATAAGAGAAGTGGGTCTACTATGAAGCATGCATTTCACATCCATGGCAACAATAGATCATTTCATTTAAAGGCTTGGCTGAGTCTCTGACCTAACTCAGGAGGTCAAGGTGTCATGAGATGAAGGACAAATATAAAGACAAGAACCAGAAAAATAAAAATAAAAAAGAGTAAGTAGCTACTTATCTGACTTGGGGATTGGGAGGACCATCTAAGAAAGAAGCAATTAGCAAAGCCTTAAAAAATACCCATATATTTACCTAATAATTTATATATATAAAAGGCTAATATACAAAGTGTCCCTTCAGGAATTGACTGGGAGACCGGGAGTTCAATCGCTCACTATTGAATGCTCTAAATTCCGGGGGGTGGGAGGAACAAAGAAGGCCCCAACCAGCAGCTGGAAGGCCCTGATCATCCCTGATCACAGGCCAGGCCTAAGGACCCTACCTATGCACAAATTTCGTGCACCAGGCCTCTAGTCTTTAAATAATCTTCTGACCACGAAAACACACTATCTAAAGAGAAACAACAACAACAAAACCCAGGACACTACTCAGTGGAGAAAATATTTTTAACATTTACAAGAACATATTGGGGAGAAACCAAGATGGTGGCATAGGTAAACACCTAAACTGCTGCCTCACACAACAATTTCAAAACTACAACTAAAAGACAAAACGGACACCATCCAGAACCACAGGAAGGCTGGCTGAGTGGAAATTCTACAACTAGAAGGAAAGAGAAAAGCACACTGAGACTCAGAGGAGCTGCAAAAGGCTGAGGTATGGAGATACACACAGAGAGGTCTGGTGGCTGAGTTCATGGCTGGCTTTGTCAAGTGGGAGGGAGACAGAATCTCCTGATTGCGCTGAACTCCAGTTCTGGGAGAGACCCTGGGGACCCAGACTCAAACAGGGGGAATCTGGACTGTCAGGAAAAGAGAAAAGAACACCAAGACTCAGGGGAGCTGCAGAAGGCAGAGTTCTGGAGGTGCGCGCAGGAGAAGAGGACTGACTACTGAGTGTGCAGCTGGCTTTTTCAAGTGGGAGGGAGATGGAAGCTCCTGACTGCACTGAACTCCAGTTCCAGGCAAGAATCTGGGAACCCAGACTCATTTGGGGAGAAACTGGACTCTCTGGCAGTAGACGAAACTTGAGGGTGGCTTTCTCTCAGAGGTGCTTGCAGCAATTACTGAGGGACACTGAGACCCAGGGGCCTCATAGGGCAGGGTTGATGGGAAGCCAAGGCTATCTGCTCCTCCCTAAGACTCCGCCCCATCCGAGCTGAGCACAGAGACTTTTGCAATTTTGCAAGTCTTGTCTCATAAGGGTGCTTTCACAGAAGTTCTTCCAGCAGACATAGCTGATCCTCACAGCCGATTGGCCTGGAGGTCAATTCTTCCCAGTGATATTAACAACAATCAAGACTTAACTACAACAAGGCTGTGCACACAGTCCACAAAGGGGTGCACCAAGAGTGTCCACCTCAGGTAACTGGGGAGGCTGAGCCACTGGACCCTATAGGAAACCTAGCACACAAAGCTACTCTACCAACTCAGGGAAGCAGCAAAAATATGGAGACAAAGAAACATGTCACAAATGATAGAAATGAAGGAAAGCAAACTACTGGATATAGAGTTCAAAACCATAGTTATAAGGTTTCTCAAGAATTTTCTAGAAACCACCAGTAAATTTAGTGACGCCCTCTATGATATGAAAAAGGACCAACTAGAAATTAAACATACACTGACTGAAATAAAAAAAAAATATTATACAGAGGCCTAACAGCAGACTAGAAGAACACAAGAATCAAGTCAAAGATTTGAAATATAAAGAAGCAAAAAACACTAAACCAGAAAAGCATAAAGAAAAAAAAGAATCCAAAAATTTGAAGATAGTAAGGAACCTCTGGGACAACCTCAAGCATATCAACATCAGAATTATGGGGGTTCCAGAAGAAGAGAGAGAGCAAGATACTGAAAACATATTTGATGAAATAATGACAAATAGACTTACAAGTCTAAGAAGCACACAGAACCACAAACAAAAGTAATCCAAAGAGGACCATACCAAGACACATCATAATTAAAATGCCAAGAGCAAAAGATAAAGAGAGAATATTAAAAGCAGCAAGAGAAAAACAGTTAATGACCTACAAAGGAGCATACAACTGTCAACTGATTTCTCAACAGAAACTATGCAGGCCAGAAAGGAATGGCAAGATATATTCAAAGTGATGAATAGTAAGAATTTACAACCAAGATTACTCTACCCAGCAAAGCTATCATTCAGAAATGAAGGTCAGATAAAGAGCTTCACAGATAAGAAAAAGATAAAGGAGTTCATCAAACATTTCAACACCAAAGCAGTATTATATGAAATGCTGAAATGTATTCTTTAAGAAGAGGAAAAGAAGAAAAAGATATTTATTTGTTGTTCATAAATTATGAACAACAAATAAATATCTATCAACAAATGAATCTAAAAACTAAGGGAATAAAAAAATCTGATGAACAGAATAATCTGTGAATATAATAGAATCAGGGGCATAGAAAGGGAGTGGACTGATAATTCTCAGGGGGGAAGGGGGTGTGGGTGTGCAGGAAGAGACTGAACAAAAATGGTACACCTAGGGATGAGGATAGAGGGAGGAAGGTAAGGGCAGAGGGTGGGGTGAGAATCAGGTGGAGGGGAAAAAAAGAACAGTTGTAATAATCTGAACAATAAAGATTTATTAAAATAATAAATAAATAAAAATTTTAAAAAAGAACATATGGGAGGTGGGAGTTGATTGGAGGAGACACTTCATTCTTTGCTAATGAGCTTGAAGCTCAGCATCTTCTCTCTGAAGCGTTACTTAGCAGACGTGTGTAAAAGCCCAAGCATGTCCAGGCCCTTGCACAGGAGAACCCGGGGCTATAGGCTGATTGTGGAAAGGAAAGAAGATGCCTCATATCCCAGTGGGAAGCGGCTTCCAGCATAAGTTTCCACACAATGAAATATCATTCCCTACTAAAAATCACATTTTTAAAGAAACCTTTTGAAAATGAGGAATTTAAATGAAAAAAAAAGCAGCATGTAAAAGTAAATACAGAGAGCTACCCACATTTTGCTCCCAAAGATGCGATGCGTATACTCGAAACTTTGACACAGTCGGTAAGGTGACCTTGGCATCTTCTCAGGGTGGACACACCAGAGAGCGAACAAGGTAGGGAGGCCTGCCTAGCTGGGGCTTAGGGTCTGACGAGATCACATACAGGCATGCGCGCGCGCGCGCGCGCGCGCGCACGAAGAAAATACACTGAAAGGCTAATGATATTTAAAGAGCTAGGGGTAATGATGTTCTTTCTTACATTGAAGTGCAAATGTTTCCATCACTCACTTGTCCTATTTTTGTGACTGGAAATGAGACTTCGGATGAAACCCTCTCCACCTCCTACAATGACACGATCCGTGCCAGGGAATGGTCAAGAGCACCTGGCCGGTGTGTGCTGAGAGCGGCCCTCCTTGGGTGGCTGGGTATCACCTAAATCTCTCTCCCCAAGAACATCACCTAAATCTCTCTCCCTTGCTCTGTTACAAGCAAGACCTGGCGAGGGGGAAGAATTTGTGGCAGTGATCTGCCTTCTATATTTGAAAAATCGAAATGACCTTCCGAAAGACTTGGACCTAAAATAAACCCATGACTCAGAAACAAGTGATCATAGTGACTAAATGTCCTCATAAAATTCCTTCAGACCGTCCCCAGCTGTGGTAACTCTCCACTCCACAGGAAGGCTGACCCGCTCTGAGGTACTGACAAGATGGGAATATGCCAGTAATTTCCAGGCCTGTTCAAAACAAATGTACTTATGATGTTTATCCACACTCAGGAACGGGGACTGTCCAGGGTGGAAGAGACGGGGAGGAAGGGCGAGGAGGAGCCCTAAAAGAGGGTCTCATTGAATGAAATCCCGCAACACCGTCGTTTAGGATGATCCAACACGGACAGCTCCACCCTCGTCTGGAGGGAGGAGGGTGTGGACTGACCTCCAGCAGCAAGTGCCCTCCAGCAGCATGTCCTGGCCCCCCACACACTTCCCGAATGCGACCACGTCCCCCAAGCTGGGCTCTCCATCTCTCTTAATGGAAGGACGTGCCAGTGTGGAGGAAGGCTGTCAGCTCGAGGAGCATCAGCGTGGCCACTGAATCCCTGTTCATCACACAGTCTGCAAACCTCTGCACCGGGGCCCAGGTGCTGTTCAAGGCTGGGGGATGTGGCCAGTTGTGGTCCCACCCTCCCACGCAGGTAACAAGTAAGCCGACATTTCAAGGAGTGAGAAACCCAATAAAGGAGTTTGGGAAGGACAGTTGCTGGGCTGTGTTGACTCCTTTCAAGAAGGTGCAAGGAGGTGTCACTTGAGCTGAGACCTGTACAGGAAGACCTGGGCTAAGAGCTTTCGGGACAGAGGGAAGAAGAAGCATGAAGGTGCTGAATGCAGGACCCGGGTGGCATGTGGGAGAACAGGAAGAGGCTGGAGTGGCCACAGTGGGATAGAGGAAGCCGAATTGGGAAGTGGGGGGTAGAAAGGGGAGAACGGCAGAATCTAGGCCATTCAGGCCTCAGGTCAGGGGAGCATTTGGGATGAAGCGCTAAGTGCAATGAGATTTATGTGTGAAATCTAACCATTTTGAAAATATGTAAAAAGGCTACATGTCAAAAATTGGAAACAACCAATTTTTAGAATGAGATGTCTTTTAACATACAAATGGACACATTGTGGTGCATCTACTAGTAGACAATAGCATGTTGTTCGAGGACAAGGAGAAATGAGTTATCAAGACATGAGAAAAGGGTATATTCTAAGCATCAAGTCTAAAAGGCGACATACTGTATGATTTCAACTATGACACCCTGGAAAAGGCAGACTGTAGGGACAGTAAAATGACCAGCAGTTGCCAGGGGTTTGGAGGGAGGGAGGGATGAGAGGGGAGCACAGAGGGCCTTAGGGCAGTGGCACCCTCTGTGAGTTACTGTAAGGGTGGACGGATGACGCTATCCATTCGCCAAAGCCCATGGAAGGCCCAATGCCAAGAGTGAGCCCTAACGGAAACCATGGGCTTCAGTAGACGCATCAACATGGACTCACCGACTAACAAAGCACCAGAGCACTGCAAGACGTTAACCGTGAAAAAAACTGGGGCGTGGGGAGAGAGGGTTTACGGAAACTTGGAGCTGTCTACAATTTTTTAAATTTCTTATTTTTATTGATTTCAGAGGGGAAGGGAGAGGGAGAGAGAGATAGATACATCAATGATGAGAGAGAATCATTGATTGGCTGCCTCCTGCTCACCCCCTACTAGGGTTTGAGCCCACAACCTGGGTATGTGCCCTTGACTGGAATCGAACCTGAGATACTTCAGTCCATAGGCTGATGATCCATCCACTGAGCCAAACCAGCTAGGGGTGTCCAATTTTTTTTTTAGTAACCCTAAAACTGCTCCATAAAATAAAATTTATTTTGATTCAAGAGTTGCTGTTAGAGTACTTGTATAATCCATTTGCAGGTGTCCTGGTCTTCCCCACCCACCAGGGCCTGTCTAACCAGACCCTCAGGTGACCAGTGCCAGAGCGGGGCAGGCAGGTGGCATTCAGGGCAGCTGCTGGCACAGGGATGATTGGTCACATGCAGGGACGCTTCGTTGAACCTGGGTTCCTGGGTTCTGCCACCCACTTAATCTCTCGGACTCTGTTTTCTCTTCTGAGAAAGGGAGCTAAAGCCATCACCTCTCATCGGCAAGGAAGCCTCGAGGAGAGCAGTGACCGGCCAGGCTCTCAGCCTGCTGCCCCACACCTTCAGCTTTTACAGCATGCAGGCAGGAACGTAAAGGGCATCGTAACTTACTGTCCACCTTCCCGTGCTGCGGTGAGAGGTGAAACTGTCTCACATCTGACCTGAAATGTCTGTTTTAACAAGCACAGGCCTGGCCCCATCGCCCAGGTTGGAGCATCAGCCTGTGCACCAGAGGGTTGAGGTTCGATTTCTGCTCCCACTTGGGGGAGGCAGCCAACCAATCCATGTGTCTCTCTCACTTGGATGTTCCCCACCTCCCCCCGCACCCCCCCCCCTCTGCCTCCCTCTGTGCTCCTTTCCACTCTCTCTCAAAATCAATGGGAAAATAGCCTCACTCTTTGGTTGAGGATAAAAAATAATTTAAAAAAATATAAAGTATAAAGAAATCAATGCTTACAAATGAACAGGCATGGAAACATGAAGTGAACCCACCATCCCGGAGGCCTCTGGGTTCGGCTGGTCTCTGTCGGGATCCCCCATGCTCCCACACACCACTGCACCACTTTGAAGAAAATACCAGAGATGATACCATTTCCGTTGCACATAGGGCTTTAACTTAAGCCCCAAGTGCCTTCTGTTTTCAAGCACCGCTCTTGCTGACAGTCTTAGAATGGTCAGTGGCGGGCCCGGTGCGGGCCAAGGAACAGTGTCCTTACCACCTTCTGTGTGATTAGAAATCAGTCTAATATATGTTCGCGTCAAATTTCCCATCTACTCAGACTTAAAATGCACCTGTCATGTGACTCAGCAGTTATAGTCACAGGAGCATGTGGCACATAAACTTGTACGTGAGAATAAAGGCGCGCACACAGGTGAAAGGCATATCAGGGAGACCAATTCTACGACAGATGCTTGGAGAGCGCTTTGGTCTCCGCCGACCGGCGATGGAGAAGAACACTTCGCTGCATGTTGTCCTCAGACTGTCAGGCCCCGAAAAGGAGTGCGGAGACTGACTGGGAAAGGCCAACAAGAAACCTTGGCGAGCAAGGGAAGGTACAAGCCAGCGTGCCCGGGAAGGTCCTCAGCGGCGGGAGCAGGAACACAGGCCACGGCCCACACAGGGGTCCCCAACATGGACTGCACTTTGAATGCCTAGTAAGTCAGCATTTCCTCACACAGTTCATTTTCAAATTTTAAAAGAATCTAATGAAGTGAAGATTTTTTTTTTTAATCAATGCCTGTTTTCAAACTGACGACCATTCTGGTTCAGGTGCTACTGATGATGAGAAGCAAGGGGATCACAAGCATCAGGAATCATTCCTCCCGTATCTGTACGCCCTCAATCCGCCCACTGTTGCCAGTTCTGGAGGGGAAACTTTATCTTTTACGTGTCCCCATAAAAAATGTCTCGTGGCACCGTAAATTGTCAGCCACTAAAGCGTGCATACACCTGGGGCACCCTGTCTGTGAAGTGTGCCTTCAGCACTTCCGTGAGGGGTCCCAAAGGAGGAGCTTGTCCCAGAGGGCGCCCCGGGAAGAGAACCGGGTGGTCGGGGACAATTAGGAGGGACCCTTCCCACTGCCCAGCGAAGTGCTATGGCAGTAACAGCACCTCCACAGCGAACAGCAAAGGGCACCTTTTTGCGCTGTCGAACTGTTTACCACATGCGTGCATTAGCCATTCAAATAGTTATTTTAATTAAATGTAAGGACGAAGAGGGGAAAACCTTTTGCTAGACTAAACATAATGGCTGGCCCTCTACGGAGAGTTGAAAGGAATCACACCATAGCGGAGGCGGGAGTCCGCACAGCTGGCCTTCTCAGTCACGTACAGAGGGAACAACAGGCCACATGCCACAGGGCACCGGAGCGTTAGCGGGACCTCAGGAATCAGTGACCCTGGATTGGAAGTTGCTGACTCAAGCCATGTTTCCTGTATCTCCTGCCTTAAATTTAGAGAATTTAGCTGTATCGGTCCTAAGACTTAAATCAAGGAGCCCTGGCTAGTGTGGGTCAGTGGACAGAGTGTCAGCCCACAGACTGAAGCGTCCTGGTTCAATTCCAGTCAAAGGCATGTGCCTCTGTTGCAATCTCTGACCCGGTGAGGGTCCCTGCCAGAAGCAACCAATCAATGTGTCCCTCTTTCTGTCCCAACCCCTGCCTTTCACTCTCTCAAAAATCCATGGGAAAACACCCTTGGGAGAGGATTAGCAACAATTTAAGAAAGCTGCTCTGAGCCCTGAATGGCGGCAGGGGGCGGGGCACCTCCTAACTTTCCTGACTTGGTTTGGGAGCTCCCCTGGGCCAGTAAGATAAAAAGAGGAGACATCCCTTCCACCTAACGCTCCAGTAATGGAGGGTGTAACTGAGCTTCGGCCTTTCACTGGTTTGGCCTTGGGATTCGGGATTGGCAGAAGCCCTGGAGCATCGGGGACAGTCCAGCTTCTTCACGTTCCTCCAGGCTCTGCGGAGTGGGACAATGCGGATTCTTATCAAACACAGAAAACAAACAAAACACCCATCCAAGACAAACTCCCTCAGTTCCCGTGCCTGGCAGCTTAGGAACCAGCACCACAGACAGTTCCGTGGCCTCTGCACAGGCCAGGTGATGAGGAAGACCTTCTCTGAGAGGTAAGTCAGATCAGACCTTGAACTTAAAATATGATCTGCAGCTGTCCAGCCTTCTCCACTCCCTCTTTGCTTCTCCCGATACATCTCTCTTTTCAAAATACTTATCTAGTTTCTCTGAGTAACGTTTTAAAATTAAAAAAGCACAGGGTATGATATATTGCGCCAAACTGGCAGTGGCTCAAACTTTTCTGTTTTGGGGTGTGTGTGTGTGTGATTATATGTAGAATTTATATGAAACGCAGCGTTACTGATAAAGGTGAGCTTCAACCCCAGGTTGGTAAGTATCTGTCCAGCCTCTCCCTGGCTCACACGCTACCCTCCCTGTCCTTCCTCAGACCACACTGACATGATCTGCATGATATTGAATCGTGGGTTTGGGTTTACAAACATGGAATCGCATTGTATATATTGTCTCGCAATCTTCCCTTGTCACTAAACGTTAGTTCACTGCTTTCCCACTGTCCAGTGTCCCTGGGTCGGGACACACCACCTCAAACACACCTGGGCCCTCCGACAGCCATCAGTTGTGTTCAGTTTCTGAGATTACACACAAAGTCCTCATTGTAACTTGTAACGTCACCCCAGCACATGCCTTTGTGCCCACCTCACCCGTCTGGACACAGACCTGGTGCTGGGAGCGGCCACTCCTGAATGGCCACACTACGCACATCTGAAGAGTGAGTGCGGTTTCCCCATTTGACACGGTGTCCACATTTGACTTGTCAAATTTAAAATTATTTGTCAATCTCTTGGGTAAAACATGTCCCGCCCTTTCTTTTCTCTCCCCTCTTCCTTCTAATCTCCGCTGCTTTATAGCCTGTGCAAGGCCTATGAAAGCACCTGCAGGGACCCCTGCCCCGCCTTCGTGGGCCCCTCAGGGCAATGGCCACCCCTGGAGGCCAAGGGCGGCAGGCCCCTGGCGGAGAGTGGGCTGGAGCCATGGCTCCTGGCTCCGCCTCCCACCTGTGTGTAAACACAGGGACAAGGAAGGCCTGGGCCACCCTGGGAACAAGCGCCCTTTTCCTATTGGCGGCAGGATTTCTGAGTCCAGGCTTCCCGCAGCATCAATGAAACACACGCAGAGAGCAGGCAGGGAAGTGCCCCCCCATGCCCAGGGCCTTTATCGCAGAACCTAGAGACGGGTTGCTGGCTCCTGCCCACACCAGGCACTTCAGGCCAACCCTCTGAGCCTCAGTTTCATCACCTGTACGTGGGGCAGCACGAACCTCCAAGTGCCTAGGGAGACCTGTTAACTCTGCATCACTGTGTTACCCGCCCCACCTCCCTCCGCCAAGCGCCGGGCCTCTGGGCCATCCTGGACAGTTTCTGGCATAGCTCATAGACTTAGTGCCCATCTGCCCGGTGAGCCAGAGACCACACACCAGGCAGGCCCATGTCCCAGGACTGACTCAGGGAGAGCAGGCATAAGGACAGCACACTGGCCTCTGAGGCTCCCACAAAGCAGGTCCAGGTTCCTGAGGGGCAGCTGCGGTGCCTGTCGACCCCACATGGCGGGGAGCTGGCCCCTCTCCAAAGGCCATGGCTGGGTTCTTCCCGGGTCACTGCCCAGGAGGCCGGCCCCACCGAGCCCGGGCAGCGCCGCTCCTTAGCCATGGCACATCGCCACCGGAACTTCTCAGCAAAGAGGCTGGCATACGAACACTGAAGCCCTGGGGGCTGATCCACATTCCAAGGAGACAAGGGGCAAAAAACAGCCGAAGGCACGGAACGGATCCCCACACTCGGCCACATCAAACGAACAGGCAGGTCCTCCCTCAAGATGGGTCAACCCACTGGAAGGTGGTGCTGTGGGCACCTCTCCTCTGTCTCTCCATCCATGTTGATGCTACTTTTTGGAGCTCTTTGGGCGGGGTCGTATCTCCTGGCTCCGCCTCCTACCTGTGTGTGAACACTGGGATAAAGTTTAGAGCCAGGGGCAGTGCTGTGGGCCAGGGTCTGTGACTGACAGCCAGTGCGGAGGCACTAGCAGTGAAGAGGAGTCCCTCAGCCCCTCTCTGACCTCCATGTATTTCATTCTGTGCTACCACCACAGCGGACAAAGCATTTCTTTCCATGTCTGACCTTCCAAGTAACCCAGCACCCTGCTCTCTCCCCAAATGCGTAGTGAACAGGTAGAGGTGATGGTTACAGAGCAGGCCCGGTGCATTTGCTCATGAAGACATCCCCAGCCGAAACCGGTTTGGCTCAGTGGTAGAGCGTCGGTCTGCGGACTGAAAGGTCCCGGGTTCGATTCCGGCCAAGGGCATGTACATTGGTTGCGGGTACATCCCCGGTGGGGGGTGTGCAAGAGGCAGCTGGTTGATGTTTCTCTCTCATCAACGTTTCTAGCTCTCTATCTCTCTCCCTTCATCTCTGTAAAATATCAATAAAATATATTAAAAAAAAAAAAGACATCCCCATATCAAAGCAACATAAACCTCTCTACGAGGAAGATATGACTATTATCCCCATTTTCTAGATAGAAATCGAGTGCCAGGGATAAAATGACAAAATGTCAGGCCCCAAAGAGCTCAGTCCATAAGATAGTCAGAGAAAGGCATTCACAACTGATAGCAGGTTAAAATAGAGGCTACATGCATGGCAGCCATAAACAGCCTGACTCCAGCTTCCTCCTGTAATCTAAGCTGCACACACATGAACAGGGATAGTATGTTGTGAGCCAAACCAGGATGTCAACAGTGCTTGTTTCTGTGGCTGATGTTTTTATTGTCATATCTCTACAATCCTAGTGAGGCTGTGGGCAATTGGTGGTGGCTCTGCCATCCCCTCCACAGGGCTCAGTTTTCTCATCTGTAAAATGGGGATAAAAATAGCACCTCCTGCAAAGGGTTGTTTGGGGGCAAAAGGGTTAACCTGTGGAGAGTGCAGAGAATGGCAACGGGCACTGTTGTCTAAACATGTTGGTTGCTAACAACAGCCACATCCATTGTGTTCCACCTCCCTCCTCCCGGAGGTCACAGAGACCCATGGCGGACTCACAACCAAGCCGCCTTGGCTGCTGGCCAGATGCTAACCTGGAACAAACACACAGGGCACCAAGCTGAAGCTCAGGACCTTCTGGGTCTCACACAGTTCTGCTTCTTTCATTTCTTCTATTTAAATTTTTTTTTTATTGATTTCAGAGAGGAAGGGAGAGAGAGGGATGTGTGAGGGAGAAAGGAACATCAATGATGAGAGAGAATCATTGATTGGTCACCTTCTACATGCCCCAATGGGGGATCGAGACCAAAACCCAGGCATGATTCATAGGTTGACACTCAACCACTGAGCCACACCTGCTGGGCTGATTCTTTGTATTTCAAGTTTTGTTTTTATTATTATTAAGGTATTATATGTTTACATAGCTTAACATTGCCTCCCCCCCACCTTCCATTCATGCCCTCCCTCCCCAGAGTTCTGTGTTTGTTGGTTGTACTTATATTCATGCAAACCAGTCCTTCCATTGTTCTCTTATCTCCCCCCAGGTCTCCTTCCCCTCCTCGTTGTCATTTGACAATCTGCTTGTTTTATAGTGACTATCTCAGGATCACATGAATAGAATCCGATCCTCATTTGGCAGTCTGCTTGTTTTATGGTGACTATCTAAGGACCACACGAATAGAGTCCACTCCTCCTCTGGTTCACACCGCCCCTCCCCCCAAGGTCACACATGCTTCCCCTGGGACAACGGCTCACCCGGGGCACATGGCCCCCTGGGACACATGGCTCACCCGGGACACTCGGCCCCCTGGGACACACAGCCCACCCGAGGCACACGGCCCCTCTGGGGCGCTGGGGTCGCGAATTGGAGGCGCCGTGCTAGCTCCTCGCTAGCATGGTGGGCCGGCTGGGACGGCTGCAGGTGGGCTGCAGGCAGGGAGACCGCCCTCAAAGGTGTCTTGTTCAGTGCGGAAGCGGAGCAGCTGCAGACGCGGAGGCTAAGTTCTGAGGCAGCCCACTCCCTGAGCCCGGGGTATAGTGAGCTCTGTTCTCGGTGGATTTCCTTTATTCACGGTGGTGGTGGTGGCGGGTGGGGCAGCGATGGTTGCTCCTGTAGTTCAATTTCCACTGTAGTTTTAAAGTTCACATGGCGGCAGTGGCGGGAGCTTCGGCCCGGCCATCCGGCAGCAGAGGAAGGACTCGCCGGGGCCGGGAACGGAAGGCACCGTGCCAGCTCCTCACCAGCACAGAGGGTGTGCTGGGATGGCTGCAGGTGGGCTGAAATGGCTGCGGGCAGAGAGACTGCACTCAATGGTGTCTCATTTGGTGTGGAAGTGGAGCTGCTGTGGACCCAGAGGCTAAGTTCTGAAGCCACACTCTCCCTGAGCCCGGGGTGTAGTGAGCTCTGTTTTCAGTGGATTCCCATTATTCACAGGGGCGGTGGTGGGTGCGACAGCGATGGTAGCTCCTGTGGCTCAATTTCCCCTGTAGTTTAAAATCCACATGGCAGTAGTGGCGGAAGCGTGGCCTGGCCATGCGGCGGCGGAGGAAGGACTCGCCGGGGCTGTGAACAGAAGGCGCCGTGCCAGCTCCTCACCAGCACGGCGTGCGCGGAGGCTGGGCCAAGCTGGCTGCAGGCTAGGAGATGCTGCACCAGCTCATCACCAGCACAGCGGGTGGGCTGGGACAGCTGTGTGCTGGGATGGTTGCGGGCAGGGAGGCTTCTCATCCGGGCAGGAGCCAAAGGCGCCGCGGAGGCCCGCCATCAGCTCCCTGGCTCCCACAGCGGCCAGCCGGGCTGGCCCACTCCCTTAGCCCTGGGGCGGAGCGAAGTCTGGCTTCCCTCATTCCCAGTGGTAGCGGCTCCGGCAGGTCCGGTTTCGCTGTAGTTTTAAACTCTACATGGCAGCAGCGGTGCCCTGCTTAGTGTCTAGTTGTAGCCTTCCCATTTCACCAGCTTTCCTGTGGGTCTGGTGCAATCCCTTTCGATTTTAGCTGGGTTTTTTTTCCAAATTGTTGATGAGGTGGCAGCCTAGGAGACTACCTAGGCCACCTCTTGTTTCAGTCTCTGTATTTCAAGTTTTATTACAAAAAAATGTGCTACAAATATTTAATTGTTTTATTTGTTACAATTTTTTAAATTGATTTCAGAGAGGAAGGAAGAGGGAGAGAGAGATAGAAATAATCATGATGAGAAAGAATCATGGATCAGCTGCCTCCTGCAAGTCCCCCACTGGTGACCGGAATCAAACCTGGGACTTTTCAGTTCACAGGCTGATGCTCTATCCACTGAGTCAAACCAGCGAGGGTGATTTCTTACAATATTTGAAGCTTAAGAACATGGCCAAGATTTCCAGGCTATATTAAGACCAAGGAAAGCAGTGGTACTAATCCTATATAATAAAGAGGTAATATGCAAATTGACCCTCACCCCATAACATCATCACATGATGGTGGCATGCACAGTGGGGACGGGACTGGCCGCTCCGCACACCTGCTGCTGCAGTTTCCATGGCCCATGGGGTGGTAGGATGTCTGGCTGCCGCTCTGCACAGCTTCCACTGGGGCTCCCTCAGTCATGCACACCGCAGGGGCAGCTCCGTGGAGGGTCCTTCACCTCTGTGAAGCCTGATGCTGTGTCCGTCTGTGTGGGCACAGGCAGGTCTGGATCTCATGGTATTTCGAGGCACATGTAAGTGGGCGGGGACTTGACTCTGGGTCTCCCATCACAGGCAGACTTGACCCTGTGTCCATGTGGGGCATTGGCCCAGACTCTAACAGCAGGGAGGAGGGAGTTCCATCCCTCAGAGAATCAGCCAGAATCAGCCATTGGTCAGCCAGCTCTCAGCTCCCTGAGAGCCAGGACTCTCATTCACGTGACAGCAGGAAGGTGGGAATACGTCTAAAGGGCAACTACAAAAGAAGCTGGTGTCATCGACAGAATATGTCTGAAGAGCAGTCATCAACAAGTACTACCAATACTGTAGGAACTGCCTTCTCAGCAAAAATGGAGTACATAAGGCTGCAATTCTTGAACATACTTGTGGTGGAATGACTGTTAGATATTAATTTTGCCTTAACTGTTAGATGTTAAGTTTGCCTATCACTAAATTTCTCTGATGAAAAACCATCTGGTGGAAATTTACTCAATGTAGCAAAGGTAAAGTTTGTACAAATGATATACATTTTCCAGAATACCCAGCATATTTAAAAAAGACTAATGACAAACGAAGATTCTGGCAGTAAAAGTTTCATGGAAAATATTCGTCCCATAAATAGTTCTTTTGCTTTTGCTTCAATGGGTGCAAATATTGCATCGCCATCAGGATATGAGCCATACTGTTTTAGAATGCATGGACAAGCTTATCACTGTACTGGGACTTTATTGTTTGCATCAATGTTGTTTTTATATCATGTCTTTGTTGTTGTTATATCATTTTGTTATTGTTTATTAATAAATTCATATGTTATTTTCATATACATTTTACTAATTTCCTTTAATCTCTGACACTCTGTTATAGAGAAAGGGCAAATAGCAATATTAAAATATTTCCTCTAATTAATTCCCTTATTAATTAATTAATTTTATAATATATCTTTATTGTTCAATTATTACAGGTGTTCCCTTCCACCCCCATAACTCCCCTCTAAATGATTCCCCACCCCACCCCATGCCCTTACTCCCTGACACTGTCCTCATCCATAGTTGTAAGATTTTTGTCCAATATCTTCTTGCATCCCTCAGACCCTCTTCCCCCTGAGAATTGTTAGTCCACTCCCTTTCTATGACCCTGATTCTATTATATTCACCAGTTCATTTTGTTCTTCAGATTTTTTTATTCACTTGATTTTTAGATTCACTTGTTGGTAGGTATGTATTTGATGTCTTTTGGTTGTTCATACTTTTTACCTTTAACTTTTTCTTCTTCTTCTTCTTCCTCTTCTTAAAGAATACCCTTCAGCATTTCATGTAATCCTGGTTTGGTGGTAACTCCTTTAACATTTTCTTGTCTGTGAAGCTCTTTATCTGACCTTCAATTCTGAATGATAGCTTTGCTGGGTAGAGTAATCTTGGTTGTAGGTTCTTGCTGTTCATCATTTTGAATATTTCTTGCCTCTCCCGTCTGGCCTGCATAGTTTCTGTTGAGAAATCAGCTGACAGTCGTATGGGGTACTCCCTTGTAGGTAACTAACTTTTTCTCTTTCTGCTTTCAAGATTCTCTCTTTGTCTTTTGCTCTTGGCATTTTAGTTATGATGTGTCTTGGTGTGGTCCTCTTTGGATTCCTCTTGTTTGGGGTTCTGTGTGCTTCCTGGACTTGTAAGTCTATTTCTTTCACCAGGTGGGGGAAGTTTTCTGTCATTATTTCTTTCAATAGGCCTTCAATATCCTACTCTCTCTCTTCTTCTGGCACACCAAAAATCCAGATGTTGGTATGCTTAAAGCCATCCCAAAGGCTCCTTACACTATCCCCACACTTTTGGATTCTTCTTTCTTTCTTTCTGCCTCTTTGGTTGGGTGCTTTTTGGTTCCTCATATTCCAGATTTTTGGTTTTACTCTTTGAGTATGTTGATCTACAGTTGAGTTTCTATATATTCTTTATTTCAGACAGTGCATACTTAATTTATGATTGGTCTTTTTCCATTTTTTTGGTATTCTCATTAAGGTTCTTGAAGGTCTCACTAAGCTTCTTGGAGGTCTCATCAAGTTTCTCAAAGGTTTTTAGAAGATTCTTGAGTAACTTTATAAATGTGGTTTTGAACTCTGAGTCGTCCAGTAGTTTACTTTCCTCCATTTCTCCATTTGTGACATGCTTCTGTGTCTCCTCATTTTGGCTGCCTCTCTGTGTTGATGAAGTGGCTTTGTGTGGTCGGTGACTTATAGGGTCTAGTAGCCCAGCTTCCCCAATCACCTGAGGTGGTCGCTCTTGGTACACCCCTTTGTGAGTTGAGAGCAAAGTCTTGGTGTAATTAAGCCTTGATTGTTGGTACACTGGGAGGAATTGACCTCCAGGCCAATTGGCTGTGAGGACCCGCTGTATCTATAAAGGAAGAACTGCTGTGCTGGAGATGCACCTTGTTTCAGTGGGGCTTTAGTGGTCAATGAGTCCACCTCCAGAATGTGTCACTTATAGGTGTGAGGAGTTGAAACTGACCACTAGGAACACTGGCTTCTGGATCTCCAATGGGGGCAGTTCAGCTACTGTCTGAAGCAGGAGCTACAGTGAGAACCACAGTCCTCTCCTCCCGGCTTGGAGCTTGGAGGCTTTGGAGCTGTCTGCACCAGGTTGCAAGTTTGCTAGGTTAATCTGCACAAGAGAAGGCCATTCATATGCAAAAGCTGCTGCTTGGAGCTTGGGTGTGTTTGTAGATTGTGCGGGGCGAAGTCTCATGGTGGAGTCTCAGTGCATCACTAGACTAGGGCGTGGCTAACAGTTATGGCTGCCCATCAGCCGTCTCTGCCTCTCCGACCATGTCCTCGAGTCTCCCCACGTCTCCGTGTCTCACACCCCTGCACAGAAAACCATTATTCTTGCACTCAGCTCTGCAAGCAAGCCACTCTCACTTTCCGACCTGATGGCAGATAGTCTAGCTCAGCAAACTACGGCCCGATGACCGGATCTGGCCCATTTGGCTGTTCTATCTGGCCTGCGGAACCGAAAGAGCGGAGGGTTCTCTTGCTCTCCCCTCCGCTCCTTCACCAGCAGCCCAAGATGAGAGTGCCAGCATGGTCAGGTTGCTTTTGTTCCGGCCTTCCGGTCCAGTTTAAGAACCCATTGTGGCCGAAACCGGTTTGGCTCAGTGGTAGAGAGTCGGTCTGTGGACTGAAAGGTCCCGGGTTTGATTCCGGTCAAGGGCATGTACCTTGGTTGCGGGCACATCCCCGGTAGGGGGTGTGCAAGAGGCAGCTGGTCGATGTTTCTTTCTCATAGACGTTTCTAGCTCTCTATCTCTCTCCCTTCCTCTCTGTAAAATATCAATAAAAAATATATATATTTTTAAAAAGGAACCCATTGTGGCCCTCGAGTCAAAAAGTTTGCCCACCCCTGGTCTAGCTTCTCCCCAGAAACTGGATTTCAGAGAGATTGGGAGATTGTCTCTCTTCAGGTTGAAGAAAGCAATGCCCGCTGTCAGCCGGGATCCACCGCCAGCCTGGATTGCATCCCCCTGAACCTCAGTTTTTCAGTGCTTGTGCTCTGAATGCTCTTCCCTCTCAATCTAGTTGTAGAGGTTCCTTTCAGCCAGCTTTCTCATGGTTTTGGGTGATAGATGTTTTTGTCTTTTAGTTGTAGTTTTGAAATTGTTGTGCATGGCAGCAGTTTAGGTGTGTTTACCTATGCTGCCATCTTTGTTGCTCTAATTAATTCCCTTTTAATGTGCATACATTTTGTGCTCTGGGCCACTAGTACAGCTATAAAAGATTTTGACTAAAAAATAAAAATACAGGTAAGAGTTTTCTAATAGGCCAACTGAAAAAGAAAAAAAAAACAGGAAAAAAATTTTTAGACTGGAGCTCTAATGCAACTGAGGGTCTTTATGATTTTTGATTAAATTTAGCTTTAAATCTTAAGTTTAGAAATTATCTCTCTTTCCAGACCCTTCAGAAACCTAGCCTTTCCCCTGGGTAATCAGCAACCCCAAGGCAGCAGCAGACAGGTGCTAGGCCTGGGGTCACAGGTCTGGACCTCTGGCAACTAAAGACAACATCTGGGTCTAATATGTTTCAACCCCAGAGCCCTAAGGTAGAGAGATCCCTGGCTGCTTCTCCATGAAACCAGACAGAGGGATGCTGGAGTGGCTCTCACAACTGTTCTCAAGCCGGAATAAATCACTTATTACCCTTACCTCACTCCTACCAATCAGCTCCTAGCAGGACCTCGAACCCTAACCCACAGGGTCATATGGTTTTGCCCTCCATAATCTGTCACATCAGGGATCGGGCTTTTTTTGAGCATTGGCTTCCCGGCAGTGCCATTCATAATGAAACAGCCCATCTTCCTCCCGGCACTTCTGGGTGCGTGACTGCTAGCGCCAGGTAGACACACTCGCCCTGTCAGATGGCACCAAGCCAATGACCAAACAACACACTTTCTCCCACGGATCTCACAGGAAAAAGTATTTACTGGTTGACGGTTCTGTTCCTCAGATCGATTTTTGCATAGTGCCAGGCATCGTGCTAAGTCTTCAAGATGCTGAGATAAGACAGAATCCGGGCTCTTCAACAGTGGCCAGTCTCCTCTGTGCTTAGAAATCCCTTGACTTAGCCCTTTCAGACCAGATGCAGGAGTCATCTCCTTGCTTGGAAACCAATGTGTGTGCACTCGAGTGCGTGCATGTGTATGTATTTATATAAAAACAAGACCACATTAAAGATACCCCGTGTCCTCCCCCCCCCGCCACAAGTCTGACCACCCGCTGGGAGTTTGTAAGGACAAGGGGCATTCTGAGTGGGTGGGAGTTGCCAACACCCCACAAAGTGCTGCCTCTCTGAGCCCAGGTCCCCGGACTCCTGGGGCCGGCATTAAAGCTGCGGGGAAGAAAGGAACCCTGGTGTCCCCAGAGCCCAGTAGCGCCCCCGTGGGCGCAGACTCCTTAGTCACCACCTCCTCCCAGCACTGTTTCTCACACTTCTGCTGGGAGCCGCTGGGAGGCCTGGGTTCCTTGACTGAATTACTCCTCGCTTCCCTGCTGAACACCGGGCCTGGGCACCTGTAAGATTCCATCCACAGAGTCAATGGAGCCGAGCCTCTGACACAGCTTCTTTCCGAGGTGGAAGCCAAGAAGCGGCACCGGCTCCTTCGCATCTCAGAGCACCCAGCAGAAGGAGAGCCCAACAGGCGAAGGGTGCTTGGACTCAAAGTGTCAAGTTTCAATCACAGGAGCCCACAGGTCACCTGCTGACCACAGCCCTGTGGCAGTGGGAAGAGCAATGGCCGAGCCGGGGCTCTGGTGGGGATAGGGACCCAGGGGAGGAGCAGGTTGGGGATTTCCTGGTCTGTCACCACCACCGGCTCACAGTGTCACTGACAAAATCGCCGTACTCTCTAGAAAATGTTAGAGAAGGGTCGCTGAGCATCCTTCCAGATTTAAATGCAGCGATTCCCATGACTATAATCCTGCTGAGGTTATCAGCTATTGATAAGACATGTAGCAAAAGAGATGAAATTTTAAAAAGAAGAACCAGCAAATGAGGGATGGGAATGAGGGGACAAACTTCTTTGTCATTAAACAGCTAAAACTGTGATAATAATTTTAAAATCTGGGCTGGTTGCAAAACGAAAGATTTCAATGGACAAAATGGAAAGCCCAAACACAAAGCTGAAGTCACGTGGGATTTAACATTTGTATAAAAAATCAAAGAAAGAGGGGCGGACGGGATCATGCAGCAAATGGAGGAGGACAAGCGGCGGGAAACTGGAATGACCGCGGGTCGGATCTGACCATCACATTCCTCATCCGAATCAATCCCAGACTTATGAAAGCGTCCAATACTAAAAAGTGAAAGCATAGAAAGATTTAAAAAGAACTGGAAAAGTAAATCTTGGCGTAAGAAGGCCTTTCTAGCCAAGATATGGAACCCAGAAGCCATAAAAGAAAGAAAATCTTGATAAATTCATCTACATAAAAATGTCAAAAATCACTACGGGCAAAGCTGAAAGACGGGCATCAAAACAAACAAACAAAAAATATTTGCTACTCTGATCTCAGGAAAGAGCTAAGCTCTCTAAGCGCGAGTTTTGGACACAGAAGAGAAAAGAAGCCAGTGACAGTGGGGGCGAGGGGAGGCAGTCCCCGCGGACGCTCCGAGCAGGATGCTGACGGGAGCGACAGGGTTTCCACCAGGACACAGGCGAGGCCGGGTGGACAATGCAAGTGACCCTTCATGGGAGGGAGTCTGGCTCTCACCCATGACATCCCAACCCCAATTTGTCCTCCCAGCAAGAACCACTGAGGCACCCCACAGTGGAAGGCCCCTTTCTTGCAACAGCAATCCAGCCCTGGTTCTAGCTTCTTTGTTCCTTCTGGAATCATCCAGCTCATGCCCTGGCCCCATAAGAAGCACCCCTGGCCCTCATACTGGACGTTGCTGAGGCCCCGGTGGCTTGTCCCCACGCTGCTGCCAGCCCCCTAAAACCAAATGCTTGAGTGACTCAGGACCCGCTGGTGCTGCTGGTAGCGGGCTTTGGCCACACATGCAGCAGGCAGCTAGTTGGGCACTGACTGTGAGAGGTGTCAGCGCCAAGCCCCTGCCAGAGACGAAAGGTGGGGCTCTGAGGATGGTGAGCCTCAGTGACACATGGGGCAAAAGGGCTTTCTAGCTGGCGACCAGGAGGAAAAGCCACTCCCTGCTTGGACCTCAGAATATGAGGTCTTCACAGCACCGAGGGTCTCCATCCACCTGCGTGCACCAGCTGCTCCAGGAGGCATTGTGTTCAGAGCTGGGACACGGGCATGGTTCGGGTGTCCAAGGATCAGGAGGACGAGATGGAGCTTGGTGAAGAGGTGGTGCTCGGACGTGGTGGGGGCAGCAGGAGTCACTCTGGGGAAGACATGTGTTCATACATGTTGCTGGGGGTGCAGCTCACAAGCTAGAGGTCCGAGGCAGGTTCCAGCATGTGCCAACGCCCTGAGGCAGGAAGGCTCACCAAGCCACCAGGAGGCCAGAGGGACAGGCCATGGAGCCATTGGGTGTTTTTTGTTTGTTTGTTTGTTTTTTAAATATATTTTATTGATATTTTACAGAGAGGAAGGGAGAGAGATAGAGAGCTAGAAACATCGATGAGAGAGAAACATCGACCAGCTGCCTCTTGCACACCCCCTACCAGGGATGTGCCTGCAACCAAGGTACATGCCCTTGACCGGAATCGAACCCGGGACCTATCAGTCCGCAGACCGATGCTCTACCACAGAGCCAAACCGGTTTTGGCTACCATTGGGTGTTTTAACCTCACAAGTCATGAGCAGCCCCTGAGGAATTTTAGGCAAGATGGGCACATGGCAGGGATTGGACACAGGATACTGCCTAGTGACAGCTGAGGTTTCAAAAGATCACTAATTACCTAGCAGAAATGCGATGAGGCGGGCCTGCTGGAGGACCCTCCCAGAGAGTCCCAACGCCTGGGGAGGGGGGTGGAGGGGGGGTGCAGATGAGGCGCTCTGGACAGGATCTGCAGGGGCAGGGACATTGCAGGGAGCCGGGTGGGCAAGAGGGAAATGGAGGCAGGCTGACTCCCAGTTTCAGGCTTCAGCAGCGGTGGAAAGTGATGCCACACCCTGGGGACACTGCAGGGGACAAGGACATGCACTCAGTCCTCTTCTGAGCCTCGGTTTCCCCAGTGTCCTGGGAGGAGGCTGGGCCACTGCAGGACTCTCCAACTAGTTTCATCAGTCCCTCTGGAGTGGAAACCAATGCATGCAGTCCTGTACCCAAACCCGTCAGACAAGAGGGGGGATGGAACACTCAGGGTGGAGAGCTTGGCATGGCCCTCAGTTCCGAGTGGACCCCATGAGACTTTGAAAGATGCCCAGACAAGTGTAAAAAAACACAGGACTTGGCAATTTTGCCTGCCCTGCTGTCTGTCTGTCCTGCTCTCCTACGGACAAACCGGCTCCATCCTGGCAGAGCCGTCCTCCCTGCAGCTTCCAACCTGCTCTGCAATTCACCTGGCCTTCTGGCCAGCCAACAGCCTTCAGCAGAGCCCCCAGGGACTGAGTTCTGCCACTGGGGGACTGGCCTGGCTCCATCAGAGCAGCTCCCCCCAACGACTTAGCAGCTTTGCCCTCAGCCTCGACACTCCCTGCGTGATGGTAAGCCTGCGCTCTATGAAAAAGTTGGCTCTTCAAACGCGCATTTAAAAATATCCCTGGGATGTGTGGGTATGGAGAGAGAGAAGCCAGGCACCTCGGCCCACACAGAATGCAAATGTGTGCCTTGAAGAAATCTATGTTGATCTTAAATACAGGCCTGAGGAACGAGCACTACCAAATAACAGAAATTAGCACCCAGCACAGCCGCGCACTACCTGGCCCAGCCTCCCAGAAGAAAGGCTCGCATCCTGCCATGTCCTGGCCACTCCCAAACATCTCCAGTAATGAAGTTGCCCCATCTCACAGTTTGAGGAGAGACAGTCTCGTCATTTATTCATGCACCATTCATTCGTAACTTCCACCAAGTTCCAAAAGGGGTTGAGGTAGCTCACAAAATTGACCATGGCACTTTAAGAAGGAGAGATAAAATCAAGGCAAGGCCAGAGAGACAACACAGGGAGGAAAGAAAATACACGATTCTGGCTTAAGTTCACACAACACAAACATTAGGGTCCACGCAGAGACTGGAAATCTGAATAAAGGCTGGGCACTGGGCTTCCTAGCAAGCCTGGTGGAGGAAGAAACACCGCTAAGTTGAGAGTCTCAGAATCCAAAAGACAGAGCAGAGCAGGCTTCCCCAGGACTAAGCAGAGTGGCTCCTGTGGTCTCTTCATGCTCTCATCAGTGAACAGAGGGAGAGGCTGCCTGGCCTGGGCCTCCCCTCTCCCTCCCGCACCCTGCCTTTCTGAGAGTTCTCCGCAAATCTGTCAGAAACTCGTACCACTGTCACGATTCTTGCAATATATGCACAATCATCTGCATAATTTATTTCTAAGTCAACTGACTTTATGTACCTAAATAAATTTGTCTGTTAAAGAAACTTTACACCTCTGCTTTGATAAAAATGTCAGAATAAATTTTCAGAAATGCTGAGTGGCCACACAATAAATGAGAGGTAACTAGTCAGTGTTCTGGCAGCCATCACACCCTGTGAGGGCTCCGTGCTGGGCTGTGCACTTGTTAGAAGAGGGAGACCAGCCAGCATTCAGCATCAAAAACTCAGCAGCCATAAACTAAACCTTCCTCCCTGGTGCACACGCCAGATAACTCAGAGAGAACCCAAGGGGAACCTCCATCTGACCACAAGATGCTGCCACACGAGTTACATGGAAAATGGTGGCGCTCACAGGTGCCTGGCCACCGGCCACCTGGGAAGTGTGTGCAGCAGGTGGCCACCAGGTAAAGATTGCCCAGGTACCAACACACTTCAAACTCTTCCCTAAGGGAAAAGGGTCACAATGTTGCTCTCCATAGCCAAGAAAGTATCCATTTGCAATGGATTGGACATGTTAAAAAGAGGCCTTGCCCCACAGAGGGTGTGAGAGGCATCCTTAGAAGACCCTCTGATGCCGCTGGGCTGTAGCCGCACGGGGAACAGGCCGGCAGCTTCAGTCCCTTTCCGTTTCAGTGAAGCTCATGAGACTGAATTCATTGCATTCACTCACTGGCAAACATTCCCTGTGTCCTTGCTCTCTTCTCACTGACAATGTTTTGAAATCAATGACAAAACATCATCATCATCACTGTCATTGTCACCTTCATCATCAGCATCATCACCATCATCATCACTGTCACAGTCATCATCATCATCACCATCACCATAATTATCACCATCATCACCATTACCATCATCAATGTCACCATCATCATCACTGTCATATAATTTTCAGTCATCACCATCATCATCTGTCATCATCACCGTCACCATCATATCATTGTCACAGTCATCACCATCACCATCATTATTATCAACATCTTCATCACTGTCACCATCATCATCATCTGTTATCATCACCATTACCATCATTATCTGTTATCATCACCGTCACCATCACCATCACCATCATATCATTGTCACGGTCATCACCATCA
The DNA here is from genome assembly GCA_963924515.1 of Vespertilio murinus. NCBI lineage: Eukaryota > Metazoa > Chordata > Mammalia > Chiroptera > Vespertilionidae > Vespertilio > Vespertilio murinus. The sequence continues at coordinate 87,042,552 of OZ004709.1, read as the reverse complement.
CATCACTGCCACCATCTTCACCATCACCATCATCATCATCTGTTATCATCACCATCACCATCATCACAGCAGCTCTATTATCAATTGCAAGGTGCCAGGCACTGACACTGTTCCAGGATATGATAAAAGGCTAATATGCAAATTGTCCCCTCGGGAGTTCAACTGCCCACTATGATGTACACTGACCACCAAGGGGCGGCATGCAATGAAGGAAGGCCCCAACTGGCAGCCAGCCAGCAGCTAGAAGGCCCTGATTGGCCCTGATCGCCGGCCAGGCCTGGGGACCCTACCCATGCATGCATTTTTTAGGTGAGGAGACTGAGGTCTAAAGGACTCAAAGAGAGTTAGTCAATTCACTTGGATAGAACTCAGGATCACACAGGGACTCCAGATCACCCTTCTCATTCCCCTTTGATCTCATTCTGACATCACACTGTGCTCCAAGAGCCAGACATCTTGTCAGGGACTACCACATGGTGTGGAGGCCAGGCCTGTGACTTCAGAAGGAAAACCCACACACAGGAAAAGGCAGGAACAGGATGCAGCCCCACCTCATGTAGAGTGAATGGTATAGCCCTTAGCCATGCCTTCATTCATCCATTTGTTCATTCGTCCGTTCACCTGAGAGTTACCAGTGGTTTGTCTAGGCACTAACAGTGGAGAAAAGGACAGGCGAGCTGCCACAGTATCTCAGGTCCTACACGTAAGGAATTCCATTGTTATCGGGGGGGGGGGGGGGAGTAATTCCCAGGAAGCAGGGAGCTTATATCCACAAATTTTTTAACCCAGCACTAGGAGAGGACTTTCTCCCAGAGTAGTAGGACAGCCCTTAGGAGACATGGACCAGATGCACAATCGCACCCCAAGGACTAACTGGATCAACAACCAACAGTACCTCCCAAGCATTGTGTCCGTGCATGTGCAGGACACACCCAGAGCTCAGCTCTAAACACCCACGGTGCCTCGACTTCCCCACTCTTAGTACCCATGAGAAAGGAAAGCTGGACCCGAAGCCCTCTCGGTGATTTTAACATGCCGATATCATTTTTGGATTTGCTGAAAGGTATGGAGAGTAGGATAATGGGCACCCCCAGGCTTGGCAGCTGTTCACACCTGCTGTCCAGGTGTCACAGGTTCATGCCACAGCCTTCTCTCTCAGACGTGGGCCTGCTCACTGTCTCCACGTTGCTGTCCCAAGAGGGGAGACCTCACCTCCAAAGGGTTCAGCCTCCATCCCACTGACATAACATTAGCTCATCTACCACCGTTAAGAAATACCCAGCCTCTGTGATTAAATAAAGGTTTACCCTAAACTTTAATTTCTTTTATAATGAAGTCCATCTACAGCCATATGGACAGAATACACCTCTCTGCCTTCTGAATGTCTAAGCTGCCTCTTGACAGGTAGGCTAGCCCGCTCCCTAAGTGTTACTGACCCTCCACGGAGGTCCACGGCACTGATTCTAAGAGCGGTGCAGGCCAGCAGCAGCACTTGGGCGCATGCTAGAAATGTGGTTCCTCACGGCCCTGACCTGCAGAACCAATATCTCCTGGGTGGGGTGGGACCCGAGGCAGGTCCTCAGTCCAGAGGGCTAGCAGCTGGAGGCAGGTCCCCCCACCCTCATGTGCAGGGCCGGCCTGGCAATCAGCACAGAAATGAAAGGAGGTTTTTTTATTCTCTCTGCATCTTTGGGAGTTAACAGGTCATCTCTCGACCTCTCACCTGAGGAGTGACAATTCATTGTGCTCTGGCAGGACTTCTGCCCCATAACACAGATGGCAGAAGCTCTGCGAATGGACAGGATCGGCTGTGACAGGTCAAATTATGTCAAGATGCAACGAGGAGAGGGGCTAGGAAGAGCAGCACTGGCTGAGCAGCCCTGGGACCAGGAAGAAGCCGCCCGTGGCCACGCCTCGCTCCCAGGCACCGCCTACGGGTCGCATGTCCTCGTGCCACAACCTCAGGCCTGCCAAGCCGAGGACCGAGGACCGAGGACCGAGGACCGGGGAGGCGGGAGGCGGGAGGTGGGAGCCAGCAGGTTCCTCCTGAAGAGGATGCCTTCCAGTTTAAAAACAGAATCACCCTGAAATCAGAGCATTACGTAACCATGATGTGATTAAAGCCCGCATGAAGTCCCAGGCTGCGAGTCCGATCCGCTGACTCAAGGCTCAACTGGCTGGCGACCCAGGTTAAGCGAATGCACATGCATCTGCATATGGGCTGGAATGTCCATTCCCTGCAGGCAGGGGACTGTGGACTGCAGCTCCGCGGGGTGTGGTGAGGGAGGGAAGATGGTCTGTGGGCGGTGAGTGGTTCTCAGGGCCCGTCTCTTGGCCGGCCTGGGGGCAGCGTGGGCTTGAACCGCAGCCAATGTGCTGGGGTGTTTGCTCCTGCCGCGGAGTGGCACCCAGTGGCAACAATGACGAAGGCTGCAGGACAGTGTCCCTGCCCCTCTCCCCGGTGAGACAACACACCCGACTGCTTCTGAAGGGACCTCAAGTGGTGTCTATGCTGTGCGACATGCAGATTAGCAGCCGGTCAGCATCTTCGGCTTAATTCTGTCTGTCACCCTTGGAAAGTAACAGCAGCAACTGCACAGGAGGCTGCTGGCCACCCTGGGGAGGGCCCGGCTCCCAGACTCCGCCTGCCCCTCCATTCCCTGTGACCATTCCCTGTGACCATTCCCACCGGGTACCAAACACGCAGCTCAGAAGCACCGCAGGGCACCCTCCCATCCAGATTCCAATCCTGCTTCCAGGAAATTCACACCAGGAAGTAGCTTCCCGCTCTCCCAACTCCAGATATCCAACCCCACTGGCAAAAACCCACAGATGATCCTAAACCAGCCGTGGGCAAACTACGGCCGGTGGGCCGGATCCGGCCCGTTTGGCTGTTCTATCCGGCCCTCTGAGCCAAAAGAGCGGAGGGTTCTCTTGCTCTCCTCTCCGCTCCTTCACCAGCAGCCCAAGATGAGAGTGCCAGCATGGTCAGGTTGCTTTTGTTCCGGCCCTCCGGTCCAGTTTAAGAACCCATTGTGGCCCTCGAGTCAAAAAGTTTGCCCACCCCTGTCCTAAACGCAGAACCCAGAGGGGCAGGCTGTATGCTCCTGCCCACCCCGCCGGCGTCTGGCAGAGATTCCGGGGATAATGACCCAGAGACGAATTCTCCTGGCCCAAGGCTGCAGCAGCCCCGTTGGAAACCTCCTGCTTTGAATTTTCGCAAACCGGCTCAGAGCAGGACCCCTGTAGCCAGGCACGGCAGCCACAGCCACTCCTTCCTGGACTGCTCTCACAAGCCAAGGTGAAAGGGCACCAAATGGAACTTCCAAATTCAGCCCAGAGGAGTAGGTTCAATAACATTCGTGTGGAAACAAAAGACTCTTTGGGGTTCTTGGCTGAGGCTCCTGGCTGCCTCAGCCAGCTACGCCTTCCCTCCCCCCCCCCCAACACAGCTACGCCTTCCCTCCCCCCCCCCCAACAACGAGACACTAGAAAGGGGTATCGGCTGTTCCTCACCCTGGACCCACTGTGGCCACTAGACTTAAGGCAGGAGAGAGGGAACTCTCCAGCTGCTGGCCCTGCTGCTGTGCAAAGCATTTGCCTTTAAAAGGACCCGGAAAACATCCCCCAAAGGATGCCCACTACCCCACCCCCCACCCCCAGGAGGCTGTAAGAATTCCACTTACCCCATGGTGAAAGGCGCGCTCTGAATGAAGGTCCTCATCCTCGCAGGGAAGGGCGACCTGGAGGCCCCTGGGTCCTGTCTCCCCAGCCTACCCCAGAGGTATTTGGCAAAGAGTCCCAGGGCTCGCAGGACTCATGGCTCCACAAACAACCCCCACTGTGCACAGAACTGCAATTGTCAGGAAGTTCCTGTCTGCCTTTTGGGGCTGAACACCATTATTATCTGTAAACATTTTAAAATACTGACGGTGCAGGAGTGCGGAGTGGGGGTGGGGGTGAGGGTGGGGAAGGGGGTAAAGGGGGGCCGCCCCGGGCCTGAGGAGTCAGCTCAGTGCCCAAGCACCCACACAAGTCTCCAGTGAGCTCCCAGCTCTGCTCAGGGCCCAGGCAGGCAGCTGGACAGGGCAAGGTCCAGTAACCAACTAGAGGAGTGCTCACCCTTCTCCATCCCCTGCCCCTGCAGCCATGCGGCCCCTGGCCCTGCACAGCTGTGAGGTGGGTGCCCCCATCTGACAGCAGGGCGGCTGCCCCGAACCAAGCCCCAGGCCCTCAGCGGGAGAACAGGGTCCAACCCCAACAGCAGAACAAAGGATGTGGGAGGCCCCTCCCTGCACCCAGAGGGGCCCCCTACTCTTCCGCTGCTGGAGTCAATTCAGGGATGGGGCTGTGCTCTGCAGCAAGAAACTCCCCTGGCCAAGGCCAGGCTCCCAGGAGGCCTTGGTGCTCTGGGACCTGCATCAGGAAGACGGTCCCTCCTTAGATTCCCCCCGAGAGACTCGGGAGCTCTCACTTTGCCAGGGATTTCCAATGTCTGACTAGGTTCCCCCAAGGGCTATGGAGGGAGGGATTCTGGCCCCATTCTGGCCCCTACAGAGGAGGAAACTGAGACCCAAGAAGGCCAGCAAGGGGCAGGTGGAAGGGAGGCCTGGGGCAGTTGGGTCCAAACTGATACATTAATCATAAGATGACGCGTGAATTAGGATTGTCCTAGAAAGCCCCACGTTTATAAATCGACAAACTGTATTGGCCTGGATGCTGGGGAGACACCAGAGGAGTGGGGCACCCTCTGCCCTCAGATCCTTCACAACGCACTGCCACGGACACGTCTGATCACGTCTGATCCTTGGCTCAGTCTCCCCTCCTCACCAGCGCCTTGGATGCCAGTCTAGTGACCCGCACTCACCTCTCGCCATGAGCTTGGGGCAGCCGCCTCCTATCTCCTAGCTGACTGTCTACGCACCAAGGTGAGTGGGCTGGGGGAGGGGTCAGAGGGGATATGGGGTTGAGGAGCAGGGATGGTGGAGGGACGAGGAGAGGCACGGGTGTGCTAGGGGAGAGCCTCTTGCCCCCATGTGCCCCGTGCACCCCTCACCCTGCATCTTCGTGTGCCTTGTGCAGAGTACAAGTCCCATGTTCTCCTCACATCTCAGAAGGTGCGTCATCCCTCTCCCTGATGTCCAGGTGAGAAAACCAAGGACAGTCACCTGCTGAGGTCACAAGGAACAAAGAGTGTGATCCCAGAGCCAAGGTCTTAGCCACGACCACTGCACCAAAGTCACAGGTCATCTCATTACGGACCCCACACCTGGGAGGGGTGGGCAGTCTCATCTGCACATGAGAGATGGGAACAGGCTCGGAGAGGCACCCTGACAGAAAGCGTGATGCCCCGTCTCACCTCCCACACCTCAGCCTCCCTCTGTCCAGGTTAGGCCAGCTCCTCTAGCTGCTATTTCTCTCCAAGGCAGCCTCCCGCACCGTGGTCCATGTGGCCAATAGCATGGGAGGCTCATTCACTCCTGGGATCCCCCTACCCCCCGACTTCCTGGCCCCACCACCCTCTTTTCTCATTTCTGCTTCTAGGCAGATAGCTTAGTGGCTGCTGTGACATGCTACCATGGCACCATGCTCTCCAACAAATTCATTCCTGTGGCTTCAGCGAGCACCGAGCACGTCGGGGCCCTACTCACCCCAGCTGACTTTCTGACCCATTGCCAGTCCTCTGGGGGTGCAGTGAAATCAACACTGGAGTGGCACTGAAAATGAGCTCAACCCTGCGAGTGGCAACCTGAATTCCCTTTCAAGAGGCTTAGAATATTTCCCTTCTTAACTCCGAATCTCAGCATCTGTCCTAAAGAACCCTAAATACAGAGAAGCCCCACGCACAAAGTCCTCCCTGCTCTGAGGGTCACAGTGAAATGTGAAAGCTCTGAAGCTGCCCACAGCAGAGACCAGCTAGGTACGTTTTACCGAAGTGGGTAACATGGCTGATGCCTGCAATTTTGGAAGACTTGAAATAAACCATCTTCTTTGGGTATGAAACTTTAAAAACATGAACCAGGTGCAGAATGAGGGTTTTATCCTTTGGGGTGGGTCGGGGAGGTGAGAGCCAGTACACAATGCAGGGGTGGGGGCCGGGCACATTGTGGCGGGCAAGCCCCATGACCAGCTGTGCCCTGAACAGGACACTCTCCTCTGAGGAGCAAGGGCAGAGGCTGGCGGCGAAGAGCAGGTTGTAGGAGTGAGTGAGAGCTCTAGTGGCTGGAAGATGGGCTGCTTCTCCTAAGTCACAGATGAGATTGGAACCAAGGTCTCAGTGACTCTGCGGAGCTGGGACATGCGAGAGGCTGGCCGGCAGCCCTGTGGCCCTGTTCGAAGCAGGGAAGACAGATAGAATCTGGCCTGGTGGTTTCTGCTGATGCGAGGCCAGCTCCCAGCAGCGGGAGAGGAATGTTTGGAGACTGCAGGTCAAAGCTGAGATCCACTGGAGAGTGACTTTGAGGTTCCTGATACCTGTGTGCCCAGGCTAGGTCAGTGAGGACACTGTGCCAGGACATGGCTCTGAGACAGGAAGTGGGGGCTGGGGAGGTCACTGGGGGCTGAGGACAGCAGGGCAGTACTGAGAGCCGGCTGTTTGAGTTCAATGGTGGAAGAAGAGCCATTATCCATGCAAAGATCAAGAGTGTGGCCATGGAGGCAGGCGGCCCCAGAGGGAAGATAACTCTATCTGGCCTTCCTCCATCACTGCTCTGACTGCAGGTGTCACTTACTAGCCCTCACTCTAAGGGAAGCTTATTGTTCCCCTTATCCATTTGCTTATCATTTATCCATCCACCACCATTTGCCTGGGCTACTGAATAAAGTATATCCTTAATGAGAATTATGGTTCGCTGGGGTTTTTCTCTCCTGGGTATTTAGGAAAAGGAGAACCCTCACCAGAAAACAGGCACCAGCCAATAATTTAGGGATGTGTTGAAGGCATGGGTGGGGTGGGGGCTGAGTGAAGAGGGGCCAAAGAGGGGAAATGGGAACTCTATAATACTGTCATCAATAAAACAAAAGGAGTGTGGCATGTCCCACAAGCATCGTATAACCATGGGCATTCTCCTGTTGATGCAGATGGTAGAATCCTTATAATAAAGAGGTAATATGCCAATTGACACTCACTCCTACACACAAGATGGCCACCACAAGATGGCCAGCAGGGGAGGACAGTTGGGAAGGATCAAGCCTGAGGAGGAGGGCAGTTAGAAGTGACCAGGCAAGAAGGGGAGGGCATTTGGAGGTGACCAGACCTGCAGAGAAGGACAGTTAAGGGAGGACAGTTGGGGGCTACTAGCCCAGCAGGAGAGGGAAGTTAGGGGCAATCGAGCTGGCAGGGAAGTGGTTAGGGGGTGATCAGGCTGGCAAGCAGGCAAGGCAAGCAGGCAAGTGGTTGGGAGCCAGCAGACCTGGATTATGAGAGGGATATCCTATAGGATCAGGCCTAAAGGGGCAGTCAGACATCCCTTGAGGGGTCCCAGATTGGAGAGGGTCCAGGCTGGGTTAAGGGACACACCCCTGTATGAATTTCATGCACTGGGCCTCTAGTATTAAATATCCTTATACCAAACTCCTCCATTAGAAACAAAAACAAAACAGAAACCAGACTGGTTCTTCACTGGAGACTTTCCAAATGATAAAATTGGTTCCATACCCCTGTTCCCAGCCATTTATACCTAAAGCTCAGAGACGCTTAGAGGCCTCCCCAAGGCCACACAGCTGGAGGATGGAACTGGTGGGCACTCTGCGCTCAGGGGAGCTGGCCGCAGACAGGCCCCAGCACATATCAGGCCTGCCCTGTGCCAGGTCAGTGGTCGTCACGCTACTGAAAGTGTACAACCTTTATTTACAACGCAGAGCCAATTCTACATGCCATTTTAAGGGAACAGTTTTCACTAAGTGGGGTGACCTGAAAGATTTTCAACCTCATCCGTGTGAGAGAAAAGGAAAAAAGGTTCACCTGAGGTAACCTGAGGCTCTTCCTACATCGGGAAATGCCAGTGCCTACACCGGCACGTGTCAATGCCAGTGCCCGGCTCAGGGCCCTGATGTCTCTAGTGGAGTCTTCTGTCCCACAAAACCACACCACACAGAGCCCCCGCAGACCCGGGCGCCATCACTAATCACTGCGTGGTCTCTTGGTGGTGGCTCGGTCTTGTCCCCGCAGCCATGTCTACCAGGACCTCAGAATGGGACCTTACTTTGAAACAGGGTCTTTGGAGATGTAATTAGCTAAGTTGATCTGAGGTCACTCTGGAATCAGTGGGTCCTAAATCCAGACACTAGTGTTCTCGGAAGGAGAGGAGAGGACGCAGAGCCACAGGCACAGAGAGGGCTGTGATGACAGAGCACAAGTCACGCCAGTGGCCCCGGACTGAGGAGGCAGGGTGAGCAGCTTGCTCACCTGGGCCTTCAGGCTTCAGCCTCCAGGACATTTCTGGTCCTGGGGCACACAGAGCCTTCACGCTCCCTTTGAACTCCCTCACCAAGGCACATGAAGTTTACCTCCGAAATGACTCTGGGTTACTCCACATGCCCCATCCCACTCCACACCCATGGCCAGGACCAGCCCCCTGAAACTCCTGCCTGGACATCCAAACCAGCCCCTCCTCCCTCCACCAGCAAGGCTCCTACCAGCTCCTTCTGAACCAGAGGGATCCCTTAAAAATGCAAATGCTCTTATACCACTTCCCTATGTACCAGCCTTTGACTTCTTTCCCCTGGATTTTGGAATAAAATCATCAGCCTGAGCACTCCTGCTGCACTCCCACCCTCTCCCTCCTCCTCTGGAATGTGACTCCTCAGTGGAAAGGCTGCTTCCTTGAGGAAAACACTTCAGCCTGGCCCCTGCCCCCAGCTAAGTTCAGTCTACCTACCTGCCTGACCGCTTCACACACTCCATGTGTTATTTCTCGTCCCGTGTCTGTCTCTCCCTCCAGACTGCAAGCCCCTGGGGGGAACTGTAGCTTCTTATCCCTATAACCCCAGCACCATGCAGGAAACCTGGGCCATGGTAGAAGCAGAATAGAATGGGGCAAGAGGATGGATGAGTGAATGAGTGAATGAGTAAATGAGTGATGAGTGAATGAGTGAGGGGTCTGCAGACGCACACAGAAAACTCTAGAGTACAAGGTTTGTGCCTCCAAATGGTCCCCCATGCAACTCTGAGTACAAGTATCACCATGATTCCCTTGTACAGGGGTCAGAAGAAACTGATACTACCCATAGCAATCCACCAGGAAACAACAGGCCCAGAGCAAGCAGGCCTGTGGCTACTGGTCATTTTGTGGGTGAGTGAAGTCAGGGCAGGTTGGTTTTTGCATGGTCTTCCTGCCAAAGGTAGTCATGCATGCCAGCCAGTCATGCATGCCAGTCATGCTGCCAGCCAGTTTCCATCTGATTAGACAGCCGGGGCCCCCCAGTGACAGCAGGTCTGTCACTGCATGGCTAGCTTGAAGTGCAAGGGAGCCAAGGCTCTAAGCAGGTAGGAAATAACATGCCCTGGCTTCTCTGGACACAGAAATAACAGCCCACAGAAGGTCGAGCTGGACAAGTTTCCAACGTGGATAAGAAGATTGGAGCAAACATATTTGCTGACACACGTTGCAACCACAGGGGCTGAAAAACCAAGTCCTAAAATAAGGATCCTGGCAATATTCCAGTGAGTGTGGATAGGAATGGGCACCTGGACATGTCCTGACACAGAGGATAACGGTGGCACCACACACCTAACAACACAACACAAGAGTCATGCTGGAAAGGGCCATTTTCTGGCTCAGACTTGCCTAGTCCTGAGCAAAGTCAGTCTCATCGGCTACTGATGGTGCCAGCCCTGAACCCAACATTCCCTTCACTGTCATGGCATAAGGGGTGTTGAGAAGCTGGACAATCCATGGTCTGCTTCAACATTTTGAAATTTGACATAAAGAATGTGAAGACCATAGGATGAGGAGTCCAGTCATCCCCTTCTTTGTCCATTAAAATTTTGAATAAGTAAAGGCAAACAGAAAGTGTTTTCCAGAGGTGAAGCAATTGTTATCATCTGATTCCCCTTTTATAACTTTCACAGGCAAAGGCAATGACTATTGTAGAGTTTCCCTGTTTAGAAAAATGACTAAATTATAGTTGTTTCATAAAACAAGTCACTCTCTGGCTCTCAGAAAGAACGATGCCCTTACTGCAGATAGCAGTGTTTGCATATGACTAACACTGGAATGAAATCCAGAGTATGGAAATAGAGTGATAGAAACATTATTTCAGTAGTTTGCCAGCTCACTGTTGAGTGATGAGGGAAGAATCGGAAGGAGAAATGTACTCATGTTTTCATTAATTTGTGACTGTCAGGTGATGGATTAGAATGTGAAGCAGCGCCAGCCACAGTGAGAGCTTTTACCCACTGGCTATGCTTTCCCACAGGTAAAGCAACAAGACCGAATGACCCCTGAAACATATAGTGCCATGTGAAAGGCAGCAGCCCTCTGAAAGTGGGGGGCTGATGATGAAAGTCAAGAGAAATCCAACCTGGAGATTCTAGGCTTTCATTCACTGAAGCCTGGGCATACGGGAGAGCTGGAGGAAACCCTTCCCAGGCGCTGCAAGCGTTCACTGAGCGTAAGAAAGTTGCCCTCCGAGTCTGGAAGCAGAGTACAGGGAGATAAGCTCTCCCATAGAACACCCCTCTCTGACCCCTCCACCTGCTGGCCAGGCTGTAATGCAGAGGAAGAACTCTCCAGGTCTGGGAAGCTGGTACCAAATATGTAAAGCCCAAAGAGACCTCTCAGTGCTCAGAGCCTGAGCTATGATGAGGGAAAATCTCAATTCTGCTTTCAAAGCACTTGAAGCTGTTAGTGAATTGAATCATAGTAAAGCTAAAAAAAAAAAAAAAAACAAAACACCAGATTCAGCTCAGTGACAGACAAGCTTAACTCGGGGTGCCAACTCTGATAGCCCGAATGAAGAGACACATACTGTTATATGATATAAAATCTAGAAAGAAAGAAAAAGCATAAAAGATGTGGGGAAAAGCAAGAAAATGTTATCCAGGATCAAGAGAAGAAACAGACAATATGAGAAGACCTTAAAATAGCCTACCTATTAAAATGATCAGTTCAGGACTTAAAAATAACTATGATAAAAATTCTAAAGAATAGTGTGTTGAAGGTCAACAATATGTCTGAAGAGATGAAGAACTGAAACACATAGAAAATAGAAAAATTATCCAAATGGAAATGCTACAATGAAAGGTACAGTATCATAAATGAGGAATGCAGTACCTTTGAACTTGCAGAATAATCATCAAACTTGCCAAAACCGGTTTGGCTCAGTGGTAGAGCGTCGGTTTGCGGACTGAAAGGTCCCGGGTTCGATTCCGGTCAAGGGCATGTACATTGGTTGCGGGCACATCCCCGGTGGGGATTGTGCAGGAGGCAGCTGGTCGATGTTTCTCTCTCATCGACGTTTCTAGCTCTCTATCTCTCTCCCTTCCTCTCTGTAAAATATCAATAAAATATATTTTTTTAAAAAAAGAATAATCATCAAACTTGACAAGAAAGAAAAGATAATAAAGAAAAAAGTCAAGAAAAATAAACAGAGACTCAGAATGTTGGGTCAAGATTAAGGGCACCAACATATGCAAAATGAGAGTACCAGAGTAAAAGGGGGTAGGAAAGCAGCAGGAAAAACAATGGCAGAAATAATGGCTGAAATTTCCAAAGTTTATTTAAATAATCTATACATCCAAAAAGCTTAATGAACTCCAAATAGGATAAATGCAATAAGATCCAAACCCAGACACAATGTTGAAAGATAAAGACACAGAGAACATCTTGAAAGTAAACAAGAGACAATGAGTAGTCAGTCACATACAAGGGAAATCCAAGAGGATTAACAGTTAGCTTCTCATCAGAAACAGTTAAAGCAAGGTGGCAGTGGATGAAAGTTCAAACTGTTATTTTTAAAGAGCTGTCAACCAAGAATCTTACATCCAGCAAAACTATCTTCCAAAAGTGAAGTTGAATTAAAGACATTCCCAGATAAATAAAACAGAGAATTTATTGCTACCAGACCTGCCCTATAAGAAATGTTAGGAAAGTTTTTCAGGCTGTAAGAAAGTGATATGAGCCAGTAATTCAAGTCTACACACACACACACACACACACACACACACACACACAGGCACACGCGCGTGCGCACACACACAACACCCACCAGCTGATTGTGTAATTATAAAAGAAGCATAAATGCATATTTCTTCTGTTAATGGATTTAAAAACCAATTGCATAAGATGACACAAATACATATATATACAGACACATATTATTGAGCCTATTAAATATAGAAATGTAATATGTGTGACGATAACAACACAAAGAAAGTGTGTGGGAACAAAACTGTATTTGGGGTAAGGAAATCACACCAGATGGTAACTTGAATTCACAGGAACAAATGAACAAAACCATAAGTGGTAAATACGATGGTTAATATAACAAACTCTATAAATATATACTTGCTGTCCTTTATCTTCACTTCTTTAAAAGACACAAATTCATATCTCAATAATAAAAGGCCCATGGTCGTCACACCATAACTCTGTCACAACCAAACGAGCAGTGGCTCTTGTGGAGGGGGGGGGGGCAGGGTGCAAGTTACTAGCAGCGGAGAGCTATGAGCAGCAGAGGTGGGGCAATAAGCTACAATTGGCGATGGGCAGGGCAGCCAGCTGAGGCAAGTGGAAGTGAACTATTCATGCATGATTTCGTGCATGCTGGGCCTCTAGTAAAATCCTATATAATAAAAGGCTAATATAAAAATTAACTGAACTACAGAACGACTGGTCGCTATGATGTGCACTGACCACCAGGGGAAGACACTCAATGCAGGAGCTACCCCCTGGTGGTCAATGCACTCCCAAGGGAGAGCACTTCTCAGCCAGAAGCTGGGCTCACAGCTGGTTAGTTGGCGAGCACAGTGGTGTCGGCGAGAGGCTTTCCTACCTCTGTGGTAGCACTAAGAATGATCGACTGTGGGAAGCGGGCCTAAGCTGGCAGTCAGACATCCCTTGAGGGCTCCCAGACTGTGAAAGGCCACAGAACAGGCTGAGGGAGACCCCTCTGAGTACACAAATCTCGTGCACCATGCCTCTAGTAATAATTATAACAATGTATGTTTGTAACATATATAGATATAATATGAGCTGGTAGCCAAGTAATATGTACTGGTGACCAATTATTTTTGAAATATCCTTCTGAAGGCATACCTTTTTATAATTTTGATGTATTTGAATCAACCTAAGTAATTACTCTGTTTGATATGCAAGTAGCCCATCTTAGCCATCAGGAAATCACTCAATGTAATTCCTATATATTTTTTGACATAGCTCCACTATTTTTTTAATACTATCCTTGCTTTCTGAATAATAAATTTTATCAGACTAGTAATAGTCACTTCTTCAAGGAACTCTCTTCCTCTTAGGAAATGGTATTTAATGAGTAAAATCTGGACAATTGGGAGTATTTATCACCATGGGGCTATTACTGCTTCTAGGTTTTTTCAGTGGACAAAGTATAGAGTAACTATTTTTAAAAGCAAAGGATATTATGAATTTATATTGATACTTCCAATCCAAATGTAATATTATAGAACTTTACATAACTTAAAATATATTTTATCTATTTTTCATTATGCAAGGAACCATGATTATTAACATATTACTTATTTGCTTTCTCCAAAATTATTCCTACAATAATTTTTTAAATATATATTTTATTGATTTTTTACAGAGAGGAAGAGAGAAGGATAGAGTTAGAAACATCCATGAGAGAGAAACATCGATCAGCTGCCTCCTGCACACCCCCTACTGGGGATGTGCCCGCAACCAAGGTACATGCCCTTCACCAGAATCGAACCTGGTACCTTTCAGTCTGCAGGCTGACGCCCTATTCACTGAGCCAAACCAGTTTCAGCTCCTATATTAATTTTAAAATATCAATATCAGCATTATAGCTCTCAATACTAATTACTGTAGTTTGTGGTTTCTTTGTATTTATACATGCATATGTGTCCTTAAACTATACCCCATTAGAGATGGATAAAATACTGGGTTTTAAAGTCACTTGAAAAATTTACTTTCTCTGAGGTAAAGCTACCAATTTGTATATAGTTAAGTTCAATTACTACATATATTTCAATCTGTTTCTTTTTTAATTTTAACTTTTAAAAATATGTAAAACTATAGGCCCAGTGCATGAAATTTGTACACTGGTGGTGATGGTGGTGGGGTTCCCCCTCAGACTGGATTTCGAGAGGGTGCAGGCCAGGCCAAGGGACCCCACCGGTGCAAAATCAGGGCCAGGGAGGGATGCAGGAGATTGGCCAGCCAGGGAGGGACCGTGGGAGGGCTCTAGGGTCTGTCTGGCCCATCTCGCTCAGTCCCAACCGGCTGGACCCCAGCAACAAGCTAACCTACCAGTTGGAGAGTCTGCCCCCTCGTGGTTAGTGCGCATCATAGCGAGTGGGTGAGTTGGCGTATTATGCTTTGATTGGTTGAACGGACAACCAGATGACCAGAAACTTAGCATTTTAAGCTTTGATTATATAGGATAGTTACATGTTTCAGACTCAAAGTTATGTAATAAAGTACACTCATAGGGGTCTCACTTCTGTATCTGGGCCTCACCCAGATTTGCTCCTTCCCTATATGCAAGCTCTGTCTTAGCTTTTGCCTTAGGTTTCCAGTGTTCCTTTGGATATTAAGTACACAACACACAAGTGCATGTGTGAGTACACACAAGCAAACACACACACACCTCCTCCATCCCTCCCTCCTTACATAAAAGGCAGTGTCCACACTTCAGTATCTTGATTTCCCCCCACTCAGGGATATATCTTGGGGGGGGGGGTGACTCCACATGGCATAGAGTCTTCACTTGACCCTGTGTGGATATAGCATTGTTTATCCCACCAACCCACTATCTATGAATATGTGGGATATCTCCACAGAATGACAAAATGAATAGCCTAGCATATGTGTTCTTTCATGTTTTGCCAAGATATTGGGGATAGATTTCTAGAAGTGGGATTGCTGGTTCAAAGGGTACTTAATCCATAATTTTGCTAAATATAGCCAAATTTCCTTCCGTGTGGCTTATGTGGCTAGGTTGCAATGACTGTCTAACATTGTATTTTAATTGTCCAAAATACCTATGTTTATATTTTTTACTAATTAATACACACTGGTAAGATACTTTGTCAACCACTATGGAGGCAATACAATAGTTCATAATGTGCTCCATGCTTCTGAGGCTTGATGTAATCTAGTTTCTGATGTTAAAATAAAAATCCACTTCCTTAAAGATGCAATCTGAATGGGTTGACTTATTTTGAGTAATACACATGCACCGAAGATACACATGCATGTGTCCAGTAGCGAGAATTAGCAGAGTAATCTCTGCACATGGCTGCTGAAGAGGGCTTTTTATTAGAAGCAACAAACATTACAGACGCAGTTTAAGCCCCAATGGCACCCTGAGCCCACCGCCTCTGCAGAGACCAGGAAAAGTGAGTGCCAAGCAGCTTCCTGCTGGGGTTTCCTTTGTCATGGCCCCTCCCCAGTTTTGCTATTGAATCATTGCTGTAATAAGCACCCTTGGATTTGTCCCTGCTAATAACGCCTGTCTGTGGTTTTTCCAGGGCAACGGTCTGGATGGGCATCGCTGGACCATGGTGTTTGCTTTGTTTGTTTGCTAATCCTCACGAGAGGGTATTTTTTCCCATTGATTACTAGAGAGAGTGGAAAGCAGGGAGAGAGGGGTTAAGGGGATAGAGAAAGAGGGAGATAAAGAGAGAGAGAGAGGGAGAGGGAGAGAGAGAGGAAGAGGGAGAGAGAGAGAGAGAGAGAGAGAGAGAGAGAGAGAGAGAGAGAGAGAAACACTGATGTGAGAAACATATTGATTGGTCGCCTCCTTATGCTTACCTCAACCCAAGATTGAACCTGCAACCCAGGTACGTGTCCTCAACTGGGAATTCAACCCTTGACCCTTGGTGCACAGGGTGACACTCTAACCACTGAGCAACACTGGTCAGGGCTGGACCATAGCATTTGAACTCCAGGAGATACTCCACATTGCTCTCCTATGTGGTTACACCCACTTTGCCAACACCGACGATGTGAGACAGCTACTGTTTCTCCAGATTTTGCCAACCCTAGCCATTATCATATGTTTTTACTTTTGCCACTCGGATGGGTGGAAATGGTATCTAGTTTTAATTTGCATTGAATGAGGCACCGTTTTAAAACCACAGTGTCTTTCTTTAATGGCAAAATCTGCTTTCAATTGGCTTTTTCAAATTAATTTTTACTCCCACAGGAACTATCTCCATAATGCCAAGACAGAGAACAGCTTTCTGCGTTCTATTTTCTCCCCAGAGAACTCGGCATCTTCATCGCTGCCCTGTGGAAAGCTCAGGAACACGCCATGTACAAGGCTCTGTCAGGTGGTGAACTGTAGGGGGAAACGTGAGCGCACCCCTGCAGGCCTGCAGGGAATCCCCGGCTGCTGTCTGAATCGATGGCTCTCCTGGGGCTTGAGTATTTGGTTTTCTATGTTCCCAGCAGAACACAGGTTTCAAGAACCGTGTCTTAGAAAACATGGCCAAAACCCCTCCATGTCTTGTATTATCAATGTCACGCTGTACTTAGAGCCTAATATCTCATTCTTTACAGTTGGAGTCTTATATACTTATTTTCCAAAAGGAAATTCTCCCTACATCCTTTTATATCTGTGTTTATATCTAGGAAAATAAAAGGTGTGCACATCTATAGTTTGACACATATGCCAAATTCACCTTTTGATCTGGCAGGGAAAATATTAGGAAATACGAGAAAATACTGCTTGCCTTTCAACAGTGAAGAAATTGGAAACCCACCCATTAGCAAGTATGCAATAAGACCTCCGAACCAGCTCACGTACGGCAAAGAAGAGCTCATTTGTAAAAACACATCCTCACTGCAAAGATAATGGGGAAAGCCACATGCTAAGGTTTTGGGTTTATTTTTAACACCGAGGCAGTGCTTGTGTCTTGTATGGAAGGTGGTCCCATTTATCAGTGGCACTTCTACACTACAAGAAACGCCATACTACTGAGTGTTGCTGAGTCAAACTGATAAAAAGTCTTCAAAATAATCCATTTGTACTGGCACCTGAGTTCTTAAAAGGAAAAGCATTCCAACTGATCCTAATGGGAGGATGATTTTTAATAGGTTGAGGTACAGAGAAGTTCTTCAAATCACAAGTAAAAATAAATAGAAAGCCAATAAGACCCCAATACCCATCACATTATCACAAAATCCATCTTGTATAGTTAGCCCCTAATTTACAGGAAATACATACATTCTCACTTCACATTGTCAATAGAGTCTTAGAAACTGTGACTTTAAGCAAAACGATGAAGAAACCAATTTGAACACACACAGAGTAATCAGCAGCAACAACTGTTAAGATCCCAGAGGGTATTTCTGTCACAAAAACATCGTCGAACTTCTAATGAAGACCTGAAACTCTCCTAATATTAAACATTGAGATCAATGTGAATTATACATCCACTTAAGAAAGATTCATAAAACAAGCGAAACCATGACTTTCCAACCCTTACTCCAGGTCGGGGTTGTGGGTGGCCAGAGCAGCTCAAGGCACAGAAGAGACAGGCACCTTTCATTACAGCATCACTCACGCCCACACTACTTGGACTGGGAGAACTTCAGACACATCACCCCAATTAACGGGCACATCTGTGGGGTGGGGAGGGGAGGATGGGGGGTCCTGGAGAAACCCATACAGACCTGGGGAGGAACGCAAACTCCACACGGACAAATGGCCCGGATAGGAACGGTATTTCAGGACCTGCTGCACATAAGGCTAGGCCCGTGGTTAACCCTTTATTGTGTTTACTTCTCGGATCCCTGTGCCTGTGCGGGACAGAGACCATAACATGTGTGCTTGAAAAATCTCCTAAGAAGAGTACATTTCTCTGTCTTAGCAGATCTCTATAACCACCAAGCATTAAATAGAGTCATTTTGCTCTCACCATTACCATGATAACTTTTCTCATAACAATTTCATAGATGGGCTATTTCCTATTTGTTTTTTAATATGCTTGACATAAAATTTCAGTCTCTTTAGCCTTTTTTATATTATTATTGTGAGGCCAAGTCATAGAAACAAAACAAAATTAACTGAACTAAGTAAACAATTACCCAGCACATAAACTCTGGGGAAATCATTTGTTTCTTTGTCAGACTCCAGAATCAGTAACGCTTAACCTGATGGAGCCGAGGAGAGCTGGGGCTTCCACACGCACACTTCATGCCTGGTCATTCAACGCAGGTGTTCCTGGCGAGAGCAGGAGGCTGCCCCACACTGGCTCCTCTCAGAGGAAGCGGGGCCGCCATAGCCAAGCGCTCCCGCAGGGGAAGTGGGAGGTCTGCCCACGGGAGAGCTTCTCTCCCCTCCTCCCCTACAATGTCACATCACCCAATCAGTCACTTCCCTTATCCAAACGTGCCCTCTCTTATTAGTGCAGGACTGACAGTGATGGATGGTGGGGAGCAGGGAGAGGACAGACCCCGGTTCAGCACCAAGGTCAGTGCAAGCCTGCTCCTGGGAAGCAGCAATGGCATCCTCAACCCCAGAAGGTCCAGTCTTCAGCTCCCTTCCACACCCCGAGTCCTCTTGCTGGTGAGGAGTCACTGGGTGTTGAAGAACTTCCCTGCGGACTCTGATGTGGGCTTTTTCTTCCCTCCCAACAGCCAAAAGCCTTTTCTGGTCGCACCCCTCGCCCACCTGGTCCATATGATTTAGAAGAGGTTGACAACTTCCAGCTAACGAAACCCAATTTCCAAAGCATGATTTTGAACTAGCAGAAAATAGAAAAACTCATCTCTTTCCCCGAGTTGGCTGGCTGGCGCCCGAAGCCCATGAGGATCCCCAGAGAAGGAGGTGCTAACCCAAGAGAACAGGCTGTGACATGAGGGGAGCCTGTGTCTCCTTCCCTGACCAAGCACACGGGTCAGTCAGCAAACCCTCCTACGATGAAGCCAGTGGGGTTGAACTGTTCCCAACAAATAAAGTCCCGGGCAATGGAAAGCACCCCGACTGATCCAACGAGGAGCGGGCTGACGGGAAGGCGCCCGGCTCACATCACTAAGTCAGTCATTAGAGTAACCCAGCGTCCCATCTGCATGAGACAGAGGCAGGCAGCAAGGTTCAAGCCTGGGAGGAACGGGAGAAATGGCACAATCCAGACCCCAACCCCACAGACAAGAAAACTGAGCTGAGAAAACCCACCCACGGTCATGGCCCATCAGCAGCGGACGAGAACCCAGATTGCACTCCCCAATTCTTAGTCATCTGGGACCCAGTAGGAACCAGGATGATGTGGGAGATGACATTTTGCAGGGCATGCGAGGTACAGGGATGTCCCAGGGAGCCGGGGAGCTGCCATCCTCCCTCCCCACTCCAGCAAAGCCAGCACCCTCCACCCCGGCATTATCCAAATGGGGTGCCAGCATGGGCCACAATGGGGTGTCACCTGCCATCACACTCTGAGCCAGGATAAGGCCATGTCACTACACTGTCCAAAGCAATGCTTCTAGCCATGACGCTGTTTAAATTTAAATTCATCAAAGCCACATAAAATGTAAGATTCCGTTCGCAGTCCCACAGGCCACATTTGAAGCCCTCGGTCACCAGGTGTGGCCGGTGGCTGCCACGTGGGGAGCACAGCACAGGCGATCACCCCTCTATCCCAGCGAGCAGTCCGACAGTCCTCAGCTGTGGCAAGCCTCCAACGCGGAGCCACAGGCGGCGCGAGCAGGAGCCCTTGGCTCTGGAGTAGGGGCAGCACATTTCCTGCAAAGGGCCAGAGATTCCTATGTCACACTTTGTGGGTGAGACTCCGCGGGGCAACTACTCAGTTCTGCCATTATCGCATGAAAGCAGGTTGTTGTCCTGCTGAATCCTAGTGCTACTAGTATTACTATCATCACTAGCAGCCAGCACTCCTAACCATACATTTTCTCATTTAATCTTCATTCCCCCTCTCCATCTAGGTTAATCCTATTATTATCCTCATTGAACAAAAGAGGAAACTGAGTCACAGAGGTAAATTAACCAAGGCAAGGGGAGGATCTGGATCCATTCCTGGGCACATGGGAACCTGGAGGCTGCACATGTAACCACAACCAGCCCCTCAGGGGAATGACATGAAACCCCTATCAAACCCTGGCCCCTCAAGATGAAAATGTCACCTGGGGCGGCAGCCCCTTCATGGGCATCACAGGGGCGGGATCCACTGAATGTGTCTCACAAGCAATGGAATGAATGCCCAAAGTGCTGAACTGAGCAAATAGCAAAAACATTAGTATTTCCACCTAGCAAAGAAATAATGTAAAAATTAGATGTTTCCCAATAACTGTATACAGTTGAGTGGTTTTGGAGAAAATACTCTTTGGGAAACTCAAATGATAGTTAAGGTATTAGTTAACCAGTTACAACGTCTGGTTTTGTAAGAACCTCAGTTCCATGTCCTCAGTAATCAATCCTGTGATCCATTAAACCTAACTCTCCCGCCGATCAAGGACAATCCTGAGCACGGGGGAGAGATCCTAAAATTAAATATGTTCTGAGCAGCTCCAGACAAGCCTTCTCAGGGACGTACAGAGCCCTCCAGGATGCATAAGCCAGGCAATGTAAAAGTATCCAAGCAACCCCCACTGAATGAAAAAACCCGAGCCCCTGGCACCCCAAGTCCTTCTAGCACTGAGGACACCCACAGATGTCTCCTCTCGCCCCTCCGTTCCCACGGCCCTCAAGGACACTCTGCTTTTAAAACCCTCAGGAACCACATGGGGCAGCACCTGAAGACAGGTGGGGGCCAGGGTTTGGAGGGAGAGAGCCGTTGGGTGCAGGTGGGCATTTGGACTCCATGCGTCCTGTGATCTGGGCAAAGCCACCTGCTTCCTCTGCGTGCCTGCAAGGCCAGATCTCCTAGCGCAGGCGGTGGTGGAACCAGCGGGAACATGAAAGGGAACCTTTGTTTAACTAGAAGTCCAGGCTCGGGCCTCACACAGCTCATCTGGGCTGCCTCCCCACTGGGAAACCGGCCCTCAGGTCTCTGCTGGCTCTCCTCTGTGCCAACTGCATTCCCAGGAAGCCCCCTGAGCAGATGCGAATGGGACTGCACTGCAGCTCATACCCACCAGCTTGTGACCTCTGCACTTTGACCTCTGCACCTCTGCGTGGACAGAGATTGCCTCTTTCCCAAAGCTCCCACTGTGGTCCTGGGCCAGACTCTGTCCACCTAAATCCCGTGTCATCCAAGGACCACAAAACATGGGCACAAGGACACAGGTCAGACAGGAGGTGAGCTCTTTACGACAGGACAGGGGGACACGTGTGGAAAAGGAGTGCACTCCTAGGGCTGCCCCAGCTTTATGCTCAGCCCAACACGTCTTGGGATGGAGGCTCGGGAACTGGGGAAACCAAGTCACAGCTGAGAGGCCTGAGCTGGTGCAGCGCCCAGGGGAGGAGGGGAGGGAGGGCAGGGAGAAGACCACTGCCTCCTCGTCTCGCAGCCCAGGCTGCCCCCCAGGAAAAGATGAGTGGCCACCGGATGCTGCACGTGGCTTCCGCGAACATGAAGACACCTCTGAGGATGTGGCGTCCCAATCTTACAGCCATGGCCCCACATGCAGCCGTGGCTCCAGGCCAGCCCTGGCGACACCCTGAGACCCCACAATGGACAGCACCAGACAGGGGGGCCAGCTCCGCATCCGGAGAAGCTGGCCTCTGAGGGGGCAGGCTCCCCAATTCTTTGGACTGAAATTCCATTTCTTTTAGGAAATAATAGTTAGATGTGTCTCTTGTTTTGTTCATCAGCCTTTTGTTGTTAAACAACCTTATTTGACCCAGATTTAAAAGTTGGCCACCTGTGCTCACCTTCTTTTCTTGGTTGAGTCACCTTTAACAAAGGGGCTGGGCCCCGTCCCCTCTCTGCCCTCCACTGCCCTGCAAGGACTCTGGTCCTGGCACTGGAGAGGGGATGGCCGTGAGCTGGTGTGGGGGTAGGGTGGTGGGGGGGGAGGGGGGAGAGCAGGGGAAATCCAGCAGCCTCGTTCCCTGGATGCTCATTGGAAATGCAGAGTCTCGGGCCCCAGCCCAGGCCCCATGACTAAGAACCACATTCCAATCTGATGCCCAAGTGTCAGCACACAGAAGGTTTGAGAAGCACTCCACCCTCCTTAGCCGTGGCCTCTTCTTGTTCATGGTGCTACTCGAGGGCCCGGAGCATGGGCACGAGGCCCAGAATGTCAGCTGGAGAGGACGCTTTCCTGATGGCTCTCCTCCCCCAGCACGGAGGCCAGGCCCGTCCTGTTCTTTCTACAACCACCTGCACCTCCATCCTTCACTGTGGCCAGTCACATCCTGGGAGGAGCAAGGCAGCTTTCTCCACGAGGGGGAGGGGCTCAGCCCAGAGCCTTCTGGCAGCCTCACACAGCTCCTGCGGAGACCGGAGACCACAGACCCAGCGCAGGAATCCTTTGTGACACCTCATCTTAGTTCCCAGCCCTCGTTCCCTCTCTCAGTGTCCCCTGGCCTGCCTCAATGGCGGGCCTTGTCCGGGAGCACAAAGCCGCCTTTGCCCTGAGCCCAGGAGGGAGGCTGCAGTGGAGATGCCACTGACTGGCCCCATTCTGTTCCTCAGCAGCGGGGTGGGCATGCCGGGGAACAGGCCCCTCGCCCAGAGCCTCCCAGGGCAAGTGGGAGTGTAAACACTTGGGCAAGAAGCACACCTGGGCAGGAAGCGGGGAAGCACACCCCTGGACCACACTGGACTGGAAACTTCCAAGCAGATTCTTAAGGGGAGGGACTCACCTGTCACCTGGGGCACTGAAGTAGGGACAAGACTAACTGGGCAGGAGATTAAAGAATGATGGAGGAAGGCAAGTGGTGGATGGATAGGTGGATACATGATGATAGATAGATAGATAGATAGATAGATGATAGATAGATAGTTGATAGATGGATTCAGATAGGATAGAGACAGATGGTAGATAGTAGATACATGGATAGATATAGAAAAATATGTAGATATAGTAGGTAGATAGATATAGATAAATATATGATAGAAAGATTGGTAGGTAGATAGATAAAGAAAAAATAAAAAGGAAAGAGAGAGAGTAAAGGAGGAAGGAAGGAAGGAAAGAAGGAAGGAAGGAAGGAAAGAAGAAAGAGAAAAAAACCACAGTACCTATGTCTTAAACAGGAAAGCACAGCTGAACTGTGGGTGTGGAGGTGGGGGAAAACCCTGACTAACCAGAGCTGACTGGTCCCAGATATCCATATGCACCATACACCTCTCCCCAACCTTGCACCGTGCCCATGTGGAATCTGATGGGTCTCCAGGCCAGCACCTGTCCAGAAGGGAGTTCGGGCTGCCAGACTACAATGCGTTCATCCCCAGATGACCCCGTCACGGCTCAGAAAGCTTCCTTCTCCCAGGTGCTCCAGCCAGACCCACGTCATCCCTGATCTCTCTCTCTCAATCCCTCTCCCTCTCTCTCACTCCCTCCCCCTCAGTGTGTGTGTGTGTGTGTCTCACACATGCACACATATGCACATGTGAACATACGCGCACACACACACACACACACACCACAGATCTGATCCTTCAGCAAATGCCTACTTTTGTGATATATCCAGACTGTGGCTACATCTCACCATTTCCATCTCTACTGCTGCTTTGGTTTTATTTCCCCTGAAAATAGAGCTTGAGGTGGACTTGAGTACAGGCACTTTATTTGGAAGATGCCAGAAAGCAGGAGTGAGGGAGAAGGCGGAGAGAGGGAGGGAGGGAGAGCCAACTCGGGCTCTTTCTCAAGGTCACTTTTGGGGGGGAAGGTGGGGTTCTGTAAGAGCTCTGAGAACGGGCTACCCAAAGGGGAGGCTGAGACTTTACCCCATCCCCAGGCGAGGATCTCGGGGCCCGGGGCCGCAGCTCCCTGGTGCTCCTGCCCTGTGTTATGTGGGAGGAGGCCGGGCACCGGGCTCACTCCTACGTGGAGGCCCTGGTGGTTTGAGCTGGTTAGTCTCTAACAACTCCCTGGCGATGGAGGGAGGCAGGGATGTAACACCTGCCAATTCCATGGTGCCTACTTCCAACAGGATGCCCACCAGCTCGAACCATTCCCAAAAACAAAGGCATGGCTCTGTGTGCCAGGCAGAGCCACGCCCACACATCCCACCCCTGTCACACAGCCTGCAGAGGACAGGCAGGGGCAGTTCCAGGGAGTGTGATGCAGGCAGGCATCATGGCGTCTGCTGTGGGCAGATGCTCCCAGCCTCACTATGGGAGGACATGACTGTCCGCCCCTGCCTTGACGGGGACAGTCCAATCTGTATGTTGCAGCCAGACCACCTCTTCCATGTGTTAGCTCCTGGCACGGCATCTCCCTGGCACCCCAATCCCCAGCCCCAAGCCCGAATCCCACGGACAGAGTTCGGATAGAGTTCATGTTTAAACTCCCATGAGGGTTACCAGGGGCACAACTGGCTCCAAATACCAGGATTGAATACCTTTAAAATCTGGTCCAGCCCTGGGCCTTTGGTGGGCCAGCCGCTAAGCAACAAAGACCAGCTGTTGGCTTTCCAAAGCCCCCTGCACTCCTCATGCTGCCTCCCCTCCTGGCCTCTGCACAGGCCATTCCCTCTGCCCAGCACGCCTATCCCTTCCCACTTGGGCTCTCAACTCAACCACCTTTTGGCTCTCAACTCAAGTGGCACTGCCCTTGGACCCTTTGTCTGAACTTGCCCAGACCCTTCACAGCCCTCAGGTGGCCCTCATTGGCAGGAGTGGGCATTCTCCGGTGGGGCTCTGTGGCCCACGCCCATCCCCACTGGGCCACTCCATGGATGGGGCACCACCACTACTCTCTGTGGTGTTCCTGGGCCCAGCGTCACAGCCAGTGTGAGAGAAACACAGTTTGCTGGCAGGGAGGAGAAAGGGGCAGGAGGAGAGGAAGAACCACACTTCTCTGTGAGAATTGTGAGAATAAACAAGTCATCTTTTCTGTCAAAGAATGGAGCTTCTTAGCTTAAGCGCAGCCACTTTGACTCACATGACTTGGCAAATGCCATTTGGACTCTGAAAGTATCAATCTTTCCCTGTCCTTTGAATTAGCCAATAGCGCAAGATTATGAACCTAAGCTCTGACCAATCAAGAGTGAGGAACAGACATTGTACATCAGGGATAAAATCTGAGCAGAACTTTGTCCCTGTGCTCACATTACCAGCCCCACTCACCAGCTTAGAGGTGAGGGAACTTAAGAAAGAGCTGGAAGACCCACATGGCATAGCTGACCAAGTAGATCAATTTCTAGGCCCACAAGTACATACATGGACCAAATTAGTGTCCATTTTAGGAATCCTATTCTGGGGGAAGAGAGAAGAATGATTCGAAGGTCAGCTATGGTGGTTTGGGAATGAGAGCACCCAACTGGCCCTAGGGCACTTCCAGGAGAGGTAAATTCCCAAACCAGGAGGCCAAGTGGGACCATAACAACATGGACCATAGAGGGCACATGAGAGACCCTAGGAAGCTAATCATTGAAGGAATTAGGGAAGCAGTTCCCGGTCTCAGAGCCTAAATAAAGCCTTTAATATTAGCAAGGCAAAGAAGAAGGGCCTTCTGAGTTCTTATCAAGACTAACAGATCAAATGAGAAAGTACTGTGGGTTAGACACCCAGGACCCATTGGGCCAAGGAAATTTGAAATTGCATTTTGTTACTAATAGTTGCCCCAACATTACAAGAAAATTACAGAAATTGGAAAATTGGAAAGACAGAGGCTTAGGGAATTATTATGAGAAGCTCAGGAAGTAGATGTGAAGAATGGTGAGGAAAAGCAGAAGCAGAAAGTGAAATTGCTGTTGTCTACAATTGGACAGGCAACTCAGGGAAAGGCTGGTCCCTGACTCTCAGGACAAAGAACAAGTCAAAGGTAGAATTCAAAAGGGTTCAAAACCCCGGAACCTCGCAAGGACAGAGGGAGTCATAGGTGCTCCGGGTGGGGAAGAGCAGGCGTTTCCGAAGAGAGAGCATCCTGGCCGGGGAGGGAGTGTAAGGCAGTCCTGCTCATGACTTCTGACCAGGACTAGGGAAGTCAGGGGCTCTTACTACTCAGGTCCTACCAGGAGCCCCTGATAGATGTGGAGGTGCGGGGAGGGGGGGAGGGGGGCAGTAGCCTTCCTATAGATTCGGGTGCTGACCCATATTCCTAAAGGGTTACATTTATCTGAGTCAAAAGTGTTGATATCAGGGGGAAAGGGGGGATTTGAAGTTCCTATCTGTGACAAAACTCCTATAAAGTATAAAGATGAATATGTTGGAGTGTGGCCCGAGGCTGACCTATTAGGGGGAGACCTCATGATTAAGCTTGGATTGCTTGGAAATAAATCAAATGGATACTAGTTACTTTAAACCTCTTTTCTGAGGAGGACAAGCATCTAATTCCACCAGAGGTTTGGGTTAAAAAGGGCAACAAAAGAGTCTTAAAATCCTGCCCACCCATATTGAACTTAAGAGTAAGAGCGAAACCATTAGGCAAAAACAATACCCCATTCCTCTAGTTTCTGAGAACGGGCTACCCAAAGGGGAGGCTGAGACTTTACCCCATCCCCATGCAAACAAGGTTTACAGCTGGTTACAGAGAAATTGGTTAAGGATGGGTTGGTTACTTGAACCCTGCACATCACCCTATAATACTCCCATCTTGCCAGTTAAGAAACCAGACGGCTCTTATGGGTTGGTGCAGGACTTAAGGGTGATTAACCAAACTATCCAAAATAGACATCCAGTTGTTCCAAATCCTTACCCTCTGCTTAGTATGACTCCCTATGACCATATCTGGTTCAGTGCAGTAGACTTAAAAGATGCCGTTTGGGCCTGTCCCTGGCTGAGGAGAGCAGAGACTTGTTTGCCTTCCAATGGGAAGATCCCACGACAGGTCAAAAACAGCAGTGCAGGAGGACGGTCCTTCCCCAGGGATTTACAGAATCTCCTAATTCTGACTGGGCAAATTTTAAAACAAATATTAGTGGATCTGAACCACCACCATTATAGGACTTCTCCAATATGTGGATGATCTATGGATCTCCGGGGTCAGAAAGCACCAACTCAATGAAGCAACTATAGGTCTCCTAACTTTCCTGAAACAAGAAGGATTAAGAAACTCCAGAAAAAAATTACATTGTGTGGAGAGGGACATTAAGTACCTGGGTCACTTAATTAGTGAAGGGAAAAAGAAGCTAAACCTGAAAAAGTTTTGGGAATAATAAACATGCCTCTGCCTAGAATAAAGCGGGATCTCAGAAAATTCCTGGGACTCGTCAGGTACTGCAGACTATATGCTCTTAGAACAAAAGACATATTCCAAACTCCTGGATGAAGGACCTGACCCCCTTCTTTGGGATCCTGAGGGCATCAGGCAGGTGGATGTCCTAGAGCAAACTCTTATTACAACCCCATTTTGTTTCTGCCCTCCCTAGAAAAGCCTTCCATGTCTTTGTCACTGTGGATCGGGGGACCGCTCTTGGAATTTTAACTCAGGAGCACGGGGAACAGAATCTATCAGTGGCCTTTATGTCCAAACTGCTAGGCCCCGTGTCTGGCGGGGGGTGAGGGGGGGCAGCATGCATTCAATCATTCAATCAGTCCCAGTGACAGCCATTCCAACTGAGGAGAGTAGAAGGTGATCTTTGGAGGGGCCCTCATCGTGGCACCCAGACCATCCTTACCCAGGAGGTGGGAAGATGGTTGACAGAGTCCAGGATTTGGACATATGAAGCAATCCTATCAGAAAGAGATTATTGGATTCTTACCACAGACAACTGTGTGAACCCTGCAGGTTTCCTGTTAGGTGGAGAAACCTCAGAGCCATGGGCCCAGGCTTGTCTTGGTTTATAGAGTACCAATCTCAGGTCAGGCCGGATTGGCAACACTAGCCCTTTCCATACAGGCCCTAACCTGCTTGTTGATGGGTCTTCTAGAGTAATATAGGCAAAGACACCATGGCTCTTCGGTCGCAGATAGAAGTTCAAGCATCCTAGAATCAGAAAAGTTATCAAACAATTGGTCAGCTCAAACCTGGGAGCTCTGTGCTCTCAACCAGGCCCTAAAAATGCTAACAGGAAAGGAATAAATGATTTTTTTAAAAAAATATTTATTATTTTTTTTACAGATAGGAAGAGAGAGGGATAGAGAGTTAGAAACATCAATGAGAGAGAAACATCCCCAGTAGGGGATGTGCCCGCAACCAAGGTACATGCCCTTAACCAGAATCAAACCTGGGACCTTTCAGTCTACAGGCCGACACTCTATCCACTGAGCCAAACCAGTTTCGGCAAGGAAGGAATGATTTATACAGACTCTAAGTATACCTTTGGAGTGGTACATACCTTTGGAAAAATCTGGATGGAGAGAGAGTTAATCAACAGCAAGGGGAGAGATATTGTTCGTAAGGAGTTAATAATCAGGTATTGGACAATCTGATGATGCCAGAAGAAATTGCTATTGCCCACGTAAAAGGGAGGAACCCTGGAAGCCTGGGGAAACAGGTTGGCGGATGAGGCTGCTAAATTTGAAATTCCTATATTTACTCTGGTTCCAGGCCTGCCTCCACTTGAGACTATTCCAAAGTTTAGCCCTGAGGAAGAGGAAGTCTATACAGGGGGAGCTGAGAAGGATAAGGAAGGAAAGTGGAAATTGCCTGATGGGAGGGAAATGATTACAAAACCCATTATGAGAGAGCTTATGGCCCTCTTTCACCAAGGTACCACAAGCTATGTGTGATGTCATTCTAAGGACAGTGGCAAACAGGCCCAAAAGGGCTGCATTGGCAGTGTTTCCCAAAGTGTGGTACGCGTCCCCCCCAAGGGTAGGGGAAGAGTTTGGTGGGGGTACGCATTGCACCAGAGTTTGGTGGGGTTATGCACTACACCGCACTTAGCTGCGCCTAATTCTATGTTCTCATGAGTCAAATCAAGACAGTCTTGTGAGGCGTGAGATGGTCCAGTGTGCAAATAACTGTTATTTATAATATAACTTTTATTTATATTTTATTATGAATAATTTTATTTTTCGTTTATTATTATTTTGTATATGTACCAAAAAAATTAAAAATAAATATATTTTGATTGTTATTAAAACACATCCTTTTTTTTGACGAGGGGTACTCAGCGTTATGAAATTATAGAAGGGGTACACATATGTCAAAAGTTTGGGAAACACTGGCTTACAGGAAGGTTGATGCCCAGGCCTGAGGAAGCAGCTCCCAGGGGGAGGCCTCTGACTTAGCCCTCCCAGAGCATTCAGGTGGATTATACAGACACTAGAGGCCCAGTGCACGGGATTCATGCCCTGGTGGGGGTGTGGCCTGCGTGGATCAGCCTGCTGTGGGAGTGCTACTCATCCCAGTCAACCAAGTGGCTATGGACCCACCCTCTGAGCAGCTGCTCCCATTGTGGGAGTGATCGTGCCCCCTGGTGGTCAGTGGGTGTCATAGAGACTGATTGACTGGTCTTTATGATTGTTCCACTGTTTGGTCACGGGACTTTTATTATATAGAATGCCCAAAGTAGGAAGACAGAAATACCGACTGGTGAGAGTAGATCAGTTAACAAATTGGATTGAAGATATTCCACTTCCTAGTGCTATGGCCATAAATGTAACCAAGGTGATTTTAGAACACATTATCCCCAGATTTGGTCTTGTTGAAAACATAGATTCTGATGACAGGAGCCATTTTACTGCCACCATTATTAAGGATGTTATGGAAGGGCTGGGCATAAGATGGGAGTATCATACCCCTTGGCACCCACATTCCTCTGGAGAGGTAGAAAGCATGAACCTAAACTTTAAAGAGACAGATTACCAAATTGATACTGGAAACCAAGCTTCCTTGGACTAAATGTCTCCCTATTGCACTCCCCAAGATTAGAACAGCCCAAGGAAGGATATAAGGCTATCCCCTTATGAGATGCTATATGGCCTTCTGTACTTAGGAAAGCCTCAAGATCTTCCTACAATGGAAACTAAAAGTAACTTCTTAAGAACTATGTACTGAGTGTTTCTTCTACTCTAACCTCTCTCAGGTTGGAAGGCCTCCTAGCTCAAAGCCCTCTTGAGTTTTCAGCTCATCACCATCGACTGACAGACTAGGTTCTGATCAAGACCTTGAAGGAAAATCCTCCTGGGAAGAATCTAACCTTGTCTTTTAAAAAAGAAATTAAAAAAAAAATATATATATATATTATTGATTTTTTACAGAGAGAAAGAAAGAGGGATAGAGAGCCAGAAACATCAATGAGAGAGAATCATCAATCAGCCGCCCACTGGGGATGTGCCCGCAACCATGGTACATGTCCTTGACCGGAATCGAACCCGGGACCCTTCAGTCCACAGGCCGACACTCTATCCACTGAGCCAAACTGGCTTCGGTGGACCTAACCTTGTCTTGCTCAGCACAGAAACCACTGTTGAGTCTGTAGAACGAGGTTGGACCCATCACATATGGGTTAAGGGGGTACCACCAGTCTCTCCAGGTGGGGACACCTCAACTTGAACAGCCATACCTGGGCATAACCCCTTGAAATTAACACTAAAGAAGCTACCTTAATGGTTATCATGGGCTGGGTCAGATTACTTTGGCTTGGGTGCTTTGTGACCCAGGTATGAGCTTTAATCAACCAGTTAGATTAGTGATAACTATAACCAGAACCCATCACCTCAAACTATCAGGTTTGGCATCTGTCAGGTCTTACCCTGTGGGAATTTAGAAAGTCAAAGCAACTCTCAGCAGAGGGCAAGCATCTCTGTTCATCCTGGTCTGATGAACCAGACCGGGCCCTGTCCTAGCTGGAATGATATGAGGTGGACGATGAGAGACTCATGGGCATCTCTTAAGGCCAAATCCAAAGGTATCCCATTGGATCTCTGCAAAAATGAGAGTGCAACCCTATACTCCTACCTATCACTGACCCGGCTGGCCTGCCCCAGTCTCCTGAGGTAGCTACTGGAGTATATGAGCTGAGGGCAGACATCACAGGATGAGATTCCTGAGGGAGGCTCACACTGAGATGGTACATCTCATCGCCATTGCCACCACCATTGCAATCTCTACCCCTAAGCCAGGGAAATCCCTTCCTGCCATAGAATGACCCTACAAAGGTGACCCTAATTAAAATAGAGAATCTAAGACAAACTTTACATATAGAAGTAAGTTATAAGGAAACTAATGCCTGAGTGGAATGGATTAGATATTCTGTTCACACCCTGAATAAAAGCCACTGTTAGGCTTGTGAGGCAGAAAGGCTAGAGGCCCAAGTGGTGCCATTCCCATTCAGATGGACCTCAGACAGTACCGGGATGGGATGTGTGCTTGCCTTGTACCAGGAGGAAACCGCTTGGGGCAACGCTTCCCGTAAGACTCTCGCCCTGTTGCTTCCATACAACAGAGGTAAAGAGCTAGGACCCCCCCCCAAAGTGATCTGGACTCTGTTCTCCGACATAAACTATGCCTCCTGCCTCCCAAGGTGGGGGACACAGTGCTCAGAGTTTGTGAGAAATGTATCCAGTTGTGTAAATGGCCGAGTATCCCCAGAAGCCCATCGTGCTTCACTGTCGGTACCCTGTGCTGGTGTCTGGTGTGTCATGGGGACCCTGACTTGGGCCTTGCCCAGTGAATGGAGTGGACCTTGCGCTCTGATACAACTGGCTATCCCTTTCCCTTTGGCACATCGCAAACCTTCTTCAATGGGCAGACAGACTAGGAAGAGGAGAGAGTCTGGGGCCCCTTTGATCCCATATACACACAGATCCCATTGGGGTTCCAGAAAGAGTGCCAAGGAGTTTAAGGCTAGAACTCAGATTACTGCAGAGTTCAAATCTGTCCTGTGCTGGTGGCCCACTGAATTAGCCAATCATGCAAGAATGTGAAGCTAAGTTCTAATCAATCAAGAGCGAGGGACAGACGTTGTGTGTCAGGGATGAAACCCTAGCAGTCTGCCCAGCTCAGTGTGCTTGCATACAGACCCGTTGTTGGCTGCACATCATGTCCTGCTATCTGGCTCCTGAGTAGCCTTTGTGTCCTATCAGGACCCCTGGTTCTGGGGCTTGCCTTCTTTCTAACACCTCCAACACGCTGAATGTATGTCATCTATCTTCCTTCCTTCCTTCCTTCCTTCCTTCCTTCCTTCCTTCCTTCCTTCCTTCCTTCTTCCCTCCCTCCCTCCCTCCCTTCCTTCCATTGTGTTAACCTTAACCCTAGGATATTTTGTTCATTGAGAGACAGTGGAAGGGAGGGAGGGAGAGAGAGAAACATCCATGTGAGAGAGACATTGATTGGTTACCTCCTGCACATGCCCTGACTAGGGCAAGAACTGCTACCCTAGTCAAGGTGTGTGCCCTTGACTGGGAATTGAACCTGAGCCAACACTCTAACCACTGAGCAACACTGACCAGGGTGTATGTCATCCATCTTTGGTGTGACTTCTTTTCTCCCACCCAGGCTCTATACTCCTTTTGGGGCATATGTCAATTAAGACCCTCTCTCCAACTAGCGCTGGCTCCTGGGACGTCACCCCAGAATTGTTAACTGGGCCCCCCGGTGCTAATGGGAGAAATGACCCCACAGCCTCCTGGCTGAAGAGTTTACCAAGCAAGAGGCTACATCTGCTCTGCCCAGGTCAGAACCAAAGACGGAGAAATTCAAGACAAGTGATAGGGCAGCTGTTCCTTCGAGAGAACAGCTGCTCTGTGCTAATCTCCTCCTGGAATAAACTGTTACTAGTTCATTTAAAAACGGCATAGAGACCAATTATTAACAAATTTCTAGGCTTATTTTTAGCAGAGGCTCTTCCTAATAAGTTTGGCTCTGAGCTCCTGCCCTCCGGCTGCTCATCTGCTCCCGGATTTTCCCACAGGGCGTGGCAGGCTCCCCTGGAGTCACTAGGCTCTGCCGTTGCTGTTGTTGGGGGGTTTCCCTCTCTTCTACTGTCCTATAGGGACACGTACAGGAATGAGAAGGGGCGTCATCCCCGTGTGCTCACGGTTGAGCACCTGTCAGAGCACTGCCCTGAGCAAGGCTGCTCGGAGCTGAGGACGGTGGACAATACAAACCCCTAAGGGAAAAGTTACAAAGATCTCTCCAGAGAGTAGGATAAATCAGAAACCATGAGAAGACATTACTTTAAAATGTCGAGGCTGTTTGCAATAATTATCTTAAGGAAAAGGCGCATTCCATTAAATTCAAGGGAAGGTGGGGACAGGAGCCCCCCACCCCCAGGGAGGCTGCCCAGCCAGTGGAGGCCTAGGCTATGCTGTTCGCTTGCTCCATGTTTAATGTTATTAAATGTCCCTAGTTACCCCTCCTGCTGAGAGAGAGAGAGACAGAGAGAGAGAGAGAGAGAGAGAGAGAGAGAGAGAGAGAGAAGTACTCCCAATCTTTCGCTATCTTTAACCAGCTACTTGCGAGGATTAGGGAAGAAGGAAGCACAGAGAAAGCTGGGGGCTGCCAGCTTTCAAGGCTCACTTCCTCCTGAGCCCCAAACCCACCTGGAGGAGCCCAAGAGTCTATGGGCAGCTCTGGATGGTCACCTTGTGTCCCTGCTGGAGCAGACTCAGCCTGCAGCCTTGGCCTTTCACTTGGGCCTGTTACCAACCTTCACATTCCTCCTGCCCCGCCCCCAGCCCAGCTCCCTGACTAGAAGCCGGGCGCAGTGCCTGGAGAGCAGCCCCACCGCACACCAGTCTCAGCCACCGTGGGGGGGGGGGGGAGGGCAGAAGGGCCCACAGGGAGGCCCACTGCACCTGGCGGTGAGACCTCAGGCAGGAGGGACCCTTCTGGCACCAAGGGGACATCAGCAGAAGGCATGGGCCTCCAGGAACCTCAAAACTGCAGGGTCAGGTCTCCCACCGTCACGGCCAAATGTGCAGGGGCTCCAAGGGGCCTTTGTTGGCGCTTCTCCACATGATGGGAGATCGCTAATAGCAGCTCACAGTCACCGGGATCTGCCCGCAGAGCAGGGGCCGTGCTCGACACTTACAGAGACCAGCCATCTGGCCTCACCACCACCCTTCCAGTCGGCCCTGCAGCAAGCAAGCCTCACTTTACAGGCGGGAAGCCCAGGCTCAGAGAGGGCAGTGGGGTCCGTCAAATCACACGGGGTCCGTCAAATCACACAGACCCAAGTGTCAGACACAAAGTGTCCACAACACCTGCCCACTGCCCTCAAGACCTTGGCTGTGGCCCTCCCAATGCCAAGACCATCCCCCTCCTGCCCCTCCCCATTTTAGAGGCAGCAGGAGGTTCTATGGGCCTGAGTGAGCTTTAGCCCTGGAAGGCCCTGCTCTACCAGGGCAATAGGCCTGCTGTGCAGGAGCCCATGGCCCCAGCATGCATCCCCCTCCCGCCCCTGAATCTGTGTGTGCTTCCCAGCTCTTCCCAGAGGGGAGGAGCCTATGCTCCCTTGACCGGGCCTGTGTACTATTCTAATAAAACGAGGCAGAACAGGCCCCAGCACTCAGAGGTCCTGTGCATTTCCACCACTGCTACAAGGTGACATTGCTGGGGCCAGGAGGAGAGGGGCAAGTGGAGATGAGCCACCCTGCTGAGCCCAGCCTGAATCTCAGCCACATCAGTAACACCATGAACCTGCTGACATCAGGAGGGTCACTCAGCGCCACAGACCCCTGAGGTCTGGAGGTGCCTCTGCAGCACTGACATGCCTGGTAGACAACGAACTAGACACAACACAGAAGTGTTCACGTGTGAGCATCTGGCACTTACTACAGATGTGCCCTGTCCTTTTCCTTGTCCACGTGGTATGTCCCTATTCAGACTGCGAGTGTCTAGGATGAATGAGGACGTTTACATCAGCCCTGCACCATGCTCGCCACATACAGAGGTGCTTACCACCAGGCGGGCAGATAAACAAACCAGAACGAAGGCTGGCACAGTCCTGGCCGCAAACACCAGCACCCTCACTTGGCTGAGACCTGCACCACCTCTGTGACTTTTCCACAACCCTATCTTTCACACTTCAGTGTATGACTACCACCCCTTTATTAATACTCTAAGCCCATCTTCATTGGTACGTGACCCCAGTCATACATGAGGATAAACAGGAAAATAAAGCGCCAGGGGTCCCGGCCCAGAGCCCCAAGTGCGGAGGCAGCCCAACGCTGGGCACACTCCAGAGCATTGCACACATGCCCGAGGCCAGCAGCAGCCTGGCTCGCTGGGCTGCAGACACAGCTGCCGCAGGGTGGACGCTGCCTGAGATGATGCTTTCCTGCTACAGGGAGGGGAAAGGTCAGTGTTGGCATGGTTCCCTGATGTCATTTAAATCCCCTGAGCTGATGGTGATAAGGAAAACATTTTGTCTGCCTGTGGACACAGGCGTCCAAGAAGTAGGCAGCAGCATGTAGAAAGCAGTAGCAGTATAACTCACCGGTAGTATGGAGACCAGGGCTGACTTTCACAGGGTCAATGTGAAGAGCCCATAGCAATGTCCCACAAATGTATTTGCCAGCACAGCGCTCACCCTCGGTGCTTGGCAGATTCATCTCCTGGCTGCCAACTAATCAAAGGCGTCTGCTTATGTTGTCATGCCAGTGAGATAAGGGACGTGGCCAAGTTCCCATCCAAGTGACCCGCTTTAACAAAGAGACACCCGCCCCAGACCATTAAAGACGGGTCCTTCGACAACCCTGCTGATTTTCTGCTGCCAACTGGATTGACTTTCAATGGATAAACCTTGTTTTAGTGGCCATTCTAGTTAAATGAGCTGGGAAATGGAAGACCACGGCTGTGTCTGAGAGTTCATGCCACCGCAGATATGTATACATCTGTGGGATGGATGCTTGAAGCAGGAGTGGGAAGAACCACATTTACTCTTCCCTCTAAAGGACACATGTCGTCCAGCACGATGCATGATGAGGCCAGCAGAAGGTGGGGGTGGAGTGGGCCGGGCAGACAGAGTAGGCGGGCAGACAGGGTGGGTATGGCCTCAGGCTCACCTGGATTCAACGCCACCTCTTCATACATATGTGCCATGGCCGGGTAACCCAGCCTCTCTGACCCTCTGGCCCTGGGACCCTAACTTAGGAGTTTAGAGGAAGATTGAACAAAAAAAAAGTACAATGGCCCCAGAGTTAACAACAAGCACCTTTTCACTCCAGCCATCTCTTATTTACCAGATGGTCAGCGCGGTGAGGGCCAGCGACCTACCCAGGCTTGCTTCCCTGATAAACATTATGAGATGAGATTTGGACAGACATCATGCTCAGGCTTGAATCACACATCTCAGTACAACCTTTAGTTTCTTACAAAGAAACGCCATGGAGCATGACAGTCGCTGGTGCCTTCCTGGGAGTCTTTCTACAGGAGGCCTCACAGGGCAGCCCGCTTGTGTTTCAGTTGACACGACAAGGACGATCGTTGATGAGGCAGAAGCCTCTCTATTCTCCCTGCCTCTGTCCGCTCCTGTCAGGGAGGCGTGCACATGCCTAAGACGAGCAGCCCAGAAACAACAACAAGCCCACGTTTGCCACACCCCAGAGCTAACCGTGGCACCGGGCGCCCTATGGGCAGGGAGGTGTGCTCACTGGGTCGGCTCCCAGCAAAGCAAAGTCCTGACTCAGCAGGAAGACACCCTTTGTCCTGCCGCCACCCCCTTCTGCGGCCTGGAACGTGTATTTGTTGCTGGAGCTGCAGAACCGCCATGTACCAGGAGCTGGTGGGGTGAGGCCACGCCCTGACCCAGAGGCCAAGGCCAGTGGCTGTCTGCACTTCTGATTAAAAAGCACCCCCTGTCTTACTCTAGCCAGTGCTATAGGTTCTTTATCCCGGGAAGCCAGAATAACTCCTCACTGACAAATTTGCCAATATTTAAAATCCCATTTCACACAGAAGTATGGATTTCCAGCACATCTCTGGAAATAGGATGATCTGGCCGCCCCGGAGCCCGCATTCCCGCACAGCAATGACCCGCTTGACACAAACAGCCCCGCAACCTGCCCGCCCCTCCCCACCCCCCCGCCTTTGGCGAGAATGCCAGCCCCCGGCCCCACCTTGGGGACCCCACGTTAAACAGTTCCTAGCTCGTGGAGTAGATCCCAGCTCTCAAACCCAACAGCAGTGCGTCACAAGTGCTCCACACGTCTCGGTTAGACGCCAGCTTTTCCCCTTTGCCCGTTGCTGTGACTCTTACCACCCACCCCAGTAGAGTTGCTGGTGGGCACAGAGCACCCACCCTCCACACACCCACACCCATGGCCGCAGCCTCGGCCACCAGGGCTGCTGCACAGGCTCGTGTTAAAAAGGCTCACCGAGTCCTTCAAGAAGGTGCCCTTCCCAAAGAGTGCTCTCCGAGCCAATGCGTTAAGTGAAACAACAGAAGGACACATTCAAATTGTAAGCCCAGCAGTGAGCTAGCATCATTACAGAACCAGGGTCAATAACTAGGAGAAGGTGGGGGGCCCTGGGATGGGGCAGCATCCGGGAGGAGGTGGGGGGCAGAGGCGGCCTGGGAAATGGCCGTGATGGGAGCGCACAGGGGTCAGCGTGGAGGCTGGGCAGGAAGAGACTGACAGAGGCAGCATGCACCCAGCGGCCGCTGCTGCCCTCTGTGTGGACCAGAATCAGAGCCAGAACTCGGTTCTCCCCGCTGCTCTCAACCAGCTCCTGGGCATGGACCCTGTGGCTAGTGCTGCCCTGAGATACAGAGGGTCCTGACCAGCCCCAGGCCAGCAGGCAGAGCACCAACCTGCATCTCACAGGTGGGGGAAAGAGTGCTGAGGGGCTGGCTTGGCCCTGACAGAGCCAGCTGGGGTGGATGGTGACACCCCGCGGATGCCTGCTATGCCTCCCCAGCCCCGGGGGCCACGCCTCCCAACTTCAGAAGACAGAGTTACGGATGGACGACGATCAGAGGTCTCTGTGTGGTGTCTCTCCTGAGAGCGACATACTGAGAGTGAAG
Organism: Vespertilio murinus; assembly: GCA_963924515.1. NCBI lineage: Eukaryota > Metazoa > Chordata > Mammalia > Chiroptera > Vespertilionidae > Vespertilio > Vespertilio murinus. The sequence goes on along the minus strand of OZ004709.1, from coordinate 87,004,458 downwards.
GCGGCGGGTCCACAGTGGTGCTCAAAGCCCTCGTCATTGCACCCCCAGTCTGGCCCACTGTGGTGCTCGGAGCCCAGTCCAGACCAGTGTGACCATGTCTCCGAGAGGACAGAATATTCTGGGTCTACACTGTCCAATACGACAGTAGCCTGCCCCATGTGGCCACTGAGCACTTGAAATGTGGTCTGGTAGGAAAAGTTTTCATTTTCATTTATTTAGCAGACTTAAAATGCCATGGGTAGCTAGCGGCTACTGTACTGGACAAGACCATCTGAGAGAGAGACAAATAGTGAGCTAATTTGTCAAATAAAAAGTGAGATAAGCTGAAACAGGTTTGGCTCAGTGGATAGGGCATTGGCCTGCAGATTGAAAGGCCCCAGGTTCGATTCTGGTCAAAGGCATGTACATTGGTTTCAGGCACATCGGAGTAGGGGGTGTGCAGGGGGCAGCTGATCGATGATTCTCTTTCATCGATGTTTCTAACTCTCTATCCCTCTCTCTTCCTCTGTAAAAAAATCAATAAAATATATTTTAAAAAATAAAAATAAAAATAAGTGAGGTCAGTTCAAAGGGAGACAAGAAGAGGAAGCCCACTAAGGTGCTAGGAGCTGGTGGGCAGCTCACTGCCTCGGCCAAACAGCCACGCAGGCCCTTGGGAGGCCTGGGACACAGTGGTCCCTCCTCACTGCCAGTTAGGGAACAGGGGGGTGGGAACAGACATTTCAAAAGCAGAACTTTCACAATCAGAAAACACTCTAAGTTTTTTAAACTCCGTATTTTTTCAGAGTGACCAGCGTCTATTTTTAATAACCTCGAAGAAGCTGACAGGGTAAGTAGTGTACAGCATACTGCCAACTAAGCCACACAGACACTCCACAAGGTGCCAGGGCCGGTCCCCAGAACCCAGGACTCCGGGCCAGGGGAGGTCTGAGGAATAGACTGGGAGAACCCCTGCCGGGGGCTCAGGTCTGTCCCCATGGCCCCCTAGGCTGGGTGCTGTTCCAGGGCTGATACCAAGGAGAGACACGAAAACTCGCCACCACGGGCGATGGGCAGAGGAGAGGCCCGTGCCCAGGCGGAGGTGTCTGGGGGAAGAAGGTGGTACTGAGATGAGTGCAGGATGCACAGCCACTGAGAACACAATTCCGTCTCCAGGAGGAACGTGTGACAAGGGTGGCCATGTGTCTGTCTGCAGCTAGGAGGACAGTGGTGCTCTGAGCGGGTGCCCCCAGCTCGAGGATAGACTGTCCCTGCAGGAAGGGGGCTGGCTGGCTTGTCACTCAGCTGCTTGTCCACAGAGACCAGTCCCACTGGCAGGAGGGCCCAGCCCCACACCTGTCAGCTAGAGCCTGGCGTCTGCTTACTGCTTGTTCCCGTTCGCTCCCTCCCCATACGCTTCCTGAGGGCTCCTGCGTGTGAGGTCTGAGCGGGGCTCTGGGCAGAGAGGGGACAGTCCACAGAGAATGGGAGAGACCAGGAGCCTAGGCTAGGATGAGTGCCATGGGCAAGTCTGAACCTGGGGCAGGGGCAGGGCTGGCTGGGGTGGGGCAGCTGCTAGAATCCAAACAGGTGTACAAGAGGGCCTTCTGAGGTGACATGGGCCCAGACCTTCAAGAGGAGAAGGGGAGGACAGGACACCGAGGTCTGGAGAACAGAAGCCATGTAGGTCGGACGGGACTCGCACAGACACACAGACACAGAAGTTGTCAGAGGAGTCTAAGACCATAGCTGTGGGCTCCGTGTGGTCACCTGACCAGCCCCTTCAGCATTGCCTGGTGACTTGTTGGAAATGCACATTATCAGACTCCCCCCCACCCCCACCTTCACCCTGGACAAGTTGAGTCAGGAACACTGGGCATGGCCGCCAAGCCTCACAGGTGATTCTGACAGGCACTCCGGTTTGACAATGAATGGCCCATGTCAGCCCCAGGGGACACTGGGCAATGTCCGATAACACTCTTGGTTGTCACAACTAGAGGCTCGGGTGCTACCATCATGTAGTGGAGAGGTGCCACGGATACTGCTGACACCCCAAATGCACAGATGCCCCTCAGCAGTGCTGAGGTGAAGACCCTGCCCTGGACCAAGAGTGAGGTTCCCCCACCTGCTTGTACATCAGTCCCACCTGAGTAGAATCTTTAAAAAGGCAAAGTGAAGGCCATACGGAAATGTTTTGAACCCTGTCTTAGGTGACCCCTGGCCCAGTCCCTGGTCCTGGCATCCGGAACCAGCCAGGGAGGGAGCTGGCAGTGGAGGCCAAGGCACCGGTTAGGCAGGGAGCAGGAGAGAGCAGTGGACCAAAGCCAGGGGACAAGATGGAGGAGGCTGAGGAGATGGCAGGGGATTGGACAAGAAGGAGGTCACAGGCCGCCCTCTCTGTGCTGGACCCTGGCCAGGGCAGGCCACCCGCTATGGAGGCACAGGCAGCCTTCCCGGGGCTCGGGGACATGCTGGGAAGGGAAGCAATACTCCTGGTGAGCAGCAGCCCCTCTGAAGGAGCAGAGGTAGTGGAGACGCCGCTTAGCTTGTGAAATGCTACCTTGGGGAGAAGACCTGCAGTGTGGGAACAGAGGAAGGGCTTACGAGGAAGAACCTTGTAGAGACGCAGATAGTCGTTAATGGAGCAATAATGTAGAGTGAAGGGTTGGCCCTTGGGGACATCTCTTCTGCCTGCCACTCAGTCTGCAGCCACTGAGAGATTCGGTGCACTAATAATAATATGGCCACAAGAGATGCTCCGGCTCACCAGCAATCAAGGAGCCACAAATTTCCACAATGAGACAGCATTTGTCACTCCTTGTGCAAGAAAAACCAGATCAATGACCCCAGGTGTTGGCGAGGCTTTGGAGAAAGCGCCCTCTGAGATTTTGGAAGAAGTTTCAATGGGTACCTTTTCCAGGAGGATGCCGTATCACAGAAATAAAACATATGGATCCCTGTGACCCAGACATCCCACCAGCCGAGACCTGCCCTGGAGGACAGCTCACCTAGGTAACCGCCACCTTGTTGCTTGTTGTGGGTAAAGCTAAACACAATGCAAATGTCTAATAACTAAATGGCGAAACCACAGTCCTTGGGCCATAGGTGGCTACTGAACGAGAGAAGGTGGAGAAGTGGCACGTGGTGCGAGCCCGCCATCCAGAGGGGAGCAGGCTCTCCAGCGAAGGAGCCTTGCATGCCTGCACTGGAGCCTGAGGTTCATGACACACCTTTTCCCAGAGCAGGCAGCTCTAACCTCTGACAGGTGCAGAGCAGCTTCTTGCCTCGCAGGCATCGCCCCTGGAGAGAGAAAGGGGTGTCACAGCTCACCCCCTGACAGTGTTCTAAGATTTTACTAAGAGATATCGATGCACTAAAATGCGTCTGGGACATGGATAAGTGCCACTGCGGGCTGGTTTATAAAATAGATGGAAGGGTGTGACCTGACGTGGTGCCAGGTGAGCCCACAGGGGGCACGGGCTTCCGTGTCAGGAGCAACCCTTTAGAGCAGCAGGCAGACAGGTGAAGAGGTCCGCCAGGGAGAGCAGGGTGAGAGACAGGCTTTTCAGCCAAGTGACAAGATGGTTTAGGGTGGGCCATAATTGGCCCCAAACACCAGACTCTCTGAAAGAGAGTAACACACAGCAGGAGAGGGTCCCCTCGGGACAGGTGGGCAGCAAACTCTTCTGAGCCATTTGAAGAAGAACCTTGAACTTGATGCCCAAAGAAAAGCATGCCGTGCATCAGAAGGAAGTGAGTCCCCACGCTAAGGGGTGTGAAGCACATGCCACGCCAACCAGGCAAGGCGGTCGTGGAAAACGCTCCCCTGGTCCACCGTTCCTGCTTTAAGCACCCAGTTTGCTTCCGACCTGATGATTCTGACTCCCTTTCCCAGAACTCCTCCACTTAACACAGTCCCTGAGAACCTCGTTGCTGGCTGCTGGTTAGGAAGGTCCCACCGCTCACAGAGTGACACAGACCAGACTGACACCTCTGATCTGCCCGCTGGTCCCAGGCTCACCACTGACCCACAGATGAACTCAGGTGATTCTCCTGCCCTGGCAGCATTTGGCCAAGGGCACCCAAGCCCCTTCGGCCTCTCTCCTCGTGGACAGGCACCAGCGACCTGCCGGGCTCTACCCGTGAGCCCTCCATTCCCACCGACAGAGGCATCCCCTCAGACAGTCAAAAAGCCAAACCCTCCATCTTTTCCGTTTCAAGTTTGCTTCCTCTGGCTGCCAGGGAGACAAAAGGAGCCGGGAAGGATTCTCTCGTGATGAGCCACCCAACTTCCATAATTGGAATGATTGTGGCTCTGCATGGGCTGCAGAGAAACTTCACCAACCCAACTCGGAGTGCTGAGGGCTTAATCCCAGGCTCCTAATCAAAGCGTTAATTAAGCCTTCAGGGTCTGCTGTGGCAGCCTCTGCTTGAAACTCCATGGGAATGAACTTGGCCTCCCAGATCGAGAAAAGCTAGGGATTTCCTCTGGCCCATACCTTAGTTTGTCTGAATAATACAGCGTCAATAGTCCTAACAAAGAAATTGCACAAGTCTTGAATGGGTTTATTGTTTAAAATTTCGAATCGGGCTCTGGTGCCCACAGAGCTGCCCTTAATGGGTCTTTCTTTGCGGTCAGACAGGAAAGCCCCTCTGTTCCAGAGGAGGGACTGCCCTCAGAGCCAGGCCCCCAGCCCCAGGGATGGGCTTGGTTTGGAGGCCCACCGTGTATCGCGATGGAGTCCCCCTCCGGGGTCAGCGCATTTAGAGAGAAACCCCTTCAAGGGAAGGCCAGGACAACTTATTGTCCAAACAGCACCTGGAAGGATGGCACTGGTCTGAGAGGGGAACGGGGTCCTGGGCTGCCTCCAGAGCGCCGGCTCTGGTTCTTTTCAGAGCCTGCGCTTCAGAAGCGCAGACTTCTGCCTGTGAAGTGAAAATTGCCTTCTGGTGAAGAAAGGTTTTAATGATCACTTTGCTTCCTGCGTCTCCATGGCGACCGGGCGAGCAGAGCCCACCCCCCTCCTGCTTTATTAGGCCTTTCATCCTCTCTGGAAAGTAATCAATCAAGACACACAGCCGCCTTTGTGACCGGATTTATCACCTACACAATCCGGGCTGCCTGGGGAAGGGAGGGGACCAAGTCCATGCAATTTACTGAACCGGGCTCTGTCCTGGCGCACGCGCCCCTCCGCCTCCCGCTGGCCGCTCTGGGCGCACACCTGTCCGGGAGGGGGCAGCACCCGGTGCGCCGGCCACTCCTCGGCAGGGCGCCCAGAGGAAGCCCCTCACGCGGCCCAGGAGCGGCCTGCCAGGGCGGGGCCGCCGGCCACCGGGCTGGTTGGGGGAGGGGCAGCACCGGGCAGGGCGGCGGAGTCGGCGCGGGTCTGCGGTTCCCAGGCCGGCACCCGGGCAGGGAAGCCCAGGGAGGGCCCACGCCCCCACCAGCCCGCGAGGAGGCCGACGGAGCACCGGCTGTCCCTGCGAAACCTCTTCTTTCTGGACAAAGGGCTCGGCGGCGGCGCCCCAGCCGCGTGACAGGGGGTGCGATTTGCGGAGCCTGGGCACCGGGTCCCGCAGGGGCGCCCCAAATGCAGGCGGGGCGCAGGGCGCGGAGCAGTGCCGGGGCGTGCGCTCCGCACCGCTGCCCAGGCCTCCCATCCACCCGGCCCCGCCCGCCCGCGCGTTACCTGGGTTCTCCCCGGCGGCGGCGGCGGCGGAGGCGGCCGCGGTGTCGGCGAGGACGCTGGGGTCACTCTGCGAGCGGCCCCGCGACCCGGCGCAGCTGCTCCCGTCCTCGGACGCAGCCATGGCCCGGGCGCAGGGGCGCGTTGGAGGGAGCCGCGTGGAATCAGAGCATCCGAGGCGGCCAAGGTCACTGGCGAGGGGGCCGGAGGGGGCGTCTTTTTAAAAAGCAAAAGAAAAAAGGCCCTGGAGAGGGAAGAAGCTGGAGACCGCGCTGGGGCCACGAGACAATAGCCTCGCGGCCGCAGCCAAGCGCATCCCTGCGCGCGGCCTCGCGCTGTTATTTATTCGTGTTTTTTCCCATTCTTCAGTCTGTATTCCAGGAAAAAAAAAAAAAGTTGAACCAGGAAATAAAAACTTTTTCTTGTCAGTGTTTAGTGCGTGCTTGGGGCAGGGGGTGATGTCCAGAATTTCTAAGGGCGCTCCCTCCCCCCACCCCACCCCACCCACCCCCCAATGAGAAAGGAAAAATGAAGAATCTTTGCTATTGCAATTGCTTTAATCTGAAAGCTGTTCTTGGAGCATCTGTTGGAAAACATTAGGATTCTCCCATCATGCCGCGCGAGAGGAGCATGACGTCACAAGAGAGGGGAGTGAGAAGGAGCGAGGTGTTGGGGAGGGGTCTCACATACCTGGACTGCAAGCCCTGCCCTGGGGAGGCGGAGCTGGGTCCTGTTAGGGACCGCCCCCCCACCCCAGCGGCTCCAGAACCCAGAGGGCTGCCAGGTCCCTCGCCCTCCCCTCCCCCGCCGGAGGGAGGAGACCCCGAGGGCGCCTCCCCTGGAGGCAGGGCCAATCTCCCCAGCAGCGCGGGCCGCTGGTGTCCTGGGATTTGAAGGCCATTGGTTCCCGGTGCTCAGGCTCCGCCAGGGGGAAGCGCCCCATCCCGGCTTCATCCCGCCCACCCCGCCCCTCCCCCGGCCCAGTTTGAACGCTGACTGACTCACAGGCTGACTGAAAGCTGTCATCCTCCAGGCCCCGCTCCAGCCCTGAGCGGCAGGGGCACCGGTGCTTCCTGGGAGGCTTCCCCAGCGCCTGGAGGAAGGCATGGCCCAGGCAAGGGGGTGACTCCCAGGGCTCCACTGACAGAGGCGTCCTCCCAGGTGCTGATGAGGGAGGCTGGCATTCCAGGGGGTGGTGTGGGGAGCATGCAGGCAACGTGCTTGTCTCACGAGGCCCCAGCCCAGCTGTGTGCTGGGGTATGTGCTGAGGTGTGTGCTGAGCTGTGTGCTAAGGTGTGTGCTGAGCTGTATACTAACCTGTGTGCTAAGGTGTGTGCTGAGCTGTGTACTGAGGTGTGTGCTAACCAGTGTGCTAAGGTGTATGATGAGGTATGTGATGAGGTTTGTACTGAGGTGTGTGCTAACCTGTGTGCTGAGGTATGTGATGAGTTGTGTGCTAACCTATGTGCTAAGGTGTGTGCTGAGCTGTGTACTGAGGTATGTGCTGAGCTGTGTGCTGAACTGTGTACTGAGGTATATGCTGAGCTGTGTGCTGAGCCGTGTGCTGAGCTGTGTAAAGGATCCTGTTTCAGCCCCTCAAATGACCAGGGACAGGAATGGCTCCTTCCCAGGTGGCTCCTTCCTACTGGCCAGCATCCGAAGAAGGGCACAGCCTGGGGTCCGGCCTGGAGTGTCGGATGAAGCCCACCCAAGGGCCCGAGAGACAGGGCTGGACGTGGGAAAGAAGGTGGGCACCGTCCACAGCACGGAGCTCGCAGTAGTCGTGCAGAGAAAGCGCTCAGTCAGTCAGCCAAAATGTGCACCCAGCTTCCTACCGCTGGCCCCACCCAGGCATGGGGATCCCCAGTGAACAAAGGCAGAGACCCCAGGGGGCTCTAGGAGGAGAGAGGAGCCGGGAAGGGGGCGGCCCACCAAGAGATGCCTTCAAAACGTTGTGCCTAGCAGCAGGAGGCTCGGTGCACAGTTGGCTGGCTGGCTGAATGAATGACTGAATGAATATGAATGAATGAGTGCTTTCTCAGGCGACTGCTGCCGAGCTTCCTTCTCCTCCGTGTTCCGGGCTCTTCCATGGAAGCCAGCGCTCTGTGCTGCCTTGTCTGGGCTCCGCCTACAATCTCTGCTGTCACTCCGGCGGCCTAGTGCAGTCCCCATTCCCTGCCCACCTCGGGGCGGGCTGAAGGCACAGAGGCCTGGATTTGGGTTTGCCCAGGACTATGGATAGTGGGGAGGCAGAGGACGAGACAACAAAGCTTATTTCTTAAAATATATACTTCAACGAAGTACTGTGATTTGTTACAGCTTGAGACGGGGCTGGTCATTATGTTTTTCTTGGGTTTTGAAATGTTCTGTAATAAAAAGTTTCAGATTAAAAAAAATAGGGCCCCCATGCCCACTGATCAACAGAAAATAAAGTCTCCTGGTGAATTTGTCCCTAAAGTCACTCACCCCGGGCCTGGGAACAGCTGGTGGGAGACAGTTCTCTGTCGGAGGTCCCAGCCTGGAGGAATCGCCGGGGTCTCTGTGAATGTCATGAGCTGTCCTTCCTGACGGGGAAGCCTAGGGACCAGCCCAGCTTCATAATCGTCCCGAAACAGAAACCAGTGCCCATCAACCAATACATAGATCAACAAAGTGTGGTCCACTGTTACCTCACTCAGCCAAAAAAAACCCTGCCACCTTCCAGGACATTGGGCCCCGAAACATTAGCCAAGTGAAAGGGACTCCCACACTTTGGCTTTTTGGTGTTTGCCTGGACGTGGGGGGAGAGGGGCAAGGTAGCCTTCAAGTCTGATATTTACAATGGGATGGGAGGGTCAGAGAAGGGGCAGCAGAAGAGGACCACCCATTTGGACACCTGGCATTAGACGTGAAGCTTATAAGCCGACTGTCCCGGCGTCACACCACCCAGAGTCATGGCCACTTCCTGTCCCACGGGGGGATGATGGGAAGGGCAAGAGCTCTGGTCCTACAGACCCGCTGGGACCAGCTGCAGGCTGGTGGCCCCCCTCTGGCCTCTGATTCCTTATCTTGGAACGAGCATGGTCGCCCCTGCCTGGCCATTCCATGACGACCATCCGGGGACAAGTGCTGAGCCACGAGGTGGTGGCTCTCACAGAACCTCCTGCTGGGCTTCAGCTCCAGCTCTGAAGGCCCTCCGCACTCCGACCAAACACTAAAGGGCGCCTGAGGCACGCGGTGGCTCTGCACCAGGCGACCATGGATGTGAGGCTGCAATAGCAGGACCTGGATGCTGACTTCCTTCCCTCCCAGGAGCCTGGGAGAGCTGGAGCCGAGGACCTGGCACTGGGTGTCAGATGCTCAGGGAGGTGGTCTGGCCTCTTCACCGGGAAAACAAGGATTTGTTAACTGAATGCGTGAACGCACGAGGCGGTGGCTTGTCACTGGCACCCCTGCTGCAGCAGTGAGGGCTGGGTCCCCAGGGCCCACGTCACCTCCAATAGTTCAGGGGCACAGAGGAGACTGCCCCCGGCCCCCAGACCATCAACAGAACTAAACTAGCAAGCTAAAAAAAAACCAAAAACTGCTTAGGTCAGCATCGCAGTTCAAGCTCTTAGGGAACTAAATGAGTGGGACAAGAGGGCAAAGCCCATTCATTCCAGGTCAAGGGATAGACTAGAGTGAAGACAAAGCCATGCCCACTGAGTAGATGATAAGATAGTGGGCCTCGCCCTCTGCTGGTCACGGGAGAAACTGCGCCCAACGCGGCCACCTGCCTGCATGCTTCCTGCCTATGAGTGTCCCATGGGGTCTGAAGCTATAGCAGGCACCATGTGACTGCAGTGACACTCCTGAGGATGGAATGCCAGCAACCGAGGACACCTGAACCCTTGCAGAGCTCCTGTAACAGGAGCAAATATCCTACAGCTTAGATCTGAGTTGGTTGGTATTCATTTACTTGACAGGTAACTCTCATCAAACTCTGCTCTAAGAACTTTGTGATTATTAATACGACTAATGCTAAAAGTTAACACACATGGTAGGTACTATTAGATTCACGTTCTGCAAGTCAGATACAAAGTCCTTTCTTGCCCCAGCAGCAGGGCCAAGGTCAGCCCAGGTCTGCCAGGCCCTTTGCTCTGCAGCTCGGGATACTATTGCATCAAACACATCCTAAGTTTGGATCCCCCTAAAAGTCACTGACTGGGTGATGAGGAGGTGGAGGTGCAGGAGACGGCAGTGTGGCATTGAAGGATGACTGCAGACACAGGGGTGTGAATAAGGTGGATAAAGTGAAAACAACCTAACTCCAAATGGCTGGCCAGTAGGACATCCACACTGGGAAATGTTACAAGCAGCTTCTTATTGGCATAAGAATACAGATGTGTATTCGAACATCTTTGGAACTCCCTACTTCCTGGATGAGTGGTTACATTGCAGCATGACATAAAGATCCCCCCAGTAGCCACAGGCACCCCTCTTTCCCTCCGTCCTCCACAGGCTCAGGTTAGCATTAAAGTGGCGGTGGCGGCGGCGGCAGGGTCTGGGCAGCTCTGTCCTGGACCGAGGGTGTGTTGCCTCCAGCAGAGCGGAGGGCTGGGCCCATGCTGGGGCCATCGCCCTCCCACAGGCACTGCTCCCGCTCTGCGTGACCAAGAGGCTGCATCCTCCCACACTCTGAACGCTCCGACAGAATAAAAGGGCCAGCGCAATCCCCACGGACAGCGCGGCTTATGCCGGAGCCCTCCTTAAAGAAGATAATTCATGTTTCAAAAAGATCTGTGCCCCCAAGCTCTTTCTCCAATTCAATGTGGACATTTTCATATGTTTATTGGATTTATATACTAATTTATATACGTCTCTTTTCCTACGGGAGAGGGCAGAGCCGGACTTAGGGACTCTCGGAGGGGGTTAACGGCACCAGGCCCGTCCCAGACGCAGCGGCCCTGCCTGAGTGCAGCTCCGCGCCTGCTCCGTAAGTCACAGACCCCACAGGCTCGGTTTACAGGCAGCACTTTCAAATAAGTCACAGCCCTGGGGCTGCGGCCGTAACTCCCAGGCCCACTTGCTGAGACCTATAAATAATGGCGGCTGCGCCCAGCTTTTCACAGAGGCTGCGGGCTCTTTGCCCCCCCCCCCCCCCCCCCAATTCCTCAAGCCGCTGTGCACTTTGCCGCTGGCACATCCACTGGTTTTGCTTTAGGACAGTGTGATTGTGACAGTGAGATCCGGGCACCTTCGCCAGTCTCTGTTCTGTACATTATAACAGCGCCAGGGATTCCTGTTAACATTCATGTCTGTTACCCGTCTGGAGACTTGGGTGCAACAGAAATTACTGCTGGCATTTCACATGGCAGCATTCGGAAGCCCTGGCCCTCCTGGCTCTCTTCAAGGGCTACTTGGGGGACCCATGTTCACTCAGGCTGTGACATAAACAGAGCCCCAGGATTTTAGGGAAGCGGGCCCCGGAGGGCTGTTGGGAGGGCATGAAGAAGGTACAGAGATCTGTGGCAGGTGGTTTCGGCTCCTGCCGGAACCTTAACTCTCAGCAAAGCTGAGAAGCTGGCCTTCGTCAGGAAAGGCCGAGCCTGAACTCCACATGGACCCACCAGGCTGATCCCAGAGACACGTTCCGGAGAACTTCAGGCCCTGCTTTGGGCTGGATTGATTGGCTCACGCATTCATTGATTCATTGGCTCATTGTTCTAGTACTGAGGTCAGCAAACTGCGGCTCTCGTGCCACATGCAGCTCTTTGGCCCCTTGAGTGTGGCTCTTCCACAAAATACTGTGGCCTGGGTGAGTCTATTTTGAAGAAGTGGCATTAGAAGTTTAAGTTTAAAAAATTTAGCTCTCAAAAGAAATTTCAATCGTTGTACTGTTGATATTTGGCTCTGTTGACTAATGAGTTTGCCAATCACTGTTCTAGTATACTAGTACATTGAGCACAGAGTATGTGCCAGTCATTCCACACGGGGAAGAGTACTGGTAGTCAGATAACAGCACGTGCAAAGGCCTGGGGTGAGCAGGCACTGGGCACTTTGAGGAGCTGAGACAGGGAGAGCAGTGTGGGGTGCAGGCTCCAGAACTCAAAGGGCCTCATGAACCATGGGATGGAAGGTGGAGCTATCCTAGGAGGAATGGAAAACCCAGCAGCGCCTCCAGACAGGAGAGAAAGTGGATTTGCCTTCTCTCTCGCAAGGTTCTGTGTCCACGAGGAGTAGAATACAGTAGAGGGTGGCAAGGAGGGGCTGGGAGAAAAGGGGGCACATGAGGTGCTGTATTCAAGAGGGAGGGGTGGGAGGCAGCCTGGCCCAGGGCTGGGACAGTGGGAATGCAGATCAGTGGACGGAACCTAGATACATTGTAACTGCACTCAGCACCCCCTAATTCAAAGGTACCCGGCAGCTAACCTGCAATAAAGGAAAAAGTCCTGCACACAATTACTGTTAAAATTCAGACAATTACCAACTGATTCATGTGCTCTGTAAGTTTGAGGGAGGTTTCCATTTTAATGCCAGGATTCCTCGTAGCAGGACTCAGCCGTCCCAGCCCCCGGAACTCACGCAGCAGATGCAGTGAGGTCACAGGACAGTGGCGTTACCCCATGTGCACCCAGCGGCTGGCTGGGGGCCAGCCCGGCTGGTCCGCTCACCCACAGTGTGGCTGGCAGAACTCTGATCCCCAGGACTCCTGCCCCCTGTCACGTGACCAGGCACTGCCCGGGCCTGCTGGGAAGGCTTTGCCCAGTGGGCTGGCCGAGGCTGGGGAGGCCATTCTGGAGACCAGCTGGCCGTGTGGAATCACAGGACCCTCCAAGTGAAGGGGGACATGGGTGGGCCGTGGCCTCCCACCGTCAGGGTGGGCTGCCTCCTGCTGCCAGCCTCCTCATTCCCACGGCAGACAGCTCCTGGGGAGCCAGCGTTGGGGCGTCCAATTGGGTCCCCGAATCAGGCACTAAGAATGCCACTGCCTTCCAGAACAAAAGGTAGAGAATGGAATTACACTTTATGGGAGGCAGGAGAATACAACGACTAAGAATCCAGGCTCGCCCCAGGGTCAAATTCAACCCCACCAGCTGTGTGGCCTTGGACAAGTCAGTCCAGCTCCCTGTGCCTCCGTTTTCTCATCTGCACAATGGGCTCACACCTCACGTGCAGCTGAGCAGGGGAAGGAGCAGACCCAAGGCCAGGCTTGTCCACGCCCATCCCCGGCTCCTGTGACCACCACTGTCCCCACAGGGACATCTGGTGGCTCCTCAAGGGCCCCACAGGTGACCCCACACACACCCAGTGCAAATGACAACTGTGAAATCTGTACTTTTACTCATGACCATCGTTCTTCACAGTTGAAAGCACTCCCATCTGCACATAAGAGGACTGTCTCCTTTATTTTTTATTTTCCAAGTGTTTAACCAAGAAGCAAAAAAAAAAAAAATGGAGTTAATTTGCTATGAATATTAGTGGGCTATAAGAAAAGCAGACAGCAAAACCAGGAAAATAAAAGAAGAAACCAGTTTGCCACCCCCTCTACTGTGCTGGGGCCCTCCCACCCGAGTGGGCGTGGGGCGGTGCTGACGGGGCCTCGGCACGGTCGGCAGGTCAGACTGCTGCAGGGACACAGGCGTGCGGACAGGCAGGCAGTCCCTAACATGCAGTAGAGACCTCATGGAGGGAACGGTCTCTTCTCAGTCCTTCCCCTGGGAAATCCACCATCCACACGCCTGTCACCCGCCAGGGCCACCCCGGTGGCAGGAGGAGTCAAACGTTGACAGATGGAGAGCCGAGTGGGGGGAGGGGGGTGCTGACTGCCAGGCACCAAGGGAGTGAAGGCGCGGGGTCAGGGAAGAGGCTGCAGCGGCTCTCGGCGCCCACCTCGAGTCGCACTGTTCACACGTGTGCAAGTCCTTCCAAACTGCATGGAAGTGACATGCTTTCAGGACACAGCAGGGACCTCGTAAGCCCGCCTCCTGCTATTGGAGAGGAAAAGCAGGCTGGGTCTGGGGTTTTGGTGCTGAATGCAGTGCCTTCGGGGAGAAGCCAGAGACACTGTGGGGCAATAGACGCGGCTGGAGGGAAGACACTCCTGTGAGCCCGGGGGTGGCTCCACTGTTTCCAAAGCGGGTGGGGGGCAGAGCAGGGAGGAGGAAGGGCCTCCACCACAGACCTGCTGCTCATGCTCTCAGCAAGGCCGAGAGACTTACAAAGCACCTACTACGTGCCAGACCCTGGGCCACCTGTGTGCACATATCTGCAGCATCACTAACAGGCCAGTACGCAGACGAGTCCTCCGCTCCAGGGGTCACAGGAAGCATGCCAGGTCAGACCCAGTCATACTCACACTGTGACTGGTGACAGTGAAGACACGAGGGTGGCTGGGGCACGGGGCGAAGTCTGGGGGAGCAGGAGGCCTCCCAGGGGAGTCGCGAGAGACGCCAGATGCACCAGGCGCGCTAGCTGTGCAGACGTGAGGGGTGCTGTCCGCCGTGGGCGCCACAGAGACCTGGCACCCAATGTGTGTGCCTGGGCATCGCCCGAGGGCACCCACTGCCTGGCACACACCCAGATTCCAGACCCCCAAAGGAAAATGGGGTCAGCATAAACTGTGCACCAGATTTCCTCCTGAAACTGCGTGCTCACACTGTCCTGAAGGTAGATTACCATGGGTGTGAAAGGAGATGCAACACAAAGAGCTGTATACTCACTCAGGGGAACACAGATGGATGCTCACTACCAATGTGCAGGTTTGCCCAGGATGCAGGTGTGACGACAAGAGGGCACACAGGAGATGCAAATCAAAACAACAATGCGGTACCATCTCACACCTGTCAGAATGGCCAACATCAACAAAACAACAAACAACAAATGTTGGCGAGGTTGCGGAGAAAAAGGAACCCTTGTGCACTGCTGGTGGGACTGTAGGTTGGTGCAACCACTGTGGAAAACAATATGGAGCTTCCTCAAAAAACTGAAAATGGAACTCCCATTTGACCCAGTAATCCCACTACTAGGAATATACCCCAAGAAACTAGAAAGACCAATCAGAAAGGATATATGCACCCCTATGTTCATAGCAGCACAATTTACAATAGCTAGGATTTGGAAACAGCCTAGCTGCCCGTCAGCAGATGAATGGATCAGAAAACTATGGTACATCTACACCATGGAATACTATGCTGCCATAAAAAGGAAGGAATTCTCATCATTTGCAGTAACCTGGATGGAATTGGAGAGCATCATGCTGAGTGAAATAAGCCAGTCAATGAAAGAGAAACACTACATGACCTCACTCATTTATGGATATTAAAGAACATTATAAACGAATGAACAGAAAGATAGATATAGTGACAATAAAACAACAGGCAGACTGTCAAATGACAGCGGGGGGGGGGCGGGGGTAGGGAGATCTGGGGGAGATAAGAGATCAACCGAAGGACTGGTATGCTTGCATATAAGAATAACCAATGGACACAAAACTCTGGGGAGGGAGGGCATCTATTGGGGGGGGGGGCAATGATAAGCTATGTACACAGATAATACCTTAATAAAAAAATAATTAAAATAAAAAAAATTAAAAAAAAGAGGGCACACAGGAACCCGGGCAACCTCCGGGGAGGCCAGCAGGGTGGGCCCTAGGACATAGCACCCGAGATGGTCTCTCCCGCACTCTTCTCACAGCGGCTCTGCCCCAGGCCTGCAGCTGCCCCGACAGGGCCAGTCTTCCCTCAAAGCGAGCCTGGCTCTGTCTTCCTGCATCTCAGATAACAGGCCTTTGAGCTGTCCTGGTCATTTCCTCTCCAGAGCCCTCCGGGCTCACCCGGCCCAGCCCAGGGGCCACAGAGCCCCAAGCTCTCCTGTTCCTGGAGCACTGTCTTGGGGCCGGCCATGTGAACTGCCCCGAGCCCTTTGGCGTTAAAGAGGCGTGTCTCCCCCTCTTGCTTTTCATCCAGCCTAAGAGCTCCTGCTTTGCTCTCCCGCCTCCTTAACCTGCCACCCAGGGGTGTTGTGCAGCCCCTGAGGTCTCCCCGTTTGATGCTAATGTATAAAATACCTGCAAAACGGCCAGTCTCCAGAGCATTTCCTCAGTCCGTTGAGATTTTGCTTCCCTGCAACTGTCATCAGTTTGGCTCAAATAAACTCGAAAAATGCTCTAGTTTGGACATTTCTGATGTGGACACAGGGGTCCTTGGGATATGGATGCCAAGGGCAAAGCCAGGCCGCCCTGGCAGACTGGGGGAAGGTGCCTACTGTGAAATAGCAGCCAGAAAAGATTTACCAAAGACACAAAATGATAAAGAAAAACGTGATACATTTTACTGCATCAAAGTAAAAACCTGGGGTACAGTGTACAGCACAGGGACTGTGGTTAGCAGCACTGTGTCGCATATTTGAGAGTTGCTAAGAGAGTAGGTCTTAAAATTTCTCACCACCAGGAAAACAGCTGGGACTCAGAAGTGACACTGTGGTGGTCACTTCGCAGGAAGCACACACATCAGGTCATTGTATGGCACGCCCGGAAGCACCATCATGCCACATGTCAGTTATACTAAAAAACAAAACAAAAAACCTTTGCAGCCAAAGACACTGTAAATGAAGTCCAAAGACAAGCTGCAGAGAGACCTCAAGTGGCAGCAGACAGAGTGAGAGTCCAGGACACATAAGCAGCTATTGCAGACCAACCAGAAAGTCTAACAACCTGGCAGACACACAGGCAAAAGGAAAGAGTGACATCCCAGCGGTCAGTGAGCATCAGAAAAAGCCTCTGGAGCAACCAAGGGAATGTGAATTAGTCCCAGAAATTTCCCTTTTCTCCTGCAAGACAGGCCCTGTGAGACTGAACCCTCAAGGCACCTGGAGGAAGGGCCCCCTGCCGCTGCTGCTGGGTACAGCTGCACCCCAGGGAGAGTGAACAGAGGCCCCAGCATGTGCGTGTGAGCGTGTCCGTGTGTGTGTGTGTGTGTGTGTGTGTGTGTGTGTGTGTGTGTGATGCTCACGCAGGCCCACCCCCGTGGAGCAGGTCTGAGACCATCCTCATGGCCATCAGCCTCAGAAAGGCTAACACAACAGTGGAATACTCTACAGCAATTAGGAAGACTCTATTAACCCAGATAAATCTCTAAGACTCACTGTGGAAACAAACAACACGTTTCAGAACAGGACGTCCTATTTTCAGATGTCATTTCTTTAAAATCCTTACAGGAAAGAGTGCTGACCGGCTCCCTGAGACCCAGCACAGTGCCGGGAGTCCAGTGGGCACCCTGCACTCTAAAGGTCACCTGGGGGGTGGGGGGGGGAAGGAGAGGAGGGAGCTGGTTCCAAAGGTTGGCCTCGTTTGCCATCTTCACTCCTCACTTGGAGACAGTATTCAGGAAACACTTGTGTCATTACCCCCCCCCCCCACTCCCCAAAGAAACCAAAAGCCTGAATAGAACACATTAGGAATCACATGACGAATATTAAAAGTGCTAGCTGTAGGCCAGGCATGGTCCCACGCCTGAGGATCACTCATGTCCCTTAAAACACAAATGGAGCCACCACCTTCATCAGCCAAGCTTTCCAGCAGACAGCAGTCCTGGGTGAGGGGCAGATACACCTGGGTGAGGGGCACCTGAGCAGGTGACTCCCAGCCTTCTGCTCTGTCTGGACCTGCCAGTAGGTACCCCAGCCTGCGGTGCGAGGTGCAGGTCCGGTGAGCACAGGCAGACCCCACACTGAGGTGCAACTGGAACCCTGGCTGGTGCTGGCAATGCCCCGTGCTCTCTCTCTATCTCTGCCAGCACCACATGGTCTTCTTTGGGGGCCTCAGGCCTGTGGGGCCAGTGAGCTGGCCCATGAGCTGGGCCTTAGCCGGCCAGCTCCAACCATTCCCAGGCCACAGTGATGGGGTCAGAGATGGGCAGCCAAGCCCGGGACGCACAAGGGGACACTCGCTGGAGCCCCTGAGGCCGCCCGGCCTTGGACACCCAGCTTCCTGAGCTGACAAATGCTCCTTTTGCTTCCAAAGGTCTGGTCACTTGCCACGGGAAAAGCCTGCTGGTCCAGCTGGTTGTCATTAGGGTTTCAGGAGAGCCCACAGCGCAGAGCCCCCGTGGGTCTGGAGTCTCTGCCCTCGGGGAGCCTGGCCCAGCCCTGCGCTGGCCCAGGAACACAGCACCAGGTCCAACTGCCTCAAACAGCCCCAAAGACATGACTTTTAATGAGCATCAGCTGACATGTGTCATGATATCATCGATCACGCCTTTCCCTTCCAAAAATTTAAAATAAAAAAATAAATAAATAAAAACTCACTTGGGGCAGAAATACCCCAGTACCAGTCAGAGCTTCCAATCAGAAGTCGAAATCAGGAAGAATGGCTGGCTGATTTGTTCCTAAATTAAAGCAGTGCTGGCCACAGAAATAGCACACGGTCCCTCCACGACTGTCGCCTTTTGACGTCCCTCCACGACCGTCTCTCCATCACTGTTCCTCCAGGTTTGGAAACCCGGACCCGCCCAGAGAGAGCTCTGGGAAGCTGCACACAAGATGTGCGCCAGGCTGCAGGTGGCAGCTGGACAAATCCTCGTGGGCACAGGGGAGAGGGGCCAGGGGACCTGCCCCGGTCCAACCATTAGCATCCCCAGAGCTGTGGGCACACAGTTGGGCTCTATCCTGGGTCCCTGATGGCTCCAAACCAACATTTGGTATTTTGACTGGGGTCCTGCCTGACACCACACCGAGAGGCAGAAACTGAGCCCCACTCTTAGAGGACAGATGATCCTGAAAGTCCTCCGAGGGGGCTCCAGGCCAACCACTGCCCCCAGCTCCACACTCAGGCATGCCCACTCCACAACCTCAGGATGTCAACAGGCCTTTCCAAATGGGCTCAGCCTCCTCCCTCCAACCCCTCCCCCACAGCCAGCCGCCCTCCTCCTTCGCCAAGCCTTCGCCCCAGGTGCTTAGACACAACCTAGGTGGCTTCCTGACTTTCAGGCCCCGGGACATCAGCAGGCCCTATGGCCTCAGCTACCTAGACCTCTGGTCCTGAGAGCAGCAGGCTCCTCCCTGCCCACTGAGCCCACTGACCGCCAGATGAGCTCTCTCTCTCTCTCTCTCTCTCTCTCTCTCTCTCTCTCTCTCACAGCAAGTCCTCCGCCTAAAGCCCGCCAGTGGCCTTGACCACCTGTATGAAATGCCCATGGCTGACCCTGGAGTCCAGGGTACCCACCCACCTCCCCATGCACACAGGTCTGCAGCCTCATGACCCTCTCTGCTCCCCAGTTCCACTGAGCCAATTACCATCTCAGGGCCTCTGCCCCTGCTCTTCCTCCTGCCGGGATGCTCTCACCCCCATCCTCACATGGCTCCCGCTTCTCCCCACTCGAGTCTGTAGCCAAACACCCGTCTTTGCAGAGCCTTCACTTCCCTGGCCAAGTGGCTCACATCCTCAGTCAGCGCTGCCTTGTCTTCCCCACACATCCCTGCACTAATGATCCTTTGGTTTCCTTTTACTGTTCCCAGGGCCCCCAAGAAAAGCTCCCTGAGGCCAGGAAGCAGACCTGCTTGCTCCCCTCATCCTGGCATCTAGGTCAGTGTCTGCCCCCTTTTCAACAATTAGTAAACATCTGATGGCCCACAGCCTAAACGGCCAGCTTCTCAACTTGGCCAAAGTGGGTTAGCTGTGGCTCAGCCTGCCGGCCTCATGGCTTAGACAGCAGCCACAGAACTATTTTAAAAACTCCCAGCAATGTGAAGGAGCATGTGCAGCAGGAGTGTATGGCCACAGGCAGACCACAGCCTTTCATGGCTCTGAATACACGGTGAGCAGCTGAAGGTCAGCATGTGAAGCGTCCTTCTCAAAACCCAACCCCAGAGGCTGTCGCAAACACAGGACAGCATTGCAGAGGAGCTGGGAGTGGGGGACCAAGGTCCCTGGGGCGGAGGCCCGAGCGGCTCTGGGTATAATTGGTGGCAGCAAGCTGAACCCTGGCGGGGCAGCCTGGTGCACCCACTGTGCTTGGGTGCTGGGGAGGGAGCTCCGCGCCCAGTAGAGCGTGTGTGTCCTGGGGTCACCACTTAATGGAGGCACAGAAGGGCCGCCCATCCTGTGCCGGGCCTGGGTGCTCTGTTAGTAAGTGCCCGGAGCTTCACCTTGGGCGGCTCACCCTCGGGACACCACCCAGTAGCTGGCACACTGCAGGCTCCCAATGACACCTGCTGGTCCCAACAGCCTCAGGACCCCCGTTCTCCTCCCGATACTCCCCAGCTGCACACCCTGACTTGTACCCTGGATGGTTCTTGTCCTTTTTCTTTTCCTCTTGGGGAGGGCTGTCCTGGTACCTGAGGATGCTCAGCTGCACCCCTGGCTCCTCCCCACCAGATGCTACAGTAACTGGGCGAGTTGTAAACAAACAAAAACAGGGGCCACTGATGAGAACCAGGGGCTGTGGAAACCAGAGCTGCCAGACCACCTGTTCTGGAGTCACCTGGGGCGCTGGCCAGAAATGCAGATTCCAGGAAGCTGAGGGGCAGCCTGGTGGGGCCTCCGGCTGTTTGTAGTAAGTGCCCCCAGGTCCAGGACATTCTCTGGGCCAGTCTGGAAACACCGCCTCACGCTCCTGCCCCACCAGGGTTCAGCCTGCTGCTCACCTTACACCCAGGGCTGTCCTGGCCTCCTCTTGGGGCCTCAGCTGCACCCACTCCCTTCCCTGGACTAGGTGGGCTCTCGCCATTCTCCAGCTTCCTCGGCCTCTCTCAGGAGATCCTTTCCCTTTAACTGCGGCTGGACCCGCTCCAGGACCAGGTGTCTGCCTGCAGGGGCTCTGGCCACTCCTGCCCCGCACAGTTGGAGACCTGCTCACAGAACATGCTTGAACTCTCCCTGGGTGGCCAGCAGGGCTATGTGATCCCAGCTGCTGTCTCACGACTCAATTATAAGATCGCCCCCCTCTTAGAGATGCGCAAACTGAGGCACAAGAAGCCAATGCCCTGAGCACCCACCAGTCACTCAGCTGGCAGAGGGAGGGTCAGACCCCAAGGCCAGCGCTCCGGACCACTGCGCGCACTGCCCTTGTCTGGGGCCAGAGGCGCCCGCCCACGCTGCAGGGGAGCCCGAGCCAGTGGTGCTGGGGGCTCAGCAGCAGCGGGTTCCCGGGCCACCCTGCAGCGGCCAAGGGCAGGGCTCCGGCTCCTACCGCATCGCTTACCTTGCTCCGGGCCTCGGGTGGCGGCGGCGGCGGCGTCCCGAGCCCCAAAGGCGCGCAGCAGCGAGCGCACGGGCGCCGGCCAGCTGGCGCGCCCCCCGCCCCGGCCGCGCATCCCGCCGCAGGGCCGCTCGGCGCTGCCTCCGCAGGGCCCCCCTGCACCGCGCGGAGCCGGGGCTGCGGGAGCGTCGGCGGGGCGAGGGCGCGGGCGAGGGCTGCGGGAGGCGCGGGCCGGCGGGGCGGGGCGGGCCGGGGCGGGCCGGGGGCGGGCCCGCCACCAGAGGCCAGCCCTTCCGCCGGGCGGGGGCGCGGAGGGGCGCCGCCGTGACCTTGATCTCCCCGGACCCGAGCCCGCGCTGCAGACCGCGCTGCGGGACCTCAGTCTCAGGGACGTCCTGCGACGTTGAAGGGACAGCAGAGCCGGAGACAGGCCGCCGGCTGGCCATGCTGTAAAGAGGCTGCTGCCTGGAGCCCGTGGGTCCCTGGCCCCTCGCTGACCTCGCTGAGCCCAGCGCTCTCGGTAACGGGGGCTCGGAGGGCACAGGGAGGTGCCCGAGCCTGGCCCTGCGTCCCGCGCGGGAGCTGCCTGGCGCCTTTACTAGCTGCCACACATGCGTTCTCATAGGCAAGTGATGTGTATGCGTCCTTCAAAAACAAGATAAAACAGAAATGTTTAGCTTAATGAGGACGGTACGTGGGATCCTTGTAGCCACCAGCCAGCTCGAGAACTAGGGCTGCGCCAGCCGCACCCCATGTCAGTGGATATAACCCCCTTCCAACCTCGGCGCGGGGCTCTGGGGTCCCGGAGCTCGCAGCCTCTGCTGACGTGGATGTAGGGTCTCTGGCCTGAGATGGACTCGGTCAACATCACCGAGTGTGGCCAAAGACCGACCGGCTCAGTGTGGTGGGCACAGGTCCTCAGAGCCCCAGGGGCAGCTCCACTCAGGGGCCCGGGATCCTCCTGTTCAAACCCAGCAGCCCCGCCAGCAGTGCAGCATCTTGTCGGTCACACGTGCAGGGTGCAGGCGGCCGGAAGGGAGGAGCTGCCCACGGCCACGTGGCGGCTGGTGCAGTGCCGGCACTTGGATGTCTGCATCCTACCTACCTGCAGCCCCCTGGCCACACCACCCAGTCATCTTCAGAACTTCGTACCAAGAGCAACGACAATGGTGAACAGTAACACTAGGCGGCGCTGTGCCGAGCAGCTTGCTGGCAACTAGAGGAGGTACAGTCATCCCCACCTCACAGATGAGAAGATTCAAACTCCAGAAAGCAGGGATTTTGTCACGTCCACTGCTTTGTCCTCAGATGTATCCTATTTCCTCCTCCATCAGATCTCGTGGCAGATACTATGATTGTCCCCCACTTTTTATAGGAGGAAACTGAGGCTCAGCAAGATGAAGTAACTTGCCCTAGGAAGTTAGGAAGGACAAGAGTCAGGATTAAAACTCCAGTCAATGTCTCAGTACTTTTGCTCTCTGCCCAGTCCAATGGGCACTCCCTGGCGAACTCTTACTCTTCCTTCAGACCCAGCTGAAACATCGCCTCTGCTCAGAGGCCTTTCCTTCAGCCTCCTGCATCTCCTCCCTATGCATTGGCTCCCCCATGTACTGCTGTCCCCCTCTGTTGGTCACGCACACATCACATCTGACACCACACGGCTGCCCATGCTTCCCTGTGCTGGGTTTTAGGGGGCAGCATTGGCCCGGGACATTCAATGTCAGTGAACATGTTTTGCGGCCTCAGTCCTCCTCTGTGGTAACAAAAGTTCCAATTTCCTCTGGGTAGCTTCCTCCCCAATGCTGGTGGAGCCAAGTTCCCGCCCCACTGGTGGGAGTGGGATTGTGACCCAGTCTGACCAATCAGTACAGTCCATGCTTCTGTTCTCAAAAGAAGTTGGTCTATGGAGGCTCAACTATTAAAAATCCTCAGCACCACAGAGATTTTGCCCCATGGTAATTAATAAGTAAGCATTAAAAAGTGGCCACACGGATAAGGGCGCTGCTTTGGAGCCTTGGGGCATACCAGTGAATTGTTCACTTGAAAAATGTCTAATACCATATGATGTGATTTACAACTCAATACATTATTTTAAAAAGAAAAGCAAGCTCTATAAAGGTCACCACAAGTCACTCAGAATGGCTGGAATGATGAACAAGAAGTTGGAATCTGGAGAAGACACACTGAGAAATTGTGTGTGTGTGTGTGTGTGTGTGTGTGTGTGTGTCTGACTGGGTGAGTGTGAAGTGTGAGTGTGTGCGTATATGTGTCTGAGTGTGAGTGTGCGCATGACTAGTGTGTGTGAATGTGACTGTGTGACCAAGTGTGGACATGTGTGTGAGTGTGTGACTGTGTGTGCGCGCACCCCTCTCTTGGTGTCTCAGGGAAACCTGTGTTCCCTTTAGAAAGCGGAGACTCTGTACGTCCGAGCCTGAGTCAGAAACAGTGAAGGCTCTGGGGCTGAAATGCTGGTTTTACCACCCAGGGCCTCTGACCCCAGGAACTGGCTCTTGGCCCCAGGCCCCCCCTGCCCCCCGACCTTCACAGGCCCTGAGATGGCCTGGGGCAGGCCCTGCGCTGTGGCCACCTGGAGGGGACTTTTCGGGAAGCAGTCTGCCTCTGCCAAAGCCCAGTCCCATCGCACGCCTGCTCTGCTTTCCTCTCTCTGCACCCTTCTATCTCCGGTCATCATGAGCCCAAGGCCCCACCTGGACTCTGGTCTCCTTTGTTGCTGAGTTTGTGAATCTCTTCAAATGCCCCCTACACACAGTCAAACAGCAAGAAGACAGCAATGATGGCCATTCCGTGGAGCCTACTGTGGCTGCATGCTGGCCTTATGCCCCTTGCCATGGGCCCTCATGCCCTCGTTTCTCAGCATCTTACAGAGATGGACAGGGGTTCACTGAGTGACTGCAGAGAAGGATTCCAAGGCTCTACTGCTCTGGGGTGAGCTTTGCATGCAGCGGAGGGACACTCTACTTCTCTGTCCTCCATCCACCTGCTAATTCCAGTTAAGGGTCTAAGCCCAGCACGGTCCCCTTGAGAAGTTCTGGAGTGAGCACAGTGGCTCAACTCTGGAAAAAAAACAAAACAAACAAAAAAACTTTCAGAAACCACATTGTTTCCAGGAATCTGAGACTCAGGGAGGGGTCCGGGCGCCCTCCAGTGGCCACTGGGGAGCGTGCAGCCAAGCTTGGGCAGGGTTCCCAATTCCTGGTAGCACACCTGAGAGATTGAGGGTGAGGTTGGCAAGAGCCCACAGTGGCCGTGTGTAGGTGCTGGGTACCCTGAGTTTTCTAAAACTCACCCAATTTGGCATTTTAGTCAACACATGCCCACTTTCTGTTCACATACAATCAACATTTCCTCTGCTCTCCCTTTCCCACTGCATTTCAAGTAGGACCTCAAGCTTCCTCAGAACCTCACGGGTCTCAGGTGTATGCCACTCATAGGTATGTACTGGCATATACTCGAGGGGAGTGAAGACATATGTACCCAGGAAAAGGTCAATGGTTGTTCATAATACCACACAGTGGAAGCAACCCAAATGCCCACTGATGGATGGATGGGCAAGGGACCCGTGCCGATGCACACCACAGCATGACGAGCCCTGATCACCTGACTAAGTGGCAGGCGCGGTCACACAGAGCCACACAGGGCATAAAGACATTTATACCAAAGGTCCAGAGTAGAAACAGGAAGTTTGGTCTCGGACTCTCTCCTCTTGTCTGTCCATCTCTCTCCACCTCTGCTCCAGCCTTTCCCCCCCTCCCCACCCCCTTTCCTGCAGCTGATGAAGTCCATCCAGGGGTGCCTTCTCATGCCCCTCCACCCGGAGGCTCCAGGAGCTTGTGATGGGTGAAATAGTCTGGGCTCTCTGTCCCCTGCTTCCCAGAATCCCTCCTCAGAATTCCATCTCCTTCTTTGCCCTGATAGGAAGATGCTCCCAGCTGGGGTCTGGGGGGAGCAGCAAAGGTGGGGGCACTCTTTCTAGGCTTCCCCAAAGCTTAGAATCAGCCATTTCGACCACATCCCCTGATGGCTTGAGTGCCCCCCCACCCCCGCCAATTACCACGACTTGCTGCTTCTTATCCCCTGAATGTCCCACTCAGAAAGCCCCACCTCCTGTCTGAGCATTGCCAGAGCCTGTCCTTGCTGGACTGAGCTGCTGTCTCGGGCTCAGGCCTGCCCATCACTCCCTTCCTGACATCTCGAAAGGGGTGGTCCCGCAGAAGCCGACTAGGGTGGGGTTACCCAGAGTCAGGAGGAAAGAGGCAGAAAGGGAGGGAAGGAAGCAGATCATGTGCCCTACAAACTGGGCACCCGAAAGGGCGAGGGGTGCTGTCTCAATGATGCCTGGGCAGCAGCGCACTGGGGCTGTCCCCGGCAAATTAGGATGCATGGCTACGCCAGGTATAAAGGGCTGAAAAGGCAAAGGACTCATCACCACCTTCCGGTTCAGAAATTTACCCAGTGGCCCTAACCTCTGGCATGTGGTTATTTACAGGGAAGCCTGGGCAGCAGCAAGAAGTTGAAAGACTTGAACCCTCGAACTCTCGGGGCTGCTGGGGGAGGGGGAAGATGGTGAGGAGGAGAAGGACCAAAACATTCACAGAAACCAGAGAAACAAACAAGTCCCAAGAGCATCTGGGTTACTTGCCTTCTCCCAGATTTTGTATTTTTTATTATTTTTTTTAATACTCTGGAAGCTGTAAACTTCATCAGGTTTCCCTCTAGTGACCGTTGGAAGGATTGCAGCTGAGTGTCTCCATTTTTCCCCAAGATTTGTGAATTGCTGATGTTGGGACATAAAAACAGATCAATGCACACATGGTGTCTCTTAAAATCGTTTTTTTATTTCAATTTTAAGGGATATTCTAGTGTAGTTCCTATTAATATATAAAGTGGTAGGTAGATGACAGATCAGATGGATTTTAAAAGCTTTAAGAGCTTCAATGGGAGCGACATGGCAGGAGTGTTTCCAGACTTTACAGAAGCCCAGGGCAGGACCAAGTGACCGGGGAAGACACACATGAGCTCAGGACCTTAGGGTGGGTGGCCTGGGCCTCCCTGGCCTGTTTCATTCCTGTTGCATCTCCTCCTCGCCCCCTGAATGAAAGGGGAGCATAGGGACGTGATGAGAAGGAGCCTGTGTTAGGCAGGGCCAGTGTGGGAGACGGTGGAGGGTCTTCACACAAACGCCGGTAAGGATTCTGATTTGATAAGGAACACAGAGGCCAGAAGGTCGGCTGCATGCCAGTGTGTTGGTGCCCTGTCATACCTGACGAGGTAAGACCAGATGTGACCATGGGGAAAAGGACCAACCTGTAACTTTGGGAGCAAGTGGGCAGTTAAGAGAGATGTTTGGAGGACCTGAGCCTGCTCTCGGGATGGAAGACTAATTAGGGATTGCTGGCAAGGGCAAGAGAGGGGGACGGCGGGGAAGGCCACCCGTAGAATCTGGTCTAAGTGGGCGCACACTGTCCAGGTCCACGGAACAGGGCAGAGTGAAGGTGTGAAATAGTAATAATAAGAATGGGGCAAGTAGATAGTGAAATAATAATAATAATAATAATAATAATAATAATAATTGAGAGATGAAACAGAGGGGCCAAAGACTGGGATCAAGACACAGGCTTTATTGAAGGAGAGTACCGCTGCTGGCTGCCTTCCAGAGGGGAAAGAGGAAGAGGGCTGGGGTACAGGCACTTTTTAAAAAAACAATTAATAAATCTTTATTGTTCAGATTAATACAATTGCCCCCCCCCATAGCTCCCCTCCACCCAGTCCCCACCCCACCCTCTGCCCTTACCTCCCCCACACTGTCCTCATCCATAGGTGTATGATTTTTGTCCAGCCTCTTCCCATACCCCTCATTCGGACACCCCTTCCCCCCTGAAAATTATCAATCCCCTCCCATTTTATGTCCCTGATTCTATTATATTCACCAGTTTATTCTGTTCTTCAGATTTTTAATTCACTTGTCTTTTAGATTCACTTGTTGATATATATGTATTTGTTGTTCATAATTTTTATCTTTACTTTTTTTCTTCTTTTTCCTTTTTATAAAGAGCACCTTTTAGCATTTCATATAATACTGGTTTGGTGGTGATGAATCCTTTAGCTTTTTCAGATCCATGAAGCTCTTTATCTGCCCTTCAATTCTGAATGATAACTTTGCTGGGTAGAGTAATCTTGGTTGTAGGTTCTTGCTATTCATCACTTTGAATATTTCTTGCCACTCCCATCTGGCCTGCATAGTTTCTATTGAGAAATCGTATAGGTGCTCCCTTGTAGGTGACTAACTGTTTTTCTCTTGCTGCTTGTAAGATTCTTTCTTTGTCTTTGCCCTTGGCATTTTAATTATGATGTGTCTTGGTGTGGTCCTCTTTGGATTGCTTTTGTTTGGGGTTCTGTGTGCTTTCTGGAATTGTAAGGCTATTTCTTTCACCAGGTAGGGGAAGTTTTCAGTCATTATTTATTCAAATAGGTTCTCAGTGTCTTCCTCTCTCTCTTCTTCTGGCATCCCCATAATTCTTAGGTTGGTACACTTGAAGTTGTCCCAGAGGCTTCTTACACTATCTTCAACTTTTTGGATTCTCTCCTCTTCTTGCTTCCCCAGAGGAGTTTCCTTTGCCTCTTTGTATTCCAAAATTTGACTTGATTTTTGCGTTCTCTAGTCTGCTGTTGGGTCTCTGTATAATATTTTTTATTTCAGTCAGTGTATGTTTAATTTCTAATTGGTCCTTTTTTATATCCTTGAGAGTCTCATTAAATTTATCAGCCTTTTCTAGGAAATTCTTAAAGAACCTTATAACCGTGGTTTAGAACTCTATGTCCAGTCATTTGTTCTCCTCCATTTCTTTCATTTGTGATCTGTTTCCTTGTCTCCTCATTTTTGCTGCTTCCTTGAGTTGGTAGGGTAGCTTTGTGTGCTGGGTGTCCTATATGGTTCAATGGGTCAGCCTCCCAGTTACCTAATGTGGACACTCTTGGTGCACCCCTTTGTGGACTGTGTGTACAGCCTTGGTGTAATTAAGCCTTGATTACTGTTGGTGTCACTGGGAGGAATTGACCTCCAAGCCAATTGGCTGTGAGGACCCGCAGTGTCTATAACAGAAGAATTGCTGTGCTGGAGACACATTTATGGGGCAGGACTTGTTCCAGTGGGGCTTTGGTGCTCACTGAGTCTGCCTCTTGAATGTGTCCCTTATGAGAGTAGTTGAAATCTGGTGTCATCTCACACTGATCACTAGATACACTGGTTTCTGGATCTCCAATGGGGTGCAGGTCAGCTACTGTCTGAGGCCACCTAGCAGGAGCTATAGCAAGAACTACAGTTTTCTCCTCTTTGTTTGGGATTTGGCAGTTTTGGAGCAGCCTGACTAGGGCTGCAGTTTATTTCATTAAGCTTCCACAGGACAGGCCATTTATATGCAAAAGCTGCTGTGTGGAGCCTGGGCGGGTTTGCGGAATGTGCGGGGCAGGGCCTCAGGGCAGGGCCTCACTAAGCTGGGGCGTGGCAAACAGCGATGTCTGCTGTCAGCCATCTCTACCTTTCCATGTTTCCAAGTTCCTGTGTCCCTGCACTCCAGTGCAATAGACAATGATTGCTGTATGCACTTCTGCAAAAATGTCACCCTCACTTTTCGACCTGATGGTCGACAGACCAGCTTCTCCCCTTAGGCGTCTGGTTCCCCCGTGTGACCCCAGAAACTGGATTTCAAAGTGATCGGGAGCTTGTTTCCCTTCGGGTTGAAAAAAAACCCACGCGCCCAGTCGCCCGCCACGAGCCAGATTTGCATGCCTCCGTACCTCAGCTTTTTAGCTTTTAGCACTTGTTCTCCTTCCTCTTTCCTTCTAGTTGTAAGATTTTTGTTCAGCCAGCTATCCCGTGGTTCTGGGTGATAGATGTTTTGTCTTTTAGTTGTAGTTTTGAAGTTGTTGTTCAAGGCGGCATATTAGTTCTTTACCTTTGCTGCCATCTTGGTTTCTCCTACAGGCACCTTTTAAAGGGAGGAAAGAGAAGGTGGTTTCATGTAATGCATATGATTAGGGACCTAGGGAGTAAGAATCGGGGGCTTACAGTCTTTGGCAGGTGCTGATTGGTGGTTCAATGTACAGTCCATAGAAGGTGCCTTGTTAGGTGCTCAGAAATGTCCAGCTGCAGGTGGAGTTTACATCATTCTCTGTCCATCAGTTGGAGAAAAGGAGGATCTATCAATAATAATACACTAAAAGCAACAATATTGACCTGGGTGGTCCTATTCCTTCGCTTTTGTCTGTTTACTCTGCTTTTTCTTCCTTGAGTTCCTGGCTCTGGGCTTCTCATTGGTTTCTGCAGGTGTCTGTCTGCAGGTGTCTGCAGATGTAGCACAATGATTCCATGAGCAATTTTATTTATTTTTTGTGATTTTAATTTTATTTTATTGTTTAAAGTATTACAAATAGTATTACATATATCCCCCCTCCCCCCCATTGACCTTCTCCTGGCCTCTCCTACCCCCTGGCACAGGCCCTCACCCCCAGTGTCTTACATTCATTGGTTATGCTTATATGCATACATACAAGTCCTTTGGTTGATCTCTTACCTCCCCCCACACCTCTTTACAGCCTTCCTGCTATAGTTTGACAGTCTGTTTGATGCTTCTATGCCTCTGTATCTTCTTTTTTTAAATCAGGTTATAATGTGCTTTTATCCATAAATGAGTGAGATCATGTGGTGTTTTTCTTTCACTGACTGGCTTATTTCACTTAGTATGATTCTCTCCAGTTTCATCCAGGTTGCTGCAAATGGTAAGAATTCCTTCTTTTTATAGCAGTGTAGTATTCCATTGTATAGATGTACCACTGTTTTTTAATCCACTCATCTGCTGATGCAAATTTAGGCTGTTTCCAAATCTTAACTATTGTAATTGTAATGCTATGAACATAGGGGTGCAAATATCCTTTCTGATTGGTGTTTCTGTTTTCTTAGGATATATACCTAGAAATGGGATCACTGGGTCAAATGGGAATTCCATTTTTAAGTTTTTGAGGAAACGCCATACTGTTCTCCACAGTTGCTGTACCAGTCTGCATTCCCACCAGCAGTGCAGGAGGGTTCCTTTCCCCCCCATCCTCTCCAGAACTTGTCGTTTGTTGATTTGTTGATGATAGCTGTTCTGACAGGTGTGAGATGGTACCTCATTGTTGTTTTGATTTGCATTTCCAGGATGATTAGTGATTTTGAGCATGTTTTCATATGACTCTTGGCTTTCTGAATGCCCTCTTTCAAAAAGTGTCTAAATAGGTCCATTTTCCATTTTTTATTGCATTGTTTATCTTCCTTTTGTTAAGTTGTATGAGTTCCCTGTAAATGTTGGAGATTAAATCCTTATTGGAGATAACATTGGCAAATATGTTCTCCTATGCAGTGGGCTTTCTTGTTGTTTTGTTGATGGTTTCTTTTGCTGTGCAGAGCTTTTTATTTTGATGTAGTCCCATTTGTTTATTTTCTCCTTAGTCTCTCTTGCTCTAGGATCTGTGTCTGAAAAGATATTGCTAGGGGAAACAATATCTACACTCCACAATGGAAATGTCAGATTTTGCCTGGGATAAGGTGAGGTCTGTGGTCTCAGCAGGAGAGAGAAACTCACACACAGGAGCTGGAGAACCTGAGGAAGTCTGCGCCTAGAAAAATCTATGACCATTGGGGCCGGTCCGATCCGTGAATGTGGAAGGGGGTCTGCAGAGCTGCTAACAGAAGGGAACTCTAAAAAGCAACCCATTATGATCTGAGTGCAAAAGGACAGCCTAAAAATGTTAAAAGTGTGTCGGCTGCTAAGACCCAAGGGGAAATAAAAGACTGAATAGACTTATGCCCAGACCCAGAGTTCACACACTTACCTTGGCTCTCTCTCTCTCTTTCTTTTTTCTTTTTTCTTTTTCCTCATTAAGTCCTTGCATCTAATTACTAATCCCAAAACATAAGATCACCCAACTGGGGATACCCTAAGAGACTGCAGGAGAAAGTTGTTTTGCTCAAACATAGAAATCAGAGTTGGGAATAACCATCAGAGATCCAGCTCTGGGGCAACCCAGTCCCACAAACTGTTACTGAGTGCCACAGGGAAAGAAACTTCTAAGCACCTGCTAGACAGGACCTATAGACCCAGAGGTTAATCTAAAAACACTGCCACCAGCAGTTGATTCATAAATTGACTCTTGTATAAACACAAATAAAGGAATACAAGAAATTAAGATGCACTGCCTGCTTTAAAATCAGGACTGGCTTACAACACTGAGGAGCAGTGGAACACAAGGAACTGTAATACTGTCCTGACTAGGAAACAGGCATGCCAAACAGAACAGTAGAGGAAGTGAATGACTTTCACTACTGCACCTTTTTATTTTTATTTTTTTCACCTTTTACTAAATAAACTAATTTTTTCTTTTTTCCTCACTTGATTTTATCTTTTTAATTATTATATTTTGAAAAAAAATAAGTATTATTACTATTACTATTTTACCTTCCTTTTGAAAGTGTCATTTTACTTTTTCTTTATTTTACTTTGGGATCAGTGTTCTACATTCTATTTTCATCTTTCCTTTAGCATCATTTTACTCTATCTCAACTTTACCTTTATGCTATCATTCCCTTACTAACTTTTCCCCTTTTGTTTTCCAGTTTCTCTTATCCTATCCCTGCTTTAGATTCTCCCTATTCCTTCCTTTTACTCCGTTAAAATTTCACCCTACTTATATATCTAATTTTTAATCCCCTGCTTCAAGTCCATACACACCTCTCTCTTCTATTTCTTCACTATCCAAAAAAAATTTTCTTCTCTGTCATGTTATTGTTTGCTTGATTGTTGATAATATCAATTTTTTATGCTTGTTTCTGAGATTGTTTTGGTTATTCTTTTTTCTTTGTTTGTTTTGTTTTTGTTTGTTTTTTGCTTATGTTTCCCCTCTCCTCACTTGATATTAGGTTTTGTTTGTAGTTTGCATTCATTATCAGGTACTTGTTGCTAGCATTTGTTGGGATTAGTGGCTGTTCTATTGGAGTTTTATACCTCTATATATAGTTTGTTCCCCTCTTTTTCCTTATTCTCTTTCTTCTCTCAATTACTTTTTCCCCCTTTTCCCAATTTAATTTTTGCACTCCGTTGTTTTTCTCTCTTCTTTCTCTCCTATCCTCTAATTCACCTTTCTCTGGTAGTAACCTTTTTGGGGGTTATTAATATCATGAATATATTTCTGTTCAGTGCCATGTGCATTTTACCTTGTAGTGTTGTATTTTGTGCCTTTAAATCAATGCAGAAGAGAGAGAACTACAAAACCAGACACCTGGAGAAGAAAGACCATCTGGAGACAAAGAAATAACCCATATATGAAAGAAAGATGGGCATCACCAGAAAATGAAGTAAACAAAATGGAGGAAAGCAACCTGTCAGAGAAAGAATTCAGAGAAATGGTAATAAGGTGGCTGAAAAGAATGGAAGACAAATTTGATAATATGGGTAAGAACCAAGAAAATGAAGAAGAACCAAGTAGAAATAAAAAATGACATCACTGCAATAAATAACTCAATAGAGCTGAAACTGTTTTGGCTCAGTGTATAGAGCATCGGCCTAAGGACTGAAGGGTCCTGGATTTGATTCCAGTCAAGGGCATGTACCTTGGTTGCAGGCATATCCCCAGTGGGGGGTGTGCAGGAGGTTGCTGATTGAAGTTTCTCTCTCATCAATGACTCTCTATCCTTCTCCCTTCCTCTCTGTAAAAAATTATATATATATATATATATATATATATATATATATATATATATATACTCAATAGAAAGCATTAACAGTAGACTAGAAGAAGCAGAGGACTGCATCATTGAGCTAGGAGACCAGGTAGGAATAAAACCCAAAAGGAGCAGCTTTTAGAAAAAAAAGATTAAAAAGCAGGAGGAGAGCCTAAGGGAACTTTGGGACAACACGAAACAAAACAACATTCACATAATGGAGGTTACAGAAGGAGAGAAAACTGAGCAAGGAATAGAAAACTTGTTAGAAGAAATAATGACAGAAAACTTCCCTGATATAGGGAAGAAAAAATCCACACAAATCCAAGAAGCTCACAGAGTCTCAAGTAAAATGAAACACAAAAGATCAATGCCAAGGTACATTATAAATAAATTGGCAAACACCAACAACAAAGTAAGAATTTTAAAAGTGGCCAGAGAGAGATAGAAAGTTACCTACAAAGGAACCACATCAGACTAGTGACTGATTTCTCAACAGAAACTCATCAGGCCAGAAGGGAATGAAATGAAATATACAAAGTCATGCAAAAGAAGGATCTGTCCAAAATACTGTACCCAGAAAGGCGATCAATCAAAATTAAGGCTGAAATCAGGAGCTTCACAGACAAATAAGTTTATCACCACCAACCTAGAAATGCAAGAAATGCTAAAGGGTATGCTGTAAAAAGAAGAAATAGGTAGCAAAGAAGAAATATGGGCATAAAAATAAAAATGGTGAGAAACAAGTACCTATCAATAATTTTATTTTATTTTTTATTTTATTTTTTATTTATTAAGGTATTATATGTGTCCATAGCTTATCATTGCCTCCCGCTCCCATACATGCCCTCCCTCCCCAGAGTTTTGTGTCCATTGGTTGTACTTATATGCATGCATACCAGTCCTTCGGTTGATCTCTTATCTCCCCCAGATCTCCCTACCTCCCTCCCGCGCTGTCATTTGACAGTCTGCTTGTTGTTTTACTGTCTCTATATCTATCTTTCTATTCATTAGTTTATAATGTTCTTTAATATCCATAAATGAGTGAAGTCATGTGGTGTTTCTCTTTCATTGACTGGCTTATTTCACTCAGCATGATGCTCTCCAATTCCAACCAGGTTACTGCAAATGATGAGAATTCCTTCCTTTTTATGGCCGCATAGTATTCCATGGTGTAGATGTACCATAGTTTTCTGATCCATTCATCTGCTGACGGGCACCTAGGCTGTTTCCAAATCCTAGCTATTGTTAATTGTGCTGCTATGAACATAGGGGTGCATATATCCTTTCTGATTGGTGTTTCTGGTTTCTTAGGGTATATTCCTAGTAGTGGGATTACTGGGTCAAATGGGAGTTCCATTTTCAGTTTTGTTTTTTTAAAAATATATTTTATTGATTTTTTACAGACAGGAAGATAGAGGGATAGAGAGTTAGAAACATCGATGAGAGAGAATCATCGACCAGCTGCCTCTTGCACACCCCGCACCGGAAATGTGCCCGCAACCGAGGTACATGCCCTTGACCAGAATCGAACTCGGGACCTTTCAGTCCACAGGCTGACGCTCTATCCACTGAGCCAAACCAGTCTCGACCATTTTCAGTTTTTTGAGGAAGCTCCATACTGATCTCCACAGTGGTTGCACCAACCTGCAATCCCACCAGCAGTGCACGAGGGTTCCTTTTTCTCCACAACCTCGCCAACATTTGTCGTTTGTTGTTTTGTTGATGTTGGCCATTCTGACAGGTGTGAGATGGTATCGCATTGTTGTTTTGATTTGCATCTCTCGGATGATTAGTGACTTTGAGCATGTTTTCATGTGCCTGTTGGCCTTCCTTCTGTCGTCTTTTGAGAGGATTCTATTCAGGTCCATTTCACATTTTTTAATTGGATCATTTATTTTCCTTTTATTGAGTTGTATAAGCTGTCTGTAGATGTTGGAGATTAAAACTTTATCAGTGATATCATTTGCAAATATGATACTGTGGGACTTCTTGTTGTTTTGTTGATGGTTTCTTTTGCTGTAATAAAGCTTTTTATTTTGATGTAGTCTCATTTGTTAATTCTCTCTTTAGCTTCCATTGCCCTAGGGGCAGTATCAGTGAAGAAGTTCTTTTGGCATATATCTGAGATTTTGCTGCCTGTGGATGCCTCTAGTATTTTTATGGTTTCCTGTCTTATGTTTACGTCCTGTAACCATTTCGAATTTATTTTCGTGTATGGAGTAAGTTGGTGCTCTAGTTTCATTCTTTTGCATGTGTCTGTCCAATTTTCCCAACACCATTTACTGAAGAGACTGTCTTGACTCCATTGTATGCTCGTGCCTCCTTTGTCAAATATTAATTGAGCATATTGATTTGGATTGATATCTGGGTTCTCTAATCTATTCCATTGATCTATATGTCTGTTCTTGTGCCAGTACCAGGCTGTTTTGAGAACAGTGGCTTTGTAATACAGCTTGAAATGTGGTATTGAGATACCTCCTACTTTACTCTTCTTTCTCAGAATTGCTGCGGCTATTTGAGGTCTTTTATTGTTCCAAATAAACTTTTGGAGAGTCCTTTCTAGGTCTGTGAAGTATGTTGTTGGTATTTTAATAGGGAGTGTGTTGAACTTATAAATTGCTTTGGGAAGTATGGACATTTTGATGATGTTGATTCTATCAATCCATGAACATGGTATGTTCTTCCATCTGTTTACATCTTCCTCTATCTCTTTTTTCAGTGTCGTGTAGTTTTCAGCATATAGGTCTTTTACCTCCTTAGTTAAGTTTATTCCTAGGTATCTCAATTTTTTTTGGTGCGATGGTAAATGGGATTGCTTTTTCAGTCTCTGTTTCTATGAGTTCACTATTGGTGTATAGAAACGCCATAGATTTCTTGGCGTTGATATTGTATCCTGCTACATTGACAAATTCATTTATTAAGTCTATTAGTTTATTGATGGAGTCTTTTGGGTTTTTTATGTACAATATCATGTCATCTGCAAATAGGGACAACTTCACTTCTTCTTTTCCAATTTTGATGCCTTTTATTTCCTCTTCTTCTCTAATTGCAATGGCTAGCACTTCCAGTACTGTGTCAAACAGAAGGGGTGAGAGTGGGCATCCCTGTCTTGTTCCTGTTCTTAGGGGGAATGGTTTTAGTTTTTGTCCATTGAGTATGATGTTGGCTGTGGGTTTATCATATATAGCTTTTATTATGTTGAGGTATGATCCTTGTACTCCCATCTTGTTGAGAGTTTTTATCAGCAAAGGATGTTGGATTTTGTCAAATGCTTTTTCTGCATCAATTGATATGACTATATGATTTTTAACTTTCAGTTTGTTTATGTGATGTATCACGTTTATTGATTTGCGGATATTGTACCATCCTTGCATTCCGGGAATAAATCCTACTTGGTCATGGTGTATGATCTTTCTGATGTACTGCTGGAGCTGATTTGCTAGAATTTTGTTGAGGATTTTGGCATCTATGTTCATGAGGGATATTGGCCTGTAATTCTCTTTCATTGTGTTATCTTTATCTGGTTTTGGTATTAGGGTGATGCTGGCTTCATAGAAGGAGTTTGGAAGTGTTCCGCCCTCTTGAATTTTTTGGAATAGTCTGAGGAGGATAGGTTTTAGTTCTTCCTTGAATGTTTGGTAAAATTCTCCTGTAAAGCCATCTGGCCCTGGGCTTTTGTTTGCTGGAAGCTTTTTGATGACTGTTTCAATTTCTTCCCAAGTAACTGGTCTATTGAGATTTTTAGATTCTTCCTGATTGAGTTTTGGCAAGTTATATTTTTCTAGGAATATGTCCATCTCCTCCAGGTTGTCCAGTTTGTTGGAATAGAGTTGTTCGTAGTATTTTGTAACAATCCTTTGTATTTCGGCGGGATCTGTTGTTCTTTCACCTCTTTCATTTCTGATTTTGTTTATTTGGGTCCTCTCTCTTTGTTTCTTGGTTAGCCTGGCTAGAGGTTCATCAATCTTGTTTATTCTTTCAAAGAACCAGCTCTTGGTTTTGTTGATTTTATGTATTGTTTCTTTGGTCTCTATGTCATTTATCTCCGCTCTGATTTTTGTTATTTCCTTCCTTCTGCTTACACTGGGCTTTTCTTGCTGCTCTTTTTCTAACTGTTTGAGTTGTAGAGTTAGATAATTTGTTACCGTTTTTTCTAGTCTTTTACAATAGGCTTGCAGAGATATGAACTTCCCTCTCAAGATTGCTTTTGCTGTTTCCCATAGATTTTGGATTGTTGTGTTTTCATTATCATTTGTTTCCATGATGTTTTTAATTTCTTCCTTGATTTCCCTGGTAACCCAATCCTTGTTCAATAGCATGCTATTCAGTTTCCATGTGTTTGATTTCCTTGAATTATTTTTATTGTAGTTGATTTCCAATTTTATGCCACTATGATCTGGGAAGATGCTTGATAAGATTTCTATCTTCGTGAATTTGAAGAGACTTTGCCTATGTCCCAGCATGTGGTCTATCTTTGAAAATGACCCATGTGAACTTGAGAAGAATGTGTATTCTGTGGCTTTGGAGTGAAATGTTCTGAAGATGTCGATTAATTCCATCTGGTCTAGTGTGTCATTTAGCATTGATGTTTCTTTGCTGATTTTTTGTTTAAATGATTTGTCCAAAGGTGACAGTGGGGTATTAAAATCTCCTACTATGATTGTATTGCTATTAATCTCTCCCTTGATGTCTTCCAGCAGTTTTTTTTATGTATTTGGGTGCTCTTGTATTGGGTGCATATATGTTTACCAGGATTATTTCTTCTTGTTGTATTGCGCCCCTTAGTATTATGAAGTGGCCTTCATTGTCTCTTATTAAGTCCTTCACTTTGAGATCTGATTTGTCAGATATAAGTATTGCTACCCCAGCTTTTTTTTCATTTCCGTTTTCCTGGAAAACCTTTTTCCATCCTTTCACCTTCAGTCTGTGGGCGACTTTTTTTCTGAGGTGGGTTTCTTGTAGACAGCAGATGTATGGGTTTTGCTTTCTTATCCAATCTGTTACCCTATGTCTTTTGATTGGAGCATTTAAACCATTTACATTTAAAGTAATTATTGATAGGTAGGTATTTGATGCCATTTTTATTCTATCCCCCTGTGTTCCTTCTCCGCTTCCTATTTCTTTATTTTTACAGTAGACCCTTTAGCATTTCTTGCATTGCTGGTTTGTTGAAGATAAATTCCTTTAGTCTGTTTTTGTCAGTGAAGCTCCTGATTACCCCTTCAATTTTGATTGACAGCCTTGCAGGGTACAGTAATCTTGGGTTCAGACCCTTCCTTTGCATGACTTTGTATATGTCATCCCATTCCCTTCTGGCCTGATGAGTTTCTGTTGAGAAATCAGTTGCTAGTCTGATGGGGGTTCCTTTATATGTAACTTTCTGTCTCTCTCTGGCTGCTTTTAAGATTCTGGTTTTGTCAATGTTTTTTGCCAGTTTAATTATAATGTGTCTGGATATTGATCTTTGGGGGTTCATTTTGTTGGGGACTCTTTGAGCATCTTGGATTTGTGTCAGTTTTTTCTTCTCTATCTCAGGAAAGTTTTCTGTCATTATTTCTTTAAATACTTTTTCCATATCTTGCTGTTTCCTTTCCTTCTGGGACCCCTATTATTCTAATATTGTTTTGTTTTGTATTGTCCCAAAGCTCCCGTAGGCTCTCCTCCTGTTTTTTGATTTTTTTTTCTAGCAGCTTCTCTAATTGGGTATTTTTTTCCATCTTGTCTTCTATCTCACTGATGCGGTCCTCTGCTTCTTCTAGTCTACTCTTGATGCTTTCTATTGAGTTCTTCATAGAAGCGATGTCATTTTTCATTTCTTCTTGGGTCACCTTCATTTCCTCTTGGTTCTTCTTCAGATCCTCTTGGTTTTTCTTCATTTCCTCTTGGGTCTTACTCATATTGTCAAATTTGTCTTTCATTCTTTTTAGCCATCCCATGATCATTACTCTGAATTCTTGCTCTGGTAGGTTGCTTGCCTCTAAATCGTTTACTTCCTTTTCTGGTGATGGCTGATTTTCTTTCATAGGCGGGTTGTTTCTTAGCCTCCCCATGATATTTCTTTTTTTAGGATGCCTGTTTATGTAGTTCTCTCTCTCCTGCTTAGATTTAAAGGTACAAAATACAACACAACCAGGTACAACACACAAGGCACTGAACAGAAAAGCGTTTGCAATATTAATATCCTCCAATAAAGGTGACTAGAACCCAGCTAACAAAATCATACAATCAAATAAAAAGAATAAGCAAACCAATCTTACAAAAAAGCATAAAACTTTGATATAGTTAGCATTTAGCGTACAACTACAAAGGGGTAGAGATAAGGATTTTTTTTTTTTTAGGACAGTGACAAGGTAGGTGTGAATGGGCTTGGAGTAGGGGGTTGGGAGTTAGATATACACAGGAAGGGTGAAATTTTAGGAGGGGGTAAATAGAAAAAAATAGGGAAAATCTAGAGCAGTAAAGAGTTAAGATAAGCAGGACACCAAAGGGAAAGAGTTAGGAAGAGAGTGATGGCATAAAGGTAGGGATGATTTAGAATAGAGCATTGGAGAAGGAAAGGTATAAATAGTCTGTTGAATAGTAATCCCAAAGGGGAAAAAAAGAGAAAAAAAAGAAAAAAAAGAAAAAGAAAAAAAAGTATATATTATGGCACTTAAAAGATAATGATAAAAATAAACAAAAGAAAATACGATAAAAAAGATAAAAAGGGCAAAATAGTAGTAGTAATAATACTGATTACATATAAAAGTGAATTAATTAAAAAGGTAAAATCAAGTGAGGAAAGATGAAAAAATATCTTCTTAAGTAAACTTTGCAACTAATGTAACTTAAAAAACAAAACAAAAACAGAAAAAGTTAAACAATTAGTAAATCAAAATAAAAAAATTAAATAAAATTTGCAGTAATGAAGGTCATTCACTTCCTCTGTTGTTCTGTCTAGCTCACCAGTTCCCAGTCTGGGCGTTAATTTCAATTCCTTGTGTTTCTTCCTTGTTGTAATCAGGTCTTGATTTTTAAGCTGTTCTACAGTCCATATGTACATTAGCCTCTAGGTGGTGGTGTTTCTTGGTGGCAGAGAGCCAGGGTTCTGAGGCCTTACTAGCTTTTTCTCCCTCTCTGTGTCCCTGATCTATGGAGGGGTGGGGGTTGGGCAGGAGGAGCTGACCACACTCGCCTGTAACTCTCACTGAGTCAGATCCAGAGGTGTTGTTCCTTAGATATCCCCCCACTTAGGAGCTCTGACCACAGTCAGGGGTGCCTCCAGCCCAGCTCTGGGTTTCTTATAAACACAGACCCCTCTGTGCGTCTGGTGCACGCGGGTTGCTCTGCAAGAGCTGCTGAGTGGGGGATGCGTGTGCCGAGGGGGAAGCGCGCCAAGGTGGGAACTCACCCGATCTCCGCAAAATCTGATTTTTCACCCTGGGGTGGAGCAATCCTTTGAATCCAAGCATTCGCGCTGATTGTGGTCAGCGTTTAGGGGCGAACAGCTACTTGGTGGTCTTTACCACCGTGGCTATTCTGTCCTCTAATCCAAATCTCTTCCCGTCAAGATGGCGAGATTTCCCCGTCTTCGCCCTTAGGTCACTCCAGGAAAGGATCGGGCTGTGCGTGCTTAATTGTCAGGGACACCCTGATCAGGTGCCTCCAAATTTCCCCAGGTGTTCGCCTTTCTCTTGGCTTGTTGACCGGCACTCCCAGCTCGACCCTCGGGTGCTCTCTCCTTCCTCTTCAGGACCTGGGTCAGAACTTGCCTACCTTTTCTTCCACCATTTTTCAGCCTCTCTCCTTTTCTCTTGCTTTTAATATTCTCTCTTTGTCTTTTGCTCTTGAAATTTTAATTATGATGTGTCTTGGTGTGTTCCTCTTTGATTCCTTTTGTTTGAGGTTCTGTGGGGGAAGTTTTCTGTCACTATTTCTTCTTATAAACTCCTTGTAAATCTAGGAAAAACATGTATTTTATGGTAATAACTCTAAAAGACATTAATCAAATTTAAACTGGTTTTAATATTAAAAATTTTGTCCAGACCACAAAATTCTGCTTAATTTATATAAGTGATTAATCTTTTTTTTTTAAATTAAGCCAATGAAAGATTATGTCCTAGTAATGCCACCCAGAGGCTGAAAAATTACCACACTTAATACACAGACAAACACATATCACATAAAGACCATGTGAGAAATGTTCTTAACCAATGTTGCTGGAATAAAATAGATAC
The DNA here is from genome assembly GCA_963924515.1 of Vespertilio murinus. Taxonomy (NCBI): domain Eukaryota; kingdom Metazoa; phylum Chordata; class Mammalia; order Chiroptera; family Vespertilionidae; genus Vespertilio; species Vespertilio murinus. The sequence goes on along the minus strand of OZ004709.1, from coordinate 86,963,645 downwards.
TCGAAAATGGATCCACAAGGCACTTTACTTCAGAATGGTGCAATGCGCCAGCAACAATATTGCAGGGAAGCACAAAGAATGGGATAGGATTACTGTTAGGGGAGGATATTGGTGTTACAGTTGGGGAAATGTGTAGGATAGTGTTAGAAGTCATAGAATTCACACTGATAGAGCTGGGAAATACTTAAGGAAGTGTTTGAAACACTTAGAATTTAAGTTTATATAACTGGAAATTTGTAGGGAAGTGTTGAAACCCTGAGAATTCACACTTAAAAGGCTGTGAAATGTGTAGCATAGTATTAGGGTAAGGATTTGAATTAGCATTAGGAGTTAGGGTTAGGGTTAGGGTTAGGGCTAGGGCTAGGTTTAGGGTTTAGGTTAGGTTAGGTTTAGTGTTAGGGCTATGGCTATGGCTAGGGTTAGGTTGACGGTTTAGGGATGGGTTGGGTTTAGCATTAGACCTGGAGTTTTGGTTATGGTTATGGTGAAGGTGATGGTTCAAGTTAGGGTTATGGCTAGGTTTAGGATTTTGGTTATAGTTAGGGCTGTGGTTTCGAATAGGTTAGGTTTAGTGTTAGGGCTAGGCTTAGGTTTAGGGCTATAGCTAGTGTTAGGGTTAGGGCTTTGGCTAGGGCTAGGATTAAGTTTAGGCTTAGGTTAGTGTTAGAGTCAGGGCTATGGCTAGGGTTAGGGTAGGATTTAGTTTTGGGTTAGGATTAAGTTTAGGGTATGGTTAGTGTTGTGGTGAAGGCTGACACTAGGGTTAGGGTTAGGTTTTGAGTTAGGAATAAGGTGAGAGTTAGGGATAAGGTTAGGGTTAGGGTTATGATTAGGTTAAGGTAGGTGTTATATTTAGAGCTAGGTCCAGGGTTAAGGTTAGGTTTAGGGTTAGGGTTAGGGTTATGATTAGGTTAAGGTAGGTGTTATATTTAGAGCTAGGTCCAGGGTTAAGGTTAGGTTTAGGGTTAGGGTTGTGGCTAGGGCTTGTTTTAGGGTTAGGGCATAGACTAGGGCTAGGGTTAAGGTTAGATTTAAGGTTAAGCCGAGGCCAGTTTGGCTCAGTAGATAAAGTGTTGGCCTGCGGACTGAAGGGTACCGGGTTCGATTTCGGTCAAGGGCATGTATCTTGGTTGTGGGCACATCCCCAGTTGGGGGTATGCAGGAGGCAACTGATAGATGTTCTCTCATTGATCTATCTGGCTCTCTATCTCTCTCCCTTCCTCTCTATAAAAAATAAATAAAATATATATTTAAAAAAAGAGTTAAGGTTAGTGTTAAGATTAGGGCTAGTTCTAGCATTAAGATTAAGATTAGAGTTAGGGTTAAGGTTAGGTATAAGGCTAGGGCTAGGGTTTGGATTAGCATCTGGGTCCTTGGATGTAGATTGGAATCACCTGGAGAGTTAGGGTTAGGGTTAGGTTTAGGGCTATGGCTAGGATTAGGGTTTAGATTATGTTAGGTTTAGTGGTAGGGCCAAGGCTAGGGCTAGGGTTAGATTTAGGATTTAATGTTGGATTATGTTTAGTATTAGACTTGGGGTTATGGTTAAGGTTATGGTTATGGTTATGGTAGGGGAAGGGTTAGGGTTAAGTTTATGGCTAGAGTTATGGTTATGGTTAGGGCTTGAGTTAAGGTTATGGTTAGGGTTAGTATTAGGGCTAGGGTTAGGTTAGGGCTACAGCTAGTGTTAGAGGTAGTGTTAGAATTAGGGCTATGGATATGGCTAGAGTTAGGGATAGGGTTTAGGGTTGGTTTTGGATTAGGTTTAGCTTTAGAGTTGTAGTGAGGGCTGGTACTAGGGTTAGAGTTAGGGTTAGGTTTAGAGCTAGGGCTAAGGGGAGGGTTAGGGTTAAGGTTAGGGCTAGAGTTAAGGTTAGGTTTAGGGCTATGATTAGGGTTAGGGTGGGTGTTATATTTAGGGCTAGGTTTAGGGTTTGGATTAGATTTAAGGTTAGGATTATGATTAGAGCTAGGATTAGTGTTGGTGTTATAATTAGGACTAGGGTTAGGGTTAGGTTTAGGGTTAAAGTTAGAATTATAGTTGGGGTAGGGATAGGGCTATAGTTAGGTCTGGGGCTGCATTTTCAGTCAGGGTTAGTGTTAAGAATAGGGCTAGGGCTAGGATTAGGAATAAGATTAGTGTTGAGTTTAGCGCTATGGTTAGTGTTAGGTATGGGGTTATCTTCTGGGTCATTGGATGAACAGTGAAATCACCTCGAGAGTTAGTGTAAGAGTTAGGGTTAGGGCTAGGGCTGATGTTAGCAATTGGTTCCTTGCATGGACATTGGAAAAGTTAGCATTAGTGTAGGAATTAGGGCTAGGGCTAGGATTAGGTTTTGGGGTTGTGTTAGATTTGGGGTTAGACCTGGGTTTAGGTTTAGGTTCATGTTTAAGATTAGGGTTAGATTTAGGGTTTTGGCTAGAGTTAGAGTTAAGGTTAGAGATAGGGCTATGATTAGGATTAGTTTTAGGATTAGTGTTATATTTAGCGCTAGGTCTAGGGTTAGGGTGAGGATTAAGGTTAGGTTTAGTGTTACAGTTAGGGCTAGGTTGTTAAGGCTAGTGCTAGGGTTAGGGTTATGATTAGGGTTAGGTTTAGTGTGATGATTAGGGCTAGGGCTAGGATTGGGATTAAGATTTGGTTTAGGGTTAGGGTTAGGGTTAGGGCTAGGGCTAGGGCTAGGGTAGGATTGAAGTTAATGTCTTGGTCCATGGACACAGATTGGAGTCACTTGGATAATTAGTGTTAAGATTAGGTTTAGGGTTAAGGATTAGCGTTAGGGCTAGGGCTAGGATTTGGGTTAGGTTGAGTTTAGGATTAATGTTAGGGCTAAGGCTAGGGCTAGGTTAGGGTTAGGTTTTAGGGTTGGATTAGCTTTAGTTAGAGTTAGGGTTTTAACTAGGTTTAGATTTATGGTTAGGTTTAGGACTTGGGTTAGGTTACGGATAGGGATAGGCTTAAGGTTAGGGTTGGGATTAGGTTTAAGATACCAACTAGGGGTAAGGATAGGTTTAGTGTTACTGTTAGAGTTAGGGATAGTCCTAAGGCTAGGTTAAGTGTTATGACTGGGGCTAGCATTAGTCTTAGTGTTAGGTGATGATAAGGGTTATGATTAGGTTTAGGATTAGGGTAAGGATTAGTAGTATAATTAGGTGTAGGACTCAGATTAGTGTTAGTGATAGTGTTATGGCTAGAACTAGTGTTAAGGTTATGGTTTGGGCTAGGGTTAGGGTTAGATTTGGGGGTAAGGTATGGGTCCTAGGATGCACATTGTAATGACCTAGAATTGGGGTAAGGGCTAACGCTAGGTTTAGTGTTATGTTTTAGGATTGGGTTAGGATTATGGTTAGAGCTAGGATTAGTGTTAGAATTAGTGTTATAATGTGGGCTGAGCTAGGTTTAGAATTAGATTTATGGCTATGTTCAGGGTTTTGGTTATGGTCAGGGTTATTTTTAGGGGTAGAGTTAAGTTTAAGGCTAGGGATAGGGTTAGAGTTATGACTATGGTTATGGCTAGGGTTAGGTTTAGAGATAGGATTCGCATTAAGAATAGGGGTAGGGCTACAATTATGGCTGTGGTTTGCCATGTTTCTTGTTCTGGCATTAAAAAGGGTTCTGGAATCTGGAGAAAGGCTGTGTGTAATATAAGTAAGAGTCCAGAGATGAAAGATAGTTTTGAAAGGCATTGGGGGTCAGAGGAACCTAGCTAAAGAAGCTAAGTTCTCCTTGTCTCAGAACCCCTTGCTTTTTATTAACATAAATTGTCCTAAGGCAAGGTGGAGATATGCACTTCAAAGGGTAGGGTTTCATACAGAGTCGATTGTCAGATTGGGGAATAGCCTATGGCTTTTCAGGTGTTTGGCCAGTAGAAGGCAATAACATGTAGATTAAGATGCCCTGAGCTGTCTGGCAGCAAATAATCATTTCATGTTAGGGTCAGGTTAGGGTTAGTGTTAGAGCTAGAGGTAGGGCTAGGATTAGAGTTAGGTTTTAGGATTTAGGTTTATGGTTAGAGCTGGGGTTAGGGTTAGAGTAAGAGTCCTAGTTAAGGCTAGGGTTAAGCTCATTGTCTGGGTCCTTGGATGCACATTGGAATAACCTAGAGAGTTAAGATAAGGGTGGGGTTAGGGCTATGGTTAAGGTTAGTTCACAGTTAGTGTTATAGCTAGGGCTATGGCTAGGCTTAGGGATAAGTTTAGGGGTAGGGCTAGGTTTAGTGTTAGGTTTAATGTTACGGTTGGGGACAGGGATAGGTTTTGGTTAGGGCTAGGTTTACGGTTAGGGATAGGGTTACTGTTAGGGTTAAGGTTAATGTCTGGGTCCTTGGGTGCACAGAGGAATCACCTGGAGAGTTAGTGTAAGGGTTAGGGCTAGGGTGATGGAGACTGGGTGTAAGCTGACAGAGTCCTTGCACCCGAAGGGACTGATAAAATTCAGTCCCCTGCCCACACAGTGTCCCCTGACTTGTTTTGATGGCAATTTCCAATTGTCAGCAGAATGAGAGTGACCTTTCATAGCTTTATCAGAAGTCTGTAAATATTTACCGAGAATTTGGCTTCCTGCTTTTTCTCCAAGATTGGGAGGAATGGAGAGTACATTCCACTTAACTGTCCTTCCATTCAGTGTTTGTGTATAAAAGGCATTATGCAGTTAATAAAGTTGCTGCAGTCTGTTGATGGCTTGCAGTCCTCCCGATCCTGCTTTCCTGTCTTTCTTTCTTTTTTTTCTTTTTTTTTCTTTCTCAATTCCCACCACCCTACCTCAGTCCAGTTCACATGTCAGGCTGACCCTAACACTAGGACTAGGGTTAGGGCTAGGGTTAGGGTTAAGATTGGGGCTAGGGCTAGTGTTTGGGTTAGGGTTTGCATCAGGGTCATTAGGTGTACTGTGGAATCACTTTAAGAGTTAGCATAATAAGGGTTAGGGTAAGAGATAGAGTTAAAGTTAGTGTTATTTTAGGGCTATGGCTAGTGTCAGGGTTAGGTTTTAGGGTTGTTTTACATTTAGGGCTATAGTGGGGGGTTTGGATTAGGGTGAGTGGTATGGTTAAGGCTAGGGCTAGGGTTAGGGTTAAGTTTAGGGCTCTGCCTAGGGTTTGGGTTAGGGTTAAGATTAGGGCTAAGGGTATGGTTATGGTTAGGGATAGGATTTAGGAGTAGGGATAGGATTAGGGTTATGCTTATGGTTAGGTTTCTGGTTAGGTTTAGATCTAGGGCTAGGTTTATGTTAGTTAGGGCTAGGGTTAGATTAGGGTTAGGATTAGGGCAAGAGTTTGAGTTTGGTTTAAGGATAGTGCTATTTTTAGGGTTAGGGTTAACATTAGGGCTGGGGCTAGCATTAAGATTAGAGTTTGCATCAGGGTCCTTGGATTCACTGTGGAATCACCTTGAGAATTAGGGTAAAGGTTATGGTTAACGCTAGGTTTATAGTTAGGGTTATTTTACGGATAGTGTTAGAGCTAGGGCTAGTGTCATGGTTAGGCTTTAGGGATGTTTTAGGTTTAGGGATGGAGCTGAGGTTTGGATTAGGGTTACTGGTATGGATAAGGTTAAAATTAGAGCTCTGCCTAGGGTTAGGGTTAGGGATAAGATTAAGGCTGAGGCTATAGTTAGAGTTAGAAATAGGTTTAGGCATAGGGCTAGGGTTAGGGCAGCCGTGGGCAAACTAAGGCCCACGGGCCAGATCTGGCCCGTTTGGCTGTTCTATCCAGCCCGCGGAGCCAAAAGAGCAGAGGGTTCTCTTGCTCTCCCCTCTGCTCCTTCACCAGCAGCCCAAGATGAGAGTGCCAGCTTGGTCAGGTTGCTTTTGTTCTGGCCCTCCGGTCCAGTTTAAGAACCCATTGAGTCAAAAAGTTTGCCCACCCCTGGGTTAGGGTTAGGATTAGTGATAGGTTTCAGGTTAGGTTTAGCACTAGGGTTACTTTTATGTTAGGGCTAGGACTAGGGTTAGGATTAGGGTGAGAGTTAGGCTATGGTTTATTGTCTGCATCCTTGGATGCCCATTGGATTCACCTGGAGAGTTAGGATAAGGTTTAGGATTAGAGCTAGGGTTATAGCTAGGTTTAGGCCTAGAGTTAAGATTAAGTATAGAGCAAGGGTAGGTTTAGTGTTAGGGTTAAGATTAGAGCTATAGCTTGTGTTATAGTTAGGGTTTGGGTTATGGTTATGTTTAGGGGAAAGTCTATGGTTAAGGTTTGGGTTAGTTTTAGGGATATAGCTTGTGTTAGACTAGTGGTATGGTTAGGTCTAGGGCTAGGATTACAGTAAAGGTTAGAGTTAGGATAAGGGTTATGTTTAGGACTACAGGCCCTGTGCATGAAAATTCATGCACTCTGGGTGGAATGAGGGGGTTTCTTAGCCCAGCCTGTGCCCTCTCACATTCCAGGAACCCTCAAGGAATGCCAACTGATGGGGGGAAGTGTGCCTAAGCTGCAGTCTGACCTCCTTCAAGAGATGACTGGGTAAGCCAATCAGGGGATGGTGCCAGCTAGTTAACAGCTAGCGCTTTCCCCTGCCATCACAGCCACCATGGCCAATGGCCTCTTTCTGCAGGAGACAACTAAGCAGGTTGATCAGGGGATGGCCAGACGGCCCTGACCCTCCGCGCCCCCCTCCCCCAATTGCCCCTTTGCCACCACTAGTCACTGCCACTCCCTGATCATCATCCCCTCCCTCTGCCCACATGCATGCACCTTGGCTGGCCTGACACCACCTGCTCAGCGGCCTTGCCCTGTGCTGGCCAGTCATTTCGCTGTGTGGTCGATTTGCATATTACACTTGTATTACATAGGACTAGAGGCCCAGTGAACAAAATTTCTGCATGGGGCAGGATGTCCCTCAGCCCAGCCTGCACTCTCTCCAACCTGAGACCCTTTGAAGGATGCCAAACTGCCCGTTTAGGCCCAATCCAAGAGTTATTATGCTAACTCTCCAGTGGGATTGGGCCTAAACAGGTGGTCAGGACATCCCTCTCACAATCCAGTACTGCTGGCTCCCAACTGCCCTCCCCTGCAGGCCTGACCCCTCCAATTTCCCTCCCCTGCAGGCCTGGTCCCCCCCAACTATCCTCCCCTGCTTGCCTGCTCCTGAAACTACCCTCTTCTTCAGGCCTAGGTTTCCCCCAACTGCCTTCCCCTACAGGCCTGCCCCCCAACTACCCTCACCTACAAGCCTGCCCCCCAACTGCCCTCCCCTGCAGGCCTGGCCCCTCCAACTGCCTTCCCCTGCAGGCCTTCCCCCCCAAACTGTCAGCTTGGCTTCCTCCATTGCTAGGGAAACCCAAGCCTCCTGCTCTCTCTGTGACTGCAGACATCTTGGTTGGGTTAATTTTCATAGTCTCTCTTGATTGACTGGTGGGTGTGGCTTGTGGATATAGTGGAGGTGTGGTCAATTTGCATATTACTCTTTTATTAGATAGAATTAGTGTTAGAGTTATGGTTATGGTTAGGGATAGGGCTTTGGTTAGGGTTAGGGTTAGGGTTAGGGTTAGGGACACAATGGAATCACCTGGAGATTTGGGGTAAGGGTATGGATTAGGGCTACTGTTAGGGTTAGCTTTTTTTTTTTTTTTTTTTTTTTGTATGCACATTTTTGTATGCCTGGAGTGCTAGGGTTGGGGTTAGATTTAGTGCTAGATCTAGTAGTAGGTTAGAGTTGTGGTTATGTTTAGTTAGGGTTAGCGTTAGGGACTGGGTCTTTGGATACACAATGGAAACACCTAGAGATTTAGGGTAAAGGTTAGGGTTATGACAAGGTTTAGGGTTAGGTTTTGTGTCCTTGGATGCAAATTGAAATCACCTGGAGAGTTAGCAGTAGTGTTAGAGGTAGGCCACGGGCTAAGATTAGGGCTAGGGTTAGGAATATGATTAGGGCTAGGGTATGGTTTAGGGTTATTGTTAAAGTTAAGGCTAAGTAGCCGAAACTGGTTTGGCTCAGTGGTAGAGCGTCGGTCTGTGGACTGAAAGGTCCCGGGTTCCATTCTGGTCAAGGGCATGTACCTTGGTTGTGGGCATGCCCCCGGTAGGGGGTGTGCAGGAGGCAGCTGGTCGATGTTTCTCTCTCATTGACGTTTCTAGCTCTCTATCTCCCTTCCTCTCTGTAAAATATCAATAATATATATATATATATATATATATATATATATATATATATATATTTTTTTTTTTTTTTTTTTTTTTTTAAATTAAGGCTAAGTCTAGGGTAGGGTTAAGATTAGGATTAAGATTAGGGCTAGGGCTAGGTTTAGGAGTAGGGCTAGCTTTAGGGTTACGGTTAGATTTGGGGTTTTGTTTAGGGCTAGGGGTAGGTTTGGGCTAAGATTGGGGTTAGGGTTTGTGCTAGGGAAAGAGTTAAGGTTAGGGTTAAAATTAGGGGTAGGGCTAAGGTTAAGATTAGGATTATGATTAGGGCCAAGGCAAGGCTGTATCCTCTGGGTCCTTGGATGCACATTGGAATCATATGAGAATTAGGGGAAGGATTAGGGGTAATATTATTGGTAGGGTAAAGCTAGGGTTAAGGGAAGGGATAGGTTTATGTATAGAGTCTGGGTTAAGTTTAGAGTTATGGTTCATGTTAGGGCTAGAGTTAGTATTAAGGTTAGGGCTAGGATTAGGGTTAGGTTTAGGGCTAGGGTTGGGGTTAAATTTAAGTTTAGGGTTAGGGTGTAAGGTTAGGGTTAAAATAAGGCTAGGGCTAGGGTTAGTGTTAGGTTTAGGACAAGTGTTATAGTTAGGATCAGGTTTAGACTTAGGTCTATAGTTTGTTTTAGGGTTGCAGTTAGGGTTAGTGTTAGGGTTAAGGTTACGGTTAGGTTTAGAATGAAAGTTATTGCTATGGTAATATATAGGCCTAGGTTTATAATAAGGGTTGGGTTTAGGGTTAGATTTAGGGTTATTGTTATGGTTTGGGCTAAGGCTTTGGTTAGGGTTAGGGTTACTGTCCTGGTCTTCGAATGCACAGTGGAATCATCTAGAGAGTTAAGGTAATGGTTAGAGTTAGGGTTACCATTTGGGTCCTTGAATGCACATTGGAATCACCTGGAAATTTAGGGTATGCATTAGGGGTAGGCCAAGGGCTAAGATTAGGGTTAGGGTTATGGTTAGGGTAGCTTAGGGCTAGGGTTAGGTTTGGGTTTGGGATAGTGTTGGATTATGTTTAGGGCTAGGTTTAGGGTTAGGGTTAGAGCTAGGGCTATGGTTAGGGTTAGTGCTAGTGTTAAAATTAAGGCTAAGTCTAGGATTTGGTTTAGGGTTAGGGGTAAAGTTAGGGCTAAGGCTAGGTTTAGGGTTAGGTTTAGATTCTGGGGCCTTAGATATACATTAGAATAACCTGGAGAGTTAAGGTATGGTTAGGGCCAGGTTACTGTTTGGGTTAGGATTGGATTAGCATTAATTATTAGGGTTATCTAAGGTTTAGGGTTAGAGCTGGGGTTAGGGTTAAGGTCAGTGTTATGGTTATTGCTAAGATTAGGGCTGGGTCAAGATTAGATCTATGCCTATGGTTAGGTTTAGAGTTAGGATTAAGATAAGGGTTATGGCTAGGGTTAGGGATAAATTTAGGGGTAGGGCTAGCATTAGATTTGGGTTAGGTTTTAGTTCAGGTTAGGGTTTGAGCTCATGCTAGGTTTGATTTAGGCTAAGATTAGGGTTTTTATTAGAAGGTTATGGTTAGTGTTTGGGCCCGTGGTTGCATAGTGGAGTCACCTAGAGAGTTAGGGTAAGGGTTAGGGTTAGGACCAGGTTTAATGTTAGGGTTAGTTTAGGATTATTGTTAGTGCTAGGGCTAATGTTAGGATTAGTTTTTAGAGTTGTTTTAAGTTTTGTATTAGAGCTGGGGTTAGAATTAGGATTAGTGGTATGGAAAGGGATAGGGTTATGTTTAGGGTTACGATTAGGGCTATGCCTAGGGTTAGAGTTAGGGTTATGGTTAGGTTAGGGCTAAGGCTAGGGTTAGGGTTAGGTTTTGGGTTAAATTTAGGGATAGGGATAGGGATAGGGATAGGGTTAGGGTTAGAGCTAGTAAGTTAGTTAACTTTAAGTTTGGGTTAAAATTATGGCTAGAGCTAGGGTTGGAATTAGGGCTAGGGTTACTGTTTTGGTGTATCCTCTGGGTCCTTCCATGCACATTGGAATCACCTGGGATTTAGGGTAAGGGTTAGGCCTAGGGCAAGGCTAGAGTTAGGGTTAGGGATAGGGTTAGATTTAAGTATAGATACTAAATTAGGTTTAGTATTAGGGTATATAGGATTAATGTTAGAGTTAGGATTAGGGCTAGGGTTGGTTTGGGTTAGGTTTAAGGTTAAGATTAGGTCTTGGGCTAGGGTTAGAGTTAGGTTTCATTTTATTATTAGCTTTAGGGCTAGGGTTAGGGTGTAAGATTAGGCTTAAAAGTAAGAGTAGGGTTAGTGTTAGGTTTAGGGCAAGTGCTATGGTTAGGGTCAGGGTTACGTTTAGGAATATAGCTTTTTTTGAGGTTAAGGTTAGTGTTAGGAGTAGGGCTAATGTTATAGTTATGGTTAAGGTGAGTTTTAGTTCATGGTAAGGTATAGGGCTAGGGTTAAAGTAGGGGTTAGGTTAGGATTATGTATAGGGTTAGGGTTATGATGAAGGATAGGGCTTTGGTTAGAGTTAGGGTCAACAACTGCCTTTTTGGATGCACAGCGGAATCCCCTGGAGGGTTAGAATGAGACCTAGGTTTAGAGGTACCATTTGGGTCCTTCAATGCACATTGGAAACACCTGGGGATTTAGGGTTTGGGTTAGAGTAAGGTCACCAGACATCCCACTTTTGGCGGGACAGACCTGATTTTTAACAATTTGTCTCATGTCCCATGGCTTTTTAAAAGAGATTCCAAAAATCAGGACTTTTTAAAAATGCCTCAGGCCATGGGAAAAATTGTTAAAAATCAGGACTGTCCCACCAAAAGCGGGACGTCTGGTCACCTTACGTTAGAGGTAGGCCAAGGGCTAAGGTTAGGTCAAGGGTTAGAGTTAGGATTAGGGTTAAAATTGGTGCTAGAGATAATGTTTGAATTAGGATTAGGGGTACTGTTAGGGGTAAGGCTACATTTAGGGTTAGGTCTTTGTGTGTACGTTGGAATCACCTGAAGAGTTAGGGTAAGTTTAGGGCTAGGTCTAGGGCTAGGGTTAATGTTAGGACAGGAACTGTGGTTAATTATAGAGCTATGGTTAGGGATAGTGTTAGAAATAGGTTTATGGTTAGTGTTAGGGCTAGCGTTACTGTTGGGATTAGGGTTAGGGTTAGGTTTAGGGTTAGGATCTGGATCACCTATAGAGTTAGTGTCAGGGTTAGTATTAGGGTTAGGGGTAGGGGCTATCCTTAGCTTTAGATTTAAGTTAGGGTTAGAGTTAAAATTAGGGCTAGGGCTAAGTTTAGAATTAAGGTAAGGGGTAGGCTTAGCGCTAAGAATAGGGTTCAGGTTAGTACTGGGTTTAGCGTTAATTTTGAAGCGAAGGATAGGGGTAGTGTTAAGGATAGGTTTAGGGTGAGGTTTAGAGCTAGGGCTAGAGTTATTGTTAATGTTAGGATTAGACTAGGGTTAGGCTTAGTGTTAGCATCTGGTTCCTTTGTTGCACATGGAATCACCTAGACAGTTAGGGTTAGGATTAGGTTTAGGGGTAGGGCTAGTATTAACTTTAGATTTAGGTGAGAGTGTTATGGTTGATGTCTGGGTCCTTGGCTGGACATTGGAATCACCTGGAGAATTAGGGTTACAATTAGGTTTGGGTTAGGATTAAGGTTAGGGTTAGGGCTAGGTTTTTTTTTATTATTTTTTTAAAATTTTATTAAGGTATTATCTGTGTACATAGCTTACCATTGCCCCCCCTCCCATTTATGCCCTCCCTCCCCAGAGTTCTGTGTTCGTTAGTTGTACTTATGTTCATGCATACCAGTCCTTCAGTTGTTCTCCTATCTCCCCCCAGGTCTCCTTCCCCTCCCCACTGTCATTTGACAATCTGCTTATTTTATGGTGACCATCTCAGGACCCCATGAATAGAATCCGCTCCTCATTTGGCAGTCTGCTTGTTTTAAAGTGACTATCTCAGGACCATATGATTAGAGTCCGCTCCTCCTCTGGTTTTCACTGCCCCTTCCCCTGGGTCCCACTGCTTCCCCTGGGACACACGGCTCACCCGGGGCACACAGCCCCCTGGGACACACAGCTCACCCGGGACACCCGTCCCCTTTGGGGGATACGGCTCACCCGGGGCACACGGCCCCCTGGGACACACGGCTCACCTGGGGCGCTCGGCCCCCTGGGACACTGGGCTCACCCGGGGCACTCGGCCCCCTGGGACACTCGGCTCACCCGGGGCGCTCGGCCCCCTGGGACACTCGGCTCACCCGGGGCGCTCGGCCCCCTGGGACACTCGGCTCACCCGGGGCTCACGGCCCCTCTAGGGTGTTGGGGTCGCATATTGGAGGCGCCACGCTAGCTCCTTGCTAGCATGGGGGGCAGGCTGGGACAGCTGCAGTTGGGCTGAGATGGTTGCAGGCAGGGGGACCACCTTCAAAGGTGTCTCGTTCGGTGTGGGAGCGTTGCAGCTGCAGACATGGAGGCTAAGTTCTGAGGTCGCCCACTCCCTGAGCCCAAGGCGTGGTGAGCTCTGTTCTCGGTGGATTTCCTTTATTCATGGCAGCATTGGTGGGTGGCGGTGCCAGGTGCAGCAGTGACGGTCGCTCCTGTGGTTCAATTACCACTGTAGTTTTAAAGTTCACATGGCGGTGGTGGCAAGAGCTTTGGCTCAGCCATGCGGCATCGGAGGAAGGGCTTGCCTGGGCAGCTAATGGAAGGCGCCGTGCCATTTCCTCACCAGCGCACTCCATCTCCCTCCCAGCATGGTGGGTGTGCTGGGAAGATTGTGGGCGGGCTGTGATGGCTGCATGGGGAGAGTCCGCCCTCAATGGTGTCCTCTTTGGTGCGGATGTGGAGCTGCTGTGGATGCAGAGGCTAATTTCTGAAGCCACACTCTCTGTGAGCCCGGGGCATAGTGACCTCTGATTTCGGTGGATTCCCATTCTTGGGGGCGGCGGCGGGTGCGGCAGCGATGGTAACTCCTGTGGCTCAATTTCCCCTGTAGTTTTAAAATCCGCCTGGCGGTAGTGTCTGATGCTTTGACCTGGCCATGCGGCAGCGGAGAGAGGATTCTCTGGGTCTGCCAACGGAAGGCGCAGCGCCAGCACAGCGTGCGCGAAGGCCTGGCAGAGCAGGCCGCAGGCGGTGGCAGCGGTGGAGGCTGCGGGATCCGCGGGTGTGGCGCAAAGGCTGGGCCGAGCTGGTTGAGGGTGGCGGCAGAGAGTCCCTGCGATGTCTTAGTCATTCAGACTTAGTGGAACACTTCCCCTGAGCCAGGACAAGCAGCACCACCACAAATATTGGCCAGCTCAGTGCTGCCCCTCTACAGGTGACAGTAGGGGCATCCTCACCTTGGTAGGCCTTTGCTCTTGGAGGTCTTAACCAGTGGAAGGCAGCACGGTACAGAACTGCTCCACCTTCTCAGTCCTCCGCAGTTTTTTTTTTTTTTAAGTAAATCTTTATTGTGCAGATATTACAGGTGTTCTTCCCCCCCATAGCTCCCCTCCACCTGATTCCCCACCCCACCCCATGCCCTTACTCCCCACCACTATCTTCATCCATAGGTGTAAGATTTTTGTCCAATCTCTTCCTGTACCCCTCAGATCCCCTTTCCCCTGAGAATTGTCAGTCCACTCCCTTTCTATGTCCCTGATTCTATTATATTCACCAGTACATTCTGTTCTTCAGAGTTTTTATTCACTTGATTTTTAGATTCACTTGTTGGTAGGTATGTATTTGATGTCTTTTTGTTGTTCATAATTTTTATCTTTACCTTTTTATTCTTCTTCCTCTTTTTAAAGAATACCCTTCAGCATTTGGTGATAAATTCCTTTAGCTTTTCCTTGTCTATGAAGCTCTTTATCTGTCCTTCAATTCTGAATGATAGCTTTGTTGGGTAGAGTAATCTTGGTTGTAGGTTCTTGCTGTTCATCACTTTGAATATTTCTTGCCACTTCCTTCTGGCCTTCATAGTTTCTGTTGAGAAATCAGCTGACAGTCGTATAAGTACTCCCTTGAGGGTAACTAACTGTTTTTCTCTTGCTGCCTTAAAGATTCGCTCTTTGTCTTTTGCCGTTGGCATTTTAATTATGATGTGTCTTAGGACTACATTAAAAAAAAAAAAAAGCTTTTTTACAGCAAAAGAAACCATCAACAAAAAAACAAGAAACACCACTGTATGGGAGAACATATTTGCAACTGTTACCACTGATAAAGGTTTAATCTCCAACATCTAAAGGCAGCTTATGCAACTTAATAAAAGGAAGATAAATGATCCAATTAAAAAAAATGGGCAATGGACCTAAATAGAACATTTTCTAAAGAAGACAGAAGGAAGGCCAAGAGACACATGAAAACATGCTCAAAATCACTAATTATTCATGAAATGCAAATCAAAATGACAATGCAGTAACATCTCTGACCTGTCAGAATGGTTATTATCAACAAATCAACAAATGACAAGTGTTGGCAAGGATGTAGAGAAAAAGAAACACTCATGCACTGCTGGTGGGAATACAGACTGGTGTGGCCACTCTGGAGAAAAGTATGGAGTTTCCTCAAAAAACTAAAAGTGGAACTCCCATTTGTACCAGTAATCCCAATCCTAGGGATATATCCTAAGATACTGGAAACACCAAACAGAAAGGATATAGGCACCGCTATGTTCATTGTAGCACAATTTACAATAGCTAAGATTTGGAAACAGCCTAAGGGCCCATCAGCAGATGCATGGATTAGAAAACTATGGTACATCTACACAATGGAATACTATGCTGCCATAAAAAAGAAGGAATTATTACCATTTTCAGAAACCTGGATGTAACTGGAGCACATTATGCTAAGTGAAATAAGCCAGGCAATCAAAGAAAAATTCCACACGATCTCACTCATTTATGGATAATAAAGAATATTATAAACTGATGAACAAAAAAATAGGTACAGATGATACAGTAAAAAATCAAACAGACTGTCAAAATACAGAGGGAAGGTTAAGAATAGGTGGGGGAAATAAGAGATCAACCGAGGGATTTGTGTGCATGCATATAAGCATAACCAATGGACGCAAAACACTGCGGGGTGAGGGCATGTATGGGAGTGGGATGGGGGGGGCAATGGTAAGATATGTACACATATAATATCTTAATAAAAAATGGGGGGAAAAAGAAATTGTTGTCTTGGAATGTTATATTTTATAGAAAAGCAAAGTTTTTTTTTGCTTCTCTTCTTTTTATTTATTTTTTAATTGATTTTTATTGATTATGGTATCACATAATTGTCCTTATTCCCCCATTCCCATCCCAAACCCCTCCCTACATATTCCCCTACCCCCTTATTGTCCATGGTGTATGCACACAAGTCCTTTGGTTGATCTCTTCCCTTTACCCCCACCCTCCCCTACTTTCCCTCTGAGGTTTGAGAGTCTGATTGCTGCTTCTCTTTTTCTGGGTCTATCTTTGTTCACCAGTCTATGTTGTTCATTATTTCGTCTAGATGTGTGAGGTAATGTGATCCAAGAAATACCCTTATAAAAACCTAAACTGCGATAAGCCTTAATGGTTATCCTGAGAGGCAAATGAATAAGTCTGTAGTGAGTTCCTTTCTGGGCCAGCAGTTCTTTTGAGTCCCAGTTTCAATGTCAAATAGTTCCTTATGTGTACATGTCAGCCATGATATTTCAGATCTGGTTGGTGGACAAATGGTGGTAATGCAGGTCTGACCATCTCTTGTTTGATCGTGGGTATCCTTCAGCAACAGGCAGCCGCTGTCTGTTGGTATGGTGAGGCGTCCTCAGCATCTTCCATCTCTGAATTGTCTCTTCTGTCTTCATGGCTGGAGCACTTCTGTCTAGTCCTCTCTGTTACTGGATTCCAGGTGGTCTCAGAGTTGTTTTCTGAAACTATACAAACATATTCTCGACCAAAAGTTAATAAAGGGATATTCTCTTTAAATTTGACTTGGGATTCTTTTTCATCCCCACCCCACTCCCCCAAATAATTTTCCTCTTGCTTATTTTGACTCCATGTGTGTATTTTTATGGATATCTTGCTGTTAGCGTTTCAAATAAAGGTTAATTTTCTAAAGTACAAAAAAAGTTTTTAGATGTAAATTATTCTCAGTATATTTTTCCTTACATGATATTCTTCCACTGTCACCCCCTTTTTTACTTTAGATAATTGGAGACTTTTGGAGATTTTATTGTTAGTCTTGATATATTTTACATTTTAATTATTTGCGCTACACTATGACTCCATTAGGTTCATAACATGTTGTGCAATTTTACCATGAGGCGCTCTGCCAATAAGAATTTTTGTTAATACTATAGGAACAGCATTTTGTACAGTACACTCAGTTTTTCTAGAATATTAATTTACTTCTATTAGCCACATTGATTTTCTCTGAGAAATTGGGTACTATTCATATGTCAGACTCAAAACTCTAGCAACTATCTTATTTACCATGTGTGTATTAGTGGAATTGATTGTTTGGCTTCTTGAGAAGGGCCTGAGCATTCCAGCTATTAGGCTGGACTTGGAAATTAGAAACCCACTTGCCCCACCATGGGTACAAGGCCTTTCAAACAAGTCTTGTTGCAGTGAAATGGCAGCTGCTATCAGCCACGTCTCTGTTACATGGGTCCCAATTTGAGCTGTACATGGGAAGTGAAGCAGCCATGGGGAAAGGAGACCTCCCTCAAAATGGGAGAATGTTCAGGCACCTGCCAGGTTGCAGGAGGGGTGGTAAGGGTCTGTGCCCCACCTCCGTTGCTCCCCAAGTTCTCTCCTGATGGCCCCTCTGTGACTGTGCCTGTCTTAGGTTGTTCCTTCCCTGAGGAATCTTACCCGTCTCTGGCTAACCAGCCATCCTCCGGGGCCAAGCAGGGTGATGTGAGGTTTAGTTCTGTCTCCTTGGTGACCTATGCCCCATGGGCTCCACACCCAGCACCTGCCTCGGGAACCCCTCACCTGCTGGCAAGGTCCGGGCATTGATCTCATATTTTTGGGACTCCATGGTTCTTCTCCAGAGAGGGCCCAGCTCCCCCCACTGGGCGGGTGGGACATCCGTGGTGCCAGCCACGTTGGTGCTTCAGCCTTGGCATGAACTAAAAGGTCAGGCAACAGTTGTGGGCATCTGGACCATGAGAAAAGGTTCATTTTTGGCCAAAAGGGCAAGACAGGCCAATATAGAATGCTCAGGTGCCTTCTCAGGAGGCCCTCTGCATAGTGGAAGGGATGAGGTCCTTTCATGTAGTTTTTAAATTGCTGTCAGACATTCAAAGGATTGGTTTGTATGTTTTTTTGGGGATAATTGTACAATATGCTGTTGTAATTCTAAAATATCTATAGCTGTGTTGCTTTTGTCTCCAACCGCCAACAAAGTGTGTGTGTGTGTGTGTGTGTGTGTATAATAAAATAAAATAAATCATTCTTTATTGATAGTCCTTGATGGGAGATACTATTATAGGTAATGGGGATAACCCAAATCTGGGAACAATTATAATGACCTTGTAGAATAATATCATGTAAGGATATTCTTTGCTCTAGGTCATGGAAATTCCATTTTAAACTGGTTGTCAATTTCTTTTTGCTTAGGCAAGGTTTTTGTTTCATTTTCAACACCTTTCCCAGGAGGAAGTAGCGATGGTCCCTTCCTTTGGTGTCCTCACAAGCCAGAAACTTCTATTTAATTTTACACACAAAGGAGCAGTAGTTTAATTTTGTGTCCTACAAAAGGGGAGCTGGGTGGTGCACCCTATGTAGTTATACTTCCTTGTCCCACCAGTAGTCCTCCTGTATGACTAAGGTGTTTGGTATCATCAGTGACTACTTTGGGCAGGAGGATCAACCCAGGTAAGGGCTCCCACCCATGAAGGATTAGGAACATAGGTCCAGAAATACTTACCCAATAGCCCCAGGTTATATTACCGTACAGCTGATGCCTGCTAGCCTGGCGGTAAAGGCGTTCTCAGGTGTTCTTGGAGTTCTGGTTACCTCACACTTTCTTCTCTCTCTCTCTCTCTCTCTCTCTCTCTCTCTCTCTCTCTCCCTCTCTCTCTCTCTCTCTCTTTCTTTCTCTCTTATAATATCATTATTATTATTGTTTTACATATGTGTTCTTATCCCTCCCTTATCCCCCCCCCCTCCACTTATACTCCACCCCCATTTATCTGTGGCCATTGATGAGGCTCATAAGTATGCCCACAAGTCTCTTGGTTGATTTCTCCCCCTTACTCCCAGCGATCCCCTCCTTCTCTGGTGTTTGGGGTTCTGATCACTGTTACTCAGTCTCTGGGTCTGTTCTTATTCGTCAGTCTATGCCATTCACTATATTCCATAAATGAGTGATATCATGTGATGTTTATTTTTCTCTGCCTGGCTTATTTCACTTAGCATAATGGACTCCATCTCCCTCCAAGTTGCTACAAATGGTAGGAAGTCTTTCTTTTTTACCACAGCATAGTATTCCATTGAGTAGATGTATCACAGTTTTTTAATCCATTCATCTGCTGATGGGCATTTCGGCTGTTTCCAAATCTTAGCTATGGTGAATTGTGCTGCTATAAACATAGGGGTGCATATATCCTTTCTGATTCGTGTTTCCATTTTCTTGGGATATATTCCTAGGAGTGGAATCATTGGGTCAAATGGGAGTTCCATTTTTAGTTTTTTGAGGGAACGCCATACTGTTCTCCACAGTGGCTGCACCAGTCTGCATTCCCACCAGCAGTGTAAAAGAGTTCCCTTTTCTCCGCATCCTCGCCAACACTTGTCGTTTGCTGTTTTGTTGATGATAGCCATTCTGACTGGTGTAAGATGGTACCACATTGTTGTTTTGATTTGCATCTCTCTGATGATTAATGACTTTGAGCATGTTTTCATATGTCTCTTGGCCTTCCTTCTGTCTTCTTTAGAAAAGTGTATATTTAGCTCAGTTGCCCATTTTTTAATTGGGTTGTTTATATTCTTTTTGTTAAGTTGTATGAGTTCTCTGTAAATTTTGGAGATTAAACCCTTATCAGTGATATCGTTGGCAAATATGTTCTCCCATGCAGTGGGGTTTCTTGTTGTTTTACTGATGGTTTCCTTTGCTGTGAAAAAGCTTTTTATTTTGATGTAGTCCCATTTGTTTATTTTATTTTTAGCTTCCATTGCCTTAGGAGCAGTATCAGTGAAGAAGTTCTTTTGGCATATGTCTGAGATTTTCCTGCCTGTGGATTCCTCTAGTATTTTTATGGTTTCCCGTCTTATGTTTAAGTCCTGTGTCCACTTTGAGTTTATTTTTGTGTATGGTGTAAGTTGGAGGTCTAGTTTCATTCTTTTGCATGTATCTGTACAATTTTCCCAGCAACATTTGTTGAAGAGACTGTCTTGTCTCCATTGTATATTCATGCCTCCTTTGTCAAATATTAATTGAGCATAGTGGCTTGGGTCAATATCTGGATTCTCTATTCTATTCCATTGGTCTATATGTCTGTTCTTGTGCCAGTACCAGGCTGTTTTGAGAACAGTGGCTTTGTAATACAGCTTGAAATCTGGTACAGAGATCCCTCCTACTTGATTCTTCTTTCTCAGGATTGTTGTGGCTATTCGGGGTCTTATTTTATTCCAGATAAATTTTTGGAGACTTCTTTCTAGGTCTGTGAAATATGCTGTTGATATTTTAATGGGGAGTGCATTAAATCTATAGATTGCTTTGGGTAGTATGGACATTTTGATGATGTTGATTCTACCAATCCATGAACATGGTATGTTCTTCCATCTGTTTACATCTTCCTCTATCTCTTTTTTCAGTGTTGTGTAGTTTTCTGCGTATAAGTCTTTTACCTCCTTAGTTAAGTTTATTCCTAAGTATCTTAATTTTTTTGGTGCGATGGTAAATGGGATTGCTTTCTTTGTCTCTCTTTCTGTAAGTTCATTATTGGTGTATAGAAATGCCATTGATTTCTTGGCGTTGATTTTGTATCCTGCTACCTTGCCGAATTCATTTATTAAGTCTAATAATTTTTTGATGGACTCTTTAGGGTTTTCTATGTATAGTATCATGTCATCTGCGAATAAGGACAGTTTTACTTCTTCTTTTCCAATTTGGATGCCTTTTATTTCTTCTTCTTGTCTGATCGCTATAGCTAGTACTTCCAGCACTATGTTGAACAGGAGTGGTGAGAGTGGGCAACCCTGTCTTGTTCCTGTTCTTAGAGGGAATGGTTTTAGTTTTTGCCCATTGAGTATGATGTTGGCTGTGGGTTTGTCATAAATGGCTTTTATTATGTTGAGATATGAACCTTCTATCCCTACCTTACTGAGAGTTTTTATCAAGAAAGGGTGTTGGATTTTATCAAATGTTTTTTCTGCATCAATGGATATAACTATGTGATTTTTATCTCTCAATTTGTTTATGTGATGTATCACATTTATTGATTTGCGGATATTGTACCATCCTTGCATCCCTGGTATAAATCCTACTTGATCATGGTGTATGATCTTTCTGATGTACTGCTGGAGCCGATTTGCTAGAATTTTGTTGAGGATTTTGGCATCTATGTTCATGAGGGATATTGGCCTGTAATTCTCTTTCATTGTGTTGTCTTTATCTGGTTTTGGTATTATGGTGATGCTGGCTTCATAGAAGGAGCTTGGAAGTGTTCCTTCTTCTTGAATTTTCTGGAGTAGTCTGAGGAGGATAGGTTTTAGTTCTTCCTTGAATGTTTGGTAAAACTCTCCTGTGAAGCCATCTGGCCCCGGGCTTTTGTTTGCTGGAAGCTTTTTGATGACTGCTTCAATTTCATCCATAGTTATCTGCCTATTGAGATTTTTAGTATCTTCTTGATTAAGTTTTGGAATGTTGTATTTTTCTAGGAATGTGTCCATTTCCTCCAAGTTGTCCAGTTTTTTAGAATAGAGTTGCTCGTAGTATTTTTTAACAATCCTTTGTATTTCATCTGGGTCTGTTGTTATTTCACCTCTTTCATTTCTGATTTTGTTTATTTGGGTCCCCTCTCTTTGCTTTTTGGTGAGCCTGGCTAGTGGTTCATCAATCTTGTTTATTCATTCAAAGAACCAGCTCTTGGTTTTATTGATCTTTTTATTGTTTCTTTGGTCTCTATGTCATTCATTTCTGCTCTGATCTTTATTATTTCCTTCCTTCTGTTCACTGTGGGTTTTTCTTGTTGCTGTCTTTCTAACTCTTTGAGTTGTTGAGTTAGATTATTTATTAACACTTTTTGTTGTTTTTTGAGGTATGCCTGTATAGCTATAAATTTTCCTCTCAGTACTGTTTTCATTGTATCCCATAGTATTGATATTGTAGTGTTTTTATTGTCATTAGTCTCCAGGAATTTTTTAATTTCTTCTTTGATCTCATTGTTTACCCAATCATTGTTTAATAGCATGTTATTCAACCTCCAAGTGTTTAAATTTTGGGGGGTGTTTTTCTTATAGTTTATTTCTAATATTATGCCATTGTGGTCTGAGAAAATGCTTGGTATGATTTCAATCTTTTTGAATTTGGGGAGACTTTGTTTGTGACCCAAAATGTGGTCTATTTTTGAAAATGTCCCATGTGCACTTGAGAAGAATGTATATTCTGTGGCTTTGGGGTGAAATGTTCTGAAGATATCAATTAAGTCCATCTGATCTAGTGAGTCATTCAGAATTGCTGTTTCTTTGCTGATTTTTTGTTTAGTTGATTTATCCATTGATGTCAGTAGCATATTAAAGTCCCCTACTATGATTGTGTTGTTGTTGATTTCTCCCTTGATATCTTCCAGGAGATTTTTTATGTATTTGGGTGCTCCTACATTGGGTGCATATATGTTTATTAGGGTTCTATCTTCTTGTTGTATCGATTCCTTTATTATTATGAAGTGGCCTTCTTTATCTTTTGTTATGGCCTTTACTTTGAGGTCTATTTTGTCAGAAATAAGTACTGCTACCCCAGCTTTTTTTTAATTTCCATTTGCCTGAAATATGTTTTTCCATCCCTTCACTTTCGATCTATATGAGTACTTTTTTCTGAGGTGGGTCTCTTGTAGACAGCATATATATGGGTCATGTTTTTTTTATTCATTCAGCCACTCGATGTCTTTTGAGTGGAGCATTTAGTCCATTTACATTTAAGGTTATTGAAATGAAATTGTTTGTAGCCATTTTTATTTTTTGAGACTGTTCCTTCTTGACATTTTATTTTACACCAGCCCTTTTAGCATTTCTTGCATTGCTGGCTTGGTCGTGATAAACTCCCTTAGCATTTTTTTGTCTGTGACGCTCCTTATTTGCCCTTCAATTTTGAATGATAACCTTGCTGGATAGAGTATTCTTGGATTTAATCCCTTGGTTTGCATCACTTTGTAGATTTCTTTCCATTCTTTTCTGGCCTGATGTGTTTCTGTTGAGAAATCATTTGATAATCTAATGGGGGTTCCCTTGTATGTAACTTTCTGTCTCTCTCTTGAAGCCTTTAAGATTCTCTCTTTGTCCTGAATATTTGCCATAGTAATTATAATGTGTCTTGGTGTGGGTCTATTTGGGTTCATTCTGTTTGGGACTCTCTGGGCTTGTATGACTTTTTTCTTTGCTACCTCAGGGAAGTTTTCTGACATAATTTCTTCAAATATTTCTTCTAAACCTTGTTCTTCCTTTTGTTCTGGCACCCCTATTATTCTTATGTTGCTTCGTTTCATGTTGTCCCATAGCTCCCTTAGGCTTTCCTCCTATCTTTTAAGTTTTTTCTCCAATTGCAATTCAACTTGGCTGTGTTTTGCTTCCCTGTCTTATAGTTCACTAATTCGGTCCTCTGCTTCTCCTAGTCTACTGTTGAAGCTTCCCATGGTGTTTTTTATTGCATCTATATCATTCTTCATTTCTTCTTGATTTTTCCATAAGTTGTTGATTTTTTCACCCATTTCTTCTTGTTTCTTGCATATGGTGTTAATTTTTTCTTCCATTCGATTTAAGACCTCTATGATCCTTATTCTGAATTCTTTTTCTGGCATATTGAAGGCTTCTGTGTCACTTAGCTGTCTTTCTGGTGTTTCCTCATTTTCCTTCCTTTGGTGAGATCTTTGCTTACCCATTTTTGGTCTTACTGACTGATTTAGATGTCGAGCTTTGCAGGGGCTACTCTTTGGGTGTCAATAGCTTCTCTATCTGCAGTTTCTCTATGGCAGCAGCTACAGTTAGCTGCAGTTCCTCTGGTGGGTGCTGTTCCCAGCAATGGTGCCTCCTCTGGTTTGTGGGGGAAGTTGCTCGTATAGCTTCTGTTCCTTAGGCAGTGTTGGGCTGATTATGAAGTTGCTATGGATCTGGATGCTCCCTCAGCTGCTGCTCCCTGGGCCAACAAGACTCAACACCGAGGGAACTAAACACAGATGTACTCACGACACCAAAAACCCCAGTATAAGTGACCCCCTGAGAAAAGAGATATTGGACAGTGAAAAGAGAGCACAAATGGTATAGAAGAGAAAGGGAAATATATGGAATAAAAGAGAGAAGAATAAGAGGATTGAAGAAGAATTTGTAAAGGCTAAACTTATATAGTGAAAATAAGATTAAGAATTGGATGACTATGGGGAAGGCCTCAATTTAGTAGTAAGGAAGTAGAAAGGGAATAATTGGATGAAAGGAAAGAGAATTTAAAAAATGGTAAATTTACATTAAAAAATTAACTTAAAAAATGGTATAAAAAATTAAAAATAGCAAATAAAAAATAGTGATGAGAAATAATGTGGACAGATATAAAAGAAAAGTAACAGACCTGAACCAGAAAACAAAGAAGAAAAGAAGAAAGAAATGCAGAAAGGGAGGGAGAAAGAAAGAAAGAAAGAAAGAAAGAAAGAAAGAAAGAAAGAGAAATAAGGAAGTAAGGAAGGAAAAAGGAAAGAAAGAAAAAAAAATAAAAGTGGGGAAAAAAAGTAGAGTGTCTTCTTTTGGCTGGGTTATGATTCCATTTGTATTGTTCTGTCAGTTTCCTGGTTGCTATATCATCAGGGATTATTCAGATTCCTTGTTTTACTCAATGTGTGATTGGGGTGTGGCTACGTTGGTTGCCTGGAGACTGGAGGGCGGGGCTGTCTCTCGGGAGAAAATGGCGACTGTGCTTATGGAGATGACTCAGCACCAGGTCCGTGACCACCTCCCCAAGATCACCCACTCTTCCCCAATTCCACAAGCCCACACCCTCTCCCGCACCTCAGCCAGGGGTAAGTGTATCTCAAAGGTCCTGCGAACCAGGTTTAGTAGGAGGAGGCACAGGCACCAGCGCGAGGAGGGAGTGCGTTTCTAAGAGCTTCTCTCTTGTCCTCACTGTGAGATCCAGTTTACCTTTCAGAGTTTGCTCAGATCTAAATCCAGACACTTAGGATCAGAATCCCCGACCTCCCAAAGTCCCTTGATCCCCTCCCTTTTATTTTCTCACAGAAATGCTTAGCCTGTCCTCAGGGACGCGGCGGCCCAGCACCCTGTAGATTCCCCCCTGCCTCTGGTCGCTGAGGCTCCACAGATTTTCCCGCTTTGATCTTTGATTTTACCTTACTTCCTGAACTTCTGCCCTTCCTGGGTGTAAACTATCTCACCAGCTGCGTCTCCTCGCCAAATTTGGGCTGAATTCCACTCGTTTCAGCTGCTCCCCCCACCGGCTCCAGGACTAGGCTCTGGACGCATCCTTCCACTACGCCGCCATCTTCCTCTATCTCAAGCAAAGTTTTTTTTTTTTAAATAAAATCTATAACCATGCCACTTTAAAATTTTTGTAATTCGCCGACAGCTTTATTCTGATGCATTTGTAGGTATAATATATGTTTATAAAAATCCATGAAAAGGACTCGGACTTACTCTAAATTGCAGACTTCTAAGCAGGTCATATTTTTGAACTGGATGAAGATTTATAGAACTTCAAGGAATAACTGAATTCAAAAACTACTGGCAAATAATCAGGATAAACAAAAATAACTCTGGGACTAAATGAATTGAGGATAATTATTCTTATGACTGTTTAAAATATTGTTGACTTCTACATCTTTTGTTTCCAAAATATAGGGAAAAGTAAAGAGCAGACATTCTGCATTGTAGGAACTAACAAATTGGTAATAGATTCATTTCACAGTGTGCTCTCAGGAGACAAAAATTTCAAAGATAATGGCTTACAACCAGAAGACTTGGTGTATTGGAAAAGACACCAAATAGAGTCTCCAACCTCACTGGAGGGGACCTTACCAGGTATTACTAACTAACCCATGTGTAGCTGAACTTAAAGGACTTAGCTCATAGATTCACATTTCTCATTTCAAAAAAGCACCTGACCGTGAATGGACGTCTACTCCCATCTCTGACGCCCATCTCCATCTGCAGTGGAGATCTAAGACTTTTCAAGGACAAGAAGTCGCTGATCACAGAGGCAGACAGCTATCCCAAGATGACGTTAACAAGGCCTGTATGCTTACAAACTGATATTGATTGAACCTTTTTTTATATCATGTGATTGTTATTGATTGAATGTACATAAAATGATTTTCATATTATTATTATCCTTATGATTCCCTAGTGGAAATGATATCTACTTCCTCAGACCTCCCTTATGAAAAATTTAACTTGGATACCTACTAATCTTTCCCACCTAATACACAATGATGTTCTGATTATCAGGTATGATAGTTAAATTAATGCTTTGTTAACCACACATTGGTTTTCTCCTACTATCAACATAAGTTTTGGTTGTTTTTGTGTTTGTTTTTTTTTTCCTGCCTATATCTATTATAGAGGATCACCTTAGGCAAATACCTCCAAGAATACCTCCCTGATAATTCCACTTGTAGAATTGTATATGGATCTAATCTGGATGAATATTGTAGAGCTATAGAGATGGGTGATGAAAAGCTAAGAAGAACACCTAGATATGATGGCCTGTCCTATCTGGAATACTATATCTTGTCCTTGGACTCACCAGCCATGCTTTTATGGCTGAATGTCTGTGAAACAAGAAAGAAATCAATGGATCCCATTTCAGAAATTATTGGGATCACTTGGTGGATAGAAATGTCTATAATTACCCCACCGTCCTTCATCCTGGACACTTGTAAGAAACCCTATGGAATACTCAAACTCTAGCTCATTTGGGGGTCACATTCACCCATTTAACTATGGCATGGAAAACTCAACATTTTTGGTTCTGCTCAGTCTACTTTAACTGCTCCCAAGCCATAACTACCCAATGGCAACAAAATTCCTGGTGGATCCAACAACATTGCTCTCCCCTCCCCCCAAAAAAAAGAATCAAAAGGGGAATACTTGGAAGAGTAGGAGCTGGCCTTGGTATCCTGGGAAAAGCTGAATTTGCAACTAATGATGAACGTCATTCATTAGAAAAATATTTTTATCTCAAATAGGTCATATAGAGGGAATGCTGTTTCAGGAAGAAAGAAAAAGGGTGGGAAGCAGCATAGAAAGACAATAAAGCCTTAATTTCATGGGTAGAACAGACTGAACAGACTATGAAAACTCATGCACAAACCAAACAATGGAAATATGCCTGTGCCTTTAACTCAACTGGGCCTATTGTATATGCTAATGCAAATGGAATCTGAAGTGGCTATGAAACAATGGCCAACTATAATGGCTGCAGGAGCCCAGGGCAGACACTTATGGAACTCATATGGTTTCCCAGGAATTTGGAAAATTTTGAATGGGAAATGCGTTCTACAAAGTTGTGTTTTAAAAGCCCAGGTGTCAGGTAAATCCTAAGCTTAAATTCCCAGTAGTTCAACTGGCTGGCATAGGGACCATCCTCAATAATACTAGAATATTCCAATGGGAAGTAGATGGGCCATATTTAAAAAATAAACAATGTGAACCCATCTCATTGTCTGATTGTGAAAATTGGAAAGGTGAATGGTTATGCCCCCAATCCACATGGAACACTGAATTCACCCAGTCCTGGCCTATTTTATCTACTCCATAATAATATATGATGTATAGGAAAGGGGCATTTTTTCTGGGAAGGGTTTAAAAAATTCTGTTATACTAAACAATTTTTACTGTAATATCACCACGTTTACATTAAATACTAGAATATGGTGAAATACTGAAATTATAGGCAGAATAATTTTGCCTGGTGTTCATAAAATCTGTGATAAAACCAATGTATTAGGAAATTGAACTCTTTCCCATGAAGCCATTTTTATGGGTACTAACTGACCAGAAGAAAATTAGAGCTTCTAGATAATGAAATAGGAGAGAGTCTTAATTCATCCGGCCAAACATATCATAAGGTACAACTGACAGTGGATGAAGGAGGAAAACATATAATTAACTTAATAAAAAGTTATGATAATACATGTAAAGGGTTTTTTGGTTGGCTGGATGCTTGTTTCCCTCAGACTTTTCCTCGTCTAATATTAGACATTTTCTGTTCCTAATCAATGTTATTGGTTTAGTATTGTAACTTTTGTTCTTGGTGTGTAAATGTTATATTAGATGCAGAAAAACAAAACTTGACAAATGATAGATTAATTAAAGAAGGTAGCTGAAACTGGGATGCCAGGACACAGGCTTTTATTGGAGAGAGGGTACCTCCACTGGCTGCTTCCAGAGAGAAAGAGAGGAAGAGGCCAGAAGACACCCAGGGGTCTACTTTTAAGTGGAAGACAGGGGACGGGGCTTAGGGTTCTCAGCACATGCTGATTGGTGATTAGGGACCTAGAGTCTTAGGAATCGGGGGCTTAGGGTATTTGGCAGGTGCTGATTGGTGGTTCAGAGCTCAGGTATGTCTGGCCACAGGTGGGGTTTACATCTGTCCATCAATTAGAGAAAGGGAGGATCTATCATTCCAGGCTTCTGGTAATATTTTTTTTAAAATTGAGAGTCCGGGTAAGGTCAGGGGCAAAGGTCAGTCTTCCGTAGCTACTTCCAGCTGTGAAGGGACGTCGTTTCTTAGGGGTGTCTACCTAGGGTCTCAAAGATTCTGGTGTTCAGTTCTAAATTCAGTGCCAGATAGATCTCTCCTGCCTTCTGGTTGTTGAACGTCCACATTCTGTTCTGTAAAAGACTAGTGAAACAACGCATAAGACATGGGCCAAAGAGCAAAAGTAAGAGTATAAATACCAGTGGGCCTAATAGTGGGAAGAGCCATGGGTTATGTTAGCAAAAAGCAGGTAACGTTTTTCTGTGCTGGATGAGGGGTGCAGCAGCATGATTTTCCCAAGAGATTGGTTGGTGATGTCTTGAGAGCAATCCTGTTGAGTCACTTGGGAGGTAAAAGCTGGTCCTGAGGCTGCCATGGCATCACTTGTCTGGTTTTGCTGCTTTTCTGTGCCTGGAGCTGAAAGACAACTTGGGGGGTAAGATTCTTGGGGAAGTAAAAGTGGGGCTCCTTATAAAAGTAAAAGGGGTCAGATGGCCATACCAGGCAGGGCCTGCGGAGGCGGGACTTACTGGTTTATTGTAGCCCAGATTCCAGTCAGGACCATGGGCAGAAGGTCCGGCTAGGAGCTGCGAATTTCTAGAGAGAGAGTTTAGTTAGATGGTCTTCAAGGAAGCCGCTGCTCTTCTGGATTTTACCCGATGAATGTAGGTGGTAGGGTATGTGCAGTTTCCAGGAGATGCAGTGTGGGCGAGGTGAAGAGGGATGGAGGCCATCTCCAGGGTCCACTCAAGTGTTACAATCACGTAGGATGCTTTCCAACATTCCTGGGGGTCTAGACACAAGCTTCCATCCACAAACAGAGTTAAATTAGGATTAGAGAGAGAAATCTGAGAGATCTTCTGGGCCTCCTTGATGAGAACAGCAGCTGCAGCCAGAGCCCAGAGGCAGGGCTACAGTCCCAAACTGTGAGATCAAGCTGTCAAGACAGGTAGGATATTAGAGATGTCTTGGGGAGGGAGGAGAGAGAGAGAGAGAGAGAGAGAGAGAGAGAGAGAGAGAGAGAGACCAGAAGGGTGTTCTGGAGTTAGAAGAGCTTGGCAAAAGAGGGAGGGTGAGGAGACCTGGTAAGGGCTTAACTAGGAGAGAAAAATTTGGGATCCAATGATGGAGAAATCCTACCAGTGGAGGCCAGCTGTATGCCTCTGAGACATGTAATGCTGGGTTCTAACAAGAATTCTTGGAGGTCTCTGGATAAGGCCTGGCCAAACAGATGACTGTCTCTGAACCCCTGGAGCAGGATTGTCCAGGTGAGTGGGAGACAGATCTGGAGCTGAAAGATAACTGAGACCTAAATGTTATTTTTAGGGGGAAAAGAGTAGGGGTCTTAATTGCCTGATATTAAAGGGGAGAATAGGTTACCATTGGAAGTAGGTTCTTGTTTTTCCAGTTTTGCCCCTTGCTGGGCATCCACATGTGTCTTATAGTTCTTACGACAGGGTTTCAAAGTAGGTAGAGCAGTGGTTACGGGGACAGGTAAAGACTGGTTATTGAGGCTGCATCTATGTTGGGTGAGAGTCAGATGAGAGTACAGGTTCCTGTCCAGCTGATGGGGAAACAGATGTATGAGTTTTCCCTACAGAGGAAGAAAAATCCCTGATGATGGAGACAAGCTGATAAGTGTAAGGAGAAGAGGTGGACTGAAGGGTATGATATTCCTTTTTCTAGTTTTGCACTCCAAGATGAGAGAGTAGTCACAATGGCACTACCAATAAGTGATGAGTAATTGAGACTGTGTTGCAGTGAAAGTGGGAGGGAAAGGGGAAGGAAAGGAGTAGTGAAAGCCAGGGACCTGGATGGTTGGATAAGAGATTAGAGATTGTGAATAGTCTGGTTAGCTTAAGAAGTGCCCAGCAACCTTGTCCTGCCAGGCTTGGAGAATGAAAACAGAAGTAGTGACTCAGCTTTGCCAGTGTGGACCGAGGGTCTTAGGCTGCTCTCCTGCACAGTCCCTCCTGGGCCCTGGGAGAGCCTGAGCTGCCCCTAAGCTCAGTGAACACTCTGTTCAAGGCCTGCTCATCAGCTTTTCAGTTGGAGGATTGGCACTTCATTTGGGGTTCATGAGAGTGGTGGCTAGGAGCTGGACAGCCTCCTAATGGGCCTCAGCCTTGGCCTGATCTTGCCTATTGTTGGATTTGGATCTCCTTGTCTCTATTATTAAAGACCTTAAAGGCCAGGTTAACGAGGGGTTTGGGGACCTGAAGTTGCTGCCTATGTAGGGGAGTAAAAGGGGTTAGATGGCCATACCAGGCGGGGCCTGCAGAGGCGGGACTTACTGGTTTAAAATGGAGGCCATCTACCTGAGACCACATGGTTGGAGAGGGGCGGGACTTGATGCGCCAAGATGGGGACGGCCTTGTGGGAACTGGAAGAGAGGGGCAGAACCAAGATGGCAACAGCCACATGGAAACCGGAGAGGGGACGGAACTAGATGGTGGCTGCCACATGGGAATCACATTTATCTGTTTGGGGCTCAGTTTCTCAAGATTAGAATTCTCAGAGCATGGGGAGAAGGCAGCTGCTGGTTAATTTTGAGAAAGATCAGAGTGAGAAGGGAATTCAACCACTTGTGAATACCTTCCTGGAGAGGGAGTGTGGGGAGGCGGAGCTCAAGCACGCAGGGGGAGGGGAAGTGGGCGTGGTTAGAATTCTCATGTAGGAATGCCCCACCCTACAAGGGCAGGACTAGGAGGGACTGCATAGGGAGGGCCTGCAAAGAAAAAAAAGTTTAAACTGCTCCATGAGACTGCACCAAGGACTTCCGCACTCAGGCGCCAGTGAGACCTGGGAAAAAGTGCTTAGTTAGAGAGGAATAGGTTTAAGGTTGTAGAGGAAGGGGTTTTTGAACAGGTTTGAGAGTGCAGAGAGGATTTCCGCATGGAGAGAAAAGCGAGGTGGGAGAACGAAGGGGGTAGAGGAAAGCCCATTGTAGGAATCTCTGACGCTTCCTTGTACGGTGGCAAAATTATCTAGATCTCCAAGTATATAGGAATGCTCTTTTATGAGGCGGTTTGGCAGAGAATATTGTAATAGAAAAAATGCTGTTTTAAATGAGCTTTTTTGGTCCAAAGTAGCCAGAAAGAAAAGGGTTGAGAGAGGCTGGCGAGAAGACACCTTAGAGGCATCTGGATTGAGGGGTTCCCATGACTTGAGGGGGAAGAGCCACCGAGAGAGGTTGGGGGGGAGGAGCATCCTTCTTTTCCCCCTAGCCAACCTGTAGAGAAAGAGATGAGAGAAGGTCAAAGGTAGTCACCCCAAAACCTTTCCCATAGAATAGAACAGAGTTTTCTCGGCCAGGCACCTGGGCTCTCATAGAACATAGAATGTAGAACGTAAAACATGTAGCTGAGTAGCAAGAAAAGTCTGAGGCCCTTCCAGGTCAAGGGAACCGGAGTGTGGGGGGTCCTTAAGACCTACTGGTAAGGAAGCAATGAGATTCCCACATGTCCTGGTACTGGTATGGCAGAGGTCCCAGAGATGTTCTGAATGGACCAATCAACTCAGGACCCTGCCACCGAGCATGGCCGAGGATTTTCCACGTTCACCTGAGTTCAGCATCATATGATAGATTAATTAAAGAAGATTGAGAGGGCAGGGCAGGGCGAGGCTAACTCCTGACTCCATTTTGTATTGTGGGGCAGGGCAGAACAGGGCGGAGCTATCCTCCATTTTGTGTAATGACCCTAGCCCTCACCCAACCAATGAGCGTCAGCCAAAGCAGTAACATCACCACCCTTATAAAACCCCTCAACTTGTCGGATTTTGGCCTCTCTTCAGCCATGCTGTAGGCGTGAGTGAGACAGAGCCCATGTTAGCATGGAAGAGGCTCTCTTGTTTATTGCATCGGACTCGGCTCCCTGGTGGTCCTTGGGGATCACGAAGTCTGGGCATAACATTTGGGGGTTCACCCGGGATCCCCAAGACCCTGAGGGACTCCGATCTGGAGAGCCTCACTCACCACGGTGTGTGTGTGTCTGTGTGCTTGTGTTAGCGCTCTGAGAGATGAGGAAACCCCTCGTGTTGGTAGTGCCCAAAGAGGTATAGTTGGACGCATTGCTGGAAGACCGCAGGCCACAGGATTTGGAAGACGTTCTGACCTCCTGGGCGGGCCCCTCACAGGCAGGAGAGACATGGAATCCTCTCCTAGAGGGCCCCTCACAGGCAAGAGAAATGTGGAATCCTCTCCTACAGGGCCCCTCACATGCAGGAGAGGGATGGAAACTTCTCCCAGGACGAGGCGAGCAGCGTGAGCAGACGTCTCACAGGCAGGAGGGAAGTGGATCTCTCCTAGATTTGGTTTTAAGTTGAAACGTTGATGTTGGGCGCCTTCTTATTGGTTGTTGTGATTTTCTGTATTGTGGAGGTTTGGAATGGCCAATGGCAGACTTGTTGTTCTAGTGCCAGGTTTCAATGTCTGAGAGCCACTGGTCTGCATGAGGCCGTCTTTTGGTTTTGCTTCCATAGAGTTGGAAGACTGTTCTCAGGAGCCCTCTGTCTGTTTCTGTGTTCTTTGTATGTTTGTGTAAGTAAGGGTTTCAGTTGGCTCTTGTTTGTAATTTGTTGACTCCCCCAGAGCAGGCAGGAGGTAGAGGGAGAGGGGAGACATGTGGAAATCCAATGTGGAAGCTACTCCCCAAGAAAGTTTTTATGAATCAGGGATTTCTGTGCTCATGTAAAGCGAAAAGGCCGGTTCAAAATGAGTGCTCATAGTTTTGGGCTGTGCTTAAACTTTTATGTGTACAGAATGAGCTTCAAGGATTTGCATGATTACAAGATGGGGAAGTTGCCTCAGTTGCCATTGTCTCAATTAGATAGGGAGTGATTGGCTCTGACCTTTCAGAGTTTCAAGGTTAACCAGCCTATTTCTATTAGTGAGACAATAATTGGTTTCTGGCATGTGAAGTCTATAGAATTGCTTTTAAAATGTAAAAGTATTATTGATTTGGGAAATGCTAAGTATTTGATTTGCTACCTAAAAAATGTAAAGTTCTGAAAGTTTAAGTTCTCTTGCCATGAAGAGGTTTTAAAGCTACACCTTATTTTTAATGGAGGAAGGGGTGGACCGCCCTTCCCACCCAGAACAGGTAATCCAATTCCAGCCAGCAGCTATCTTTAAAGAATGTGTTCATTTGCACTTGAATGGCTACGCCTTTTGATAGCCCAAGGGCAAGTTTACATGTGAACAAGTTCACTTCTCAGTTTCCCCAGGCAGAAAAACTTTGAAGTTAATTGCTGGATTTTGGAATTTGTTCTTAAAAATATAAAGGTTTATTAATGGGGAGCTGCTGGATGTTTGACCTGCGAACTCTGAAGGTTTGGGGATTTGGATATGCTTAAAGAATGTGGTTTCTTGTTCAAATTTAAAAATCTGTAATAAGAAGTGAAACTCCACTGCTGAAACTCTGGAATTCAAAGGTGGCAGGAGAGGGCGAAACTATTTCCCTCCTGAAATGAGATTACTCAATTTATTTATTAAGCATGGGAAAAAAATGTGTGGCCAAATATGTTGCTGAAACTTCTCCCAAAGTAAGCAGGTTGTGGGGGAAGGCAGTGACACGTGGCAATCCAAGTTTAAATTGCCTGGTAAAAAATCTAGAGGACAGAATTGAAATTCTTAATTGATTATGTCTTGTATTTTTCTTAGAAATGTAAAGTGTTATTAATCTAGGACATGCAAAATACATTTGACTTGCCAGCTTTAAAAGTTCCAAGATATATTACTCGTTTGGTCTGACTTACAAAAGAGAGAGAGAGAGAGAGAGAGAGAGAGAGAGAGAGAGAAAGAAAAAATGAGAGAGAGAGATAAGGAATCCTTTAATTTGTTTAAGGCTGAGTGCTCTGACACATAGCAAACCCCCAAGTGGCCACTGGTATTACTTTTTCCCAGGGGTGCTTGCTCTCTGTCAGAGGGGAATCGGACCGCCTAACAAAATATCTGTATTTGAAAGTATGAAGTTGTAACAATTGTGGTAAAAAAAAAAAGTTAAAAGCAGGGACCTAATTCTAAAGTTGACTACTGTTTGTCTCAATTGGGCATTTAAAGTTGATGTGATTAATGATTACAGTACATTGTAAAATCTTTAGAAGAAATACCCTCAAGCAGAGGGGCTTTTCAGAAAATTCAGGGAATTTGAATGCTGCCAGGGCCAGCCAGGCAGGTTGAACCGGGCTGAGGTAGGGAGGTGGGAATTGAGAAAAGAAAGAGAGACAGGAAAGCGGGATCTAGAGGACTACAGGTAGCCATTGACCGACTGTAGCAAATTTATTAACTGCACAATGCTTTTTATGCACAAAACACTAATTAGGAGGTCTGTTAAGAGGAGTGTATTCTTTGTTCCTCTTAATCTCTAAAGGAGAGATAGAGCCGAAGGACAACTTCTTAGTACAATAAATCTCAGTAGATAAATACAGTTTTCTTGGCAAGCCATGAAAGGTTGCTCTCTTTCTACTGATAGTAGCCATCCAAACAAGTCTGGGGAAACTGTGTGGGTAGGGGGCCAGCCCTGCTAGCCCCCTCAGATGCAAGGACCTTGTCAGCTTACATCCTGGCACCAACAGAATGCAATGTAGGGGTCACCACTCCCCCTACTAACAGAAGGCAAGCACCTTTGCCATTGGAAACAGAGTGGACTGCTGGATGAAAACGCCTTGGTGGCAGCACCTCCTTTGCCATCTGGGACCTGTGCCATGCTCCTTGCCTCTGCCCACCCAGCATCCATCCCCCTCCAGGGGTTGTTTTGAGTATCGGTGGCAGGGACAAGAAGAGAAATTTTCCTGTGACCCCCTGCCCCCCATGAGACTGTTATAGTTATATTAGCATGATTTAAAACAGTGTGAGAATAATTATTTGTATGATTTAACCCCCGGCAACTGCTTGGACACTTTTCACTGATGTTCTGTTTAGGGGGCTTAGAGGTGTGGCTAGATCTGTATCTGTAGGAAAAATGTGGCATTTTATAAAATTTGAGGCATGGTTATGTATTTTTGAAGGATATAGAAAGAAAGTTTAAAAGTTAATTTGATAAAGATTTTTGTAAAGGTTGTAAAGAGAATGTCCTGACAGGTTAGCTAGGAGAGGCAAGCCTGTTAGTTTCCTGGTGGACACTGGGGTAGTCCATTCAGTCTTGACAGAGCCGATGGGACCCATACATCAGTCCAGGGAGCCTCCTTGGACATGAAAGGACTGTGGACCTTGGAAGGAACACGTACTGGGGGAATGCAGCTGCTGAATTGGAATGGGCCTTTGAGAATGTTCTGGTCTCAGCACCTGCCCTAGCCTTGCCAGATGTCACGAAGCCCTTCCACCTCTACATGTGTGAGGTAAGGGGCATTGCCAAAGGGATTTTCACTGAGACTCTAGGTCCCTGGAAGAGACCTGTTGCTTAAGAGACTGGACCCTGTGGCAGCAGGGTGGCCAGCGTGCCACCTGGCAGTGGCCACCACAGCATTGCTGGTGAAGGAGGCACATAAGCAGACTCTGGGCCAGGAGCTACACTGGCTGTCAGCCCTGCTGACCTGTTTCTGGATGATGGTCCATAGGAGTCCATCCATGGCTGCATGGAGGTGACGCAGTGATGCCATCATCACCAGACGAGGGACACTGTGTCATCTACAAAGAAAGAGGGTTACCAACTGCAGCCAGAGCCAGAAGGAATTGGCTGAACAGAAGCAAGCCACTGAAGGACTAGATGATTGGTGGGCCCTCTAGATGACAAGACTGTTGGTCCCAGAGGCTCTAGGTCAGATGTTAGTTGCCCAGTGACACCAGGCTACCCACTTAGGTGTCACCAAGACTTCTGAGCTTCTGTGGGGCAGAGTTGCCAGAAGTACTGTCTGAGCAAAGGTAAATGCTAAGCAAGGTAAGGGGGTCCCCCTGGAAATTCAGGTTCCAGGAAACTTACCCAGGAGAGCATTGGTAGGTGGATTTCAGAGATTAAACCACCAGCATTAAGGTCTAGTTTTTGTAGACACTTGAGATTAGGTGAAGTATAGCCCACTGGGACAGGAACTGTGTCTATAGTGGTCAGAAGATTACTCCAGGAGATTATACCTAGATTCGGGCTGCCAGTATAACAGCCCAACCTTTGTAGCCAAGGTATCTCAAAGTATAGCTCAAGCCTTAGGACAGGCATGAGCAGGACTCTGAAAAGGAGTTTAACTAAATGTTTCCTAGAATCAGTGAAAACTGGACCAACCCCCTGTCCTTTGCCTTCTTATGGGCCATATGTACCCCTACTGGGATGGTTTCCTCCTTTTTGAGATCATGTAACCATTCCCTTGTTCAAGTCCTTACAGGCTCAGCAGTTTGCTTGTTCCAGGTGCATTGCCAGTGCTCACCACAGACCCTGTAGCCCAGGAACTCAGTGTGGGTAAAGAAATTCACTGCCCAAAGACTCAAAGGGATGCTACGCTGTTATCCTGAGCATACCCACGGCTGTTGAAGTAGACAGCACCCAGACCTGACTATATGACTCCCAGCTCCTGCATGGCCTGGATCATGGCAACTAGCGGCCTCACCTGTGAGATCCCCAGCCTGGGCTCCACGCAGGACAGGAGGAGACTTGATGCCTGCAGGAGGGGAACTGGACTTCATTGAGGACAATACTGATGGGAATTGTGGTACTAGGGTCTTGGTAACTGTATTTGTTGTTTATGCTAATTCTTACCCAGAGACCTAAAGTAACCACAAAAGATGGCCTGAAATTAAACTTTTAACTAAAAACAACTATGGTGGGCAGTTATATCCTAAACCAGTATCTTCACTGACAAAGTCAACTTTTACCTTAACTAAGCCTATCTGTCTTTTTGCATCTATGATAACATACTCTTGAAATGTCTGGGTAACTTGTAACTTCCCCTTTTCTGGAACCCCTGGGGCACAACCAAATGTGGTTAGTGCCAGGACAAATACCACAAATTCCTTCATTATCATGTTAATCGTTCCTGTACCCACCTAAGTTATGTGTCCATCATTTTACTTTTTATCCAATCCCAGAA
Source organism: Vespertilio murinus (assembly GCA_963924515.1). NCBI lineage: Eukaryota > Metazoa > Chordata > Mammalia > Chiroptera > Vespertilionidae > Vespertilio > Vespertilio murinus. The sequence continues at coordinate 86,926,646 of OZ004709.1, read as the reverse complement.
GTTTTCCCTCCCTGGCTTAGCTTTATCCTACCCCCTTAATCTATCACCAATGAGTTTCATGTAACCCACCTATGTCCCTCCTTTGATTGCAATCTGTAAATACAAATGTAACCTGCTCTTCTCTGGAGCATTATCTCAATTCATTGAGGTTCTGCTTCCCGGCATATGTTGACAGTTTGCCTCAAATAAACTCACAAAAATGCTTTAAAAAATTAGGGCTAGGGCTAGGGTTTAGGGTTTGAGGTAATTTTGGGGCTAAGGCTAGGGTTAGGGTTAGGTTTATTGTCTATGTCCTTTGATGCACACTGTAATAACCAGAATATTTCAGGTAAGGATTAGGGTTAGGGCTAAGACTAGGGTTAGGGTTAGATCTGGGGATAAGGTTAAGTTTATGGTTAGGGTTAAGGTTAGTGTTAGGGATAGGGTCAAAGTTAGTGCTAGTGCTAGGCTTAGTGTTAGAGTAGGGTTAGGTTTAGTGTCTGGATTCTTGGTTGCACATGGAATCAATCACCTGGTGAGTTAGGGTTACTTTTAGGGTTAGGATTATTAGGGTTAGCTTTAGGTTGAGGTTATGGTTATGGTTATAGTTGGCACTAGGGTTAGGGTAAGTTTTTGGGCTAGGATTAAGGTTAGGCTAGAGCTAGGATTAGGTTTAGAATTAGGCTTATTTTTTAAAAATTTATCTTTATTGTTGAATGTAGAGAGCCGACTGGGAAGGCACATGGATACTCTTAATTCTAATCAGCTGAGCCTGAGGGCACTGGAAGAATCCTGTTGTCAGTATTGATTTCTTATCTTTATCCAAGTGCTTAGAATGAGGAACAAAAAGGACCTTGAACCACCCAGGTCTTGATATGCTAAATCTTGTACCAAAAATATAAGGAGCTTTCCCAGATCCTGGTGAATAGGATCTGGGCACACCCGAAATTCCTTTTGACCTTAAAATCCCTTTTGGAAACCAATAAATATGCTGTGTTGTCTGAGGTGAGTGACAGGAAGCCACCGGGCACCCAGCTTGAATCTATTTCTGTCTCTTGTCTCTTTCTTTCTCTAATTTCTTAATCCCCAGCTCATCCACTCAGGAACATTTTGCTTTCCGTGCGGGATGCGGAAAGGGAAGAAACTCCACACCACAGTTGAAAGTATTATTGATGTCCCCCATCTCTCCTCACCCCACCCCCCCTCCTGCCCTCATTGACCCTTTCCACCTTACTTGACCCCCCCCCCTCACCTGAGGATATTTTTTTCATTGATTTTTTCTTCTTTCTTTATTTTTTTAATGTATTTTTTTTCTTTATTGATTAAGGTATTTCATATGTGTCCTTTCCCCCCAATGGCCCCTTACCACTCCCCCTCCTCCCCTCCCACTTATGCCCTCATCCCCCTGTTGTCTGAGTCCATTGGTTAGGCTTATATGCATGCATACAAGTCCTTTGGTTGATCTTTTCCTCTTACCCCCACACTCCCCTACTTTCCCTCTGAGGTTTTGTAAGGTCCCAAGACCCCCGGTGAGTCCGACGGAGGGGGCGACGACCCCAAGTCAAACGCCGAGACCGAAACTTGATGCAAAAAGCAGGAGGTTTTATTAGTACAAGCGCAGCGCAGGGGCTTCTCAGGCAGGCAGCAACAGTGCTGGCTGACTGGGAGCCCCGAGTAACTGCAGAACATGAGTTTATAAAGGCAAACACCACACGCAGGTGGGGTTACACATGGAGGGGGAAGAAGGGAACAAGGAAATTCCAAGAAGGGGAGCTGGGCTCGTTAATTATATGTTTTATGACAGGGTCTATGCTTAGTCAACAGTCCCATTTGTCTCTCCCCTTCCCATTCCTCTGGGTAAGTCCTCAGGGTAGGGAGTTTCTGGGGACTGATTTCATTCTTGCCTAATCTTCAACCATAAAGAACTGACCTCATCCCTGTCTAATCTTTAACCGTAAAGGTCACATCCTGGAACAGGCAGTGGGGAAGGTCAATTCCTCAATCTTGGGGCCCTACAGTTTGACAGTCTGATTGATGCTTCTCTGTCTCTGGATATGTTTTGGTTCATCAGTTTATGATGTTCATTATATTCTATAAATGAGTGAGATCATGTAATATTTATCTTTCTATGACTGGCTTATTTCGCTTAGGATAATGGTTTAGAGCTAGGCATACTACTAGGGTTAGGTTTAGGATTATTATAGTTAGGGCTAAGGCTAGGTTTAGGTTTAGGGTTATAGTTAGAATTATGATTAGAGCCAGAGCTAGGTTTAGGTTTAAGTTTAGTGTAAAGTAAGGCCTAGAGCTACATTTATGGTTAGGGTTAGTGTTAAAATTTGGGCTTGGATTAGGATTAGGGTTAGAGTTAGTGTTAGGGCTAGAGCTACTGTTAGATTTGGTGTTAGCATCTGGGTCCTTGAATGTACATTGGACTCACCTTGATAGTTATGGTTAGCTTTAGGGCTATGGCTATGGCTAGGGTTAGGGTTAGGATTAGGCTTAAGGTTGTGTTAGGTTTAGGAATAGACTGAGGGTTAGGGTCAGGTTTAGGTTTTGGATTGGGTTAGGATTAAGGTTGTGGTGAAGGCTAGCACTATGTTCAGATTTAGAGCTAGGGCTTCACGTAGGGTTAGGATTAATGCTATAGTTAAGGCTTGATTTAAAATTATGGTTAGGGCTAGGGTTATGGTTAATATTAGTACCAGGATTAGGGTTAGGTTTTGTGTTATTTTAGGGATAGGGTTACAATTATGTATAGGGCTAGAGTTAGGATTAAGGTTAGGGCTAGAGCTAGGATTAGAGTTAGGGTTGTGTTCAGGTTAGATTAGGGTTATGGCTATGGCTAGATTAGGGTTAGAGTAAGGAATAGGGTTAGGGTTAAGATTAGGACTAGGGCTAGGGTTAGGATTAGGCTTAGGGCTAGTGTTAATGTTAGGTTTGGGCTAAGGTTATGGTTAGGGTTACAGTTAGGGCTAGACTAGGGTTAGGTTTACGGTTATGGGTACGGTTAGGGATAGGGTTATGGTTAGGTTTAAGGTTAGGTTTAGAGTTAAGTTTGGGGTTAGGGTTAGGACTATGGCTAGTTTTAGTACTAAGATTAGGGTTATGATTTGGGTTAGGGTTAGGTTTAGGGCTAAGGTTAGGTTTGGTTTAGGCCTAGGATTAGGGTTACTGACCTAGGGTTAGTGTCAGGGTTTGTATTTGATTCATTGGATGCACATTGGAATCTCCTGAAGATTATGATTAGGATTAGGCTATGATTTAAATTAGTTTATATTAGCAATAGTGTTGGGGCTAAAGGCTAGGACTAGGGTTAAATTTTAGAATTCAGTTAGGTTTAGGAAGAGAGTTGGAATCAGGGTTAGGGTTTGGGTTATGGCTAGGGTTAGGTTTAGGATTAGGGACAGTGTTAATATTAGGGTTAGGGTTAAGATTCTGCTTGCACTGGGCATAGGGTTAGGGTTATTGTTATATTTAGGGCTATGGCTTTGGCTATGGCTAGGTTAAGGGTTATTGCTAGGGCTTGGATTAGCTTTAGAGTTCTTTAGGATTAGGGTTAGGGCTAGTGCTATGATTAGGGCTAGGGCTCAGATTACATTTATTTAGTTTAGGGTTAGGATTAGTGTTATTGTTAAGGCTAGGACTAAGTTTGAGTTTAAGGCTAGGATTAGGTTTAGGGATAGGGCTATGGTTAAGTTTCATGTTAGTGTTAAGGTTAGGGCTAGAGCTCAGTATAGGGTTAGGATTAGGGTAAGATTAGGGCTAGGTCTTGTTTTAGAGTTATGGTTGGTGAATGGGTCTTTAGCTTTAGGTATAGGTTAGGGCTAGGGTTAGGGATAGAATGAGCGTCCTTGACTGCACATTGTAATTACCTGGAGAGTTAGGGTTATGGTTAGGGTTTAGGTTATAGTTAGGGTTAAGATTAGAGCCTGGGTTATGGTTAGTGTTAAAATTAGGGTTAAGACTGGGGTTATGATTGGTTAGGGATAGGGTTAAGGCTAAGGCTAGGTCTAGGGTTAGTTTTAATGTGTCAGTCCTTGCATGCACATTGGAATCAACTGGAGACGTAGGGTAAGAGTTAGTGTTAGGGATAGGGCTAGAGGGCTAGGGCTAGAGTTAGGGGTAGGACTAGTATTAGCTTTAGGTTTAGGTTAGGGTCCGAATTGCACATTGAAATCACCTGGAGGTTTTTGTTAGGATTATGGTTAGGGCTAGTGCTAGGGTTAAGATTGTGTTCATGGTTAGGGTTAGCACTAGGTATAGAGCTAGGGTTAGAGTTAGTGTTAGGGTTAAATTTAGTGCTAGGGCTATGGTTAGGATTAGGATTAAGGTTAAATTTAGGGTTAGAGTTAGGGCTCAGGTTAGAATTAGGTTTAGGGTAAGATTAGTGCTGAGGCTAGGATTAGATTTAGGGTTAGTGTTATAGTTTTGTCTAGGGATTCCTCTAGCATTAGGGATCAATTTAGGGCAAAGGTTAGTTTGTAAGGGTAGGATTAAAATTAGGGTTAGCCTTGTTTTGGGGGTTAGCGTTAGTTTTAGGGTTAATTTGTATGTTAGAATTAGGGCTAGAGTTAGAGTCTTTGGATTGGAATCACCTGGAGAGTTAGGGTTATGTTTAGGGGTAGGCCAAGGGCTAAGATTAGGGTTAGAGTTAGGGTTAAGTTTAGTGTAATGAGCAGGGCCAGGGCTAGGGTTAGGTTTAAGATTACTGTTATAGATAGGCTAAAGCTAGTGTTAGGTTTCGGTTAGAGTTAGAGCTAGGGGTAGGGATAGAGTTAGTGTTATGATTAGGGATAGGACTATGGTTAGAGTTGGGGTTAGTATTAGAGTTAGATTAAGATTAGGGCAAAGGTTCAGATTGGATTTAGGTTTAGGGGTAGGGTTATGTTTATTGTCTGGGTATTGGGATTCAGATAGAAATCACCTGGAGTGTAATGATAAGATTTAAAGGTAGGACTAGGGGCAGGGTTAGGTTTCAGTTTAGGGTTAGAGCTTGTGCAAAGTTTGGTTTAGGCTAGTTTTAGTGTATCTATTAATGGTAGGATTAGGGTTCCTTGTGTACACAGTGGAATCACCTGAATAGCTTCTGTATGGGTTAGTGCTAGTGCTAGTACTAGGGCTAGGATTAGGGTTAGTTTTAGGGTTATAGTTCAGATTAGGTCTAGGATTAGGGTTAGGGTTACTATTAGGGTTAGGGCTAGTGCTATGTTTAGGGTTAGGTTCAAGATTAAGGCTAGAGCAAGGCTAAGGTTAGTTTTAATGTTACCATGTGGGTCTTTGTGTGCACAGTGGAATCACCTGTAGAGTTAGGATAAGAGTTAGGGTTCAAGCTAGGTTTAGGGTTAAAATTAGTCCAGGCTTAGTATTATGGCTAATGTTAGGGCTAGGTTTTAGAATTGTTTTAGTGTTAGGGTTAGATTTTTCATTAGGAGTAGGGTTACCATTATGGTTAGGATAGGATTAGGGTTAGTGTTAAATTAAATCTTTGCCTAGGGATAGGTTTAGGGTTAAGATTATGTCTATGGTTAGGATTAGGATTATGAGTAGGGTTAGGTTTTGGTTTATTATCTGGGTCCTTGGATGTACATTGCAATATCTGGAGAGTTAGGATATGGGTTAGGGCTAGGACAAGTTCAGGGTTAAGGTTAGAAAAAGGGTTACACTTAGGTATAGAGGTAGGGTTAGGGTTAGTGTAAGGGTTAACATTAGAGCTAGGGTTAGGGTTACAATTAGGGGTAGGCTAGGGTAATCGTTAGGGCTAGGTTTAAAGTTAGGGTGAGGATTAGGCTAGGGTTAGGGTTAGTGTTATTGTTAGGGCTAGGGATAATGTTAGGGTTAGGTTTAGGGCTAGGGTTAGAGTGTAAAGTTAGGGTTAGAATCAGGATTAGGGTTAGGGCTAAGGTTACAGTTAGGATTATGGTGAATGTTAGTGCTATGGTAAGGTCTAAAGCTATGGTTTTAGTAAAGTTGGGGTTAGGTTTTGTTTCAGATTAGGTTAGTGTTATGTTTAGAGTTAGGGCTTTGGCCATGGTTAGAATCAGCTACTGTGGTTTTGGATGCATAGTGAAATTACCAGGAGAGTTAGTGTAAGGGTAGGGTTAGGGCTAGTATTAGGGTTAGAGTTAGTGTTAGGGGTAGGGTTAGAGGTAGGTTTAGGGCTAGATATAGAGCTATGGATAGGGTTCATATTAATATTAGGGCTAGAGTTACAATTAGGGTTAGGGTTATGGTTAGAGTTAGGGTTAAGAATAGGGGTAGGAATAGGATTAAGGTTCAGCTTAGGTTTAGGGCAAGGACTATGGTTATGATCAGGGGTAAGGTTTAGGCTATAGCTGTGTTAGTGTTAGGGTTTGGGTTAGGGCTAGTGTTAATGTTAGGATTAGTGTTATAGTTACAGCTTGGGGTAGGGTTAGGATTAGGGTTAGATATAGAGCTAGAAATATGGTTAAGTTTAGGGCAAGGAAATCAAAAAGTTTAGGGCAAGGGCTATGTTTAAGGTCTGTTATATTTGTGATTATAGTTTTTGTTGGGTTTAGGCTGAGGTTTAGGGTTAGGATTCGAGTTAGGGTTACAATTAAATTTATGCTTAGGGTTAAGGTTAGTGTTCATTGTATGGTTAGGTCTATGGCTAGGGTTATGGTAAGGTTTAGGTTTAAGGTTATGATTAGTATTAGGGCTTTTGTTATGGTTATGGCTTGAGCTTTGGTTAGGATTAACACTTGAGCATTTGAATGCACAGTGGAACCACCTGGAGAGTTACACTAATGTTTAGAGTTAGGGTTAGGCCTAGGGTTATGGTTTGGGTCCTTGGATGCACATTGGAATCACCTGGAAAGTTAGGGTTAGGGTTAGGTCAAAGTTTAAGATTAGGGCTAGGGATAGCATTATGTTTAGGGTTACTGTTATAGTTAAGGCTAGGGCTAGGGCTAGAGTTAGGGTTAGGCTCAGGCTTAGGGTTAGTGTTATGATTAGGGTTAGGAATAGGATAGGGTTAGGTTTATTGTCTAGGTCCTTGGGTTCATATTGGAATCACCTGGAGAGGTACGGTTAGTGGAAGGGTGAGGGTTAGATTTTAGAGATACCTAAAGTTTGCAGTTAGAGCTGGGGTTGGGGTTAGGATTAATGTTATTAGGACTAAGTTTAGGGTTATGGTTAAGCTTCGGGCTAGGGATAGGGTTAGGGATAGGGTAAGGGTTAGCGTTATTGTTTCAATAGGGCTAGGGACAGAGAAACCAAGATGGCGGCATAGGTAAACACCTAACTGCAGCCTCACTCAACAATTAAAAAAAAAAATACAACTAAAATATAAAGTGGACATTATCCAGAACTACAGGAAAGTTGACTAACTGGAAATTCTACAACTAGAAGGAAAGAGAAAACCAGAAGGAAAATCAGAGGAGCTGTAAAAGCCTAAGGTACAGAGACATGGTGCGTGTGCATGGGGAGAGGATGGAGCTAAAGAGGAGGGGGTGGCTAAGTGCCTGCCTGGCTGGCATTCCCTAGCTGGAAGGAGATAAAAGCCCCGGACTGTGCTGAACCCCAATTCCAACTGCACTGAACCCCAGTTCTGGGCAAGACCCTGGGGTCCCTGGCTCATACAGAGGGAATCTGAGCTGAAAGGCGGAAGCTCAGGGGAGTGGCTAAAGTCAGAACCCTGGAGTTGCACACATTGTGTTCAGAAGACAGACTGTTGACTGAGCTGCTAGATTGCCCTAGAGGGAAGGAGACAAAAGCTCTGGATTGTGCTGAGCCCCAGTTCTGGCTGCACTGAACCACAGTTCTGGATGAGACCCTTGGGCCCCAGGCTCATCCAGAGGGAATCTGAGCTGTAAGGCAGAAGTTCAGGGGAGCTGCGAAAGGCAGAGTCCCTGAGTCACACACATTGCGCGCAGAGGACAGACTGTTGATTGAGGCACTGGATTGCTCTAGCAGGAAGGAGACATAAGCTCCTGACTGCTCTTAACCCCACTTCCAACTACACTGAACCCCAGCTCTGGGCTCATTGGGGGAGAAACTAGACTGTCTGGTAGTGGGCAAAACTCTAGGGCACCTTTCTCTCAGAGGTGCTTGCAGCGAGTACCAAAGGACACTGAGGAACACTGAAACTCAGGAACCTCACAGGGCGGGGCTAACAGGAAGCCAAGGCTGTAGGCTCCACTCTGAAACTTCGCCCCATCCAAGCTGAGCACAGAGGCTTTTGCAGTTTTCCAAGTCTAGTGGAATAAGGCTGTCTCCTGGCAAAGACATAGCTGATCCTCCCACCCTACCAACTCAGGGAAGCAGCAAAAATGCCGAGACAAGGAAACCGGTCACAAACAAAAGAAATGGAAGATAAAAAGCAATTGGATATAGAGTTCAAAACCACGCTTATAAGGTTTTTAAGGAATTTCCTATAAAAGGCCAATAAAATAAAGGAGACCTATGAAGATATGAAAAGGGATCAACTAGAAATAATAAAGGATCAACTAGAAATAAAGAATACATTGTCTGAAATTAAAAAAAATATATATTATACAGAGTCCTAAAAACAGAATAGAAGATTGCAAGAATCAAGTCAAAGATTTGGAACACAAAGAGCCAGAGGACACTCCTCTGCAGAAGCAAAGAAGATAAGAGAATCCAGAAAGTTGAAGATAGTGTAAGAAACCTCTAGGACAACTTCAAACAAACCAACATCAGAATTATGGGCATCCCAGATGATGACAGAGAGCAAGATACCAAAAACATATTGAAAGAAATAGTGACAGAAAACTTCCCCCACCTGAGGAAAGAAATAGACTTACAAGTATTGGAAGCACACAGAACCCCAAACAAAAGGAATCCAAAGAGGACTACATCAAGACACATCATAATTAAAATTCCAAGAGAAAAAGACAAAGAGAGAATATTAAAAGCAGCAAGACAAAAGCAGGTAGTTACCTATAAAGGAGCACCCATATGACTGTCAGCTGATTTCTTAACAGAAACCATGCAGGCCAGACAGGAATGGCAAGAAATATTCAAGGTGACGAATAACAAGAATCTACAGCCAAAAATACTCTACCCAGCAAAGCTATCACTCAGAATCGAAGGCCAGATAAAGAGTTTCACAAATAAATATAAGCTAAAGGAGTTCATCACTGCCAAGCCAGAATTATATGAATTGCTAAAAGGGGTTGTGGCCGAACCGGTTTGGCTCAGTGGTAGAGCTTCGGTCTGCGGACTGAGGGGTCCCAGGTTCGATTCCGGTCAGGGGCATGTACATTGGTTGCGGGCACATCCCCAGTAGGGGGTGTGCAAGAGGCAGCTGGTCGATATTTCTCTCTCATCGACGTTTCTAGGTCTCTATCTCTCTCCCTTTCTCTCTGTAAAATATCAATAAAATATATATTTAAAAAATATAAAAATAAAAAAAATAAAAGGGGTTGTGAACAACACATACGCAACTATCAACAAGTGAATCTAAAAACCAAGGGAAGTAAAAAACATGATGAATAATATTAACTGGTGAATATAATAGAATCAGAGGTATGGAAGGGGAGTGGACTGATTGTTCTTTGGGAAAAGGGGAGTGGGGCGTGCAGGAAGAGACTGAACATAAACTGTGCACCTATGGACGAGGGCAATGGGGGTTGGGGAAAGGGCAGAAGGTGGGATAGGAACCTTGTAGAGGGGAGCAATGAAGGGGGGGAAGTGAGGAATATTTGTAATAATATGAACAATAAAGATTTATTTTTAAAAAAATAAAAAGAATTCTAAAAAAAAAAAAATAGGGCTAGGGTTAGGGTTATGTTCGGTGTAGATTTAGAGCTAAGCCTAGGGTTAGGGTTAGGTTTATCATCTGGGTTCTTGGATGCACTTTGGAATCACCTAGAGATTTAGGGTAAGGGTTAGGCTAGGGCTACGGCTAAAGTTTGGGTTAGTGCTGATGCTAGGGTTATGTTTAGGGCTATGATTAGGGATAGTGTTAGGAATGGGTTTTGGCTTATGATTAGGCCTAGGAATAGGATTACAGTTATAGTTACTGTTAGTATTAGGGTTAGGGTAAGGGCTAGGGTTTTGTTAGTGTTAAGTTTGGGACTAGGGCTAGGGATAAGGTTAGGGTTACTGTTATAGTTAGGTCTAGGGCTTGGGCTAAGGCTAGGTTAAGGTTATGGCTAGGGTTAGGATTAGGGATGGGGCTGGGGCTAGGATTAGCCTTCTTAGGGTTAGATTAGGTTAGGGCTAGGATCAGGGTTAGGTTTAGGATTAGGTTTATTATATATATATATATATATATATATATATATATATATATATATAGAGAGAGAGAGAGAGAGAGAGAGAGAGAATTATTGATTGGCTGCCTCCTGCATATCCCCTACTGGGGATAGAGCCTGGAATCCAGGCATGTCTCCTTGACCGGAATCAAACCTGGCACCCTTCAGTCCACAGGCCAACACTGTATCCAATGAGCCAAACCAGCTAGGGCAGGGTTAGGTTCAGTGCTATGATTAGGGTTATTGCTCAGGTTTGGGTTAGGGTTAGAGTTGGGTTTAGGGTTAAGATTTGTGTTATGGTGAGGGCTAGGGTTAGGTTTGGATAGAGCATTAAGTTTAGGTTTAAGGTTAGGTTTAGGTGTTAGGAATTTAATTGAGGCTATGACTAATTTTATGTTTAGAGTTAGGTTAGTGTTAAAATTAGGCCTCATAGGGGTAGGGCTATGGTTAGGTTTAATTTTAATGTTAAGATTAGGACTAGAGCGACTGAAGCAAGATGGCGGCCCAGGAAGTCTCCTGGGCCGCCATCTCCTCAACAATTTGGGAAAAAACAACAGATAAAATCGAAAGGGATCGCACCAGACCCACAGGAAAGCTGGCAAAATGGGAAGGCTACAACTAGACACAAAGCAGGACACTGCTGCTGCCATCTGGAGTTTAAAACTACAGCGAAACTGGACCTGCCGGAGCCGCTGCCACCGGGAATGAGGGAAGCCAGACCTCGCTCAGCCCCGGGGCCCAGGGAGTGGGCCAGCCCTGCCGGCCGCCACAGGAGCTAATGTGGGCCTACGCCGTGCCTTCGGCTCCGGCCTGGACGAGAAACCCGTGAGTGCGACCTCCCTGCCCGCAGGCATCCTGGCCCTCAGCCATCCCAGCCCCCCTGCAGTGCTGGAGAGGAGCGGGCTCAGCGTCTCCCTGTACCCAGCCAGCTCGGTCCAGCCCCCGCGCTTACTGTGCTGGCGAAAAGATGGCGTAGTGTCTCCCCACCTGCAGTCAGCTCGGCCCAGAAATGGGAAGGCTACAACTAGACACCAAGCAGGGCGCCATTGCTGCCATGTGGAGTTTAAAACTACGGCGAACCTCCGCGACCGGCTTGGCACTGCCTTAGCGTGCACTAGCGGGGTCTCTCCGCCACCACCCACGGCCGGCTCCACCCTGCCTTAGCAGGCGCCAGCGGGGTCACTCCGCCACCACCGGCTTGGCCCTGCCTTAGCTTGCGCCAGTGGGACTCTCCTCCACCTCCCTCGACCTGCTCGGCCCTGCCTTAGTGGGCACCAGTGGGATCTCTCCGCCACCGCCCGCGACAGGCTCGGCCCTGCCTTAGAGCCTGCCAGCGGGATCTCTCCGCCACCGCCGGTGACCGGCTAGGCCCTGCCTTAGCGCGTGCCAGCGGGATCTCTCCGCCACTGCCCGCGGCCGGCTCCGCCCTGCCTTAGCGGGCGCCAGCGGGGTCACTCCACCACCACCGGCTCGGCCCTGCCTTAGAGCGCGCCAGCAGGATCTCTCCGCCACCGCCCGTGACCGGCTCGGCCCTGCCTTGGCGCCATGCCTGCGGATCCCGCTGCCTCCACCGCTGCCGCTGCCACCGCCTGCGGCCTGCTCTACCAGGCCTGCATGCACGCTGAGCTAGCGCAGCGCCTTCCGTTGGCAGACCCGGAGAGTCCTCTATCCGCTGCCTCATGGGCAGGCCAAAGCATCAGACACTGCTGCCATGTGGATTTTAAAACTACAGGGGAAGTTGAGCCACAGGAGCTACCATTGCTGCCGCACCCGCCGCCGCCCCCAAGAATGGGAATCCACCGAGGTCAGGGCTCACTACGCCCCGGGCTCACAGAGAGTGGGGCTTCAGAAATTAGCCTCTGCATCCACAGCAGCTCCACATCCGCAACAAAGAGGACACCATTGAGGGCAGACTCTCCCCATGCAGCCATCACAGCCCGCCCACAATCTTCCCAGCACACCCACCATGCTGGGAGGGAGATGGAGCGCGCTGGTGAGGAAATGGCACGGCGCCTTCCATTGGCCGCCCAAGCGAGCCCTTCCTCCGATGCCGCATGGCCGAGCCGAAGCTCTCGCCACCACCGCCATGTGAACTTTAAAACTACAGTGGTAATTGAACCACAGGAGCGACCGTCACTGCTGCACCTGGTACTGCCACCTGCCACTGCCACCGCAAATAAAGGAAATCCACCGAGAACAGAGCTCACCACGCCTTGGGCTCAGGGAGTGGGTGACCTCAGAACTTAGCCTCCATGTCTGCAGCTGCTCCGCTCCACACCAAACAAGACAACTTTGAAGGTGGTCCCCCCGCCTGCAACCATCTCAAACCAACTGCAGCTGTCCCAGCCTGCCCGCCGTGCTAGCAAGGAGTTAGCGCGGCGCCTCCAATGTGTGACCCCAGTGCCCTGGAGGGGCCGTGTGCCCCGGGTGAGCCGAATGTCCCAGGGGGCCGTGTGCCCCGGGTGAGCCGTACCCCCCCAAAGGGGAAGGGTGTCCCGGGTGAGCCGAGTGTCCCGGGTGAGCCGAGAGTCCCATGGGGCCGAGTGCCCCGGGTGAGCCGAGAGTCCCATGGGGCCGAGTGCCCCGGGTGAGCCGAGTGTCCCATGGGGCCGAGTGCCCCGAGTGAGCCAAGTGTCCCATGGGGCTGTGTGCCCCGGGCAAGCCGTTTGTCCCAGGGGAGGCAGTGGGACCCAGGGGAAGGGGCGGTGAAAACCAGAGGAGCGGACTCTATTCATATGGTCCTGAGATAGTCACCATAAAACAAGCAGACTGCCAAATGAGGAGCGGATTCTATTCATGGGGTCCTAAGATGGTCACCATAAAACAAGCAGATTGTCAAATGACAGTGGGGAGGGGAAGGAGACCTGGGGGGAGATAGGAGAACAACCGAGGGACTGGTATGCATGAACATAAGTACAACCAAAGAACACAGAACTCTGGGGAGGGAGGGCATAAATGGGAGGTGTGGGTGTGTGTGTGGGGGGGGGCAACGGTAAGCTATGTACACAGATAATACCTTAATAAAATAAAATTAAATTAAAAAAAAAGATTAGGGCTAGAGCTAGTTTTAATATTAGAGTTAGGATTAAGATTAGTATTAGGGTTAGGGCTAAGGCTAGGTTTAATGTTCGGGTTAGTGAATAGGTCCTTGGATGCACATCAGAATTATCTGGTGAGTTAGGGAAAGGATTAGGGTTAGGTTTTGGGGTAGGGATAGGATTAGGTTTAGGATTATGTTAATTTTAGTAGTAGATCTCGGGTTAGGGTAGGGTTAGTGGTATGGTTAGGCTAGGGTTAGTGTTAGGGTTAATATTAGGGCTAGGGCTAGGATTATGTTTAGGGCCTGGGTAAGGGTTAGTGTTAGGACTAGGGTTAAAGTTAGGGATAGGTTTATGGTTAGGGCTTGGGTTAGAGTTAGTGTTAGGGTTAGGTTAGGGTTAGTTTAGTGCTATAGTTAGTGTTCAAGTTAGGGCTAGGAGTAAGGGAAGATTTAAGGGTCCTTAGATGCACATTGGAATCACCTGGAGAGTTAGAGTTTGGTTTAGCACTAGAGCTAGTATTATGGTTAGGGTTAGGTTAGGGTTAGTTTTAGGGCAACTGCAAGGGCTAGGGTTAGATTTATTGTTATAGTTAGGGCTAGGGTCAGTGTTAGGTTTAGGACTAGAGTTAGGGTTAGGATCAGGGTTAAGGTTAGGGTTAAGATTAGAGCTAAGGCTAGAATTAGGGTTAGGGTTAGAGTTAATACCAGGGCTAGGGTTAGGGTTATGGTTAAGTTTAGGGCAAGAGCTAGTTTTAGGGTTAAGGTTAGTGTTAGGGTTACAGCTAGGGTTAGGTTATGTTTAGGTTTAGAGTTATGATTAGGGTTAGGGTTATGATCAGGGCTAGGGCTAGGGCTAGGGTTATGGTTAGGGCTAAGGGTGGGTTACATTTACGGCTCAGGTTATGGATATGGTTAGGTTTTTCTTCTGGGTCCTTGGCTGCACATTGTTATCAACTGGCGATTTAGGTTTAGAGTTGTGTTTACAGTTAGGATTGGAGACATCACTAGTTTAGGTTAGTGTTAAAGATAGGTTAGGGCTCAGGTTAGAGTTACATTTTAGTGTAGGGTTAGTATTAGGGTTACTGCTGGGTTTAGGGTTAGGTTTAGTGTTATGCTTATGGCTAGGGTTAGGGTTAATATTAGGGCTAAAACTAGAGTTAGGGTTCAGATTAGTGTTATGCTTATGGCTAGGGTTAGGATTATGGTTAGGGCTACAATTAGTGTTAATACTAGGGCTAGGGCAAGGTTTAGTGTTAGGGTTTGTGTTTGGGTCCTTGGATGCACATTGGAATTATCTGGGGAGTTAGTGTAAGGGTTAGGGTTAGGGTTAGGGCTAGATTTAGGGTAGGTTTAGTGTTAGTTTAATGTTACTGTGAGGACTAGGTCTAGGGTTAGCATTGAATTTTTGTTGTTGTTATTGGATTGAGTTTAGGGTTTGAACTGGGTTAGGTCCAGGGCTAGGGTTAAGGTTAAGGTTAGTGTTAGGGTGAGGATTAGGGTTAAGTCTAGGTCTAGGATTAGGGTTAGGGCTAGGGTTTGTGTTAAGGTTAGGTTTTAAGGTTGGGTTAAATTTATGGTTAGAGCTGGAGTCAGTGTTAGTGTTAATATTATGGTTAGGGCTAAGATTATGTTTAGGTTTAAGATTGGTGCTATACTTAAGGTTTAGGTTTAGGGTTAAAGTTAGGAATAGTATAGGGTTAGGGTTAGGATAGGGCTATGGCAAGGGTTAAGGTTTTATTTAGGGTTAGGTTTATGGTTTGGTTTAGGGTTAGGGTTAGTGCCAGGGTTTGGTTAGTTTTAGGTTTAAGTTTAGGGGTAGGGCAAGGTTATTGTTATAATTATATTTAGGGCTAGAGCTAGGATTATTGGTAGGGGTAGTTTTAGGGCTAGAGCTAGTGTTAGGGTAGGGCTAGGTTTACGGTTTTGGTTAGGGTTAGGTTTAGGGTTTTGGTCAGGGTTAGTGTAAATGTTAGGGCTAGCGCTAGTGTTAGGATTAGAGTTAGGTTTAGGGTTAGTGTCTAGGTCCTTGGATGCACATTATAATTACCTGGTGGTTTAGGGTAAGAGTTAGGGTTAGGGCTAGGTTAAATTTGGGGTTCAGGTTAGGGTTAGGATTAGTGTTAGGATTAGATTAAGTTTAGGGTTAGGGTTAAGGTTAGGTTTAGGTGTTAGGATTACAGTTATGGTTAGGTTTAGGGTTAGGCCATGCTTTAGGGAAATATGCAGGAAAGTGTTGAAATGCAGAGAATTTGTGTTTAAAGAGCTGTGGAATGCATAGGATCATCTTTAAAATACTTAGAACTATCATTGAAAGTGCTTAGAAATATGTAGGAAAATTAAAGAAGACTTATAATTCATGCTGAAAGAGTTGGGATATGTGTAGGAAATTGTTCAAAGCACTTAGAATTCAAGCTTATAGAGCTGTGCAATCTGTAGGGAAGTATTGAAACACTATTAATAAACATTTAAAGAGCTATGAAATGTGTAGGCTAGCGTTTTAAAAACTTAGAATTCACATTGAAAGCACTGGGGAAAATATGGGGAAATGATTGAAACACTAGGAATTCCCATTTATAGAGCTGGGATGCCTGTAGGGAAATGTTGAAACACAAGATCACATTTAAAGGGCTATGATGCCCTAACCCATTTGGTTCAGTGGATAGAGCATTGGCCTGTGGACTGAAGGGACCCAGGTTTGATTCCAGTCAAGGGTATATAACTTGGTTGTAGAACCATCCTCAGTGCAGGAGGCAGCTGATCAATGTTTCTCTCTCAACACTGTTTCTAACTCTCTATCCTTCTCCCTTCCTCTCTTTAAAAAAATCAATAAAATATATTTTAAAAAATAAACAAAGGGCTGTGAAATGTGTAAGGTAGTGTTAGGTTTAGGATTAGAATTAGCATTACGAGTTAAGGGTTAGGGTGAGAGTTAGGGTTAAGGGACATGGGTTAGGCTAGAGATAGGACATACTGTTAGGGTTAGCTATTGGTTTTAGGATTGGGGAAATGTGTAGGGTAGTGTTTAAAAAAACAATTCATGTTGAAAGTGCTGGGAAATATGTAGGAATGTGGTTAAAATGCTTATTATTCACATATATAGAGCTGGGAAATCTGTAGGAAACTTGAAATACTGAGATTTCACTTTTAAGGAGCTGTGTAATGTATAGGAAAATGTTTAAGACTCTGAGAACTCACATTGATAGAGCTCAAAATGTTTAGGAAGGTGTTAGAAATGCTGAGAATTCATGTTTAAAGGCCTTTGAAACATGTAGGATTAAGGTTAAGTTGGGAGTTAGGGTTAGAGTTATGAGTTAGGGTCAGGGTAAGGGTTAGAGTTTAGGCTAGATAGGGCTTACTATTAGGGTTAGCCTTTACTAGTAGTGTTAGGATTATAAAATGTGTAGAATAGTGTTAGAAAGATCTAGAACTCATGCTGAAAGAACTGGGAAATGTTTAGAAAAGTGTTTAAAATACTTAGAATTCAAGGAACGAAGATGGTGGCGTAGCTAAACACTCCTAAATGGCTGCCGTGCACAAATCAAAAAAACAAACAAACATGAAAAAATGTTGATCTCCCAAAAACCAAACGAAAGCTGTCTGAGAGGAAGTCCTACAACTAGACTGAAAAAGAAAGAGAAGAACACAGGGCACAAGCACTGAAAAACTGAGGTAGGGGGCAAGAATGCGATAAGGGCTGGTGTTGGATCCAGGTTGGCGAAGGGCAGTGCTTTCTTCAACCTGAAGACAGACAATAGCCCAATCTCTCTGAAATCCAGTTTCTGGGGAGAGGCTAGACCAGGGGTGGGCAAACTTTTTGACTCCAGGGCCACAATGGATTCTTAAACTGGACCGAAGGGTCGGAACAAAAGCAACCTGACCATGCTGGCACTCTCATCTTGTGTGGGGAGCTGCCCTGAATGCAGGGGTCCTATATGCCTGAATGCAGGCATGGGTGTAGGACACAGCTCTCATGTGTCTGTCCCTTTCCACCTAAGTGGAAAATTATTACCCCTAGGAATGATGCTATCTGCAGATGTCTTTGCTTTAGGAGCTGCGAGATAAGAGGAAGATAAGTGGTTATAAAGGCCAGGTGGTCATAAAGGCCAGGTGGTTGTAATAGGTCAGGTGCTGAAGGAACTTATCTGTCCAGGAACTCATCATGTTAGGAGAAACGGTCACCTTCATGATTGCCTGAAATAAATATTTCCTCCTTCAGAATTGTATTTAAAGGTTGGAAAAATAAAATTCGTGACTGCAGACCTCGGGTCTGAGCCCTCCTGACGCTCTTCTGTTCTTGTCTGTCTTTTTCTTTTCTTTTTAAAAAAATATATTTTATTGATATTTTACAGAGAGGAAGGGAGAGAGATAGAGAGCTAGAAATGTCGATGAGAGAGAAACATCGACCAGCTGCCTCTAGCACACCCCCTACCGGGGATGTGCCCACAACCAATGTACATGCCCTTGACCGGAATCGAACCCGGGACCTTTCAGTCCACAGACCGATGCTCTACCACTGAGCCAAACCGGTTTTGGCTTGTCTGTCTTTTTCTTAGCCTCACCCCCTCAATCAGGTACTGTTCGTTGCTGGCAGGTTCCGGCAGTTGGCGCCCGAAACAGGTACCTGAAAACCTGGGACCAAGGTAGAGGATACTGCCAAGGAGCAAGGGGACGCGACAGGATTAAGGTAAAGTTGTGTTAGGCAGTGAGTGTAATATAGTCAGGAGTAAAAATGGGGCAAGGGAATAGCAGAATGTTGTTCGTGCAAGTTCTTAAGAATATGCTTCGTTCTAGAGGCGTGAAGGCAAGGCAGAGACAATTAGAGAATTTTTTAAGTTTTGTAGAAGAAGTGTGCCCTTGGTTTCTTGAAGAAGGAACGGTAGATTTTGAAACCTGGAAAAGAGTAGGAATAAAATTATAAGATTACTATTCTGCCCACGGATCTAAGAAGGTCCCAGCAGATACTTTTTCTTTATGGAATCAAATTAGAGATTGCCTTGATCCCAGACATGAAGGACATCAGTGGTCTGAGGGTCTTATGAGAGGGAAGAGTACATCGACCTCTAGCTTAAAAGAAACTGGAGAGTTAACTCCTACTGCTCCACAAAATCAGGGAGAGTTGATGCCACGTCCTCCGCCAGAAAATCCCTATCAGGAGGCTAAGGAGGAACTTTTGCTGGCCCAGGAACATCATTATGATGATCCATTTAATGGCTTAATACCTCAAGATCAGGAAGATTGAAAGGATGAGGCTGCTCATTATTATGATGATGACCCAGGGCCCTGGATGCTGATGATTAATGCTAAGCAGAGAAAGAAGGAGCCAGACTGGAAAGCAGTGTTAGATGATGATTTGAGAGCAGTTAATAAGATGTTGATAGAAGTACTGAAAAGACTTCCTCCTGAGAGTCCTAAGGGTCCGAAGGCTTTAACTGATCCAAATGTGGATAGGATGGAATCATATCCACCATCGGTGATCACAGGGTTAGATCCTCCACCGCTGATTCCATTCGACCCTCCCCAGCCAGTCATAGCTGCCTTGCAGGAGCGACCTGGCCTTAAGCCACTAGCCGTTCCAGCACAACCCAACAGGGATATTCCCGGGGCTCCAGGTCCATCCCCCTTACAGTGACCCTTCAGAAGGTGGCGGCTGCCAATGAGGATTTGGGAGGTTTTAGCCTATACCCAGTTTTTGAGGAAAATCAACGATGGATACACCAACCCATTCCATTTAAACAGCTTAAAGATCTGAAGGCAGCATGTGCCCAGTATGGACCTACAGCTCCATTTACTGAGGAGATGCTTGAAGCCCTCGCCACTCAGGCGTTGCCCCGTAACGACTGGAAGCAGCTGGCTAGAGCCTGCCCGAGTGGCGGGGATTATCTGCTGTGGAAATCAGAATTTGTGGAGCAATGTCAAGCCACTGCAGATCTCAATAGGGCACAAGATAACCCTACAGATTTTGACGTGCTTGCTGGAGAAGGGGCGTGTAGGGCCACTGGTCAGCAGTTGCAATATGAGCCAGGAGCTTATTTTCAAATTAACGCGGCAGCCCAGAGAGCTTGGCGAAGGCTGCCTAGCTCTGATAAAAGACAGGATCTTTCAAAAATCAGACAAGGTCCCGATGAGCCATATCAAGATTTTGTTTCCAGGCTTTTGGAAGCTACTGAGAAACTTATTAATGACAGTGATGCTGGCATGATGCTTGTAAAAACAATTGGCTTATGAGAATGCTAATTCTTCTTGTCAAGCAGCCCTGAGACCGTTTAGAAAGGAAGGAAGTTTATCAGATTATGTGAGGTTATAGGACCTTCGTATGTACAAGGCATCACTTTGGCTGCGGCCCTACAAGGGAAATCAGTCAAGGAAGTCCTGTTCCAGCAACAACAGAAGGAAAAGGGGAAGCCTGGAGTCGCTGGTGCCCTGGCAGTTATTCCTGTGGGCAGATGGGACATCGAGCCGCTCAATGTCCCAGTAACCAGGGGAGCAGTAATAGTCAGGCAAAGGCACCGGGAACATGTCCTCAGTGCAGGAAGGGAAAGCATTGGGCCAGAGATTGTAAATCAGTCACTGATTTACGAGAAAACAGACTGTCTCCTCTTCAGGGAAACCGGAAGCGGGGCCAGCTACAGGCCCCGCAACAATGTTACGGGGCCATCCAGGGACAATCCCTACAGGGGGAGTCCCAGACAAACAGGGAAAATCCATTTGTGACTTGTTCCGCGCAAACCCAGGGAGCGCAGGATTGGACCTCAGTACCTCCACCCACACAGTACTAACTCCTGAGATGGGAATGCAAGCTCTCCCCACGGGAGTGCATGGACCCCTCCCTCCAGAGACAGTGGGGATATTATTAGGGAGAAGTAGCACAACCATGAAAGGATTATTGGTGGCTCCAGGGGTGATAGATCAGGACTATTCAGGAGAGATTAAGGTTATGACTCACTCTCCAAACTCTGTAACAGTCTTTATATCAGGACAGCGGATTACACAGCTCATCCTGCTTCCACTAGTAAGAACAGGGCAAACAAAAATTTATTGTCAACGAGGGAATCAGAGTTTTGGGTCTTCAGATGTGTACTGGGTACAAGCCATCAAACAGGAAAGACCAGAGTTGGTTTTAAATATCAATGGAAAAATTTTTAAAGGGATATTGGATACTGGGGCAGATCTGTAATCTCGGAGCGGCACTGGCCTCCCCAGTGGCCAAAACAATCTGCTATGACATCCTTACAAGGAGTTGGTCAGGCTCATAGTCCCGAACAAAGCAGTGAATTATTATCTTGGACAGATGAATAAGGTCATTGCGGGAATTTCCAGACATACGTGTTGCCTGGTCTACCAGTAAATTTGTGGGGAAGAGATGTTATGCAAGAAATGGGAGTGTATATTTACAGCCCTAGTGCTGCTGTCACCCAGCAGATGTTTAATCAAGGGCTGTTACCTCTGCAAGGCCTGGGGCCATCAGGCCAAGGAATTGCAGAACCTTTACAGCCCAGGCCTCGACCACCTAGGGCAGGTTTAGGGTATTTCTAGGAGGGGCCTTTGACTATCCTGCAACCCATGCTGACCCTATTACATGGAAATCTGATGCACCAGTCTGGGTTGATCAATGGCCCCTGAATGAAAAGAAAAAATACAGGCTGCTGAACTATTGATGCAGGAACAATTAGATAGCAGCCACATGGCTCCCTCAAGTTCACCTTGGAATTTTCCTATATTTGTAAAAAAAAAAAAGAAAAAAAGAAAGAATAAAGAAATCAGGCAAATGGAGGTCACTACAAAATTTGAGAAAGATTAAGGAAACCATGGAACTTATGGGAACCTTATAACTGGGATTGCTGTCTCCAATGGCCATTCCTGATAATACTTACAAAATTAGAATAGATTTGAAAGATTGTTTCTATACCATACCCTTGGCTCCAAGCGCCTGCAAATCGTCCCGGGACATCTATCTCTCTATTTGTTTTGATTTGGTTTGGATCCTCGAGGTTTGGTGGGTGGAGGCAGGCGGGACACCGCATAACTGCCTCCCCCGTGGTCGGGACAAGGGATGCCGGTCCCGGCTGTTGTTTTGGATTTAGATTTGGTTTGTGAGTGTGGCCACCCGTTTTCCCTGTCTCTGTCTTTGTGTTATTTGTTTTGTGTGCCGGCTTCTTGCTTTCCCACAGGATGGGTCAAGGCGGATTGACACCCCGCACCCCACTTGAATGTCTCCTTTGTAGCTTCTCTGATTTCCTCAGGCGCGCTGAAATTATTGAAAAATAGGGTGGTCCCACTGTGATAGTCTGTAAACATCTAAACAGCACTGATGAGTTATTTTTCTCAGAGATGTTTGCTCTCTATCACAGTAGAGAGAATCAGCCCATTTAGCTAATGAAAATTTCTCTCTGTTTATATGTTTGTACGAGTTAAGGTTTCATTTGCTCTGATTTATAAATTTACTATATTAAATTGAAATTTTAAAGTCCTAAGGTTAATTTAAAGGTATAAATTTGTGACATTTCAAGGAACAAAGAACTTTTATTTATGGCTTTATTACCTCTTTTGCTAATTGTAGACTTTCAGGGACTTACAGCTCCATAGGGCAGAGATTTACAGGCCCTGTCCCTGCCTGTGACATCATAGTCCAACGAGGAACTAAGGCTGGAGTTATTATTAACCAACATAGACCCCCAATTCTAATAGCATCTGTAACTGAATTAAAGATGTTTTCTTTTCTTTTTAAAAAAATATATTTTATTGATTTTTTACAGAGAGGAAGAGAGAGGAATAGAGAGTTAGAAACATCAATGAGAGAGAGTCATCGACCAGCTGCCTCTTGTACACCCCCCACCGGAGATGTGCCTGCAACCAAGGTACATGCCCTTGACCGGAATCGAACCTGGGACCCTTCAGTCCGCAGGCTGACGCTCTATCCACTGAGCCAAACCGGTTTCGGCAAGATGTTTTCTTTTAGGAGGCCATCCAGGCTTTCAGCTCGCAAGATAGTCATTTTTTCACAGGTCAAAACTCAGCCTTCAAAAGGGAGGACTGCTACAGCGGCAGTCTGTAGTTTTCTCTGAAACTCCCACTGTTTCTCTTTCCCCCTCTGTAGAAATTGTCTTAGTCTGATTCACAATTAGAAAGAGAGGAGGATTTAAAATCCTCTAAGAGTCTAGGGGCTTAGAGTAAAAATCTTAAAAAAAACCCAAACAACAACAACAACAACAAAACAATGGTTACTGATTTAAATGAAAGAAAAAGGTATCCTTGAATGTAAAAAGCCTGATTATACAGGATCTCAGACCACTCGCCTTATTTCCTCTGCTAAGGACAGAGTAAAAGGTTAATGCTAAGAAGGGGAGGGAGGTATCAGCAATTGATGCTATTCAAAAGGTATCTGATCAGAGATTTAATCTGTACTCTGATAGTCAGTACATAGTTAGGGCACTACAAGTCATAGAAACTGTTCCTTTTATAGGAACCTCTAACAGTAATGTTCAGAGTTTATTTAGAGCTATCCAAAAAGAACTTCAGCAAAGGACTGAAAAATGTTATTTTGGTCATATCCGAGCTCATACTGGCCTACCTGGACCTTTAACTCAAGGCAATGAAATAGTTGATCAGGCCACAAGAGTTTTGTTCACCCAAGAACAATTAGCAGAAAAATCTCATGCCATCCATCATCAGAATAGCAACAGCCTCAGACTCCAGTTTAAAATTACTAGAGAAGCAGCTAGTCAAATAGTCAAACAGTGTCAGTCCTGCCCAGAATTACTCTCTGTGCCACATTTGGGAGATAATCCCAGAGGTTTATTGCCCAATCATTTGTGGCAAATGGATGTGACCCATGTCCATAGTTTTGGAAAATTAAAGTACCGTATTTTTCGGACCATAAGACGCACTTTTTCTTCACCAAATATGCAGTCCCCAGGGACATGGAAGGTCCCGGGGGACCCCGCTGCCGCTCTGCAACTCAGACCATAAGACGCAGGCACTTTTCCTCCCACTATTTTGTGAAGAAAAGGTGCGTCTTATGGTCCGAAAAATATGGTATGTACATGTTACTATTGACACATTTTCCGGATTTCTTATGGCTACTTTACAATCCGGGGAGGCGAGCAAGCACTGTATTGCTCATTGCTTAAAATGTTTTGCCACGATGGGACAACCAAAAAGTCTTAAAACTGACAATGGACCTGGCTATACTGGGAAAAAGTTCCAGGTATTTTGTGCACAATTGGGTACAACTCATAAAACTGGAATCCCCTATAATCCTCAAGGACAAGGTATTGTTGAAAGAGCTAATAGTACTCTGAAACAACAATTGCAAAAAATAAAAAGGGGGGAACTATACCCCCTGACACCGCAGAAACCTTAACCATGCCTTGTTTATTTTAAATTTTTTAAATTTGGATTTTAAATTTAGAAATTTGCAGCTCAGAGATTCTGGTGTACAACATCCCAGCACACCTATGCACAAATACGCTGGAAGGATCCTCTTACTGGACAGTGGTCAGGACCAGATCCGGTGCTAATTTGGGGAAGAGGGCATGTTTGCGTTTTCCCACAGGATGCCGAAAGCCCGAGCTGGCTCCCGGAGAGGCTGGTACACCAAACAGGACCAGAGCCTAGATGGAAAAATGAAGAGGCTACGGCTGAGTGAGTCTGAGCACCCAGAGCCTATGGCGACCACCAAACAGGCAGAGTTGCCCACTTGGTGGCAGATAAAGAATCTTACTTAGAGGGCCAAGCAGATGGCTACTAGCACTGGAGATGCAGTATCTCAGGAGAGACAGAGCCCAAATTACTACTGCCTCGAAGTCTAGAAGTTATCTACTCTGTAAAGAGGAACCTCCTGCAACTTGGCATCATCTATCATGGAGACATTGCTGTGGACACTGTGACTTGGATACCAATCCCTGGACTTAATCTCAGCCTGTATGATTGGATACCTGTAAACAAATCCAACCCTCAAAACAGCTTTCAAGGTTTTACAAAAGGGCTGTGGACTATGGACCATAAGATTTATCAGGTTGACCTGTGGAAATTGAGTGCTAGCATGGGGACTTTCCTTGCCACAGCTTTGGGTAAGGACAATTCTAGCCTGAGACTCAGTGGCATTTTCGCCTGTGTTCCTGAGCCCTATGCATTGCTTGTGGGGAATGTTACCATCACCACCCATAACTCTGTATTTAATGCTTCTTGTGAAAAATGTAATCTTACTGTGTAACCTCAGTTGAGGATGGTATTAAGATTTTAGTGCTGTACCAGCCAGCATTTGTTATGATTCCAGTTCATATCACAGGACTCTGATATGATGACAAAGGTTTACAGATATGGAAAGAGGTTAACTCAGCATTAGCTCATACTAAAAGACTTATAGGCTCCTGATTGCTGGAATTACAGCACTTGTTACTATTGTTGTGTCGGCAACAGTGGCTGCTGTTGCTTTGACACAAACCATTCATACAGTGCATTATGTTAATAATTTATCAAAGAATGTCTCTCAAGCGCTAGGAACTCAAGAAAACATAGATAGAAAATTTGAAGAAAAACTGAATGCCTTATATGATGTGGTTCAAGTCCTGGGAGAACAGGTCCAAGGTCTAAGAATTAGGAGTCAGCTTAGGTGCCATGATGAGTACCAGTGGATCTGTATTACCTCCAAGCAGTATAACAATAGCCAACAAACTTGGGGACGGATAAAGAAACACCTATTTCGTATATGGCATGCAGAAAATGTTTCTTTGGACCTGTTGCAATTACATAAAGAAATAGTAGGCATTAAAGATAGCCCTCCCTTGGACACTAGTGTGGCAGAAAGTGCAAAAAACTTTGTCCAGCAACTGTTAGGTCAAGTACCATCCTTAATTAATTTCCAACATCTTGCTATTGTAATATTAGGATTATTGGGCCTTGTATGTGTAATCTTATGCTGTGTCCCGTTTCTCCTCCGCATGTTACTTAGGAATATTTTAGTGATAAGAGAAGCATTGCATTCTACCAATTTACAGCTAAAATCCCAAAGGGGTACTCCTGTTTAAAAAAAAGGGAAGGGGGAAATGTGGGGAGCTGCCCTGAATGCAGGGGTCCTATATGCCTGAATGCAGGCATGGGTGTAGGACACAGCTCTCATGTGCCCCCCTTTCCACCTAAGTGGAAAATTATTACCCCCAGGAATGCTGCTAACTGCAGATGTCTTTGCTTTAGGAACTGCGAGTTAAGAGGAAGATAGGTGGTTGTAAAGGTCAGGTGGTCGTAAAGGTCAGGTGGTCATAAAGGCCAGGTGGTTGTAATAGGTCAGGTGCTGAAGGAACTTATCTGTCCAGGAACTCATCATGTTAGGAGAAACGGTCACCTTCATGATTGCCTGAAATAAACGGCCACCTGCATGATTGCTTGAAATAAATATTTCCTCCTTCAGAATTGTATTTAAAGGTTGGAAAAATAAAATTCGTGGCTGCAGACCTCGGGTCTGAGCCCTCCCGACGCCCTTCTGTTCTTGTCTGTCTTTTTTCTTAGCCCTACCCCCTCAATCAGGTACTGTTCATTGCCGGCAGGTTCCGGCAATCTTGGGCTGCTGGTGAAGGAGCGGAGGGGAGAACAAGAGAACCCTCTGTTCTTTTGGATCCACGGGCTGGACAGAACAGCCAAACAGGCCAGATCCGGCCTGCAGGCGGTAGTTTGCCCACGGCTGGGCTAGACTCAGAAAGTGAGGCTGGCTTGCTTGCAGAGCTGATTGTTTGCTGTGCTGTGGTGCAAGATGAGGGTGGCAGCCATCGCTGCTGGCCATGCCCCAGCCTAGTGACGCCCTGAGACTCCATCCCTCACAACACATCTAAGCTCCAAGCAGCGGACTTTGCATATGGATGGTCCTTTCTGTTGCAGTTTAGCAAAATTGCATCCTGGGGCAAACAGATCCAAGGAGGACAGGACTGTGGTTCATGCTGTAGCTTCTGAGACAGTACTGACCTCAGACATTAGCAGAACTGCACCTTATTGAGACCCAGAAAGTTCTGGTGCTCAGTTTCAATTCCTCACACCCATAAGTGACACATTTGGGAGATGGTCTCCGTGAGCACCAAAGCCCCACTGAAACAAGGCGTGTCTCCAGCGCAGCAGTTCTTTCTTTATAGACACAGCACGTCCTCACAGACAATTGGCCTGGAGGTCAATTCCTCCCAGTGTACCAACAGCAATCAAGGCTTAATTACACCAAGACTTTGCACTAAGCCCACAAAGGGATATAGCAAAAGCGACCACCTCAGGTGATTGGGGAAGCTGAGCTACTGACCCCTATAGATCACCGACCACACAAAACCACTCCATCAACACAGGGAGGCAGCCAAAATGAGAAGACACAGAAACATGATACGAATGTGAGAGATGAAGGAGAGTAAACTACTGGACTACACACAGTTCAGAATCATATTTATAAGATTACTCAAGAATCTTCTAAAAACCTTTGAGAAACTTGATGAGACCTCCAAGAAGCTTTGTGAGACCTTCAAGGACCTCAATGAGAATACCAAAAAAATGGAAAAGGACCAGCAAGAAATTAAGCATATAAAGTCTGAAATAAAGAATATACAGAAACTCAACTATAGATCAACATGCCCCAAGAATCAAACCAAAGATCTGGAATATAAGAAATAAAAAATCACCCAACCAGAGAGGCAAAAAGAAAGAAGAATCCAAAATTGTGAGGATAGTGTAAGGAGCCTTCTGGACAGCTTAAAGCGTACCAACATCAGATTTTTTGGGTGCCAGAAGAAGAGAGCAGAATATTGAAGGCTTAATGGAAGAAATAATGACAGAAAACTTCCCCACCTGGTGAAAGAAATAGACCTACAAGTTTAGGAAGCACACAGGACCCCAAACAAGAGGAATCAAAAGAGGAACACATCAAGACACATCATAATTAAAATGCCAAGAGCAAAAGACAAAGAGAGAATCTTGGAAAGCAGCAAGAGAAAAACAACTAGTTATCTACATGGGAATACCCATACAACTGTCAGCTGATTTCTCAACATAAACCATGCAGGCCAGAAGGGAGTGGCAAGAAATATTCAAAATGATGAACAACAAGAACCTACAACCAAGATTACTCTACCCAGAAAATCTATCATTCAGAATTGAAGGTCAGATAAAGAGCTTCACAGACAAGAAAAAGTTAAAGGAGTTCATCAACACCAAACCAGGATTACATGAAATGTTGAAGGGTATTCTTTAAGAAGAGGAAGAAGAAGAAAAGATAAAGGCAAAAAATTATGAACAACAAAAAGGCATCAAATACATACCTACCAACAAGCGAATCTAAAAATCAAGTGAATAAAAATAATCTGAAGAACAAAATGGACTGGTAAATATAATAGAATCAGGGACATAGAAAGGGATTGGACTAACAATTCACAGGGGGAAAAGGGTTTGAGGGGGTACAGGAAGAGATAGGACAAAAATCTTACACCTATGGATGAAGACAGTGGCGGGGGGAAGGGTGTGGGATGGGATTTGGAATCAAGTGGAAGGGAGCTAAGGTGGGGGGGGGGGGGGAGGAGAGGAACACCTGTAGTAATCTGAACAATAGCCGAAACCGGTTTGGCTCAGTGGTAGAGCGTTGGTCTGCGGACTGAAAGGTCCTGGGTTCGATTCTGGTCAAGGGCATGTACATTGGCTGCGGGCACATTCCCGGTAGGGGGTGTGCAAGAGGCAGCTAGTCGATGTTTCTCTCTCATCGACGTTTCTAGCTCTCTATCTCTCTCCCTTCCTCTCTGTAAAATATCAATAAAAAATATTTAAAAAATAATCTGAACAATAAAGATTTATTTTTAAAAATAAAAATAGTAAAATACTTAGAATTCATGTTTAAAGAGCTATGAAATACAGAGGACAGTGTTTTAAAAACTTAGAATTCACACTGAAAGCCCGTGGAAATATCTAGGAAGGTTTTAAAAACACTTATAATTCATGCTGAAAGAGCTGTGATATATGTAAGAAAGTTGTTGAAGCACTTAGAATTCACATTTGAGGAGCTTAGAAGTGTACAAAAGTGTTTAAAACACTTATAATTCATGTCTGCATGGAAAATAAGCATAAAAGCGTTGAAACACAGAGAATTCATGTAAAAAGAGCTGTGAAATGTGTAGGATATTGTTATGGTTAGGAGTTAGGTTTAGGGTTAAGGTTAGTGTTAGGATTAGGAATTAGAATAGGGGTTAAGGATAGGATTAGGGGTATTAAGGTTAAGGTTAGGGTTAGGGGTTAGGTTTAGGCTAGAGATAGGGTTTACTGTTAGAGTTAGCACTTATTGTTAGGATTAGGAAAATGTGTCAAATAGTGTTTGAAAGATGTAGAATTTACATTGATAGAGCTGGAAAATGTTTTGGGAAGTGTTTGAAAAGAATTAACAACATTTATAGAATTGGAAACGTGTAGGGAAGTCTTGAAACACTGAGGCCACATTTAAAGAGCTGTGAAATGTGTAGGATATTATCTAAAACACTTAGAAATCAGGTTAAAAGGGGTAGGATATATCTAAGAAAGTGTTTGAAAACACTTGTAATTCATGTTGAAACTGCTGGGGTATATGTAAGAAAGTTGTTGTAAGACTTAGAATTTGCATTTCAAGAGCTAGGAAATGAAGCAAAATAAGCCAGTCAGAGAAAGATAAATATCCCATGATCTCAATCATTTGTGGAATATAATGAACAACTGATGAACAAAAATAGAACCAGTGAAGGGAAAATATTTTAGAATATTTTAGAATGCAGATTTTAAATATTTTCTACAACTTTTGTGATATCATACTGTTAGTACAGTTTTGGTAATGTTATTATACCTAAAATAGATTTTTCTTTAAATATTAATGTTTATTGCACATAATATTACCAAATATTTAAGATAGTTTTTATTGAATAATTGGTGTTTATTGGTTGTAACATTATTATATTTAAGACTAAAGGCCCGGTGCACAAAATTCATGCAGAGGGGTGTGTGTCCCTCAAACAAGCCTGTACCCTCTCCAACCTGGGACCCCTAGAGGGATGTCCAACTGCCCGTTTAGGCCTGATCCCTGTAGGATCACAATCCAGGACTTCTGGCTTCCAACTGCTCACCTGCCTGCCTTCCTGATTGCCCCTAACCACTTCTGCCTACCAGCCTGATCACACCCAAAACACTCACTTGCCAGCCTGATTGATGCCTAACTGCTACCCTGCCAGCCTGTTTGCCCCTAACTGCCTTCTCTTGCAGGCCTGGTCCCCCACATCTGCTCTCCCCTGCAGGCCTGGGTTCTCCCCCACCCCCACAACTGCCCTTC
Organism: Vespertilio murinus; assembly: GCA_963924515.1. Lineage (NCBI taxonomy): Eukaryota > Metazoa > Chordata > Mammalia > Chiroptera > Vespertilionidae > Vespertilio > Vespertilio murinus. Next base: position 86,897,089 of record OZ004709.1, on the reverse strand, counting down.
CCTGCAGGCCCAGACACCCCCAACTTCCCTCCTCCACTGGCCTGGTCACACCTAATTGCCCTCCATTACAGGCTTGATCGCCCCCAACTGTCCTCCCTTGCAGGCTTGGTCCCAACCAACTGTCCTCCCTTGTAGGCCTGGTCCCTTTCAACTACCCTCCCCTTATGGCCATCTTGTATCCACATGGGGACAGCCATCTTGTGTGTTGGAGTGATGATCAATTTGCATATTACTCTTTTATTAGATAGGATTATTTTTCTTGAAATGTTAATTTCATGTAACATTTTTATATTTAAAATAATTTTTTTCTTGGAAAAATTAAATACATTTCCCTTCTAAAAATAATAAAGTGCTAGGAAATGTGTATGAAAGTGTTTAAAACACTTAGAATTCATGTTGAAAGCACTAGGATATATGTAAGAAAGTGGTTGAAACATAATTCATGGTTAAAGAGCTTAGAAAGGTATGTGAAAAATGTTTAAAACACTTAGAGTTCACATTGAGAGAGCTGGGAAATGTTTAGGAAAGTGATTGAAACAGTTAGAATTCACATTTATAGAGCTGGGAAATTGGGAGGGGAGTGTTGAAACACTGAGAATTCATGTTTAAAGAGCTGTGAAATGTGTAGCACAGTGTTAGACTCCTGTTCATCCCTTATGTGTTACTGCACTGTACCCTGATTGGCTTAAGGTCCTGGTTTAACAATCTGGCTGGAATGTCTAACCTGAGGAGGGTGGTGCAACAGGAGTGGGAATGCAGACTGGTGAAGCCATTATGGAAATAGTATGGAGTTTCCTCAAAAAATTAAATATGGAACTTCCATTTGACCCAGTGACCCCACTTCTAGGAATATATACTAAGAAACCCAAAACACCAAACAGAAAGAATGTATGCACCCCTATGTTCAAAGCAGTACTATTTACAATAGCTAAGATCTTGAAACAGCCTCAGTGTTCATCAGTAGATGAGTGGATAAAAAAGCTGTGGTAGCCAAAATCGGTTTGGCTCAGTGAATAGAGCGTCGGCCTGTGGACTGAATGGTCCCAGGTTCGATTCCAGTTAAGGGCATGTACCTTGGTTGTGGGCACATCCCCAGTAGGGGGTGTGTAAGAGGCAGCTGATTGATGTCTCTGTCCCATCGATGTTTCTAACTCTCTATCCCTCTATCCTTCTCCTCTGTAAAAAATCAATAAAATATATTTTCTTAAAAAAAGCTGTGCTACATCTATACCATGGAATACTATTCAGCAGTAACAAAGAAGGATCTCTTACCCTTTGAGACAGCATGGAGGGATCTGGAGAGTATCATTCCGAGTGAAAAGTCAGTCACAGAAAGACAAGTATCACATGATCTCACTCATATGTGGAATCTAAGTAACAAAAGAAACTGAAGAATGGAGTGTGTCCAGAGACATGGAAACATGTAACAGAGTGAGGACTCTCAGAGGGAAGGCAGGGGATGGTGGGTGTGTGGGAGATAATCAACCAAAGATCTTGAATGCATTATGCATAACCCATGGGCACAGACAATAGAGTGGTGAAGGTCTGAGCAGGGGGTGGGGGAGGGCTGGTGAAGCATAATGGGGAGGAAAAATAATTCCAACAGTAAAGAATTATTTTTTAAAATGGGCAGAAGTCCTGAATAGACTCTTCTCCAAAGATGACATAAAAATGGCCAAGAGACACATGAAAAAATGCTCAAAGTCATTAATCATCATAGAAATTAAAATTAAAACCACAAATATTACATGGACTCAGTTATTTGTGAAATCTAATAAACAAGATGAATTGACCAACAAAATATGACATGAAGCAGGGAGGCATGGAACAAACTGACATACCTTGATGTGGGTTTGGGGGAACAAGAAGTTATATACCTACCAGAGGCCTGGTGCACAGATTCATGCACATTGAAAGGACATTAATTGGAAGAAATATTTTAATATCTCTATTCACCTTTTCTATATAATAGTGTCAACCAAACTCATAATAAACAACAGATTGAAACACACATATGCAATTGGCTCCTGTGAGAGCTTTATATGTATCACACATACATGAGCCAACTTAGCCCTTTATAGATATAGAATAAACTTGCTTAATTAGACCTGCTTTCTGATTTAGCTAAGCTTTTTCCAGCCCAGTGAAGCACCCCAACTTCTCTTTCAGGTATTTGTCAGAAACACAGAAGTAAATATCAACATGAAGCAGATTATTATTGTAGATCATGCAGGGAGAACAAATGGTAAAATATTTAACTGCAGCAGTGTTTGACTATATTCTGCACAGTGAGAAAACCTGAAGTTATTTTCAAGGTCCACCATTTCTTACTTCTTTTCAGTTGGGTCCAGTTTATAAGTTTTCTAAATCTGTTTTCCAGCTAATCCACCAACTCTCTTATCTACCTACTCCAGGACTTCTGTGAGGATCAAATTAGATGAGGCAACTGAAAATGCTTCACAAACATTTGGTTAAAGAGTGAAATGTTTGCACCTGGCTATAAGGCAAGCCATGTTCCTGGGAAGAAGAAACTACAAGGAGATTAGTTGCTAGGGAGAGTGTATTGCTATGTGACATCATTACCCAGTGCCCACAGTAACCATTTTCAGGCTAGGCTGGGCTATGGGCTGCATTTTGCACCATGGGGTCTTGGCAGTGTTGGTGGGATTTGGTGGGGTGTTTCTCTGGGGTGGTAGCGGGGCCTGTGTCACACTTGGGGGAAGTAAAGTGTTGGTTTGTCAGGGCCAAGTCTGCAGTGCTGGCCAGTGTGCGTCATGGCAGCTCCTGCATTGAATGTGTGCCTCCTGATGGCCAGTGCCTATAATAGGTGCAAGTCAGATGGTCGGATGGACACTTTGGCTTTTTTAATATATACACTAGAGGCCCAGTTCATAAAATTCATGCACTGGGGGTGGGGGTGGGGTGGGGAGTATCCCCCAGCCCAGCCTGAACCCTGTCTAATCTGGGACCCCTTGGGGGATGTCCAACTGCTTGTTTAGTCTCAATCAGTCAGACATCCCTCTCACAATCCAGGATTGCTGGCTCCCAACTGCTCGTCTGCCTGCCTGATTGTTCCTAACGCTTCTGCTTGCCAGCCTGATCACCCCCTATCCATTCACCTACCAGCCTGATTGATGCCTAACTGCTCCCCTGCCAGCCCGATCATCCCCAACTTCCCTCCCCTCACAGCCCAGTCACCCCAAAATGCCCTCTCCTGCATATTCCTTTTTTGTTAGATAGGAATTTTTCTTTCTTTTTATCTTATTTATTTATTGATTGTTTATGGTATCACATAATTTTCCTTACCCCCATTCCCATCCCAAACCCCTCCCTACATATGCCTCCACCACCCCCCTGTCCATGGCCACTGGTTAAGCTTATATGCATGCACACAAGTCCTTTGGTTGATCTCTCTCCCTTACCCCCACCCTCATCTACCTTTCCTCTGAGGTTTGAGAATCTGATCGCTGCTTCTCTTTCTCTGGGTCTGTTTTTGTTCATCAGTTTATGTTTTTCATTATTTCCTCTAGGTGTGTCAGATCATGTGATCCAAGAAATACCCTTGTAAGAATCTAAACTGCAACAAGCCATAATGGTTATGCTGAGAGGCAAATGAATCAGTCTGTAGTGAGTTCCTTTCTGGCTAACAGTTCTTTTGAGTCCCAATTTCAATGTTAAACAGTTACTTGTGTGTACATGTAAGCCATGATATTTCAGATCTGATTGTGGACAAATGGTGGTGATGCAGGTCCAACCATCTCTGGTTTGGTCCTGGGCATCCTTTAGTGACATGCAGCTGCTGTCTGCTAGTATGCGAGGCGTTGTCAGAGTCTTCCATCTCTGAACTGTTTCTCTTCTGTCTTCATGGTTGAAGCATTTCTGTCTATTCCTCTCTGTTACAGGAATCCAGATGGTCTCAGAGTTGTTTTCTGAAAATATACAAACATATTCTCAACCAAAAGTTATTAAAGGGATATTTTCAATAAATTTGACTTGGGATCCTTTTTCATCCCCCCCCCCCCCCGCCCCAAAATGATTTTCCTCTGGCTTGTTTTGATACCATGTGTGTATTTTCATGGGTATCTTGCTGTTAGCATTTCGAATGAAGGTTAATTTTCTAAAGTACAAATTTTTTAGATGTAATTTACTAGCAGGATATTTTTCCTTATATGATATTTTTCCACTGTCACCCCCTTTTTAATTTAAATAATAGAAGGCTTTTGGAAATTTTATAATGTAGTCTTGATAGCTTTTACATTTTAATTATTTGCACTAAACTATGACTGCTTTAGGTTCATTACATGTTATGCAATTTTACCATGAGATGCTCTGCCAATAAGCATTTTTGTTAACACTTTAGGAACAGCTTTTTGTACAGTACAATCAATTTTTCTAGAATATTTGCTTATTTCCATTAGCCAATTTAATTTCCACTGAGAAATTGGCTACTATTCAACTGTCAAACTCATTTGTCCACACCATGGGTACAAGACATCTCAAACAAGTCTTGTTGCAGTGAGAGGGCAGCTTCTGTCAGCCAAGTTTCTGTCTGTTACCTGGGTCCCAATTTGAGCTGTGCATGGGAAGCAAAGCATCCATGGGGACAGGAGACCTCCCTCAGAAGGGGTGAAGATTCAATGCCTGCAAAGTTGCAGGGGGGTGTCTGTGCCCCACCTCTGTTGACCCCCAAGTTCTCTCCTGATGGCCCCTCTGCAACTGTGCCTGTCTTAGGTTGTTCCTTCCCTGAGGAATCTTACCTGTCTCTGGCTAACCAGCCATCCTCTGTGGCCAAGCAGGGTGATGCGAGGTTTAGTTCTGTCTCCTTGGTAGACTATGCCCCCATGGCCTCCACACCCAGCATCTACCTCAGGAACCCCTCACCTGCTGGTGAGGCCCGGGCACTGATCTCATATTTTGGGAAACCCGTGTTTCTTCTCCAGAGAGGGCCCAGCTCACCCCACTGGGCTGGAGAGAGATCCATGGTACCAGCCATCATTGTGCTTCAGCCTCAGCATGAACTGAAAGCTCAGGCAACAGCTGTGGGCAGCTGGACCATGAGAAGAGGGTCACTCTTGGCCAAAAGGGCAAGAGGGGGCAATATAGAATGCTCAGGTGCCTTCCCAGGGGGCCCTCTACACAGTGGAAGGGATTAAATCCTTTCATATAGTTTTTAAATTGCTGCCAGATATTCAAAGGATTGGTTTGTAAGTTTGTTTGGGATAATTGTACATTATGCTGTTGTAATTCTAAAATATCTAGAGATGTGTTACCTTTGTCTCCAAACACTAAAAAAAAAAAAAAAAAATTATTGATACCCAAGGATGCGAGGTACTTATAGGTAATGGGGATAACCCAAATCTGGGGAAAATTATAATGACCTTGTAGAATAATATCATTTAAAGATATTCTTTGCTCTAGGCCATGGCAATTCTATTTTAAACTGGCTGTCAATTTCTTTTTGTATAGATAAGGTCTTTGTTACATTGTCTGCACCTCTCCCAGAAGGAAGTAGTGATGGTCCCTTCCTTTGGTGTCCTCACAAGCCAGAAACCTCTCTTTAATTTTACACACAAAGGAGCAGTGTTTTGATTTTGTGTCATACAGAAAGGAAGCTGGGTGGTGACCCCTAAGTAATTATACTTCCTTGCCCCACCCATGATCCTCCTGGATGACCAAGGTGTTTGGTATCATCTGCCGGAACCTGCTGGCAACGAACAGTACCTGATTGAGGGGGTGAGGCTAAGAAAAAGACAGTCAAGAACAGAAGGGCGTCGGGAGGGCTCAGACCTGAGGTCTGCAGCCACGAATTTTATTTTTCCAACCTTTAAATACAATTCTGAAGGAGGAAATATTTATTTCAAGCAATCATGCAGGTGGCCGTTTATTTCAGGCAATCATGAAGGTGACCGTTTCTCCTAACATGATGAGTTCCTGGACAGATAAGTTCTTTCAGCACCTGACCTTTACGACCACCTGACCTTTACAACCACCTATCTTCCTCTTAACTCGCAGTTCCTAAAGCAAAGACATCTGCAGTTAGCAGCATTCATAGGGGTAATAATTTTCCACTTAGGTGGAAAGGGGGACACATGAGAGCTGTGTCCTACACCCATGCCTGCATTCAGGTATATAGGACCCCTGCATTCAGGGCAGTTCCCCACAATCATCAGTGACTACTTTGGGAAGGGGGGATCAGCCCATGTAAGGGCTCCCACCTGTGAAGGATTAGGAACATAAGTCCAAAAATACTTACTCAATAGCCTCAGGTTATATTACCATACAGCTGATGACTGCTAGCATGGCAGTAAAGACGTTCTCAGGTGTTCTTTGGGTTACCTCACACTTTATTTATTTATTATTATTATTATTTTACACATATGTTCTTATACTCCCATCATCCCCCCTACCCTCCACTCATACTACACCCCCCAGTTATCTGTGGCCATTGATGAGGCTCATATGTATGCACACAAGTCCCTTGTTTGATTTCTCCCCCTTACTCCCAGAGATCCCCTCCTTCAATAGGGATTTTTCTTTAACATATTGGACAGCCCTAACTGGTTTGGCTAGGTGGATGGAGCATCAACCTGCAGACTCAAGGGTCTCCCAGGTTCGATTCCAGTCAAGGGCATGTGCCTTGGTTGGGGGCACATACCCAGTGGGGAGTGTGCAGGAGGCAGCTGATCAATGTTTCTCTCTCATAGATGTTTCTACCTCTCTATCTTTTTCCCTTCCTCTCTGTAAAAAATCAATAATTAAAAAAACATATTGGACAGTGTACCTGCCATGGTCTTGACAAATAAGTAAAAATGTAAACCCAAACTAAAAGTGTTATAAAATAAACTCCTTAAACAGGAGTTTTATGAGCCCTTAGAAAGGTGGTATCATGTAGTTGTTTCTCCTTTTTTCCTTCTCTTTCTTTTTCTTGATGTTTCATCTTTTGTTCTTTCTTTTCTCCTTTTCTCCCCTTTCTATCCTCTTAACTCTTCCATTGATGGAATTGTCAGTACTTGAATATGTCTTGCTTCCAGAAGACAAAGAAAAGGGAAACACACCATCATCTGAAGAAAAAGATTATCTATGTTGGGATCGGTGGTGTTTCTGTTTTGCTCTTTTCCTGGTTTGTTTGTCATTTCTGCCGGCCTCGGAATCTTCAGGACTTGTGCATGGGCACCTCTTATTCATGTCTACAAAATGTCCCTACCTTGGTGAAAACTGTAGGGGAAAAGGCCTTCCTAGGTGGGCTCAAGCCCTGCCCCAAGGTGCTGAGGAACCAGGGTGGGGAGTACCCATCACTGCCCTTGCAGAGCCAACCTCTGGACCATGGGGTACTCTCCAGTAATGTAACTGCAATGTCCCCATTTGAAATTAGTTGTAAGTTACTTCTGATGTGAAACCCTACATCAGACATTTCCTTTGCAGTTTCTAAAGATTTTAAACAAAACCCACTTACCGTATTTGCTGGCGTATAAGACGACCCTTTGACCCTGAAAAATATGCCTCCAAGTGGGGGGTAGTCTTATACGGCGAGTATATAACAAACTCTGTATTTTTAGTGGAAATGTTAGGGAGTCGTCTTATACGCCCAGTCGTCTTATACGCCGGCAAATACGTATTTTTCAGGGCCAAAAAATCGTCTTATACGCCGGCAAATACGGTACCTCCTTAACCTGGTCAGAAGTTTCTACTCAATGGGAGAGGTTTGCTGGACAGCTCCCCCAACTCAAATCACTCAGCTGGGGGCAAGGGAAGTTCCAAGGCAGACTCCCTAGGCTGTGGCTGAGAGTGGATTATTCTGAGGAACAGGGGGAAGTGAAGGGAGAGGCACTGGCCGTGGCTGGGAGGGGATTGCTCTGTGGGGGTACGGGCGCTTCCAAGGCAAAGACCTGAGGCTGCAGGTGTGTGTGTGTGAGGGATCACTCTGTGGGGAGTGAATTTATTTTTTTGTTTTTTTTATAAAGGGTCAGGAGGGACTCTGGCCAGCATTCCGCCAGGCCACTTATGCTGCCGGCTGTCAGCAGCAGCCCTCCCTGGACCTGGGGGACTCCGGCTGGCCTGAGAGGACCGGGCACGGTCATTTTGTCATGGAGTGATGGCTAACTTGCATATTACTCTATTATTATATAGGATATGCTTAGCTCATGGACATGGGCAATAAGGTGGTGAAGACCTAAGGGGAGACATAGGGGTAGGGAGGGGGTGGAAAAGCGAGGGGAAGTTGGAGATATTTGTAATACTATCAACAATAAAAAATATACTAAAAAAGAAAGAAAATGACAATCCCATGTGGTTCCTGTAGACTCAGCTGAAATGGATCTCCTTGGCACTTGGGTGTCTTAAAGGCTGCCTGGATCACTGGAAAGAGCATCCAAGGCAAGAAAAAACCCAAATAGCAGAACAGAAGAGAGAAATAAAGGTGATGTCAACAATTAAAATAAGAACAGCAATGATTTTGCTCCTAGGCAGGAATTTTGCTCTCACAATTGTCAGTCCTAGAAAGTGATCACATTGCCCTCTAGTGGCTGCTACAGAGATTGCAGTCTAGCTTCCTGAGGCTTCAGTTGCCCATGGAGGTTGGGTCTCTGTGATGAAAGGTCTGCATGACTTAAATTTATTTTGCTTCATCTTTCAAAATTATTGGAAACTTCATGTTTCAGCTTCCATAATCTAGACATATTAAGTGATCACATTTTTTATTTTCTTATTATAAGATACTAGAGGCCCATTGCACGAAGATTCATGCAATATGCCTTCCTTCTCCTGGCTGCAGGCACCGGTTTTCCTCCAGCACCCAGGATCCAGGCCTTCACTTTGGCTGCAGCAGAGAAGCCAAGTCTCTTCAGTCTTCAGTCATTAATCATCTTCAGTCATCAGTCTTCACTGGGCCAAAGCCTTTAATCTTCGCTCCACGCCTGCATATGCAAATTAACACACCATCTTTGTTGGTTAATTTGCATACTCACTCATGATTGGCTGGTGGGAGTCATAAAGGTATGGTCAATTTGAATCTTTCTCTTTTATTAGTGTAGATAGGAGCCCAGTTGTGTCTTTGGCCTCACACCATTACAGCACGTGGACAAGGACCCCTGAGGGGCTATGGCCACAGCCTGAGAGACCTGGGCTCTGAGCTGGACTGCAGCCTTCCTGCCAAGGTCCTGTGCCAGACTTGGAAGCCCCAGGGTATACTGCAGGCTCACTCTACCTTCCTGTCCTATACCGGGACCCTCTGAAATCCTCCAGACATAGAAGGGCATCTGAGAGAATAGGTTATGGGGACTTGATAATACATGGGATCCATGTATCAAGTGGCTCTTGTGTGCTGGGAACTTGTCACTCTCTCCCACCATCCTGTGAAGTCAGCACTCCCAATCATTCCACAGAGGACACGGTGCCAGTCCTATTCCATGGACTCCCCCAGGACACAGCCCACTTCTGCCCACTTCCTGTGGCCACATGGTCATCTCCTGAGCACCAGCTTCTTCCCCCCCTGCTCCAAACTAGATCCCAGTCCCGCTATCTAATATCTTGTGTGCCACTGTGAGCCCAGAAAGCCATCTTTGAAATGAATGGGGTGCGTGAATCCTCCCGTGACAGTGGATGTGATGGAAGCACAGCCCCCATATGAGGCTTCATGCCCTGTGAAAGTGACTGCACAGTCCCTGTCACTGCATCCCACAATGCCCAAGGTGAAGGTTATAAAGGCCATTTGGCACCAAAAAGGTTAATTAATTTTCACAAGGTCACACTGCCAGGTTGAGATGAATCATTCTGGCCACATCTGGGTGAAAGACACTGATGTCACCCAGGCATCACTCTTCAACTGGGGCAAGGGTCCTGACTACCTTTGTGCAAGGATGAGGTCTGTGTCCTGCATCCAGACCCGGAGGGACAGACTTGTGGGGACAGACCTGGGGGAATGGGTGGCTACAGTGGAATAATGGAAAGTGGAATCATGATGCTGGTCAGGGCAAGGGAGAGGAGGTGGGACCCTGATAGGTGACCAACCATACTGGCATGTCCAAGATTGGGCAGTTCCCTGGGTGTGGTTGGCTGAATAAGGGCCCCCCAAGATGTTCACACCCTAATCCCTAGAGCCTATGAATTGGTCACCTTATGTGGCAAAAGGGACTTTGCAAGTGTGATGAGGTGACCGGCCTGGAGGGCCCAGTGGAACCTCCAGAGCTCCTATGAGAGGCAGTGGGAGCCTCTGAACTAGAGAGAGACTGAAGGCCTACCTGCCCGCTGGCTTTGAAGATGGAGGAAGGGCAGCACCTGCGGGAGGAAGGCAGCTTCCAGACACTGGACAAGGTGAGCTGGGATTCTCTCAGCTTCCAGGAGCCACCCTGACACCCTGATGTGAGGACCACTGGTCCCCAGAGTGGGCAGAGAGCAATCCTGCTCTTTGATTGTTGGTTTTTAATCCTCACATGAGGGTGTTAACGTAAAAATCATTCAAACTTGTAAAGAATTTTTTGTAAGTTTATTTGAGCCAAACTGTTGACAATTACCAGGAAGCAGAATCTCAATGTATTTGGATAATGCTCCAGAAAATGGCAGTTTTTCACTTTGTTTTATACATTATAATCAAAGGAGGAGATGTAAGTGGGTTACATGAATTCCATTGGTGATAGATTAGGGAGGCAGGAGAAAGCAAAGTGGGGAGGGGGAAACTCTGGGATTGGATAAAAATAAAATGATAGACACATAGTCCTTTTACTTAGGTAGGGACAGGATAGTTAACAGTCCACAATTAACTCAATAACAATGACAATGAAGGAATTTATGGTCTCAGTCCTGGAGCCCTGGTGCATTTGGTTGTGGCCTGAGGAATCCAAAAAAGGGAAGTTACAAGTTACCCTGACATTTCACAGGCATGTTTATCTTAGATGCAAAAAGACAAATAGGCTCAGTTAAGGTAAAGATTGACCTTTGTAGGGAAGATCCTGGCCTAGGACATGGCTACCCACTATAAACTGCTTTTAGTTAAAGTTTAATTCTAAGCCATCCTTTGTGGTTACTTTAGGTGTCTGAGTTTGCAAGACTGTCATACAGGCCGCCCCTGAGCTTGTCGGGTTTCATCCACCCATCCTCCCTTTGGTCACAAACCAATTCAAAGGATGCACTGATGACCAAACTTAGGGTTAGATAATGGAGTCCCCTGTGGTAGGAAGGCTCATTCCTAAGATGTCTCAGTGTCAGCATGTCTTGCGGAACAGGGTGGATCACTGTGGGTGGGGTAAGACCATAACCTTAGATGGAACTTAGGGTCAAATTATTATTATTCAAAATAAAAGGCAGGTAAATGGGAGGCAGTCAGATCCTATATGTTCTTGTTTAACAGTATTTGGAACATTTCTAATTTTTGAGGCACCATGACACAAGTCTTTTTGATGCTTGTTTTAAGTTTTGTTTTTCTACATCTAGTATAACATTTAACATTTACATACTGCTATATTAGAATTTAGTGAGCTAGACAGAAGACACTGAAATCAAAGAGCCAAATTAGGAGCCTTTATTTCAAGAGCTGATGACAGCAAGAGGATTAATGTCTCTCCAAAACCTCATGGCTCTGAATGAGCTCAGGGGTTAGCTTATAAAAGCAAAAACTAGCCTTAACTGGTTTCACTCAGTAGATAGAGCATCAGCCTGCAGACTCAAGGGTCCCAGGTTCAATTCCAGTAAAGGGCATGTACCTTGGTTGTGGGCACATTCCCTAGGAAGCAGCTGATCCAATGTTTCTCTCTCATGGATGTTTCTAACTCTCTATCCTTCTCTCTTCCTCTCTGTAAAAAAGATCAGTAAAATATATTTAAAAAAAGAAAAAAGAAAAAAACTACATCCTGGTTAGAACAAAATGGGGAAGCTGTGCTTAGCTAAGCATATTACAGAAGCAAAATTAAGCCATATTAACGATTCAGTGGAATTCAGCAAGCTCATCCAAGGGTTAGTATTTCCTGGATCTTAAAGGCAAAATGACACCTGCATTCAGTGGAAAGATTTTAAATAGTGGTTCTCACAGGTAACACAAAATGGAGGATAAGGGAATAAGATGAATACCCTGTAAATGAAAAGGCAGAACAAGGACATAAGCAGAACTTCCCTTTTTGTTGAATAGCCAGCCCTATGTGAACTTATTGGTTATCTCGATGCTGGATTTGAAAACAACACAGTTCTATTCAATTGAAAAACGTACCTCGCATTGCATTGAGATTATGGGCATATCTAGTCTCTGGCCTATAAAGTCATATAGCTGAGTTTATCTTCAAACAGGCTAAAGCAGGCTAAAAAGCAAACATTTTTTAAACAGCAGTTTTTTACAAAATAGTTCCAGTTGCCTAATCTACCCTTAGGAATGCAGAAGGCCAAATAAGCTAACAGCATCCAGCCACCTGTGTAACTGTACCCTGGCCCTCACCCCACCACCCAACCATAAGCCCTATAAAGAAGCTGTACTTTCAGAACTCGGGGCTCTTTGCATCCTGCTGCTGCGTTGGTAGAGGCAGAGAGACTGGGCTCGGGCTTGAATAAAGACTCTTTGCCTTTGCATTGGACTCGGCTCCCTGGTGGTCCTTGGGGATCTTGAAATCTGGGCATAACATTTGGGGGCTCATCCTAGATCCCCAAACTCCACAAGGGACCCTGACCTGGAGCGACTGACTGGCCAAGGTAGGTGTCTGTGTGTTTGTGTGTTTCTGTCCCTCTTGTGTGAGCTCATCTCTGGTATTCTGGTAGTGCCCGACATGGTCTAAGTGGATGCACTGGAGGACCACGTGTGGGAGGACTTGGAAGACATTTCGATCCTCCTTTCTGGAGGGATATGGATTCCCCTCACTGGAAGGATGTGGATTCCCCTCATGAATCTGAGACAAGGCGGGTCGCTCCCGCTGGTCGGCATGAGAGCATCATCTAGCTTTTGGTTTTCCTTCCATGGAGTTGGAAGACTGTTCTTTTGGGCCCTTTGTTTGTCTGTGTTTGTGTTTCTCTGTTTTATTCTGTGGACTTACTGGAAGGACATTATGGGACAGACTCAGACTACTTCTTTAAGTATATGATTGACCATTTTAAAGAGGTCAGGGGAAGAGACAATACCCTCAGTGTGGAGGTCCGGAAGGGTCAGTGGCAGACTTTTTGTTCCAGCAAGTGGCCAACTTTCAATGTCAGATGGCCACCAGAGGAAACTTTCAACCTCCCTACCATCCATCCAGTCAGGGACATCATCTCTCAGCCCAAGACGGGTTATCCTGATCAGTAACCTTAACAATAGATATCAGACCATCACTGACTCTTTCCCCCAGAGCAAGCTGGAGGTGGGGGAAGGGAGACACATGGCAATTCAATATGGATGCCAGTCCCCCAAAAAAGCTACTTTAAGAGGCCTCATATTCACCATCTCCTTTTTTCCCCTCCAGCTAGTGACTTAAAGCTTTTACAAATTCATAAATGCATTGAGGATTTCTGTGCATATGTAAAGGGGAAAGGCCAGTATAAAAATGAGTGTGCATAGTTTTTGAGCTGGGCTTAACTTTTTGCTGTGTACAGAATAAAAACCTGAGACTGTTTTTAGCCTTATAGGTGGCAGAGGTGAACCTGGGGAAGAAATGCAGGCTAGTTTCCCAACGCTTTTTTTTAAATTGATTTTTATTGATTATGGTATCACATAATTGTCCTTATCCCCCCATTCCCATCCCAAACCCCTCCCTACATATTCCCCTACCCCCTTATTGTCCATGGTGCATGCACACAAGTAGTTTGGTTGATCTCTTCCCTTTACCCCCACCCTCCCCTACTTTCCCTCTGAGGTTTGAGAGTCTGATCACTGTTTCTCTTTTTCTGGGTCTATCTTTGTTCACCAGTCTATGTTGTTCATTATTTCGTCTAGATGTGTGAGGTCATGTGATCCAAGAAATACCCTTATAAAAACCTAAACTGCGATAAGCCTTAATGGTTATCCTGAGAGGCAAATGAATCAGTCTGTAGTGAGTTCCTTTCTGGGCCAGCAGTTCTTTTGAGTCCCAGTTTCAATGTCAAATAGTTCCTTATGTGTACATGTCAGCCATGATATTTCAGATCTGGTTGGTGGACAAATGGTGGTAATGCAACGCTTTTTAAAAAATATATATTTTATTGATTTTTTACAGAGAGGAAGAGAGAGGGATAGAGAGTTAGAAACACTGATGAGAGAGAATCATCAACCAGCTGCCTCTTGCATGCCCCCCACTGGCGATGTGCCCGCAGCCAAGGTACATGCCCTTGACCGGAATTGAACCCGGGACCCTTCAGTCTGTAGTCCGAAGCTCTATCCACTGAGCCAAACTGGTTTTGGCTCCCAATGCTTTTAAAGAAGCTCTTTTGAAATTTCCCACCCTGAGGCAAGTAACCAGCAGGAAGTAGATAGCAAGTTTACATATTAATGGCTGAGAGTTTGCTTCTTGACTTCCCCAGCAGGAAAATTGCAACCGTTTTGAAATTTAGAGGATGGGCCAGGCCTATCAACTGGAAACTTAAAAGAACTTAGAAGTTTACTAAATCAAATGATAAAAACTCAAATCTACATGTATTGAATTGTTATAATACTGAAATGTTGATCTGACTATGCATTGTGTGAAGTCTTGAGGATAGAAGTTAGTCTATTAATTAAATATACCTTATATTTAATTTGAAATGTATCCTTAAAATGTAAAAATATTATTAATTTGACAAATGTTAAGTATTTAATTTTGGTATCAAAAATTCAAAGTTCTGAAAGTTTAAGGTCTCTTCTTTCCATGAAGAGGTTTCTAAAGGTACATCCTTTTTAATGGAGGAAGGGGTAGACCCTTCCCTGAGAAGAACAGGTAATCCAATTTTCACCAGCAGCCATCTTTAAAGAATGTGATAATTTACATTTGAATAGACCAAACCTGTTTTGCCATCTTTGGATAGATTTGGAGGCTTAATGATTTTCTTAAAGTATAACTTGTTTTTGAGAAAATAAAAATGTGTTTTCTCTTAAATAATTAGGAATTCAAAATATGTTACTTGTTTGGTCTGATTTTTTAAAAAAGAGGATTAATTCTGTGATCCAGTTTAAATGTAATTAATATTTCTTTAAGATAATTTAAGTATATAATTTTTGTTCATGTAAGTGTGAAAGTCTGTAAAGAGAGAGAGAGAAAGAGAGAGAGAGAGAGAGAAACCTTTAATTTATTTAAAGCTGAGTGCTCTGACACAGCTAACCACCCCAAGTGGCCACTGGGATTCTTTTTTCCCAGGGGTGCTTGCTCTCTGTCAGAGAGGAATCAGCCCACTTAACATAATTTGTCTATGTTTATTAATTTGAATATATGGAGTTGTAACAATTGTGGTCCAAAAAGTCAAAAGTAGGGACCAAATTTTAAAGTTAACTATTTACAAGAAGGAAGCCTGAGTTGGCAGTCACCAAGTCTGCCCAGAAAGCTCAAAAACTAAATGAATCTTATTTCTGACACCTGCCACCATCCAGTCTTAATCAGTGGTGAAGGAATGGTCTCAGAACTATTTGTCTCAATTGGCCATTTAATTTTGATGTGATTAATGATTACAGTTCATTGAAAAACCTTCAGAAGAAAAGGAAAATATTTTGTGGGCCACTTGATTCTTGTGTGTGTGTGTGTGTGTGTGTGTGTGAACTCTTAAGTTATAGTTTTAAAATCAATAATATTAATAGAAACATACTCAAGCAGAGGAGCTTTGCAGAAAGGTCAGTGAGTCTGATTGCAGTATAGGGGTCACCGCCCCTCTCCCCCGCCTCCCCATGCCACCTTTGTTGGCAGAAAGCAAGCGATTTTCCCAGTGGACTACCACATGAAAATGTCCTGGTGGGAGCACCTCCTTCAACACTTGGGACCCATGACATGCTCCCTGCCTACACCCACCCAGTGTCCATCCCCTCCAGAGGTTGTTTTGAGTAGTGGTGGCAGGAACAAGGAGGGAAATTCCCTTGTGACACCCTGTGCCCCAATGAGACCCAAGAACCCCTGGTTACTCCTTGGACACGTTTCACTGTGTTCTGTTAGGGGGCTAAAAGGTGCAGCTAGAAAGTCTCCTATTCCTCTTTTCAGGCTTATCAGAATCTGAGATCCGTATCTGTAGGAAAACTGTGACATTTTAAATTTCAAGCGGCTGGAGGCCTGGGAACAGGGTACTGGACCTGCTCCTTCCTCCCTCTACCTTTTTCTAAGTATTTTAAAATAGTAGAAGATTTGAAAATTAATTTGAAATTATAAAGGTTTTTGTAAAGGTTGTAGATGTGATGAGAAAGGGGAATAGAGAAAGAGAGAAAAGGCCAGCTGCAAATAGAAAGGAATTAGTATGCCTATTGTAGGAAGCAGAGGCACTGAAAGAGAGAATGTCCTGGCAGATTAGTTAGAGAAGCAAAAAGGAAGACACAGATTCCAAAGGAAGAGGAAGAGGACTGATAGGACCAGGGTTCCTTTACATTAAGCCCCCAGAGTAACCTTACAAGTGGGGGGCAAACCTGTTAGTTTTCTGTTGAACTCTGGGGCAGCCTATTCAGTCTTGACTGAGATGATGGGACCTGTAACCTCTAAGAAGACATCAGTCCAGGGAGCCACTGGACAAACTGCCTGTTTTCCTTGGATGTCAAGAAGGACTGTGGACCTCGGAAGGAACATGTACTGGGGGAACGCAGCCGCTAAACTGCACTGAAGTAGAACAATGGGCCTTTGAGGAGCTAAAGAAGGCTCTCGTCTCAGCACCTGCCCTAGCCTTGCCAGATGTCATGAAGCTCTTCCACCTTTACATGAGTGAGGTAAGGGGAATTGCCAAAGGGGTTCTCACTCAGACTCTAGGTCCCTGGAAGAGACCCGTATCTTATCTGTCTAAGAGACTAGACACTGTGGCAGCAGGGTGGGCAACGTGCCTCTGAGTAGTGGCCACCACACATTGCTGGTGGAGGAGGTAGATAAGCATACTCTGGGCCAGGAGCTTGCCCTGATAACACCCAATGGTGTGGAGGCCCTCCTTCGAGGTGCTCCAGAGAGATGGATGTCAAACACCAGAATCACCCAGTGCCAAGCACTTCTCTTGGACCAGCCCTGCATCTGGTTCCATAAGACCTGGTCATCAACCCTGCCAGCCTGCTTCCAGATGATGATCCGGAGGAACCTATTCATGACTGAATAGAGGTAACAGATGCAGTACAAATAGCTCACCCAGACCAGACAGATGTTCCGCTACCATCATCAGACGAGGTACTGTTCATGGGTGGGAGAAGTGACATTCAAGATGGGATCTGATATGCAGGTGGAGCACTAGTCACCCTGAACCACACCATTTGGGCGCAGTTCCTGAAGAGTGGAACATCAGTAAACTTTTTACCTTAATCCAGGCCCTTTGATGGGGACACAGCACCATTCCCCAGGAAGGAGGGTCACCAACTGCAGCCAGAAAGGTCATTAAAAATAAAGAAGAGATTTTAGCCTTATTAGAGGCCATTTGGCTCCAAAAGGAAGTTGCAATAGTGCACTGCAAAGGACATAAGAAAGGGGAGACAATTGAAGCCAGAGGAAATAGAACCACAGACCAAACTGCCAAGGAAGCCACCCAAATACCAGTGGGGCCTTTACAAGTCTTAATAACCCTGCCAGACCCCAACCTACGATAGACCCTCTCCTACACAAAACAAGAGGAGGAATTGGCAGAACAAAAGCAAGCCATCAAAGGACCAGATGGATTTCCAAATAATGGCAAAAGAATAGAAGGACAGGTTCTGAGCCTTGTCCTGAAGCAGAAAGAGAGAGCATCTGAGGGTCGCACTGGGAGTGTTTGTCAGAAAGCTAAGGGACAGGCGAACTTCAGGAGAAGGCAGAGGACTGCTGATCAGGGGGGTTCCTCTGACAGGGAAGCACCCACAGTTGGGCTGGGTCCCTCCGGGAGCTACCTATGGGCTTGGATGGGGAAATTTCACCATCTTGAAACGAAAGGTGGATCTTGTCAGAGGCCTGAATATCCACAGCAGCAGCAACCGCCGAGCAGCTGTTAGCCCCAGAACACTGGTCCCAGGTGGTGCAAACACTTGGACTCAAAGTAGCGCTCTACCACATGACAAAAAGGTCAGATTTGGGGGGCATAGGGTGAGTTATCACAGAAGAAAGAAGCGCACACTGTGCGGAAGCTGGAGGACTAGGGCGGTGTTTACATGGAGAAGCCCAGGGCTTTGGGGCTGGTGTGACCTGTGATTGTGGATGGGGCTCCTAATAGGGGAGATATCTAAAGCGCCACCCATTTTGATCTGATGTAGAGGGATAACCGTCAGGTTTCAGGGGAGTGCAGTCAGCTGGGACTTGCCTACCAGCCTCCTCAGATCAATTGAGTGTCACTGAAAAAAACAAAACAAAAAGCTAGAGAAGCCATAAAGAGCCCTGGAAGTCAATCCAGAAACATTGTGACACAGAGGCTAAATCACAAATTGACCCTAGTGTAAAAAAAATATCAAGGCAAGGCCTGCTTAAAAATCAGGACTGGATTATAACACTGAGGAGCAGTGAAATGCAAGGAGCTGCAATACTTTCTGGACTGGGAAACAGACATGCCAAACAGAATGATAGAGGTAGTGAATGACCTTTACTATTGCACATTTTATTTAATTATTTTTAATCTTAAAAAATTTTAAATTTTTGTTTTTATTTTCATTATTTGCAAAATTTACTCAAGAAACTATTTTTTTCTTTTTTCCTTACTTGATTTTACTTTTTTAATTATTGCATTTTTATTTGTAATCAGCATCATTACTACTAGTATTTTACCTTTTTTATCTTATTTACTTTTTTATTATTATTATTACTTTTTTTAAGTGTCATATTATTTGCCCCTTATTTTACTTTGGGATTAGTGTTTTACAGTCTATTTTCACCTTTCCTTCACCAATGCTTTATTCTATCTCAACTCTACCTTTATGCCATCACTCTCTTACTAACCTTTCCCCCTTTGGTGTCCTGATTATCTTAACCCTTTCCTGCTCTAGATTTTACCTATTCTTTATGTTTATCCCCTACTAAAATTTCACCCCACTGTGTATATCTAATTTCCAACCCCCTGCTCCAAGTTCATATACACATCCCTTTCAGTGTCCTAAAAACAAAACAAAACGAAAAAAAAAAAAAGTTTTTCTCTCTATCCTTTTGTAGTTGTATATTGAATGTTAACTATATGGAAGTTTTATGCTTTTTTTGTGAGATTGTTTTGCCTAATCTTTTTGTTTGATTGAATGTTTTTGTTAGCTGTGTTTTAGTTAGTTTTTTTTTTTTACTTCTGCTTTCCCTTTCCTTGCTTGATATTAGTTGGTGTTGTAGGTTGTATTAATATCAAGATACTTGTTGTTGGCTGTGATTAATGGTTGTTCTATTGGAGTTTCCTCCCCATATATATATTTAGTTCCTCATTGCTCTCTTAGTATCTTTCTAATCTCTCTCTTCATTTTTTTGCTCCTTTTCCCAATTTCATTTTGACATTTCTCTTTAATCTTTTCTTTCTTTCTTTTTACTCTTCTATCTCTCCTACCCCCTAATTTGCCTTTCTCTAATGGTCACCTTTAATGGAAGTTATTAATATTATAAATACATTTCTGTTCAGAGCCTTGTGTGTTATACCTGGTTGTGTTGTATTTTGTGCCTTTAAATCAACGCAGGAGAGAGAGAACTACATAACCAGACATCTTGAAAAGAGAGACTGTGGGGAGACAAAGAAATAGCCCGCATATGAAAGGAAAGCAGGCATCACCCAAAAAGGAAGTAAATGAGTTAAAGGCAAGCAGCCAATCAGAGCAAGAATTCATAGAAATGATCATAAAATGGCTAAAAAGAATGGATGATAAATTTGACAATATGAGTAAAAACCAAGAGGAAATGAAGAAGAACCAAGAAGAAATGAAAAATGACATTGCTAAAGAACTCAATAGAAAGCATCAAGAGTAGACTAGAAGATGCAGAAGACCACATCAGTGAGCTAGAAGACAAGATGGAAAAAATACCCAATTAGAACAGCTTCTGGAAAAAATACTAAAAAGCAGGAGGAGAGCCTAAGGGAACTTTGGGACAAAACAAAACAAAACAAAACAAAACAATAGGGGTTCCAGAAGGAAATGGAACTGAGGAAGACATGGAAAACTTGTTTCAAGAAATAATGACAGAAAACTTTCCTGAGATAGAGAATAAAAACGCCACACAAATCCAAGAAGCTCACAGAGTCCCAAGCAAAATGAATCCCAAAAGACCAATGCCAAGGCACATTATAATTAAAGTGGTAAACACCAATGACAAAGTAAGAATCTTAAAAGCATCCATAGAGAGACTGAAAGTTACATATAAAGGAACCCCCATCAGATTAGCAACTGATTTCTCAATAGAAACTTATCAGGTCAGAGGGAATGGAATGACATATGCAAAGTCATGCAAAGGAAGGGTCTGATTACAAGAATACTGTACCCAGCAAGGCTATCAATCAAAATTGAAGGTGAAATCAGGAGCTTCAGAGAAAAAAAAGGGAGGGGGGATATATCACCACAAAACCAGCAATGCAAGAAATGCTAAAGGGTCTGCTGTAAAAATAAAAAAGAAATAGGAAGTGAAGAAGGAACACAGAGGTATAGAATAAAAATGGCAACAAATATGTATCTATCAATAATAACATAAAATGTAAATGAATTAAATGTCCCAATCAAAAGACTTAGGGTAACGGATTGGATAAGAAAACAAGACCCATATATCTGCTGTCTACAAGAAATCCATTTCAGAAAAAAGAAAAAAAAAGATGCACACAGACTGAGGGTGAAGGGATGGAAAAAGGTTTTCCAGGCGAATGGAAATGACAAAAAAGCTGGGGTAGCAAGACTTATATCTGACAAATCAGATCTTAAAGTGAAGGACATAACAAAAAAATAAGGAAGGCCACTTAATAATACTAAAAGGAGCAATTCAACAAGAAGAAATAACTCTGGTAAACATATATCGCCCAATACAGGAGCACCCAAATACATTTAAAAAAACTGCTGGAGGATATTAAGGGAGAGATTAATAGCAATACAATCATAGTAGGAGATATTAATACCCCACTATCACCTTTAGATAAAACATCTAAACAAAAAATGAGCAAAGAAATATCAATACTAAATGACTCACTAGACCAGATGGAATTAATTGACATCTTCAGAACATTCCATTGTAAAGCCACAGAATATACATTCTTCTCATGTGCACATGGGTCATTCTCAAAGATAGACCACATGTTGGGACATAGGCAAAGTCTCTTCAAATTCAAGAAGATAGAAATCATATCAAGCATCTTCTCAGATCATAGTGGCATAAAATTGGAAATCAACTACAATAAAAACAATCCAAAGAAATCAAACACATGGAGACTAAACAGCATGCTAATAAACAATGACTGGGTTGCCAGATAGATCAAGGAAGAAATTAAAAATATCGTAGCAACAAATGACAGTGAAAACACAACAATCCAAAATCTATGGGACACAGCAAAAGCAGTCTTGAGAGGGAAGTTCATAGCTCTAAAAGGCTACTGCAAAAAAAAAAAAAGGGGGAAAGAAAAAAGAAAGAAGAAAGAAAGGAAGGAAGGAAAGAAGGAAAGAAGGAAGGAAGGAAGGAAGGAAGGAAGGAAGGAAGGAAGGAAGGAAGGAAGGAGAGAAGGAAGGAAGGAAGAAAGAAAGGAAGGAAGGAAAAAAGAAGCAATGGTAACAAATTATCTAACTCTACAACTCAAAGAGTTAGAAAAAGAGCAACAAGAAAAGTCCAGCATAAGCAGAAGGAAGGAAATAATAAAAATCAGAGCAGAGATTAACAACATAGAGACCAAAGAAACAATACAAAAGATCAGCAAAACCAAGAGCTGGTTCTCTGAAAGGATAAAAAAGATTAATGAACATCTAGCCAGGCTTACAAAGAAACAAAGACAGAGGACACACATAAACAAAATCAGAAATAAAAAAAGTGAAATAACAACAGACCCTGCCAAAATACAAAGGGTTGTTACAAAATACTATGAACAACCCTATTCTAACAAACTGGACAACCTGGAGGAAATGGACATATTCATAGAAAAATATAACCTTCCAATACTCATTCAGGAAGAATCTAAAAATCTCAATCAATCAGTTACTTTGAAAGAAATTGAAGCAGTCATCAAAAAGCTTCCAGCAGAGACCGAAACAAGATGGAAGCCTAGGCAGACTCCTAGGCTGCCACCTCATCAACAATTTGGAAAAAAACAGCTAAAATCGAAAGAGATCACACCAGACCCGCAGGAAAGCTGGCAAAATGGGAAGGCTACAACTAGACACCAAGCAGGGAGCCGCTGCTGCCATGTGGAGTTTAAAACTAAGGCAAAAATGGACCTGCCAGAGACACTGACACCGGGAATGAGGGAAGCCAGATCTCACTCCTCCCCGGGGCCCAGGGACTGGGCCAGCCTGCCGGCCACCGTGGGAACCAGGGAGCTGATACGGGACCTCCGCCGTGCCTTCGGCACCTGCCCAGACAAGAAGCCTCCCTGCCCGCAACCATCCCGGCACACAGCTGTCCCAGCCTGCCCGCTGTGCTGGTGAGGAGCTGGCGCGGCACCTTCTGTTTGCGGCTCCGGTGAGTCCATCTGCCACCGCCGCCGCCCGCAACCGGCTTGGCCCGGCCTCCAAGCGCGCTGTGCTGGTGGGGAGCTGGCATGGCGCCTTCCGTTGGCGGCCCTGGTGAGTCCTTCCTAGGCCGCTGCATGGCCGGGCCAAAGCTTCTGCAACTACCGCCATGTGGATTTTAAAACTACAGGGGAAATTGAGCCACAGGAGCTACCGTCGCTGCCGCACCCGCCGCAACCCCCGCGAATGGGAATCCACCAAAATCAGAGCTCACTACACGCCCTGGGCTCAGAGAGAGTGTGGCTTCAGAACTTAGCCTCTGCGTCCACAGCAGCTCTGCTTCTGTACCAAAGGAGACACCATCGAGGGCAGACTCTCCACCCGCAGCCATCTCAGCCCACCCACAACCTTCCCAGCACACCCGCCATGCTGGTGAGGAGATGGTGCGTGCTGGTGAGGAGTTGGCATGGCGCCTTCCGTTAGCAGCCCCGGCGAGTCCTTCCTCCGCTGCTGCATGGCCGAGCTGAAGCTCCCGCCACTGCCGCCATGTGAACTTTAAAACTACAGTGGAAATTGAACCACAGGAGCGACCATCACTGCTGCACCCGCCACCACCACTGCGAATAAAGGACATCCACTGAGAACAGAGCTCACTACTCCCTGGGCTCAGGGAGTGGGCGGCCTCAGAACTTAGCCTCCGTGTCCGCAGTTGCTCCGCTTCCGCACTGAACAAGACACCTTTGAGGGAGGTCTCCCCGCCTGCAGCCATCTCAGCCCACCTGCAGCCGTCCCGGTCTGCCCATCATGCTAGCAAGGAGCTAGCACGGCGCTTCCAATTCACAACCCCAGCGCCCCAGAGGGGCCGTGTGTCCCAGGGGGCCGTGTGCCCTGGGTGAGCCGTCTGTCCCAGGGGGCCGTGTGCCATGGGTGAGCCGTGTGTCCCAGGGGGCCATGTTCCCTGGGTGAGCTGTGTCCCCCAAAGGGGCCGGGTGTCCAGGGTGAGCTGTGTGTCCCAGGGGTCCATGTGCCCTGGGCAAGCCGTGTGTCCCAGGGGAAGCAGTGGAACCCAGGGGGAGGGGCAGTGAGACCCAGAGGAGGAACGGAGTCTATTCATGTGGTCCTGAGATAGTCACCATAAAACAAGCAGATTGTCAAACGACAGCAGGGAGGGGAAGGAGACCTGGGGGGAGATAAGAGAACAACTGAAGGACTGGTATGCATGAATTTAAGTACAACAAATGTACACAGAACTCTGGGGAGGGAGGGCATGAATGGGAGGTGGGGGGCAATGGTAAGCTATGTACACATATAATACCTTAATAAAAATAAATAAATAAATAAATAAATAAATAAATAAATAGGAAAAAAACTTCCAGCAAACAAAAGCCCATGGCCAGATGGCTTCACAAGGAAGTTATACCAAACATTCAAGAAAGAACTAAAACATATCCTCCTCAGACTATTCCAAAATTTTCAAGAGGAAGGAACACTTCCAAACTCCTTCTATGAAGCCAGCATCACCCTAATACCAAAACCAGATAAAGACAACACAATGAAAGAAAATTACAGGCCAATATTTCTCATGAACATAGATGCCAAAATCCTCAACAAAATTCTAGCAAATCAGCTCCAGCAGTGCATCAGAAAGGTCATACACCATGACCAAATAGGATTTATTCCAGGAATGCAAGGATGGTACAATATCATCAAATCAGTAAACATGATACATCACATAAACAAATTGAGAGATAAAAATCATATATTCATATCAATTGATGCAGAAAAGTCATTTGATAAAATCCAACACCCTTTCCTAATAAAAACTCTCAACAAGGTAGGAGTACAAGGATCATACCTCAACATAATAAAAGCTATATATGATAAACCCACAGCCAACATCATACCCAATGGGCAAAAACTAAAACCATTCCCTCTAAGAACAGGAACAAGACAGAGATGCCCAATCTCACCACTCTGTTCAACATAGTATTGGAAGTATAAGCCATTGCAATTATACAAGAAGAAGAAATAAAAGGCATCCCAATTGGAAAAGAAGAAGTAAAATTGTCCTTATTTGCAGATGACATGATATTGTACATAAAAAACTCAAAAGACTCCATCAAAAAACTAACAGACTTAATAAATGAATTCGACAATGTAGCTGGATACAAAATTAATGCCAAGAAATCTATAGCATTTCTATACACGAATAGTGAACTTACAGAAACAGAGACTAAAAACGCAATACCATTTACCATTGCACCAAAAAATTAAGATATCTAGGAATAAACAAAGGAGGTAAAAGACCTATATGCGAAAAACTACATGACACGGAAAAAGAGATAGAGGAAGATATAAACAGATGGAAGAACGTACTATGTTCATGGATTGGTAGAATCAACATCATAAAAATGTCCATACTTCCAAAAGCAATGTATAGGTTCACTGCACTCCCCATTAAAATACCAATGGCATATTTCACTGACCTAGATAGAACTCTCCAAAAATTCATTTGGAACAATAAAAGACCCCTAAGAGCAACAGCAATCCTGAGAAAGAAGAATAAAGTAGGATGGATCTCAATACCAGATTTCAAGGTGTATTACGAAGCCACTGTTCTCAAAACAGCCTGGTACTGGCACAAGAACAAACATATAGATCAATGGAATAGAATAGAGAATCCAGATATCAACCCAAATCACTATGCTCAGTTAATATTTTACAAAGGAGGCACAAATATACAATGGAGTCAAGACAGTCTCTTCAATAAATGGTGTTGGGAAAATTGGACAGATACATGCAAAAGAATAAAACTAGATCACCAACTTACACCATACACAAAAATAAACTCAAAATGGATACAGGACTTAAACATAAGACAGGAAACCATAAAAATACTAGAGGCATCCACAGGCAGCAAAATCTCAGACATATGCCAAAAGAACTTCTTCACTGATACGGTCCCTAGGGCAATGGAAGCTAAAGAGAAAATAAACAAAGCTTTTTTACACCAAAAGAAACCATCAACAAAACAACAAGAAATCCCACTGTATGGGAGAACATATTTGCAAATGTATCACTGATAAAGGCTTAATCTCCAACATCTAAAGGTAGCTTATGCAACTTAATAAAAGGAAGATAAATGATCCAATTTTAAAAATGGGCAATGGATCTAAATAGAATCTTCTCAAAAGAAGACAGAAGGAAGGCCAAGAGGCACATGAAAACATGCTCAAAGTCACTAATTATTTGAGAGATGCAAATCAAAACAACAATGTGGTACCATCTCACACCTGTCAGAATGGCTATCATTAATAAATCAGCAAACAACAAGTGCTGGCGAGAATGCAGAGAAAAAGGAAACCTCGTGCACTGCTGGTGGGAATGCAGACTGGTGCAATCACTGTGGAGAACAGTATGGAGTTTCCTCAAAAAACTGAAAATGGAACTCCCATTTGACCCAGTAATCCCACTTCTAGGAATATACCCTAAGAAACTAGAAAGATCAATCAAAAAGGGTATATGCACCCCTATGTTCATAGCAGCACAATTTACAATAACTAGAATTTGGAAACAGCCTAGGTGACCGTCAGCAAATTATTGGATCAAAAAACAATGGTACATCTACACAAAGGAATACTATGCTGCTATAAAAAGAAGGAATTCTTATCATTTGCAACCATCTGGATGGAATCGGAGAGCATTATGCTGAGTGAAATAAGCCAGTCAATATAAGAAAAACACCACATGATATCACTCATTTATGGATCATAAGGAACATTATAAACTGATGAACAAAAAGATATATACAGAGACAGTAAAGCAATAGACTGTCAAATTACAGTGGGGAGGGTAGGGAGATATGGGGGAGATAAGAGATCAAATGAAGGACTTGTATGCATGCATATAAGTACAACCAATGGACCCAAAACTTGGGGAGGGAAGGCATGTAAGGGATTAGGGGATGGGAATTTTAAGATATGTACACATTTAATACCTTAATAAAAAATGAATTAGAAAAAAGGACCAGATGGCAGATGATTGGTGGATCCAACCAGATGACAGACTGTTGGTTCCAGAAGCTCTAGGTTAGACATTAGTTGCCCAGTTACATCAGGTTATCCACTTAGGTATCACTAAGACTTCTGAACTTTTGTGAGGCAGATACTACCAAGCTTATATAAAATAATTAAAATCATAATCACTTGAAGTACTGTCTATGCACAGGTAAATTCTAAGCAAGGTAAGAGGGTCCCCCTTGGGAATTCAGGCCCCATGGAAATTCCCTAGGAGAGCATTAGGAGGTGGATTTCACAGAGTAAGGCACCAGCATCAAGGTATAAGTACATGCTAATTTTTGTAGACACCTTGTCAGATTAGGTTGAAGCATACCCTACTAGGACAGAAACTGCCTCTATAGTAGTCAAGAATTTACTCTAGGAGATTATACCTAGATCACAGCCCAATCTTTGTAGCCAAGGTATATCAAAGTATAGCTCAAGCCTTAGGCAGGACTCTAAAAATGAGTTTAACTAAATGTGTCCTAGAAACCAGTAAAAACTGGACCCACCTCCTGCCCTTCGCCCTCTTATGGACCAGGTGTACCCTCTACCGGGAGGGGTTACCCCCTTTTGAGATCATGTATGGTAGACCTCCCTCCATCCTTTCCAGTGGGAGGGAGACACTGAAAGCTGGAATTCACAACTATTCCCTTGCTCAAGTCCTTACAGGCTCTGCAGTATACCCAGAGAGCCACCCATAAGCTTGTTCCAGATTCACTGCCAGTGCCCACCTCAGACCCTGTGCATCCCTTCCATCCTGGGGACTCAGTGTGGGTAAAGAAATTCACTGCTCAAAGACTCATCCCAACCTGAAAGGGACACTACATTGTTACTTGAGCACTCCCACAGCTGTTGAAGTAGATGGCACCCAGACTTGGCTACACCATTCCCACCTCCTGCACCAGAAAATGGCCTGGATCCAGGCAACCAGCAGCGTCACACGTGAGATCCCTAGCCTGGGCTCTACCCAGGCCGGGTGGGGACTTGATGCCTGCAGGAGGGGAACTGGACTTCAGTGAGTACAGTACTGATGTTGACCGTGTTACGAGGGGCCTTGGTAACTGAAAGAACAGTTTTACTAGCCAGTGAAAAAGTCTAGGGCTAAGTAAGGCTAGATGTGCAAGAGGAAATGGGGAGAAAGAACAGAACAGTGAATAGCCTTAGAGGAAGTGGGATGAGTCCATGATTTGACTAATGTACATAAAACCAGTGGAGACTGAAAGGGCAGAGCAAGGATACAAGTAGAACTTCCCTCTTTGTTGGAGAGCCAGCCTTATGTGAACTTAGTGGTTATCTCGATGCTGGACTTGAAAACAACACAGTTCTATTCAATTGAAAAATGTACCTCGCATTGCATTGAGATTATGGGCATATCTAGTCTCTGGCCTACAAAGTCATATAGCTGAGTTATCTTCAAACAGGCTAAAGCAGGCTAAAAAGCAAACATTTTTTAAACAGCAGTTTTTTACAAAATAGTTCCAGTTGCCTAATCTACCCTTAGGAATGCAGAAGGCCAAATAAGCTAACAGCATCCAGCCACCTGTGTAACTGTACCCTGGCCCTCACCCCACCACCCAACCCTAAGCCCTATAAAGAAGCTGTACTTTCAGAACTCGGGGCTCTTTGCATCCTGCTGCTGCATTGGTAGAGGCAGAGAGACTGGGCTCGAGCTTGAATAAAGGCTCTTTGCTTTTGCATTGGACTCGGCTCCCTGGTGGTCCTTGGGGATCTTGAAATCTGGGCATAACATAAACACCATATCCTGTTATGGTCTATTGTTCAATACCAGAAGCAAAAGCAATAATATTAAACCACTAACATTGATGAGGAACAGAAAATGTCTAATATCAGACAAGGAAGGATTTGAGTGGAACTACTCTTTACTATTATCCAAGTTCTAATTTTTCTTCTGAGCAGTTAATTTCATCCATTCCTATATTTAGATCTAAAAACACTTATCTAGATTATACTGAGTGACCAGATTATTATCATTTTTGAACACATAATAATCTAGCCATTCAGTGTATATCCTATAGAATAAAATGCTAATATACAAATTGTACCCTAGACCAGGAGTTTGACTAGAAGGCAGGCCAGCCAACAGCTCATGTCCCCTCCCCCTGTCCAGGCTGGCTGAACCACACCCATGCACAAATTCATGCACCAGGCCTCTAGTGTGTGTGTGTGTGTGTGTGTGTGTGTGTGTGTATCACAAAGTTTTGTGCAAAAATGGGCCTTCCGCTAAAACCAGTTTGGCTCAGTGGTAGAGCGTAGGTCTGTGGACTGAAAGGTCCCGGGTTTGATTCAGGTCAAGGGCATGTACATTGATTGCGGGCACATCCCCAGTAGGGGGTGTGCAAGAGGCAGCTGGTTGGTGTTTATCTCTCATCGATGTTTCAATCTCTCTATCTCTCTCCCTTCCTCTCTGTAAAATATCAATAAAATATATATATTTTTAAAAATGAGCCTTCCTTCCCCCTGGCTGCCAGCACTGCCTTTGCGGAAAATTGGATCCTGGCCAGAGCAAAAAGGTGGCTCTGGCCAGGATCCGATTTTCCGCCTTACCACACTGCCCAGAGGCCAGGAGTGGCTGGGGAAGGGCATTCTGCCCCGCCCCTGGCAACTTGGTGCCTGCATAAGCAAATTAACCCACCAGCTTTGTTGAGTTTATTTGCATACTCACTCCTGATTGGCTGGTGGGCATCACAAAGGTACAGTTAATTTGCATCTTACTCTTTTATTAGTGTAGATACACTGAGTGGCCAGATTATTTTGCATTCAGAGATCATAAAAATCTAGCCACTCAGTGTAGATGTGGAAGCACACTGCAAGAGCACCTTACTGCTGTGTGGCTGTGAGTCTATGTAGTCTTCTAAATTCTCCTATGCAACTATGCCAGGGCTGTTTCCTGCTTGAACCCTGCCCAGTGTATTAACTGTTGGGAACTTAATCCAAGTTCTTCCTATATCCTCTGCTCACTAGTAACAGGTGTTGGGTCTGAGCAACTCTGCCTGGGGTTGGACCTCCTAGGATGCCAGATCTTAGACAGAGAAGCCATGAGAGGTTGGGGGTGATAAGGATGAATCTTTGTTGCTGAAGCCAGTGGCCATCAAACTATCAGAAAAGAATAGTCCTCACAGCAAAGTCCATATTGGCAGGCAGCCAGATACCAACTGGTAAATTCATGTATCTTTCCCATAAAGCAGCATCAGTCTCTGTCCCCACAGCTATTATCTGAGCTGCCTCCTAGACTCACCGCCTCACATCATAGTGGTATTTGAGCTGTCTGGCTCAGCAGCTTCTCCTGTCTCTCTTGCCCAGATGCTCTTTCCCTCAGACTTTTTCTCGCATGAGGGTGTTAATGTAAGCAAAGAGAAGGGGGGATCTCTTGGATTGACCTCAGCCAACTCCAGCCAACTAATTGGTCAGTAACCTACTTTTATACCAGTTAGACCAAGAAGGCTTCATGCCAATAGTTACATCTATCATATTGGCTACTAAAAGGAACAGTATACCTTGTGTCCTTGCACCCATTCATGGTATCTTGGCCTGATTAGATTCCCAGGTTCAAAGGCTGATAAGGGTTCCAAAGTTTAGGGAAGCCTTGACCAGCTCGTACACTCTAAACAGTGTTCCCCAAGACCCATATACAATTCTACCAGGGGGAATTGTTAGGGAGGTGTTCTGAGAGGGGTTTGATAGATTAGCCATATATTTAAAGTGATTTTTCATTTATGATGACTGTAATTTTTGTCAGATTTAGTATTTTAACAACAATCTTTAGTTTATCCTGCAAGTATTAGCAGAAGAGGTTTAAATTTTTTTTTTAATTTTTCCTTTTTATTAAGCTTAGAATTATATCTTTAAAGAGTATACCCTTAGGTTTATTTACATATATAGAGGGGTCATGGGTAGTCCCACGAATTTTCAGAAGGCTTTATTAGAATTTAATTGTTTATAAAATACTAGAGACCCAGTACACGGAATTTGTGCATGGGGGAAAGGGGTGTCCCTCAGCTCAGACTGCAACCTCTCCAACCTGGGACCCCTCAAGGGATGTCCAACTGCCCATTTAAATGGACATCCCTCTCACAATCCAGAACTTCTGGCTCCCAACTGCTCACCTTCCTGCCTTCCTGATTGCCTCTAACCACTTCTGCCTGCCACCCTAATCACCCCCTAACCACTCCCATTTTAGCCTGATTGATGTCTAATTGCTCCCCTGCCAGCCCATTTGCCCCCAACTTCCATCCTCTGCCGGCTTGGTCACCCCTAACTGCCCTCCCCTGCAGGGTTCATAGCCCCAACTGCCCTCCCTTGCAGGCCTCGTCCCTCCCAACTGTCCTCTCCTGCTGACCATCTTGTGGTGGCCACCTTGTGTCCACATGGGGGCAGGATCTTTGACCACATGGGGGAAGCTATTGTGTGTTGGAGTGATGGTCAATATGCAGATTACTCTTTTATTAGATAGGATAGAGGACTGGTACACAAGTGGGGGCAAGTTGGTTTGCTCTGAAAGGTGTCCCGGATCAGGGTGAGGGTTCCCTTGGGGTATGGGGCATCCTGAGTGAGGGGCCTGTGGTGGTTTTCAGGCCAGCCATGCCTTCTGGTGACCCAAGCAGAGGCTCTGGTATCTGGAATTTATTTACCTTCTACAATTGAAACTTTGTACCTGGAGTGAAAACAAGCCTCTTGCTCACTCTGTGGCCAGCAACCATTTCTGTTGGAATTTATGTATCTTCTATAATTGAAACTTTGTAGCTTGAAGTTGAAGCCTGGGCTAGGCAGAAAACTTTGCTTCTTTATTGCCAGGGGCAACCCTAGCCTCCCATTCTTTTCAGCTCCATGGCTGCCACCATTTCTGTTTGGATTTGTTTATCTTCTATAATTGAAACTTTGTGGTCTTGAGTGGATGCTTAGGCCAACAAGGGCAGGTGGAAAGCTTGGCTTCCTCCATTGCTTGGGAAACCCAAGCCACCCTCCTGCTCTCTGTGGCTGTAGCAATCTTGGTTGGGTTTATTTATATACTTGCTCTGATAGGTTGGTAGGCATGGCTGATGGGCATGGCTTGTGGGTGTAGCAGATTGATGGTTAATTTGCGTATTACTTTTTTATTAGGTAGGATTTTAAACACACTCTTACTTTCTTTTTTAAAAAATTTTTTATTGCCAAAACCAGTTTTGCTCAGTGAATAGAGCGTCGGCCTGTGGACTGAAAGGTCCCGGGTTTGATTCCGGTCAAGGGCATATACCTTAGTTGCAGGCACATCCCCAGTAGTAGGTGTGCAAGAGGCAGCTGATCAATGATTCTTTCTCGATATTTCTAACTCTCTATCCCTCTCCCTTTCTGTAAAAAAGCAAAATATATATATATATTTTAAAATTTTCTTTATTAATTAAGGTATTACATATGTGTCCTTGTCTCAGCACTACCACTCCCCCAATCCTTCCCCATTCATGCTCTTAATGCCCTACTGTTCGTGTCCATTAGCTAGGTTTTATTCATGCATACAAGTCCTTTAGTTTTATCCTCATCCTCCCCTATCTTCCCTCTGAGGTTTAGAAGTCTAATCAATGCTTCTCTGTCTCTGGGTCTGTCCCTGTTCACCAGTTTATGTTGTTCATTATATTGCACAAATGAGTGAGATTTAACTTTCTCTGACAGGCTTATTTCCCTTAGCATAATGCTCTCCAGTTCCAGCCATGCTGCTACAAATGGTAAGAACTCCTTTTTTATTGCAGCATAGTATTCCATTGTGTAGCTGTACCACACTCTTTTAATCCACTCACTTGCTGATGGGCACTTAGGCTGTTTCCAAATCTTAGCTATGGTAAATTGTGCTGCTATGAACATAGGGGAGCATATATCCTTTCTGATTTCTGTTTCTAGTTTCTTGGAATATATTCCTAGAAGTGAGATCACTGGGTCAAATGGGAGTTCCATTTTCAGTTTTTTGAGGAAACTCCATACTATTTTCCACAGTGGTTGCATCATGCATCAGTCTGCATTCCCACCTGCAGTGCATGAGGGTTCCTTTTCTCCACATCCTCGCTGGAACTTGTTGTTTGTTGATTTGTTGATGATAGCCATTCTGACAGGTATGAGGTGATACCGAATTGTCATTTCGATTTGCATCTCTCGGATAATTAGTGACTTTGAGTATGTTTTCATATGTCTCTTGGCCTTCCTTCAGTCGTCCTTCAAAAAGTATCTATTTAGGTTGTTTTCCCATTTTTTAAATTGGACTGTTTATCTTCCTTTTATTAAGTTGTATGAGTTCCCTGTAAATATTGCAGATTAAACCCTTATCGATGATGACATTGGCAAATATGTTCTCCCATGCAGTGGGCTTTCTTGTTGTTTTTTTGATTGTTTCTTTTTATTTTTATGTCGTCCCATTTGTTTATTTTATCTTTAGTTTCCATTTCTATGAGCAATATCTGTGAAGAAGTTCCTTTGGCATAGGTCTGAGATTTTTCTGCTTGTGGATTCCTCTAGTATTTTTATGGTTTCCATCTTATGTTTAAGTCCTTTATTCATTTTGAATTTATTTTTGTATATGGTGTAAGTTGGTGGTCTAGTTTCATTTTTTTTCATGTATTTGTCCAATTTTCCCAACACCATTTATTGAAGAGACTGTCTTGACTTCATTGTATGTTCATGCCTCCTTTGTCAAATATTAATTGATCATAGTAGTTTGGGTTGATATCTGGATTCCTTATTCTATTCAATTGATCTATATGTCTGTTCTTGTGCTAGTACTAAGCTATTTTAAGAACAGTGGCTATGTAATACAGCTTGATATCTGGTATTGAGATCCTGCCTACTTAGTTTTTCTTTCTCAGGATTGCTGCAGCTATTCAGGGTTTTTTTATTTTTATTTATTTCCCATTTTTTCTTATTGGGAATTCTCATTTTCTTTCTCTTTTTATTTTTTAAATTAAATTATTATCTGTGTACATATATTACCATTGCCCCCCTCTTCCATACATGCCCTCCCTCCCCAGAGTTTTGTGTCCATTGGTTGTACTTTTATGCATGTATACCAGTCCTTTGTTTGATCTCTTATCTCCCCCAGATCTCCCAACCCTCCCTTCTGTAATTTGACAGTCTGTTTGTTGCTTTACTGTCTCTATATCTATCTTTTGGTTCAACAGTTTATAATGTTCTTGATTATCCATAAATGAGTGAGGACATGTGGTGTTTCTCTTTTATTGACTGGCTTATTTTACTCAGCATGATGTTATCCAATTCCATCCAGGTTGCTGCAAATGGTGAGAATTCCTTCTTTTTTATGGCAGCATAGTCTTCCATTGTGTAGATGTACCATACTTTTCTGATCCAGTCATTTGCTGATGGGCACCTAGGCTGTTTCCAAATCTTAGCTATTGTAAATTGTGCTGCCATGAAAATAGGGGTGCATATATACTTTCTGATTGGTGTTTCTAGGGTTTTGTGTGTGTGTGTGTGTGTGTGTGTGTGTGTGTGTGTGTGTGTGTGTGTGTTTATATATATATTCCTAGGAGTGGGATTACTGGGTCAAATGGGAGTTCCATTTTCAGTTTTTTGAGGAAACTCTATACTGTTCTCCACAGTGATTGCACCAGTCTGCATTCGCACCAGTGCATGAGGGTTCCCTTTTCTCTGTAACCTTGCCAACACTTGTCGTTTGTTGCTTTGTTGATGTTGGCCATTCTGATAGGTGTAAGATGGTACCACATTGTCATTTTGATTTGCATCTCTCAAATAATTAGTGACTTTGAGCATGTTTTCATGTGCCTCTTGGCCTTCCTTCTGTCTTCTTTTGAGAAGATTCTATTTAGGTCCATTGTCCATTTTTTATTGGATGATTTATATTCCTTTTATTAAGTTGTATAAGCTGTCTGTAGATGTTGGAGATTAAACCTTTATCAGTGATAACATTTGCAAATATGTTCTCCATACAGTGGGCTTTCTTGTTGTTTTGTTAATGGTTTCTTTTGCTGTAAAAAAGCTTTTTATTTTTATGTCGTCCCATTTGTTTATTTTCTCTTTAGCTTCCATTGCCCTAGGGGCAGTATCAGTGAAGAAGTTCTTTTGGCATATGTCTGAGATTTTGCTGCCTGTGGATGCCTCTAGTATTTTTATGGTTTCCTGCCTTTTGATTAAGTCCTGTATCTATTTTGAGTTTATTTTTGTGTATGGTGTAAGTTGGTGATCTAGTTTTATTCTTTTGCATGTATCTGTCCAATTTTCCCAACACCATTTATTGAAGAGACTGTCTTGACTCCATTGTATATTTGTGCCTCCTTTGTAAAATATTAACTGAGCATAGTGATTTGGGTTGATATCTGGATTCTCTATTCTATTCCATTGATCTATATGTTTGTTCTTGTGCCAGTACCAGGCTGTTTTGAGAACAGTGGCTTCGTAATACACCTTGAAATCTGGTATTGAGATCCATCCTACTTTATTCTTCTTTCTCAGGATTGCTGTTGCTCTTAGGGGTCTTTTATTGTTCCAAATGAATTTTTGGAGAGTTCTATCTAGGTCAGTGAAATATGCCATTGGTATTTTAATGGGGAGTGCAGTGAACCTATACATTGCTTTTGGAAGTATGGACATTTTTATGATGTTGATTCTACCAATCCATGAACATAGTACGTTCTTCCATCTGTATATATCTTCCTCTATCTCTTTTTTCAGTGTCGTGTAGTTTTCTGTGTAGAGGTCTTTTACTTCCTTAGTTAAGTTAATAATTAGGTATCTTAATTTTTTTAGTGCAATGTTAAATGGGATTGCTTTTTTGGTCTCTGTTTCTGTAGGTTCACTATTGGTGTACAGAAATGCCATAGATTTCTTGACGTTAATTTTGTACTCTGTTACATTGCCAAATTCATTTATTAAGTCTGTTAGTTTTTTGATGGAGTCTTTTGGGTTTTTATGTACAGTATCATGTCATCTGTAAATAAGGATAACTTTATTTCTTCTTTTCTAATTTGCATGCCTTTATTTCCTTTTCTTGTCTAATTGCAATGGCTACTACTTCCAGTACTATGTCAAACAGGAGTGAAGAGAGTGGATATCCCTGTCTTGTTCCTGTTCTTAGAGGGAATGGTTTTAGTTTTTGCCCATTGGGTATGATGTTGGCTGTGGGTTTATCATATATAGCTTTTATTATGTTGAGGTATGATCCTTGTACTCCCACTTTGTAGAGAGATTTTATCAGGAAAGGGTGTTGGATTTTATCAAATGCCTTTTCTGCATCAATTGATATGACTATATAATTTGTTGGATTTTATCAAATGCCTTTTCTGCATCAATTGATATGACTATATAATTTTTATCTCTCAATTTGTTTATGTGATGTATCATGTTTACTGATTTGATGATATTGTACCATCCTTGCATTCCTGGAATAAATCCTATTTGGTCATGGTGTATGACCTTTCTGATGCACTGCTGGAGCTGATTTGCTAGAATTTTGTTGAGGATTTTGGCATCTATGTTCATGAGAAGTACTGGCCTGTAATTTTCTTTCATTGTGTTGTCTTTATCTGGTTTTGGTATTAGGGTGATACTGGCTTCATAAAAGGAGTTTGGAAGTGTTCCTCCCTCTTTTTTTTTGGAAAAATCTGAGCAGGATATGTTTTAGTTCTTTCTTGAATGTTTGGTAAAACTCTCCTGTGAAGCCATCTGGCCCTGGGCTTTTGTTTGCTGGAAGCTTTTTGATGACTGCTTCAATTTCTTTCAAAGTAAATGATCTATTGAGGTTTTTAGATTCTTCCTGAATGAGTTTTGGAAGGTTGTATTTTTCTAGGAATATATCCATTTCCTCCAGGTTGTCCAGTTTGTTGGAATAGAGTTGTTCGTAGTATTTTATAACAATTCTTTGTATTTCAACAGGGTCTGTTGTTATTTCACCTCTTTCATTTCTGATTTTGTTTATGTGGGTCCTCTCTCTTTGTTTCTTGGTGAGTCTGGCTAGAAGTTCATCAATGTTGTTTACCCTTTCAAAGAACCAGCTATTGGTTTAGTTGATCTTTTATATTGTTTCTTTGGTCTCTATGTCATTTATCTCCGCTCTGATTTTTATTATTTCCTTCCTTCTGCTTACACTGGACTTTTCTTGTTCCTCTTTTTCTAACTCTTTGAGTTGTAGAGTTAGATAATTTGTTACCATTTTTTCTTGTTTTTTGCAATAGGCTTGTAGAGATATGAACTTCCCTCTCAAAACTGCTTTTGCTATGTCCCATAGATTTTGGATTGTTGTTTTTTCACTGTCATTTGTTGCCATGATGTTTTTAACTTCTTCCTTGATTTCTATGGTAACCCAGTCCTTGTTTAATAACATGCTATTCAGTCTCCATGTCTTTGATTTCTTTAGATTATTTTTTATTGTAGTTCATTTCCAGGTTTATGCCACTGTGATCTGAGAAGATGCTTGATATGGTTTCTATCTTCTTGAATTTGAAGAGACTTTGCCTATGTCCCAACTTGTGGTCTATTTTTGAAAATGACCTATGTGCACTTGAGAAGAATGTATATTCTGAGGATTTGCGGTGAAATGTTCTGAAGGTGTCGATTAATTCCATCTGATCTAGTGCGTCATTTAGGCTTGATGTTTCTTTGCTGATTTTTGGTTTAGAGGATTTGTCCAATGTGATAATGGAGTATTAAAGTCCCCTACTATGATTGTATTGCTATAAATCTCTCCCTTGATATCATCCAGAAGTTTTTATGTATTTTGTTTCTGCTGTATTAGGTGCATATATGTTTACCTCAGTTATTTCTTATTGTTGGTTTTACCTTTTATTATTATGAAATGGCCTTCCTTATCTCTTTTTATGTCATTCACTTAGAGATCTAATTTATAAGATATAAGTATTGCTACCCCAGCTTATTTTTTTTCAGCCACCTGAAAAACCTTTTTTCTATCCCTTCACCATCAATCTCTGTGTGTCTTTTTTTTCTGAGGTAGGTTTCCTGTAGACAGCAGATATAT
This sequence comes from Vespertilio murinus, assembly GCA_963924515.1. Taxonomy (NCBI): domain Eukaryota; kingdom Metazoa; phylum Chordata; class Mammalia; order Chiroptera; family Vespertilionidae; genus Vespertilio; species Vespertilio murinus. The sequence goes on along the minus strand of OZ004709.1, from coordinate 86,859,423 downwards.
GGGTCATGTTTTCTTATCTAGTCAACTACCCTATATTGCTAGTCTGATGAGGGAGTCTTTGTTGGTAACTTTCTGTCTCTCTCTCTGGCCACTTTTAATATTCTTACTTTTTTATTGCTGTTTTCCACTTTAATTACAATGTGCCTTGGCTTCAGTCTTTTGTGGTTCATTTTGTTGGGGACTCTGATCTTTTTGGATTTGTGTGAGTTTTTCTTCCCTATATCAGGGACGTTTTCTTCATTATTTCTTCAAACAGGTTTTCTTTTCCTTACTCAGCTTCCTCTCCTTTTGGCATTCCTATAATGTGGATTTTTTTGTTTGTTTGTTTCATGTTGTCCCAAAGTTCTCAGGCTCTCCTCTTGCTTTTGAATTTTTTTTCTAGAAACTACTCTGCTTGAGTATTTTTTCCTACCTTGTGTTCTCATTCACTGATGCAGTACTATGCTTCTTCTAGTCTATGTTGATGCTTTCTATTGAGTTCTTTATAGCAGCAATGTCATTTTACATTTCTTCTTGGCTTTTCTTCATTTCTTCTTGGTTCTTCTTCATTTCCTCTTGGTTCTTACACATATTGTTGAATTTGTCTTTCACTTTGTCACCATTTCTCTGAATTCTTTCTCTGACAGATTGATTGCCTCCATTTTGTTTACTTCCTTTTCTGGTGATGCCTGCTTTTCTTTCATATGCAGGCTGTTTCTTTGTCTCGCCTTCTCTCTTTTCTGCATGCCTGGTTATATAGTTTTCTCTCTCTTCAAAGTGTTGGAAAAGAGATTCCAATTTGGAAGGGTGTTGTCTCTGTCCTTTTCCTCTTGCACCAACTCTAATCTAGACTCCAGATGCAAGTACACGTGGTCACCTATGCTTCAAACCACTGCATGTACATCAAAGATTTCACAAGCCTTCCTCGAGTTACCCTGGCCAGAATTGCTCAATGAACTTTACTTACCTATTAGCACTTTTTAAATGTAGGTCTGTAGAGTTATGAACTTCCGTCTCAGGACTGCTTTCATTATGTCCCATAGATTTTGGGTTGCTGAGTTTTCATTGTCATTTGTTACCAGGATGCTTTTTATTTCTTCTTTGATCTCTTTGGTAACCCAATCATTGTTTAATAGCATGCTAATTAGCCTCCAAGGGTTTGAATGTTTTCATTGTTTTTACTGTAGTTAATTTATAATTTTAAGCATTGTGATCTGGGCAGATGCTTCATATAAGTTCAGTTATGTATGTATGTATGTATGTATGTATTTATTTATTTATTTGTTTATTTATTTTAGATTCAAGCTGGGATCCAAGTGGAGGGCTGCCACTCTGATGGAGAGACAGCCAACACCCACCATAGACAACACAGCAATTCATTTATTTACAAAAGAATAAAGGGATGTTTCTCTGAAAAGCTTAGAATCAAAAAGGTGATTTCAATCTTCTTGAATTCAAAGAGACTTTGTGTCCCAATATGTGGTCTATCTTTGAAAATGTCATGTGTGCACTTGAGAAGAATGTATATTCTGTAGCTTTGGGATGAAATGTTCTGAAGATGTCAATTAATTCCATCTGATGTAGTGAGTCATTTAGGATTGATGTTTCTTTGCTGAGTTTTTGTTTAGAAGATTTGTCCAATGGTGTTGATGGGGTATTAAAGTTCCCTACTATAATTGCATTGCTGTTGATCCACGAAGGTTTTTATGTATTTGGGTGCTCCTTTATTTGGTGCATATATGTTTACCAGAGTTATAACCTCTTGTTGTATTGCTCCCTTTAGTTTTATGAAGTGGCCTTCTTTATCTCTTGTTATAGCCTTCAATTTGAGGCCTATTTTGTCAGATATAACTATTGCTAATCCAGCTTTTTTCCCTCCATTTGCCTGAAAGTTTTTGCCATCCCTTCACTATCAGTCTATGTGAGTCCTTTGTTCTGAGGTAGGTCTTTTATAGACATCAGATATTTGGGTCATGTTTTCTTATCTAGTCAGCTACCCTATGTCTTTTGATTGGAGCAGTTAAGCCTTTTACCTCTAAGGTTATCATTGATAGATACTTGTTTGTCACCATTTTTTATTCTTTGTGCCCATGTTCCTTATTCCCTTACTATTCTTTTTTTTTTTTAAATAACAATCTCTTTAGCATTTCTTGCATTGCTGGCTTGATGGTAATGGACTCCTGTAACTTTTTTTTTTTTTTTTTGTCTGTAAAGCTCCTGATTTCCCCTTCAATTATCAATGATAGACTTGCAGGATAGATTATTCTGGGATTCAGTCCCCTGATTTGTATTATTTTGTATATTTCATTCCATTCCCTTCTGGCTTGATGCTTTTCTGCTGAGAAATCAGTTGATAGTCTAATGGGAGATCCCTTGTATTTAATTTTCTGTTTCTCTATGGCAGCCTTTAGGATTCTTACTTTGTTATTGGTGTTTGCCAATTTAATTATGATGAGTCTAAGTGTTGGTCTTTTGGGTTCATCTTTTTTGGGACTCTGTATGCTTCTCAAACTTGTGTGAGTGTTTTCTCCCCAAATTTAGAGATGTTTTCTGTCATTATTTCTTCAAACAGGTTTTCTATTTCTTGCTCAGTTTTCTCTCCTTCTGATACCCCTGTTATGCAGATGTTGTTTTGTGTTGTGTTGTTCCCAAGCTTTCTTAGACTCTCCTCTTGCTTTTTAAGTTTGTTTTTTTCTCCAGTTGCTGCTCTGCTTGGATGTTTTTGTTTTTATGTTACCTGCTATCTTGCTAATGCAGTCCTCAGCTTCTTCTAGTCTACTGTTGACATTTTCTATTGTGTTCTGTATTTCAGCTATGTCATTCTTCATTTCCTCTTGATTCTTACACAAGTAGAATTTATCTTCTATCCTTTTCGGTGTTCTTATAATCATTGCTCTTAATTCTTTCTCTGAAAAATTGCTTACCTCCATTTCATTTACTTCCTTTTTTGATGATTTCTTCTTGTATGTTGTATGGAGACTGTTTCTTTCTCTCCCAATTTTTGCTCTGTTACTTTGTGGTTGTTTCTATGTATTAGATCACACTTCTATGTCACGCAGATTTTTTTGAGTTTGTCTTATATAGTAGATGTTTTGTGGGATCCAGTTGCTTCAGTCTTTTTGCAGTTGCAAGGATTTAGTAATCTGGCTGCACGTAAAAACTAAAGAGACTAGAAATATAAATTTGGAGGCATGGGGGAGCCAGGGGAGGCTCCACTTTCTTATGAAGTGGGCTCTCCAAATGTCCTGACCTATAGATTTTTATTCCCATATTTTTCCCTTTAGCTATATATATATATATATATATATATATATATATATATATATATATATTTTTTTTTTTAAGGAAAGGTTTGGTAAACAATAAAGAATCATCAGGTTGGGGGAACTGTCTTTGGCTGTTCCAGAAGCAGGTAATAACAGATTTTCAGCCCTGTTGAAAGAGTCCATTCAACCTTTTGAGGACTATTTGCATTTATTTAGCCTCCAGCACCCAGTGGTGCGATCTCTCAGGTCTTCTGGCCTGGGTGTTATAGGGATACCCCTGCTTGGAATATTTGGGTTCTCTTAGTGTAGTTGGATTGTGAGTGTTATTGTCCCATTCGTGGATGGAGTTTCCTCTCAGGATGTCTAGTTATGTAGCTCACTCTCTACACATTGAGCAAATAGCACAAAATACAACTTGATAAGACACAACACAAAGGGAACAAAACATGAATGTACTCATGACACCAATAACACCAATAAAAGTGACCACCAGAGAAAAGAGAATTTGGAGAGAGAAAGAAGAGCAAAAATTATTTTGAGAAAAGGGAAAAAATGTAAGAAAAGAAATAAGAAAAAATAAGGAGGAAAATACATATATGGAGAGAAAACCTCACAAAACAAACAAATGAAGCAAAAAATTCAAACAACAAATACTCAGAAAAAAAAAGGGGTAGGGGCAGAATCTATAGAGGCAGAGCTTATATCTAGAAAATAAAGAAATTGAATGAATAGAGGAATGGCCATGGTGCAGTATAGAGGAGGTAGAAAGAATATCAGTGTATAAGAAGAAATAGAAAAACCAAAATAATAAATAAATTAATTAAAAATTTTATCTATCTATATCTTCATATGTTTTCAGAAATGGAGAATAGAGGAGAGAGCAGATAGGCTTGAGTTTAGTGAGTGAAACTAATTAAGCAAGTAAGAGAAGAAGAAAATAAGAAAGGAGAGGAAAAACAAAAGCCTATAAAACTTGGCTAGTGAAAAAGAGAAGGATGCATAGACTTGGAGCAGGGGAGAGGAAATTAGATATATGAGTCAGCCAACAGAGACTACACTAATAATAACATGTCAATAAAGCAGATAAACAAGATCAATTTTTAACAAAGATTAAAAGAAAGGAGAGAGAAAAACTAAAGCAGGGACAGAAGAGCAAGAGGATGAAAAAAGAGAGAAGTAAGAAAGAAAAGGGTGGGGGGGGAGATAAAATAAGATAAAATAAAATAATGATTAAAAAATACAACCAAAATAAAAGGCTAAAAAATTAGAGAAATAAACTTTTTTAAAATATATTTTTTATTGATTTTACACAGAGAGGAATTGAGAGGGATAGAGAGTTAGAAAGTCGATGAGAGAGACACATCAACCAGCTGCCTCTTGCACACTCCCCACCGGGGATGTGCCCACAACCAAGGTACGTGCCCTTGACCGGAATCGAACCTGGGACCTTTCAGTCTGCAGGCCGACGCTCTATCCACTGAGCCAAACCGGTCTCGGCGAGAAATAAACTCTTTAAAGTAAAAGATAAAAAAGTGAAGTGTCATGCCCAAACCGGTTTGGCTCAGTGGTAGAGCGTCGGTTTGTGGACTGAAAGGTCCCAGGTTTGATTCTGGTCAAGGGCATGTACATTGGTTGCGGGAACATCCCCGGTGGGGGGGGGTGCAAGAGGCAGCTGGTTGATGTTTTTCTCTCATCGACATTTCTAGCTCTCTATTCTCTCCCTTCCTCTCTGTAAAATATCAATAAAATATATATATTTTTAAAAAGTGAAGTGTCATTCACTTCAGCCAAGTTTTAATGTCCAATGGGGGCTGGTTTAAGACCCCTCTCTACTGTTCTGTCTGCCAGTTTCCTGTTAGGAAGTCAGCACCATGTTGAAGTTTCAGCGATCCACCCCACCTCTCTTTCTGTCTCCACAGCCTTGGTTGCATGCAGGTGGGGCCAATCTGCCCACTTAGTTTGTCTACCTGCTTTCAGTCTTATTTACAGAAGCATCCACTTCTGACACGGGCTTTAGGTGGGGTTGTTGCTGTACTGGTTTCTGGGACCAAATGGCCCCTCAACCAAACCCCTTCGGGCTCCTTGGGGTTATTTAGGTTCTTTGTTTCCTCTGCAAAACCTGAGGCTCAGTGTGGTTGCACTATTGCCTTGTGGGTGCTATGAGGGTCTTGCTCTTCAGAAGAAAAATGGCTGCTCAGGGTTGGAGGGCCCAGAATGTCCAAGTGCCAGATTCCTGGTCACCTGCTCCTGTCCTGTTGCTCTCCATAGCCTCTCTCCAGCCTCCACAAAACTGCACCACCACCTGCAATGCAGCTTCAGTGAATGTCTGAGATTGAAAGGTCCTGTGAACTGAGTTTAAGCGAATTAAAACCTGGAAAGTATAAAGGCAAAACAACCACACCACTGTGAGTTTCTCCCCACCAGTATTGTATGACTTGGGCAGTTATTCAGGTTGACTTTGTGGGCACAGCCTATCATGGCTGTGGATTTAAATCTAAATTCCCCATCTGCCATTATCCCTGTGGACCCTCTTCCACAGTCGAGTGTTACGCGAGTCCCTAAGGGACATGGACTTGGTGCAATACAGGCTTCTTCTGATCCTCTCATCTTGGTGGTTGCACATCTCTCTCTCTAGCCCGGATCCCCAATCCTACTGTTCTCCAGGTGTCCTCTGTCCTTTCCAGTTGCATATTGTCTCACCAGATGTGTTTAATTCACCAATTCTGGGGCACAGGGTCGGAGGGGGGCAGGGATGTTATTTGATTTAGTTGTTTCTTCTATCTGCTCCATGAGAAGGTGCAGGACATGTCCACCTATTCAGCTAGCATTTTGAAAACTAAATTCCCCTTTTATGATCATTAAATTTCTCTTAAAGTGCTAGTAAGGAGTAGGGGAAAATACCCTCTTAGTCCTGGAGTAGCCCTATGTTTGCTTCTGTTTTCTCTTTGTAAATCACACTTTGGTTGTTTGTTTGTTTGTAGTCTTTCTTATGGTGACCTGGCTCTTTACAGCAAAAGACTCTCTATAGTTTCATAGCAGACCTTATTTAATAATTCTGTTGCCTTGCTCTCAGAAACCCGTAGGTGTATTTATCAAAATAAGTCTGAATAACCAAGATTACATGTTCTAACAGTTAAATTTTTGGGAATCCATCAGGGTCCTGGATAAAGTTAGGGACAACTGCCATTTCCTCTCTAGCTGATACCAAGTTTTTTGATTTTTTTTTCCCTAAAGGAAGCTGTTAGAATTCCTCTTCTCGTTTTCCTTCTAATCAGTGATTGAAGGGAAGATGGAAAGGGATGGAAGAAGGGAGATGAAAGGACAATTCCAGACAAGGAAGCTCAGAAAGGAAGGGGAACAATGGGGTATAAGCATTTATTAACTTCAGGATAGTTCAAAAACAGTCTAAAAATTTCTTAATAATTTTTATTTTTTTGAAGAATTTTTTCTATGCTTCTAAGAAACTTCTAATTTCCAAATCAAGATATGCTTCCCATATAGTCATTCAGTTTAATTTTAGAGCTGGCATTTTTCTAATTTTCGTATGCAAAATATTAATATAGGTCCTCAAAGACAACTGCATTTTGGCCATTTTTAAGTTGGAATTTTCAAATTAAATCTTCCTGTTTCTGTAAAGCAAATACAAGTAAAGGCTTCCTATCAGGAGTATTAAATTAGGGCTAGGATTCAGGAGTTTCTGGCCTTGCAGATACAATTTCTCATGCTAATTTCTATTTATTTTTTATTTTTGGATATCTGTAGTCTGAACAAATTTTCTAGGATGTTATGTAGTGTGTTTAAGTGAATTGCTTGAGTTGAGCTCAATGGGGCTCTCACCATTCAAGTCACAATCCAACCCTATTACGTGCCCCAGTTTCTCTCCTAGCTGTCTAACACAACCAGAAGGGCTCGGGAATTTGGCAGACCAACCTTTGTTGGGGCCCCTGAACAAACCAGTTAGTTAATAACAAATGACAGTTGAGTTGGGACTACCCTGGGGGGCTCCTGCACACTGTGAGGAACTCTGAGATCTACACAAAGGTTCTTCATCACCTAAGAACACCCAAGAATCGGGCTGGAGAGGGGATGTGCCCCTTTAACTTCGGAGCTGAATGAGTTCAGCTCTCATTTATATGGTGAAGGTGTTTTGCTCAGACTCAGAAATGTTAGAAAAAAGGTGAGCCCCCAACCAGGTTCCTCGTGGGACATAAAGGTTACTCAAGAGCCAGACAGCAAGGCAATACCTTTACTCCTATGGGAGGGTACACACACATGGAGTCTGGCAAACATACACTCTGAGCAGGTGGTCCACTTAGGCTTTATCCCTGTTGCATGCCATTTCTCCTTCACTCTTGATTGGTCAGAGTTTAGGCACACATTCTTACATGATTGATTAATTTAAAGGAAAAGAGCAGGGTTCACCTTTGACATTTCATAATGGCAGCTCCCAGGGGAGCTTCAAGTCATCTTGGCCAAAATGGAAGCTCCCCACATTCCCTTCTTGGACAGAAAAGATTGTTTATTCTCACAACTAGAGGCCTAGTGCACAAAATCTGTGCATGAGGCCAGCGGGATGGGGGAGGAGAGGGGACAGAGTCATCCCTCAGCCTAGATTTCACCCTCTCCAATCTGGGAACCCTTGAAGGATGCCTGACTGCCCATTTAGGCCCAGTTCCACCGGGATCAGATCTAAATGGGCAGTCGGACATCCCTCTCCAATTTAGGACTGTTAGCTTCCAACTGGTCGCCTGCTTGCCTTCCTGATCGCCCTTAACTGCTTTTGCCTGCCAGCCTGATCATCCCATAACCACTCCCATGCCAGCCTGATTGATGTCTAACTGCTCCCCTGCCAGCCTGTTTGCCCCCAACTTTCCTCCTCTGCCAGCCTGGTCACCCCTAACTGCCCTCCCTTGCAGGGTTGATTGCCTCCAACTGCCCTCCCTTGCAGACCTGGTGCCTCCCAACTGCCAACTGTCCTCCTCTGCTGGCCATCCTGTATGGCCATCTTGTTTCCACATGGGGGCAGAATCTTTGACCACATGGGGGAAGCTATTGTGTGTTGGAGTGATGGTCAATATGCATATTACTCTTTTATTAGACCGTATAGAGGCCTGGTACACAAGTAGGGGCCAGTTGGTTTGACCTGACGGGTGTCCAGGATCAGGGTGGGGGTTCCTTTGGGGCATGAGGTGGCCAGAGCGAGGGGCCTGTGGTGATTTGCAGGTCAGTCATGCCCTCTGGCGACTCAAGTAGAGGCTCTGGTATCTGGAATTTATTTACCTTCTATAATTGAAACTTTGTAGCCCTGGAGCGGAGCCAAGCCTTCTCTTCACAATGTGGATGGCAGCCATTTCTTTTTAGATTTGTCTACCTTCTATAATTGAAACTTTGTAGCCTTGAGTGGAGGCTTAGGTTGGCTAGGGCAGGTGGAAAGCTTGGCTTCTTCCATTGCCTGGGAAACCCAAGCCTCCCTCCTGCTCTCTGTGGCCATAGCCATCTTTATTGGGTTTATTTGCATACTCACTCTGATTAGCTGGTGGGCATGGCTGGTGGAGTGGCTGGTGGGTATATCAGAGTGATGGTTAATTTGCATATTACTCTTTTATTAGGTAGGATTCCCTCCCCTCCCCCCCTTTTTTTTACTTACCCCTTCTCTTCACACTCATCTGACATTCATTGACTTTCGTGCTGTGCAGCATCTAGAAGATTATGTTGCTGTTTTGTCAATGCGGTTTCAATTGGCCTTTGGATAAGGCCCCTCCTAGAAGGGATGATACAACATCCCATCACTATAACTCCTAACCCAATTATCAAAGAGGTGAACATAGATACCATCATATTGTTTTGTTGATGGTTTCTTTTGCTGTGAAAAAGTTTTTATTTTGATGTAGTCCCATTTGTTTATTTTCTCTTTAGCTTCCATTGCACTAGGGGGCAGTATCAATGAAGTTCTTTCGGCATATGTCTGAGATTTTGCTGTCTGTCGATTCGTCTAGTATTTTTTATGGTTCCGGTCTTATGTTTAAGTCCTTTATCATTTTGAGTTTATTTTTGGGTATGGTGATCTAATTTCAATTTTTTTTGCATGTATCTATTCAATTTTCCCGACACCATTTATTGAACCTTCCAACTGTCTTGACTCCATTGTTATATTTTATCTAGGAATATATCCATTTCCTCCAGGTTGTCTAGTTTGTAGGAATAGAGTTTTTCATAGTACTTTTTAACAATCCTTTTTATTTCTGTGTGGTCTGTTGTTATTTCGCCTCTTTCATTTTTGATTTTGTTTATTTGGGTCCTCTCTCTTTGATTCTTGGTGAGCCTGGCTAGAAGTTCATCAATCTTGTTTATCCTTTCAAAGAACCAGCTCTTGGTTTTGTTGATCTTTTGTATTGTTTCTTTGGTCTCTATGTCATTTATCTCCGCTCTGATTTTTATTATTTCCTGCCTTCTGCTTACATTGGGATTTTCTTGTTGCTCTCTTTCTAACTCTTTGAGTTGTAGGGTTATGTAATTTATCACCACTGTTTTTTTATTTTGTTTTGTTTTCTGGTTTTGTTTTTTTTTCAATAAGTTTGTAGAGCTCTGAACTTCTCTCTCAAGACTGCTTTCACTTGTCCCATAGATTTTGGATTGTTGTGTTTTCATTGTAATTTGTTTCCATGAATTTTTAAATTTCTTCCTTGATCTCTCTGGTAACCAAGTCATTATTGAATAGCATGCTATTTAGTCTCTATGTGTTTGATTTCTTTGGACTGTTTTTGTTGTAGTTGATTTCCAGTTTTGTGCCATTGTGATCTGAGAAGATGCTTGATATGATTTCTATCTTCTTGAATTTGAAGAGACTTTGCCTATGTCCCAACATGTGGTCTATTTTTGAAAATGACCCATGTGCACTTGAGAAGAATGTATATTCTGAGGCTTTGTGGTGAAATATTCTGAAGATGTCAATTAATTCCATCTGGTCTAGTGAGTCATTTATGTTGATGTTTCTTTGCTGATTTTTTATTTTTATTTTTATTTTTTTTTAAATCTATTTTATTGATATTTCACAGAGAGGAAGGGAGAGAGACAGAGAGCTAGAAATGTCGATGAGAGAGAAACATCGACCAGCCGCCTCCTGCACACCCCCCACCAGGGATGTGCCCGCAACCAATGTACATGCCCTTGACCGGAATCGAACCTGGGACCTTTCAGTCCGCAGACCTACGCTCTACCACTGAGCCAAACCGGTTTTGGCTCTTTGCTGATTTTTTGTTTATAGGATTTGTCCAATGGGGATAGTGGAGTATTAAATTATCCTTCGATTATTATATTTCTATTAATCTCTCCCTTGATATCCTCCAGGAGTTTTTGTTTTTTTGTTTTTTAATGTATTTGGGTGTGTATATGTTTATCAGAGTTATTTCTTCTTGTTGTATTGCTCACTTTAGTATTATGAAGTGGCCTTCCTTATTCTCTTATTATGTCCTTCATTTTGAGATCTAATTTGTCAGATATAAGTATTGCTACCCCAGTTTTTTGTGTGTTTTTTTTTTCATTTCCATTCACCTGGAAAACCTTTTCCCACTCCTTCACCATCAGTCTGTGTGCGTCTTTTTTTTTCTGAGGTGGGTGTCTTGTAGATATCAGATATATGGGTTTTGTTTTCTTATACTACCCATTACCCTATGTCTTTTGATTGGGGCATTTGATCTTTTACATTTAAAGTTATTATAGATAGGCACTTATTTGTTGCCATTTTTATTCTTTACCCCTGTGTTACTTCTTCACTTCCTATTTCTTTTTTTCCTTTTTTTTTTTTTTTTACAGCAGACTCTTTAGCATTTCTTGCATTGCTGGTGTGGTGGTAATAAACTCCCTTAGTCCCTTTTTGTCTGTGAAGCTTCTGATTTCACCTTCAATTGTACCCTTGCTGGGTACAGTATTCTTGGATTTAAACCCTTCCTTTGAATGATTTTGTATATTTCATTGTATTCCCTTCTGGCCTGATGAGTTTCTTTTGAGAAATATGTTGGGGGTTATTTTGTATGTAACTCTCTGTCTCTCTCTGGCCCCTTTTAGGATTCTTACTTTGTTGTTGGTGCTTGCCAATTCAATTAAAATGTGCATTGGCATCAGTCTTTTGGGGTTCATTTTGCCTGGGACTCTGTGAGCTTCATGGATTTGTGTGTTTTCTTCCCTTTATCAGGGAAATTTTTTGTCATCATTTCTTTAAACAGGTTTTCTATTCCTTGCTCAGTGTCCTTTCCTTCTGTAATCCCTATTATGCGGATGTTGTTTTGTTTCATGTTGTCCCAAAGTTCCCTTAGGCTCTCCTCCTGCTTTCTAATATTTTTTCTAGAAGCTGTTCTGCTTGGGTACTTCTTACCATGATGTTTTCTAGCTCACTGATGCAATCCTCCACTTCTTCTAGTCTACTGTTGATGCTTTCTATTGAATTATTTATAATAACAATGTCATTTTTCATTTCTTCTTGGTCTTCTTCATTTCCCCTTGATTCTTACACATATTGTCGAATTTGTCTTCCATTTTTTTCAGCCACCTTATGACCATTTCTCTGAATTCTTTCTCTAATTGGTTGCTTGCCTCTATTTCATTTACTTCCTTTTCTAGTGATGCCTGCTTTTCTTTCATATGCTGGCTATTTCTTTGTCTTCCTATGGTCTCTCTTCTCAAATATCTGGTTATGTAGTTCTCTCTCCACTGCACTGATTTAAAGGCACAAAATACAACACAACCAGGTACAACACACAAGGCACTGAACAGAAATGTATCCATGATATTAATAAACTCCAATAAAGGTGACTACCAGAGAAAGCAAATTAGTAGATAGGAGAGAATGAAGAAGAGAGAATGAAAGAAAATGAGAGGGTGTATAAATTAAGTTGGGAAAAGGAAAAAAAAATAAGAGAGAGAAGAAAGGAACTTTGAAAAAGGGAAAAAACTATATATTTTGGGAGAAAACTCCAATAGAATAGCCACTAATCCCAGAAAATGCCAGTAACGAGTACTGGGAGATTAATACAAACTACAACACCAGCTAATATCAAGCCAGGGGAGAGAAAATAGACAAAAAAGCAAACATAAATAGAGGGGGGGGGGGACAAACAAAAAAATAAGCAAAACAATACAAAAAAACATAAAAATTTGATATAATCAATATTCAAGCAAACAAAAACAAAAGGACAGAGAGAAAAACAATTTTTTGGATATTAACACAGCAAAGAAAGAGGTGTGTAAGGACTTGGAGCAGGGGATTGGAAATTATACATTTAAGTAGGGTGACATTTCAACAGGGTTTAAACAGAAGGAATAGGGAAAATATAAAGTAGAAAAGTGTTAAGAGAAACAGGACACCAAAAGGGGGAAGGTTAGGAAGAGAGAGATGGCTTAAATGTAGAATTGAGATTGAGTAAAATAATGATAAAGGAAATATTAAAATTAGTAGAACACTAATCCCCAAAGAAAATAAAGAGAAAACAAAATGACACTTTTTAAAAATATATATCTTATTGATTTCTTACAGAGAGGAAGAGAGGAGGATAGAGTTAGAAACATCGATGAGAGAGAATCATTGATCAGCTGCCTCTTGCACACCCCCTACTGGGGATGTGCCCACAACCAAGGTACATGCCCTTGACTGGAATTGAATCCGGAACCTTTTAGTCCACAGGGCGATGCTCTATCCACTGAGCCAAACCAGCTTCAGCAAAATGACACTTTTAAACATATATATATATATATATATATATATATATATATATTTCAGATTATTACAAATGTGTTCCTCTCCCCCCACTCAATTGCTCCCCTCCACCAGGTTCCCACCCCACCCTCTGTCCTTTCCCCATCCCCCAATGTCCTCATCCATAGGTGCAGTTTTTATTCAGTCTCTTCCCACACCCCCAACTTCCCTTTTCCCCCGGAATCGGTCAGTCCACTCCCCTTCCATACCTCTGATTCTATTTTATTCACCAGTTAATATTGTTCATCAGGTTTTTATTTTTTATTTTTTTAAAATATATTTTTATTGATATTTTTACAGAGAGAAAGGGAGAGAGATATAGAGCTAGAAACATCGATGAGAGAGAAACATCAACCAGCTGCCTCCTGCACACCCCCCACCGGGGATGTGCCCGCAACCAAGATACATGCCCTTGACCGGAATCGAACTTGGGACCTTTCAGTCCGCAGACCGACGCTCTATCCACTGAGCCAAACCGGTTTCGGCAAGTTCATCAGATTTTTAATTCCCTTGGTTTTTAGTTTGATTTGTTGATAGTTACATATTTGTTGTTCATAATTTTTAACTTTATCTTCTTTCTCTTCCTAAATAACCCCCTTCAACAATTCATATAATTCTGGTTTGGCAGTTATGAACTCCTTTAGCTTTTTATTTTATTTGTGAAGCTCTTTATCTGGCGTTGGATTCTGAGTGATAGCTTTACTGAGTAGAGTATTTTTGGCTGTCGGTTCTTGCTAGTCATCACCTTGAGTATTTCTTGCCATTCCCGTCTGGCCTGCATGGTTTCTGTTGAGAAGTCAGTTGACAGTCGTATGGGTGCTCCTTTATAGGTAACTACCTGCTTTTGTCTTGCTGCTTTTAATATTCTCTCTTTGTCTTTAGCTCTTGGGATTTTAATTATGATGTGTCTTGGTGTGTTCCTCTTTGGATTCCTTTTGTTTGGGGTTCTGTGTGCTTCCTGGACTTGTAAGTCTATTTCTTTCCCCAGGTGGGGGCAGTTTTCTGTCACTATTTCTTCCAGTATTCTTTCGGTATCTTGCTCTCTCTCTTCTTCTGGGATCCCCATAATTCTGATGTTGGTTTGCTTAAAATTGTCCCAGAGTTTTCTTACACTATCTTCAACTTTCTGGATTCTCTTATCTTTTTGCTTCTGTAGAGGAGTGTCCTCTGGCTCTTTGTGTTCCAAATCTTTGTCTTGATTCTTGTGATCTTCCAGTCAGTTTTTAGGACTCTGTGTAATATTTTTTTTTTATTTCATACAATGTATTCTTTATTTCTAGTTGATCCCTTTTCATTTTTAGTTGAGCACTTTTCATATCCTCATAGGTTTCATTTATTTTATCAGCCTTTTTAAGGATATTCTTGAAAAGCCTTATAACTCTATTTTTGAACTCAATGTCCATTCTTTCTTTTCCTCCATCTCCTTCCTTTGTGTCCTGTCTCTTGTCTGCATTTTAGTTGTTTTCCTGATTTGATGGAATAGTTTTTTGTTTTTTTAATATATTTTTTATTGATTTTTTACAGAGAGGAAGAGAGAAGGATAGAGAGTGAGGAACATCGATGAGAGAGAATCATCGATCAGCTGCCTCTTGCACACCCCCCACTGGGGAAATGCCCGCAACCAAAGTACATGCCCTTGACTGGAATCAAACCTGGGACCTTTTAGTCCGCAGGCGGACGCTATATCCACTGAGCCAAACCAGTTTCAGCATGATGGAATAGTTTAATGTGCTAAGTGTTCTGGTAGAGCCCAGAAGCACATCCTTCCCAGTTACCTGCAGTGGACAGTCTTGGTGTAGCCCTTTGTGGGTTGTATGTTCAGTTTTGTTGTTAAGCCTTGCTTATTGTTGGTATCACTGGGAAGCGTTGATCTCCAAGCCAATTGGCTGTGAGGATCAGCAGTGTCTAAGCTAGGAGGGCTTCTGTACTCTGCTTGCATGGGCAGAGTCTCGGGGTGGTGCAGACAATCTTTGGTTCCCTGTCAGTCGGGCCTTAGAAAAGTCCTGTTCGCGGTGAGTCTCGTGAGATTGGTTGCAGGCGCATGTACCTCTTTGGTAAAGGTGCATTCAAGATTTGGATTCTGGCCAGTCCCTCCTTAGAGAAAGCCAGCCTCTGGGAAAGCTTCTGTGCTCAGCCTGGAGGGGGCGGAGTCTCGGGTTGGTGCAGACAAAGCTTAGTTTTCCCTGCAGCTCCTCCCCAAGAAATGGCCTCTGGCTTCACACACCTCTGAGAGATCTCTGCCTGCTGCCTGACAGTCTGGCCTCTCCCTGACTGGGGCTGTCTATCAGACCAATAGGGTGATTCTGTTTTCTTCTCCAACAAGAAAGCCAGCAGCGCATTAGCTGTCTGCCCTCTCCGCTTGCCAGGAGTAAGCCAGCAGTGAATTCAGCCCGGCCCACCCTCTTTGCGCAGGGAGAGTTGCCAGCAGCAATCTTGGCCTGGCCCTCCCTCTCTGTGCCCCTCGTTGGGATTAAGCCAGCACCTTTTTGCGCGCACAGTTCTGTACCTTCACAGTTTCTGAGGGTCAGCGCACCTTCTCTCTCCTTCCCAGATGGCATAGCCTCCACTCAGCTAGCGGTCTAGTGCTTCAGGGCAATGCCTCCCCTGTTTTCCAGTTCTAAATTCAAATTTGTTGTGGTAGGCTGCATTAGGCTCTCTACCCTATGCCGCCATCTTGGTTTCTACAAAATGACACTTAAAAAAAGTAAAATAGTAGGAATAATACTGATTGAAAATAAAAATGAAATAATTAAAAAGATAAAGTCAAGTGAGGGAAAAATAGTTTCTTAAGTAAAAGATGCAAAAATTGAAAATAAAAAATAAAAAATAACATGTGCAGTAGTGAAGGTTATTCACTTCCTCTATTCTGTTTGGTATGCCTGTTTCCAAGTATGGACAGTATTGCAGTTCCCTGAGTTCCATTGCTCCTCAGTGTTGTAAGCCAGTTCTGATTTTTAAGCAGGCAAAGTCTTAATTTTTCATATTCCTTTATTTTTGAATACACAAGAGTCATTTTGTGATTCAGCTCCTGTGTGGCAGTGTTTCTGGATTGACTTCCGGTTCTATTTGGCCTCTCTAGCCTGTGTTTAGATCCTTCTTTCCCTGTGGCACTCAGTATTGGTTTGTGGGAGTGGACTGCCTCAGAACTGGCTTTCCGACAGTCACTCCCCACTCCGATCTCAGGTTCCAGGCAAACAACTTTCCCCTGCAGTCTCTCTCGGTGTCCCCAACTGGGTGATCCTATGTGTTGGGCTTAGTAATCTGAAGCAAGGATTTGAAGAGGAAAAGGGCCAAGTATGTGAACAATGGGTTGCTCAAAAAGTCTGTGTAGTCCCCTTTCCCCCTTGGGTCTAAGCAGCCAGCATCCTTTTGATATTTTTAGGCTGTCCTGCTGTGTCAGATCAAAATGGATTGCTTTTTATAGATCCCTTCTGTTAGCAGCTCTGAGGACCCCCTTCCACATTCAGGAATCATGCCGGCTTCAACTGTCATGGATTTTATAGGCACTGACTTCCCCAGTCCTCCAGCTCCCTCAAAGCACACGTTTCTCTCTCCCTGCTGGACCAGAGACCTCACCTTATCCCAGGAAAAATCTGACCTTTCCGTGGTGGAGTATAGAGCTCCTCTGAATCTCTATATTTGTGCCAAT
Organism: Vespertilio murinus; assembly: GCA_963924515.1. Taxonomy (NCBI): domain Eukaryota; kingdom Metazoa; phylum Chordata; class Mammalia; order Chiroptera; family Vespertilionidae; genus Vespertilio; species Vespertilio murinus. The sequence continues at coordinate 86,842,781 of OZ004709.1, read as the reverse complement.
TGGGGACCGTGTTCTGGGGCTCACAGCTGTTCATTGGTTGACGCAGTTGTAGATTTCCAGGCTTCCAGTAAGATCTACTTTCTCCTTCAAGATGGCGTGTGGTCTCCACATCTGAGCCAGTAGCTCTGGGAGGGGACCTAGTAGCAGAGGGGGCTGCCTGGTCAGAACATCATCCAGCAGTCTCCCACCTTTTCCTGGAGTTTAGCTGTCCCTTAACTTGCCAACAAACACTCCCCAAGCAACCCTCAGCTGTTCTTTCTTTCTGCTCTGGGACAAAGCTCGGAACACATCTGTCTATTCCAACTCTATTTTCTGTCCCTCATTGTCATTTTAATTTGCATCTCTATGATGATCAGTGACTTTGAGCATTTGTTCATATGTCCTGGCCATATGCCTTATTTGGTTGAAGAATCTATTTAGATCCTTTGCCCACTTTTAAATTGGATTGTTTGTGTTCCTTCTTCTGTTAATTTGCATGAGTTCCTTATATATTTTGGGTATTAACCCTTTATGAGATGTAGCATTCACAAATATGTTCTCCCATGCAGTGGGCTCTCTTATAGTTTTGGTGATGGTTTCTTTTGCTGTGCAGAAGCTTTTTAATTTGATGTAGTCCCATTTGTTTATATTCTCCTTAATTTCTTTTGCCCTAGGAGAGTGGTCAGCAAACTCATTAGTCAAAAGAGCCAAATACCAACAGTACAACAATTGAAATTTCTTTTGAGAGCTAATTTTTTTAAACTTAAGCTTCTTTTAATGCCACTTCTTCAAAATAGACTTGCCCAAGTTGAAATCAAGGGGCCAAAGAGGCACATATGGCTCACGAGCAGCAGTTTGCCAACCATAGCTCTAGGAGATGAATTCATGAACATATTGCTATGAGAGATGTGAGATTTTGCTGCCTATGGTTTCTTCTACGTTTTTTATTTTTATTTCATGACTTACGTTTAAGTCTTTTATCTATTTTGGTTTTATTCTTATGTATGGTGTTAAGTTGGTGGTCTAGTTTCCCTTTTTGCATGTATCTGTTCAATTTTCCAACACCATTTATTGAAGAGACTGTCTTGACTCCATTGCATGCTCTTGCCTTCTCTGTCAAATATTAATTTACCATAATGACTGGGTCAATTTCTGGGTTCTGTTCTGTTTCATTGATCTATATGCCTTTTCATATACCAGTACCAGGCTGTTTTGATTACTGTGGCTTTGTAGTATAACTTGAAATCTGGTATTGTGATTCCTCCATCTTTATTTTTCTTTCTCGAGATTGCTGCAGCTATTCGGGGTCTTTTTTATTCCATATAAATTTTTGGAGTATTTGTTCTAGCTGTGTGAAATATTTTGTTGTTTTTTTAATAAGGTTTGCATTGAATCTATAGATTGCCTTGGGTAGTGTGGACATTTTAGTGATTTTTATTCTATTGACCCATGAACATGGTATATTCTTCCAATTGTTTATATCTTTTTCTTGCTCCTTTTCAATATCCTGTAGTTTTTTGGGTACAGCTCTTCTGCCTCCTTGTTAAATTTATTCCTAAGTATCCTATGTTTTTGTTGCAATGGTAAATGAGATTGTTTAGTTTCTTTTCCTGAGAAATCACTATTTGTATATAAAAGTAATCAATTTTGGGGTCTTAATTTTGTATCCATTCACTAAATCTAGTTTTCTGATGGAGTCTTCAGGGTTTTCTATGTACAATATGTCATCTGAGAGTAATGACAGTTTTACTTCTTCCTTTCCAAATTGAATGCCTTTATTTCTTCTTTTTTTCCCCTGATTGCTGTGGCTAGGACTTTCAGTACTATGTTGAATAAGAATGGCAGAAGTGGGCATCCCTGTCTTTTACCTGTTTTGGAGGAAATGGTTTTTGCCCATTAAGTATGATGCTGGCTGTAGGTTTGTCATATATGGCATTTACCCTGTTTGATATATACCCTGATGTAGAGGGCCAAATGGGAAGATATCTGGACATTCTTTAGATTGTTGCTGACTGGGCCTGGGATATTGGCAGAATTATGTCAGTTGCACTCCCGCCCTGGAAGTGCGGAGATGTTCTTAGTTCCTGGCTTGTGTTTGTCAGGCAGGAAGGAGTGGGTGGGATCTGGCCCCTCCCAGGCTCCTTGTTTTTCTGTGAAGCCCCCTTGTTAGATCGGAGTATAAATAGATGTGCTGTGTGGCTCAGGAGGTCGTCAGTCTGCCTCTCCAGCAGAGGAGGGTGGCGGCCCTCCCGGCTCCCAGCTTAAAATCTATCTCTGTGTCTTCTCTCTTTATTTCTAATATTTCTCAATCCCTGGCCGCCTCCCCTTAGAACCGGTTCGTTCATCTCTCTTTCCGTGCAGGACGCAGAAAAGGGAGATCCCGCCACATTAGGCCCCCGCATTCTGGCGCCCAACAGTGGGGCGTGGGCCAAAAGAGGCAACAAGAGGTAAGGCAAGGGATCACTCCCTAGAATTGCGCGCGCCACAGATTTAAGGAATGGTAAGGTAGAGGGAGTGTATTGTTGCGAAATTGAATCAGCTGGGAGTAAAACATGGGTAATCTTTCTAAACGCTTTAAACTACGCTCATGGCTCAAAGAGATTCTGTTAAGCGTAGTAAGAGTCTTTGATTTCTTTCTAAGGTTTGTTGATGAAACCTGGGAAAAGGTTAGAAAGAAGTTGCATAACCAATACTCAGAAAGTTCAGAGAAAATTCCTATTCCTATTTTAATTTTTGATTCAGCACAGGAGAGTTTAAGAATGTTTAAGTGGGGTGCAGCCTGGAGTGGAAGGGTGCAAATCTTTAAGAATACCATCTGCACTTCCACCACCTCCACATGTAAACTACTTATAACCAAGTAAAAAAGATTAAAGGAATTTCTTAGCAATTGCCAATAATTCTTTATCTTAAAATCTTTTTCTTTCCTTAAAAAATAAAAATAAATAAAAATTGAGAAAGTAATAAAATTTTTTTAAAAATAGATAAACGACGCCAAAAAAGCCACTTTAAGATGCCTCATATTCACCATCTTTTTTTCCCAGCTAATGACTTAAAGCTTTTGCTAATTCATATTCCAGAATGCATCGGGGATTTCTGTGCACATGTAAAGGGGAAAGGCCAGTTTCAAAAACGAGTGCACATGGTTTTTGAACTGGGATTAACTTTTACTGAGTACGGAATAAAAACCCCAGACCTTTTAGCCTTATAGGTGGTGGAGATGAATACAGGCTAGTTTCCTGAGGCGTTTAAAGCAGCACTTAAGATTTCTCCCCAAGAAGCAAGTAAACACCAGAAAGTATATAGCAAATTTACAGATGAATGGCTGAGAGTTTATCTCTTGACTTCGCCAACAGGAAAATTGTGACAGTTTTGAAATTTAGAGAATGGGCCAGGCCTATTGGCTGAAATGTATTGAATTGTTATAAGTATGCCTTGCATGAAGTCTAGAGAACTGAAGTTAGTCTATTAATTAAATGTGCCTTATATTTTATTTGAAATGTATCTTTAAAAATGTAAAAGTATTATTGATTTGAGAAATACTATCTGAAAATTTTAAAGTTCTGAAAGTTTAAAGTGTCTTTTTTTGCCATGATGCCTGAAACAAATCAGTTTCTCTAACAGAGAGATGTTGACAGGAAGCCAGGAAGGCTGGTCAGCAACCTTAATTGCTCTAACCACTCTCCTAGTAAGCTAAAGAAGGTGGTAATTTGCATTGAATGGCTACAAACTTCCTCCAAACTCCTGTGGCAAATTTTTTTTTGGAAGTTGGCTTAATTATATAAATAAAAAAGTAAAGTTTAAATTTGCCTCATAAAAAATCTAAAGGATAGAATTGAAGCACTTAATTGATTATGTCTTATATTTTTTAGAAATGTAAAGTGTTATTAATCTAGGGCATGCAAAATATATTTGACTTGTCAGCTTTAGAAGTTTAAAGTGCAAATTAAATGGGGAGAAATTATATAGTTAAAATGTATTTTCTCTTATATAATTAGAAATTCAAAATATGTTACTTGTTTGGTCTGATTTAAAAGAAAGAGGATTAATTCATTGATCCAAATTAAATGTAATTGATATTCTCTAAGATAATTTAGGTATATAATCTTTAAATCATATATATAAATATATTGTGTATTGTATGTTTGATCTTTCCAAGAGTATTTCAAGGTTTTTTTTTTTAAGAATAACTTTTGCATGTTTCTCAGGCCCCGAAATGTGCAAAAGTCTGTTCTCTCTTAAAAATAAATATTTTTTGAATTAAACAGATTGATACTTGAAATAACATGGAAAGCTTTATCAAATAAAAATTATATACTGTATATTAAATGTTATGAAAGTTTTCACCTGTAAGAAAAGCAAAAACAATATAGTTCTTAAATATAGCCAAAATTTCAACGGAGTAGAATTTCAAGAAAGACAAAAAGGCCTCATGCAGCCTGCAATTTGAATTGGCTGTAGGTGGGACACTTTATGCTTTTGGATCAGACCAATAAAGTATCAAACCTATAAGTTTGACTGAATAAGTTTCTTTGCCTTTAAAAAAAAATTAAAGATACCTACTTAAGTTACTTTATAAATTAGCTTTTGCAATAATCAATGCCATATAAATTAAGTTACATGAGAAGTCAATGTTTTATAAGTAACTGAATCCTAACTTTATGTAGCTGCCTGCATTTTTAATTAAACTAGAGGCAGGGCAACATTTGTGGCTTGTGAATTTGGAAGTAAATTTGCTTTATTTTTAAAATGAAGATACCTATTTTAATTACTTAAATAAATTAGATCATCAAATTATATTTTTTTGGAAGTTGGCTTAATTATATAAATAAAAAAGTAAAGTTTAAATTTGCCTCATAAAAAATCTAAAGGATAGAATTGAAGCACTTAATTGATTATGTCTTATATTTTTTAGAAATGTAAAGTGTTTTCAGCTAAATGAAAAGCCAATAATTTTATAAACAATTCTAATAAGGACCAGAAACAGCTAGTCATTGCTTTATCAAATAAAAATTAATATATGTTACTTATATACATATATTTCAAATTTTATGAAAAAGTTTTGGCCTTTTTAGAAGGGAAAAACAAACTAAATATTTCTTCCAGTTTGAAATTGTGAATTGCCATGGCTAAAGCAAAGAATATCCTTACATGATATTATTCTACAATGTCATAATTTTGATATTTCATAAACAGCATATACCAAACAAGCTTGCAAACTAATTATTTGAATATTTGGCAACAATTTGAAAAGCACATGAAAGGATTTAATCCCTTCCACTGTGTGGAAGGCCCCTTGGGAAGGCATTTAAGCATTCTATATTGACCCTTCTTGCTCTTTTTGCCAAAGAGGGACCTACTTCTCACAATTCAATTACCTCTGCTGCTTGAATTTTCAAATTTATGCTGAGATTGAAGCCTCGTTGTGGCTGGTACCATGAATCTGTCTCTTGCCTAAGGGCATAAGCTGGACCCTCCATGGAGAAGAAACCTGGGTTCCCTAAGATATGTGATCAATGCCAGGGCCCCGCCAGCAGGCAAGAGGATCCCAAGGCAGATGCTGGGCATGGAGGCCATAGGGGCATAGGCTACCAAGGAGACAGAACTGAACCTCACATCACCCTGCTTGGCCCCGTAGGATGGCTGGTTAGCCACTGACGGGTAAGATTCCTCAAGGGAGGAACAACCTAAGACAGGCACAGTCGCATAGGGGCCATCAGGAGGGAACTTGGGGGTCAACAGAGGTGGGGCACAGATCCTCACCCCCCTAACATTGCAGGGGCTTGAATACTCGCCCCTTCTGTGGGAGGTCTCCTGCCCCATGGCTGCTTCATGCTTCCCATGCCCAGCTCAAATTGGAACCCAGGCAACAGACAGACTTATCCAGCTCATATTGAGACCCAGGCAACAGAGAAGTGGCTGATGGCAGCTGCCCTATATCTAAAGCTATCCTAAATCCAGGAATGCTTAGAACTTTCTCAATGATACATATCATTCTTTTCATTAATATTTGCAGGGTAAACTAAAGATTGTTGTTAAAATATTAAATTTGACAGTAAAATAGTCAAATTTTCAAATTTAAATTGGCTAAATAAAATAAGTGAATATTCAAGAAAATCTAACCGTACAAAAAGCTGTTCCTAAAAAGTATTAACTAAAATTTCTATTGGTAGTTCATTTCATGGTAAAATTGCTTAATATGCAATTAACCCTAAAGCAGTCATATTTTTGTACAAAAATTAAAAGTTATCAAAACTGCGTTATAAAAATTTTTCCAAAAGCCTCCTAATAATTAAATAAAAAAGGGGGGGGGGGATAGTGGAAAAATACCATGTGAGGAAAATATTCTGTGAGTAATTTACATCTAGACAAAAATTTTTACTTTGGAAAATTAATTTTCATTTATAATGCTGATAACAAGGCACCTATGAAAAATCTTATGGTATCAAAATAGCCAAAGTAAAATCATTTGGACAAAAATAAAAAGGATCCCAAGTCTAATTTATAGAAAAGATTCCATTATTAACCTTTGGTCGAGAATATGTTTATATTTCCAGGAAACTCCAAGACTTTATGGATTCCTGCAACAACGGATCGCAGAGAGGACCTGATGAGGCTGTTCTGGACACAGAAGAAGTAGGAGCTCACAAGAACAGAGTAGAAATAGTCCACTAATATGATAGTGAAGATGCCTTGCCATACTAGCAGTCAGCACCTGTGCATTGCTGCAGGTTACCCAGGACCAAGGGCAAAGAAGAAGGAGCAATGCAGCCAATTCAGGTGCTGGGGCGTTACATCTGTCACCACAATGGACTCAGAGAAGCTCCTGTGTCCCTTCACCCAAAAGGACTGAGAGTTTCCCGTTGACAGCAAAGCGGAAGAAGAAAACTGAAAATTATGCAAGGGACTGTGGTGCCAACATGGAATCATCTGAAGAAGTTAAAGACTGAAGTGGAAGCTACTTCTTCGACCATGTACCTGCTCATGCTAGCATCTGCTACCTTCCAGTCTTCTGCAAAGTCTTTCACAGCCAAGTCCAAGGACTCTGCAGCAAAAGAGACTTTCTTTCATTTCATAGCTAAAAATGTTAATATGTCCATAGTTCTGATTTCTCATATTGTTGTTTTGCATTGGCATTGTTTTGTTATTAAATAGCCAGAGTTTTGCTCTTGACATTCAAGTTTTGAAAATGATAACATGTATGTAGTTTAGTTTTGCATTGGCATTATTTGCAATTGATTTAATTTAGAGTTTTATTCTTAATGTTTAAATTTTTTAAAAAAAGAAAGGGTGAGATGTAGAGGGCCAAATGGGAAGATATCTGGACATTCTTTAGATTGTTGCTGACTGGGCCTAGGATATTGGCAGAATTATGTCAGTTGCACTCCCGCCCTGGAAATGCGGAGATGTTCTTAGTTCCTGGCTTGTGTTTGTCAGGCAGGAAGGACTGGGTGGGATCTGGCCCCTCCCAGGCTCCTTGTTTTTCTGTGAAGCCCCCTTGTTAGATCGGAGTATACATAGATGTGCTGTGTGGCTCAGGAGGTCGTCAGTCTGCCTCTCCAGCAGAGGAGGGTGGCGGCCCCTCCGGCTCCCAGCTTAAAATCTATCTCTGTGTCTTCTCTCTTTATTTCTAATATTTCTCAATCCCTGGCCGCTTCCCCCTTAGAACCGGTTCGTTCATCTCTCTTTCCGTGCGGGACGCGGAAAAGGGAGATCCCGCCACATCAGGCCCCCGCACCCTGTTGCCACTTTGCAGAGAGTTTTTATTTTTTTAAAATGGGTGTTGGATCAACAAGAAATGATAAAGGATCAACTAGAAATAAAGAATACATTCTCTGAAATAAAAAATATTACCTATTTGCCGGCGTATAAGACGATTTTTTGGCCCTGAAAAATATGCCTCCAAGTGGGGGGTAGTCTTATACGGCGAGTATATAACCAACTCTGTATTTTGGGTGGAAATGTTAGGGGGTCGTCTTATATGCCCAGTCTCTTATATGCTGGCAAATACGGTATACAGAGTCCTAAAAACAGAATGGAAAATTGCAAGAATCAAGTCAAAGATTTGGAACACAAAGAGCCAGAGGACACTCCTCTGCAGAAGCAAGAAGATAAGAGAATCCAGAAAGTTGAAGATAGTGTAAGAAAACTCTGGGACAACTTCAAGCGAACAAACGTCAGAATAATGGGGATCCCAGAAGAAGAGAGAGAGCAAGATACCGAAAGAATACTGGAAGAAATAGTGACAGAAAACTGCCCCCACCTGGGGAAAGAAATAGACTTACAAGTCCAGGAAGCACACAGAACCCCAAACAAAAGGAATCCAAAGAGGAACACACCAAGACACATCATAATTAAAATCCCAAGAGCTAAAGACAAAGAGAGAATATTAAAAGCAGCAAAACAAAAGCAGGTAGTTACCTATAAAGGAGCACCCATACGACTGTCAGCTGACTTCTCAACAGAAACCATGCAGGCCAGACGGGAATGGCAAGAAATACTCAAGGTGATGACTAGCAAGAACCGACAGCCAAAAATACTTGACCCAGCAAAGCTATCACTCAGAATCGAAGGCCAAATAAAGAGCTTCACAAATAAAATAAAAAGCTAAAAGAGTTCATCACCGCCAATCCAGAATTACTGGTATATGAATTGCTAAAAGGGGTTCTTTAGGAAGAGGAAGAAAATAAAGATAAAAATTATGAACAATAAATACGTAACTATCAATAAGTGAATCTAAAAACCAAGGGAAGTAAAAATCATGATGAACAATATCAACTGGTGAATATAATAGGATCAGAGGTATGGAAGGGGAGTGGAGTGATTATTCTCAGGGAAATGGAGAGTGAGGGGGGGCGGGAAGAGACTGAACAGGGCAGAGGGTGGGATGGAAACTTGGTGGAGGGGATAAATAGGGGTTGATGAGGAACATTTGTAATAATATGAACAATAAAGATTTACTTTTTAAAAAAAAATGGGTGTTGGATTTTATCAAATGCTTTTTCTGCTTCTATTGATATGTTTTTGTGATTTTTGTCTTTCAACTTATTTATGTGATGTATCTTATTTATTAATTTGCGAATATTGTACCAGCCTTGCATCCCTGGAATAAATCCCACTTGGTCATGTTGTATGATCTTTTAATATATTGCTAGATCCGATTTGCTAATATTTTGTTGAGGATTTTATTTTTAAAAATATATATTTTATTGATATTTTACAAAGAGGAAGGGAGAGAGACAGAGAGCTAGAAACGTCGATGAGAGAGAAACATCGACCAGCTGCCTCTTGCACACCCCCCACCAGGGATGTGCCTGCAACCAATGTACATGCCCTTGACCAGAATCGAACCTGGGACCTTTCAGTCTGCAGACAGATGCTCTATCCACTGAGCCAAACCAGTTTCAGCTTGTTGAAGATTTTAGCATCTATATTCATTAGAGATATTGGCCTCTAATTCTCTTTCCTAGTTGTATCTTTATCTTGTTTTGAAGTTAGGGTAATGCTGGCCTAATAAAATGAGTTTGGAAGTGTTCCTTCCTCTTGGATTTTTAAAAAATAGTTTAAAGAGTATCAGTGTTGGTTCTTTCAAAGTTTGGCAAAAAACACCCCTGTGAAGGCATCCAAATCTGGGATTTTGTTTGCTGGGAATTTTTTGATTACTGCTTCCATTTCATCAGTTGTTATTGGCCCATTCACCTTTTATGATTTTCCTGATTCAGCTTTGGGGGATCGTAATTTTCTAGCAATTTTACATTTCACCCAGGTTATCCAGCTTGTTGGCATATAGTTGTTCATAGTATCCTATCTAATAAAAGAGTAATATTCAAATTAAACATCACTCTGCTACACCCACAAGTCCAAGAGAAAAGCAGCAAGAGAAAAGCAGGCAGTTACCTATAAAGCAGCAAGAGAGTGAGCATGTAAATTAACCCAAACATAGATGGTTGCAGCCACAGAGAGCAGAAAAAAGGCTTGGTTTTCCCTGGCAATGGAGGAAGCTATGCTTTCCACACACCCTGGTGGGCCTAGGCTTCCACTCAAGAGTATAAAGTTTCAATTATAGAAGATACATAAATTCCAACAGAAATGGCTGCCACCATGCAGTGAGCAGGAGGCTTGGCTCCACTCCAGGCTACAAAGTTTCAATTGTAGAAGATAAATAAATTGCAGATACCAGGGCTTCTGCTTGGGTCTCCAGTGGGCATGGCTGGCCTGCAAACCACCACCAGCCACTCACTCAGGCTGCCCCATGCCCCAAGGGAACCCCCACCCTGATCCCGGACACCCTTTAGGGCAAACCATGTACCAGGCCTCTATCCTATCTAATAAAAGAATAATATGCAGATTGACCATCACTCCAACATACAATATGGCTGCCCCCAGGAGGTCAAAGATCCTGTCTCCATGTGTACACAAGAGAGCCACCACAAGATGGACAGCAGGGGAAAGTGTGCGAGCCCCTTTCACATCCCTCGTGGTTCAGGGTTCCGGTTCAGGGTTTGGGTCCTGGAGAAGGCTGCAAACAAATAAAAAGAGACTAGAAAAGTATTAATTTGGGAATAATGGGGGCCAGGCAGGAGTCCACCTCTAGTGAAAGGATTATACCTGTTCTGGCCTAATTATCCCTTTTTTTTTTTTTTTTTTTTAATAAATCTTTATTGTTCATATTATTACAAATGTTCCTCATTCCTCCCCCCCATTGCTCCCCTACACCAAGTTTCCATTCAATTCTCTGCCCTTTCCCCATCCCCCATTGTCCTCATCCATAGGTGCAGTTTATGTTCAGTCTCTTCCCGCCCCGCTCCACTCCCCATTTCCCCAAGAATCATCAGTCCACTCCCCTCCCATACCTCTGATTCTATTATATTCACCAGTTAATATTGTTCATCATTTTTACTTCCCTTGGTTTTTAGACTCACTTGTTGATAGTTACGTGTTTGTTCATAATTTTTATCTTTATTTTCTTCCTCTTCCTAAAGAACCCCTTTTAACAATTCATATAATTCTGGCTTGGCAGTGATGAATTCCTTTAGCTTAAATTTATTTGTGAAGCTCTTTATCTGGCCTTCGATTCTGAGTGATAGCTTTGCTGGGTAGAGTATTTTTGGCTGTAGGTTCTTGTTATTCATCACCTTGAATATTTCTTGCCATTCCCGTCTGGCCTGCATGGTTTCTGTTGAGAAATCAGCTGACAGTCGTATGGGTGCCCCTTTATAGGTAACTACCTGCTTTTGTCTTGCTGCTTTTAATATTCTCTCTTTGTCTTTAGCTCTTGGAATTTTAATTATGATGTGTCTTGGTGTGGTTCTTTTTGGATTCCTTTTGTTTGGGGTTCTGTGTGCTTCCTGGACATGTAAATCTATTTCTTTCACCAGGTGGGGGAAGTTTTCTGTCACTATTTCTTTCAATATGTTTTCGGTATCTTGCTCTCTGTCATCTTCTGGGATGCCCATAATTCTGGTGTTGGTTCGCTTGAAGTTGTCCCAGAGGTTTCTTACATTATCTTCAACTTTCTGGATTCTCTTGTCTTCTTGCTTCTGTGGAGGAGTGTCCTCTGGCTCTTTGTGTTGCAAATCTTGGACTTGATTCTTACAATCTTCCATTCTGTTTTTAGGACTCTGTATAATATTATTTATTTCAGAGATTGTATTCTTTATTTCTAGTTGACCTTTTATTATTTCTTGTTGACCCTTTATTATTTCTTGTTGATCTTTTTTCATATCCTCATAGGTCTCATTTATTTTATCGGCCTTTTCTAGGAGATTGTTGAACAACCTTATAAGCGTGGTTTTGAACTCTATATCCCGTCGCTTTTTGTCCTCCATTTCTTTCGTTTGTGATCTGTTTCCTCGTTTCGACATTTTCGCTGCTTCCCTGAGTTGGTAGGTTGGGAGGATCAGCTGTGTCTATGCCAGGAGACAACCTTATTCCACTAGACTTGGAAACCTGCAAAAGCCTCTCTGAGTTCAGCTTGGATGGGGCAGTTTCAGGGCGGAACCTACAGCCTTGGCTTCCGGTTAGCCCTGCCCTCGGAAGTTCCTGAGTCTCAGTGTTCCTCAGGGTCCTTTGGTACTCGCTGCAAGCACCTCTGAGAGAAAGGCGCCCTGGAGCTTCGCCCGCTTCCAGACAGTGTAGTCTCTCCCCCAACAAGCCCACAACTGGGGTTCAGAGCAGTTGGAGGTGGGGTTAAGAACAGTCCGGAGCTTATGTCTCCTTCCCGCTAGGGCGATCTCGCGGCCCAAACAACAGTCTGTCCTCTGTGCGCGTAAAGTGCGCGACTCAGGGGATCTGCTTTTCGCTCCCCTGAGCTTCTGCCTTACAGCCCAGATTCCCCCTGTATGAGGCTGGGGCCCGAGGGTCTTGCCCAGGACTGGGGTTCAGTGCAGTCAGAACTGGGGCTCAGCACATTCCTGAGCTTTTGAGTCCTTCCCGCTGGGGCAATTCAGCAGCTCAGCGAACAGTCCCTCCTCTGCGCGCAATGTGCGCGACTCCGGGGCTCTGCTGAGCTTCCGCCTTACAGCCCAGATTCCCCCTGTATGAGCCTGGGACCCCCGGGGTCTCGCCCAGAACTGGGGTTCAGTGCAGTCAGAGTTGGGGTTCAGCACAGTCCGGGGCTTTTATCTCCTTCCCGCTAGGGAACGCCAGCCAGGCACTCAGCCGCCCCTCCTCTCCGGCTCCGTCCTCTCCCCGTGCGCGCACCGCGCCTCCGTACCTTAGGCTTTTACAGCTCCTCTGGTTTTCCTTCTGGTTTTCTCTTTCCTTCTAGTTGTAGAATTTCCAGTCAGTCAACTTTCCTGTAGTTCTGGATAGTGTCCACTCTATATTTTAGTTGTATTTTTTTAAATTGTTGAGGGCGGCTGCAGTTAGGCTTTTACCTCTGCCGCCATCTTGTTGTTGCTCCTAATTATCCCTTTTATTAAGACTATGGGATACAACCATAGCCTTTAGGCAGGAAACTCCAATAATAGAAATTTACATAAGGCAACAGAGGTGGAGACTGCTTCAGCTAACAATGTTTCAACTAAACAGTGAGTGGTTAGAGCAATTAAGGTTGTTGACCAGCCTTCCCAGATTCCAGTCCACATCTCTCTATTAGTTAAACAGTGATTGGTTTCCAGCAGGGCATTTGGGAGGGACCAGGCCTCTAAGGGAGGGCAGTTGTGGATGATCAGGCAAACAGGGAAGGGCAGTTGGGTGGCACTAGACCTACAAGGGAGGGCAGTTGAGAGGGACCATGCCTGCAAAGGACAGTTGGGAGCAATCCACCCTGCAGGGCAGGGCAGTTAGGGGTGACCAGGCTTGCAGAGAAGGGAAGTTGGGGGCAAACAGGCTGGCAGGGGAGACATCAATCAGGCTGGCATGGGAGTGGTTAGGGTGTGATCAGGCTGGCAGGCAGAAGCAATTAGGGGAAATTAGGAAGGCAGGCAGGCGAGCAGTTGGGATCCAGCAGTTCTGGATTGTGAGAGGGATGTCCAACTGCCTGTTTAGGCCTGATCCCACTGGGATTAGGTCAAAACGGGCAGTTGGACATCCCTCGAGGAGTCCAAGATTAGACAGGGTGCAGGCTGGGCTGAGGGACAGCCCCCTCCCAGCACAAATTTCATGTGCTGGGCCTCTAGTTTCCTTATAATCCTCTGTATTTCTGTGCTGTCAATGGTTAATTCTCCATTTTCTTTTTTAAAAATATATAAATATATTTTATTGATTTTTTACAGAGAGGAAGAGAGCGTGGTAGAGAGTTAGAAACATCGATGAGAATCATCAATCAGCTGCCTCTTGCACACTCCCTACTGGGGATGTGCCTGCAACCAAGGTACATGCCCTTGACTGGAATCAAACCTGGGACCTTTTAGTCTGCAGGCCGACGCTCTATCCAGTGAGCCAAACCAGTCTGTTAATTCTCCACTTTCATTTATGATTTTATTTATTTGCGTCCTCTATCTTTGTTTCTTGGTGAGCCTAACTAGAGGTTCATTAATCTTGTTTATTCTTTCAAAGAACCAACTCTTGGTTTAATTGATATTTCGTATTTTTTTTTAGTCTCTATGTTATTTATCTAATCTGTATTGTTTCCTTCTAATCTTTATTATTTCCATTCTTCTATTTACTCCTGGATTTTCTTGTTCTCTTTCTAGTTCTTTAAATTGTAGCATTAAATTGTTTATTGTTGCCAAAACCGGTTTGGCTCAGTGGTAGAGCATCGGTCTGCAGACTGAAAGGTCCCGGGTTTGATTCTGGTCAAGGGCATGTACATTGGTTGCGGGCACATCCCCAGTAGGGGGTGTGCAAGAGGCAGCTGGTCGATGTTTCTCTCTCATCAACGTTTCTAGCTCTCTATCTCTCTCCCTTCCTCTCTGTAAAATATCAATAAAATATATTTTTTAATTAAAAAATTGCTTATTGTTGATTTTCCTTGTTTATTTTTGAAGTATGCCTGTAGAGCTTTGAACTTCCCTCTTGGGACTGCTTTTGCTTTGTCACAGATATTTTTGGGTTTTGTATGTTCATTTTCATTTGTTTCCAGGAAGTTTATAATTTCTTTTTTTATATCATCAGTAACACATTGTTTAATAACATGCTATTTAGCCTCTTTGTGTTTAAATGTTTTTGGAGTGTTTTTACTGTAGTTGATTTATAATTTAATTCTACTGTGATCTCAGAAGATGCTTGATATAATTCCAATCTTCTTGAAGCTGCAGAGACTTGTTTTGTATTCTAACATGTAGTCTATCATTGTGAATGACCCATGTGTACCTTAGAAGAATGTATATTCTGCAGCTTTGGGGTGAAATGTTCTATAAATGTCAATTACATCCAACTGATCCAGTGTGTGCGTTAAAGTCAATGTTTCCTTGTTAGGTTTTTGTCCTGAGGATCTATCAAGTGAAGTCATGGGGTGTTAAAGCTCCATACTATGACTGTATTGTTGTTGATCTCTCCCTTAAAATTCTCTAGAAGTTTTAAAAAATATATATTTAGATGTTCCTATATTGATTGCATATATGTACCAGAGTTATATCCTCTTGTTGGATTGATCCCCTTAGTATTATATAGTGATATTTGTTGTCCCTTGTGAAGGCCTTCATTTTTAAGTCTATTTTGTCAGATATGAGTATTGCTACTCCAGATTTTTTTTCTTTTCCATTTTCATGGTAAATTTTTTCTATCTCTTCACTGTCATCCTGTGTGTGTCTTTTGTTCTGAGGTAGGTCTCTTGTAAACAGCATATATATGGGTCATGTTTTTGTATCCATTCAGCTATGCCTTCTGATTAGAGCATTTAATCCATTTGTATTTAGGGTTATTTTTGATAGGCACTTGTTTACTGCAATTTTAGTTTTATATGTCTAGTTTTCTCTCTCTTTCTTCTTCTCATTATAGCAGTCCCTTTAACAGTTCTTGTAATGCTGTGTTGGTGATTATATACTCCCTTAGCCTTTCTTTGATCTGGGAAATTCTTTATTTGACTATCTATTTTGAAAGATAGCCTTCTTTATATAGTAATCTTAGTTTCAGATCATTGCTTTCCATTACCTTGAGTACTTTATGGCATTCCCTTATGGCTTGTAGGATTTCTGATGAGAAATCAGGTGTCAGCCTCATTGGAGCTCCTTTGCAGGTAACAGTTTTCTTTTCTCTTGCTGCCTTTTAGATTCTCTCTTTATCTTTAATTTTTGGCATTTTAATTATGATGTGTCTGAGTGCGGGTCCAGTTGTGTTCTTGCTTGGGGTTACCTCTGCATTCTGTACTTGTGTGACTTTTTCCTTTACCAGGTTAGGGAAGTTTTCTGCCATTATTTCTTCAAACAAATTCTCTAATCCTTTCTCCCTTTCTGCCTCTTCTGGCACATATGATATTCTAAAATTGTTACATTGTCTCACAGCTTTCTTGAGCTATGCTCCTGCTTTTTTTGTTTGTTTGTTTGTTATCTGATTGGTTTTTTTCAACCCTGTCTTCTAATTCATTGAATCAATCTTCAGCTTCCCCTGATCTGCTGTGTATTTCTTCCAATGTGTTCTTTACTTTTGTGATGTCATTCTTTATTTCTTTTTTCATAGTTACTATATCTATTTGTTTTCATAGTTATTTAAGCATCTTTACCATCATTACTCTGAACTCTGTTTCAGATTAATTTCTTATTTCCATTTCATTTATCTTTTCTTCTGGATGATTCTCTTGTTCTTTCATTTGGGGGTTACTTCTTTGTCTCCTCATTTTGGCTGCTTGTTTGGTTCATGACTCTGTATTAGGTAAATCTGCTATGTTTCTCAGTCTCTAGGGAAGAACAGTGTCAAATGCTGTTTCTGGCTAATTAGATCAGGCAAAAATTCAAAGCTTCCAGAGACTACCTCTGCCTACAGACTGATAGGATTCTCACTAGATTTGCCCTGAGGCAATTTTCCTCATGTATGTTGCATTTTCCCCCCCAACATGGTGAAGCAAGGTAACTCACTGGCCTTCAGTGGCTTTAATGTGAAAGTACTATCTATTTTAAAATTTTCTTTATGAAAATGGAGTGCCCTCTTCCCCCTCCTTTCCCCCCCTCTTCCCCCGCCCTGCTAATTCTGCAACTTCTGCAGATCCTCTCCTCCCACTGTTAGGGGGGGAAATAGAACATAGGGGACTAGCTATTAATGGAAATATTAATGATGCTCTGTTAAGCATGATTAAAGTAGAACTTGGCTGGGAGGTGTATGCCCCCAGGACCTTGGAATCAACCTTGGACTTGGGAGTCAACCTTGGAATGTGGCCTATTCTCATTCAAGAACTGCCTGTTATTATTGAAACCTTAAACTTGATGCCCAAATAATGGAGCCCCACCCCAGTTTACACTGCCTACTTCCTCATGACTATAATCCCTACTTTTCCATGTAATCTTTGTCCTACCCTAAACAAGCAGCTGGCTTAACTGTGGCTGCAGAACAGATTTTTGTGGGTGAGGTGCTACTCTTCCATACTGCTGAAATGCTCATATATAACTCAACTCTGATTCAGCTTAATTGGCTCATGTAGGAATAGATAGCATAAACATATTGATTGTCCGGTTACACTAGGATCTTATTTAACACTAAGAACATCAAATAGCCTTTGATTCTGAGTGCTGCAAAGCCCAAACAGCAGAGAGAGGATTCCCTATGTTCATAAAGCAGTGAAGAACAAACTAAGTCCCCAAAGGATAGAAAGCAAGCAAAGTAAATCAGTAACCAAAATTACATTACAGAAACAGAGACAAGAACTCTTACTAGCTATGAGTTTCTGTCTGCTGACACCCTGAGATGGAAAGTGCGGGGGGCCTAATGTGGCAGGATCTCCCTTTTCCTCGTCCCGCAGGGAAAGAGAGATGAACGAACCGGTTCTAAGTGGAGGTGGCCAGGGACTGAGAAATATTACTAGAAATAAAGAGAGAAGACACAGAGATAGATTTTAAGCTGGGAGCTGGGAGGGCCGCCAAATTCCTCTGCTGGAGAGGCAGACTGACGACCCTCTGAGCCACGCAGTACAATTATTTATACTCCAATCCAACAAGGGGGTTTCACAAGAAAACAAGGAGCCTGGGAGGGCCCAGAGCCCACCCACTCCTTCCTCCTGGACAAACACAAGCCAGGAACTAAGAATATCTCCGCACTCCCAGGGCGGGAGTGCAACTGACATGATTCTGCCAATATACTGGGCCCAGTCAGCAACAATCTAAAGAATGTCCAGGTATCTTCCCATTTGGCCCTCTACATCTCACCCTTTTTAAAAATTTTTTTTAAATTTAAACATTAAGAATAAAACTCTAAATTAAATCAATTGCAAACAATGCCAATGCAAAACTAAACTACATACATGTTATCATTTTCAAAATTTGAATGTCAAGAGCAAAACTCTGGCTATTAAATAATAACAAAACAATGTCAATTCAAAATAACAATATAGAAATCAGAACTATGGACATATTAACATTTTTAGCTACCAAATGAAAGAAAGTTTCTTTTGCTGCTGGTGTATATTTACTCAGAGTCCTTGGACTTGGCTGCGCAAGACTTTGCAGAAGATTGGAAGCTAGCAGATGCTAGCATGAGCAGGTACATGGTTGAAGAAGTAGCTTCCACTTCAATGTTTAACTTCAGATGATTCCATGTTGGCACCACAGCCCCTTGCATAGCTTTCAGTTTTCTTTTCCTTCTGCTTTGCTGTCAATGGGCAACTCTCAGTCCTTTGGGGTGAAGGGACACAGGAGCTTCTCTGAGTCCAATGTGGTGACAGATGTAACGCTCCGGCACCCGAATTGGCTGCATTGCTCCTTCTGGAAAGATATAAAATACAACTCCTCCCCACGTTATTACTGAATCTGATAAAACTCGTCTGGTTTATGCTTCCTTCCACCTAGCTGACTTGGTGGAGGCTACTGTACAGGAGGCCTGATGCCTTTCACCTGATGTACGATCCTCTGCATCACAATTCAAAAAATTTTAAAGTATAAAAGGCATGACAGCTTCTTTTGAGGTGACACATAACATCTGTCTACCCCCTTTTAAATGATTTTAAGAGTACGATTGGCTTTTTCCACTATTGAGTGACATACATTTTACCAGATTTGATTAGTTTTAAGACCTAGGGAATTTACTCCTAAAGTTGGCACAGAGAGGTGGATAACATACTGAGGACATTGCTTCCAATAAAACATGGACATTGTCCTTCTCTAACATTTTAAAGACTGAAAATTATATGAAAATGTCCTCTGAATGAGTGTGCCCTATAGTTGTTGTTTCAATAATTTTTGCTTATACTTACCACAAAAGCACTATTACTATAGGTTAATGGGCTCTGTAGTAAAATATGTTACTGTATAAATAAGAGCTTGTATTTCTACTAAATATAAGAGGTTTGAAGGACCTTTGCTTCCCTGCTGCAGGAGATCCAGCCTTTCTAGAACTGGATCCATCTGTAAAAATGGTTAATGCCTGAGGTATAGCATCTCTTTTAATATGGCAGTTAATACCCTGTGTTAGAAAGAAGGCAAGCCTCTTAAGTCAGGGGTCCTGGTAGAACACAAAGCATTGAACATTGACTTCTAGGTAGAAGGTGGGCACACATGTCTAGAAGTGCGTGCACACCGACCTTCCTTGCCCTTGGTCCTGGGTAACCTGCAGCAATGCACAGGTGCTGACTGCTATCATGGCAAGGTATCTTCACTATCTTTATTTCTGGAATATTTCTCCCTGTTCTTATGAGCTCCTATTTATTCTGTGGCTAGAACAGCCCTATCAGGTCCTCTCTGGGATCCGTTGTTATAGGAATCCATACAATCTTAGAGTTTTCTGGAAATATAAACATATTCTCAGCCAAAGGTTAATAAAGAAATATTTTCTATAAATTAGACTTGGTATCCTTTTGATTTTTGTCCAAATGATTTTCCTTTGGCTATTTGGATACCATGAGATTTTTCATAGGTGCCTTGTTACCAGCATTATAAATGAAAATTAATTTTTCAAAGTAAAAAATTTTGTCTAGGTGTAAATTACTTACAGGATATTTTTCAACTATCCCCCATTTTTTATTTTTTTATTTTAAAAAAATATATATTTTATTGATTTTTTTACAGAGAGGAAGGGAGAGGGATAGAGAGGTAGAAACATCGATGAGAGAGAAACATCGATCAGCTGCCTCCTGCACGCCCCCTACCGGAGATGTGCCCGCAACCAATGTACATACCCTTGAACGGAATTGAACCTGGGACCTTCCAGTCCACAGACTGACACTCTATCCACTGAGCCAAACCGGTTTTGGCCCCCATTTTTTATTTTATTATTATATTAGGGGCTTTTGGAAAATTTTTATAATGCACTTTTGATAACTTTTAATTTTTGTACAAAAATATGACTGCTTTAGGGTTAATTGCATGTTAAGCAATTTTACCATGAAATGAACTATCAATAGAAATTTTAGTTAATACTTTAGAAACAGCTTTTTGTACAATGAAATTTTCTTGAATATTTACTTATTTCAATTAGTCAATTAAAATTAATCTGAAAACTTGACTACTATTTTACTGTAAAATTTAATACTTTAACAACAATCTTAGTTTACCCTGCAAATATTAGTGAAAAGGATTGTATGCATCCTTGAGAAAGTTCTAAGTATTCCTGGACTTAGGCTAGATTTAGATATAGGGCAGCTGCCATCAGCCACTTCTCTGTTGCCAGGGTCGCAATATGAGCTGGACAAGTCTCCGTTTATTGCCAGGGTCCTGATCTGAGCTGGGCATGGGAAGCATGAAGCAGCCATGGGGCAGGAGACCTCCCTCAGAAGGGGCGAGTGTTCAAGCCCCTGCAACATTGGGGGGGGTGAGGATCTGTGCCCCACCTCTGTTGACCTCCAAGTTCCCTCCTGATGGCCCCCTGCGGCTGTGCCTGGCTTAGGTTGCCCTCCCTTGAGGAGTCTTACCCATCATTGACTAACCAGCCATCCTCCAGGGCCATGCAGGGTGATGTGAGGTTCAGTTCTGTCTGCTTGGTAGCCTATTCCCCTATGGCCTCCATGCCCAGCATCTGCCTTGGGATCCCCTCGCCTGTTGGCAGGGCCCCAGCATTAATCTTGGGGAATCCAGGTTTCTTCTCCAGGGAGGGCCCAGCTCACACCACTGGGTGAGAGACAGATTCATGGCACCAGCCACCACGAGGCTTCAACCTCAGCATAAATTTGAAAACTCAAGCAACAGCTGTAATTGGATTGTGAGAAGTGGGTCCTTCTTTGGCAAAAAGAGCAAGAAGGGCAATATAGAATGCTTAAGTGTCTTCCCAGGGGGCCTTCCACACAGTGGAAGGGATTAAATTCTTTCATGTGTCTTTTAAGTTGTTGCCAAACATTCAAAAAATTAGTTTGCAAACTTGTTTGGTATATGCTGGTATAAAATATCAAAAATTATAATGACATTGTAGAATAATATCATGTAAGGATATTCTTTGGCAATTCACAATTTCAAAGTGGAAGAAATATTTAGTTACTTCGTTTTGCCCTTCTAAAAAGGCCAAAACCTTCATAAAATTTGAAATATATGTATATAAGTAACATATATTAATTTTTATTTGATAAAGCAATGACTAGCTGTTTCTGCTCTTTATTAGAATTGTTTATAAAATTATTGTCTTTTCATTTAGCTCAAAACCTTGATTATAACTTAATAATCTAATTTATTTAAGTAATTAAAGTAGGAATCTTCATTTTAAAATAAAGCAAATTTACTTCTGAATTCACAAGCCACAAATGTTGCCCTCCCTCTAGCTTAATTAAAAATGCAGGCAGCTACATAAAGTTAGGATTCAGTTACTTATAAAATATTGGCGTCTCATGTAACTTAATTTATATGGCATTGATAATGTTGTAAAAGCTAATTTATAAAGTAACTTAAGTAGGTATTGTTCCGGAGCAAGTCCCCAAGAGATAAACCACCGGAGCCAATTTAATTGAGCATGCAAAAGTTTAATACAGATTGGAATCTGGGCTCAAGCCTTAGCTGACGCAGCAGCAGGCAAGCGCCTCAGCAAGAGCCCGTAGGAGGGGCAGTCCCTCCTTTTATCCCCAATCCCTCCCCTACTGCTGGTTTGTCCCCCTCTGATGGGCGTGAAAATAATACAGTTCTATCCAATTAATATATGCACCTGGCATGGCATTGAGATTATGGGCATATCTAGTCTTCGGCCTACAAGGTCATACAGCTGAGTGTATCTTCATCATTCTTCAAACAGGCTAAAGCAGACTAGAAAGTAACATTTTATCTAAGAGAAACAGCAGAAAATTTCAAACAGCATTTTGTTACAAATAAGGGTTTCCTTCTCACCCCCTCTCCTCATCCCACAAGCTTTTTAGCCTTTTTTTGAGAGACTTACTTTATTTATCGCGCAATGGGCTCAGAGAAAAAGAATTCAAATTCTAAGCAAGGCTACAAGCAGAACTTCCCTTTTTATTAAAGAGCCAGCCCTGTGTGCATTTAGTGGTTATCTCCATGCTGGTCTGTAATTTTCCCCCTGGCCCGTTTTCAGCGACCTTAGTTCAGGGGCCAACTGCAACAGGTATCTTTAATCCTTTTTAAAAAGGCAAAGAAACTTAATCAGTAAAACTTATAGGTTTGATACTTTTTGGTCTGACCCAAAAGCATAAAGTGTCCCACCTACAGCCAATTAAAAAATGCAGGCTGCATGAGGCTTTTTTGTCTTTCTTGAAACTACTACTGTTGAAAATTTTGGCTATATTTAAGAAATATATTGTTTTTGCTTTTCTTACAGGCAAAAACTTTCATAACATTTAATATATAGTATATAATTTTTATTTGATAAAGCTTTCCATGTGATTTCAAGTATCAATCTGTTTAATTAAAAAATATTTATTTTAAGAGAGAACAGACTTTTGAACACTTCGGGGCCTATGAAACATGCAAAAGTTACCCTCAAAAAACCTTGAAATACTCTTGGAAAGATCAAATATATAATACTCAATATATTTATATATATATGATTTAAAGATTATATACCTAAATTATCTTAAGAGAATATTAATTACATTTAAACTGGATCAATGAATTAATCCTTTCTTTTAAATCAAACCAAAAAGTAACATATTTTGAATTCCTAATTATATAAAACACACCTTAACTATATAATTTCTCCCTATGTAATTAGCACTTTGAACTTTTAAAGCTGGCAAGTCAAATATATTTTGCATGCCCTAGATTAATAACACTTTACATTTATAATAAAAACACAAGACATAATTAAGAGCTTCAATTCTGTTCTCTAGATTTTTTATCAGGCAAATTTAAACTTCACATTTTTATTTATATAATTAAGAGACAACTTCCAAAAAAAATTTTTTGCCACAGGAGTTTGGAGGAAGTTTGTAGCCATTCAATGCAAATTACCTCCTTTCTTAGCTTACTGGGAGAGTAGTTAGAGCAATTAAGGTTTCTGACCAGCCTTCCTGGCTTCCTGTCAACATCTCTTTTAGTGAAACTGATTTGTTTCAGGCATCATGGCAAAAAAAAAAAAAGACACTTTAAACTTTCAGAACTTTAAAATTTTTAGGTAGCATTTCTCAAATCAAAAATACTTTTACATTTTTAAAGATACATCTCAAATAAAATATAAGGCATATTTAATTAATAGACTAACTTCAGTTCTCTAGACTTCATGCAAGGCATACTTAGAACAATTCGATACATTTCAGCTGATAGGCCTGGCCCATGCTCTAAATTTCAAAACTGTCACAATTTTCCTGCTGGGGAAGTCAAGAGATAAACTCTCAGCCATTCATCTGTAAACTTGCTATATACTTTCTGGTGTTTACTTGCTTCTGGACAGAAATCTTAAGTGCTTCTTTAAATGCCTTGGGAAACTAGCCTATATTCATCTCCACCACCTATAAGGCTAAAAGTCTAGGATTTTTATTCTGTATTCATCAAAAATTTAAGCCAAGCCCAGCTCAAAAACTATGCACACTTGTTTTTAAACTAGCCTTTCCCCTTTACATGTGCACAGAAATCCCTGATGCATTTATGAATTAGTAAAAGCTTTGTCATTAGCTGGAAAAAAAAGATGGTGAATATGAGGCCTCTTAAAGTGGCGTTTTTGGGGAGTGGCGTCATGTATCTATTGTTTTTTATTATATTACTTTTTCAATTTTTATTTATTTTTATTTTTTAAGGAAAGAAAAGATTTTAAGATAAAGGATTATTGGCAGTTGCTAAGAAATTCCTTTAATCTTTTTTACTTGGTTACAAGTAGTTTACACGTGGAGGCTGTGGAGGTGCAGATATTATTCTTAAAGATTTGCACCCTTCCACTCCAGGCTGCACCCCACTTAAACATTCTTAAACTCTCGGGTGCTGAATCAAAAATTAAAATAGTAATAGGAATTTTCTCTGGACTTTCTGCTGAGTATTGGTTATGCAACTTCTTTCTAACCTTTTCCCAGGTTTCATCAACAAACCTTAAGAAAGAAATCAAGAATCTTACTACGCTTAATAGAATCTCTTTGAGCCAGGAGCATAGTTTAAAGCATTTAGAAGGATTACCCATGTTTTACACCCAGCTGATTCAATTTCACAACAACACACTCCCTCTACCTTACCATTCCTTAAATCTGTGGTGCACTCAATTCTTGGGAGCGATCCCTTGCCTCTTACCTTTTGTTGCTTCTTTCGGCCCACGGCCCACATCGGGAGCCAGAATGTAGGGGCCTAATGTGGCGGGATCTCCCTTTTCCACGACCCACACGGAAAGAGAGATGAACGAACTGGTTCTAAGTGGAGGCAGCCAGGGATTGAGAAATATTAGAAATAAAGAGAGAAGACACAGAGATAGATTTTAAGCTGGGAGCTGGGAGGGCCACCGAATTCCTCTGCTGGAGAGGCAGACTGACCACCTCCTGAGCCATGTAGCACATCTATTTATTCTCCAATCCAACAAGGGGGTTTCACAAGAAAACAAGGAGCCTGGGAGGGCCCAGGTCCCACCCATTCCTTCCTCCTGGACAAACACAAGCCAGGAACTAAGAACATCTCTGCACTCCCGGGGCGTGAGTGCAACTGACATGATTCTGCCAATATACTGGGCCAAGTCAGCAACAATCTAAAGAATGTCCAGGTATCTTCCCATTTGGCCCTCTACAGGAAACCAGGGAGAGTCCCCAAGATTAAGAATTCTCGGCAGCTGGTAGGACATTCCTGCAATCTCTGCCACATGTTCAGCCACACCACAAATACTAGTACCCTTTTTCCCCGAAAATAAGACAGTGTCTTATATTAATTTTTGCTCCCAAAGATGGGCTAGGTCTTATTTTTAGGGGATGTCTTATTTTTCCATGAAGAAGAATATGGTACACATTTATTGTTAAATGAAAAAAAGGGAAATTTATTACCTGTATACAGTACAATAGTACAGTAGTTGTCAACACAAACCAAACAAACTGTGAATCCTACAGTATCAAGAATTTACTCATTTATTCAATGACAATCATGTCATCATCTTCTGGAACATCATCATAACAATCCAATTCCTGAATTTCCTGGTGAATTTCTTGTGACTTCATTTCTTTTAGAATCAGTGGACCAAATCTCATGTTTAGCAATAGCACTGTCTTTAAATGAATACTTCTTGTCAAGGTAGCCTGCTTGCAGTGCATTTGTAATGCAACTGTCAGTGATTTTCTCCCATGAATTCTTCACCCAAGTCACAACTTCTTGCAGTTTAGGTTTCCCAAAGTTTCCACGCTGATTTCTCTCCATTCACACAGCAGTGACGTCAGGACTCCGCGTAACGTCACTGGTTGCTAGATGCCATTCGGGGCAGCCCTAGTGACCAGTTTATGGTAAATTTTCATTCTGAGACAGAGCCTGGGGGCCTTATTTTCAGGGGATGCCTTATATTTCACTCAGAAGGAAACCAGTGAGTAGGTCTTATTTTCGGAGGATGTCTTATTTTCTGGGAAACACGGTATCTATTCCCCCCTCAAAGTGGGATGTTCCACGTCTTTAAACAAATTAAACCAAACAACAAAGAGACACAAAATATCAACAGAAACATTTATATAAAATATTTACAGGCATGCACAACACACATATAAAGGTTCACACCATGGTCCATGTCAGTCCAGCTACAGACACCAGAGAATGCCCTACATTAATAAACCCACTGAAGTAGGCCAGGAGAATATATGCGGGCTGACAAGATATCAGGGAGATAAAGAGTGAGTAAAGGAGCGAGAGAGGCATGTGTGGGTGGGCGGTGTGTTGCAGAGTGAGGGACAGTTAGACATCACAGGAGTACTGGGGACTGGCAGATCTCTCCTAGACAGGGAGCCCCTGCTATTGCTGTAGGCACTTTCAGGTTGGCACAGTATTAGCATGAAACCCATGCCATCTGATAGAGGTGAGAAATGGAGGCCAGAAGAGCAGGCACACCAACACCCAGACCGACCTCAGCAACCATCTCCAGACCTGTGAAAGCAGATACTTGCAGCGATAACCTCATGGAACCATCACCATCTCCTAGCAGTGAGCATCAAGTTACTATGCATGAGTCACAGACATCTGCAGTGAGTGCACACCAGAGAGACCTTCTAAGCTGCACCTCTCACCAGAGCCCAAATCCAGCTTCCCAGAATCCCAAACTACAATCCCTCTGCTGTGAGTACAAACCAGGGATACCCCGAGGCTTCCTGGTCCCCTATTCAAATAGATGTCCTCAGAACAGTGTGTGATCTGACCCTGGCAGGGAATGAGCCTTTGGGTCAGTACTGGCTCTGCCCTGAGCACAGACAGAGCCTTCAGGCTAGCATGCACTCTGCACCAGCCCAAGTCAAACCTGTTTTTGCAACCTGGTGTGTCCAGCCACAGGTCACAGGACCACACTATATGTAAACTACCAGAGGGTCCTTAGGTGCCATAGTGCCTTGGGAACCAGGGCCACACAGCGAATTTCATGCCAGAGGGAGTCACACACTGGAGGAGCTGTGCATTGGTCCCTGTCTACCCTGAGGATCTAAAGTGGACAACTGAGGGACCAGAACCATGGGAGAAGGGGTACAAATCAAAGCAGAGATGATAAAGGGGTGAATCTCAAGGCAGACCCAGCCTCTTATTTAGCAACCCCTGGATCATTGAACCTCTAGGGGCTTCAACCCTTCAAACCCCAAGCAGGGAGCCCAGGGCAGAAAGAGACAGCAAAAGTGGGAAGACAAAGACACCACTCCCAAAGGAAAGGAAAGGAAGAATCGCCAGGAAAGGAACTAAATAAAATAGAGACGAGAAATATGTCAGAGAAAGAATTCAGAGTAAAGGTCATGCATTTCCTAAACCAGGTAGATGGGAAAATTACCACCATGTGTAAGAATCAAGAGGAAATGAAGAATGATATAGCTGCAATGCAAAACACAGTGGGAGGTTTCAGCAGTGGACTAGAAGAACAGGAGGACCAAATCATGAGTTAGAAGACAGGGTTGAACACACACCCAATCTGAATACCAATTGGAGAAAAAATTAGAAAGCAGGAAGAGAGCTTAAGGGAACTTTGGTACAACATGAAATGAAGCAACATTTGTATAATAGGGGTTTCAGAAAGACAAGAGGAGCAAGGGTTTGAAAACCTGTTTGAAGAAATAATGACAGAAAACTTCCCTGACTTGGGAAAAAAAAATAAATCACACAAGCACAGAGAGTCCCAAACAAAATGAACCAAAAAAGACCCACACCAAGACATATTGTATTTGCAATGGCAAACATTAATGGCAAAGAGAGAATCTTAAGGACTTACAGAGAGAGACAAAGAGTTACCTACAGGGATCTCCCATTAGACTATCAAATGATTTCTCAACGGAAACACATCAAGCCAGAAGGGAATAGGATGAAGTGTATAAAGTGATGCAAAGCTAGGGAATGAATATAAGAATACTATATTCAGCAAGGCTATCATTCAAAATTGAAGGGGAAATCAAGAGCTTCACAGACAAGAGAGAGAGAGAGAGAGAAAGAAGCTAAGGAAGTTTATTACTACAAAGAAAGCAATGCAATAAATGCTAGGAACTGTTGTAAAAAAATAAAGGAAAGAAAGAACACAGGCATAGAGGAAAAAATAGATATAAACAAGTACTTATAAATAATAACGTTAAACATAAGTGCCTTAAATGCTCCAATCGAAAGAAATCAGGTCGCTGAATGGATAAGAAAACATGACTCATATATATGCTATCTACAAGAGATGCATCTCAGACCAAGGGACTCACACAGACTGAAAGTGAAGAGATAAGATTTTTTTTCCAGACAAACAGAAATGAAAAAAAAAAATGTGGGGCAATTCTTTTATTTATATATATATATATATATATATATATATATATATATATAATTGATTTTTTTTTACAGAGAGGAAGAGAGAGGGATAGAGAGTTAGAAACATCCATGAGAGAGAATCATCGATAAGCTGCCTCTTGCACCACCCCTACTGGGGATGTGCCTGCAACCAAGGTACATGCCCTTGACAGGAATCGAACCTGGGACCTTTCAGTACACAGGCCAACAACCTAGCCACTATGCCAAAGTGGTCTCGGCTGGAGCAATTCTTATATCTGACAAAATTGACCTCAAAGTGAGGACCATATCAAGAGATAAGAAAGCCAATTTTGAATGGAAGTCCTGGGACGAAACAAGAGGGTGGCCTAGGTAGTCTCCTAAGCTGCCTCCTCATCAACAATTTGGAAAAAAACAACAGCTAAAATCCAAAGGGACCACATCAGATCCACAGGAGAGCTGGCAGAATGAGATGGCTACAACTAGAGGGAAAGAAAAATGTGGGGCAATTCTTTTTTTTTTTTTTTTTAATATATATATATATATATATATATATATATATATATATTTTATTGATTTTTTTTTTTACAGAGAGGAAGAGAGAGGGATAGAGAGTTAGAAACATCCATGAGAGAGAATCATCGATAAGCTGCCATTGAGCACCACTGCTGCCTTGTGCAGTTTAAAACTGCAATGGAACCGGAGCTGCAGCCGCCGCCAGTGAGGAAGGCCCACCAGGAGCAGAGCTCGCTCCACCCCGGCCCCAGGGAGTGGGCTGCCTCGAAGCCTGGCCTCTGCACCCACAGCCTTCCCAGCCTGATCGCCATGGGAGCAAGGGAACCCAAGCCGAGCCGCGGCCGCACTTTCCGTTCCCGCCTGGAGCGAGCCGCCTTGGAGCCCAGCCTCCGCGCCCCCCCACAGCCTTCCCAGCCTGGCCTCCATGCCCTAAGACTTCTCAGCCGACCTGCAGTGCTAGCGAGCCCTCTGCCGGGCCAGCCCACTTGCTTGTGGAGCATAACGGAGGACCGAGAGGTTGTGCCCAGAGCACTCTTTGCGGCCTGGGACTCTGGACACCTAAACCCGGGGACTCTGAAAGCCACAATGTGTGAAGTGTGGGCAGCGGAGGATACAGTGGCGGCGGCCAGAGCATCCCCATTCTTCCCCCTCGTCTTCCTCCTGCTCACCCGGCAGCAGAGGGCCAGGGCCCCAGGGGAGAATAAAAAAGGATCCTATCTGAATCGCGGGAGATCTGGCGAAAGGGGAAATCTACAACTGAAAGAAGGAGAGGTGCCGCTGCCACCATGTGGAGTTTAAAGCTGCAGCGGGGTCGCTGTCACCAGTGAGGGGAGCCCACCGAGAGCAGGGCCCACCCCACCCTGGGCTTAGGGAGCAGGCCACCTCAAAGTCTGGCCTCCGGGCCTGCAGATTCCCGGCCCGCCCACCTTGCTGGCCAGGAAGCCAGCACAGGGTCTTGGCCACACCTTTCGCTCTCGGCCCGAGCGAGGCCTTCGCCCATCTGTCCCCCTGACTCCAGGCCTGGCCGGAGCCTCTGCGGAGCCCTTGAGAGCCAGCACCAAGGTGGAGCATACTCATGGAGCATGATGGAGGACCGAGAGGTAGTACCCAAAACACTCTTTGAGGCCTGGGACTCTAAACACCTAAACCTGGGGGACTGAAAGTCTGAACGTGTGAAATCAGAGCTGCTGAGGTTGCTAGGGTGGAGTTGGCCAGAGCCTTCCTGTTCTTCCCCCTTATCGTTCTCCTGCTCGCCTGCAGCTCGGGCCCCGGGGGATCCAGGATAGGAGAGAATCAATAGACGGTTCCAGAGCGGCTGTGTGGCCCGGGAGAGCCTTGTGCCCCAGGGAAGCAGTGGGACCAGGGGGAGCCGTGTGACCTGGGGGGGCGGTGGGACTAGGGGGAGCCGTGTACCCTGGGGGAGCGGTGTGCCCCGGGAGAGACTTGTGCCCTGGGGGATCAGTGGGACCAGGGGGAGCCGTGTGCCCCGGGGTGGTGGTGGGACCCGGGGGAGCAGTGGGTCCAGGGGGAGCCGTGTGACTTGCGGGGGAGGTGGGATCCAGGGGAGCCTCTATGTTCATAGCAGCACAATTTACAATAGCTAGGATTTGGAAACAGGCTAGGTGCCTGTCAGCAGATGATTGGATCAGAAAACTATGTTACCTCTACACAATGGAATACTATGCTGCCATGAAAAAGGAATTCTCATTGTTAGCAGCAACCTGGATGGAATTGGAGAACATCATGCTGAGTGAAATAAGTCAGTCAATGAAAGAGGAACACCACATGTCCTCGCTCATATATGGATTATAAAGAACATTATAAACTAATGAACAGAAAGATAGATATAGTGACTGTAAAGCAACAAGCAGACTGTCAAATGACAGTGGGGAGGGGAGGGAGATCTAGGGGATATAAGAGATCAACCAAGGACTGGTATGCATGCATATAAGTACAACCAATGGACACAAAACTCTGGGGAGGGAGGGCATGTATGGGAGGTGGGGGGGGGCAATGGTAAGCAATGTACACATATAATACCTTAATTAAAAAATGGTGGAAAAAATAAAATTAAATTAAAAAATAATAAAAAAGAAAGGCAACTTCATAATACTAATACAAGAGGCTATAACTCTGGTAAATACATATGCACCCAATGCTGGAGCTAGAAGATATCAAGAGAGAGATCAGTAGCAATATGATCAATAGTGATGGGGATTTTAATACCCCATTGACATCACTGGATAAATCTAGACAAAATATAATCATCATCATCAACAACAACAAAAAATAGTTAGACAAATCACTAGATCAGATGGAATTGAGGTCCTCTGAACATTTCACCCCAAAGCTATAGAATATACATTCTTCTCAAGTGCACATGGGATATTTTCAAAGATAGACCACATATTAGGACACAGGTTAAGTCTCTACAAATTCAAGAAGATTAAAATCATATCAAGCATCTTCTCATCACAATGGCAAAAAAAAATCAGAAATCAACTACAATAAAAACTATTAAAAATCAAACACTTGGAGGCTAAATAGCATGTTACTATACAACTAGAGGCCCAGTGCATGAAATTCATGCATGGTAAGGTCCCTAGGCCTGGCTGGCAATCAGGGCTGATCTGTGTGGTGACTGGTGGGCTGATCAGGGACCCTCCCTCTGCTGACACTTGCCTTGGATGGCCTGGGTCTACATGCTTGGGGCATTTCCTGCATTGAGCATGATGGTCAGCATGCATCATAGCGATCAGTTTTTCCACCAGTCATTCCCTGGTTGGTCGATTTCCATATTAGTCTTTTATTATAAAGAACTAGAGGCCCAGTGCATGAGATTTGTCCCTCAGCCAAGCCTTCCCCCTCTCACAGACTGAGAGCCCTTAGGAGATGTCCTACTGATGGGAAGCGGCCCAAGCCGCAGTCTGGCCTTCCTCTGTGGGAGGTGACTGGGCTGATCAGGGTAAGGTGACAGCCCCATCACCCTGCTGCTGCTGCCACCGTCACAGCTGCCAGCGTGTTCTCATTATCACAGACCCCAGTCCCTTCATCATGAAAAAATGATAACTTTAATTAGGCACTTTCAAGATGTGTCTTTCATAGGATATGACATTTCTTTCTTTCTTTTTTATCCTCACCTGAGGATATGTTTCCATTGATTTTTAGAGAGCTTGGAAGAAAGAGGGAAAGACAGAGAGAAACATCAATGTGAGAGGGACACTTCAATTGGTTGCCTCCTGCATGAGACCTGACTTGGACCCTGGCCAGGGAGGATCCTGCAACCTAGGTACATGACCTTGATCAGAATCAAACCCAGACCCTGAGATTGGCAGGCTGAGGCTCTATCCACTGAGCCAAACCGGCTAGGGAAGAATATGACATGTCTTAGCCCCTCCAGTAGCAGACCTTAGTTTTTCCTCCAGGGGTGTGGTGGAAAAATCCTAGATGACCTTGCATTTTTATTACTCAAGTTACACTGTGAGAGGCAGCTTACAGGGAGCTTAGCCAATGAGACTTCAGAAAAGGTGTTTCCACCCTAACCGATTTAGCTCAGTGGATAGAGCATCGGCCTGCAGACTGAAGGTTTAATTTCGGTCAAGGGCACGTACCTTGGTTGTAGACACATCCCCAGTAGGAGGTGTGCAGGAGGAAGCTGATGGATTTTCTCTCTCATCAATGTTTCTAACTCTCTATCCCTCTCCCTTCCTCTCTGTGAAAATTCAATAAAATATATATAAAAGAAAATGTGTTTCCTCTGCAGCTCATGCACAGAGGACCCCCTGCATTGTGTCTGCAGGGCTTCTGTCCACTGGGCTGGGAGCATGCCACAAGCCACACTGCCAGGGGCTGATGGGAGCATGCTCCCAGCCCCACATGGTGGTGGCGGCTCTGAGGAGCTCCTGGCCCAGAGTCTGTCCACTTGGCCTGTCCCAAGCTGCTCGGCAGCAACTCAGAGCTTACCCCATCCCAGCACCCACTTTCTGTCAGCTGGGCTTCTGTCTGCTGGTCGGGGGTGTGTCACAAGCTGCACTATGGCAGCTGAAAGCATGCCCCTGGCCCACCAGCCCAAAGTTCTGTCTGCAGCCCTTCCTCCCTCTGAGGCCTGGAAGTGGGATGTTATGGTAGCCGCCATCTTTGTAGTTGAGTGATGGTTAATTTGCATATTACTCTTTTATTAGATAGGATGATTGGATTATCAATGAGATCAAAGAAGAAAAAGAGCATCCTGATAACAAATGGCAATGAAAATACAACAATCCCAAATCTATGGGACGCAGGGAAAGCAGTCCTGAAAAGGAAGTTCATAGCACTACAAGCATACTTCAAAAGACAAGAAAAATTGGTAATAAATTATCTAATCCTACAACTTAAAAAATTAGAAGGAGAGCAATAAGAAAAGCCCAGAGTAAGCAGATGGAAGGAAATAATAAAAAACAGAATACCGGTAAATGAAATAGAGGCCACCTCCACCCCCCCCTCCAAAAAAAAACACACCAAAAAACCTCCAAACAAACCCACACCAAATATCAATAAAACAAAGAGCTGGTTCTTTGAAAGGATAAACAAGATTGATGAACCTCTAGCCAGGCTCATCAAGAAACAAGGAGTGATGATCCAAATAAACATAATCATAAATGAAAGAGATGAAGGAAACAACTGACCCCACAGAAATACAAAGGATTGTAAAAACATACAAATAAAACAACAACAAAAACAAAACAAACAGGAAAAAACTATGAACAACTCTATTCCAACAAACTGGATAACGTAGGCAAAATTGACATATTCCTAGGAAAATACAACCTTCCAAACTCAATCAGGAAGAATAAAAAATCTAAATAGAGCAGTAATTATGGGGGAAATTGAAGCAGTCATTTAAAAACTTCCAACGAACAAAAGCCCTGGGATGGATGGCTTTATAGGGGGATTTTACCAAACATTCAAGGAACTAAAACCTACCCTTCTCAGATGATTCAAAAAAAATTCAGGAGGTAGGACCACTTCAAACTCTTTTTATGAAGTCAGTATTACCCTAATTCCCAAACAGATAAAGACAGTACAAAGAAAGAGAATCACTGGCTAATATTCCTGATGGACATAGATGCTAAAATACTCAACAAAATTCTAACAAATCAGATCCAGCATTACACCATGAGCAAGTGGGATTTATTCTTGTGATGCAAGGCTGGTATAATACCCACAAATCAATAAACATGATGCATCACATAAACAAACTGAAAGACCAAAATCAACTGATGCAGAAAAAAACACCCCTTCTTGATAAAAACTCTTAGGTAAGTGGAAAAGAGGGATCATACCTCAACATAAAACACACACACACACACACACACACACAAACCTTATATGTCAAACCTACAGCCAACATCATACTCATTGGACAAAAACTAAAACCATTTCCCCTAAGAACAGGAACAAGACAAGAATGCCCACTTTCACCACTCCTGTTCAACATAGTACTAGAAGTACTAGCCATAGCAATCAGACAAGAAGAAGAAATAAAAGGCATCCAAATTGGAAAAGTAGAAGTAAAACTGTCATTATTCACAAATTACATGAAATTGTACATAGAAATCCCTAAAGACTCCATCAGAAAACTATTAGACTTAATAAATCAATTCAGCAATGTAGCAGGATACAAAATTAACACCAAGAACTCTATGGCTTTTTTATATACCAATAAATAACTCACAGGAAGAGAAACTAAAAAGACAATCCCATTTACCATAGCAACCACAAAAAAATTAAGATACCTAGGAATAAACTTAACTAAGGAGGTAAAAGACTTGTACTGGGAAAATTACAGGACATGGAAAATAAGAGATAAAGGAAGACATAAACAAATGGAAGAGTACACAGAGTTCATGGATTGGTAGAATCAACATCATTAAAATGTCCATACTACCCAAAAACAATCTATAAATTCAATGCAATCCCCATTAAAAAACCAATGGCATATTTCACAGACCTAAAGAAAACTCTCCCAAAATTCATATGGAATTAAAAAAAAAAAAAGACCCCAAATAGCTGCAGCAATCCTGAGAAAGAAGAATAGGGTTGAAGGGATTACACAGATATCACACTATATTCAAAGCCATTGTTCTCAAAACTGCCTGGTACTGGAACAAGAACAAGAATCTATACCAAAGGAGCAGAACAGAGAACTTGGAAATCGACTTAAGCCATTTTGCTCAATTAATATTTGACAAACGAGACAAGGCATACAATCAAATCAAGACAGCCTCTTCAATATATAGTGTTGGTAAAATTGGAAAGACACATGCAAAAAAAAATTAAACTAGGCCACCAACTTATACCATACACAAAAATAAACTCAAAATGGATAAAGGAGTTAAATATAAGATGGGAAACCATAAAAATCTTAGGAGAATGCATAAGCAGAAAATATCAGCCATATGTTGTAGAAGTATCTTTACTAATACAGCTCCTAGGACAATTGAAACTAAGGGAAAAATAAACAAATGAGACTACTAGATTTTTTATCAAAATAAAAAACTTCTGCACAGTAAAAGAAACCATCAACACAACAACAAGAACAACAGCTTGGGAGAACATATTTGACAATGTTATATCTGATAAGGGTTTCATCTTCATAATTTACAAGGAACTCATTCAATCAAAAAATGGACAAAGGGCCTAAATAGATATTTTTTGAAAGAAAATATACAGACAGACAAGAGATTTATGAAAACATGCTCAAAGTCACTAATTATCTGAGAGATGCCAATTAAAATAACAATGAGGTACCATCTCACACCTGTGAGAATGCCTATCATCAACAAATCAACAAAGGACAAATGCTGGAGAAAAATAAATGATCTCACTAATTTGTGTAATATAATGAATAACATAAACTGATAACAAAAATAGATCCAGAGACTTAGACACATCAAACCGACTGTCAAATCTCAGAGGGAAAGCAGGAAATAGTAGGAGGGGATGGGATAAGAGATCAACCAAATTACTTATATGCATGCATATGAGCATAACCAATGGACACAGACAGTAGGATGAGGGCATGTGCTGGGGGATGTTAGTTATTGGGGAGAGATAAATGGGGGGAAAGGATACATATGCAATACTTTAAATAATAAATATTTAAGAAGAAAAGAATGATATCGTCCGTGTTTTGATAAGAATAAGGGAAAACAGAAACTGTTGATGCTGCTGATGAGGATATTAATCCCCTCGTGGGAGAGCATTTTGATGACATTTAGGATGACTGAAAATATGCAGACGTTCCAACCCAGAAGTTTTATACTTGATATAGACCCAATAAAAACTCTTCCACTGTAGCCTGGAAAAACATGGACAAAATTATCCTCGGCAGCATTGTTTGTAGTCATGAAAATGGAAAACACTTGAAGGTTTTATCAGCTGGCTAAAAGGTAAATTGTAGTGTCCTCCTAGAATGGAATTTGATGCCACCATTAATAATGACCTAGATCTATAGATATTAAAAAGAGATAGGTTCAAATGTATAACACAGAATTTTGAAAAATCAAGTTGTAGTATCATAAGTGTTGTATTGAGAGCACTTATGTATATATTAGAAAACATGTATAAAATATATGGAATAAATTATATAAAATAGAAGTATAAAACCATATACTGTAAGGGTTCCCATGAAATTATAGAGAGACAAATGGGACAAGATAAATATGAAGGGTTTTTTTTTTCTTTTTTTTAGCCTTGTTGAAACAAGGCCACCAAAAATGTTGGTCACTTCCCAAAACACAATTGGGTGAGAGAAAATTGAAGGGGATTTCAATGTTTTCTGAACTGCTCCTTTTTATTTTTCATTTTAAAATTAGCTCAACCGGGTGAGCCCCAGGTGAGCCGTGTGTCCCAGGGGGCCTTGTGCCTTGGGCGAGCTGTGTGTCCCAGGGGAAGCAGTGGGACCTAGGGGGAGAGGCGGTGAGAACCAGAGGAGGAGCGGACTCTATTCATGTGGTCCTGAGATAGTCACCATAATACAAGCAGATTGTCAAATGACAGTGGGGAGGGGAAGGAGACCTGGAGGGAGATAAGAGAACAACCGAAGGACTGATATTCATGAATATAAGTACAACCAACGAACACAGAACTCTGGGGAGGGAGGGCATGAATGGGGGGGGGTAAGCTATGTACACATATAATACCTTAATAAAAAATAAATAAATAAAAAACAAAAAGAAATAAAATAAAATTAGCTCAGTTACATTAACTAATTTGAACAAATGTTAATTTGGTATGGTTGGCACTGTATTGTGTCCTTTTCTTCACTGTTCTATAATTTTTGAAGCATTTTGCAATTTAAAAAGTAGCACATAGAGTAAAAATAGAAATTGAAAATGAAACAGAGGGCCGAAGACCAGGAAATCAGGACACAGGCTTTATTGGAGGAGAAGAACTGCTGGCTGCCTTCTAGACTGGAAAGAGAGTGAGTACTGGGGTGAAGGCACCTTTTGAGGAGAAGGAAAAGGAAGGGATGGGGCTTAGGGCACTTGGCACATGCTGATTGGTAGTTTCATGTGAGGCACATGATTAGGGACCTAGGGACATAGGAATCAGAGCTTAAGGTATTTGGCAGGTGCTGACTGGTGGTTCATTGTATAGTCCATATAAGGTGCCTTGTTAGGTGCTCAGGAATGTCTGTGCTGCAGGTGGAGTTTACATCATTCTCTGTCCATCATTTATGGGAAGGGAGGATTTATCATCTCAGGCTTCTGGTAATATTAAAAAAAATATTGAGAGTCCAGGAAAGGTCAGGGGATGAAGATTCATCTTCCATAACTGCTTCTAGCTGATAGGGGGTATCGTTAGGTACGTTTACCTAGGGTCTCAAGGATTTTGATGTTAGGTTCTGAATTCAGTGTCAGGTTTCTCCCACCCTCTGGTTGATGAACACCTGCATTCTGTTCTGCAAAAAATTAGTGAAACAACGCATGAGACAGGTGCCAAAGAGCAAAATTAAGAGTACAGATACCAGTGGGCCTAATGGTTATGTTGTCTTTGGTCAATCCTGTCCCAAAGGGATTTAATGTGATCTTTGACAATTCCTGATTCATTCACAAAGTAGTAGCATTCCTCTCCAAGAAAAACACAGGTACCTCCTTTTTCTGCTGTCAAGAAATCTAAAGCACACTGGTTCTGTAGGGCTACCATTGATAAGGGGTCTACCTGCTTTTAAAGGGATTCAAGGGAACTGCTAATGATGGAGATATCTTCTGAAAATTCAGCATACAATTGTGGTAGTGATGAACAGAGGAGGAAATGCCTCCCACTCCTGTCCCCATTGCAGTGAGGACTCCCATACCCACTAAGAGGGGAACAAAGGCTGCCCTTCCGTGACGGGGCCTGAGAAGACCAAGATAGGATTCGAGTTCTCCCTCTGTTCTGATAGAAAGATTGGGGGTTAGGAAGACATAAAGACAGAACAAGTGTGACAGGTCTTGTGGGACGCAGGTGTAGGCTGTATTCCCTCAGAGGAGAAAAATAACCGGGGGGGAGGGGGGGTGTTATGGAGAGACCCCCAGAAAAGACCACCAAGATGCCAGATCAAAATTTATACCTTTATTAACGAATTTAAATCTGGGCTCTCCCCCTACTGTCACAGCAGTAAGAAAAAGAAAGAGAGCCCCGAGCACACAGAAAAGCCTGCTTTTATCCTTTGAGGAGTTTGCTTTGAGACCTTGGCTTAGGCTAGCTGGCAGTTGTTTTGCAACAGTGGGGGGAGGAATAGCTGACTAGGCAGAGTTCTTTGTCTGTCCTAGGGTCATGATAACCTATCACACTATGAGCTATGAAAAATTCCACTAGTACAGTAACATCGTTAAAAGTTTGCACAACACCTGGGGTGGGGGGCTTATTTTCAGTTTTAGTGGTTTCTGTTTGTGCTGCCTTGCGATTACTTGGAACAGGACATCCCGGGGGTTGGAGATTGCAGACAGAGTCAGCCCATGACTAACATAAAGCGCATCATGCTACATTCTCTGCCGTGGACCAGGCCTTCATTCCTCCCCTGGGCTGGAGTCCTGCCCCGACAAGGGTCCTGCCAGCCATAACAGGGGGCAGGCTAAGGGAGGGGATAAATTTATATATTGTGTATTGTAGTAAGGTGTAGGAGTAGTTGAGGTAGTATTTTGAGAGGTATTTATTAAACAGGTAGTGTTTTCTGTGCTGGACGAAGGGTTCAGCAGCATGATTTCTCCAAGAAACTAGTTGGTGAAGTCTCCAGAGCAATCCTGTTGAGTCACTTGGGAGGTAAAAGCTGGCCCTGAGGCTGCCACAGCATCACTTGTCTGGTTTTGCTGCTTTTCTGAGCCTGGAGCTGAAATACAACTGATACCTAGATGTTATTATTAGGGGGGGGGGGGGGGAAGGAGGGGTCTCAGTTGCCTCACTAGTGATATGAAAGGGGAGAATAGGTTTCTCCTAACATGATGAGTTCCTGGACAGATAAGTTCCTTCAGCACCTGACCTATTACAACCACCTGGCCTTTACGACCACCTGACCTTTAGGACCACCTGACCTTTACAACCACCTATCTTCCTCTTATCTCGCAGCTCCTAAAGCAAAGACATCTGCAGATAGCATCATTCCTAGGGGTAATAATTTTCCACTTAGGTGGAAAGGGACACATGAGAGTTGTGTCCTATACCCATGCCTGCATTCAGGCATATAGGACCCCTGCATTCAGGGCAGCTCCCCACATCAAACCTTCCTTCTTTTTCCTTCAAAATGCATAACTATGCCTCAGGCCTTCTATTAAGTATTTCTAAAAGGTGGGGGCGTGGGGAAGAAAGGAACAGGCTCTGCAGCCTGTTCCCAGGCTAACCAGGCCTCTAGCCGCTTCAGTCCCAAACCTCCACATTCTTCCTACAGATAATGATCATGGAGGAGACAGGGAGATGAAGCTTTTACAGTCCAAGGAATGGCTAGGCCTTGTGGATTGAGAGAGTGAAACTTAGGTATGTGTCTGTGGTTTGAGACAACTAGGTTTTATGAGGGGATGCAAGGTAGCCCTGGCCAGGCACCAGGTAGAATGAGAAAAGAGTGAATGGGGGAATTTAGTAAGATGCAGTGTAGGGGTGAGGTGGCTAATGGCTGTGAGACTCATCTGTCAACCCCCATAACAGAGACTGAGGAATTGCCAAGGATCCCAACGAATTTGGAGAGGGCAGAATAAGTGGCCCTAGTGTCGATTAAAAAAGGAGATCAGCTTACCTGCCACCACAGTCGTTACCCGAGGCTCTGTGGGGCCTTGTTGGGACCTGTGCAGCTTCTTCGGTGGCCAGTCCCAGGAGGTTCGGGAGCTCCAAACCAGATCCAAAGGGCAGCCTTGATGGACTACCTGAGGCATGACCCAGAGGAGCCAGATAACAGTCTGATTTCCAGTGGTCTTCCCTCTCGCATCTTGGGCAGGGCCCAGGCAGGGGTCTCGAGTTTGAGTAGGTCTTGGCTCAGTGTCTTTCCTTGCTGCATTTGAAGCATGGGCCCGGAGGAGGCTTAGCCCCTGACTTACCCACAGTTGGAGGACTGGCACTTCGTTTTGGGTTTATGAGATGGTGTCTAGGAACTGGAAGGCCTCCCTCCTACTGGGCATCAGCCTTGGCCTGATCTCGCTTTTGATTTTGGATTTGGGTCTCCTTGTCTCTATTATTAAAGACCTTAAAGGTCAGGTTAATGAGATCTTTTTGAGGGGTTGGGAACCTGAAGTTGAGGTGTATTTCGGGGAGTAAAGGTGGTCAGGTCAGTGGAAAAAGAAACCTGAGATACCTCTCAATCTGTGAGGCTGGACATAGAGAATGGAATGTGGACTCAAACTATGCCCTCAGTTCCTGTTGCCTCCCTCAGGGGTAGAGTGGATGCCCCATTTGTTTATTTTCTCTTTAACTTCCATCGCTCTAAGGGCAGTATCAGTGAAGAAGATCTTTAGGCATATGTCTGAGATTTTGCTGCCTGTGGATGCCTCTAGTATTTTTATGGTTTCCTGCCTTATGTTTAAGTCCTGTATTCATTTTGAGTTTATTTTTGTGTATGGTGTAAGTTGGTGATCTGGCTTCATTCTTTTGCATGTATCTGTCCAATTTTCCCAACACCATTTATTGAAGAGACTGACTTGACTCCATTGTATATTTGTGCCTCCTTTGTCAAATATTAACTGAGTATAGTAATTTGGGTTAATATCTGGATTCTCTATTCTATTCCATTGATCTATATGTTTGTTCTTGTGCCAGTACCAGGCTGTTTTGAGAACAGTGGCTTTGTAATACACCTTGAAATCTGGTATCGAGATCCATCCTACTTTATTCTTCTTTCTCAGGATTGCTATGGCTATTAGGGGTCTTTTTTCTTTTCTTTTCTTGTTCCAGATAAATTTTTGGAGAGTTCTTTCTAAGTCTGTGAAATATGCCGTACATCAGAAAGATCATACACCATGACCAAGTAGGATTTATCTCGGGAATGCAAGGATGGTATAATATCAGCAAATCAGTAAATGAAATACATCACATAACAAATTGAGATATAAAAATCATATAGTCATATCAATTGATTCAGAAAAAGCATTTGATAAATCCAACACCCTTTCCTGATAAAAACTCTCAACAAGGTGGGAATAGAAGGATCATACCTCTACATAATAAAAGCTATATATGATAAACCCACAGCAAACATCATACTCAATGGGCAAAAACTAAAACCATTCCCTCTAAGAACAGGAACAAGACAGGGATGCCCACTCTCACCACTCCTATTTTGTATAAGAATCTCTTTCACGGCTCGTGTAGAAAGTTCCAATTCAGGGTTCAGGTTCTGGAGAAGGGCCACACACAAATGAAGAGACTTGAGACTTGAAGAAATTCAACTGGGCGATATGGGGGGTCAGGCAGTAGTCCAACTCTAATGGGAGAACTACTCCTGCTCTGGCCCTGCCATCCCCTTTTATTGAGGCTTTGGGGAAAACATCTTAGGCAACATAAACAGAAATTTACATGTAGCCCTTAGGCAGGAAATAACAGAAACTTACATAGGACAAACAAGGTGGAGGCTTCTTCAGCTAAAAATATTTCAACTAAAGGTTAGAGCAATTAAGGTTGTTGACCAGCCTTCCTGGCTTCCTATCAACATCTCTTTTTTAATGAAACTGATTTGTTTTCCAGCACATAGTACTGGAAGTACTAGCCACTGCAATTAGACAAGAATAAGAAATAAAAGACATCCAAATTGGAAAAGAAGAAGTAAAATTGTCCTTATTTTCAGATGACATGATATTGTACATAAATAACCCAAAAGACTCCATCAAAAAACCTAATAGACTTAATAAATGAATTTGGCAATGTAGCAGAATTCAAAATTAACGCCAAGAAATCTATGGCATTTCTATACACCAACAGTGAATTTACAGAAACAGAGACTAAAAAGGAAATCCCATTTACCATTGCACTAAAAAAAAAAAATTAAGATATCCAGGAATAAACTTAACTAAGGAGGTAAAAGATA
The DNA here is from genome assembly GCA_963924515.1 of Vespertilio murinus. Lineage (NCBI taxonomy): Eukaryota > Metazoa > Chordata > Mammalia > Chiroptera > Vespertilionidae > Vespertilio > Vespertilio murinus. The sequence continues at coordinate 86,800,934 of OZ004709.1, read as the reverse complement.
TATATGCAGAAAACTACACAACACTGAAAAAAGAGATAAAGGAAGATGTAAACAGATGGAATAACATACCATGTTCATGGATTGGTAGAATCAACATAATCAAAATGTCCATACTTCCCAAAGCAATGTATAGGTTCACTGTACTCCCCATTAAAATATCAACAGCATAGACCGAGAAGTATTCTGAACAGGCCAATCGACTCAGGATGATGCCACCCAGCAGGGCCAGAGGATCATTCATGTTCACCCAGGTTCAGCACCAATATGAAAGATGAAATGGATGCCGGAGTTCAGGATACCAGGACACAGGCTTTATTGGAGGAGAAGACCCTGCTGGGTGCCTTCCAGAGGGGAGAGAGAGCCAGTGCTGGGGTGAAGGTATCCTTTAAGGGGAGGAAAGAGAAGAGACGGGGCTTAGGGCACTCAGCACATGCTGATTTGTGGTCTTATATAAGGCACATAGTTAGGGACTTAGAAATCAGGGGCTTAGGGTATTTGGCAGATGCTGACTGGTGGTTCAATGTACAGTCCATATAAGGTGCCTTGTTAGGTGCGCAGGAATGTCCGTGCTGCAGGTGGAGTTTAATTCTTTGTCCATCAATTGGGGGAAGGGAGGATCTATCAGAAATAAACTTTAGCCGAAACCGGTTTGGCTCAGTGGTAGAGCGTTGGTCTGCAGACTGAAAGGTCCCAGGTTCGATTCCGGTCAAGGGCATGCACATTGGTTGCAGGCACATCCTCGGTAGGGGATGTGCAGGAGGCAGCTGGTCGATACTTCTCTCTCATCGGCATTTCTAGCTCTCTATCCCTCTTCCTTCCTCTCTGTAAAATATCAATAAAATATGTATTTTTTTTTAAAAAAAATAAACTTTATTCTTTAATTTAAAACAAAACACCAAAGTATAGCAATGTCTCCTGTCCCTGGTTCAGGGACTGTCCACACCACCTCTTCCCTTCCTCCCTTTCCCCTCCTCCCCCCAATACCCCCTCTCCCCTGGATCCACAGGATGGTCCTGGGTGAACTTCTTTGGAATCCTGCCAACAATTAATGTTAACTGAAAAACATTGGAACGGTAAAGAATTTTTGGGAGTTTATTTGACCCAACTGTCAACAATTGCTAGGAAGAAAAATCTCCACAGATGAGAATAATGCTCCAGAGAATGGTGGTTTCTTATCTTGTTTTATACATTACAGTCAAAGGAGGAGCCTAAGTGGGTTACATGAAATCCATTGGTGATAGATTACAGAGGCAGAAGAAAGCAAAGTGGAGGGAAGACCTCTGCGATTGGATAAAAAGTAAAATGATAGACACATAATTCTTTTACTTAGGTGGGGACAGGATAGTTAACAGTCAACCATTAACATGATAACAATAACAATGAAGGAATTTATGGTCTCAGTTCTGGTGCCCAGGGCATTTGGTTGTGCTCGGAGGGGTCCAGAAAAAGGGAAATTACAAGTTACCCTGACATTTCACAGGCATGTTATCTTACATGCAAAAAGACAACAGGCTCAGTTAAGATAAAGAATGACCTTTGTTAGGAAAGATACTGGCCTAGGATATGACTACCCAGTATAAACTGCTTTTAGTTAAAGTTTTAATTTCAGACCATCCTTTGTTGTTACTTTAGGTCTTTGAGTTTGCAAGATAGGCCTTCTCTGAACTTGTCACATTGGCATGGGGCCCTCTTAGTTCACACAACCTAGGCTTCAGACTCAATGCTCTCCAAACTGGAGTCCCCACTCTTTGGGCCCTTAGGGTGTGGTGAGCAGGTTTGGGAAACAGAAGTAGTGGCTCAGCTTTGCCAGTGTGGACCGGGGGTCTTAGGCTGCTCTCCTGCACAGTCCCTCCTGGGCCCTGGGAGAGCCTTGGTGCCCCTCAGCTCAGTGAACACTCTGTTCAAGGCTTGCCCATTAGCTTTTCAGGGAATCAAGGTGTGTGCACCTGAAGACGTGTTTGTGCACCTGCAGACATAAGTGTGCTATACTCACTATCCATTCCACTGACAGGGTGGAAACCTCTGCGATTAGATAAAAAGTAAAATGATAGACACCCTTCTTTTACTTAGGTGGGTGCAAGATAGTTAACAGTCAGCAATTTAACTCAATAACAATGACAAGGAACGAGTTTGTGGTCTCAGTCCTGGCTGGCAGGCGCATTTGGTTGTGCCCTGAGGGGTCTGGAAAAAGGGAAGGCTGTAGCGCTCCACTGTGAGCTGGAGCACCCACAGCAGCTACGCAGCTTCAGTGAAGCTGGTATTTCCTGCAATGCCCGTTGTCGGCTTATAAAATCCCACTGGAGTCACCTGAGCAGGCTGTGAGGGTGTTTAATTGCCATGGGATTCAGTCAAGAGTTTGGCTCACGTCATTGACAAACAGAATTTCCATCCGAATGTCGGTTGACATTTTGCTTTATGTTTTTCACAAGTGAAATAACAAAGACCTGTGTCAACACTTCACTCATTCGACACTGACATGGGGAACTTCCTTGCTGAATTAGATCATCGTTTTCAAATACCGAATATCTGTGCAATCCACAATTCAGCTGCTGCAAACATGCCATGTGGTAAAGGTTAATTTGCATTATTAACATTTCCCATCACTATATGATCAAGACAACGGAATAGGAGTCTACAGAGTGCCTCCCCCCCCCCCACACACACACACAGCACCCCACAACCCCCCAGAGCACAGATGAGAGCAAACTGCAGCTAGATAATTAGGCAGCGATGGCTTTTAAGTAATTATTTGTGTGTGTTTTTATATAATTTGTTTCATTATAAGTTTGAACGTTTGCATTTTCAATAATGCTAACAAGCTTAGAAATTCCTAACAATGTAACCACCTGCCAGCTCTGACGGGTCATGGCTGGCGGCCCTTGTCCAACACGCAAGTGGTTTCCCCCTTGTTTCTGGTTTATTGGGGTGGAATTGACAAGTAAAATTATGACATTTCAAGTGTACATGCTGGTAATATGATATATGTATACATTGAGAAGGGATTCCTCCTGTATAGTTACTAATATCTATCACTTCACATATTTATCTTTTTTGTGGGGGAGAAGGGAGAACATTTAAATTCTACTGTTAGCAAATTTCAGTTACACAATACAGTGTGTCAACTATAGTCCATGGATGCATTAGCTCCTCAGACCTCATTTGTTTAGCACTGACACTTGTATCCTGGTACAAACCTTTCCTTCCCCACCACTCCCCGCCCCAGCCTCTGGGAAACATTGTCACCATCTCTGTAGGTGCCTTGAATTCTGTTAAAATGGAATTCAAGTTTGTAACTATTAGATGATACAATAATTTGTTTTAATATAAAGAAAGTTTTTCCAAATCTTTAGTAAAACTAAATCTCAATAAAATTGAGTGGCAAAATATTATGGTGAAGAATATTAAGTAAGCTTTTATCTTAAGAAGCTATAAAAAATTAAATTAAATTATACCCATGGCACTTATTAGGATGGCTATTGTAAAAAAAAAGAAAGAAAGAAAGAAAGAAAAGAAAGAAAGAAAGAAAGAAAGAAAAATAAAAAACAAGAAGAATTTGGGGTGGTGAACACACAATACAATATATAGATGATGTATTATGAATTGTACACCTGAAAACTATGTAATTTATTAACCAATGTCACCCCAATAAATTCCATTTTACAAAAAGAAAAGAAGTGTTGGTGGGATATGGATAAATTACAATCTTTGTGCACTGTTGGTGAGAATGCAAAATGGTGTAGCCACTGTGGAAACCAGTATGGTGATTCCTCAAAAATGTTAAACAGAATTACTGGCCTGGCCAGCATGGCTTAATGGTTGAGCATCAACCTATCAACCAGAAGGTCGCAGTTTTATTCTCGATCAGGTGTCCCAGGCAGATCCTGGGAAAGGATCAGGGGTGTTTAAGGTGTCCCTTTTGATAAACTAACCGAGCAGGAGTTGGGACATTCAAGTAGCTGCTAGCAAAGAGGCTACTCTACACTAGCAGGGCCAAGAGCAGTCTTAGGACCGAAAAAACAAGAAGCTTTAATTTAAATTTTAAGGGTATGCAAAATAATTCAATGAACTGCTGGAGGAATTACACCGCATGAAACATATGCAGTTGCAAATCACACAGCACTTTCTTACACAAGTTCCTGATACTGAGAGTACAGGCTTAATGAGGACCCTGCGGTGCTGTCCTCTGGGGTCCGGCAGCTGGTCTGGTCTGGTCTGGATGCATGGGGCCAGCGATCCTCACCTGGGAGCTTGGTCATGTCTCGATCAGGAGATACTAGCCGTTCTTCTGTCATCTGGCAAGGAGAGGAGCGTAGAGCGGTGTTGCTTGCCAGAGGACTGACAAAATGACATGCCTTGGTGGCTGTATCGACAGGCGAGCACCGTCAGCTGGCCAGGACCTATTTTTAAAGCCTGTTCCGTACCTGCAGCAGTTCAGGTGGCTATCAGTGAATGACATCAATGCACACAGGTTAATCTCAAACAGGGCAAGGGGCTACATGTGGTTATCTAGGGGAAGTACATCACCCACACAAATGGTTATTTTAGCAAGTCATTCTGAGTCAGCAACTAAAGTTCAAATCCTTATCTATGGGGTACACTTGCTCCAGGGCATTGGGGTATGTGTCCTTAATATCACACTTTAAGTTTCAAGAAAATTATCTCAAACCTTTTAAAACCTTCTGTTATGCCCAGATTTCATGATTCCCAAAGTCCTCCAGGGAGCCAAGTCCAATGCAAGAGCAGAAAGCCTGAATTCCATGCTATCATGGGCTCTGTCCCAATCACACCAACAGCAGTGTGGTGGAAGAGAGCAAGCTTCAGCACATTAAGGGGTTTTATAAGGGTGGTGATGTCACTGATTTGGCTGACCCTGATTGGTTGGGAGAGGGCTAGGGTCCAGTTAAAAATGGAGAATAACTCTGCCCTGCCCACAGTACAAAATGGAGTCAGGAGTTAGCCCCGCCCTGCCCTCTCATTCCCCCTTTGTCTTATGTGCATAAGTCAAATCATTGACTCAGCCCACTTCCTTTAAGGGCATTTGCTGTTCTGTTATCTAGCCTTACTTAGCCTTGGATTTTCTCACTGGCTAGTAAAAACATTCTTACAGTTACCAAGACCCCCAATACCACAGTTCCCATCAGTACTGTCCTCACTGAAGTCCAGTTCCCCTCCTGCAGGCATCAAGTTTCCTCTTGGCCTGCATGGAGCCCGGGCTAGGGATCTCACAGGTGAGGCCACTGGATTCCAGGATCCAGGCAGTTTTTCTGGTGCAGGAGCTGGAAGTCATGTAGCCAGGTCTGGGTGCTGTCAACAGCCATGGGCATGCTCAGGATAACAGTGTAGCGTCCCTTTGAGTCCTTGGGCAGTGAATTTCTTTACCCACAGTGAATTCCCGGGTTACAGGGTCTGCGGTGGGCACTGGCAATGCATCTGGAACAAGCAAACTGCAGAGCCTGTAAGGACTTGAGCAAGGGAATGGTACATGATCTCAAAAGGGGGGAACCCGTCCCAGTAGAGGGTACACCTGGCCCATAAGAGCAAAAGGCAGGAGATTGGTCCAATTTTCACTGATTCTAGGACACATTTATTTATTTATTTATTTTTATTTTTCCCCACCATTTTTTTCATTAAGGTATTATATGTGTACATTGCTTACCATTGCCCCCCCCCCACCTCCCATACATGGCCTCCCTCCCCAGAGTTTTGTGTCCATTGGTTGTACTTATATGCATGCATACCAGTCCTTCGGTTGATCTCTTATCTCCCCTACATCACCCTCCCCTCCCTACTATCATTTGACAGTCTGTTTGTTGCTTTACTGTCACTATATCGTTCTGTTTATTACTTTATAATGTTCTTTATAATTCATATATGAGTGAGGACATGTGGTGTTCCTCTTTCATTGACTGGCTTATTTCACTCAGCATGATGTTCTCCAATTCCATCCAGGTTGCTGCTAATGATGAGAATTCGTTCTTTTTTATGGCAGCATAGTATTCCATTGTGTAGATGTACCATAGTTTTCTAATCCAATCATCTGCTGACAGGCACCTAGCCTGTTTCCAAATCCTAGCTATTGTAATTTGTGCTGCTATGAACATAGGGGCTCCCCTGGGTCCAACATCCCCCCAAAGTCACATGGCTCCCCCGGGTCCCACCACTCCCCCAGGGCACAAGGCTCTCCCGGGGCATAGCGCCCCCAGGTTCCACTGCCCCCCCAGGTCACACGGCTCCCCCTGGTCCCACTGCTCCCCTGGGAAACAAGGCTCTCCTGGGGCTCACGGCTCCCCCGGTCCCACTGCTCCCCTGGTCCCACTGCTTCCCAGGGATACAAGGCTCTCCCCGGGGCACACGGCTCCCCCAGGTCACACCACCTCCTGGGGCACAAGGCTCTATTGGTGCACACGGCTCCCCCACGTCACATGGCTCCCCTTGGTCCCACCACTCCCCTGGGGCACAAGGCTCTACTGAGGCACACAGCTCCCCTGGGTCACATGGCTCCCACTGGTCACTCCGCTCCCCCAGGGCACAAGACTCTCCCGGGCACACGGCTCCCCAGGATCCCACCCCCCCAGGTCACATGGCTCCCTCTCGTCCCACCACTCCCCTGGGGCACATGGCTCCCCCTGGTCCCACTGCTCCCCCCTCCTCCCCCAGGTCTCAAAGCTCCCCTAGCAAGACGGGTGGGCTGGGAAGGCTGCGGGCACAGAGGCCAGGCTGGGAAGGCTGCAGGCAAGGAGGCCAGTATCTGAGGCAGCCCACTCCCTGGGCCCAGGGCCAGGCGAGCTCTGCTCTTAGTGGGCCTCCCTCACTGGTGGCGGCTGCAGCGGTGGCAGCTCCTGCGGCTCTGGCTTCACTGCGGCTTTAAACTCCATATGGCTGCAGCAGCGCTTTTCCTTTACTCTAGTTGTAGCCATCCCTTTCCGCCAGCTCTCCTGTGGATCTGATGTGATCCTTTTAGATTTTAGCTGTTGTTTTTTTCCAAATTGTTGATGAGGAGGCAGCTTAGGAGACTACCTAGGCCGCCATCTTGTTTCATCTCCAATAAGAGTTCTCTAGGACACATTTAGTTAAACTCCTTTTCAGAGTCCTGCTCATGCCTGTCCTAAGGCTTGAGCTATACTTTGAGATACCATGACTACAAAAGTGGGGCTGTTATCTGATCCTAATCTCCTGGAGTAATCTCTTGACTACTATAGAGGCAGTTTCTGTCCTACAAAAACTAGACCTTAATGCTGGTGGCTTAATCTCTAAAATCAACATACCAATGCTCTTTTAGGGAATTTCCTTGGGGCCCGAATTTTCAGGGGGCCCCTCTTACCTGGCTTAGCATTTACCTGTGCACAGACAGTACTTCTAGCAATTACCTTGTTTCCCTGAAAATAAAACACCCTTCGAAAATAAGACCTACTCACAGGTTTCCATCTGAGTGAAATATAAGGCATCCCCTCTGAAAATAAGGTCCCCCAGGCTCTGTCTCAAAATGAAAATTAATTTACCATAAACTGGTCACTAGGGCTGCCCCGACTGGCCTCTAGCAACCAGTGACGCTACACAGAGTCCTGACATCATTGCTATGTGGAGGCGGAGTGGAAGTCAGAATGAGCAGTGAGAGAAGGGTGGGAGAGAGGAGGAGACATTCGCAGATGCATGTAGAAAAACAGGAGGATTAGAGTGGATGGGATGCATCAAAGGTGGTGAGTGCTGGTCTGTCTATGGTGACACTACCTGATGCTCGCAGCCGCCTTCATGATGACTGAAGGTTCTCAGTCAGTGGCAGACCCTGATCCAGCCCAGATCCAGGCCCCAGCAAGCCCAGTGACAGTCCCCAGACAGGCCCCAGGGGTAAAATGTCTGAAAAGGGGTAAGGGGGATGTCTGGTGAAGGTGTTCAGTGGCACAGGGGTGGGGGGAGGGGGATCACTTAAAATGACACAGTAGGATCAGATGGGACAATCAAAATGACACAGGAGGATCAAAAGGGGTTACTAAAATGGTAATCCCCCCTCTGGTTCGCCTGTGTCATTTTGATTCCCCACTCTGATCCCCCCTGTGTCATTTTAAGTGATCCCCTTCCCCCCACCTTGATACCCCAATTCCTTTTATTTACCCCTAGAAATGAGTGCAAAAAGAAAAAGCTACTCCATGGAGTACAAGAAAGGAATCATGGAAGATTCTTGGGGCCAAAATCTTACTGCTTTCTGCAAAGAGAAGATGATGAATATCTGATTGGTCCAAAAATGGCGAGCAGAGTATGGTAACCTCATTGAACAAGTGGACAAGGGAAATGCTAAAAAGCGCAAGTGTGGATCAGGTCGGCAACCATTATTTTCCAACTGTAAAACCTGATCTGTGAATGGGTTGTTGACAGGAGAACAAAGGCTTTGGTTGTGAATAGAGCTCAGATTCAAGAATTTGCCCTTGCAATGGCACCACAGTTTGACATAGCCCATGAAGACTTCAAAGCATCACAACACTGGCTGGATAATTTCCTTCAGCGAAGTGAACTGTCTTTAAGAAGATCTACAACATTGTTTAGGTTGGAAGATACTCAAGTTATTAAGTGAGCACTTGCATTCAAGTTCTTTATTGATGATGCTGACTTCTCTAAATACAATCTTTCCATCATGATTGCTATGGATGAAACTGCAGTGTTTATGGGCCAATCATCTCAAACAGCAATTGAACATTGGGGTGCTTCCTTAGTGTACATTCCCTCCACTGCTTAAGAAAGTGCACCTGTTTCTTGTATTTTGGCATTTCGTATGGATGGCACTAAAATCCCATCTTTAATCATTTCTAAGGGCAAGAAGGAAAAGATTGAACGTGTTTTGGGCATTTTTATTCTTGAAACTGAAAAGGCCTGGGCCACACAAGCAGTTATAAGGAAGTGGGTCGATTTAATGCTGCTGCTTGTTATGTGAGGGAGCCAAAGAGGTCTGCTAGTCTGGGATGCAGACAGCACTCACCGCGCTAAAGACATGAAGACATTTCTTCACGAAAGAAAAATAGATCACATAATGATTCCCACAGGAATGACAGCCTATCTCCAGACTCTTGATATTGCAATAAAGAAGCCATTCAAAGACAATTTGAGCATGGAAATTAATGACTACATTGAAAATAGAATGGAGAGAAATCAGCATGGAAACTGTGTGAAACCTAAACTGCAAGAAGTTGTGCCTTGGGTGAAGAATTCATGGGAGAAAATCAATGACAGTTGCATTGTAAATGCACTGCGAACAGGCTACCTTGACAAGAAGTACTCATTTAAAGACAGTGCTATTGCTAAACATGAGATTTGGTCCACTGATTCTGAAAGAAATGGAGTCACAAGAAATTCACCAGGAAATTTGGGAATTGGATTGTTATGATGATGTTACAGAAGATGAAGACATGATTATCATTGAATAAATGAGTAAATTCTTGATACTGTAGGATTCAGTTTGTCTGGTTTTTGTTGACAACTACCACACTACCGTACCGTATACAGGTAATAAATTTCCTTTATTTTCATTTAACAATAAATGTGTATCATATTTTTCTTCATGGAAAAATAAGACATCCCTTGAAAATAAGACCTAGCACATCTTTGGGAGCAAAACTTAATATAAGACACTGTCTTATTTTCGGGTAAACAGCGTAGGCTTTTAATTACCTTATCTAAGCTTGGTAGTATCTGCCTCGCAGAAGTTCAGAAGTCTTGGTGACACCTAGGTGGGTAACCTGGTGTCATTGGGCAACTAATGTCCTTCCTAGAGCCTCTGGGACCAACAGTCTGTCATCTGGTAGGGTCCACCAACCATCTGGTCCTTCAGTGGCTTGCTTTTGTTCAGCCAATTCCTCCTTTCTGGCTGCAGTTGGTAAACTCCTTTTCCTCGTATAGTGATGATGGCAGCACTGTGTCGCCTCTATGCAGCCACAAATGGGCTCTTCTGGACCATCATCTGAAAGCAGGCCAGCAGGGCTGATGGCCAGTGTCTGGGCCCTTTCCAGCGCTAGCTCCTGGCTCAGAGTCTGCTTATCTGCCTCCTTCACCAGCAATGCTGTGGTGGCCACTGCCCAAAGGCATACTGGCCACCCTGCTGCTACAGGGTCCAGTCTCTTAATAGGTCTTTTCCAGGGACCTAGAGTCTGGGTGAAAACCCCTTTGACAATGCCCCTTACCTCACTCACATAGAGGTAGAAGGGCTTTCTGACATTTGGCAAGGCTAGGGCAGGTGCTGAGATGAGAGCCTTCTTTCCAGTTAAGCCGCTGCATTCCCCCATTAGGTGTTCCTTTTGAGGTCCACAGTCCTTCTTGATGTCCAAGGAAGATAGGCAGTTTGTCCAGTGGCTCCCTGGACTGATATATGGGTCCCATCGGCTCTGTCAAGACTGAATAGACTGCCCCAATGTCCACCAGGAAACTAATAGGTTTGCCTCTCCTAGCTAACCTGTCAGGACATTCTCTTTCTGTTCTCTCCTTTTTAATCACATGTACAACCTTTACAAAAATCTTTATAATTTCAAATTAACTTTCAAACCTTCTTTCTATATCCTTCAAAAATACATAACCATGCCTCAAATCTTATAGAAAAGGTAATGGAGGAGGGAGCAGGTCCAGTACCCTGTTCCTAGGCTCCAGCCACTTGAAATTTAAATTGCTACATTTTTCCTACAGATACAGATCTAGCTGCACCTCTAAGCCCCCTAACATAACATCGGTGAAGTGTCCAAGCAGTCGCAAGGGGTTAAATCACACAAATAATTATTCTCACATTGTTTTAGATTCTTAAAATATAAATCAAACATCACACTAATATAACTATCACAGTCTCGTTGGGAGGCATGGGGTCACAAGGGAATTTCTCTCCTTGTCCCTCCCATTGCTACTCAAAACAACCCCTGGAGGGGATGGATGCCACATGGGCAAAGGCAGGGAGCGTGGCGCAGGTCCCAGATGGCAAAGGAGGTGCTCCCACTGAGGCATTTTCATCTGGCAGTTCACTCTGTTCCCACTGGGAAAGGTGTCAGGAGCCATGAAGGGAAAAGGTCCGGTCTCACTTCTTGGGCAGTTTCACTTCCTGGTCAGGCAAGCGCACCAAACAAGCCCACACACGCCAAAACTGTTACCCTCCCCACTTTAGTATAGCCAACCAGCTAAGAACAAGTACCCACCGCCCAGCCAATCACCCTGTGACAACTCCCCTTCCTGCCCCTCCCTTCCCAGCCTGAACGCTTATAACCCGCTGTTCTTAAACTTTTGAGGCTTGATCAGAACCCTGTCTTGCCTCCGTTCTTTGCGTCCCTTGTTTGTTTCATTCTCTTAGGTGATTCCTGTGTGCCCCCGTTGTTGCCCCGGGGTCCAGGGCAGAAAGGCACTTGCCACCTGCTAGTGGGGAAACTGGTGACCCCTACAATGCAATCAGATTCCCTGACCTTTCTGAAAAGCCCCTCTACTTGAGGGTGTTTCCATCAATATTACCAATTTTAAAACTATCTAAAGATTTTACAATGTATTGTAATCATTAATCACATCAAAGTTAAATGGCCAATTGAGACAAACAGTAGTTAACTTTAAAATTTGGACCACAATTGTTACAACTTCATACCTTCAAATTAATTCAGAACACTTAGCCTTCTCTTTTATTGAGACTATGGGATATACCCATTAACCTTAAGGAGGTTTGAGATACACCCATAGCCCTTAGGCAGATAATAATCAGATTATCATATCAGTAAGGATTTACATGATTACAAGATGGGGAAGTTGCTTAAGTTACCATTGTCTCAATTAAATAGTGAGTGGTTGGCTATGATCTTTCAGAGTTTCAAGGTTGACCAGCCTTTTACATATTCCTCAATTCTTAATTATTTACTCTAGGCATTTAGTTACAATTATATAACTTCTCCCAATTTAATTTATACTTTGAACTTTTAAAGCTGGCAAGTCAAATATATTTTGCATGTCCTAGATCAATAAGCAAAGCATAAGTAATCTCATTGCAGGAGAGCAGATAGATTTGCCCTCTCCTGCCACCTTTGAATTTCTCCAAACCAGAGGTGGTTTCAGCAGTGGAGTTCACTTCTTATTACAGATTTTAAATTCCAAATACAAACTAAGATCTTAATTTGAACAAGAAACCACATTCTTTAAGCATATCTGGATCCCAAAACCTTCAGAGCTGGCAAATCAAAAATCCAGCAACTCCTCATTAAATTCCAAAATCCAATAATTAAACCATGGGTTTTGCTTTTGTTTTGTTTTGTTTTCTTCCTGGGAAAACTGGGAGCTATTCACATGTAAACTTGTCCCTTGGCTAGCAAAGGTGTAGCTATTCAAATGCAAATGAACACATTCTTTAAAGATAGCTGCTGGCTGGAATTGGATTACCTGTTCTGGGTGGGGGGGGGGGGAGGGTGTGTCCACCTCTTCTTCCATTAAAAATAAGGTGTAGCTTTAAAACCTCTTCATGGCAAGAGCCCTTAAACTTTCAGAACTTTAAATTTTTCAGGTAGTAAATCAAATAATTAGCATTTCCCAAATCAATAATATTTTTACATTTTTAAAGCAATTCTATAGACTTCATGCAAGGCATACTTAGATCAACACTTCAATAAACCTGTTATTTACTTCCTGCTGGTTACCTGCCTCAGGGCAGGAATTTCAAAAGGGCTGCTTAAAATGCCTTGGAAACCTAGCTTTAATTTATCTCCCAGTTCATATCCACCATCTTTAAAACTAAAAAGCAATTTAGGTTTTATTCTGTACACAGAAAAAAAGAGTTAAACCCAGCTCAAAAACTATGCGCACTCATTTTTTTAAACAGACCTTCCCGCCTTATATGAGTACAGAAATTCCTGATGCTTAAAAGATGGCGAGTATGAGGCCCCACGTGTCTCCCCTCCCCCACCTCCTGCCTGCTTTGGGGGAAAGAGTAACAAATTTACAAACAAGAGCAAACTGAAACCCTTACTTATACAAACATACAAACAGGGAACTTAGAAATAGACAGAGGGCCCCTGAGAATAGTCTTCCAACTCCATGGAAGCCAAACCTAACGACACTCTCACACTGACCAATGGCCCTCTGACATTGAAAGCTGGCCACTCACTAGAACAACAAGTCTGACATAGACCTTCCGGACCTCCACATTAACACAACAACCAACAAGAAAAGGGTTCCCAACATCAACATTTTAATTTAAAACCTGGGAGAGGTTTCCACTTCTCTCCCGCCTGTGAGATGTTGGCCTCACGAGCTAGCCTGGGAGGTCAGAACGTCTTCTGATCCCTCCAGCCCATTGTCTTCCAACAATGCGTCCATCTAGACCTCTTCGAGCACTACCGACACAAGAGGTTTCCTCATCCCTCCAGAGTGCTCACTCAAGCACACAGATACACACACACTTATTGTGGCCAGAAAGGCTCTCTAGATCAGGGTCCCTCAGGGTCTTGGGGATCCCAGACAAGCCCCCAAATGTTATGCCCAGATTTCGTGATCCCCAAAATCCACCAGGGAGCCGAGTTAGATGCAATAGCAGAAAGCCTGAATTCCATGCTAGCATGGGCTTTGTCCCACTCACGCCAACAGCAGCCAGGCGGAAGAGAGCGAGCTTCAGCACCCCAGTAGGGGGTGTGCAAGAGGCAACTGATTGATGACTCTCTCTCATCGATGTTTCTAACTCTCTGTCCCTCTCTCTTCCTCTCTGTAAAAAATAAATTATATATATATATATATATATATATATATTCTTTCATATATATATTCTTTCATAGATATATATTCTTTCATAGATATATATATTCTTTCATAGATATATATATATATATATATATATATATATATATATATATATATCTATGAAAGAAAAGAAATTCTTACTCGCACACAACATGGATGGACTGGGAGGACATTATGCTTAGTGAAGTAAGCCATCCACAAAGGACGAAGACTGTATGATTCCCCTTATATGAGGTTCCTGGGGGAGCTGGGTTGATGAAGAAAGAGTAGGAAGGGGGTGCAAGGTTCTGGGGCAGGGAACAGGGAGTTAATGTTTAATGGGGACATAATTTCAATTTGGAAAGATGGAGAGTGTGATGGCTACACAACAATGTGAATATACTTTGGGCCATAGAAATAGACTCTTAAAAATGGTAAGCCCTGCCCATTGTAGCTGAGAGCTTAGAGCATTGGCCCATGCACTGAAGGGTCATGGGTTCGATTTCTGGTCAACGCATATACCTGGACTGCAAGGTCCAATTGCTGGTCCAGGTCAGGCACATGAGGAAGGCAACCAATCAATGTGTCTCTCAAATTGATTCTCTCTCTCTCTCTCTCTCTCTCTCTCTCTCTCTCTCTCTCTCCTATCCCTTCTTTCACTCTCTCTCTAAAAAAAAAGTCAATGGAAAAAATATCCTTGGATAAGGATTTACAACAATAACAAATGGTTAAAATGGTAAATGTTATATTGTGTAAGTTTTTACCATAACAAAAATAAATTTAAATTTTTTTTACATAGACTGGAGGAAATAATAACAGTAAGGGTGGAAATTAAGGGAAAAAACTACAAAGAAAAAAACAAAAAAATAAATGAAGCATATATATATATATATATATATATATATATATATATATATATTGCTTTGAAAAGATCAACACATTTGGCAAACCTAGCTTGACCAAGGAAAGGAAAGAAGAGCAGATAACCTGTTCGGGATGAAGGAAGAGAGATGCCGTGTGGAGTACTCCACAATGCGCTAAGTGTGGGTCTTATGCTGAGTGCCCTCAGGGGAAAACAAACACAAGGCAAAAGGTGCAGAGGAAGCTGGAGGTGATTATGTGTCTGCCACCCTGATGGAGGCAAGTCTCAGCATGTCTGCATAAGCCCAAACTCATGCACGCATATGTGTGAGATAGGAGCAGTTCTTTGTGACATCAATTACGCCTTAATAAAGCTTTTTTAAGAGAGAGGAAGCGCTATGGCAAACCTCAGAGAACCTTGTGAGTGGTAACATTGTTTCTCCTTTTCCTTTGGAACCCTGTCCATGTCCGAACACATGGTGCTGCCCTCTAGTGACCACCAATAAGCATGAATGGGAGGAGACTCCCAATTTACCACCCAAAGGCACTGGTGACCCAGCCAACACCAGGAACATTTCCCCACTGCTATTTACATCATCTTATATTCATGAGATTAATTTTAGGTGAAACATCTCATCCAAAATAAACAGGAGAAAATTTTAAAAGTATGTCTGCAATCCAGGCAGGTTAGGTAGCCAGGAAGTTAGGTTGGATAAGAAACAAAACAAATCAAAATAAACAAACCCTTCTCATTGTTTTACCTTGGAGATGGTGTCCCTAATTTGTTGAATGTTGTCTTTTATCAAATGATAATTTCTAGAAATATTAAAACAGCACATTTATTTATAGAGATGGATACAGGATACTCTAACATAATTATTTCAATGGCTTTTTTTCATTAACATTTTTTTAAAAAGTTAACATTACTTGTCATAGTCAGCAGGATTCCAAAGGAGTTCACCCAGGACCATCCCATGGATCTGGGCCCTGTGCTAGAATCCAACAAAGGCCCCATTGAGCCTGCTGGTTACCCACCCATTGAGTGAACTTGAGTGAGTAGTTCTCCCTTGGATCCAGGACCTTCCTTTGCTTTTGGTAGAGGATCTGACTTTATTTGAGCTGTATTAAAATCTTTGAGGTGAAACTGAAATATGGTAGCAATCATACTTTGATAAAGCCTGCTGTTTGAATTCTAACCCTGCTAAGTCTGATTAAAACACAAGGTACTGGGTCTGAAACAAGATGGTGGCCTAGGTAGTCTCCTAGGCTGCCGCCTCGTCAACGATTTGGGAAAAAAACAACAGCTAGGATCCAGAGAGATCGCATCGGACCCACAGGAGAGCTAGCGGAATGGGAAGGCTACAACTAGAGACAAAGCGGGGCGCTGCTGCTGCCATGTGGAGTTTAAAACTACAGGGGAACCAGACCACTCCACTCCCGCCACGATTGAGACACCTTTGAATGCAGTCTCCCCGCCCACAGCCATCTCAGCCCAGCCTCCGCGCCCACCGTGCTGGTGAGGAGCTGGCCCCGGCGAGTCCTTTGTTCACCTCCACCGCATGGCCAGGTTAAAGCTTCTGCCGCTGCTGCCTGCTAGATTTTTTAACTACAGTGGAGATTGGGTCGCCACACCAGCCGCCTCCACGAGTGAGGGAGGCCCATGGAGACCGGAGCTCCCTCCGCCCTAGGCTGGGGAGTGAGCGGTGTCTGCGGCCACTCCGCTCCCGCCCTGAGCGAGACACCTTTAAGCGTGATCTCCCCGCCCGCAGCCATCTCAGTCCAGCCTCCGAGCCCTCCGAGCTGGTGAGGAGCTGATGTGGCACTTTCTGTTCGAGGCCCAGGCGAGTCCTCTGTCCACCGCTGCATGGCCAGGCCGGGGCTTCTGCCGATGCTGCCCGCTGGATTTTGGAACTACAGTGGAGATTGAGCTGCCGCACCAGCCACCACGCCTGCCACCACGAGTGGGGGAAGTCCACAGAGACCGGAGCTCACTACACCCTGGGCCCAGGGAGTGGGCAGCATCTGAGGTCACTCTGCTCCCACCCCAAACGAGACACCTTTAAGCGCAATCTCCCCAGCCACAGCCCAGCCTCCGAGCCCACCATGCTGGTGAGGAGCTGGCGCAGCGCCTCCCTTTCGCAACCGAAGAGCCCCAGGGGCGCCATGTTCGACAGGTGAGCCGAGTGTCCCAGGGGGCCATGTGCCCCAGGTGAGCTGTGTGCCGCAAGGGGGCTGTGTGCCCCAGGGAAGCAGTGGGACCCAGGGGGAGGGACGGTGTGAACCTGAGGAGGAGCAGATTCTATTCGAGTGGTTCTGAGATAGTCACCATAAAACAAGCAGATTATCGGATGATAATGGGGAGGGGGAGGAGACCAGGGGGGAGATAAGAGAACAACCGAGGGACTGGTATGCATGCATATAAGTACAACCAACGAACACAGAACTCTGGGGAGGGAGGACATGACTGGGAGGGGGGAGCAATGGTAAGCTATGTACACATATAATATCTTAATAAATTTAAATAAATAAATAAATAAATAAATAAATAAATAAATAAATAAAACACAAAGTACTTACCTCAGCTTCCAGGTAGAGACCTGGAGGCTGAGGCAATTTTATTCCCACTGACTCAGTAGCTCCAGGGATAGAAACTGTAGATAACCTTTAGAGATTAACCACTGAGCTCTGCTTCTGTGTTATTGGCTATCGCAAGATAGGGCCACATTCCAATGTCCAGCAGGATGTGACTGGGAACCAACCCTGTGGGCTGTCCCCAGTCTTTAGAATTTGGTCTAGAAACAAAGGAAAATTCTTGTGTTTATGCCTTTAAAAAGACTTGCCTATACATGGAACGGTGCAGTCATATGGAGTCTACCCGCGTGTAGTGCTCTTGCGGCTATCCTGGTCAGTTTTTTTAAATTTTTTCCCCCAATAAATATTTGCCTGCTTTTTTTAATTAATCATAAGCCTCCGGTGGTCTTATTTTGAACTCAGGTTTCAACCCCACAACAGAACTAAGGTTAAGAGTTGACAGGACCCAGGCTAAGGTGAGGCTGGAGGGAGAAAAGGTTTTGATTTTGGCTTTTCAATTGGAATTGCTTTCTGAGAGTCTGAACAAAATAACATTGCCATATAAATGAGAGCTGAACTTGTCAGCTTGGAAAATAAAGGGCACATCCTCCCTCAGCCTGATTCTCTGGTGTTCTTAAGCAACTAAGAATCTTTGTGGTGTCAGAGGTCTTTCCCCATAACATGCACGAGCCCCATGGGAAAGTCCCAACTCAACTGTCATTAACTAACTGGCTCATCCAGTGGCCTTCATAAGGCTTGGTCTGCCAGGGCCCTGAGCCCTTCTGGTTGTGTTAGACAGCTAGGAGAGAAACTGAGGCATGTAACAGGGTTGAATTGTGACTCAAGGGATGAGAGCCTTGTGGAGCTTAACCCATAAGTAGCACACTTGGACCCACTACATAACATTCCTAGAAAATTTGCTCAAACAACAGATATGCAGAAAAAAATTAATATGAGAATTTGTGCCTCCAAGACCAGAAACTCCCAAATCCCAGCCCTCATTTAATCTTATGATAGGAAGACTTTACTTGCAAGTGCTTTACAGAAATGGAAAGACTTAACTGGAAAATATCAATTTAAATATGGCCAAAATACAGTTGTCTTTGGGTATCTAAATTAATATTTGTGCATGTTGAAATCAGAAAAATGCTGGCTCTAAAATTAAACTGAATGACTATATGGGAAGCATATCTTAGTTTGGAAATTAGAAGCTTCTAAAGAGACGCATAGAAAAGAATTTTTTTTAAAAAAAAGGAAATTAATAAGACATTTAAAGACTGTCTCAGAACTATTCTGAAGGTATTAAATGCCTACACCCTATTCTTCCCCTTCCATCCTGAGCTTTCTTGTCAGGACTTGCCCTTTCTTCTCCCTTCTTCCTTCCCCTTCCATCTCCTCTACTACCACTATAAGGAAAATGAGAAGAGGAATTCTAACAGCTCCCTTTGGAAAAAGCTGGTCTGAGCTAAAGAGTAACTGGCACTTATTAAATTGTATCCAGGACCCTGATGGATTCACAAAATTTAACTGTTAGAGCATGTAATCCTGGATATTCTGACCTGTTCCAATGAATACACCTTCATGTTTCTGAGACCAAGGCCACAGAATCACACAGTCAGGTCTGCTGTGAAACTGCAGAGGAGTCTTTTGCTGTAAGAAGCCAGGTCACCATAAAAAAGATTGTAAAACAAACAACTGAAGTGTCATTTACAAAGAGAAAACAGAAACAAACGCAGGGCTGCTCCAGGACTATGAAAGGGTAGTCCCTCTTCTCCTTACTAATACTTTAGGACAAATGGAAATTATCATAAATGGTAAAGTTACTAAGACCCTTGTATATACTGGGGCTACTTTATCTGTTCTTTATTTTTATTTTTTTATCTTTAAGTTTTTGTACTTTATCTGTTCTTAACCCTACCCATCTAAGTTTCCTCTCCCTTGGAGTAAAGCTTCTATACAAATGGTAGGTATTGTGAACGAAAACATAGTCCATTGGGAATATATTGAAATTCTAGAGAGGGGCAATTCCCGAACTGGGTACAAAAGACATGGCTTTGGAAACTTGAATGCTGGACATTCTCTGGTGTAAACTTTTAGTGTGTTCTGTGCGCTTGTATAACAGTGTTGATGTTTTGTGTCTCTTTGTTGTTGTTTAATTTGTTGAAAGAAGAGAAAAGTCCCACTCTGGGGAAGCTTAGTTGTGCGTGGTGGGGTTGAAAGCTTGAGAGAGGTTGCAAGAATGTCCCAGCAGCTGCCAAGAATTCTTTATCTTGGGGGCTCTTCTTGCTCTCCCTCTCAGGGTTCAGCCTCCAGAAATAGTGAGATTTCTGTCTGTTTGTCTGCAATATAATTGTGCCTGTCTATCTTTTAGAAATTTTGGTTTTTGCTCTTTCCTTATTTATTGTGAGAATAGACAAAATCACCTTTTCTGTCCAAGAACAGTTTAGACAGCCTCCATTTTTGGATTGTAACTCGGGTAGCCGCCATGACCACATGGCTTGGCTGCTCCCATAGAAAGAGCAAGGGCCACCCCCTCCCTTTGAATTAGCCAATTGGGAAAGACTGTGTGGCTGTACTCCAATCAAGAAGAAGAAAAAAAAAAAAAACAGGTCACGTGCATTGTTAAAGCACTCTGCTTCAGAAGGAACTTGCCAAGATTCTGAGTCAAGTTTAAATGGGAAACTTTAAGAGAGTAGCATGTGTCCAGCCAGGAACACTGGCAAGCCAAGCGTCATGATTCCCTGTGGGGGCTTCTACCAGTGATACTCTGGGTATTTGAGTTTCACATATTGGGAGTTTATTAATTATTTTCAATACTCAAAATACTGCTTGCAATAAGTCATGTGCCTGATTTTAAAATATATATTATTATTTATATGTTGATATTATAATTGAATCTAAAGGTATACAAATTTATGTTATTCTCTATATAATATTATAGGGACTATTACTTAACAAATAAATTGTTATCTAGGAATGTTATATTTTATAGAAAAGCAAAGTTTTTAATCAAATCCGTAACCATGCCACTTTAAATTTTTGTCATTTGTGGACAGCTTTATTCTGATGCATTTATAGGTATATATATGTGTCTAGAAAAATTCATGAAAAGGACTTGGACTTATTCTAACTTGCAGGCTTCTAAGCAGGTCATATTTTGAACTGGATGAAGATTTATATAATTTCAAGGAATAACTGAATACAGAAACTACTGGTCAATAATCAGGATAAACAAAACAACTATGGGACTAAATGAATTGAGGTTAAGTATTCTTATGATTCTGTTTAAAAATATTGTTGACTTTAAAATCTTTTGTTTCCCAAATATAGGGAAAAGTAAAGTGCAGATATTCTGCATTGTTGGAACTAACAAATTGGTAACAGATTCATTTCACAGTGTACTCCTGGGAGACGAAGATTTCAAAGATCACGGCTTAACACCAGGAGATTTGGGGTATTGGAAAAGACATCAAATAAAACTCTCTCCAACCTCGTTGGAAGGGACCTTACCAGGTATTACTAACTAACCCGTGTGCAGATAAACTTAAAGGAGTTAGCTCATGGATTCACATTTCTCGTTTTAAAAAGGCACCTGTCTGTGAATAGACATCTACTCCCATCTCTGATACCATCTCTGTCTGTGGCGGAGATCAAAGACTTTTTAAGGACAAGAAACAACTGAGAACTTTCGAGGATGAGAAGTCACCGATCACAGAGGCAGACAGCTATCCCAAGATGATGTCAACAAGGCCTGTATGCTCACAAACTGATATTGCTTGCTTTTATATCATCTGATTGTTATTGATTGAATGTACGTAAAATGATTTTCATATTCTTATTATCCTTATGGTTTCCTAGTGGAAACAATATCTGCCTCCCCAGACCTCTTCCTTTATTAGATATGAAAAATTTAACTTGTATACCTGCTAATCTTTCCCACCTAGTATACAATGATGTTCTGATTATCAGGTATGATAGTGAAGTTAATGCTTTGTTAGCCACACATTGGTCTATCATCATTATAAGCTTTGGTTGTTGTTGTTGTTTTCTGGCTCTATTATAAAGGACCCACCTTAGGCAAACACCCCCAAGAATATCTCCCTGGTAATTCCACTGGTAGAATTATATATGAATATTGTATGGCTATAGAGATAGATGATGAATAGCTAAGAAAAAAAAAAACACCTGTATATGATGGCAAAAGGCTTGTAGCAGTCTGTCCTATCTATCATAGCATATTATGTCCTCGGACTCACCAGCCATGCTCTTATGGTTGGATATGTATGAAATAAGAAAGAAATCAATGGGTCCCCATTTCAGAAATTATTCACATCACTTGGTGGGTAGATATGTTTATAATTACTCCACCATCCTTGTGTCCTGGACTCTTGAGGAGCCCTATGGAATACCCAAACTCTAGTCCATTTGGGAGTTACCTCCACCCATTTAACTATGGCCTGGGAAACTCAACATTTTTGGGTCCACTCAGTATACTCTAATTGCTCCCACACCATAGCTACCCAATAGCAACAACATTTCTGAAGGTCCAACAACATTGGTCTCCCTAAAGGAAGAAAAAGGGAATACTTGAAAGAGAAGGGGCTGGCCTTAGTATTCTGGGACAAGCTGAACTTGTAGCGAATGAAGAAATTCATCCATTAGAAAAGGATTTTTATCTCAAATAGATCATATAGAGGGAATGCTGTTCCAGGAAGAAAGGAAAGAAAGGGAAGCAGCATGGAAAGACAATAAAGCCTTAGTTTTATGGATAGAACAAGCTACAAAAAACTAATGCCCAAACCCAACAATTGGGAACAGGCCTGTGCCCTAACTCAACTGGGTCTATTGTCTATGCTAATGCAAATGGAATCTGAAGTGGCTATGAAGCTGGCCAACTATAATGGCTGCAGGAGCCCAGGCCAGACCTTATGGGACTCATATGGTTCCCTAGGAATTTGGAAAATTTTAAATGGAAAATGTGTTCTACGACATTGTGTTTTAAAAGCCCAGGTGCCAGTTAAATCATAAGCTTAAAATTCCTAGTAGTTCAACTGGCCGGTGTAAGGACCATCCTTAATAATACTAGAATGCTTCCAGAGGGAAGTAGATGGGCCGTATTAAAAAAAAAAAATAAACAATATGAACCCATCTCACTGTCTGTTTGTAAAAATTGGAAAGGTGAATGGTTATGCCTCCAATCCATATAGGATACTAAATTCACCCAGTCCTGGCCTATTGTATCTATCCCCATGAATAACAACATATGGTATATGGGAAAGGGACATTTTGCTGAGAAGGTTTAAAAAAACAAAAAAAAAACACAAAAAAAACCCCTCTTCTGTTATAATAAGCTATTTTTACTGTAATAATACCAAGTTTACTTTAAATAATACTGGAATATGGTATAATACTGAAATTATAGGCAAAATAACTTTGCCTGAGATTTATAAAACCTGTGATAATATTGATAGTGAAAAATCAATATATTGGGAAATTGAATTTAATCCTCCCCATGAAGCCATTTTTGGGACCTAACCAGCCAGAAGAAAATTAGAACTTCTAAATAATGAAATAGTAGAGAGTCTTAATTCATCTGGCCAAACATCATAAGGTACAAATGACAGTAGATGAAGGAGGAAACCATATAATTAGCTTGATAAAAATTATGATAATGCATGTAAAGGGTTTTTGGTTGGCTGGGATGTTTGTTCCCCTTAGACTTTTCCTTGTCTAGTATTAGACATCTGTTTCTAATCACTGTTATTGGTTGACTATTGTTATTTTTGTCCATGATATGTAAATGTTATATCAGATGCAGAAAGGCAAAATGTAAGACAAACAGCAAAAAGACTCGGATCATGGTGGCTCAAAAATTAGAAATCATCCAGAATATTTTTTAAAGACATATAGGATCTGACTGCCTCCTGTTTACCTGCCTCTTTTTTATATATATAATTCGACCTTAAATGCCATCTAATGTTATGGTCTTACCCATCCCCAGTGGTCCACCGGTTCAGCAAGACATGCTGACACTGATACATCCTAGGAATGAGCCTTCCTAGCTCCGTGGGACTCCATTATCCAACCAAAAGGTTGGTCATCAATGCATCCTTTGGATCGATTAATGACCAAGAGGGGGATGTGTGAACGAAAACAGCCACTTGCTGACCTGATGAGCTCAGGGAAGGCCTGCGTGGCAGTCTTACAGACTGAGAGACCTGAAGTAACCACAAAGGATGGTTTGAAAATTAAATATCTTCCAATGGGTTATAGTGGGCAGTCATTTTCTAGGCCAATGTTTCCCAGACAAAGATCAGCTTGCTCTTTACTGAGCCCATCTGCCTTCCTGCCTCTAAGATAACCTATCTGTGAGATGTCTGAGTAACTTGTAACTTGCCTTTTCTCTGGAGCCCCTGGGGTACACCAAATGTGGTGGGCGCCAGGACAGATGCCTCAAATTCCTTTGTTATCATGTTAATTGTTCCTGCACTCACCTAAGTAAGCACCCATCATTTTACTTTTTATCCAATCCCAGGGCTTTCCCACCGGCTTGCTTTCTCCCGCCTCCTTACTCCATCACCAATGAATTTCATGTAATCCACCTATGTCCCTCCTTTGATTTCTAAGTATAAATACAGAAATGTAACCCGCCATTCTTCGGAGCATTATCTCAATCCATTGAGGTTCTGCTTCCCGGCAATTGTCGACAGTTTGGCTCAAATAAACTCACAAAAATTCCTTTACAGGTTTCAATGGTTTTTTGTTGTTGTTGTTGTTAACAGTATCTAACCAACCAATGACTTTTAAAATCAGAACCTGTCCACTTTCAACTAGGGCTTGTAAAGGGCAACATATTTTACTGGTCAATTCAGTCCCAATTCCCCTGATAAGTGTTAGGAATAAGCTCAGTGGTCCATTTTCAACATAGCTCATCCTAAATGGAAACATACTAAGAGTCTGTTTTGCTTAACTACTTAATGCAACTGCAAAGTCCCTGTAACAGACAGGATATGGGGAGGGTATATAGAATAGATTTCAATAAGACAAGGAAGCTTGTCAAGACTGAATATGTTTCAGAGGGCACATACCCCAGGAAGAATTTCCTGCCACAGGGGCAAAGGGACATGGAGACAACCAAAAAGCCCACAGCCCACTTTTAAAATAATGCAATAGGAAATAATAGAACCCAGGCAATGTTTGGGAAAGGTGGTACACCCCATAGCACTCAGCCAATGAGGAACTGGGGGCAGGGGGATGGTGGGGTATACCTGTGCACTAGGGAATGTAATGGTTGTAATCACTTTAGGCGTGCCTGCCCACCAGACACCTGATCTTGTAAGACAGCCATTAAGTTTCACTTTCATCATACTGCATGCTTCCAAGCCCATTATTTGGACAAGTAAGAGTGTTTTTCACTTTTTTTTTTTTTTTTTTTTTGGCGGGGGTAGTGGGGAGCTCGTCTGGGATCTCTGTGGTCATGTGGTGTGGAGCCCTAGTCTAGGAGGAGATGTGTCCCACCTGATTGTGGGTGGCCTGGTCTGCCTGGTGCCCCGTCTCTCTGCAGAAGCCATAGACAAGCCTGAGACTGGCTTCTGGAAGACAACAAAACCAACACAGGGAACAGAAAGCAGACACCATGGCAACCAGGAAACCTTGTGCACGGGCCATGGTAGGAATATTGGACTATGAGTACTGCCTTGGTGGTTGGGTATTTTCAGGGGTTGAATGTGTGACTGAGATGTGTCCTGGACACTAAATGAGTATGGAGTCCCAATCCACAGTTTCATTCTCCAGTAAGGGAAACAGTCGGAGATGGACGAAGCAAATCTCAGGGTGTGCAAGAAACCTCCAGTAGGGGGTTGAGCACAGAGAGTAGTCACAAAGGACCTGCCAAAGATGGGAAACAAGAATTCTAGGCCTAGGGAAGCCAAGGAAAGTGGAGCCAAGGAGGCTGGGTTAGACATTGTTATAGTAATAAGGATAAACACAATATAGAATAAGTATTAAAATGTGGAATTTAAGTGATATCTGAAAGTATGGAATGTAATGTAAATAAGATACACCCTTGAGTGGCCTGTATGTAGAAAATAGATAAAGTGATCTGTACCCCATATGTAAGACCAGATAGCAAGGCTCCTGGGACCTGCTAATAAGACACATTGAAGACATATCTGAGCATTGAAGACACATAAAGAGCAAACTCCACAGAAGATCAGAGATGCCCCTTCTGCTCCTCCACAGAGGGTCGCTCTCCACTTTCCCTGCCTGCACCAGTCAAAGCTCTGCCCGAGTTGTGAGCCCCAAGCCCAGAACTGTGAGCCATCGCAAGAGGCTTCAACTAAAGCTGCAGCCGCAAAGTCCTCCATGAACCGTGTGTGTGTGTGTGTGTGTGTGTGTGTGTGTGTGTGTGTGTGTGTCAGTGTGGATCCCCAGGTGGTCTGCGTAGGTCTGGAACCCACCAGGACTCTGGTAAATAAACTGTGAGTGATTTGTGCATTGCATGTTTGTCTCCTGTGTAATTTATGCTCAGTGAATTATTAATTAAGTACCTTGGGTCGTCCGTGTCAGATTTCTGGCTGAGGCACCCTAAGTCACCTGTGCATATGTCCCTTATGGAATTATTGGGACAGACATTCCCTTGGATTGTCCACTGGGGAGAATGTGGTAGTTCTAGGTGGGGGAGTCCCAAACCAGGGACAAGAAGAAACAAAAGATGACCAAGCACTGCTGTTTGCTATGGCCTAAAGACTCAATCTGTAGACCTTCTGTCTTTTGGCCCATGCTTGGCGCAGATGAAGACTGGGTGTACCAACCTCTAGTCATTTAGGTGAATGACAAGCCCTCGTCCACATAGGAGGAGAAAGCTTATGCCCTTTGCTGGTTACAGGGACAGGCCCATATGTTTCCTCTTAAAGGGAAGGAGGAGGGACTCAAGGAAAAACGCTGGGACCCCTTATCATGTGTACCCCCTCCTTACATTCCCCAGGCTGAGAGGCAGGAAGAGCAGAGGGCGGCCAAGGAGCCAGAAGAGACAGAGACTAAGGATTGTGGGGAAGCTCAGCCAAACACTCCTCACCCCAAACTAAGAAAAGAATTAGAGCAAAGTACAAAAGACATCGAGAACTTCCCAATCCCCTCCAAGCAGCAAATTTCCTCTCTGAGAGGTTCCCATAGTATGAGGAGCAATTGGATGTGTGAATGCTCCTCTCACCATCAAGGTTAGGAATTTTAAGAAAGAGATGAAACCACTTTTAGAGGATGCCCCTGGGGCTAGCAGACCAGTTGGACCAGTTTTTAGGACCCAGCTTCTAATCTAGACCTTGGGCTGAGATTATGTGCATTATGAACATCTTATTTACAGGGGAAGAGAGATTAAAGCATAGTAATCTCTCCTTTGGAAAACTGCTGTTTGAAACTTCTGTTTGAACTATTCTGTTATTCTGTAGGTAAACTCTATTATTTTTAGATAGTGTCTTATTCAGATAAATAACTTTGTGGGGTTTTTTTAGCTTAAATAATAGAAAATATAAACCTAACTGTCTGACCTTGCAAGCTAACCATCTAACGTAAAGGGCTGATTCTGATAATACTCCTATGCCAGGTGTCTGTATAAATATGATATATACTCAAGGCTACAGGTGTTTGTTAGATATGATATGTACTCAAGGTTACAAATTGTCTGTAAAAATAACTTACACAAAGACCTAAAAAGGTATGAAAAGAGAATGCTTCCTCCTTTGGGAGTTCAGAATTTGACAGTGGTAATCTGCTCTGAACTTATGGGCAATAAAGATGACTCCTAAGTAATTGGCTCATTGAGGCGTCTTGTCCAGCTTGCTGATTTGCGATACAACAAGAGGAATGATCAGAAGGGCAGCCAGGAACATCTGGGAGAGACAGCATCCTCCTGGGCAGGAGGTCTTGCCAGTGGAACAGAAGTTTCTGAATGTTGACCCCAAATGGGGTAGCAATGACCCCAGGGACCAAGTGCAAATTCAGGACCTGAGGGAACTTACAATTAAGGGGATAAAAGAGTCTGCTCCTAGGTCACAGAATGTGTCTAAGGCATCTGAGATCCAACAAGAGGAGGAAACCCCTTCAGCATTCTTACAAGGACTCAGAGATCAGATGAGAAAATATCTCAGCCTAGACCCAGAAGACCCAATAAAACAAGGCCTTTTGAAGGCCACGTTTGTGACCAAGAACTGGCCAGACATTGCCAAAGGTTGCAAAAGATTGAGGGTTGCAATGAAAAACCAAAAGAAAAATTACTGAGAGATGCTCAGAAAATCTTTGTAAGAGGGAAGAGGAGACACAGAAACAGAAGGCAAACAGCATGGTCTCCTTTGTGGACAAGGTGGGCTGACCCCTCCAAGCATGGGGGGAAGGGGAATTTTGTAATACTTTCAACAATAAATATATATTTTTAAAGTATATAATTCTACTTTACCCCCAGTAAGAATCTTTTGTGAGCTTATCCATATTACCTACTTTTAAGGTTTGAGTAATCTTCCAATAGAATGGAGAATGAAGACCTTATATCTTTTCTTATCCATGTGGCTGTAGTCATTAGCTGTGTTTGTATTCTTTTTTTGTTGTTTTTTTAAAATATATTTTTATTGATTTTTTTAAAGTTTCTGAAACCCGTTTTCTTTTCTTTCTTTATTTTTTAAAAACATTTTTATTGCTCAGATTATTACAATTGTTTTTCCTCTCCCCCCCCCATAGCTCCCTTCCTGCCCCACCCTCTGGCCTTACCTCCCCCCGCCCCCCACCCCCCACAATTGTCCTCATCCATAGGTGTACAATTTTAATCCAGTCTCTTCCTGCACCCCCACACCCCTTTCCCCCTAATAATTATCAATCTACTCCTTTCTTTGCCCCTGATTCTATTATATTCACCGGATTATTCTGTTCCTCAGATTTAAAAATATATATATTTTATTGATACCTTACAGAGAGGAAGGGAGAGAGCTAGAGAGCTAGAAATGTTGATGAGAGAGAAACATCGACCAGCTGCCTCTTTCATACCTCCTACCGGGGATGTGCCCGCAACCAATGTACATGCCCTTGACCAGAATCGAACCCGGGACCTTTCAGTCCGCAGACTGACACTCTACCACTGAGCCAAACTGGTTTCGGCTATTCCTCAGATTTTTAATGCACTTGTTGATCATAATTTTTATCTTTTTTCTTCTTCTTCCTCTTCTTAAATAATACCCTTCAGCATTTCATATAATACTAGTTTGGGGTGATGAACTCCTTTAGCTTTTTCTTATCTGTGAAGTTCTTTATCTGCCCTTCAATTCTGAATGATAACTTTGTTGGATACAGTAATCTTTGTTGTAGGTTCTCACTATTTATCACTTTGATTATTTCTTGCCACTCCCTTCTGGCCTGCATAATTTCTGTTGAGATATCAGCTGATAGTCATATGGGTGCTCCCTTATAGGTAACCAACTGCTTTTCTCTTGCTGCTTGTAAGATCCTTTTTTTTTTTTTTTTGTCTTTTACCCTTGGCATTTTAATTATGATGTGTCTTGGTGTGTTCCTCTTTGGATTCCTCTTGTTTGGGGTTCTGTATGCTTCCTGTACTTGTAAGTCTATTTCTTTCACCAGGTAGGGGGAGTTTTCTGATATTATTTCTTCAAATATGTTTTCAGTATCTTGCACTCTCTCTTCTTCTGGCACCCCCATAATTCTGATGTTGGTATGCTTGAAGTTGTCCCAGAGGCTCCTTACACTATCTTTAACTTTCTGGATTTTCTTTTCTTCTTGCTTCTCCAGAGGAGTGTCTTTTGGCTCTTTGTATTCCAACTCTTTGACTTGATTCTTGTGTTCCCCCATTCTCTGTTGGATCTCTGTATAATATTTTCCATTTTAGTCAGTTTATGTTTAATTTTTAGTTGGGTCTCATGAAATTTATTGGCCTTTTCTAGGAAATTCTTGAAAAACCTTATATCCGTGGTTTTGAACTTTATATCCTCCATCTATTTCATTTGAGATCTATTTTCTTGTCTCAGCATTTTCACTGATTCCTCGAGTTGGTAGGATGGCTTTGTGTGTTTGGTGTCCTTTATGGCCCAGTGGGTTAGCTGTGTCTACTCTGGGATACCTTCGGTATTGGAGACAGTCTTATAGGATCAGACTTGCAAAATTGCAAAAGCCTCTGTGCTCAGCTTGGATGGGGTGGAGTCTCAGGGCTGAGCTGACAGTCTTGGCTTCCTATCAGCCATGCCCTGGTACGCTCACCTGAGTTTCTGCCTGACCTCTGCCTTCCTCGGCTCCCCTGAATTTCCTCCTGTCAGTCCCAGATTCCCCATACAAGAGTGTGGGTGCCCCCAGAATTGGGTTGGGTCTCTGTAGTCTGGAGCTTCTGACTCCTTCTGCTATGGAGAGGCCATGGCAACCTCCGCAGTCAGACCTCTCTGCACAATTATACTTACTCAAGCGCGACTGTAGACCCTGCCTGCTGTGGCTCCCAGCTCCCCCAGTCTCCCAGTCTCTGAGTCTCTGGGTGCCTTTCTCTACAGTCCAGACTCCACCCATATGAGCCTGGGTCTATGGGGTTTTGGCCGGAATTGGAGTTCAGTGCAGTCAGAAAGGGTTCAGTGCAATTGGGGACTTCCTTTCCCCTTCCACCAGCCAGGCATTTGGCCACACTTCCTCTCTGCATGCGAGCATCTCCCTACCTCAGCGCTTTGCAGCTCCCAATCCAATCCTTGAGCCTCTCTCCTTCTTTCTAGTTGCAGATTTCCCACTCTGACAGCTTTCCTGTGTTTTTAGATGATGTCCATTCTGATTTTAGTTGTTGTTTTGAAATTGTTGTGTGAGGCAGCAACTTAGGTGCTTACCTAGGCTGCATCTTGGTTCTCTATTTTCTTTCCTTTTTTAAATAAATCTTTATTGTTCAGATTATTACAGGAGTTCCTCCTTTTTTCCCCCCATAGCTCCCCTCCACCGATTCTCCATTCCACCACATGTCCTTACCCCCCCCCCACTACTATCTTCATCCATAGAAATAAGACTTTTGTCCAATCTCTTCCCACAGCCCTCAGACCCCTTTCCTCCTGAGAATTGTCACTCCACTCCCTTTCTATGTTCCTGAATCCATTATATCCATAAGTTCATTCTGTTCTTCAGACTTTTTATTCATTTGATTTTTAGATTCACTTGTTGGTAGGTATGTATTTGATGTATTTTTGTTGTTCATAATTTTTATCTTTACCTTTTTCTTATTTCTCTTCTTAAAGAATATCCTTCAGCATTTCATGTTATCTGGTTTGGTGGTAAAGAACTCCTTTAGCTTTTTCTTGTCTGTGAAGTTCTTTGTCTGACTTTCAATTCTGAATGATAACTTTGCTGGGTAGAGCAATCTTGGTTGTAGGTTCTTGCTGTTTATCACTTTGAATATTTTCCCACTCCTTTCTGGCTTGCATAGTTTTTGATGATAAATCAGCTGACATTCATATGGGTACGCCCTTGTAGGTAACGAACTGTTTCTCTCTTTCTGCTTTTAATATTCTCTCTTTGTCTTTTGCCATTGGCATTTTAATTATGATGTGTCTTGGTGTGGTCCTCTTTGGATTCCTCTTGTTTGGATTTCTGTGTGCTTCCTGAACTTATAAGTCTATTTCTTCCACCAGATGAGAAAAGTTTTCTGTCATTATTTCTTCTAATAGTTTTTCAATATTTTCCTCTCTCTCTTCTTTTGGCACCCCAAAAATTTGGATGTTGGTACCCTTAAAGTTGTCCCAGAGGCTCCTTACATTATCTTCATATTTTGGGGTGCTTTTTTCTTTTGTTTTTCTGGTTGGGTGTTTTTTTTGTTTCCTTGTATTTCAGATCTTTGGTTTAAATCTTGGGGTATGCTGATCTACAGTTGAGTTTCTGTAAATTCTTTATTTCAGACATTGTATTCATAATTTCTGACTGGTCCCTTCCCCCCTTCCCCATTCTCATTAAGGTCCTTGAAGGTCTTATCAAGTTTCTCAGCAGTTTTTAGAAGATTCTTGAGTAATCTTATAAATGTGGTCTTGAACTCCATGTTATCCAGTAGTTTGCTTTCCTCCATTGCCCCCTTTCACTACATGCCTCTGTGTCTCCACATTTTGGCTGCTTCCCTGTGTTGATGGAGTGGCTTTGTGTATTAGGCGATCCACAGGGGCCAGTAGCTCAGCTTCCCCAATCACCAGAAGTGGATGGTCTTGGTACACCCCTTTGTGTGCTGAATGCAAAGTTTTGGTGTAGTTAAGCCTTGATTGCTGTTGGTACCCTTGGAGGAATTGTCCTCCAGGCCAATTGGCTGTGGGAACCTGCTGTGTTTATACTGGAAGAACTACTGCACTGGAGACACGCTTATGATGCAGGCCTTGTTTCAGCTGGACTTTGGTGCTCACTGAATCTGTTTCCTGAATGTGTCACTTATGGATGTGAGGAATTGAAATCTGGTGTCTCACACTGACCACTGGGTACACTGGCTTCTGGATCTCCAACGGGGTGCAGGTCAGCTACTAT
Source organism: Vespertilio murinus (assembly GCA_963924515.1). Lineage (NCBI taxonomy): Eukaryota > Metazoa > Chordata > Mammalia > Chiroptera > Vespertilionidae > Vespertilio > Vespertilio murinus. The sequence continues at coordinate 86,769,281 of OZ004709.1, read as the reverse complement.
CTGAGGTCACCCTGCAGGAGCTACAGCAAGAACTACAGTCCTCTCCTCCCTGCTTGGGATTTGTAGATTATGGAGCTGTCTGAACAGGTTTGAAAATTAGATAGTAAAGGTTATTCATATGCAAAAGCTGCTGCTTGGGGCGTGGGTGTGTTTGTAGATTGTGCAGGGTGGGGTTTCAGGGCGTCACTAGGCTAGGGCATGGCAAATAGCAATGGCTGGCAGTGAGCCATCCTGTGCCTCTGACCATGTCCCCGTGTCTCACACCCCAGCTCAGCAAACAATTATTCCTCTGCAAGCCAGCCACCCTCACTTTCTGACCCAATGGCAGACAGTCCAGCTTCTCCCTATAGGAGTTTGGGTCCCGTGCATCTCCCCTTCGGGTTGAAGAAAGCAATGCCTGCTGGCAACCTGAATCCTCTGCCAGCCCATATGGTGCGCCCCCATACCTGTTTTTCAGCATTTGTGCACTGAATGCTCCCCTCTCTTTCTGTCTGGTTGTAGAACTTTCACTCAGTCAGCCCTCCTGTGGCTCTGGGTGATAGATGTTTTGTCTTTTAGTTGTAGTTTTGAAATTGTTGTGCACGGCAGCAGTTTAGGTGTGTTTACCTACACTGCCATCTTGGGTTCTCCTCTATTTTTATTGATTTTTTACAGAGAAGAAGGAAGAGGGATAGAGAGTTAGAAACACTGATGAAAGAGAAACATTGATCAGCTGCCTCTTGCACACCCCTTACTGGAGATGTGCCAACAACCAAGGTACATGCTCTTGACAGGAATTGAACCTGGGACCTTTCAGTCTGCAGGCCTATGCTCTATCCACTGAGCCAAACAGGTTTTGGCTGTATTCTTTTTTAAATAAAATAATTCTTTATTGTTGAAAGTGTTGCATATGCCCCATTTCCCCCCATTCCCCCCCTCCAGCCTGCTCCTGCCCCCCCCCCCACTCCAGGCCCTAACCGTCCCATTGTCTGTGTCCATGGACAATGTATATATGCATACAAGGTACTTGGTTGATTACCTCCCACCCATTTACCCTCCACCACCTTCCCTCAGAGATTTCACACTCTGTCCTATTCTTCCATGTCTCTGGATCCACTCTGTTCATCAGTTTATTTTGTTATATTCCACATATGTGATACTTTTCTATTTTTGACTTACTTCATCTAGCATAATTCTCTATGCTGTCCCAAAAGGTAAGATATTCTTCTTTTTTTTACTGCTGCATAGTATTTCATGGTACAAATGTACCACATCTTTTTATCCACTCATCTACTGATGGACACTTGGACTGTATCCAGATTTTACCTATTGTAAATTGTGCTTCTATGAACATACAGGTGCATATACTCTTTCTGAGTGGTGTTTCTAGTTTCTTGGGATTTATTCCTAGAAGTGGGATCACTGGGTCAAATGGCAGTTCCATATTTAAGTTTTTGAGGGAACTCCTCCTTGTTTCCCACAATGGTTGCACCAGTCTGCATTCCCACCAGTAGTGTACTAAGGATCTCTTTCACCACATCCTCACCAGCACTTGTCATTTGTTGATATGTTGATGGTAGACATTCTGACAGGTGTGAAGTGATACCTCATTGTCAATTAAATTTACATCTCTCTGATGATCAGTGACTTTGAGCATTATTTTCATATGTCTCTTGGCCATCTGTATGACCTCTTTGGAGAAGTGCCTATTTAAATCCTTTCCCCATTTTTTAATAGGATTGTTTTTCTTCCTTTTGTTAAGTTGTATACATCCCTTATATATTTTGGATATTAACCCTGTACCATTGCTAAATACTATGTTCTTGCATACAGTAGGATTTCCTTTTGTTTTGTTGATGGTTTCTTTTACTATGCAGTTTTTTATTTTGATGTAGTCCCATTTGTTTATCTTTCTTCTCAGTTTCCTTTGCCATAGGAGATGTATCCAAAACATATTGCTAAAAGAGATGCCTGAGATTTTTCTGCCTATGGTTTCTTCAAGGATTTTTATGGTTTCACAACTTAATATTTAAGTCTTTTATCCATTTTGAGTTTATTCTTATATATGGTGTAAGTCTAGTTTCACTTTTTGGGTGTATCTGTCCAATTTTACCAACACCACTTACTGGAGAGAATGTTATATATATATATATATATATATATATATATATATATATATATATATCACCCATGGCTCTGGGTGATAGACGTTTTATCTTTTAGTTATAGTTTTGAAATTGTTGTGCACGGCAGCAGTTTAGGTATGTTTACCTACACTGCCATATTAGGTTCTCCTCTATTTTTATTGACTTTTTACAGAGAGGAAGGGAGAGAGATAGAGAGCTAGAAACATCTGAGAGAGAAACATCGACCAGCTGCCTCCTGCACACCCCCTACTGGGGATGTGCCCGCAACCAATGTACATGCCATTGACAGGAATTGAACCTGGGACCTTTCAGTCCACAGGCCAAAGCTCTATCCACTGATCTGAACCAGTTTCGGCTGGAGAGACGGTCTTGACTCCATTGTATGCTCTTGCCTCCTTTGTTAAATACTGAGCATAATGGCTTGAGTTGATTTCTGGGGTCTCTGTTCTGTTCCATTGATCTAAATGCCTAATCTTGTGCCAGTACCAGGCTGTTTGATTATGGTGCCTTTGTAGTATAACTTGAAATCTGTTATTGTGATTTTTCCAACTTTTTCTTTCTCAAAATTGCTATGGCTATTTGGGGTCTTTTTCCCCCATTGTTGTTGTTCCATATAAATTTTGGAGTTTTTGTTCTAGATCTGTGGTATATGCTGCTGGTATTTTAATGGGATTGCATTGAATTTATAGATTGCCTTGGATAGTGTGAACATTTTAATGATGTTGATTCTATCAATCCATGAGCACGGTATATTCTTCCACTTTATCTCTTTTTTCAACATCCTGTAGTTTTCCATGTATAGCTTTTTTGCTTCCTTGGTTAAGTTTATTCCTAAGTATCTTAATTTTTTTGTTTTAATGGTAAGTGAAATTGCCTGTTTAGTTTGTCTTTCTGAGAATTCATTATTAGTGTATAAAAAAGCCATCAATTTTGGGGTGTTGATTTTATATGCTGCTATATTGCCAAATTCATTCATTAAATATAGTACTTTTTGGTGGGGTCCTTAGAGTTTTCTACATACAATATCATGTCATATGAGAATAATGAGAGTTTTCTTCCTTCTTTCCAATTTGGATACTCTTATTTCTTCTTCTTGTCTGAGCACTGTGGTTAGAACTTCTAGTACTATGTGGAATAAGAGTGGTGAAATTGGACATCCCTGTCTTATTCCTGTTCATAGGGGAAATAGTTTTAGTTTTTGTTCATTGAGTATGATTTTGGCTCTACTTTTGTCATATATGGGTTTTATCATGTTGAGATATACTCCCTCTATTCCCACTTTGCTGAGAGGTTTTTTTTAGTCTTTTTTTTTTTTTTTAGTTTTGTGTTAGTTTTTTTTTTTTAATAAATCTTTATTACTCAGATTATTTGCTGAGTTTTTATCAATAATGAGTGTTGGGTTTTGCAAATGCTTTTTCTGCATATACTGATATGATCATGTAATGTTTGTCTTTCAATTTGTTTATGTAATGTATCACATTTATTGATTTGTGGATATTGACTTGCATCCCTGGAATAAAGCCCACTTGGTCATGATGTCTGATTTTTCTAATGTAATGCTGGATCTTATTTGCTAGAATTTTGTTGAGGATTTTAGCATCAAGGTTTTGTGGGGAAGCATGGAACTTGGTTGGAATGTCTGTAAGGAGGATTATCTGAAAGGTCGGGGGCCTCTGAAGGGACCTGTAAGGCATCAATCAGGCCAGCAGGGAGTGGTTAGAGGAAGATCAGGCTGGAAGGCAGGAGTGGTTAGGGGCAATCAAGCAGGCAGACAGGTGAGCAGTTAGGAGCCAGGGGTCCCAGATTGTGAGAGAGATGTGTGAATGCCAGTTTATGTCTAATCCCACAGGGATTGGACGTCCCCTGAGGGGTCCCAGGTTGGAGATGTTGTGGGCTGGGCTGAGGGACAACCCCCAATCCCATGCACAAATTTCATACACTAGGCCTCTAGTAATATATAATTTGACTACCTTCCCAGGGTTTGAATTTTAAGAATTTCTTTCTCTCCTTATGAAGAAAAATTTATACTTAGGTATATAGGAAGCTCTATCAAATAAGGAAATCATAATTATATTTTATTTATATATGCATTTATATAGATTCTAATATACTTTCATTTATAACTAATTGTTATAAGCTATAATATTGTGGAATATTGTGTTTTGCAGAAAGGACAAGATTCCATGTCATTTACATTACTCTACAAAGTATTTGGATTTATAGAAATATTGGCAAGAAAAATCAGGAGAAAAAGAACTTAAATATAGAACAAAATGAACCAAAAATAAGTATAGTTTTAGTAATTACTGTTCTCATAGCAATGTGTTTGTTTGCATGAATCCAATAAGAATCTGATTTCTTCATAACAGGACAAAAGTCAGTTTTCAATTGTAGTTTTATTAACCAAAACTTTACTGGAATATAATGTCTGAAAGGGAGACATGCCAGGATTCTGGATGTCACCAGAAAGCTCTAAGGAATGAAAAGTGGCCTTGAAACCAATAAGCCCCTTGGATAAACAGCCTGGTCCCTTGCTTGGTCACATGGTTCATGGCAGTCTTTCTAGGTAAGGGACAGAAATTGCTTTCCTGAAAGATGGCATGAAAGAAACTTCAAGACACCTGTGGGGACCTCAACTTGAAGAATGCACCCCAATTCTGTAGGTATTGCAGGCAAAGCCTGATAGCAACTGTATGATTTGGTTTCTTTGTCCTGGGAGTAAACTTTCTCATGACATTCCAGCAAAGCATATTTTTTATTTTTTTATTTTTATTTTTTTAATTTATTTTTTATTAAATTATTATCTGTGTACATATATTACCATTGCCACCCCCCAAACATTCCCTCCCTCCCCAGAGTTTTGTGTTCATTGGTTATACTTATATGCATGTGTATAAGTCCTTCGGTTGATCTCTTATTTCCCCCATATTTCTCTCCCCTCCCCACTGTAATTAGACAGTCTGCTTGTTGCTTTACTGTCGCTATATTTATCTTATGGTTCATCAGTTTATAATGTTCTTTATTATTCATAAATGAGTGAGGTCTTGTGATATTTCTCTTTCATTGACTGGCTTATTTCACTCAGGATGATGTTCTCCAATTCCATCCAGGTTGCTGCAAATGATGAGAATTCCTTCTTTTTTTATGGCAGCATAGTATTCCATTGTGTAGATGTACCATAGTTTTTTGATCCATTCATCTGCTGATGGACACCTATGCTGTTTCCAAATCCTAGCTATTGTAAATTGTGTTGCTATGAACATAGGGGTGCATGTATCCTTTCTGATTGGCATTCCTGTTTTCTTGGGATATATGCAAAGCATATTTTTTAATAGCTTATATTATCAACAGTTATTTTTGTTTTATTTATGCAAACAATCAGGCCAAATTATAACTAGACTTCATACAGTAAGTAAATTAGTCTTTAATAAAAATGAGAGTGATTTTAGGGAGAAAAATTATTTCAACAAGAAATTATTAGAAACTATTCTAACTTTTGCCCAATAATACTAAATTTTATAACACAATTTATCTCCACCAGATTACAAACCCTACTTACACCTAGGAAATAATACCACCTCCAGGCACCATTGCCACCTCCTTCTATGCCCAGACTTTATTGTCCCTCTGACAGAAAGCAAGGATTTCTTAGCTCTGAGAGAAATCTGCAACACTCCTCAACAAGAAGTAATTACAGCCGAGGTCGGTTTGGCTCAGTGGTAGAGCATCGGTCTGCGGACTGAAGGGTCCCGGGTTTGGTTCCGGTCAAGGGCATGTGCATTGGTTGCGGGCGCATCCCCGGTGGTGGGTGTGCAGGAGGCAGCTGGTCGATGTTTCTCTCTCATCAACATTTCTGGCTCTCTGTCTCTCTCCCTTCCTCTCTGTAAAATATCAATAAAATATATATTTTAAAAAAAAGAAGTAATTACAGAAGAAATCTGGCATCCCCTTTTCCTAAAAGAATTCAGAGCCAAAATCCTTGAGGGGAATATAGTAGGCAGTTAGACAGACATGAGCAGAGCAAGAACAATAGGCCAAACAGAGGAGAGATAGACTCTGAGACATACTTCTCACCACTCCAACTGCTCTTAAGCTAGAGATAGAGGAACCTATATAGAACTAAGCTTTAATCATAACTAATTAGAAGGTATTTGTAGTTTTTATGTAATAGGAGATACAAAAATAAAGGGAAAAGAAAGTGAAGTAGACAAACTGAAAGGGTATGTGTAAGTTACAAAAGGTATGTGTAAGTTACAGAAGTTATATATAAATTACAGAAGATATATATAAACTGTATATGGTATGTATAAGTTACAGATTCTGTACAAGTAAAGAAGAACTAGAGTTGAGAAAGTAAATATTGTGAGAAGGAATATAAAGAAAGGAATATCGCAGGAAGAAAGGATATTAAAGTAGAAATACTTAAGAATAATTATGAAAGCTATAAGAATGTTTATAAGTATACTGAATAATAAATATAATAGATAGAGCACCTGAATTAATCTGAAAAGTAATCATTTTTTAAATCTTAAAAAGAAATAAACTTACTTGTGAATAGGGGGTTAAGCTTTTCTTAAAGTTTTATTTTCAAAACTGGTGCGAAGTAATTAGGAAGGTGACTCAATTATGAATCTAGCAAACAAAACAGATAAACATGGTCAGACTGACCTACCAGGAGTTAACATCATCTCATGAACATCATTTCATTTTCTGACAATAGCTGATGTTTACAGACCCCAGGCCTTCCCGTATCTACATTCTTCCCTTTAGCCCATTCCCCTTTAAAATCCTGTCCCCTACACCTAGCTAGAAGGCAAGATTTAAGGCTTGTGAGCATCCTGTCTTTTTAATTGGACTAACTGTTGCTGTAATTGTAATCCTCTGTTTTTCTTATAGTCTACAAAATCAGAACTTGAGCAATAAATGCGCTTGGCAGACCCCAACATTTATCACTTCCATTTGTCTTCTACAGCCAGTAAAACAAAAAAGGGGGGAGATGTAGGAAGCACGGGACTTGGTTGGAATGTCTGTAAGGAGGATTCTCTGAAAGGTCAGGGGGACTTGAGGGGAACTTGCTGAAGACCAGATCACTTACCTTGAAATTTTCGAACATGTCCAATCCCCCAGGGTATTTTACTAGAATCACTATATTTAGTCTTTAAAGACCTGACCTTGTAGAAGCATATACTTTCTCAAGGATACTTACCCTGCTGATTGTATATAGAGGTTAATTTTAGTTTAAGCTGTTGTGACAATAAAAGCCTAAGGAGGCAGGCGAACAGGACTTATTTTTATTTTTTAAAATAAATCTTTATTGTTCATATTATTACAAATGTTCCTCATCCCCCCCCTCCATTGCTCCCCTCCACCAAGTTTCCATTCAACTCTCTGCCCTTTCCCCATCCCCCATTGTCCTCATCCATAGGTGCAGTTTATGTTCAGTCTCTTCCCGCCCCGCCCCACTCCCCATTTCCCAGAGAATCATCAGTCCACTCCCCTTCCATACCTCTGATTCTATTATATTCACCAGTTAATATTGTTCATCATGATTTTTACTTCCCTTGGTTTTTAGACTCACGTGTTGATAGTTACGTGTTTGTTCATAATTTTTATCTTTATTTTCTTCCTCTTCCTAAAGAACCCCTTTTAGCAATGCATATAGTTCTAGCTTGGCAGTGATGAACTCCTTTAGCTTATATTTATTTGTGAAACTCTTTATCTGGCCTTCGATTCTGAGTGATAGCTTTGCTGGGTAGAGTATTTTTGGCTGTAGATTCTTGTTATTTGTCACCTTGAATATTTCTTGCCATTCCCATCTGGCCTGCATAGTTTCTGTTGAGAAATCAGCTGACAGTCGTATGGGTGCTCCTTTATAGGTAACTACCTGCTTTTGTCTTGCTGCTTTTAATATTCTCTCTTTGTCTTTTGCTCTTGGAATTTTAATTATGATGTGTCTTGATGCAGTCCTCTTTGGATTCCTTTTGTTTGGGGTTCTGTGTGCTTCCAATAATTGTAAGTCTATTTCTTTCCTCAGGTGGGGGAAGTTTTCTGTCACTATTTCTTTCAATATGTTTTTGGTATCTTGCTCTCTGTCATCTTCTGGGATGCCCATAATTCTGATGTTGGTTCGCTTGAAGTTGTCCCAGAGGTTTCTTACACTATCTTCAACTTTCTGGATTCTCTTATCTTCTTGCTTCTGTGGAAGAGTGTCCTCTGGCTCTTTGTGTTCCAAATCTTTGACTTGATTCTTGCAATCTTCCATTCTGTTTTTAGGACTCTGTATAATATTTTTTATTTCAGAGAATGTATTCTTTATTTCTAGTTGATCCCTTTTCATATTCTCATAGGTCTCATTTATTTTATCATCCTTTTCTAGGAGATTCTTGAACAACCTAATAAGCATGGTTTTGAACTCTATATCCAGTCGCTTTTTGTCCTCCATTTCTTTCATTTGTGATCTGTTTCCTTGTCTCAGCATTTTCGCTGCTTCCCTAAGTTGGTAGGTTGGGAGGATCAGCTGTGTCTATGCCAGGAGACAGCCTTATTCCACTAGACTTGGAAAACTGCAAAAGCCTCTGTGTTCAGCTTGGATGGGGCGGAGTTTCAGGGTGGAGCCTATAGCCATGACTTCCTGTTAGCCCCACCCTATGAGGTTCCTGAGTTTCAGTGTATCTCAGAGTCCTTTGGTATTCACTGCAAGCAACTCAGAGAAAGGTGCCCTAGAGTTTTGCCTGCTACTAGACAGTCTAGTCTCTCCCACCACGAGCCCGCAACTGGGGTTCAGTGCAGTTGGAAGTGGGGTTAAGAGCAGTCCAGAGCTTATGTCTCCTTCCTGCTAGGGCAATCCAACGGCCCAATCAACCTTCTGTCCTCTGCACGAAATGTGTGCGACTCAGGGGCTCTGCCTTTTGCTGCTCCCCTAAGCCTCCACCTTACAGCCCAGACTCCCTCTGTAAGAGGCTGGGGCCCAAGGGTATCGCCCAGAACTGGGGATCAGTGCAGTCAGAACTGAGGCTCAGCACACTCCGGAGCTTTTGTCTCCTTCCCGCTAGAGCAATCCAGCAGCTCAGTGAACAGTTCGTTCTGTGCGCGGAAATGTGCATGCGACTCTGGGGCTCTGCCTTTCGTTGCTCCCCTGAGCTTCCACCTTGCAGCCCGGATTCCCTCTGTATGAGCCTGGAACCCCAGGGTCTTGCCCAGAACTGGGGTTCAGTGCAGTCGGAGTTGGGGTTCAGCACAGTCCGGAGCTTTTATCTCCTTCCCGATAGGGAATGCCAGCCAGGCACTCAGCCGCCCCTCCTCTCTGGCTCAGTCCTCTCCCCAGGTGCGTGTCTCTCTGTACCTTAGGCTTTCACAGCGCCTCTCATTTCCCTTCTGATTTTCTCTTTCCTTATAGTTGTAGAAATTCCACTCAGTCAACTTTCCTGTAGTTCTGGATAATGTCCACTTTATATTTTAGTTGTATTTTTTGAAATTGTTGAGTGAGGCTGCAGTTAGGCATTTACCTATGCCGCCATCTTGGTTTTCCCCTTCTTTTTATTTTTAAAGTAAAACAGTCTCTTAGCCCTCTCTTTCATGGAAATGTGTGTCAGAGCAATCTGTTCATCCATTGCTCAGGGTCTGCCAGTCAGCACTGGCATATGTTCATCAGGGATATTGGCCTGTAATTCTCTTTCTTTGTAGTGTTTTTATCTGGTTTTGGAATTAGGGTAATATTGGCCTCAGAAAAAGAGCTTGGAAGTGTTCCTTTCTCTTGGATTTATTAGAATAAGTTAAGGAATATATATGTTAATTCTTCTTTGAATGTTTGCTAAAATGCCCCTGTGAATCTGTCCAGACCCTGGCTTTTGTTTGCTGGGAGTTTTTTGATTACTGCTTCTATTTCATGAATTGTTATTGGCAATTCAGGTTTTCTTATTCTTCCTGAGTCAGTTTTGGGAGCTTGTATTTTTCTAGAAATTTGTATATTTAATCCACATTGTCGGGTTGGTTGATAGGTAGTTGTTCATAGTATTCCCTTACAATCCTTTGTATTTCTGTGCTGTCAGTGGTTAATTCTCCATTTTCATTTATGATTTTATTTATTTGAATCCTCTCTCTTTGTTTCTTGATGAGTCTGGGTAACAGTTCATCAATTTTGCTTATCCTTTCAAAGAACCAGCTCTTAGTTCCATTGTTTGTTTGTTTGTTTTTGTTTTTGTATAGTTTTGCTGGTTGTAACTGCTTTGAGCATGCCTGTCCATCAGACACCTGAACTTGCACTAGAACAACTTTGTCATTTATTTTTGCTCTGATCCTTATTGTTTCCTTCTTTCTACTTACTCTTGGATTTTCTTGTTCTCTTTCTAGTTCTTTAAGTTGTAAGGTGAAAAAGTTTATTGTTGATTTTTCCTGTTTTGTTTGTTTGTTTGTTTGTTTTGTTTTGTTTTGTTTTGTTTTGTTTTAAGTATGCCTGTAGTGCTATGAACTTCCCTCTCAGGACTGCTTTTGCTTTTTCCCAGATATTTTTGGTTGTTGTGTGTTGATTTTCCTTTCTTTCCAGGAAGTTTTTGGTATCTTTCTTATTCTCATTGGTAACTCATTTATTATTTATTAACATGCTATTTATCCTCCTTGTGTTTGAATGTTTTGGGGTATTTTTACTGTGGTTGATTTCTAATTTCATTCCATTGTGATCTGAAAAGATGCTTGATATGATTTCAATCTTCTTGAAGTTGTAGAGACTTGTTTTGTGTCCTAATAAGTAGTCTGTCTTTGTAAATGATCCAAGCGCACTAGATATGAATGTATACTCTGCAGCTATGGGGTGAAATGTTCTATAAATGTCAATTAAATCCATCTGATCCAGTGTGTCCTTTAGAGTCACTTTTTATTTGTTAACGTTTTGTGTGGAAGATCTATCCAGTGAACTCAGCATGGTGTTAAAATCCCCTACTATGACTGTATCATTGTTGATCTCTGCCTTAAAGTCCTCTAGGATTTTTTAAAATGTATATATGTATTTGGGTGATCCTATATTGGGCACATATGTTTACCAGGGTTATGTCTTCTTTTTTTATTGATCCCTTTAGTATTATGAGGTGATATTTGTTGTCCCTTGTAATGGCCTTCATTTTTAACTCTATTTTGTTGGATATGAGTATTGCTACTTCAGATTTTTTTTCTTTTCCATTTTCAAGTAAATTTTTTTCCATCCTTTCACTGTCATCCTGTGTATGTCTTTTATTCTGTGGTAGGTCTCTGTAGAAAGCAAATAGTTGGGTCATTTTTTTATCCATTCAGCTACCCTCTGTCTTTTTCTGGGAGCATTTAATCCATTTACATTTAAAATTATTATTGACAGGTACTTATTCATTGCCATTTTAATTCTGTATGCCTAGGTTTCTTTCTCTGTTTCTTCTTCTCATTACAGCAGTCCCTTTAGCATTTCTTTAATGCTGGCTTGGTGGTAATGTACTCCTTTAGCCTATTTTTGTCTGGAAAACTATTTATTTTACTGTTTATTTTGGATGATAGCCTTGTTGGATAGACCCCGTTTCCCTGAAAAAAAGACAGTGTCTTATATTAATTTTTGCTCCCAAAGATGCGCTAGGTCTTATGTTCAGGAGATGTCTTATTTTTCCATGAAGAAGAATACGGTACACATTTATTGTTAAATGAAAATAAAGGAAATTTATTACCTGTATACAGTATGGTAGTATGGTAGTTGTCAACAAAAATCAGACAAACTGTGAATCCTACAGTATTAAGAATTTACTCATTTATTCAATGACAATCATGCCATCATTTTCTGGAACATCATCATAACAATCTAATTCCTGAATTTCCTGGTGAATTTCTTGTGACTCCATTTCTTTCAGAATCAGTGGACCAAATCTCTCATGTTTAGCAATAGCACTGTCTTTATTTTTTATTTTTTTTAAATATATTTTACTGATATTTTACAGAGAGTAAGGGAGAGAGATAGAGAGCTAGAAATGTCAATGAGAGAGAAACATCAACCAGCTGCCTCTTGCACACCCCCTATCAGGGATGTGTCCGCAACCAATGTACATGCCCTTGACCAGAATCGAACCCGGGACCTTTCATTCCACAGACTGACGCTCTACCACTGAGCCAAACTGGTTTCGGCAATAGTACTGTCTTTAAATGAGTACTTCTTGTCAAGGTAGCCTGCTCGCACAGTGCATTTGCAATGCAACTGTCAGTGATTTTCTCACACAAATTCTTCACCCAAGGTCCGGTTACACCATAGTTTTAAACTCCACATGGCAGCAGCGGCGCCTTGCTTTGTCTCTAGTTGTAGCCATCCCATTCTGCCAGCTTTCCTGTGGGTCTGGTGCTATCCCTTTCGATTTTAGCTGTTGTTTTTTTCCAAATTTTTGATGAGGTGGCAGCTTAGGAGACTACCTAGGCCGCCATCTTGTTTCCATCTCCAGGAGGTCTCTTTAGGGCCCATTTTTCATAAGAGCCCCTAGCCAAGTCTACATTATTTTTTCTTTTCTTTTTATTTTTTAATTTTTGTCAAGGGAGCAAGTGTAGGTAGTAGTAAAGTTTTAGATGGGTGTATTAGTTTATTTTTGTTTTTATTTGTATGCATAGTGTTTGAGGATGTTTTTTGTATTATTAATTTTAATGGGGAGGCATTTGTTTTTTGGGGATGTTTACTAATTTGATGGCCATATTTATTTGTATAGTCTAATTTTTTAGGCTAGAGGGGTTTATTTTTAGGCATAGTTTGTTTTTGTTGTTTTAACATATTTTTATTGATTTCTTAAAGAAAGGGAGAAGAGAGAGAGATAGAAACATCAATGATAAGAGGAAATCATTGATTGGCTGTCTCTCACACTCCCCCTATTGGGGATCAAGCCTGCAATCGGGCATGTACCCTTGACGGGAATCAAACCTGGGACCCTTTAATACACAGGCTGACACTCTGTCCACTGAGCTGAACCAGCCAGGGCCAGAGTTTGTTTTTTTAATAGGTTGTTATATTGTTTAATTATTTTAGTAATTTTTGGATGATATGAAATGTGAAATTTAAGCTATATATGTTCTGGGCCTTGTCCCAGTTTTGTATTTTTTGTGTCAGTGAAATGTAATGTGTTTTAAATTTTGGACAATTGTCCATTGGGAGCCTTTCTTGTAGGGTAAGCAAAAAGGAGGCTGATGGCAGATTTATAGCTAAGGTATATTTAAAACCCCAGTTTAGAGGGAGATGTCTAATGAAGTTTATTTGTCAATGCTGTAGGAGGCATCTTTTTTGAGGACATGGCCATTTTTATCCTGGAGGCCATATTGACAGAGGAGTGGGAGTGTGTCTGAGGATAGCGAGGACATTTTTGTATTGTGGTAGGGCTGTTTTTTGTGGATAAGGCCAGGCCCCATTGTTTAGTCATTTGTATTACTGTTTGTGGTTTTATGTGTTATAATTTTTTATGGATTTTTAATTTTACCTAATTTTAATTGAGTCTGATTTTTGTTAAGGTATTTGTTTTATTGGTTTTAGGAGCTAATAGTGGTCAATGGCCATTTAAATGGTATATTGTTGTTGTTTTGGAAGTCCCTATTTTTATATAGTTTTTAATATGTTTTGTATCCATATGGGATGATCTTTTATTAGTTATTATTGTTTGTGTTATTGTGGTAATTATAATGTTAAGATTTTAAAGATAGCCCAGTTGTCTGCTTTAATGGCTATAGGCCCAGGGTTTTTTGTTTGTTTTTTGTTTGTTTTTTAACCATTAAGAGTATTTATAATTTAGTCCACTGGCTATTTTGTTTAGCATTAGAATTGAACTGTAGTTTGTCTGTATTTAAATGAACAGTTATTTTTTGTCATCTATGTAGTAGGATTTTTAAATTTGATTTGTCTCTAATATCTGGTCTTTGGGAGGGGTGGCACATTTTTTGGAATGGATTAGGGAGTATTTTTTTTAATGGATTAGGGAGTATTTTTTCTAGGAGTTTTTTTTTTTTTTCTAGAGTTTTATATGTTACTAGAGGCCTGGTGCACAGATTCATGCACCAGTGAAGTCCCTTAGCCTGGCCTGCGGGGATTGGGCTGAAATTGGCTCTTTGACATTCTCTAAGAGGTCTCAGATTGTGAGAGGGCAGTTCTCGGGTGAAGCACCCTAGAATTGAGCTCCCTTCTCTCTGGTTCTGAGTGCATCACCTGAGAACCACAGCTGCCAAGTCACCACAGCTGGGCAGTGCCTGCATTGAGTTTCTGCCCCCTGGTGGTTAGTGCATGGCATAGCTACCAATCAGAGCATCTGTTCCATGTGGTCATTGCATGTCAAAGGTGGCAGGAGAGGGCAAGGCTATCTGCTCTCCTGCAATGAGATTACTTAAAGTTTTCTTTAAAAATTATAAAAGAGCTGAAACCGGTTTGGCTCAGTGGTAGAGCGTCGGTCTGTGAACTGAAAGGTCCCAGGTTCGATTCCGGTCAAGGGCATGTACATTGGCTGTGGGCACAACCCGGTAGGGGGTGTGCAAGAGGCAGCTGGTTGATGCTTCTCTCTCATCGACATTTCTAGCTCTCTATCTCTCTCTCTCTTCCTCTCTGTAAAATATCAATAAAAGAAAAAAGAAAAAAGAAAAAAATTATAAAAGAATTCACAGGGAAATGCTGATCTTGGCCAAATTGGGTACTAGTTATTACTTCAGAAAGCAAAAAAGAAAGAAAAAATTTGAGATCTGTCTTTATCTTTTAAGAATGAAAACATGTGTGGCCAGATTTATTGCTGAAACTTCCCCCAGAGCAAGCAAGATTTGGGAGAAGGGAGATACTTGGAGATCCAATAAGGAAGCCCACTCTCACAGTGTGCTAAGGAATGTGGTAATTTACATTGAATGGCTACAAACTTCCTCCAAACTCCTGTGGCAAAAATTTTTTTGGAAGTTTGCTTAATTATATAAATAAAAAAGTAAAGTTTAAACTTGCCTCATAAAAAATCTAGAGGACAGAATTGAAGCTCTTAATTGATTATGTCTTGTATTTTTCTTAAAAATGTAAAGTGTTATTAATCTAGGACATGCAGAATATATGAATTGCTAGCTTTAAAAGTTCAAAGTGCAAATTAAAATGGGAGAAATTATATAGTTAAAATGTGTTTTCTCTAATAATTAGGAATTCAAAATAAGTTGCTTATTATTGGTCTAATTAAAAAAGAGGATCAATTCTGTGATCTCAACTAAAAATGTTCTATGCAAAAACCTGTTCAAAATCTAATTGATATCTTAAGATAATAATAAAAGGTATTATAATATTTAAATAATATATGGACATAGATATATGTTTGATGGTTCTTTTTCCATGTTAAAATTTCAAGGCCTTAACAGAGATGATTCTTGGAAAGCTCCAAGAGCCCAGAGTAATACAAGAAATTTATTCTCTCTTCTTAAATGAAACCTTTTTAAAACACATATAATATACTTGAAATTGCATGGAAAACCTTATCAAATAAAAATTAATAGATATATTTTAAACATTATGAAGGTTTTGGCCTCTTTAGAAGGGCAAAACAAAGTAACTAAATATTTCTTCCAGTTTGAAATTGAATTATGATGGACTAAAGCAAAGAATATCCTTACATGATATTATTCTACAATGTCATAATTTTGATATTTTATACCAGCATATACCAAACAAACTTACAAACAAATTCTTTGAAAATTTGGCAACATTTTAAAAGCATATGTAATCCCTTCCACTGTTTGGGAGGACCCCTGGGAAGGCACTTGAGCATTCTTTATTGGTCCTTCTTGCTCTTTTTTTCCAAAGAGGGACCCACTTCTCACAATTCAATTACAGCTGTTGCTTGAGTTTTCAGTTCATGCTGAGGTTGAAGTCTCATGTTGGCTGGTACCATGGATCTGTCTCTTGTCCAATGGAGTAAGCTGGACCCTCCCTGGAGAAGAAACCTGGTTCCCCAAGATATATGATCAATGCCAGGGCCCCGCCAGCAGTTGAGAGGATCCTAAGGCAGGTACTGGGCATGGAGGCCATAGGGGAATAAGCTACCAAGGAGATGGAACTGAACCTCACATCACCCTACTTGGCCCTGGAGGATGGCTGGTTAGCCAATGACGGGTAAGATTCCTCAAGGGAGGAACAACCTAAGATAGGCACAGTCACAGAGGGGCCATCAGGAGAGAACTAGGGGGTCAAGAGAGGTGGGGCACAGATCCTCACCCCTCCAACATTGCAGGGGCTTGAACCTTCGCCCCTTCTGAGGGAGGTCTCCTGCCCCGTGGCTGCTTTGTGCTTCCCATGCCCAGCTCAGATCGGGACCCAGGCAACAAATGGAGACTTGTCCAGCTCAGATCATGACCCAGGCAACAGACAGAGACTTGTCCAACTCTGATTGGGACCCAGGCAACAGAGACTTGGCCAGCAACAGCTGCCCTATATCTAAATCTAGTCTAATACCAAGAATGCTTAGAGCCTTCTCAAGGATGCAAATAATCCTTTGCATTAATATTTACAGGGTAAACTAAAATTATTTAGAATATTAAATTTTACAGTAAAATAGTAATCAAGTTTTCAGATTAATTTAAATTGGCTAACTAAATATTCAAGAAAATTTCATTGTACAAAAAGTTGTTTCTAAAGTATTAACTAAAAATTTCTATTGGTAGTTATAAACCTAAAAGCACTCATATTTTTGTGCAAAAAAAAATAAAATTTGAAGACTACGTTATAAAAATTTTCCAAAAGCCTCCTAATAATTAAATCAAAAGGGGGGATAATGGAAAAATTATGTAAGGAAACATATTCAAAAAACTTTTTTTCTTTAAACAACTAATTTTTTCTTGTAATGCTAACAGCAGGATGGAAAATACACATGATGTCAGAATAAGCCAAAGGAAAATCATTTGGGCAAAAAATTAAAAGGATCCCAAGTAAAATTTATAGGAAAGATTCCATTATTAACTTTTGGTTGAGAATATGTTTGTATATTTTCAGAAAACAACTCCAAGACCATGTGGATTCCTGCAACAGAGAGGAATTGACAGGAATATTCCAGCCATAAAGACAAGAAGAAAAACAATCCAGAGATGGAAGATGCTGAGGACACCTTGCCAAGCTATCAGTCAGCAGCTGTGCATCGCTGCAGGTTGCCCAGGACCAAACCAGAGGTTGGACCTGCATCGCCACCGTTTGTCCACCATCCGGATACCATTGCTGACATGGACTCAGAACTGCTGGACATTAAAATTTGAACTCGGAACTTTTGGACATTGAAATTTGGACTCAAAAACTGTTGGACATTGAATCTGGGATTCAAAAACTATTGGCCCAGAAAGGAACCTATTGCAGACTGATTTCATTTGACTCTCAGCATAGCCATTGTTGCTTGTTTCATTTTTTGTTTACTTCTAGTCTGCATATGCAATTTTTTTTAAAGAAAGAAAATGGGGGAGATGCTGGAAAACAAATCAGTTTCACTAAAAAAGAGATGTTGACAGGAAGCCAGGAAGGCTGGTCAACAACCTTAATTGTTCTAACGTTTAGTTGAGATATTGTTAAGCTGAAGCAGCCTCCACCTTATTTTGTCCCTTGTAAGTTTCTGTTATTTCCCTGAGATGTTTTCCCCAAAGCCTCAATAAAAGGGGATAGCAAGGCCAGAGCAGGGGTAGTTCTCCCACTAGAGTTGAACTATATCGCCAAGTTGAATCAACTTGTATGTGGCCCTTCTCCAGAACCTGAACCCTGAATTGGAACTCTTTCTACACAGGCTGAGAAAGAGAGTCTTATACAGCCCAGTGCATGAAATTGTGAGCGGGTAAGTCACAAGCTGCCCTGCCCCACTGCCGCAAGCCACAAGCCACTCCGCTGCTGCAAGTCACCCCACCCCAAGAGAGGTGATCAATCCACGTAATGGCATCTGGTGGAGCAGTCATTACTGTCATTACACTTATGGTCCTGGCCTTTTATTATTTAGGCTAGGACCTAATAGGGTTTGTAATTTTTGTGACAAAGGGCTGGTATTCACCATTGCCCTCTTTTTGAAATAGGCCTCCCACTTTGTTAAAGTTGGGGTTTGTGTCACTCTTGTCTTGGACCTACGCCAATTGCTATAGGATAGGTAGGATAGGTAGTCTTTATGAGTGATTTTGGGCTGTGATTGTCTTACAAACCTTAAGGCTGTATAAGTGGCTGTTAATTGTTTTTTAATGAGAGAGTATTGCCTTTTGGTTTTTTGTTGGTTTTTTTGGTGTTTTTTTTGGGGGGGAGGGGTTGTGGGGGGTTTTTTTTAGTTGAGACCAGAATTTAATGTTTTTGGGTTTTTTGTTTATTTGTTTATGTGTGTTTTTTTTGTCTATGTTGTTGCCATAGACCTTAATTAAATTCTGATAGAGTAATAGTTATGACTAACTAGAATGGTTATGTTAGGTTTAGGTTTATGACCTGTAAAGTTTGGACTTGGGCAGTGAGAATGAATTTTTAATTTTTGGAATCTAGTCTCATGTTGTCCCTTTTTGGGACAACTGATATAATAGCCATAATAACTGTCAGGTGAGGGATGAATACTTATCAATATTTCAAAGGATCAATATCTATACTAATAAAAGCCTAGGTGGCCCTTGAACCCTCACAAAATGGCTGCCACAAGATGGCCAGCAGGGGAGGGCAGCTTTGGACAATCAGGCTGGCAAGGGAGGGCAGTTGGGGGTAAACAGGCCAGCAGGGGAGGCCAGTTAGGGGTGAATGGGCTGGCAGAGGAAGGCAGTTGGGGGCGAGATCAGGCTGGCAGGGGAGAGCAGTTTAGGATGACCAGGCTTGCAGGGGAGGGCAGTTGAGGGCAACCATACATACAGGGGAGGACAGTTGGGGACCGTCAAGCTGGCAGAGGAGGGAAGTTGGGGATGAGATCAGACTGGCAGAGGAGGGCAGTGGGGGTGACCAGGCCTGCAGGGGAAGGCAGTTGGGGGTGATTGGGCTGGCAGGGGAGGGCAGTAGGGGTCGATCAGGCTGGCAGGGGAGCAGTTAGAGGGCAATCAGGCTGGCAGGCAGAAGTGGTTAGGGAAATCAGGCAAGTGGTTAAGAGCCAGTAGTCCCAGATTATGAGAGGGATGTCCGACTGCCAGTGTAGGCCCGATCCCAGGGATCAGGCCTAAACTGTCAGTTGGATATACCCCAAGGGATCCCAGATTGGAGAGGGTGCAGGCTGGGCTGAGGGACAGCCCCCCATCCCTAGGTGTATGAATTTTGTACCGGGCCTCTAGTAGGTCTATAATTATTTTATTGTTGTAGGTTAGGGATAAGTTTGTATTTTGTTAATGATTATTTTGGGTGTTATTTTAATCTTATTTGACCAGACAATTTTTAAGAATTTGACAGACAAGCAGGTCCCTGAATCTTGTAGTTGTTTATTGCTCATCTTTATGAGTCTAATGTCTGCTGTAGGCTATTGGTAGTTATGTTTAACTTTGTAAGAGGATTAGAAGTTATTATGATATTATTAATATAATGAAATATTGCCCCTGTGAGAGGCTTGCCCCAGGTGTGTAAATTTTGGTCCATAAGGCCATGATAGATAGTAGGGCTATGTAAATATGTTTGAGGGAGAATAACAAAAGTCCATTGTTGACCTTTTCACATTAAAGTAAATATTTTTTGACTTTCAGAACTATATTTATGGAAAATAAAGGATTAGTCAAATTTATTATATAGAGGTGTTGTCTTAATGACAGAGTTAGGTGGTCCATGAGATTCATTGTAGGGTTAAGTGGGGGTGTCATTTTATTTAGTTTTTTGTAATTTATGGTAATTTGTTAGGTGCCCTTAGGCTTTTTATTGGTTATGTTAGAGAATTGTATGGGCTCTGTGTGGGCTAAATGATTTTTGGTGGTTTTTTGTTGTTGTTTTGTTTTTAGTTGTAATATTGTCTGTCTGATTTTTTTGTAGCTTTCTTGGAAACAGCATTGTCTCATCCATACTACCCAGCAGGGGTTAGGCAGTTTTATGGCTGCATGATGTGGTGCCCTTTTGTGATGGGTTTTAATATATGTACCCACAAGTAGAATTTATTTTGGGTTGTTATAATTGTTAATTTTTAAAACATGTTTATTTTTAAGATGTATTTGGGTCTGGTGCACGAAATTTGTGCGTTCAAGGGTGGCGGGGGCTGGGGGAGGGGGGCTCCCTCAACCTTTCCTTCACCTTCTCATAGTCCAGGAGTCCTGAGGGGATGTCTGACGGTTATAGAATTAAAATTGTCCACCTTCCAGGCCTTGATCAGGAGAGCGGGAAAGACTCCCACCACTGCTGCACTTGCCAGCCATGAGCCCAGATTGTATTTGAGCAGCTCTCCCCCTGTGGGAACTCATTGACCACCAGGGGCAGCTTTTGCATTGAGCGTCTGCCTCCTGGTGGTCAGTGTGCATCACAGTGACCGGTTGTTCCACTATTAGGTTGATTTGAATATTAGTCTTTTATTATATAGGATAGGCCTTCAGGTGGAGGCAGCCAATATCCAGTGTTAAAGTTGCTTGTTGTAATTGAACAGTTTTGCTTTTGTATTTGACTTTATGAGTCACTGGGCCTATATATTTGTTTGGGTTACCATATAGTAAAACTGTAGTCTGTATTAGTATTTATTAGTGTCAATATATGTTGTATGTTATGGGGAGACCATTAGATAGTGAGTTTAACATGTGGCCTTTGATCCTTTGGATTCCCTCTTGTTTCTTTTTTGTTGTTGTTGTTGTTTTTGGCCTGTTTTTTAGTCTGGGAGATTAAATTCCTCCTCCTCAGGGAAGTCTAAGTAGTCCTGGAGGTGTATTGGTCTAGGGGAGCTGCCTTTTTAAGCACCTTTTGGAAGTGTCGTCCTATCAGTAATTATCTTCATAGGGCCAGCAGCACATCATTGGGCTGATGATTTATTTTTACTTTTTTAATTTTTATAGCCAGAAGTCTATCCATACTTGTGTGTGAAAGATTTTTGTAGGCTTTGTCCCTACTGTATTTTTGGATTTCAAGTCTAAGGCCTTACGCACAACTTTAGGTACTTATACAGATAAGACTTCTGTATAGTTATGGGTCTTGTTAGTTTTTGTTGCTGCTGTTTGACTTTCATGTTCCCCAAGTTGGCCACGGCCGTAGTGACTTCATGTATATGGTGGTCTATGAAAGGGGTCAAAATGGCTGCTAGCAAGTTGAGTGCCACTGGAGGGGCTGCAGGGAGAATTAAGTCTTTCATATGTGTTGTAAAATGTTTATTAGTATCATGAGTATTTAAGTTAAATATGGCTTGTCCCATGTCCATTTTCCAT
Source organism: Vespertilio murinus (assembly GCA_963924515.1). Lineage (NCBI taxonomy): Eukaryota > Metazoa > Chordata > Mammalia > Chiroptera > Vespertilionidae > Vespertilio > Vespertilio murinus. The sequence goes on along the minus strand of OZ004709.1, from coordinate 86,747,871 downwards.
TACTTATATTAAATTAATGTATGTAATCCATTTATTTACAGTTTGGGGCAATTTTCCTGCATTTTGCCAAATGTTTTGCTATTAACCAGTCCATCGGGGAGTAGTCTCCCTGTCCAGCTCTTAAGTAGAGACTGATCTTCAGTCACTGTCACAAAGAAGGATGAGTCGTTATGGAGGCTAATTTTTCCATTTTGGTGGAGACAGATGCAAGCTATTGGTACCATTATTTTATAACCTTAAGAGCCATGCTGAATTGGCTCCCTGGGCCTCTGTGGCTTTGTTTTTCTAATTCTCAGTTCTGTGGGGACATAGAAGGTTTATGTTGTTTTTCTGTAACTGTGGGTGGCCCTTGAGCCCCACCTCCTGGGGCCACAGCTGATCGTACTTTAGACGCCTCTTCATGATCCCTCGTGCCTGCAAAGCACCAGCGGTAACACTGTGTTCGAGCTGTCGGTTGGCTCTACTTCTCCAGGTCTCTCCTGTCCGAGGGAGGCTCCCTCCTGCTCTAGGACACATACCGGCCTGCAAAGTCTCCTTCCTAAGGTATTTCAGTATCAAGGCCATTAGGAGCAACCAGGCTACCTGCCTGGCAGCCTCCTGCTGGTCTTTGGGAATCCAGGCCATCAAGAATGACAAAGTCTTCTCTAATGCCTCCGGTGTTACCATAACCGGCTTGCAGTCCTCTGGGGGCTCCAAGGCGTCAGGACTACCGTTACCAGATACCGCAACCTGGTTGGAGGCCACGTGCCCTCCGATGACGTGTTAGGGTACTTACCCCAGAATCCTGCCGACTACACCAAGTGTTAGGGGCAAGCTCCTTACCCATGTATTGGCCCTTCTGGGTGCAGAGAATTGGAACAACACATGGTAATAACAGGGATGTGGGGCATGTTTTATTATGGACAAAGCAGCCAGCCGGTCAGTGGTAATTGATATATATGCTTAAACAAAAGAGGCTTCATGCTAATTTGCGATGCTCATGTTATTTTAATAAAGGCAGGTTATATAAGGGCGAGTTTGTGCAGTACATATAGTGCTATTGCTGAGTTATTGCCCTTCCACATATGTAGGGCAAAGGGGTCTTTCACCTAATAATACTGTTGTGTCCTCGCCTGCACACATGTGCATAGCCAGGAGGCCTTGACCCTCAGGTGTACTTAGGTCAGGGCCCCTACTGAGTATTTATACCGTTGCTAAACAGGTATGTGGGGGATGTATGGCTTGCCAAAGAATGAATGAAAAAGTGGTAAGGAGACAGATGAAAGGGGGAGACTACCCAGGTTGAAACCATTTCAGAGCATTCAGGTAGACTTCACAGAGCTGCTAGGGTGGGATGACAAAGATACCTACTGGTAATAGCGGGTCCCATCTCAGGCTGGGTGGAGGCTTTCCCCCTTCAACTGTCACAGCAAGGAGAGTCATCACAGTAGTCTTATAGCAGATCGTACCTACGTTCGGTCTGATGGAAAATGTGGACTCAAACAACTGGAGTCACTTCACCTCAAAGGTGTTGCAGGGAATAACGGAAGGGTTAGATGTCATTTGGAACCATCACACTCCCTGGCACCCCTTCCTCGGGAAAGGTGGAAAGAATGAATCAGACCCTTAAGAAAAAAATTATGAAACTGATCCTAGAAACAAAATTGCCCCTGACCAAATGTCTCCCAAAGCTCTCCTTAGAATTAGTGCCGGGAGCCATAAAGACAGAGTTCGGTCTCACTTCCTGGTCAGCTCTACTTCCTGATTGAGCAAGAACATAGAAAGCCCGGCTCGCCAAAGAAGCCCGAGCGCGCTAGGGCCAGAAGAACCTCCCACATCAGAATAACCAATCAGCTAAGAACAGGTACCCAGTCTCCAACCAATCACCACATGACAACTCCTTCTCCTATCCCTCCCTTCTCCTCCTGAGCTCTTATATACTGCAACGCTCGAATAAAATTGAGAGGCTTGATCAGAACCCTGTCTTGCCTCCGTTCTTCGCGTCCCTTGTTTGTTTCATTCTCTTAGGTGATTCCTGCATGCCCCCGTTGTTGCCCCGCGGGCCGGGGCAGATTAGAACAGCTCCAAGGAAAGATTGGAATTGTCCCCTATGGAATGTTATATGGGATCCCATACTTGACAGGACTGCTGAGCTTCCTACCATGGACACTAAGATCAACTTTTGAGGAACTATATATTGGCCATATCTCCTACCCTGTCATCCCTCAGGCTCAGAGGACTCCTCGCTCAGACCCTGCCTCTCAAATTTGCAGTTCATCATGTCCAGCCTGGTGACCAGGTGCTAATCAAGAACAGGAAGGAGGACAAGCTCCAACTCAGTTGGGAAGGCCCCTACCAAATGCTCCTGACTACCAAGACTGCTGTACAGACAGCCCAGAAAGGATGTACACATTACACTCTGGTCAAGGGACCGGTGAAAGAGACTCTGGGGGAGGGAAAAAGATATCAGTGGAAAATAATAGAGTCAACAGAAAAACATTTAAAGATAGTCCTAAGAAAAGAAACACAATATCCCCTCCTCCCTCCCCCTCCCCCCCCCATCATGGCCTGGCTCTCCTTCTACAGATTACTTTGGCTTGGATATGTTGTTGCCCCTAGTACAAGCTTTAATCAACCAGTTAAATTAGTAATAAGTGTAATTAGGACCCCACCACCTCAAACTATTAAGTTTTATGCCTCTCAGGTCTTGCCCTATGGGAAGTGAGAAAGTCAAAGTCAACTCGCAGGAGAGAACAAGTACCTCTGTCCTGAACCAGGAAATAGATATACCACACAGGTCTCTGCCCAGCAGTAATGATCTATGGTGGATAACTCAATTCCAGGGTTGGGTATCTCATTCTTGGAGATCCCTTAAGGCTAAGCTACACTTATCCAAAGGTATCCCACTGGACAACTGCAGAAACTTGGAGTGCAACCCTATACTCATAACTATCAATGATCAACTCGGTAGAACTCGGTAGAATCTTAGGTAGAACTCGGTCACCTAAGGTAGTCACTAGAGTAATATGGTTTAAGTTCAGGAAAAGACCCCTAGAGAGACTAGCTCTCAGACTAATAGTTAACACAACTACACCCTCTACAGGTAAAAACATAAACTCTAGACCCCACGAAGATCCTGAGATACTAGAAAGTAATCCTAATAGAGTAAAAAATATTGACGTCAAAGACTTAAGGCAGACTTAAAAACTGGGATGGTGATATGAATGCCTGGATTGAATGCATTAAGTTTATGGTCCAGGCTCTTAACACAGAGTGATTACTTCAAATGTGCTGTAGGACGGCCACAACCACTGGTGGTTCCCTTTCCCCTCAGGTGGGATACTGACCCCGAAGGAATGGATCGCATGCTGGCCCGCACCAAGACAAGGATGCATGGGGAAATAAGACCTGTAGGTATCTGTCTTTGCTCTTTTTCGCTTTGCAAAGATCAGACCCTAAGGCCATCCTCTCTTTCTCTATAGGGAATGTGAATTATTCTTCTTGCCTCTCTAGGCAGGGGACAGAATCCACTAGACCCAGGGGAGAACTGACGGCTTACACCAATGTCTTACTAAACGTCACCGACAGGCCAAATGCTAGCAATTACTCTGCTCTTCTCATACCTGGGCACAGGTCTCCTGGGAAAGGGAACCTCTGTAGCGCACATATCCAGTGGGACTGGGATGTGTGCCTGAGTTCAGTTGGCTATACCATCCACCCTGGCATTCCACCGAGAATCCAGGACACGAAGAATCCAGGACACAGAACAGTCAGGACACGAAGAGCAGCACCAGGACTCCAATATTTATATTGATTCAATAGGAGTTTTGAGGGGGGTCCTAGTGACTTTAAGGCTCGGAATCAAATAGCTGCTGGATTTGAGTCTGTGCTCTATTGGTGGTCCACTATTAATAAAAATGTAGACTGGATTAACTACATCTATAATAATTAGCAGAGGTTTATCAATTACACCGGGATGCCCTTCAGGGGGTAGTTAGTCAGTTGGATGACACTAGCTGGATGGTTTGGAAAACAGAATAGCGATAGACATGATACTAGCAGGAAAAGGGGGGGGGGGATTTGTATTATGTTAAGAGGAAAATGTTGTATCTTCATTCCCAGTAACATAGCTCCCAATGGCATCATCACAAAGGCATTCTAGGGACTGATGATTTTGGCTAATGAACTGGCTGAAAATGCCAACATTGATGACCCCTTCACAGGATGGTTGGAAAATAGTTTGGAAAATGGAAAAGCTTAATGTCCTCAATTCTTACATCTTTCATTATTGCAGTAGGAGCCCTGACAGCGGTAGGGTGTTCTATTATCCCTGTGTGAGAGGATTAGCACAGAGACTAATTGAGGCAGCTATTAACAAGCAAATGCCTGTGACTTATCAGCAGAATAACCTATTATTATTAGAAACCAAATTAAACTCACTCTTCCATGAAGAAAGTCAACAGATTCTTGAGCAATTTGAAAAATATAAGAGCAAGAATAAGACCAGTAAAAGTAAAAAGAGGAGTTAGGAATAAGCCTCTGTCGTTTATTTTCAACACATCTCACCCTAAATGGAAAAATACTAGTTAATGCAACTGCAAAGTCCCTGTAACAGACAGGATATGGGGAGGGTAGATAGGATAGATTTGAATAAAAGGAGGAAGTGGGTAAAGACTGGATACCTGTCAGAAGGCACCTACCCCAGGAAGATCTTTCCACCACAAAGAGACAAAGGGATGGGAAGACACAAAACTGCACAGCCCACTTTTAAATAACCCAATAGGAAGTAATAGAACCTAGCAATCTTCGGGAAAGGCTGTACACCCCATAGCACTCAGCCAGTGAAGAACTAGGAGGGACCTGTGCGCTAGGGAATATAATGCTGGTTGTAATCACCTTGGGTGTGCCTGCCCACCAGACACTCGATCATTAAAAGTTTTACTTTCACTGTACTTCGTGTTTCTGAGCCCTTTATTTGACTTTGGACAGGTGAGTGTGTTTCTCACGAAGGGAGAGATTTTAAAATCAATGATGCTCATATATGTGGGGTTTTTTTCCAGAAGGGTAATATGTATTTAGAACTAAACAAATTGGATCCTAAACCAGAAGGGGAAATGGTGATTTCAAAGGAAACTAATCTTGAGACTGAACGTTTACACATCTTTTCTTTTAAAAAAAAATATATATTTATTGATATTTTGCAGAGAGGAAGGGAGAGAGGTAGAGAGCTAGAAATGTCGATGAGAGAGAAACATCAACCAGCCGCCTCCTGCACACCCCCCACCGGGGATGTGCCCGCAACAAATGTACATGCCCTTGACCGGAATCGAACCCGGGACCTTTCAGTCCGCAGACAGACGCTCTACCACTGGGCCAAACCAGTTTCGGCCCATCATCTTTTCTTCATTATTAACTTCCATGAGAGCCTGAGAGGAGGCTTAACATGGGATCTTCCACCTCAGAATGCCCAAAAGGCCCAGAGACGTGCAGAGATGCCTAACTCTCTGCTTGCTACCCGTGCCTCTGTAGATGGGGAACCAGGCCACAGGGCATTGAGAGTCCCCTTTTCTTTTGGGGTATGAACTCTTCAACTGGGAGAAATCTGACATGGGGTCCCTCAAGGAAAAAGGCTAATCTTCTTTTGCAACATAGCCTGGCCCCGCTATAAAGTGGACAATGGAGAGGTTGGGCCAGTTACTGGCACCATTAGGTGGAATGCTCCCCTGCAGCCAACACTGCTTTCCCAATGAGGCCTTAGATTAATATGTCTTTTCCATACATGCAAACTATCTGTTACCTGTAAACTAGATCTCTGTAATTGTGACAGAACTTCAGAGAAAGATATTCAAATGAAAAAATTTTTAAAAATTGTGAATCCTTGAGGAACTAAAGTACAGTCCTTGCTTTACAATGCAGTCTTTAAGGGCCAGAGGAGTGTGTGTGGCTCCAGAATAACAAAGCCCACTGAATCCTTTTACATCCCCTAAACCTCCCCTGTTCCGCCCAAATGCTCATAGATAATGGGCTTTCCAAAACCAGTCTCAGGACCTTTGAGATGCAAATACCAGGAATTCTGGTCTGGGCCATTTTTAAAATACAGTCTCTGGAAGACAGCCACCTAAACAAATCACTAACTTATTTCAACTTTTCCTTCTAAATTAGTAAATTTCAATTAAGGTTATTGAATTTCTAGATATTTTGAAATAACGTGAAATACTGAAACATTGATCACTAGATAAGTCTTTAAATTCACCTGCTTTTGTCTTTTTTGCCAAAAAAATCTGTAAAAATTATTTGAGCTATTGATATAATAATGCCTTGTGCTTGAAGGTGTGTTTCCTGAGTGTGTATAAAATGTGTTCATAAACGTCAATCTAAAGAATGCCGGTCACTTATTTTATTTTATTTTGGTTATTACTGAAAACTGAGGCTTTCTAAGAGTTAAAAGTTCAAATTAAGTTGGGAGAAACTATATTGCTGTGATAATAGAAGTCATGAGGTATGTAGATTAATTTTTTGAGGGAAAAGGATGGAAATAGGTTGCTCTTGTTAGGTTTTGTGAACGAAAGAGCCATATGCTGACCTGATAAGGTCAGGGAAGGCCTGTGTAGCAGTCTTGCAAACTCAGAGACCTAAAGTAACCACAAAAGATGGTTTAAAAATCAAATATCTTACTACCAACAGGTTATAGTGGGCAGTCATTTTCTAGGCCAATATTTTCCCAGACAAAGATCAACTTTGATCTTTACTGAGCCCATTTGCCTTTTTACCTCTAAGATAACATATCTATGAGATGTCTGGGTAACTTGTAACTTCCCTTTTTTCTGGAGCCCTTGGGGTACAACCAAATGTGGTGAGCGCCAGCACAGATGCCTCAAATTCCTTCGTTATCATGTTAATTGTTCCTGCACTCACCTAAGTAAGCGTCCATCATTTTACTTTTTATCCAATCCCAGGAGTTTCCCACTGTCTTGCTTTCTCCCGCATCCTTACTCCATCACCAATGAATTTCATGTAACCCACCTATGTCCCTCCTTTGATGGCAATGTATAAATACAGAAACGTAGTAACCGGCCATTCTCCGGAGCATTATCTCAATCCTTTGAGGTTCTGCTTCCCGGCAATTGTCGACAGCTTGGCTCAAATAAACTCACAAAATTTCTTTACAGGTTTCAATGGTTTTTTTTCATTAACAGTTTGGTCAAATAGTTAAATTGATACCTCCCCCCTGGGAACCAACCTTTAGGTGACTTCCCAAGGGACATTCCCTTCCCCTTAGAGCACATTCCACTTGCTAAGACAGTTATCTTTCTCCTCTGGACCTTCCCAGGATTCATACCTGCCCAGAGAATTTTCCACCCAGAAAAAGCCTGCCTAGAGTCTTTTAAAATCTGACTCCTCGTCTCAGGTCCCTAGGTGCTGATGCCAGTTTGGGACTCAGCCCATCTGGTCTCCAGATGACCTAATACAGTGGTCGGCAAGCTCATTAGTCAACAGAGCCAAATATCAACAGTACAAAGATTGAAATTTCTTTTGAGAGCCAAATTTTTTAAACTTATCTTCTTCTAAAGCCACTTCTTCAAAATAGACTACCCCAGGCTGTGGTATTTTTTGGAAGAGCCACACTCAAGGGACCAAAGAGCCGCATGTGGCTCATGAGCCTCAGTTTGCCGACCAAGGGCCTAATAGATTCATAATCCCTCAATACTTTGGCCTCATGCATTCCTCCTTTGGTGACCCTAACAGTTCTAAAGATATTTATTTCTGAATGGGCAAGAAGGTTTGTGAAAAAAATGTAGGAAGGTTTATAATATGTGAAGGTTATAAAAGTTTGAAAACTTTAAGTTAATAAAAAATTTCAGTTTTCTCTACAAAAATTAGTAATTTGAATTATGTTAAAGTCTTTATGTGTATGGTCTTAGGTGGTATGTGTTTGTCTATGTATTACATGTGGTAAATTTTCAGCCTGGATGACATTACTAGGATATAATCTTTTATTGGCCTAATTTAAAAATATATATATTTTTATTGATTTCAGAGAGGAAAGAAGAGGTAGAGATAGAAACATCAATGATGAGAGAGAATAATTGATTGTCTGTCTCCTGCACACCCCTTACTGAGGATTGAGCCCACAACCCAGGCATGTGCCCTGGAATCAAACTGTGGCTCTTCAGTCTGCAGGCTGATGATGCTCTATCCACTGAGCCAAACCAGGTAGGGCTGTTGGCCTAATTTTTAAAAATTAAATACTTATGTAAATTAAGCATAATTTTATGGTCTGGACATAATTTTTAATATTAAGACTGGTTTAAGTTTGATGAATGTGTAAGGTCCCAAGACCCCCGGTGAGTCCGACGGAGGGGGCGACGACCCCATGTCAAACGCCGAGACCGAAACTTGATGCAAAAAGCATGAGGTTTTATTAGTACAAGCGCAGCGCAGGGGCTTCTCAGGCAGACAGCAACGATGCCGGCTGACTGAGAGCGCCGAGTAATTACAAGACATGAGTTTATAAAGGCTAAAACCACATGCAGGTGGTCTGTAAATCAGGGAACTATGTTAACAGATAATATTTGGCTCATAATAGTTGACAGTTGACTCATTTCCCAAGGAGGCCGGATGGTCTGTTTTAGCAGGCCGATTCCAGAAACAGATAAAGTACCTATAGCCCTGCGGTTAAGGAGGCTGGATGGTCTCTTCCTGACAGGTGCATTCCGAGGTGGTCAGCTCAGTTCCCAGGGGGAGAATTCCACAGCGGTCAACCTCCCTCGGGACCTAGCCCTGCTTTAATATTTGTCATAAAATATTGCATTCTTGCTTTTTGCATTTCAGGGTAGGGAGTTTCTGGGGACTGGCTTCATTCTTGCCTAATCTTCAACCTTAAAGAACTGACTTCATTCCTATGTAATCTTTAACCGTAAAGGTCACATCCTGGAACAGGCAGTGGGGGAGGCCAATTCCTCAATCTTGGGGTCCTTACAAATGATTTAGAGTTATTACCATAAAATATATGTTTATTACCTAGTTTTACAAAGAGCTTATGATACAAAGAGATTATGATACAAAGAGCTTAATCTTTTGGTTAAGTGTATTTGACAATTTGTCCAAAGTTTAAATTTTAAGACTTTAAGCAAGAGATGACTTAGAGTCATTCCAATGGGCCCTTGAATATCTCAAGGACTTATTCTCTCTTCTTAAAATAAATATTTTTAAACTAAATTAGACCTTTTTAATATACTTGAAATTATATAGGAAGCTTTGTCAAATAAAAATTAATAATAACTATGTTCTATTTATGTACATAGTTAAAATGAATGTTATAGGAATTTCAGTCTGCTCCAGAAAGGAACTTGCAAAGATTCAGAGCCGAGTTCAAACAGAAAACTCTCAGGGGGAGCAGGTGTCCAATCAGGGACACCAGGCAAGCCAAAGTGATGGTTCCCTGTAGCGGGGTATGTGTGAGTGTTGGTAAGGGGAGGGCGGGGGGGGGGCAGAGGGGAGGGAATCAGCCAGTGACCCAGTGATACTCTGGGTATTTGTATTTCACCTTTTGTGAGTTTATGAATTATTTTCAATGCTCAAGACACCCTTCCAGTAAGTTATGTGCCATGTTTTAAAATCTTACATATTATTTGTTCTTCATATGCTGAAATTATATATTAAATCTAAATATACACAGATTTTATATTGTACTCTGTCATTTTACATTATTATTTACCAAGAAATTATTGTCTTGAAATGTTATATCTTATAGAAAAGCAAAGTATTTTATCAGTTGCATTGTAATCAAATCTGTAACCATGCCACTCTAAGTTTTGTTATTCATGGACAGCCTTTGCTTTACTCTGATGCATTGGCAGGTATATTACAGCTTTAGAAAAATCCATGAAAAGGACTCTGACCTACTCTAAACTGCAGCCTCTAAACAGGCCATATCTTTGAACTGAATGGAGACTTATGGAACTTCAAGGAGTAACTGAATTAAAAAAAATACTGGCAAAAATCAGGATAAACAAAAATAGTTATGGGACTAAATGAGTTGAGAATAATTATTCTTATGACTGTTAAAATATATATATTTGGTTTGTTTCATTTTCCTTTATTTTTTTTTAAAGCCCCTAAGTTATCTGGCTTCCACGAAGCATCAGAGAAACAGAAGAGCCATTTCTTTACACTTTGTAAAGCAACACCTAGCTGCACACACCTCAGAGGCTCCGCCCACCTGGCCCTGACTGCGGGGCCTCTGCCAGGCCTGTGGGCCGAGAGGGCTCAGACACAAGACGCCCTCGCCCCGGCACAGCCCGGCACAGCGGCCACACAGCATCTGCTCCAGATCAGCAGCAGGTGCAGCAGGAACACCTGCGGGCCATGCCGTCCAAGTGTTGGCACAGTATGTTGTTAGGGTGCCACTCCCACGCGCCTTCCCCTTTGATTTAGGGAAGCCCGGGGTGGGCTCGCCCCTGGCAGCAGTCCCCACCACGCCCCCTGGAGAAAGTGGCCTTCGGATGGGGGGCACGAGACAGGCTTATGACACTAATGGGGCGGGCAGGCTGGACAGCGTGGAGCCGCCAGCGTACAGGACTCCCTTCAGCAGCCTGGGCGGAGGCACAGGGCGAGCAGAGTTTTCTTTTCCTCGTTTTAAATGGTGGATGCTCTTGGCAGGAAGAACTAGACACAGGGGAAGAAATTTCGGCCCAAGTCCTATGTGGAGGAAGTAACCCACGTGGCAGTGAGCAGCCCCGGGCCACAGCCTATGCCTCAGCTGTGGGCTCCCCGGCCAGCTCCTGCAGGAGCCGCAGCAGAGGGTGTGGGAGCCACAGCCAGGGTCCCTGGCACCCATGCAGTGCCTTCCTCTTCCTCCTCTTTCAGAAGCAGCAGCACCTGGTGTCATCGCCACCTCCGCCTCTGCAGGCGGTAAGGGGGCGCTGGGGTGACAGGCAGTGGGGCCCCGCATTCAGCTCGTGGCTGGGCTTTGTCCCTCGGCTGTGTTTGCCCAGGCAGGTGGATGCAGGCTGTGCTGATGGGCGCAGGCAGGGCTTCCCTACCCCGTTGTACTCGCAGTGGGACACGAAACCTCTGTGGTCAGAGAGGTCTGTGAGGAGCTCGCGCAGGTGCCCTCATCAGGCTTCTAGAAAAGCCCTGGCGCCGCAGGTACAGAGCGCAGGTACATGGTCATCTCCTCTGGGCGCTCTTGCAGAGCACCTCCATGGGCAGGCCCTCTTGGTGTCCCTGGCTCTTTGAGCTTGTTCCTGAGCCCTGCCAGGGCAGGCAGCCATGCAGGAAGCACGTGGACACATGGCCTAGCGCCCAGGTAGGGGCAAGGAGGTTGGACTGAGACTTGCCCCTGTGTCCACTGCAGTCTTGCGACCCACAGTTCCTTTCATGATGCACAAATTTGTGCACAGGGCCCCTAGTACCTATCTATCTATCTATCTATCTATCTATCTATCTATCTATCTATCGAACCTAATATGCAAATAGACCAAATGGCAGAACAACCGAACAATCGGTCACTATGATGTGCACTAACCACCAGAGGGCGCATGTAGAACATGGTGGGCGTTGGCTGTAGCAGGATGGTGGAGCAGGTGAGCAGGGGTGCCAGACCGAGGCGGGTGCTTGTCGCTGTCATCAAGGCGAGTCTCTGCTGGTTACTGAAAATTCTTTGCTCCAGTGCATAGTGGTCCTGTTTGGCACTCGCACCTGCTGCTGGCACTGGCCCCAATCACACTCACTGCCGGTGCCAGAACCACCACTCAAACCTGCTGCTGGCAACCGGCATTGACCCCAATCGCTTGTGTCATCATCCTCAGGGCTTCTCCACTTCCCTCTGCTCCTGAAGGATGATTGAGGCTGTTAGCCACCTCTCATACCACTGCTGACAATGGACCCACAGCCAGTGGCAAAACCGCCACTCAAACCCGCTGCCAGAGCCTAGTTCTGGTCCCAATTGCTTGGGACCATCAGAAGGTGTGAGTGGCAGTTGCTGGCCCCCATTGTCTCTGAGGGCTTCTCCACCTCCCCCTGCTCCTGAGGGGTGATCAGGGCAGCAGCCACCACTCACACCCACTGCAGGTACTGGCCCCAATCACTCCGTCAGCAGGTACGAGTGGGGTCAACAACATCAGCGTGTGGGAGTGGGGCTGCCAGCAGACAGGGGACCATGGAGGAAGGAGCCAGGTGGGCGCACAGAGGATGGGCCGAGATTTGCTCCTGTGCACACTGTGGTTTCAGGCTGCACAAATTCATGCACTGGGCCCTGGTCTATTATAAAGGACCTATCTTAGACAAACTCCTCCATGAACACCTCCCTAATAATTCCCCTGGTAGAATTATGTATGGATCTACTTTAAATGAGTATTTTAAATGAGTAGTGTCTAACTATAGGAATGGATAAAATTAACTGCCCAGATGAAAAATCAGAACTTCTGGATAACAGTAGATATTTATTCCCCTCAGATCCTTCCTTACCTAATTTTAGACAGTTTCTGTTCCTAATCAATGTTACCGGTTTAATATTATTGCTATTGCTCCTGGTGTGTAACTGTTATACTAGATACAAAACTTAAGACAAGCAGCAAAAATACTTGGATCATGGTAACTCAAAAATTAAAAATCATCTAAAATATACAAAAATTTAAATTATTTTTATTGATTTCAGAGAAGAAGGGAGAGGGAGAGAGAGATAGAAACATCAATGAGGAGAGAGATTCATTGATTGGCTGCTTCTTGCATGTCCCATACTGGTGATTGAGCCTGCAATCTTGGCATATGTCCTTGACTAGACTCAAACCCAGGACCCTTGGTATGCAGACTGACACCCTATCCATTGAGCCAAACTGGCTAGAACTGATCCAAAATATTTTTGGCAAGGGCATATGTGATCTGACTGCCTCCTATTCACCTGACTTTTATTTTTAATAATAATTCAATCTTAACTACCATAGGTTATGGTCTTGCCCCATCCCCAGTGGTCCACCCTGTTCCACAAGACATACTGACACTGAGACATCCTGGCAATGAGTCTTCCTAGCACCATGGGACTCCATTATCCATCCAAAAAGTTTGTCATCAATGTGTCTTTTGGATTGATTTATGACCAAAAGGGAGATAGGTAGATGAAAGGGGCCACATGCTAATGTTAATGTAAAAAAGCCATTGAAAACTATAAAAAATTATTGTGGGTTTATTTGAGCCAAACTGTCTACATATGCCAGGAAGCAGACCATCAACAAATGTTTATACATTGCAATCAAAGGAGGGACTTAGGTCTGCTACATGAAATCCATTGGTGATAGACTAGAGAGGCAGGAGAAAGCAAAGCTGGGAAAACCTCTGAGATTGGATGGAAAGTAAAATGATAGACACATACTTAGGTGAGTGCAGGAATAACTAACATTATAATGAAGAAATTTGTGTTATCTGTCCTGGCACCCAGCATATTAGGTTGTGCCCCAAGGAGTTCAGAAAAAGGGAAGTTAAAGTTACCCCAGTCATTTCTAAAGGTATGTTATTATAGATGCAAAAAGACACATAGGCTCAGTTAAGGTAAAGGTTGACCTTGTCAATTAAGATACTGGCTTAGGATATAACTGCCCACCATAGCTGTGTTTAGTTAAAGTTTAATTTCAGGTCATCTTTTGTGGTGACTTTAGGTCTCTGAATTTGCAAAACCACCATGCAGGCCTCCCCTGAGCTTGTCAGGTCAGCATGTGGCCCCTTTCATCTGCCCACCCTCTTCTGGTCATAAATCAATCCAAAGAACACATTGATGACCAACCTTTTGGATGGATAATGGAGTCCCACGGTGCTAGGAAGGCTCATTGCCAGGATGTCTCTGTTAGCACGTCTTTCTGAACAGGGTGAACCACTGAGGATGGGGCAAGACCCTAACCTTAGATGGCATTTAAGGTCGAATTATTATCATTCAAAAAGGGCAGGTAAATGGGAGGCAGTCAGATCCTACATGTCCTTGTGCAAAAGTATTCTGGATAATTTCTAATTTTTGAGCCACCATGATCCAAATTTTTTTGCTGTTTGTCAAGTTTTGTTTTTCTGTATCTGGTATAACATTTACATACCAGGAATAAAGGTACCCAATAATAAACTTTAACATTGATTAGGAGCAGAAAATGTTTATTATTAGATAAGGAATGATCGATCAGAGGGAAAACAAGTATCTATTATCCAAAAGTTCCAATTTTTTTCTTCTGAGCAGTTAATTTCATCCATTTCTATATTTAGACAATATTCATCTGAAATACTTACCTAGATTAAATCTATATGTTATTTTACCAGGAGAATTATTAGGGAAGTCTTCTTGGAGAGATTTGTCCAAGGTAGGTCCTTTATAATTGATACAGCCTAAAATATGTATCAATACTTATATTGATAGTAGAAGACCACCAGTGTGTGCCAAAAACACACACATTAATTTCATTATAATAGCTGATAGTCAGAATGTCACTGTCTAGTAGGTGGGAAAATTTTTCATGTCTCATAGGGAAAAGGATCTAGAGAGACAGATATTATTTATTTCCACTAGGAAACCATAAGAAGGATAATAACAGTATAAAAATCATTTTATATACATTCAATCACTAACAATTAAGTGATACAAAACAAGGTTTGAGCAGCATCAATCTGTGAGCACACAGACCTTGTTGATGTCTTGGGATGGCTGTCTACCTCTTCTGTAGTTGGCAGCTTCTCATCCTTGAGATGAAGGCGAGTATCAGAGACAGGGGCAGATGTCCATTCACGGTTAGGTACCTGATAAGTAAAGTCCTTTTAACACTGTTGGAGAGAGTATCTCATTAACGTATTTCCCAATGGGCAAAAATATCTCTGGTTGTCATGGCCTTTGAATCTTTGTCTTCTGAGAGTACTGTGAAATGAAGGTTACTAATTTGTTAGTTCCTATAATATAGAATGTCTGCTTTTCACTTTTCCTTATATTTGGGAAACAAAAGATTTAAAAGTCAATGATATTCTAAACAGAGTCATAAGAATAATTATCCTCAATTCATTTAGTCCCATAGTTATTTTTGTTTATCCTGAGTAGGTTTTTTTATTCAGTTATTCCTTGAAGTTCTATAAATCCTCACCCAGTTCAAAGATATGACCTGCTTAGATGCCTGCAATTTAGAGTGAGTCAGAGTCATTTTCATGGAATATACCTACAAATGCACCATAGTAAAGCAATAGCTGTCCATGAATGACAAAATTTAAAAGTGGCATGGTTATAGATTTGATTAAAAACACTTGCTTTTCTATAAAATATAACATTCTAAGACAACAATTTATTGGTAAATAACAATTCCTGTAAAATGACATAAAAATAATATAAAATTTGTATACTTTTAGATTCAATTATAATTTCAGCATGTAAAGTGTAGAGAGCCATCTGGGAAGGCACATGGATACTCCTTTAATTCTCATCAGCTGAGTCCGAGGACACTGGCAGAATCCTGTTATCAGTACTGATTTTTTATCTTTATCCATGTAAAAAAAAATAATTGAGATCTGTCTTTATCTATTAAGCATGAAAAAAATTGTGTGGCCAGATCTGTTGCGGAAACTTCCCCTAAAGTAAGCAGGATGTAGGGAAAGGGAGAGACAAGTGGCGATCCAATTTGGACACCACTCCCCAAGAAAGCCACCATAAGAGGCCTCATATTCACCATCTTTCCTTTTTCCAGCTAATGAATTAAAGCTTTTACAAATTCATAAGTGCATCGGGGATTTCTTTGCTCATGTAAAGTGAAAAGGCCAGTTTAAAAACCAGTGCACATAGTTTTTGAGCTGGGCTTGACACTTTTCTGTGTACAGAATAAAAACCCTAGAGATTTTAACTTTAAAAATGGCGAAGATGAACCGGGGGACAAATTAAAGCTAGTTTCCCGAGGCATTTTAAGCAGCCCCTTTTGAAATTCCCACCTTGAGGCAAGTAACCAGCAGGAAGTAGATAACAAGTTTGCATATGAATGGCAATGCAAAAACTAGTAAATCATATATGTCTATAAATATTTGTTTGATGGTTTTTTCCATGTTAAAATTTCAAGGCCTTAAGAGATGATTCTTGTAAAGCTCCAAGGGCCCAGAGTAATACAAGGAAATTATTCTTAAAAGAAATCCTTTTAAAATATCTAATATACTTGAAATTGCATGGTATTATTCTTCAATGTCATTATAATTTTTGATATTTTACAAACAGCATATTGTACAATTAATCCAAACAAACTTAAAAATCTAAATTTCTTTTTTAATGTTTGGCAGCAATTTAAAAGGGACATGAAAGGATTAAATTCCTTCCACTGTGTGGAAGGCCCCTTTGGGAAGGTACTTGAGCATTCTATATTGGCCCTTCTTGCCTTATTTGCAAACAGGGATCGTCTTCTCACAATTCAATTACCCACAGCTGTTGCTTGAGTTTTCAGTTCATGCTGAGGTTGAAGCCTCATGGTGGTTGGTACCATAGATCTGTCTCTTGAACAATGGTGTGAGCTGGGCCCTCCCTGGAGAAGAAACCTAGGTTCCCCAAGATTAATGCTGGGGCCCCGCCAGCAGGCGAGGGGATCCCAAGGCAGGTACTGGGCATGGCTACCAAGGAGACAGAACTGAACCTCACATCACCCTGCATGGCCCCAGAAGATGGCTGGTTAGTCAATGATGGGTAAGACTCCTCAAGGGAGGGGCAACCTAAGCCAGGCACAGCCGCAGGGGGCCATCAGGAGGGAACTTGGGGATCAACAGAGGTGGGGCACAGATCCTCACCCCCCCCAACGTTGCAGGGGCTTGAACACTCGCCCCTTCTGAGGGAGGTCTCCTGCCCCATGGTTGATTCGTGCTTCCCATGCCCAGCTTAAATCAGGACCCAGGCAACAAACAGACTTGGCCCAGCTCAAATTGAGACCCAGGCAACAGAAAAGTGGCTGATAGCAGCTGCCTTATATCTAAATCTAGCCTAAATCCAGGAATGCTTAGAATGTTCTCAAGGATGCATATAATCCTTTTCATTAATATTTACAGGGTAAACTAAGATTGTTGTTAAAGTATTAAATTTAATAGTAAAATAGTCAAGTTTTCAGATTACCGTAATTTTAATTGACTAATTGAAATAAGTAAATATTCAAGGGAATTTCATGGTACAAAATGCTGTTTCTAAAGTATTAACTAAAATTTCTATTGATAGTTCATTTCATGGTAAAATTGCTTAACATGTAACTAACCTAAAAGCAGTCATATTTTTGTGCAAAAAAATTTTTTTGAAAGACTGCATTATAAAAATTTTCCAAAAGCCTCCTAATAATTAAATCAAAAAAGGGGGGGGGGGTTAGTGGAAAAATATTATATAAGGAAACATATTCAAACAATTTTTTCCTTTAAAAAACTAAATTTTATTGGTAATACTAACAGCAGGACAAAAAATACACATGATGTCAGAATAAACCAAAGGAAAATCATTTGGGCAAAAAATAAAAAGGATCCCAAGTAAAATGTATAGAAAAGATTCCATTATTAATCTTTGGTCGAGAATATGTTTATATTTCCAGGAAACTCCAAGACTTTATGGATTCCTGCTACAACAGATCCCAGAGAGGACCTGATAGAATTGTTTCAGCCACAGAATAAGCAGTGGCCCACAAGAACAGAGGAAAAATAGTCCAGAAATAAAAATAGTGAAGATACCTTGCCATGCTAGCAGTCAGCAGCTGTCACTACAGGTTGCCCAGGACCAAACTAGAGGTCAAACCTGCATTGCCAGCATTTGTCCACCATCCAGATGCCATTGCTGACGTGTACACTTGGAACTTTTGGACATTGAAACTTGGACTCAGAATTGTTGGACATTAAAATTTGGACTCGGAACTTTTGAACATTGAAATTGGGATCCAAACATTTTTTTGTTCTTATATGTTTATTTCTGGTCTGTAAATGCAAGATTTGTTTTAAAATATTAAAATGGGGGAGATGTAGAGAGCCATCTGGGAAGGTACATGGATACACCTTTAATTCTTATCAGCTGAGCCCTAAGACACTGGCAGAATCCTGTTATCAGTACTGATTTCTTATCTTTATCCATGTACTTGGAATGAGGAACAAAAAGGACCTTGACCCACCCAGGTCTTTTTTTTTTCTTTTCTTTTTCTATTTACTGTTTTATTCTGAGTTATAAGTTTATATTACACAGTACAACAGAGTTGTTGACAGTTATGTTAGTTGTCTTTTCTTTTTTTTTTTTTTACTTTCCAATTTTTTTTATTAAGGTATTATACGTGTACAAATCTTACCATTGCCCCCCCCCCCCCACCTCCCATTCATGCCCTCCCTCCCCAGAGTTCTGTGTTCGTTGGTTGTATTCATGCATACTCATGCATACCAGTCCTTCGGTTGTTCTCTTATCTCCCCCCAGGTCTCCTTCCCCTCCCTGCTGTCATTTGACAATCTGCTTGTTTTATGGTGACTATCTCAGGATCACATGAATAGAATCCGCTCCTCATTTGTCAGTCTGCTTGTTTTATGGTGGCTATCTCAGGACCACATGAATAGAGTCTGCTCCTTCTCTGGTTCTCACTGCCCCTCCCCCTGGGTCCCACTGCTTACCTAGGAACACACGGCTCACCCGGGGCACAGGGCCCCCTGGGACACACGGCTCACCCAGGGCACACAGCCCCTCTCGGGCGCTGGGGTCGTGTATTGGAGGGGCCACGCTAGCTCCTTGCTAGCACAGCAGGCAGGCTGGGACGGTTGCAGGCAGACTGAGATGGCTGCAGGCGGGTAGACCGCCCTCAAAGGTGTCTCGTTCAGTGCGGAAGGGGAGCAGCTGCGGACGCGGAGGCTAAGTTCTGAGGCCGCCCACTCTCTGAGCCCAGGGCGTAGTGAGCTCTGTTCTCGGTGGATTTCCTTTATTTGCAGAGGTGGTGGCGGGTGGCGGTGGCTGGTGTGGCAGCAACGGTTGCTCCTGTGGTTCAATTTCCACTGTAGTTTTAAAGTTCACATGGCGGCAGTGGCGGGAGCTTCAGCTCAGCCATGTGGCAGCTGAGGGAGGACTTGCCGGGGCAGCTAACGGAATGTGCCGTGCTGGCTCCTCACCAGCACAGCGGTTGTGCTGGGAAGGTTGTGGGTGGGCTGAGATGGCTGCGGGCGGATAGTTCCCCCTCAATGGTGTCTCCTTTGGTGTGGAAGCGGAGCTGCTGTGGACGCAGAGGCTAAGTTCTGAAGCCACACTCTCTCTGAGCCTGGGGCATAGTGAGCTCTGATTTCGGTGGATTCCCATTCGTGGGTGCGGCGGCGGGTGCGGCAGTGATGGTAGCTCCTGTGTCTCAATTTCCCCTGTAGTATTAAAATCCACATGGCGGTAGTGGCATAAGCTTTGGAGCCAGCTGCTGGCGGTGGCAGCGGAAAGACTCACCAGGGTGCAAAGGGAAGGTGCCTCGCACGCTCCCCACCAATAAGGTGCCTGCGGAGACTGGGCCCAGCTGGCCGCAGGCCGGGAGACACCGCGGCAGCTCTTCAGGATGGTTGTGGGCAGGCGCTGAAGGTCCCATAACAGCTCCCTGGTTCCTATGGCCGGCGGGCTGGCCCAGTCCTTGGGCCCCAGGGCGGAGCGAGGTCTGGCTTCCCTCATTCCCGGCGGCAGCGTCTCTGGCAGGTCCGGTTTCGCCGTAGTTTTAAACTCCACATGGCAGCAGCAGCGTCCTGCTTTGTGTCTAGTTGTAGCCTTCCCATTTCTGGGCCGAGCTGGCTGTGGGCGGGGAGACACTACACCATCTCTTCGCCCGCACGTGAGTGCGGTGGCTGAGCTGAGCTGGCTGCGGACAGGGAGATGCTGCGCCCGCTCCTCTCCAGCACTGCAGGTGGGCTGGGATGGCTGCGGGCCGGGATGGTTGTGGGCAGGGAGGTCGCGCTCACGGGTTTCTCGTCCAGGCAGGAGCCGAAGGCGCGGCAGAGGCCCACATCAGCTGCCGTGGTGGCCGGCAGGGCTGGCCCACTCCCTGGGCCCCAGGGCGGAGCGAGGTCTGGCTTCCCTCATTCCCAGCAGCAGAAGCTCTGGCAGGTCCAGTTTCGCTGTAGTTTTAAACTCCACATGGCAGCAGCGGTGCCCTGCTTGGTGTCTAGTTGTAGCCTTCCCATTTCGCCAGCTTTCCTGTGGGTCTGGTGCGATCCCTTTCGATTTTATCTGGTTTTTTTTTTTCCAAATTGTTGAGGAGATGGCGGCCCAGGAGACTTCCTAGGCCGCCATCTTGCTTCGGTCTCCCCACCCAGGTCTTGATATGCTAAATCTTGTACCAAAAAATGAGGCCCTAACCCAGATCTTGATGAATAGGATCTGGGCACAACCGAAACTCCTTTTGACCTTAAACTTCCCCTTTGGAAACCAATAAATATGCTGTGTTGTCTGAAGTGAATGTGATTGTTTATCAGAGGACAGGAAGCCACCTGGCACCCATCTTGAATCTATTTCTGTCTCTTGTCTCTTTCTTTCTCTATTTTCTTAATCCCCAGCTCCTCCACTCAGGAACCTGTTGCTTTCTGTGAAGGACTCAGAAAAGGAAGAAACTCTACACCACAGTAAAGAATAAATAATATGTAATATTTTAAAATGAGGCACATGGCTTATTGCAAGCAGTGTATTGAGCATTGAAAATAATTCATAAACTCCCAATATGTGAAGCGTAAATACCCAAAGTATCACTGGCAGATGCCCCCACAGGGAATTATGACTCTTGGCTTGCCTAGTGTCCCTGACTGGACACCTGCTCCCCACTGAGAGCTTCCTGTTTGAACTTGGCTCTGAATCTTTGCAAGTTCCTTTCTGAAGCAGACTGAAATTTCTATAACATTCATTTTAACAAAATATATGTACATAAATAGAGCATAGTTATTATTAATGTTTATTTGACAAAGCTTCCCATGTAATGACAAGTATATTAAATCAGCCTAATTTCGTTCAAAAATATTTCTTTTAAAAAGAGAGCATAAATCCTTGACTCGTTCCAGGGCCCTTGAAATGTCCAAAGCTATCTCTTGGTTATTATCTTAAAATTTAACTTGGAAGGACTGTCAAATAGACACAACCCAAAGATTATATCACACACTCTTTTGTAATTATTCCTTGGACATCAAAAAGTACTGTGGACCTCGGAAGGAACACATTACTAACACATTCATTTCTGGTCATGCCAGAATGCCCATACCCCCTGCTTGGACGTGACCTCCTACAGAAACTACAAGCCACCATATCCTTTGAGGAGGACGGAGCACACCTCACGGTGGATCCAAGGAACCTGGGTCGGTTACATCCTCCTCTGCCTGTGTTCTTTTAACCTGTCCCCTCTCAGAGGAATATCTCGTGCAGGAAACAGAAAAGGCAGTGCCAGGGGAAGAGCATAAATCCTCCACCTATTTGGAGGAGCTACAGCTTCTCTGTCCCATGATCCGGGCAGAAAACAGCCCCTACCCTGGGCTTGGCAAGTCATCAAACTCCTGTAGTAGTCCAATTGAAAGCCACCACCACTCCAGCTTGGCCGCTAAACTGGACTGAAGTGGAACAACGGGCCTTTGAGGAGCTAAAGAAAGCTCTGGTCTCAGCACCTGCCCTAGCCTTGCCATATGTCACGAAACCCCTCCACCTGTATGTGAGTGAGGTAAGGGGCATTGCCAAAGGGATTATCACTCAGACTCTAGGTCCCTGGAAGAGACCTGTTGTCTATCTGTCTAAGAGAGTAGAACCCGTGGCAGCAGGGTGGCCAGTGTGCCTCTGGGCAGTGGCCACCACAGAATTGCTTGTAAAGGAGGCAGATAAGCTGACTCTGGGCCAGAAACTAACCCTGACAACATCTCATGGTGTGGAGGCCCTCCTTTGAGGTGCCCTGGAGAGATGGATGTCAAACATCAGAATCACCCAGTGCCAAGCTCTTCTCCTGGACCATCTCCATATCTGCTTCCATAAGACCTGGTCATCAATCCTGCCAGCCTGCTCCCAGATGATGATCTGGAGGAACCCATTCATGACTGCACAGAGGTAACAGACGCAGTACAAAAAGCTCGCCCAGAACTGACAGATGTCCCGCTATCATCACCAGATGAGGTATTGTTCATGGATGGGAGCAGTTACATTTAGGATGAATCCGATATGCAGGGTCAGTGGTAGTCACCCTGGACAACACCATTTGGGCACAGTCCCTAAACAGGGGAACATTAGTACAAACAGCTAACCTTTGGCTTTCATCCAGGCCCTCTGATGAGAACACAGTGTCATCTCCCCCTTCCCCCCTGGGGAAAGAGGGTTACCAACTTCAACCGGAAATGACATTAAAAAATAAGGAAAAGATTTTAGCCTTATTAGAAGCCATCTAGCTCCCAAGGGCAGTTGCAATAGTGCACTGCAAAGGACATCAGAAAGGGGAGAGAATTGATGCCAGAGGGAATAGAGTCGTAGACCAAACTGCCGAGGAAGCCACCCTCCAACCAGTGGGGCCTTTACAAGTCTTAGTAACCCTATCAGATCTGGACCTACCACAGACCCCCTCCTACACCAAACAAGAGGAGGAATTGGCAGAATAGAAGCAAGCTATCAGAGGACCAAGTGTTTGGTGGATCCTACCAGATGACAGACTTTTGGTCCCAGAGGCTCTAGGTCAGACGTTAGTTGCCCAGTTACACCAGGCTACCCACCTAGGTGTCACCAAGACTTATGAACTTCTGTGAGGCAAGTACTATATACCAAACTTAAATATATAATTAAAAGTATAGTCACTAGATGTACTATCTGTGCACTAAATGCTAAGCAAAATAAGAGGGCCCCCTGGGAATTCGGGCCTGGGGGAAATTCCTTGGGAGAGCATTGAGAGGCAGATTTCACAGAGATCAAGCCACCAATGTCAGGGTACAAGTACCTGCTAGTTCTTATAGACACCTTCTCGGGCTGGGTTGAAGCATACCCCACTAAGACAGAAACTGCCTCTATAGTAGTCAAGAAATTACTCCAGGAGATTATACCTAGATTTGGGCAGCCAGTAGTCATAGGATCAAATAATGGCACTGCCTTTGTAGCCAAAGTATTTCAAAGTATAGCTCAAGCCTTAGGCATAACTTAGAAACTCCATTGTGCATATCAGCCACAAAATTCAGGACAGGCATGAGCAGGACAAGAAAAAGGACTTTAACTAAATTTTTCCTAGAAACCTGTGAAAACTGAACCAACCTTCTGCCCTTTACCCTCTTATGGGCCAGGTGTACCCCCTACCTGGAGGGGTTCTCTCCTTCTGAGATCATGTATAGCAGACCTCCCCCCATATTCCCAGGGTCAAGGAGAAACTGAAAGCTGGAATTCATAACCATTCCTTGCTCAAGTCCTTACAGGCTCTGCAGTATACAAGGCAGCCACTCATAAGCTTGTTCGAGACGCACTGCCAGTGCCCACCATGGACCCTGTACATCCCTTCCAGCCTGGGGACTCAGTGTGGGTAAAGAAGTTCATTGCCCAAAGACTCACCCCAACTTGAAAGGGATGCTACACTGTTATCCTGAGCACACCCATGGCTGTTAAAGTAGACTGCATCCAGACCTGGCTACACCACTCCCAGCTCCTGCACCAGAAAATGGCCTGAATCCTGGCAACCCGTGAGATCCCTAGGCCTGGGCAACACGCAGGCCAGGAGGAGGCTCGACGTATGCAGGAGGGAAATTGAGCTTCAGTGAAGACAGTACTGATAGGTACCATGGTACTAGGGGCCTTGGTAACTATAAGAATGATTTTTCTAGCCAGTGAGAAAGTCCAGGGCCAAGTAGGGCTAGATGTGCTAGAGGACGGGAGAGCAGGAACAGAACAGAGAATGCCCTTAGAGGAAGTGAGGTGAGTAAATAGAAAACTAATTGTGCCACGCAGCAGTTATTAGAAAGATTAATGCAGTCAAACTACTTGAAGTTAGGGGCAATACAATCCCCAACTAATAAGGATGAGTCGATGATTTTACTCATGACATAAAACCAGTGGGGAATGAAGCATGGTAGCAACCATGCTTGGGTAAAAATTGCTGTTTAATATTTTAACCCTGCTGTTTGGCTTCTGTACTTATTTGCTTGCTAAAATAATAGAAAAGTTATTTTGATTTTCTGAACTTATGTATGCTATCTCAATCGATTGAATACTCCATGGATGGCGGTTTGAATATCCCCCGATGATCTCACTGGTCATCGAAGCACATTCTTCTGGGACCCAGGACAGCTCATTTACCCTAAACTGTCTCAGTGGCTACAGATAGTGCATTCCAGTTGACTCAGTGGTCCCAGAATCTGGACAGCACAATTCTAAATTGCCTCAGTGGCCCCAGATAATGTGTCTCTGTTGATTTAGTGATCCATAGACCCTAAATTATAGATAACTAACTTGCTTAATTTTGCTTTTGTAACTGCTTTGTGCAAACCAGGCTCGTCATTCTAAACTCAAAGAGGTAATCAATATCTTTGTGATATTCTGCTAATATAAGCCAGATGTGGCGAGCTTTTTGGGGCTGCAAGTTTGGAGCACTTTTGCCTCTCGTATGCCGCCAGCCTTTAATAAGTGACTCCATAATTCGACTTCTGGAGGCATCCTTTGTAGTATTCGGGGGTACAATACAACAGTTTCTCTCCTGGCTGTCTAAAATCACAGGAAAGGTTTAGGGCCCAGGCAGACCAAGCCCTATGGTGGCCCCCTAGATGAACCATTTAGTTAATTATAGTTGCGTTGGGACTTCCCTATGGGGCTCCTGTACTTCTGACACCTCCACAAAGATTCTTCATCACCTAAGAACACCCTAGAATCAGGCTGGAGGGAGGATGTGCCCCTTTATCTTCAGAGCTGAATGAGTTCAGCTTACTTATTTATTTATTACAAAAAATATTCCTTTATTATCTTTCGGTGGAGAATAAGTTTGTATATTTTCAGAAAACAACTCCGAGACCATGTGAATTCTGGCAACAGAGAGGAATTGACAGGACTACTCCAACCATGAAGACAGAAGAGAATCAGTCCAGAGATGGAAGTCGCTGATGACACCTTACCATAATAGCAGTCAGCAGCTGTGTATCACTGCAGGTTGCCCAGGACTAAACCAGAGAGGGTTGGACCTGCATCACCACCATTTGCCCACCATCCAGAACTGAAATATCATTGCTGACATGTGCACATAAGGAACTGTTTGACATTGATACTGGGTCTCAAAAGAACTGGTGGTCCAGAAAGAAGCTCACTACAGACTGATTCATATGCCTTTCAGCATAACCATTATTGCTTGTCTCATTTTTATTCTTTTTCTTAATTTTATTTTTTAAATTTATTAAGGTATTATATGTGTACATAGCTTACCATTGCCTCCCCCCCACCTCCCATTCATGCCCTCCCTCCCCAGAGTTCTGTGTTCGTTGGTTGTATTCATGCATACTCATGCATACCAGTCCTTCGGTTGTTCTCTTATCTCCCCCCAGGTCTCCTTCCCCTCCCCACTGTCATTTGACAATCTGCTTGTTTTATGGTGACTATCTCAGGACCACACAAATAGAATCCGCTCCTCATTTGGCAGTCTGCTTGTTTTATGGTGACTATCTTAGGACCACACGAATAGAATCCACTTCTCCTCTGGTTCACACCGCCCCTCCCCCTGGGTCCCACAGCTTCCCTGGGGCACACGGCTCTCCCGGGACACCCAGCCCTGCTGGGACACACGGCTCACCCGGGGCACACAGCCCCCTGGGACACACGGCTCACCAGGGCACACGGCCCCCTGGGGCACACGACTCACCCGGGGCACACAGCCCCCTTGGGCACATGGCTCTCCTGGGACACCCGGCCCCCTGGAGCACACAGGTCACCCGGGGTACACAGCCCCCTGGGGCACATGGCTCTCCTGGGACACCCGGCCCCCCTGGGGCACTTGGCTCACCCGGGGAACATGGCCCCCTGGGACACAAGGCTCACCCGGGGGCACATGGACCCCTGGGGAAAATGGCTCACCCGGGGCACAAGGCCCCCTGGGACACACGGCTCACCCAGCGAACATGGCTCCCCTGGGGTGCTCTTTTGTGAACTGGAGGCACCGCGCCAGCTCCTCGCCAGCACAGCAGGTTCGGAGGCTGAGCTGAGATGGCTGCGGGCGGGGAGGCCTCGCTTAAAGGTGTCTCATTCTGTGCAGGAGTGGAGTGGCTGCGGACGCCGCTCACTCCCCGGGCCCAGGGCGGAGTAAGCTCCAGTCTCCGTGGGCCTCCCCAACTCGCGGTGGAGGCGGGTGCGGAGGCTGGTGCTGCAGCCCAATCTCCATTGTAGTTTCAAAATCCACCAGGCAGCAGTGGCAGAAGCCCTAGCCCGGCCATGTGGCAGCAGACAA
Source organism: Vespertilio murinus (assembly GCA_963924515.1). Taxonomy (NCBI): domain Eukaryota; kingdom Metazoa; phylum Chordata; class Mammalia; order Chiroptera; family Vespertilionidae; genus Vespertilio; species Vespertilio murinus. The sequence continues at coordinate 86,721,523 of OZ004709.1, read as the reverse complement.
AGGACTCGCTGGGGCCGCGAACGGAAGGCGCTGCGCCTGCTCCTCACCAGCATGGCGGGCTCGGAGGCCAAGCTGAGATGGCTGCGGGCAGGGAGACCGTGCTCAAAGGTGTCTCGATCAGGGCGGGAGCAGAGCGGTCTGGTTCCACCTTAGTTTTAAACTCCACATGGCAGCAGCACCCCGCTTTGTCTTTAGTTGCAGCCCTCCCATTCTGCCAGCTTTCCTGTGGGTCTGATGTGATCCCTCTCAATTTTATCTGTTGTTTTTTTCCAAATTGTTGATGAGGTGGCAGCCTAGGAGACTACCTAGGCCGCCATCTTGTTTCGGTTGAGTTCAGCTCATTTACATGATGTGTTTTGCTCAGACTCTCAGCAATTCCAACTGAAAAGTCAAAATCAAAACCAGCCACCCATTTTTTTTCCTCCACTCCCGCCTTAGCCTGGGTTCTGTCAACCCTTAACCCTGGTTCCTCCTTGAGGATTTTAAAACACAGCTCAAATAAAGTCAGACCCTCTACTAAAAGCAAGGGAAGGTCTTGGATCCAAGAGACAACTCACCCAGATTCACCCAATGGGTGGAGAACTGGTAGCCTCAATGGGCCCTTTGCTGGATCCTAGCACAGTCCAAGTCCAAGGGATGATCGTGGGTGAACTTCTTTGGAATCCTGCCATGACTACAACAAGTAATGTTAACGTACAAAAACATTCAAACCTGAAAAGAATTTTGTGAGTTTATTTGAGCCAAATTATCCATATATGCCAAGAAGCAGAACCTCAACAAATTGAGATAATGCTACAGAGAATGGAGGATTACATTTCTATTAATACAATGCAATCAAAGGAGGGACATAAGTGGGTCACATGAAATCCATTGGTGATAGACTATAGAGGCAGGAGAAAGCAGAGCAGGAAACCCCTGGGATTGGATAAAAAATAAAATGATAGACACATATTTAGGTAGTTGTAGGAACAATGAACATGATAATGAAGGAATTGGTGGTATCTGTCCTGGTGCCTAGCACCAGGGGGTCCAGAAAAAGGGGAGTTACAAGTTACCCAGACATTTCAAGGGTATGTTATTATAGATGCAAAAAGACAGACAGGTTCAGTTAAGGTAAAAGTTGACCTTGTCAGTGAAGATACCAGCCTAGGAGGTGACTTCCCACCATGACTGCTTTTAGTTGAAGTTTAACTTCAGACCATCCTTTGTGGTTACTATAAGGTTTGAGGTGCAGGAAACTGACCACCAAGACATATTAAAGTAAAGTTTATTCCCCAGTAATGAGCAGGACTCATTACAGAAGTAGAGAAATAAAAATTGAAGGAATGGGGAGAGGAGAAAGGACCCAGCCTGGCTGCCTCCACAGATGGACATGGGGAGAGCAGCACATGGAGGGTCAGGGGTCTTTTTGAAGGGAGGAACAGGAAAGGGTTGGACCCAGGTTGGCACAGAAAGGGGTGGGCTCCAGGGCACTTCAGCATGTGCTGATTGGTGGTTCAATGTCTTGGGGATGTCTCTGTGGCAGATGCCAGAAATGTCATAACTCTGCCCACCAGTTGCGGGGAGGGAGGATCTCACAGTTACTTTAGGTCTGAATTTGCAAGACCGCCATGCAGGCCTCTCCTGAGCCTGTCAGGTGAGCATGTGGTCCTTTTCGTCCACACTAACCTGACCAGCTCAGGGAAGGCCTGCATGCCGGTCTTGCAAACTCAGACACAAAGGATGGTCTGAAATTAAAACTTTAACCAAGCAGTTTAGAGTGGGTAATCATGTTCTAGGCCAGTATCTTCCCTAACAAAGGTCAATCTTTACCTTAACTGAGCCTATTGTCTTTTTGCATCTATGTTAACAAATCTGTGAAATGTCTGAGTAACTAACTTACCTTTTCTCCCTGGATCCCTCGTGGCACAACCAAATGCACCAGGGCTCCATGACTGAGACCATAAATTTCTTCATTGTCATTGTTATTGAGTTAATTGTTGACTGTTAACTTTCCTGTTCCCACCTAAGTAAAAGAACTATGTGTTTATCATTTTACTTTTCATCTAATCCCAGAGTATGCCCCAACCCCCCTTTGCTTTCTCCCGCCTCCCTAATCAATCGCCAGTGGAATTCTTGTAACCCACTTAAGACTCCTCCTTTGATTGTAATGTATACAAATATATGAAAAACTGCCATTCTCTGGAGCATTATTCCCATCTGTTGAGATTCGGCTTCCTGGTAATTGTCAACAGTTTGGCTCAAATTTATTTTACAAGTTTGAATGTTCTTTTTTTTTTATTGTTTTTTGTTTTTTTATGTAAACACCCTCATGTGAGGATTAACAAAAAACCAACAATCAAAGAGCAGGATTGCTCTCCTCCCGCTCTGGGGGCCAGCAGTCCTCAAGTCAGGGTGCCAGGGCGGCTCCTGGAAGCTCCCCATTCACCTTGTCCAGAGTGCAGAAGTCTCCTTCCTACCACAGCTGCTGCCCTTCCTCCATCTTCGAAGCCAGTGGGCAGGTAGGCCTTCAGTCTCTCTCTGGTTCAGAGACTCCCACCGTCTCTCACAGGAGCTCTGGAGGTTCCACTGGGCCCACCTGGATGGGCCCGGAGGGCTCTCCATCTCCAGGCCGGTCACCTCATCACACTTGCAAAGTCCCTTTTGCCACCTAAGGTGACCGATTCACAGGCTCCAGGGATTAGGGTGTGAACATCTTGGGGGGCCTTTATTCAGCCATCCACACCCAGGAACACACCAGTATGGTTGGTCACCTATCAGGGTCCCACCTCCTCTCCCTTGCCCTGACCAGCATCATGATTCCACTTTCCATTATTGCACTGTAGCCACCCATTCCCCCAGGTCTGTCCCCACAAGTCTGTCCCTCCGGGTCTGGATGCAGGACACAGACCTCATTCTTGCATAAAGGTAGTCAGGACCCTCGGCCCCAGTTGAAGAGTGATGCCTGGGTGACATCAGTGTCTTTCACCCAGATGTGGCCAGAATGATTCATCTCAACTTGGCAGTGTGACCTTGTAAAAAATTAATTAACCTTTTTGGTGCCAAAATGACCTTTATGGAAGAGAGGCATAACCTTCACCTTGGAAGTTGTGGGATGCAGTGACAGGGACTGTCCCGGGAGCCATGAAGCCTCCTACGGGGGCTGTGCTTCCATCACATCCACTGTCATGGGAGGATTCATGCACCCCATTCATTTCAAAAATGGCTTCCTGGGCTCACAGTGGCTTGTAAATTAGATACCGGGACCGGGACCTGGTTTGGAGCAGGAGGCGAAGGAGCTGGCACCCAGGAGATGAGCATGTGGCCATGGGAAGTGGGCCTAAGTGGGGCTGTGTCTTAGGGGTGTTAATGGAAAAACAAAACAAAACACATTGAAACCTGTAAAGAATTTTTGTGAGTTTACTTGAGCCAAACTGCTCAAGTTTACTTGAGACATATGCCGGGAAGCACAACCTCAACAGATTGAGATAATGCTCCGGAGAACGCAGGGTTACACTGTATTTATACATTGTAATCAAAGGAAAGGGACATATGTGGGTTACATGAAATTCAATGGTGATAGATTAGGGAGTGGGACAGAGCAAAGCAGGGAAACCTCTGGGACAGGGTAAAAGGTGAAATGATGGACATGTGCTTCTTTTTCAGAAATGGATACAGGATACTTTAAAGCAATTAACAGTTGACAATTAACTTGATAACAATAACAATGAGGGAATGTCTGGAAGCCATTTATTGTGCCCTGAGGGGTTCAGGGTAAAAGGGGAAGTCACAAGTTAACCAGACATCTCACAGATATGTATGTTATCTTAGAGGCAAAAAGGCAAATGGGCTCAAGTAAAGAAGATCTAAGTTGATCTTTGTCAGGTGAAATATCGGTCTAGGACATGACTACCCTCTATAATCTGTTTGTAGTTAGATATTTAATTTTCAAACCATCTTTTGTGGTTATTTTAGGTCTCTGAGTTTCTAGGACTGCCAAGCAGGCCTCCCCTGAGCTTGTGAAGTTAGCATGTGGCTCTTTTTCATTCACAGGGGAGTCCACAGGATAGGACTGGCACTGTGTCCTCTGTGGAATGATTGGAAGTGCCGACTTCGTGGGATGGTGGGAGAGAGTGACAAGTCCCCACCACACAAGAGCCACCTGATAAATGGGAACCCATATGGCATCAAGTCCCTACAACCTATTGGCTTAGACTGGCGGGTGTCAGAGGGTCCCAGTGTAGGACAGGAAGGTAGGGTGAACCTGTAGCACACCCCAGGGCTTCTATGCCTGGAACAAGACCTTGGCAGGAGGGCTTCAGGCTGGTTCAGAGCCCAGGCCTCTCAGTCTGTGACCACACCCCCTCAGGGGTCCTTGTCCAGGTGGTGTAATGGTGTGGGGTCAAAGGACACACCTGGGCTCCTATCTTACCTAATAAAAGAGAAATATGCAAATTAACCACCACCCCCCTACACCCACAGCCAATCAGAGTGACTATACAAATTAACCCAACAAAGATGGAGGTTAATTCACATATGCAGGCACAGAGCAGAGTGAAGCCTGCTGTGAGTGCAAGGGAGCTACTGGAGTAGTGCTCCAGACAGAAGGAAGGACATGCCGGCTCCGTCGGCTGGGAGTAAAGCCAGGGGCCTATATGCAACAGGCCTCTAGCATCATATAATAAGAAAATTAAAAATGCGATCACTTAAGTCACCACAAATACGTCTAGATTGTGGAAGCTGAAACATGAAGCTTCCATTAATTTTGAAAGATGAAGCAAAATAAATTTAAGACATGTAGGCAGTGCACCAAAACCCTTTATCACAGAGGCCCAACCTCCATGGGCACCTGGAGCCTCAGGTGACAGATTGGGAAACTGAAAAGTGAGACTGCAATCTCTGAAGCAGCCACCAGAGGGCAGTGAGATCGATTTCCAGACAATTGTGAGTCAGAGCAAAACTGCCCAACAACAAAACCATTTGTTGCAGCAACATATAGAAATGTTTAAAAATGCTTTAAAAGTGTCTAAAATGTTAAAAAGCCTTAAAAATGTTTGAGTTAACTTTCTTGAAACTTAAAGTGTGAAATTAAGGACACATACCCCAATGCCCTGGAGCGGGTGTACCCCATAGATCAGGATTTGAACTTTAGTTACTGACTCAGAGTGACTTGCTAAGATAGCCATTTGTGTGGGTGATGTACTCCCCCTAGATAACCACATGTAGCCCCTTGCCCTGTTTGAGATTAACCTGTGTGCATTGACATCATTCACTGATAGCCACCTGAACTGCTGCAGGTACGGAACAGGCTTTAAAAATAGGTCCTGGCCAGCTGACGGTGCTCGCCTGTCGATACAGCCACCAAGGCATGTCCTTTTGTCAGTCCGGCAAGCGATGCCACTCCATGCTCCTCTCCCTGCCAGAAGACAGAAGAACGGCTAGTATCTCCTGATGGAGACATGACCAAGCTCTCAGGTGAGGAATGCCAGCCCCCTGCATCCAGACCAGACCAGACCGGCTGCTGGACCCCAGAGGACAGCACCACAGGGATCCCATCAAGTCTGTACCTTCAGCATCAGGAACTTGTGTAAGAAAGTGCTATGTGATTTGCAACTGCATATGTTTCACGTGCTGTAATTCCTCCGGCAGTTAATTGAATTATTTTTCATACGCTTAAAATTGAAATGAAAGCTTCCGGTCTTTTCAGTCCTAGGCCTTCCTTTGGTACTGCTTGCATAGAGTAGCCTCTTTATTAGCAACTACTTGAATGTCCTAACTCCTGTGCAGTTAAAGTTTATTTCAAGAGATGCCTTAGATAAACACCCCAGATCCTTTCCTGGGATCTACTTGGGACAACATTGCTGTTTATATATTAACTAGAGGCCCAAGGCACAAAATTCGTGCAAGAGTAGGCATTCCTTCCCCCGGCTGCTGGCACTGGCTCACCGCTGGCACCCGGGACCCGGGCTTTCCTCTGGCCGCCAGCAGGCACCCAGGACCTGGGCTTCTCTTGCAGCTCCAGCTTCTTGCGAAGGTCCTCTGGACTAATAAGCATATTATGCTCTTATTATTATATATTGTTGACATTATCACCTTTATTTCCCTCTTTTGTTCTGCTATTTGGCTTATTCCCTGCCTTGGATGCTCTTTCCAGTGAGCCAGGCAGCCTTTCAGGACACCCAAGTGCCACGGAGATCCATTTCTGCTGAGTCTACAGGAACCACATGGGATTGTCACCATATATATATTATTGTTGATAGTATTATAGATATCTCCAATGTCCATCACTCTCCTTTCTATCCCCTCCAAGTTCCACTCCCTCGCCCTGTCATCAGCATCCTATTGCCCTTGTCCATGGGTTGTGCATATATACAAACAAGGTCTTTGGTTGATTACCTCCCTCCCACCCTCCCTTGCCTTTCCTCTGAGATTCCAGCATCTGTTCCATGCTTCCATGTCTCTGGATCTACTCTGTTCATCAGTTTATTTTCTTACTTAGATTCCACATATGAGTGAGATCATGTGACACTTGTCTTTCTCTGACTGACTTATTTCACTTAGAATGATACTCTCCAGGTCCCTCTATGCTGTCTCACAGGATAAGAGATCCTTCTTTGTTACTACTGTATAGTATTCCATGGTGTAAATGTGCCACAGGTTTTTTATCCACTCATCTACTGATGGGTACTTGGCTGTTTCCAGGTCTTAGCTATTGTAAATTGTGCTGCTATGAACATAGGGGTGCATACCTTTTTTCTAATTGGTGCTTCAGGTTTCTTAGGATATATTCCTAGACGTGTGATCATTGGGTCAAATGGCAGTTCCATATTTAATTTTTTGAGGAAACTCCATACTGTTTTCCATAATGGCTGCACCAGTCTGCATTCCTACCAGCAGTGTGCTAGGGTTCCCTTTTCTTCACATCCTCACCAGCACTTGTCATTTGTTGATTTTTGATGGTAGCCATTCTGACAGGTGTGAGGTGATACCTCATTGTGCTTTTAATTTGCATCTCTCTGATGACCAGTGACTTTGAGCATTTTTTCATGTTTTTGGCCATCTGTGTGTCTTCTTTGGAGAAGTGTTTATTTAGGTCTTTTGCCCATTTTTAATTGGATTGTTTTTCTTCCTTTTGTTAAGTTGTATGAGTTCTTTATATTTTTTATATTAACCCTTTATCAGGTATATTATTGCCAAATATGTTTTCCCATACAGTGGGCTCACTTTTCACTTTTTTGATGGTGTCTTTTGCTGTGCAGAAGCTTTTTATTTGATGTAGTCCCATTTGTTTATTTTCTCTTTAGTTTCCTTTGCTCTAGGAGATGTATCTGTAAACATATTGCTAGGAAAGGTGCCTGAGATTTTGCTGCCTAGGGCTTCTAGGACTTTTATGGTTTCTGGATTTACATTGAAGTCTTTTATTCATTTTGAGATAGCAACTGCAGCTTTTCACAGCCAGATGCTGTGTGGGTACCCTTCTCAGTTCTGGTGCTCTCTGCTGAGGGTCCCAGCTTGGGGATTAGACACCAGAGTTCTCATAGGTAGTCCCCATAGCTGAGATATCTCTGTAGAACTTTAGTTGCTGTCTGAGGGAGCCTGGCCAGCCCTTTGGTGTCCCTGCCCTCCTACCAGTCGCTATGTGGTCTCCACTTGCTATCCTTGGTTATCAGGGTTCTCCACAAAGGTCAATCTACCTTAACTGAGCCTGTTGTCTCTACATCTAAGATAACATGCCTGTGGGATGCCATTGTAACTTGTAACTTCCCTCTTGTCAAATCCCTCGAGAGCACAACCATAAATTCCTTCATTGTTATTGTTATCATGTTAATTGTTAACTATATTGTACCCCCTAAGTAAATGTCTAGAGGGAGCACCCCCCTAAGTAAATGTTTAGAGCGGGTACAGGATAGTTAACAGTCAACAATGAACATGATAACAATAACAATGAAAAAAATGTATGGTTGTGCATTGGAAGGAAGTTACAAGTTACACTGACATCCTTCATTTTACTTTTTAAACAAACCAAGAGCCCCCCCCCCCACCTCACTTTGCTTTCTCTCATCTCTCTAATAATCTATCACCAATGGATTTCATGTAACCTACTTACATCTCCTCCTTTGATTGTAATGTATAAAATAAGGTGAAAAATTGCCCTTCTCAGGAACATTATCTCAATACATTGAGATTCTACTTCTAGGCATTTGTTGACAGTTTGGTTCAGTAAACTCACAGAAATTCTTTTTTTGTTTTAATCCTCACTTGAGTATATTTTCCAATAGAATTTTAGAGAGAGTGTGAGGAAGAGAGGAAAAGACTGAGAGAAATATCAATGTGAGAGAAATACATGAGTGTTTGCTTCCTGCCCAAGCCCTGATCAGGGCCCTGGCCAGAGAGCAGTCTGCAACTGAGGTACATGCCCTTGACCAGAATTAACCCAGGACCCTTAGGTCCACAGGCCAACGTTCTATTCACTGAGCCAAACTGGCTCAGGCTAAACTCACCAAAGTTCTTTACAGGTTTGAATGTTTTATGCATTAATAGCTCTTTAATGATATTAGAATGTTATCATTACTACTTTAACAAATAGTAATGTATGGGACTACCTTTATTTTTAAGATTTCTCCTTATTTCTTACTAGAGGCCTGGTGCACGAATTCGAGCACCAGTGGGGTCCCTTGGCCTGGCCTGCAGGATCAGGCTGAAACCAGCTCTCTGACATTCCCCTAGAGTCCTGGATTGCAAGAGGGCACAGGCCAGGTTGAGGATAACCCCATTGGTGCACAGTCAGGGCCAGGGAGAGACGAAGGAGGTTGGCCAACTGGGGAGGCACCATGGGAGAGCTTCAGGGTGTGTCAAGCCTGTCTTGCTCAGTACTGATCGGCCAGACCCCAGCAGCAAGCTAACCTACCAGTTGGAGCATCTTTTAATTTCTTATTTCTATGCACTGGAATATTTATGGGTTAAATGAAAACAAAAGTGAAAAACACAACAAAGCCTCTGGCATCTCTGTGCTAGGCCTAGGGTGTCCTTGAGGCTCCACTGTGACCTCAGGGGACATGTGGCTCTGAGCACCCACTGATTCATCTCTGAAGAGACCATAGGAACTGGGCGCTGTCGAGCATCTCAGCACACCTTTGGTGTCTGGGTGCCCTCGCTGAAGAGCAGGCAGGGCCTGGAGGGCCCTGGGCTCAGTCAGAGGGCAGGAATCTGACAGAACCAGGGAGACAGAGGCGGGAAGCAGCTTTTGTGACTTGGAAGTCCGGTCAGGTGTGAACTGCCATGTCCCCACCTCTGAGGGCTCCTTGACCATAGCCAGGTGACTCTAGGGAGAGAACAAAGGCTCTGAGGTCAGGCTGACCTGGCACAAATCCCAGCTCATGTCCTTGAGAGCTGTGTGACCTGTTACTTCCTCTCTGAGGTCCAGGAAAGGACCTGAAATTTCTAATTAAGCTGCTGTTGTATCCCCAGGTCCAGGCACATAGTAGGTGCTCAATGATGGTGTCTCTAAACCTTGGCTTCTCCATCTGCAAAGCAGTTCCAGCATTTGTTTACAGCAGTCACTATCAGGGTTTTGGAAAGATGGGGTCATGCATGTGAGAAGAGCATTACCAGGCCTGGCCCCCAGAGGGCAGCAGCAAGTACTTGGCTATCCTTAAGGCTGCTCTCCTCTGAGCTGGAGACAAAGAGGAGGCTTTTTATTCTCTCCACTTCTTTTGGCATCAGTTTCCATAAGAATGTTTTTTACGTTAACAGTTCTTTAATGGTATTTGAATGCTATTGTTACTATTTTAACTAATAGTAATGTATGCAACCACCTTTATTTCTAAGATTTCTCCTTATTTCTTAGTTCTGGGCACTGGAATATTTACGGATATTCATGGTGCATGTGAAGGTGGCTTATTTGGCTATGTTCCCATTATCTTCAATTATATCCCTTCCCACTGTTATGACCTGGGCCATGTGACAATGTAACTACATTCCACTTCAGCTACTTGTATTCCAGGTGTGTATCCAGATCCATACCTGTTTCTGCATCCATCTGTGTGCTCGTCCATGTCTATACAAGTAAGCAGCATTCATGGACCAGTTCTGTGCCCATGCTATAGGTGGGAAATGGGAGTCACACAGGCTGTGAGAAGGAAATCTGATGGGACTCCAGGGAGTCTGCAAAACTGGGGTGTAGACGGGACATGGGGCCAGGCAGGGTGCCCAGGGTGTGGCCCTGACCTGTGTTTCCGAGGCAGTGGAGGGAAGACAAGGTTCTGTGGCTAGACCATGGCAGGAGCGGCCCAGGAGAGGGAAAGGGGGTGAGAGTCCCACCCCTGCAGGTGCAGGCGGGCACTGTACCCTGACTTCTCCACACAAGACCCTGCCAACCCTGCTGTGGAACGAAGCACCCCAATACCAATGGCTGACACCTACAATTTCTTATTTATCTCCCTACCACTTCGGCTGGGCTCTTGCGTCGCCCTGGCTTTGGCAGCTTCAGCTGTCCAGCTTGCCTTTGGGTGTCCCGGAGGCTGGCCTGGGCCTCTCGGGGCAGAGGCGAGAGACAGTGGAAGGTCACAGTGACTCCTGAGACCAGGGTTCAGCACTGGCATGATCCCTCCTGCCTCATTCTACCTGTCAAAACAAGACCCAGCCAGGCCAGTCACAGTGCGCAGTCTACCTGTTGACTCACCTCTCTCTGGACGGAGGGGCAGTAAAGTGACATTGCAGAGGCAGGGGGTGGAGGCGGAGGAGGAGGCAAGGGCGGGGGACAAGGATGGCAGTTTTGCAGCCGCTGAGTGGCCTTGAACCCTGAATCCTCCAGCTTACCATGTGTGAGCGGTGGACCTCCCAGGGCCTCCCGAGCACAGTTCTCTCGGTCACTTCCCTTGCCCCTCCGGTCACCTGTCCAGCTTGCATTCCAAAGAGCCAGGCCCTGTGGGAGAGCCTGGAGCAGGAGCAGCACATGGCAGGGGCCCCTGCCCCGAGGGAGCTAAGAATGTGCATGGGCTTTGGAGATCAGCTCCCACTTCCCCCTTTGATGACATCTCAGAACAAAACCCACCTCCTCCCCGCGCCCCAAAACCCATCCCCGCCGTCTGTCTGCTCCCTTCTGTTCCTCAGCTCGCGCAGCTGCCTCTCCCCAGAGGCCTCCTCCGTCCCGGCAGGACACGAGTGCTCGTCAGAGCTCACACCTGCCGGACGCCCCCAGCAGCCCCCCCTCCGTCGGTGAGTTTGAATATCTTGGGAACACGAAGCAGGCTCCATGACTAAGACATCGATCCTCGGGCCATGGTAACAGACAGACTATTTCAGACTTGCGCCAGGCCGGTGGGTGAGCTGGGCCCGGAAGGCGCCCGCAGGGCCGTGAGAGCGTCATTGACGCATCTGAGCGCTGATGCAACGCTGCGTTCAGATCCGGGTGGGCGGGAGGGCGAGCTGGTGCTCCGCTTCCAAGATGAGCCACAGCCCAAGCAGGATGGGGTCTCAGGAGGCTGCTGGCTCTGAGGGGGCCTGAGCAGCAAAGGAGAAACGCCCATCGCCCGGGGCTCGGCATTCTTTCCCGGAGCAGCGTCACCTCGTGGCTAAGGGCTCCCTAAGGGTCCGTCAAGCTTTGCTTTGGAAACCATCTGTCTCTTCTTGCTGGAGAGAAACCTGTGCCTCGGTTTCTGTATCTGTAAAGTGGGCATGCTGCAACCCTCCTTGAGCGATGATTTGGAGAGAGAATGCCTACAAACTACCCACACAGCCACAGAAGACCGTTGTGAGCCAGCAATGAACAGCATTACCACCGCAGGGCACGGCGGCTAGGCCCTGGGACCAGAACTGCCTGAGTTGCAATCCCGGGTCCTGTGTGACCCTGGCAAACTGCCCACCCTCTCTGACCCCCATTTCCCAAACTGTGAAGCAGGTTGCTGGGAACTTTCGTCGAGACTCCGGAGAGAGCCTGCTGGGCTGAGCGGCGTGGCAGGAGCTGCCTGTGGGTGGTGACCTCATGTTATCCGGTGCTGCGTGGTGTGGCAGAGCCTGAATCACCATCATTTTCACTCACAGAATTCAGTAGCTGTCTTCCAAAGACCCTGACGGGATCCCTCCAGGGATAATGGCTAAGGTGCTTCTTCATAGTGACCCTTGAAGAGCTGACAAAGGCCCGCAGTTCTCTGCCAGCTGTCACAGGCGGGGTGCGGGAGCAGAGCCATCGCCGCTGTTGGGGTGCTCTGCAGGGAGGCCCCGCAGTGAGCCGGGGGCAGCCAGGCAAAGGCCGGGCTCTCCTGCTCCCTGCCCGCATCTCCACGCCCCACAGAGACAGAAAAGGGTCCCAGGGCCTGGTCTGGTGGCTCAGTGGTTGAGCATCAACCTATGAACCAGGAGGTCACGGTTCAGTTCCTGGTCAGGGCACATGCCCAGGTGGCAGGCTTGATCCCCAGTGTGCGGGGTGCAGGAGGCAGACCATTAATAATTCTCATCATTGATGTTTCTCTCCCTCTCCCTTCCTCTCTGAAATAAATTTAAATATATATATATATATATATATATATATATATAGTCCCCACAAGGTGACATACCTGCCTGAGGTCACAGCGCTGGATTGTAAGGAGCCACACCATGCCACCCACTCTGCTGCCCGTTTGTGACTGTCCAGGAGACCACTGACCGCCTCCGTGTCCCAGAGTTGGGGTGCTCGGATGGGAAGAACATGCTGCTCTTCCTCCCCACGGGGCCAGCGAGTCTATGACTAATGAAGACAAGCCTGCCTGCCCCTGGAGCCCAGCTCGTGGAGTCCCCGAACCAAACAGCAGTTTCCCGGGCCGGGGCCTCAGGGCCACTCGGGGCAGGGGGCTTCTAGGACACAGAGCAAGTAACAGCATAACACTGCCCGGTGGTGCTGGCCCAGGAGAAACTGGGACGGATTTGGGAAAGGGACCTCCGAGGCGGGAATGTGGGGAACACTCTAGGCCATCGCCCCGTCATCAGAAGTTCAGAAGAAACAGCAAATAGGTGCCAAGGTGAAACCAATGAATGCGATGGCCCCCAAGTATGACGGGGAAACTGAGTTGCCTTCATTCCCCAGATGAATCTGCCCTGAATGGCCACACACTAACCTAGTACATGTCTACTCTTTGTCTACTCTTTCTCTGAAACCCCAGAGAAAGTTCTAGAGGAAATACTGCTTTCTGACCAGAGGGGGTGCTGTTGCCTCACAAATGAGCCACTCGGGAGGCTGATGGGAAAGAAAAATCCCTCTGCAGTCCAAAGACTCTGAGAAGTTTGCAGCTGCAGAGGTCTCAGCCTGGGGCCCGGGGTCCGGGATCGGACACACCCTGGCCTTTCTCCTCCCTGCTGGTGCCCACATGCCCGGGGAAGGTCCTCCCACCCCCCCACCCCCACCCCCACCTTTCAGGCCTGGATGAGGGAGACAGAGTTATCAGCGGGAGGGGACACTGATCCTGGGAGTGGCTGCAACGTGTAGCAAGGGGCCGCCGCCTGGGCCTGGAGCGGCCACGCGTCACAAAGGGCTCTAAGTGTGGAAACGCAGCCAAATCTGACCCTGAGATAATGCTTTGCAAGCATCTCGCTTAATCCTCACAGAGACCCCGGGGAGGAGATGTGCTCGTTCCCACGCAGGGAATCTCAGCATGGCTCATCCCCAGCCCCAGGTCACGGGCCTCCCGTTGGAGGCAGAGCCGCATTTGGACCCGGGTCTCCGTAGCTCCAGAACCGAGGGCACGTCCTGTTCCATTGAGGGGCAGGGGCGTTGGTGTGTGACTTGCCCAACTGAGGACATGGCACAGGCTGGGTCTGCAGTCTAGGTTCTGGTGGGCCCTGGGGTGGGCTGGGCGGGGGTCTGGCATGCAGAGGATGCTTGGAGAATTTCCCGCTGAGCAGTCAGCTGCTGCCAGATGTTCTGTCTTTAAGCCACATTTTTATGACCTAAGAGGGACCCTTTCCCCATCTGGGGGAGGAAAGAACATGATGAGAGAACTCGGCTCCGGCCACCTGGCTCCCCCTGCGGTGCGGGCCGGCCAAGGTCTGCACCCCAGCTCTCGCTGAGCCAGCAAGAAGTGAGGCTCACATCCCGAGTCAGGCGGGTCAGAGAGCGGGGAAAATGTGTGTTTTCTCTTCACATCCAAGCATTAAGAGAGAGAGGGAGATGGAAAACGGTGAAGGCGGCCGTTAGCCCTACTTCTCACACACCCAGTTTTATGGAAAAGCATACGTCAGTGCAGCCATCGTGAATATGGCTGCTTTTCCAACATGCATGGCTCTGCCAGCTAACCTGGTCCATTTCGTGGGGCCACTCTGAGGATTTGTAAATAAAACCAGTGAGCATCAATTGCAAAAATTAACCACTGGTAGACAAAATTTGCTAATTTGACTCCAACCAGGATCAACTGGGCCTACCCAATCCTGGAGGCATCAGGTGACTCTCAGGATGGGCTTTTTCTGGTGACTGACATCTGTCCCATGCTACTTGCTCCACCCCAGCAGGCTGGGTGTCAGGGAGCCTTGGCTCACCTCCTGGGCCACGAGGAGGTGGATGGGATGGCAGCTTCAGAGCAGCCTCCCTGGGCCACGTGGGACAAATACAAGATCATCTGTGCTTGCCCTTTCCTCACTTCCTCAGCTCTTCTTCTAATGCAGTGGACAGCCCGCCAGGGGGGGGGGGGCGCTGTGTACGTGGCCTCTGTCTCTGCTGTCTCAAGGTGACACCAAGATCCTTGTCTCAAGGGAGGTCCCTCTGGGCTTTCGTGGATTCTAAGTCAGTACAGACGTCACCTCTCCATTGGGAGCTATATAACATGACATAGCATCTCTGTCCTTAGGGGACATTGGGCAACATCTGGAGACATTTTTGATTGTCATACTCGGGTGGGGGCTCCTGGCATGGGGTGGGTGGGCAGAGGCCAGGGATGCTGCCACGCGCAGGACACTGCTGCCACAGAGAATAATTTGGTCCAAATGCTAGGAGGGCAGGCTGAGAAGTCCCGCCATGATCTACTCCACCCATACATACTGTTCCAAATACTTTGCTGTTATAAGCCTTGCTGTGAAAACTGCTTTTGTTCCTGGTTACTCTGCCTCGGGTGAATGCAGTGAATGGTGTATGTCCTGTGTAACCACGTGGGTAAGAAGAAAGCAGAGAGAACCACACGTCTGTGGTTCTCATGCCACCTTCGAAAGTGATGTGAGAAAGGAGTACTTTTAGGGAGGGGACTACAGGAAGCAGTCACCTCCAGCTTGGGCTCTCCCCACCTCCCCACTGGGCCCTTGTTGGTCCTTCCTGATCCGTGGAGGACGAAAAGAGACAGAAAGAGGAGCTGGAAAGACCAGGAGGACTAGACTGCCTGATCCTGCACGGAAAACTCGAACTTAGCACTCAGTCCTCCTCCTGCCCAGAGAGGCTGCTGTCATTATCTAAGTGCTCTTTGGAGCCTCCCCAACCTGTCTTTTCTTCCCAGCACTTACAGAAGTCTGAACATTGTCTCTCTCCTCTTCGGACAGTGAGCTCTGCAAGGGGGGAAGCCTCTGCTTTCATAGCTCTGTATGGAGAGCCAGTGTTATTCTGGAGTTCATGATGGATGGAGGACAGATGGATGGATGGGTGGGTGAGGGATGGGTGATGGATGGATGGGTAGGTGATGGATGATGGATGGATAGGTGAATGGGTAGGCGGATGATGGATGGATGGTGGATGGATGGGTGAATAGATGGACAATAGATGGATGGATGAATGGGTGGATGGATGGATGGATGATGGATGGATGGGTGAATTGATGGACAATTGATGTATGGATGAATGAGTGGATGGATAGATGGATAGGTGGGTGGATGATGCATGGATAATGGATGATGGATGGGTAGATGATGCATGGATAGATGGATGGGTGAATGGATGGATGGATGGATGGATGGATGGGTCAGATATCATGCTGGAACTTTGTTCCTACACAGTCCATGGATTCTTGACATCACATGCAAGCAGTATTTACCCATTTCATAAATGAGGAAACTGAGGCCTATAGGTGGTTGACTTGCCCTCTGAATAAACTGGTAAACAATGGAGGCTTTCCCCCTAAAGCCTCTGGCTCCCCAGCCAGCTGCCTTTTGACAGTTTTTTGACAACCAGAGGATGAATCTCCACGCCCGCTGGTGAGGAGCCCAGTGCTGGCTACTATGTGCATCACGTCTCGTGTGAGGTGAAGTAATAAATCCACCCTCCCTCCCAGCTGCACGTCCATTCCAGCCCAGTGTCCTCAGGAGAGGCAGAAGAGCCAAGTGTCTCCATGCCAAGAGCAATCACTGTTTCCTCTGCAACTGGGAGAGTGCTCCACTCCCAAGTGTCACTCCCTCATCTGGCCCCGGAGATGGCGATGTGGCCAACCCCATCCTCAGGCGTCCTGGCCACGTCGAGAGCAGGCGCATCAGCAGTGGACGGTGGCTGACAGGGACCACAGAGACCCAAGTAGCTGTGTGGTGGTGGTTGCTTCGGATGCCGTGGCATTTAAAAAATATTTCAGATAATTGTTGACACTTTACATCTTAGCAATTTCAGAGGACACATGACAAGTATGTGGTTGGACCTTACTTGTTCAACAGGAGGAAGAAGGAAAGAGGGAGAGAGAAAGTGAGAGACACACAGAGAGTGAGAGAGGCGGGGGAGAGGAAGAGACAGAGGGAGTGAGGGAGAGGACAACACTATCAGATATGAAGCTGCACAGGTGTTGCAGGCTGTCCTGAGGAGCAGGAAACCCGGACTAGACATCAAGCTAACAGGCCCCCAGCGTGCGAGTGGAAGAAACCTTATTTCGTGTTTGGTTTCCAAGATCTGGCTCACCAAACGCTTGTGCCTGACAATTGTGTCACCTTCAGCCAGCTTTTTAATTTCACTTTGTCAGGTTACTCATTCTGGAAATGTGTGTTCTTTACACCCAGGGGAGCAGTTTTCTATTTTCCAAACTTCCAGAAAGTTTTAATAGAAAAAATAAGACTCTTTGAGGCAGGCCATCTATAGCTTCTGAAGTTCAAGTAGAAAAAGAAGCCATAGAGGCGGGGACCAGGCTGACCACGGATTAGGCTGAAGTTGGTGGCCACGTTGGGGTTGCTGAGAGTGCTCACAGCCTTTCCCCATGTGACTCCTTCTTCTTGATGCCTCATATCAATGAGGAGCCCACGCCGCGCTTCACATGTTCCTGCCGATTAATTCATTCAGCGTGAACGGAACAGCACGGTCTTCATCACGCGCAGCCCGCTCTCCAGGGCGATGACGTGCTTCCCAAGGCCCATGGCATGGGTTCCAAGAACCACCTCGGCTGGTCCTACAAGAGATGAGCCTGGAAACTGCTTCTTCACCCTTCCTTCCCTTCAGTTCAGAAAGCCAAGCGCAGAGGCGTGAAGGAAGGGGAGAGCAGACCTCTCCGGCCCCCAGGCTCCTCCCACACAATTAAGCTCCCTCCTGGCCTCCACCTCTGCCTCTCCCTGGGACTCCCCAGAGCATGCTGGTGGTAGGGAGATGCTCTCCCCAAAGCGCTCTCATTGAGGATGAGGGGCACCTGCTGGCATGTGCTGAGGTCAGGAGACGAGTTGTTCCATCTGGGCCCAGGGTAGCCCATCCCAGCTCAGGGAAGCTCGGGCCTCAGCTCAGTCTCTCCCTGTCCTGTCCAACATTCACCTCACTGCACAGCGGAGCCTTTTGGACTGTTCCCCGCCTCAGCAGAAGACCCAAAGTCCTTAACTGGCTCGTTCAGGCTCCTACCAAGTTCGCCCCCAACTCACCCTCCATGCCACGCCCTGCCACAAGAGGCAGCCCTTCCTCAGTGCTCTGCCCTCAGTGGACTGACCCTTCTCCATGTGCTCAAGAATCAGCCTCTAGCTCTGAGTCTGTCCCTCCCCAGGCTCCCTGCACCCCTCCTGTGGGCTCCCAGCTCGTCCCACTTTTCTCTGACCTATGAAGTGCCCTGCGTTATGGTCATCTCCCCCACAAGTTGTAACCCCTCACCCACCGCTCCCCTGCACACACAGCAGGAGCTCAACAAGTGTTGGCTTCTGAGTGAATGAGCCTGTGCTGCCCGGCAGACGCAGCAATACCATCCGAGTCTGAGAGTAACATTTCATCTGCCTCCATTGTTTCCTGGGAACCACGTGCTGTTTTAAATGACACCACGGACACATTGTTTGACGGCCGCGGTGTCCCTCAGGATCTAGTGCGGGCACCCAGGGAGCTCCAGGGAGGGCCTGGATGTGGGGGCAGAAGCAGAGTCCTTTGGAATGGAAAGGACCATCTGTTCTTCACTTTGCTTTTCAAAGAAAGAGTAAACATGGCAGGAAGAGCCCTCCACAGCGATGCACTCCACAAGCCCACGAGGCCGATGTCCTGCCGTGTCAGAAGGAGAAGAGGTGGAGCGCCGTGGGAAAGGTCACACAGCTGGGACAAAGAAGAGCTGACTCCACACTTTGCTTCCAGCAGGCCCTGTGCATCCCCACCCCCACGTCCTGGGAATTCCTCAGCCACCCAGAAGCAGGTAGGTCATCCATTTTAGAGCTAAGGAAGTGCAAGTTCAGAGAGGGGCAGGGCCCTGGCCAAGGGCACACTGCTGGTTGGTGGTAGGGTCGGGTCTGTGTGCTCCTTTTCTGATATCTGGACACATCACCACACATGCACTATTGTGCTCTATGCCTGGAGTCTCACTGCAGTCATGGTCACACGCAGGCACGAAGGTGTGTGTGAGAGCCAAACCCGCCTTTCCAGTGTGACATCTGACACTTCAGCATCTTTGTCTGGAAAATAGTGATGGCCTTGAAGCCATTTTTAGAAGCCGCTGGTATAAGATTCAACACACATCAGACTCCCATTCAATAAAATGTTGTTGCCTAACTGGCTGGAGGTTGTGGAAGGAAAGAACATGATCAGCCACAAAAAGAACATCCTCTGGGTTGACGAGAAAGCCTGTTTTGGGGTTAGGACTTCGCTTTGCGGCCCTGACCGGCAGACTCTTTTTGGGTGGTTGTTGTTAATCCTCATCCAAGGGCATTCTCTGATTTACTGGGAGAGGGGAAGGGAAGGAGGAAGTGACACACAGAGAGACACATCGATGTGAGAGAGGCATTGGTGTCTCTTGCACGTGCCCTGACATGGAGCAGGGATTGAGCTACAAACAAGGTACGTGCCCTTGACCAGAATTGAGCCTGGGACCCTTGGGCCCACAGGGCCTATCCAGCTAGGGCTGCAGGCGGGCCCTGAATCAGGTGTTTAAAGCTCAGGCTGCTGCACTGCTCACCTGTGTGCATCTTGGAGAGCTTTCCTCAAGCCCATTACTTTTATAGCACGTGTTACTATTTCTACTGCCACGTGCCCTAAAGGAGCAGTGTGCCATGAGACCCTTGCATTCACCCGCACTGACTTCATTTCCATCAGAGTCACAGTTCCGGGTGCAGACGGTGGGTCTGGGGAAGCATAGTGGCTGGAGCAGAACAGGCAAAATGAGCCATCTCAGCTGGAGCGCAATTTGGGATTTTCAAGTCTGTGTTTGTTAGCAGCACTCGGTCCCCAGTCTAGTGTCTTCATGAAAGGATCCAGGAGAGGGGAGCACAGTGCGGGCATGACTGCAGTCTGTCCTCACTCCTCATCTTCTCCTGAGGGGCAGACTCTGATGACCTTTCAGGCAGAACGTGAGCTGGACTGGGTGTGTGGGGGCCAGAGCCTTCCCTGAGGTCAGACATATTTCCATGGGTGTCTGGGCTTCCCGGACCCGTCCCAGCTTGTCTATCTCACGCTAAGACCAGTGGGTGGGTCCGTAAGCCCCACATTCCACTCTTTATCTCATCTTTCTTGGAAGTGCAGAGGGAAAGATTTGGTTCGAGCTCTCGGCGATGCTCTTGCCTCTCTGATCTTTGTTGATGACATTCGCCTTCGATGACTCAAAAGTCTGTCATTTCCAGCATTTGGTGGAGATGCAAAAAGCAAATAAATCAATATTGCCATGGAGACTATCATTTCTGGGCCAGACTTAATTATGAATTATTAAGAATGGCACAGCTGAATTAGAAGAATTAGGAGGGTCCCTCTGTCTAATGTGGGCTCCGGTGATGCGTGTTAAGTAGCAACTAGGTTCATTAACAAAAGTTGAGATTCATTAGGTTATATAATTTGCAAGTTTCTATTCTTAATTTCTTCTAGCCAATTCCAATTATTTTCTTGAAATAGCATAATTAGTGGTGGGGAAAAAGCACATAACATGTCATGAAAATAACACATTTTTCTTCCCATTGGGTGGCAACCATCTTTTGAAAGTATTTTTGGTTCCTACAGAGCAGGACCGCCGTGTACACGACGTGTCGGAGTCGTCTCCCACGGCTGTGTTCACGGCCCACCCACTCGCCCCGGGACGCTCTATTAACAACAGGCATTGTGGGTAAGCAATTTTGTGTTGGCTCTTGGAAGAGACAGGGATTTGCTCTTGCCTTTTGGTACCTAATTAAAACTTCCCCAGACTGTCCTGGTGCCTCCTGTCCACCCTCTGCTCCTTTGATGAGAAAGTAATTGAGGCACCGAGTGAGTCTTGCCAGCCTGACCCTGGCAGACATCCACCTTCGGCATGAGGCCCTGGACATTTTAAGGAGGGGGTGGCAGCCCCTGTGAAGAGGAGGAAAGCAGAACCTTCCGGAAGTGACTTTAAACTTGAGTCCCAAAGAGGCAATTGTAGAACTTGTTTGTCTCTTCTGTGGCTTTCTGTACTTCTTATTATCTTGCATGAGTAAGCATTTAGCTCAGGTGGGACATCGAGGATTATGAAGCAGAGAGGAAAGCTGATAATTAGGCTGCTGATCTCAGCTCTATACACAACAAAGCTGGAATGTTCCAGCCAAGAAATGAATGAAGGAGAGAAAAAGTGAAGGAAGAAGAAGGGGGGGGGAGGGGAGAGGGAAGGGGGAAGGAGGGGAAGAAGAAACCACTGTATGATCCAGCCACTGGTTTGTATGGCATCAGGACAGACATATCTTGTCTCTGTCGGACTGTCTTTCTCCTTCTGATGCTCATGTTCAGACTGGCACCCAGTCTCCATCGCTGTGCCCATTCCAGACACTGTGGGCTCTGGGTCATGATGGCCGCGGGGGTCTTGGTGCCTGGGGTTGTATCTAGAACTTTTTCATGAATCTTTGACTCTGCACCTGGGAATGGCTGTGCTGTGAGCCATCATCCCTGGAACAGAGATGCTCTGCTGAACGTGCCCCTGGAGCTCCAAGCCGGGCGCCACCACGCGTCCCCAGATGCATGCAGGCGTTTATCTGGGGGTGGGTGTGTGAGGGGGGTCCACTTCAAAGAAGTCACAGAGGCACTGGGGATCTTTCCCCCAAACTCAAAGAGAAGTGAGGCTGCCCTTTCTGGAAAGGGCACAACTTCCTACCATGCCTTTATTAGTTTCAGAACTCTCTAAAAACTCCTAACTCCACGGGGAGAACAAAGATGTGGTTGGGAAAGTGGTAAATTAAAAAATCCACCTCCCCAGTGTCATCTTCCCACACTAAGAACTCCTAATGGCACCTCCTCGCTGTCAAAGCGGACTTTGGGTCGGCACTCCGTGGCCCTGGGACTGTAGGACCCGGGCTTAGTCACAGAGCCCGGCCTCCCACGCCCGGCCAGGCCGGAAGGCTGCTCAGCAGCTGTGTTCTCCAAATGTGAGCAGCCGGGAAAATGTTTCATTTGCAGCGAGAGACGAATGCTCATGGTGCCACATTTCGACAAGGTGTCTGAGCTGAAGGGGCACGTGGTGCAGTTCAACCGTTTGGTCCATTAGGTGGCGCCTGGGAGTGTTTTTAAAGGCCTTTTCCTGCTTGCACAAGAATCACCTGGGTCAGTAGGAAGTAGAGCGAGCAGGAGGCCTTGCTTTCCCAGCGTTACTCCATAAGCAAGCACGAGGCAGTTAAGGTGCACACGTGCTGTGTTCACAGACATCCTTTAGGGAGTGATTTCACGGCCAAGGAACCGGCCGGCTCGTCACCTTGGTCATCCCCTTCCCCACAGGTTCGTGCGATGAGAGCACTGCAGGTGTCCCCTCCCAGGAAGTCTCCTGTGAATGTGAAGCCACGATTAGCAGCAGCGCCTACGCTGTCACTCTGCGGCAGGGCGAGCGCCCACCCGGAGGCCTTCTTCCCCACTGTGCGCGTGAAGGCCGCTCCCACGCAGCCAGGGCCGGAGCTGGGGAAGCGGATCTGCCAGGCACCCCAGGTGATCCGGCCTGCGAGCCAGCGTGGCTTCCTGCCTCCTCCCAGTTCTGCACGCAGCTCCTTCCTCTGCCAGAGAGCGCGGTGAATCACGGACACTTCATCCTAATTAAATCCAGGCGAACATATGTGAGCCGAGAAGCGAGGTGGAAACGGGTCCAAGATGGAAGAAACTTAACCCGAGGAAGAGAGGAGCAAGGTTATTTATCTCCCGAGACTGACGGGCTCCAGCATGTGGGAGAGGCCGCTGGCGAGGGCTGCTTTCATCCTCCTTCTAGAAACGGCCTGGCCTCGCTCCCATCTCCTCAGCGGCCCGCTGGCTTCCGAGAGCTCGGCCGCAGGGAGAGGCCACGAAAGCTGTGCGGAGCCTGCGCCATCGCAGCCGCCTGCTCCCGGGAGGGGTAGTGCTTCTACCAAGAAAGCCAACGTGGTCCCCAAATCACCCCAAAACTTTTCCATGTGGGAGATGCGACAAGCCCAATTCCCAGGTGGGGCCTCCCACCCCAGCTTTGCAGGAGGCTCTACGCCAAGGTTAACCAGATGCTGAAACGTCAACAGCCTCAGATGAGAACATTCCAGAAAATACACAGCCCTCCTCGAGGAAGACTCGGGCTTTGGCTTTGAGCCCTGGAGGGACCACAGGCAGTAACAGGACCGTCATTGCCAGAGGTCGCCGCCCTCGTTACATATCCATGTTGCACACAGGTCAATTCTCCCGTCAGGAAACTGAGGTGCAGAGGTTAGGTCAGCTCCCCAATGGGCCATGCCGATATGGCAGAGCGGGGACCTGAATTCAGTGCATCTGCACTCCCCACTAGGCCCAGGCCGTGCCTCCGCTCGCCGGCCTCACCCAGCCGTCCATGAGGAAGGAGGCGGCCTGACCCAGCAGTCCACGAGGAAGGAGGTGAGCTCTGAGTCCTGTTCTCCTCCTCACTGTCCCATCCCATTTGCTGCTGCAAAGACACTGCAGGCGCCTGAGGCCCCACGGATGGAACAAGGGAGCCAGAGCCCCCTCAGACGTTAGCACACGGACACACGTCCACTCAGAGCACGAATGAGCAGGCCTTTCAAAACAGCTCCTTGCTCCCCAGTCAGCAAGGAAGGAATTCCCTCTGCTCCGCCCCAGGCCGGGCCTGTGAGGAGGGCTCTTGGGGCGAATGAGATATGCATCGCCCATCGGACACTCGGCGAGGAGAGGGGTCCGCATCGGGCCAGGCCGCGCCTCTCGTGAGGTCTGTGTTTTAGGGACCCTCCCGTGCCAAGGCTTTGCAAAGCAAGGTGCTGGCCGGGCACGGAGCACCCGCCTCTGCCACAGCCCGGGCAGAAGGAAAGCGTTTTCGCTGACCAGCCCCTTTGGGATGGGCTGCTTCAGAACCGCGAGGACACGCTTTGCCACTGAGGGGCTTTTCCAGGGCCTTCCTTGCTGCCCGGCTAACCCGAGGCAGGACCCAATGTCTCGCTTCCCCCTGGGGAGGCACAGCGGCCATATGGGGGGCCATGGCGAATGCTAGAAGGATCAGAAGGCGCTGGGACTTGAAACAGCCTGCTGGTGCACAGGAGACCCCCCTGCTCCGGTTCCACGGGGGGGTGGGGGACTACAGGAATAATTGTGCCAAGGCTGCCCACCCAGACCTGTCACCAGAAACCCGCCCCCTGCTGTGAGCGCACACCCGTGCCTGCTTGGGAGCCGCTGGCCGGGAGATGCCCCCGAGGCTGCGGCCACCAGCCCAGGAGCATCTGAAGTTAAAACACTGACTGAACGGACCAGAGTCGAGGGCTGTCCACTGTGGGTCTGGGGCTGGGGGTGGAGAGAAGCCGGAAGAGCGCCCCCTCTTCAGAATTCCCTGTGGGGTCAGCGTGGGACGTCCCCCTGCGCTCACCTCTCTGACTCGCTCAGGCCCAGCCCGCCCCTGACTCCCCAGCCGGGGCCCCCAAGAGCACATCCTCATTCAAATTCCCACCTCAGGCTGTTTCTGGGGGACAAGTCCTAAAAGGGGCTCCACGGCTCATCTCACCCCAAGTTTGCTTAGAGGACTGGGCATGTGGCAGGGACCACGTCTGCCTTGTGCGTGCTTGACTGTCGGCACCTCACCACACTGGCTGGGGGCCCGCAGGGCAGCGTTGTCACCCACTTGCTTACTTGCACGCAGCAGGGCGGGAGAGGCACGGGGTCCAGGTCCTGCTCCAGGTCACACAGCCAGCGGGCGGCTGAGCCAGGACAAGAGGCCCGGGCAGGGCAGGCTGGGGCTCTTTACAGGCAGCTTCCTGCCGGCACAGAGCGCCCAGCCTTGGCACTTCTGTGTCTCAGGCCAGAGGCACTGGAGGAAAAGGGGAGCAGTGGGCTGGAACCACTGCCAGTGGCACCCACTTCCGTGAGGACCGCACCCCATCTTCACCCCTCCTCACTTCCCGGACAGGCGTCCCCCATGTGGAAGACAGTCTCGGTGCGGGAACGCACCCTCCCTTCTCCCGGCAGAGCCTCATTTGTCGAGCAGCTAATGGTCTGTGAGCAGACATTGCAATCCTCTGGTTCATGGAAATTGCTTGGGAGCTCATTTCAGGAGCCCACACTTCTCCTCCCACGTGAACCACCAGCGCCCAGTGTACCCTGTTCTGTAAACGGGAGGATTCACGCCTTCCGGTGGAACTTCATGCATGTCCCACCGATGTGGCAGCCACTGGGCCCTGTGGCCACTGAGTACCTGGGATGTGGCCATGTCACCGAGGAACGGAATTGGAATTCCACTTGAGCTAATTTAGATTTTAGTGTCGCCGGTGGCTGGTGGTTGCTTGTTAAACAGCAGGCACGGTGATATCACGTCTGACCCTCCCCAGACCTGTGATCTCTCAACTCCTGGTGACTCAGTTTCCCCATCCACAACTTGAAGAGGGCACAGCCCTACCTTGTGAGGATTCGGGAAGATGCCCCTGAGAGCGCTCAGCACGGGCACCAGGGCCGCTGTCAGCCCAGCAGGCATGCGGCCGGGTCACAGACACCCTGCTAGAGACCGCAATTCCCAGGGCACGAAGGCAAAGGGCTGTGCAAACCATCGCGATGATTGCTGGGAAGGCCAGATCTTAACACACTGCGCTCTTTCCCTGAGGAAAAGTGGGCCTGCTTTCCGCATGTAGTGAAGGCGACTCGAGGCCACGGCGAGAAAGAATGCGGCCAGGGAAGGAGAGGCCACCAAACTGGGCTGCTGGCCCCGGGCATCTGCCTACCCTGTGGCTACCACCCCAGGTGGCACTCGTCAGCACGGACGGTCTCCCCGCCGATCTGTGTCCAGGCCAAGCTCTGGACACCCTCTTGCCTGTTCGTGGCCACGGACATTCCTTGGGACTGACCTTTGCATCGTGACAAAGCTCATGGAGTAGATCACAGTCCTCCTGATAGGCATTATCGAGGCCAGATAAAGGGAAAATCCTCAAAGCCACATTGCAACACACTAGGAAGGAACCCTGCCTCCCCCACTCTGTTGATCCAAATACCCTGCATTCCTGAGTCTTAAGAAGTCACAGTCCTTCGCGCAGGAGGATGCACCCCACCCGCCTGCCCACCCCGCCCGAGAAGCAGGAGCCCCTTCCTGAAGGGGCCCCGCCACTGCGGCCGCCGTGCCTGGCGTGTCCAGACGGCATCTGGGATCTGCCGCGGACATCTGCCTTCCACGCCAGGAGTTCAAAGCAGACACGTCTGCGTATGGTTTTCGGGATGACATTTTTGTGGTTTACAAAATCTGGATTCAATAGGTTAGATAAACCGTGGCTCCAGAAACTTCTCATTTCCATGTGACAGCTTGAAACGTCCGTTCTCAGGGGTGAGCCGTGAACCACGCTAGCCTCACCCCGGCCAGAGCTCACTGCCCTGACATTTACCAGCCGGTCGAAGCACAGTTTGACTTGGGAAAGATCTGGGGCCAATTTCTCCGTGCATGAGCCTTTAAAAAGTTTTTTTTTTTTTCTATCGTGTACCTGTCCAGGCCAAGGCTAGAACAGAGAGGGTGGGGTTTCTCCCTGTTTTCTTTGTTTCATCCCTGCAGTCCTGCCCGGAAATCCAGGCATCCCGAGCCAGGCCAGTGTAAGGTAGACCCACCAGAAAACGCTGGCTTGATTTTTGCTTGTTTTTTAAACTTCCCTGAGAAGTTCGCAGGATGGTTCACCAGTGCTGGGAAGCCACAGCAGAGCCAAAGGAAGCAGACCCGGGAGGCAGGCGACACACGTGGCCACTGTCACAGGGCACATTCACAGTTACCTTCTCCAACTCCAGACTAAGAGCAAAAAGCATCATGCCTGTACCCAGAAGGCCAGGGAGAGCCCCTCAGAGAGAGGAGACTGGACTGGGGAAGGTGTCTGGGAGCTGTGCACCTGCAGGGGAGAGAGCGGCCAGCAGAGGGCGCTTCTCAGAAGACAGGACCTGAGAGCCTGCACTGGGCTTTCAAAGGGCAGGGAGGACAATGGAGTCATTTCTCTGTAACCGGTTCTGTGAGGGGAAGCAAGAACTTCTCTCCTCCTTCTCTGTGCCCTTGCTCCCGGCTTGTGCTTAGAGAGGTCACTGATTCACTGCCCACATTCCTGCAGGGCGGTTCCCGAGGAAGGTTAGGGAGGAAGAGTCCCAGGCTCTCACAGACGGTTACTGAAGCTGCAGGGGGGACAGTTCAGCTGTGGATGCGTTTCATGGGCAAGGGCAATGGAAACCACTCCTCATTGCCCCCATGACGTTCAGGGGTCCCCGGGACTAAGGGGTGTCACCACTGGCACAGACACTCATGCTTGTGATTTTCACACGTGTGTGCATTTAAAAAAAAATCATCACCCAAGGAT
The DNA here is from genome assembly GCA_963924515.1 of Vespertilio murinus. Taxonomy (NCBI): domain Eukaryota; kingdom Metazoa; phylum Chordata; class Mammalia; order Chiroptera; family Vespertilionidae; genus Vespertilio; species Vespertilio murinus. The sequence goes on along the minus strand of OZ004709.1, from coordinate 86,694,517 downwards.
ATGTGTCCATTGATTTTTTTTTTTTTTGAGAGAGAGAGAGATGAAAGAGAGGGAGCACAGGATGGAGGGGAGAGAGAAACATCAATGTGAGACACACACATCCATTCCAATCAGGGCCAGGGATGGAGCCAGCAACCCAGGTACATGTCCTTGACTGAGAATTGAACCCGTGACCTTGAGGTCGGAGGGTCGATGCTCTAATCACTGAGCCAAACTGGACAGGACCTGTGTATGCATTTTTATGTATAAACCACACACATACACACAACCCCCACCACACACACAATGTTTGATGATACTTTGTTTAAAAATAAAAATTCATAGGAAGGCCATCCTATTCTCTTAGGACTGTGAAATTCACCACTCACACTTATTGTTTGGCAGCAAACTGGAATGTTTACGAAGGCTGAGACAGACCCTCTCCCACTGTTAATCCCAGGTGACAGCTCAGGACCTGGGCCCCAGCGGTGTCACAGAGAGGTGAAGAAGGAAGAAGGGAGGAAGGGAGGGAGGGAGGGGAAAAGACACCAGCTTATTTCAAAAGTCTAAGAGGTGTCCCACCTACCACAGCTTGCCTGCACCCTCTGGCCCTGCTGTGCTGGGTCCATCCACTTCCCTCTGTGATGGTGACCCCAGAATGCACAGTGTGACTGGTCCTTGACCTCCCGGTCGGCGTCCCACATCCACCCAAGCACCAGGAGCTGGCTTTCATGAGGGGCAGACTTCTCCAGTGGAGGTGACAGGATCCCCACAGAGCGTCTGACTGGGCTGGCTTCCACTGCACACATGCCTTCCCCACCACGGACACCTCCAACCCCTGGGTGGCTGCTACCCGCCCCGGGACCTGACCCAGCCTCCCCTGCTTGGAGCCCCACTGGCAGCTGCCAGCTGTGATGTCACTCACGGCAGCCCACAGTAGCACCAGGTGAGGAATCTGCTGTCCCTGGAACCTAAAGACCCACACACCTTCCTCTGTGGTCAGACACAGAGCAACCTCCGTCTTCTGCTTCAGAGAATGTCCTGGGTGCCTCAGGCCAGGGAGTCTAGCGCTGGCGCAGGCCGCTGGCTCTTCCCCAGGAGCGCCTGCAGCCAGGGCGCTCGCACGTCCCTGCCGTGATGTTCCGCGGGTGTCTCGTGACCCAACTCTCTGTGTGACGGAGGGTGGTAACTGGTCTGGCCTGGGACAAAATGACCAGAGTGTATTGTCATCCACGCGGGTCCGGGAAGCCATTCCTGGGCTCCTTTGCTGACTGGGATGCAGGAGCGCCTTTACCCCACCCGTGGCTGCACGCCTTGTCTGGGGCTGGATTTGTCTGCTGGGCAAAGGTGCCAGCCGGCAGGAGCTGATCAGGGGCACTCTGCAATTGGGTGTTTGTGGCAGTCTGCGGCCTCCCTCCCGTCCTGTTCCTGCGAGGACCAGGTGGGCGCATCACAGAGACAGGAGGGGGCGTCCCCTCTGACCCTGCAGCTCTCATCAGGCTGGCTGCCCGCCTCGGGGCCAGGTCAGGAGGATGTTTCTGTTTCCTCTTGACCTCCCCACTGAGGTGGCTGACCTCACTGAAGAAGGACCTGATGCGGGCTGCTCAGCTGCCAGCATGTCAATGCCAAATGCACATCTGGGGGTGGAGGGATGGCCCTCAGTGGGTCCTGGGACTCAGTGGACCCACCATAGCCAGGGGGCAGTCCGGACTGCAGTGACGATCCAGGCCTGGCATCCCTCCCTGCTCAGAAGGAACTGTGAGATGGCCCCTGTGGTTTCTGAGCATCATCCAAAGGTCAACACACAGAATAAGGGAGGTGCTCGCTCCAGTGTTGCTGCCCGCTGCCCCCGCCGGCCCTCTGCCCACGTCAGGAGCTCACTGAGGGCGCCCACTGAGCCCGGGGATGAAACAGCTCGGTGTTCTCAGCGCCTGCATGCCAGGTCCTCCACCAGCACCCCCTCTGCTGCCCGCCTCCTGACCCGGGGCAGTGCTATGCTTTTGGGCTAAAATTCATCCCACAAGTTTGGAACGAGTGGTGACCATGCTGGGCTTGGAAAATTGGAGACGATGCTATTTTCCACCCGGGAAGGAACAGGCCCGGCTGGCCAGCCAGGACCGGGACAGAGGCGCTGTGGGTGGGAACGGGAGCGTGTGGCTGAGAACAGGGTCACTGGGGCACTTGGGAGATGCGAGTGGCAAAGGGTACAGCTTTCTCTCTCAGAAAAACAGCTCCGAGGCCACCACATAGGCCTGTTCAGGGCCGTTAAACCGACATTTCTCTCCCAGCGTGAAAGACAAATGCAATCGTTTTTGTGATTATCTCTGAAGGCAAAGGAAAAATGAGAGAAGCTAGGGAACCGAAGGCCTTCAAATTGGCTTGCAGCTACGGAAGCCTGGCCACCTGCCGCGACTCTCCTCCCAGGCTCCTAACCTCCAGGTCAGCTGCTCGGATCCCGGCGCCCCCCACTGGATCCCGGCGCCCCCCACCACTCCAGCCCTGGAGGACCGCTCCCAGAGTTCGCCCCCCCCCCCCCCCCCCCGCCCGCCCCGCTCGGGCCTGACGAAGCCTGGTATTTAGACAGCCGGGCCCTCACTCGGGCAGTGGGAGTGAGCCTGGGGGGGGGGGGGGCAGTGCATCTTCTTTCTTTCCCTTTCCCAGTGGAATTTCACCCCTCTCCCCCTACCCTTGCCAGCAACAAGCCCATGTGAGGAATTTTCCGAGAGCTTCCCTCCTCCCTCCTCTGTGGACGCCGAGACCACTTTCTTTTTCCAGGCAAGCTTCTCAGGAAACCTCACATTTGCCCTTATTAGAAGAAATGGAAATACACTGGCCTTCATTTTTGCTGAACTGACTCACAGTCTGGTTAGATGAAACTGCCTGGGCCGCCCGTCCACGGCCTGGCTGTGGCCCCAGCCAACAAACCCTCCTACCCGGGCCAGGGCCCTTCCTCACCAAGAGGAAGAGAGCGGGAAAGAGAGCAGTGCAGGGCCACGGGCCTCCACCTTGTCCCCCCGCCACCCCTGCCCGCCCCTCCCTCACTGCCGTGTCATTAGATGTCAGAGTATGTTACTGTCCCCAAGCTCAGATCATGGGCCCCGGTCTGCTGGATGAAGTGCTGGTGCTGATGAGGACTAATCCGAGAGGGGAGAGCTCGGTTCCCGCCGAGCTGCCCTGGGACAAGGCCCTGCCCAGCCCGCAGGTCGGATTGGTGTGTGTCTGGTACCTATCGATCGTACCGACTCACCCCAGCCCGAGCCTCGTCTCCTGCCTCGTGGCAAGGATAAGGCCCTGGACGTGCATTTGTTGTTTCTGTCAGACATCAGGGACCACCTGGAGCCAAGGCTGCTGTACGGCCAAGAAGCATCACATGAGCTCCCAGAAAATGGGTCGTCCGGCCACAGGGGCTTGGACTTGAGAGTGTCTGGTTCTGCCGAGCGTTTGGAAGGAGACAAATTCCGTCTCGGGCTGTCCTGGCCCCGGGCCCCGGGCTTCTGGCCAGGGCTCCGCCACGCCCTCCAGCCATCTCCGCAGCCCCAGGTGAAAAGAAGGCACGGTGCATGTATGAACGCCATCCCCGTCGTCACACACCCTCCGCCTGGCACCTGGCGCGCTCTCACACTAATAAAGCGGGCGCGTGGGATCCGATTACAGGAGGGAGCAAATGAGCTGTGCTTCATGGGGCGCATCTGCGACGGTCCATTTCAGCCGGCACCACGGCGTCTTCCTGTGCCCCGCCAGCCTCTCCGCGATGGAGGCAGTTACGCAGGAGGCAGGAGGCAGGAGGCAGGCACTGGTGCCTTCATTTCTCTAATTAAGAACCCGGGAAACTGGATGCAGGGCCTGGACGGGGCAGGGGGGCGGGGGGCGGCTCGTGCACTGTGGATTTTTGTGTACTTTTTGGTGCCAGCGATTCGGGAAGCAGTGAAGGAAATGGAACAGGCTCTCAGGCCTCTCAGCTCCACCGACATTCCTACCCCAGGGACTCCCAGGGCCCGGCGGTCATGGCACACGGGGGAGAAGCCCAGCATCCACGGAGGGTTTCTGGCTCCGTGGAGAAGTCCCCGAATCTATGCTTCTCCTCCTTCCTCCCTCATCGGCTCCATCTCTGAGAATCACCCCCCCCCCCCTTGGCCCTCACAGTCCCCCTGACACCCTGCTCTGTACTTTGCCTGGACCTCGCCTCCACCCTGGAGGGTGGTGAGTGTTTAGCAGTGTCAACGCTCATACAGACCCGACCGAAGGAACTGAACTGTCGGAGTGAGAAAGGGGAGCGCCGCCAGCAGCCAGCTGTGTCCAGAGCTCACCCGGAATAGATATTTCAATACAGTTTGCCTAAGGTGAGCGTCTAACTTCCACTCAGAAAACAAATTCCCCAAAATACAGCCGAGAGACGCGAACTAATGAACCCTCAGTAGGAGCAGCCTCCCTCCGGCCAGGAGGGCCTGAAGCCCAGACCCCGCTACGATTATCAACAAGTCTAGACTCTCAATGCTCGGGACCTGCACCCCTACCTCCCGTGCTTCCACCGTGCTGTTTTGCTATGATTTGCTTGGTACGGCCCAGTTGAAAGATGGTGTCAGCTGCCGGCTTACAGCAATAGGGCCTCCTTCTCAGCCCCGGGCCAGGGAGGCTCCGTGGCAGGGCCTGTCCTGGTCACTGTTTCCTGGGACCAGTGAGTGGCCTCCACCCAGGAGACACCGGAGCTCCCTCCTCTGGTTTGTGACAACCAAGATCACCTCCAGATTTTGCCAAATGTCCCCCGGCTGAGGGTGAGGGCGGATCACCCCAGCTGAGAGCCACTCCAATAGAGACACCGAAAATGCGGAGGAATTGAAGCCTCCGTTAATCTGGGCTGTTGACCAATGTCAACACAAACAGCAATGCGCATTCATTGAGCTTCCTTCTGCATTTTGATTCTCAGGACCAATTATCTGTTTAATTATTCAATCCTTCTGCCTCCAGACACTCGATGAGACCCTGACAACCTGGGGGTGAAGCCTGGACACTCGGCCAGCCGAGCCGGGACAGAGCCCACACTTCCCTCACGAGCACCATTTGACGGCTGTGGGAGGAGACGCTCCATGACAGCTCCTTGTGTCTGAGCTGATCCGTTTGAGTTCGGGTTCTGGCTCAGGGAAGAAACAGGCTCTGACCAGGCAAGCCCTTCTCACCAGGCTGCCTCGGGTTTTATTGCTCCTCTTCTTGGTCCTCTGCATTATTTGTCATGAAGATTTGGTTTTAAGCCAAATCAAGGGGAGAAGTTCTCCCTTTAGAGCCCCACAAATTGGACACAAGAGCTCCTTTCCTTTTTCCAACTGTCCAGGTGCCTACACTACACCATTTCTTGAGCCTGTGACAGGCTCCAGGACATCGGCCAGGGGTCCTGGTCGCAGGAGCTCCTGTGGCCCATGCAGAAGGCTGTGGCCGTGTGCAAATGTGCTGGCGCTTTATTGACCGGGCTGTCGTCTGCAAGGCCCTGAGCACCTTCAGGTGCACAAGCTTTCTCCTTCGTTGGTGGCCTTTCCTTCAGACCAGGAACCAGGAGAGAGAGGATCCCAGCGCAAAGGCCTCTGGCCTGGGCTTACTTCACTGCCCAGAAGTCTATCTCAGCATCACCTTCCCAGCTCACCACTAATTTGTCTCAGCGCCAATGACTTGCTTAATGATTCAGCCCGACCACAAAAATGTAAATGGGACACTACAAGGAAGATGTTAAAAATTGGGTGGAGGCTCTTCATCGCAGGAAAACGATATAAACGGTATTGAGGAAGGAGGCTCGGGTGCAGCTCCCGGAGCCTGCCAGCCTCCACAGCTCCCTCCTGCACCCGAACCTGCAGCAAGGTGGGTGCTGCCATTCAAAGATGGGACAGAAGAATCTTCCCTTTTTGAGTTTTCCATCCGATTAACACCCATGGCCACTGCCAAATCCACATTAACATTGCAGAAGGACTCCAGAAACCCAACTCTTTCCGCAGTAAAAGCCTGGAAATTACATTTTACGCAATTGAGAAAATCGCATTTTAAATATTCTATCAGTGCAGCTTAACACTCTCAAACTGTAAGATCTGTTCTCTGAAACAAAGGGATGTATCTTTCTAATCAGTATAATTACGTTTTTTAATGAAAGTTTTTAGAGTGCCCTTTCCAGCCAGCTTTTCCCAAATGCTTGATTAGGTCATTAATCTCCACACCTTCCTCGGTCCTGCCCTTGAAGAGGCTATTTTATATCAAGTTCCCATTAATGAAACAATTAAGGTAATTAAAGATGATCTACCCTTTCAGAAATGCCTGGTTCTGGCTCACTAAAAGCATCTTGTAAAGGACCCAATTCTCTCAGTGCAGAAATGGACCCTCAACATGAAACTATGTCCTACGTGATTTGAAGGACTGGGGTAGTCTTTCAGCGTTGGGTGTCTCTGCCATAGCCAGTTATTGAAAATAGTTCTATCTTTCATTTCTCTCCCTAACGTTTTCTAGATTCCCAAATGCCCGAATAACCGCCAGGAGAAGCTGGGACATGAAACAAAGTCTCTCTGGGGGAGAAGAAGGCCACTGCACCCCTCGGTGCGGGGTGGACGGCCTGCGGCTGACGAGGGCTGCCCTCAGAGTTTCCAGTGGGGACAGAGATGCTCACACCTTACAAGGACTCACCCTACAGAGAGTCCGTGGTTAAGACGTTTGAGTTTACTGTTAACATGTTTCACCTTCATTTAATAGGCCAGGGAAGTAGGAATGAGGAGAAAATGCTACCGCAAAACCCTCTGCCTGACACTCCAGGTGGAATACCCTTGTGTTGGGGAGAGAAGGCCATTTCCAAAGAGGCATGGAGGGTGGGCCAGGCGTGCAGCCACGTTCGCAGTCGGGTCTGGTGACGAGGCAGCCCCCGCTTCCACAGTTGTCATGAATTCCAACCCCACGACAGCCCAGAACGAGGCCCAGCGTGGGTACCCCGGGCGCAGGCCGTGGGCGAGCCCATGGAGCTGACCTGCTGGACCCTATCCCCATGGCCAGGGCTCCTGTCTCAATTCCGGCTATCAATTCCAGCCTAATGTACTTACTCCTCGTGGCCGTGGTTAGTCATGGCTGCCATCTGAGCCCCTATTAAATGTACATGAACATCTTGAAGCCGTTCTTTGCTTCTCAGGGGCCTGCAGGGGTCTGTCCATGCTGAGGAGGGGAGTGTGGGAAGGAAGGGACAGCGGGGACTGGAGAGTCACCGTGCGCCTGGATTTCCAACTCGCTGCTGTCCCTGCTCAAGCCGAGTCTGTGGAATCCCTCGGGGCCTGCTGTTGTCCTTCTCTTTGGCCAAAGAACTGCTTTCACAGAAGGACAGGTCTGTGGGCGCCCCTCTCTGGCAGGAATGAGGAAAATGTCCCGGGGACTCTGGAAGCCTCCCTTCTCCCGGTTTATGTCCTGTTCTCAGGTCTGGTCCCTGGTGGCACCCTCAGCAGAGCGAGGTTCTCAGGGAGCCACTGCAGGACTTGGACCCCTCAAATTCAGGGGCGGTTTGGCCAATGCCCCATGTCTGAGCAGCAGAGATGGCTCTCGCTGCCCACCCTGGAAGCATAGGGGTCTGTCCATGCTGAGGAGGGGAGTGTGCCCGTCTGCCCTTGCTCTCACCTCCCAGCTTTTCCATTTCTCATTCACACATCTCGCCTCCTGGCTGCAGCCCACGCTGTTCCCTCTGCCCAGGCCATGTCTCTCCGGCCCCTCCTCTTGCCTGGTGAACTCTCTCCTTCTGCAGGGAGAGCCGGGCCTGGGTGCCCAGAAAGGCCGATCCTGCCAGCCCACCACCAGGGCACCGCCCCCTCTGCATGTTGCCCAAGTGGCAGAGATGACTTATTTCTATGTCTGCCCCACTGTGGGTGGGGTCCTTGCCAGAAGGGACCTGTGTGGTTGAATGAGTGAGTAGATGGATGGATGGATGGATGGATGGATGGGGGATGAGTCTCTGGCCTGGCATTTCTGCTTACTCACTGGGTGAAGAAGGACCACCGTGTTAAAATGGCCATTGTGGGCTTGGCCAGAGTGTAGGATGAGGACAGGAAGTGCTGGAGGTTCTTCAGCAGCTTTTCTCGGTCCAATCCCTCACAATTCCCATGGGCTCCTGAGGGAGGGTCCCAAGTTGCCTTGTAATCCCCAAACAGGGAGAAGCTGTAGTGCTTGACCTAGGGGAAGGGCCTGGGGGTCTATTCAAGGTTAAAACAACAGGGGGACCAATCAGAAAAGGCCCCTGGGTCTCCTCTGGCCAGTGCTCAGGCACCAGTTCAAATGCTGGGACCCCTGACCTGGTTCTCATTTGTCAGGGACCCTATCCAGGACCCAGCAGCCTCAGAGACACCCCAGGCCTCCCGGTGCCAGCGCGACCCCCACTCTGCCCTCCTCAGGCTGGAGGGTGCAGACAGAACTATAACGAGAAAGCAAACGAGAAAAAGAGCCCCTGTCGTTTTCTGTTTTCTATTTGACCCTTTAGCGGAAGCAGCCAAGGGGAATTAGGGAACAATGTAAGGACTGCATAATTAGATCCACACCCCACACGGTCCTCATTGTGATCATGATTACTTTTCAGCAACACGAAGAAAAACATGCATCTTCAAGCAAGTCTCAACAATTAAATTAGGGTCAACCTCCCCCCAAAGAGCTGCAGCTCTGCTCTGGGGGGATTGATGAGAAATCCCCATAATGCAGAATTAGGGGCTGGGAAAGGCTCTGGGAGACCTCGCACTTTTCCGTAGGAGCCGGAGTGGCGCATTTCACTTGGTTGTTGTTGCAGCTGTTTTGAGAAAGAGAACAACAACAGAACTCCCAAACGTGTTCATTTTATTAAAACCCAGCTGTGGCCACGCAGGTCAGAGCCCATCAGCATTTCCCATTACCCGCTCCCGTGGAGGCTTTACGCTTCTCTCCCATTCCGGCGGCACTGGGGTCATTGGACCATCCATTAATTCTTAGGTTCCATGAAGCTAAATTAGTTTAATTTCGCAGGCGCTGAAATTAGAAAGTGGGCTCCATTCTCTCCCGCAAAGGGCAGCAGAGGTGGAGAACAGACTCATTCCCTCACCGCTGCCCCCTGTGGTCCGCTCTCCACCCACCAGCAGCCCAGAACTTTCTAAAGTGGGAATTAGACTCTACAGATGATTCCAGCGTCCCTGAGTTTGGCCCCAACTGCCTGCTGCTGAGTACACCGGCTGCCTGGCCCTCCCACCCACCGCAGTCTGCCGCTCCCTCCTCGCTTGCTGCAGACCTCAGTGGACGAGCTGCTTGCCTCCCTCTGGTCAGCCAGGTCCCAGCTCCAAAGCCACCGCCTCCCGGGGGCCTCCTGCCCACAGCGCCCGTCCCTCCCGCACCTCATCCTCTGCCATCTCCTCCAAGGCCCTGACCAGTGCCTATATTTTCTTTTTGTTCTCGCGTTGTTTGTCCCCCCACTGACATGCCATTTCCGTAAAGCTCCCGTCGCCTTGGCCAAGGCCATTTCCCCGGTGTGAGGATGGGGCCTGGGCCCGAGGAGGCCCTCTGTGTGCCCATGAGCAGTGTCACTGCAGGGCGTGGGGGCCACTGGGCAAGAGAGGACATTTGTGCACGAAGGGGACTGTCTTCAAAGCTGTGTGGCTTTGCCCTGGGGACAAAGAGGAGATGATGCAGTGACCCGAGCTGGACAGAAAACTCGGAAGAGGGTCTCTGGGCAGGAGCGGTAGGAGAAAGGCAGGGCAGCAGCTGGGGGCAAAAAGGGGGGGGGGCCTGTTTTCTGTACAAGGAACCCAGCGATGTTCCACCGTGTGCCTCGAGGAGGTTTAACATATGCAGTCCCTGACTATTCAGTCCAGGCCCTGACCTCTTTCTCCTCAGATTGTCAAATTAAAAAAAGTAACAATAGCTAACACAATAACAACCGTCCAGTGTGAATGAATCAAAATTATAGCTATTTCAGATCGGCAAAAAACCCTTTTTTGGTGTGCTGCAGAATTTCAGTAATTTGCTTATGTGCCATGAGATGAAGAAGGTTGAAATGGCTGCCTTAGAAGTGAAGTAGCTTTCAAGGTCGGCCCTGAGTTCGAGGACAGGCTAGAACTAGGGACAGATGCTCTGCTGAGAGAGGAGTAGGTCCGACAGGGCACAGGGACCGACCTCTGCAGCCCGGACGGGCAACTGGGACACCTTTGGAGAGGCCCTCACGGAGGTGGAGGCCCGGCAGGCGAGGGAAGGCCAGTCACGTGGAGCACGCCCTTCCCGCCCCCAGCTCTGGGCCGTGCTCAGCATCTCCAGCACTGCCTTTGCTCTCTATTCAGTCGTTGCTGCCCACCCGGCCCGCCTGTCGCATCTACAGCCCCCATGATCCTGTGTCACACCCAAGGTCATCTGACTTACGGGAAATCCAAGGACAAAGGCCGGGCCCCCCCAGCCCTCTGCCTGCCCCTGGACCCCACGGCCAGCAGGCAGAGCCCCCCACCCCCCAAGATGCCTGATCTCCTCAAGGACACCAAGTTCACTGCCACACAGCTGGGCCAAGAGGAGAGGTCTGCTGGCCAGGCATGCCCTGCCAAGTCACAAAGAATGTACTGTATATATTCCAGACAGAGTAGGAAGAAATTCAGGTTTTTCCACTGTGGATTATTTGCAAGGAGTCTGGGAAATTCCAGAAGTCAGTCTTCAAAAGACACCCACTTGGCTACCCATCACTGAGGTACAGAAGAGGGCATACTCTGCTGAAATTTCCAGACCTGCCCTCAGTTCCTTGAGTGGGAAGGTCTGGAGATAGAGCCAGCGTGGGTCTCCCATTGAGCTGCCTGCTCACCCATCGTCCCTGAAGTGGTCCCCAGGCTCCCCAGGAGCCGCACCCGTGCCTCTCCATCACCTGCCAGACCCAGCACCTGGCTCCAGCGGGCATCCGCCAGAGTCCCGGCATCTGCTTCTCATTACTTTAATTCCAGTCCTCCTCAACTTCGTCAGCCCCGCTCTCTCTCCCTGCTGCAATGTGCCTTGGCCTCTGCATATAAACTCTGGGATCAAATTGAAATTCCAATTCACAGACGTAAATTGTCCGTGTGATTTGAGTAAGTGGGACGAGGCCCCCGCCTGGCAGTTTTGCCTGGATTCCTAGACGGGTTATTTATGCGTTTGAAGGCGCTGGTTGCATAATTGGGCAGTTCCTCTTGGGTAAGTCTATACATTACTTCTACGATGAGGGAAAATAATACAGCTCCCTCCCACCCCCAAGGGAACACTGGGGCCTGGATGAAGTGAATGTGTTGGTTGTACCTAGAAACTATTTAAAGATAGAGAAGGGAATTCATAAAATACACAAGTGTAAGAAAACCTGAAACTGCAATCTTTTCTTCCCAAATAATTTAGACTGAAACTAAAACTAATACATGGAAGGTCTAGGAAGAGAGCCATGGTAGATCATGTTAAACATATGATTAGAATGCTCCTCTAAAAGTTGTATAATATAGTGGCAGTTATCCCATACCTGAAAGTCATTTTGTTCTTTGAAGAGATAATTTTTACTTAAAATATTTTAAACATAGAAAAGACTATTAAGCCAACACCTGTGAGCCCTGAACTGAAATTTGATGACTGTTAACATTTCTTCATCTTGCTCCAAATGTTTTCTCTTTACTAACAAGATGGAATTTTAGGATCAAGAAAAATTTACAGACTGATGGACAAGAACAGACCCAGAGATAAGGAGCCATCGGTCAGACTGTTGGACCTCAAAGGGAGGGTGGAGATAAAAGGGAGAGATCAACCAAAGGACTTATGTGCATACATATGAGCCTAACCAGTGGTCAAGGACGATAGGAGGGTGGGGGCATGAGTGGGGGGGGGTGGGGGATTGGAATGGGGGGTTGAGGACAAATATGTGATACCTTAATCAATAAAGTTTTTTTTTTAAAAAAAGAAAGAAACATTTACACTACATATTCCCTATCTTTGGACTCCCACTCAGAGACAAACTCTGCCATGAGCTTAAATACCTTTCTGACTAAATACCTACAGTTTGAAATATTTGGGATATGTATTTGTGTTTTTATATACCTCGAAATAATGTAGAGCCAGGGAGAGCTGACTTTCCCTGCAAGTGGCCTGCTAATCACCGTTCGGCTAGTGGACCATCTGGTCTTCTTTGCAGCTGCTCAGCTCTGCATTCTAGTGTGAAAGCAGCTATGGGCAATGTGTAAACAAGTGGGCATGGATGCGTGCCAATAAAACTTTATTTACAAAAACGGGTGGTGGATGGTGCCTTGCCAAGTCCTGGTATACAGTATTATGTGTACGTGTGCATTTAAATATATGTCAGCTGAGCTTTAGTTCATTAATTTAACTGCTAATGAGAATTTCACCCTCAATTTGTTTAGCCAGTCTATAGAGAGGCATTTAGAGTTCCATGAGTTTTTTTTTTTTTTTTTTTTTTTTTTTTTTTTTTTTTTTTTTTTTTTTAAGATCCTGCACAGGATCAAATGGACTAGCTGGGCTTGACATGGTCAAGGTGGGTCTGAGCCAATCCCTGGACTCCAGACTTGTCCAGTGTAGATTCAAGCCTCAGAGGAATGGAGACACCAGGATCAGCTTGGTCTCTAACGTGCACATGATAATGTGTTGTCCATCATGTTGAACAAGAAGTCAGCTCTTCCCTTTTAATGATCAGACATCTGCCAGTCTCTTGTTTCCTTTGCCTTGTGTGTCTGGGGTGGGGGAGATAGGGAAGGAAAGAGGAAGAAATGGAGGGAGGGAGGGAGGGAGGGAGGGAGGGAGGGAGGGAGGGAGGGAGGAAAAAAGGAAGGGAAGGAGGAAAGACAGAAGGAAGGGAGGGAGGAATGAAGGAAGGATAGTGGGATGGATGGATGGATGGATGGATGGATGGATGGATGGCATGACAGTGGGACAGATGGATAGAGGGTAGGATGGATGAACAGTGGGATGGATGGAAGGCCCGGATCCACCCTCCGGAGAAGAGCCACACAAAATCGCTGCATGAAAGGCACTGAGAAGCCTGCTGGAAACTCAGAAGCCCTTAGCTCTGCCCCGCCTCCACCTCTGTCCACCTGGGTAGGTGTTTCAGCCTCGTGGGCTGAGCCTGGAGTTTCCCTGAAGTGGGGGCCGAGGACCCGCACGGTGTTGACCTATTTACGAAGACGGGCGCTTTGAGAAAAGCAGGAAGGAGAATGTACCATTACCCTACAAAACCCCTGAACTGTAATGTGAGAAGCAGCTCTCCTCAGGCACAGCAGCGGCTGGGTTTGGGCGTGTGCTCATAGCTCTGGCCACACCATGTACTGATAAGGCCTGGATTCCTGAGCTAATTCCACCAGGCATTTCTCTGGAGCCTGCTGAGCGGGGTCTGTGTGGGGTCCAACAGGCCCCTTAAACTGAGGCCCAGAGAGCTTTCCTGCAGGCTGTTTGTCAGCCCCACCCGCCATTTCCCAATCTCTGGGAAAGATGTTTTCTCTGCGCCCCACCCCCCCTGGGAAGAAAATGTCTTTGTCCTCCTGTCCCATCGTTTCTGCTTCTTTGGTTGGAATCTCATTAAGTCCCAGCTAGCTGCATAGCCCGGGCATCGCCCAGGCTCTCTGAGCATCAAGGGGCACAGTCCCCCTCAGGTCCTCAAAACGACAAGGAAAACCCTCTGCTAGGACGCCAGGTTCCCAGCAGGCAGGGGCTGTCTCCTGGGACCTTTCCCTGGTGACAGGTCGAGTCCTCAGAGCCAGGGACAGAGATCTCAGGAGGACACTGGGGATGAGCCGCAGGGTCACCCGATCTTCAGAAAGACCTCAGTGGGGTCACCACAAGGAGAACTACACCTAACGTTGGCAAGATAGAAAGCCGGCCCTGCCACAGCCTCAGCGGACAGGCCAGCTCTACTGTCCCCTCGCCCACACCCTCCGTAGCTGCCCCTTTTGAGGTCCACATAGACCACTCAGGCCAAGATGAAAAGCAAATGCAGAGCAGAAACACACTTGATTTTCATCCCAGGATAAAATGAACCGTGGAGACACAGCCTAACATTGGCCGGGTGAGGAGCGGAGAGGTATGGGCCACGTGGGGCAGGGGGCTGTGTCACTAGCCTGTTTTTTCCAGTTTTTCTGTTTCAGGGGAACTAATAGGAAAGGGTCTGATTCGAGAATCAGTGATTTTTATCATGGCAGTGCCACCTGTCCTGTGTGCTCAAAGGAGACAAGACAGTCACAGACCTGAGAGCACAAAGGGCTCTGAGAACCCCGAGTCCAGGGCATGGGCTCAGCCGTCCTGGGACTGACTCTTGTTGGTGACACCAGCTGGCTGGCCTGGGCTAGCTACTACATGGCACCTCTTGAATCTTCCATTTCCCATCTGTGAAACAAGGGTCCTGCAGCCGCAGCCTCAAGGGGGCGGTAGCAGCTCGGGCCCAGGGGTGGAATCATAAAGGATGGCTGAGAGGGCACAGGACTGCTGGGCTGTCCTTCCCTGGAGAGAGCTGCTGCTGCCAGGACCCAGCACAGTAAGACCAGGGGCTCTGCCCCCAAGACAGCACCGACGTCACATCAGGTCCCAGAAGTGAGGGGCGGGCAGAGGGAGAAAATGCTCCAGAAGCTTCTTTCTGAGCCCCAGGGTCCTCTGGGCCCACCTCAGCTATCAGCATTCTGCGGCCCCTGCATGGGGAGGCAGATGGGGCTCACAGGCATGGCTGGGAGGGACGAAGAAAGGCACTCTCTGGCTGGCTTTCAGCACCACCACCCAGAACTCAGCCCGAGGGAGTCCCAAAGGGGCATACTCCGCTGGCATGCCAGGGACACGCCTTCCCGGGGCCTCCCCTCACTCTTCTGCTCTGACCAGAGCCCCGTGCAGAGACCCACACGCATGGTGTCCAGCTCCTCGGTTTGGGGTGGATTACACTCTGTGTGTGTGTAACCCGGGTCCCCAAACACAGGAAAGCTTATCCAGGGCGGAACCCTGCTTACACACATGTCTGCTCCCTCCCGACATGACCTTGGACTTTCACTCCAGAGTTCACTCTGGTGCTCCCTCTTGGGCACCTGGAGGAGGGTTCTGTAATGGGACCCTTTATTCTATAATTTTTTTCTCATTTCCTCCTTATGTCTATTCATGAGATGTCCCTTTTTCATATTAGCTCCCCAATTCCCATTGGTCGGTCAGCACCATGACCCTCATGCAGGTCAAGATCAAACTTCCTCGAGGAGCCCTGGTGGGTTAGAGGGCCATACAGTGAGATTAGCACCTTCCAAAGTGCAAGAGCAGCAGCAGCAAGAGCCACGAGGGACAGCTGAGGGAACAATGAGACGAGCTGGTTGCACGGATGACTTCATGGTTGACCTTGGACTTGGCTCTGCCATTTCTCAACCTCTGAAACCATCTGTAGAACATTTGATGGGGAAAAAAAATAGACAGTCTTTGAACCCTTCAGACAAGAGGCGCCATCCAAATCCTGTGTGACTTTTATTCTTAAATGTTTAATTGTACCTCCTTCTGGGATAATACGGTCAATTTCTGAAATACAACCATAGCAATAAATTTCCTGTAACAATTCACTGCCAGAGTAATAGTTTTGTAGCGTGGCTATTATTGTTTTAATAAGGAAAAAGAAGAGCTGAAAAGCTCTGCACACAACATGTGTGTATTCCAGGGTGAGCTCACGAAGGCTGGAGCCAACTGGACATGTCGGCCAGGAGAGCAGCCAGCGGGACTGCGGGGAGGAGGGGAGAGGACACCAAACCCTGTGCTCACCTCGACCTCCCGACCCCCAGAGTGCTTCCAAACACAAGGCCCTTCAAAGTCTTTTTTTTTTTTTTTTTTTTTTAAATAAATCTTTATTGCTCAGATTATTACAATTGTTTCTCCTTTTTCTCCCCCATAGCTCCCTTCCACCTGATTCCCACCCCACTCTCTGCCCTCACCCCCTCCCCCCACTATTGTCCTCATCCATAGGTTATACAATTTTAATCCAGTCTCTGCACCCCACACCCCTTTCACCCTGATAATTATCTATCCACTCCCTTTCTTTGCCCCTAATTCTATTATATTCACCAGTTTATTCTATTCCTGAGATTTTTAATTCACTTGACCTTCTTCCTCTTCTTAAGTAATACCTTTCAGCATTTCATATAATACTGGTTTGGTGGTGATGAACTCCTTTAGCTTTTTCTTATCTGTGAAGCTCTTTATCTGCCCTTCAATTCTGAATGATAACTTTGCTGGATACAGTAATCTTGGTTGTAGGTTCTCCCTATTCATCACTTTGAATATTTCTTGCCACTCCCTTCTGGCCTGCATGGTTTCTGTTGAGAAATCATCTGATAGTCGTATGGGTGCTCCCTTATAGGTAACCAACTGCTTTTCTCTTGCTGCTTGTAAGATCCTCTTTTTGTCTTTTACCCTTGGCATATTGATGATGATGTGTCGAGAAGAATTTTTCTTTGGATTCCTCTTGTTTGGGGTTCTGTAGGCTTCCTGTACTTGTAAGTCTATTTCTTTCACCAGGTGAGGGAAGTTTTCTAATATTATTTCTTCAAATATGTTTTCAGTATTTTGCACTCCCTCTTCTGGCACCCCCATAATTCTGATGTTGGTGCGCTTGCAGTTGTCCCAGAGGCTCCTTACACTATCTTCAACTTTCTGGATCCTCTTTTCTTCTTCCTTCTCCAGCGGAGTGTCTTTTGGCTCTTTGACCTGATTCTTGTGTTCTTCCATTCTGCTGTTGGATCTCTGCATAATATTTTCCAATTTAGTCAGTTTATCTATACTTTTTAGTTGGGTCTCATGAATTTTATCGAGCTTTTCTAGGATATTGTTGCATAACCTTAGAACCGTAGTTCTGAACTCTATATCCTCCATCTCTTTTGTTTGAGATCTATTTCCTTGTCTTGGCATTATCACTATTTTTCAGAGTTGGTAGGATGGCTTTGTGTGTTTGGTGTCCTATATAGTACAGTGGGTCAGCCTCCTCAGTTACCTGAGGTAGACACTCTTGGTGATCCCCTTTGTGGACTGCGTGCACAGCCTTGTTGTAGCTAAGTCTCTATTGTTGTGAATTGACCTTCAGGCCAATTGGATGTGGGTATCAGCTGTGTCTACTCTGGGATAACTTCTGTATTGGAGACAGTCTTATAGGATCAGACTTGAAAAACTGCAGAAGCCTCTGCTCAGCTTGGATGGGGTGGAGTCTCAGGGCTGAACTGACAGTCTTGGCTTCTGCCCTGCCCTTGTGCACTCGCCTGAGTTTCCGCCTAACCGGCCCAGTTTCCCCAAGCAAGAGCGTGGGTGCCCCAGGGGCTCGCCCGGACTTGGGCTGGTCTCTGTAGTCTGGAGCTTCTGACTCCTTCCGCTACAGAGAGGCCGCCACCTTGTACAGCGAGGCAGCGGCAGCCTTCTCGGTCAGACCTGGAGCTTCTGACTCCTTCCGCTCCGGAGGGGGAGGGGCGGCGGTCAGACCTCAGCGCGTACTTGCTCGCACGCGCGAGTCTGTAGACCCTGCCGACTGCGGCTCCGGTCCCCGGTCTCCCAGTCTCTGAGTCTCTGAGTCTCTGGGTGCCTTTCTCTACAGTCCAGACTCCACCCGTATGAGCCTGGGACCACGGAATTTCAGCCGGGGTTGGGGTTCAGTGCAGTCGGAAAGGGTTCCGTGCAATCGGGGATTCCTCCCCTCCCACCGCCAGGCAGGTATTCGGCGGCCGCGTGCGTGCGCGAGCGTCTCCCTACCTCAGCGCTTTTCGGCTCCCAGTCCGATCCGTGAGCCTCTCTCTTTCTTTCTAGTTGTAGCTACTCCACTCTGCCAGCTTTCCTGACGTTTTGGTGAAGTCCTTTTTTTATTTTAGTTGTTTTTTTAATTAAATTGTTGATGAGGCGGCAGCTTAGGAGACTGCCTAGGCCGCCATCTTGGATGTTCTCAGGCCCTTCAAAGTCTTGAAATAAGGGTTTCTGTACACAAGAAAATTCTTCTGAACACAAGGCCACGGCCCTCTGGGGAGTTCCACTGGCCTGTGGCCTCCCACCAGACAAAGACACGAGCACGTGACACATTTGTGCCGTTGCTGCCTAGAGCTGGGGAAGGGTTACTGGAGGCAGGACTCTTCAGGCCAGGGTGTGGGGTCTGAGCCTTTGGTTAGCAAACAGTTTGCTCCCAGACAACTGAGCAATGCCCCTGACATCCACGAACATCCTTTCATCTCAGACCTAACAACCATGGTGCTTACACGTAGTCACTTACACATTCAAGGGCCCCAGCATGCTACGAAAAGACAAGGAAGGAACTTTTAAGCGCACATTGCTAAGTGAAAGGAGCCCGCACGAAATGCTACAGATTGGATGATTCCAGCTACATGACATTCTGGAAAAGGCAAAACTACGGACACAATGGAAGATCAGGGGCTGCCCAGGGTTGAGGGTAGGAGGCCTGGTCCATCTGAACTCATACTCGAGCACTGAACACAATGCTTCTTCAAGTATTTAGATGGCCACCTGTCTTCCCACAGACAGTGAGCTGCACTTATGACTAGGCCTGGTCTCTCTTGTTTCCCAGCCTTGACCTCTACCTCCAGCCTCTGAGGGTAGGTGCTCGGCCTTAGTCCCACCCCAGTTGCTGGCTAAAGGAGAAGAATTGTGACAGTTTGCCACTCGCTGTCTTGAAGTCATCGTTCTGATTCTATGGGGCAGCCATGCTCCAACACCAGGAAGACTATGTGTCTATTGGTGCCAGGGGCTTAAAAAACTGCATTAAGCATCTTAACAATTCCACTGCGCTCCGCTCCTCTCTGAACACGTTTAATTACTGGCACTCGCATCCCGTCCCCCAGCTCCTCCTCTTCCGTGATTAATGAGAAGCTCTGGCTATAGAATAACCACTTCTCACTCTAAGTTCTGGGCCTTCCTAAACCGGGTTCGAATGCTCAGCCTCAGCACTTCCCTGCGGCTTTCCAGGGGTCCGGGTTGGGGCTTCTTCATAATTGTATCGGCATTTCATATGCAGCCTTTAATAAAGAGAGGTTTTT
The DNA here is from genome assembly GCA_963924515.1 of Vespertilio murinus. NCBI lineage: Eukaryota > Metazoa > Chordata > Mammalia > Chiroptera > Vespertilionidae > Vespertilio > Vespertilio murinus. The sequence goes on along the minus strand of OZ004709.1, from coordinate 86,675,555 downwards.
TTTCTGAACATCATTAACCCTAAGAAACAGCCAATTTTTCTGTGTCGGCAGAAGTCAGAACAGTGCTGGGGGAGGTATAGGGGAGCATGGATCACGGACGTGTTTTTATTTTGATCCCAGTAGATGTGTTAGAATAAAAATGCCCCTCCAGGAGGTCTGTGACCTCGTCCCGGAACCTGTAACAATGCTGTCAGCACAGCACAGCGAACTTTGAAGATGTGATCCAGTTAAGGACGTGGAGATGGGGATTATTCTGGGTTACCTGGAACCCAATGCCATCACTAGGGTCCTCTTAAAGGTCAGCGGGAAGGCCAGAGTCAGAGAGAGACCAGAAGATGCCATGACTTTGACGATGGAGGAAGGGGCCACAAGCCAAGGAGTGCTGGCGGCTCCTGGAAGCTGGGAAAGGCAGGAAGTGGACTCTCTCCTACAACCTCCAGAAGGACCCAGCCTGCTAATACCTTGGTTTGAGTTCTGACCTCCAGAATTGCAAGATAGCATCTGTATTGTTTTAAGCCATAGGTTGGTGCTACTTTGTTCCAGCGGCATCAGGAAACTAATAAAATGTGCCTATATGTGAACAACCATCAACAAACGCACTTCAGATTGGCACCGTCAGCTCCACGTCAGGCCAATCTCGACCTCAGCACCACTGACGTTTGGAGCCAGGATCTCCTAACTGTGGGGCCGCCCTGCACACTGTGGGGTGTTTAGCAGCTTCCTGGGCCTGTATCTACTCGATGCTAATAGGACCCCTACTCCCAGATGTGACACCAAAATGTCTCTGGGTGCTGCCAAGTGGCCCCTCCAGGGCAAAGCGCCCTGGGTTGAGAACTGCTGGTGTAGGAGTGTTGTACTTCAGTGCTATGTAGTATTTAATAAGTCCCATGTAATAAAATAAAATAAATAAAATACCTCCATCCTGACCCACACTAAGCCCCTGTGGGAGCACTCACTTCACAGACAGCACAGACGAGGTTGCTCTCTGCTGCCTCCGAGCCTCCTAAGGCACCTGGTGTCTCTGTGGGGGCGGGGGCGGGGGCGGGGGCGGTGCCAGCTGGGCCACAGCACCGGGCTCTGGTGGACGACAGACAGCGGAGGACCCCAGGCCCTGGGTCCCTTGTGTCCTGCTGAAAGCCAAGCCCCTCGGAAAGGGGCCCCGAGGGCCCAGAGGCCAGGTCTGCACCATGGGAGGAGCTCAGGGCTCTGAAGGGTCCCAGGTGTCCCTGGGGGGAGAGTGCTGGGGGCTGCGCAGTTTGGAAGGAAAGCGGGTGAGAAGGGACAGCTTTCGTAAACGGAGTTTCTGCCGGTCGATTTCCCTCTTAACCCCGACCCTGAACGAATTCTCAGGGCCCTGCCTTCCCCAGTCACCCAGGTGCCACTGAGTGGCTTCTAAAAGGCTCCAGGGGCTGGGCGGGCAGGGCCCTGCCCTGTGGCTGCCTTGGCTCAGATACCACCGCAGGCCCGGCCTGTTCCCGCCTGCTAGGGGGTGAGGAGGACCCCCTCTGAAGCCAGGGAGCAGGAGAGGAGGAGGCAGAGAGCAGTCTGCTCTGGGGGACAGCTCTGTAAGCAGGGAGGGTTTCTCGATGGTTCGGCAGCATTCTGATAAGTGGCGCCAGGTGGCACCAGAGAGCTTCTCCAGGCCACAGCCATGGGAGCTGGGACTGCGGCTCTGGCCTGGTTTTGAGGACTGTTTCTCTTTGGGTGTGAGCAAAATGCTGATGAGTGCTTTGGCTTCTGGTCTTCCCTCATCCAGGGGGCCCCGTGGTCCCATTCGTGGAGAGTGGCCTTGCAACCCTCAGAAACCCAGGAAATGCTGCCTCCTTTTTGTCCCCAGGACCCGGGGCCTGAGCAGAAATGGGCTTCTGTCTGGGACCCCAGGGAGAGCACGGGGCTGTTTGCCAGGTGTGGTCACTGCCCAGCTCAGGGGACGAAGGGCAAGAACACAGAGCCGGCTCCTTAGACCTTCAGCGTCCCACCACCCATGCCTCCCCCTGTGAGCCAGCCGGATGGGGGGACAGGAGGTGTCCCGGTCTCTCCCTCTGCCCTTTCCCCCCTCCCTCCTCACTGCCCGGACCACAGTTGTTTCTCCCACTCCCCACCCCCACCCCAGGGCATGTGTCCCTGTGGCCTCTTCCCTGGGCCTGTGAAAAGTGGATTGAGGTTTCCAGTTTGGGAAAATTTTGTTCCCGAGTAACTGTTACTACGAAGGGAGATAGTGCTGTGTCTGGAAGGATGAGGACTCCGCCGGGGGTGCTGCCTGTCCCCGCTGGGCCTGGGGAAGGGCCTGTTCATGGTTCCACCCAGGCCCGGGAGGGGAGCCTCAGCTTCCCCTGGAGGCTGCCCTGGGGAGGGCTGAGCAAAAGGAGAAACGTCCCAACTCAACACCCAATCAGACGCTTCTAAGCCCAGTGTCCGAGGAGGAGCACCACCGCCTGGGCCTGGGGTAGAGGGGAAGCAGGGCTGAGTCCGGACAGCAGCACCAGGTCAGGCGCCCGTCACACCCTTGGTGAGCCCCATCCTCGGCGCAGGCTCGTGGCCATTCGGGTCAGGGTGGCGGCCTTTGGCCCCCTCTGGGCGATGCAGGGTGGCTGCTGAGCTCCGAGGCTCCAGATGGAGCCACAATCTGTGATGTGCACCTTCTCTCGAAAAGTCAAAAGACCAGGCAGCCTTGGCCGTGGTCCCAAGTGGTGAAAGGTGGGGCGAGCGGACAGCAGCTGGTGCACCTCTGGCCCAGGGCTGGGACCCAACCGGGGGCCCTGGATCCGGGCAACGTGGATGGGCGCCCGATTTTTCCACAAACAGAGAGAAATCAGTCGTGACAAGGCACACACTTTGAGGCGTCAATTCCCCATCATCGTTTCAAAGCGAGTAAATGAAGCGCAGGTAATGAAGTGCCAGCCGGGGAGGATGGCGGCCGTAATGAGTGGGCCCCGCTGCTTATCTCAGCCGTCCTGCCGGCCCCCGGAGCCGAGCGGGGTGCGTGCAGGCAAACATTAATCAGCTTCCCCAGGGCAGTTTATTTGCTGAGACAACATGAATTCTCGTGGCAATATTTTCTAGATCACACTTGACCGAGGCGCTCGGGGCCTCTCAAACAACGGCCTGCTAGATGTGCTTTCAAAGGCCTCTTGCTCTGTCTCTTCCTGTTTTTTTTTTTTTTTTTTTTTTTTTTTTTGGTGTGTGTGTGTGTGTGTGTGTATGTGTGTATGTGTATGTGTGCAATAACCTCATTAAACGGATTTTAAAAAGGGCATCAAGTTGTCGGGTTTTATATCTGTATCTCAATAGTGGGGAACTAGTTTTATGGGGGAAAAGAAGAGGCTTACCATTTCAGAAAGAAGCTGCTTGGGGTTTATAACCCAAAGCCCTTTTTTCCCTTCCTGGACTCACCGTGTAATCTGTCACCGCTCAGACACGTTTTTTTCCTAGATGACGAGCTTGTTTTTCACCAAGGGAAAAAGTGACAACCCATTTAGCCTTCGCCCTAAGCCCGAGGGCCCTCTCAGCGGCATGCCTGGTCCTCAAGGCCCTCCCTGTGCTCTCAGACTGTCCTTGCTCACAGGGCCCTGGCCTCCTTCACCCTGTCTGCCCGCCCCCCCTCCTACACACACACACACTGAGCCAGCTGTGTCTGGTCAAAGGTAGGCGAGAGCTTGTCCACAAAGAGTGTGGCTGACCGGGGTGTGAATGATCTTCTCGGACCACCCTATTTAAAGATGCATCATTTTTAAAGCATGTCATGGAGCATTAAAAATCTTACAGTTCTACCTCCAGCCGGTTTGGCTCAATGGATAGAGCTTCGGACTGAAGGGTCCCAGGTTCAATTCTGGCTAAGGTCACTGCCCAGATTGTGGGATTGATCCCTAGTGGGGGGCCTGCAGGAGGCAGCCAACCAATGATTCTCTCTCATCATTGATGTTTCTCTCTTTCTCTCTCATTTCCTCTCTGAAATCAATAAAGAAATATATATTTTTCCTATGATCATAGCAGCACAATTTACAATAGCTAAGATTTGGAAACAGCCTAGGTGCCCGTCAGCAGATAATTGGATCAGAAAACTATGGTACATCTACACAATGGAATACTATGCTGCCATAAAAAAGAAGAAATTCTTACCATTTGCAGCAACCTGGATGGAACTGGAAAACATTATGCTAAGTGAAATAAGCCAGTCAATGAAAGAAAAATACCACATGATCTCACTAATTTATGGATAACAAAGAACTGGTGAACAAAAAGAACAGAGACAGTAAAACATCAAGCAGACTGTCAAATTACAGCGGGGAGGAGAGGGAGATATGGGGGAGATAAGAGATCAACCGAAGGACTTGTATGCATGCATATAAGCATAACAAATGGACGCAAGACACTGGGGGGTCAGGTCATGTGTGGGAGTGGGGGGGGCAATGGTAAGATATGTACACATATAATACCTTAATTTAAAAAATGGAAAAATTAAATAAAAAGAAATAAAAAAAAATAAAATTAACTTCAAAATTAAAAAAAGAAATATATATATATTTAAAAAATATTACAGTTCCAATAACAAGAGGTATAGATTGTGAGTTGTTGAGTATAGGTGACTATAAGCCCATTTTTCCTATTTTGAATGGGATCCTTCCACTTTCTGTCTTGTCTCTTCGTCCTTTCCCCAGGCTTCAAAAAAGGGGGTCTCTAAGACCACTAAGGTACTGAGGCCCAGAAGCCTTCATCCCCGGAGGGGTGGGCACCAACTGGCCCTCTGGGGCCAGGAAGCAGAATGGGAGGACGGGGTCCTATTCCTGCTCCTTGTTTTCCAGCCTGCAGCCCTGATTCATTGACTCATTGTTTCTTGTTGACAATGAAAAATCGTGACCTTTCTGGTTCTGTTCTTATTGACAGCAGGAGGATGGATCTGCCTAAACAGAAAATAAGACTTACCACTTGAGAGATCTTTTCCAATCAACAAAGCCTTTAAGCCAGCTCCTGTCACCAGCCATCATTCATTCATTCATTCATTCATTCATGTAGTAAACAGTGTGAGCACTATAATCCCCCTGGATCTAAACTGCTTGTGTGTGTTCTGGCCTGGGTCCTACCCTAGGATTCCAGGGGGGAAATCCTACTTGTCTAGGTGGTTGTCGGAGCCTCCATGTTGATGCATTAAGAGTGGTCCTCCAGAAATGTGTTCACTGGAACCTCCAGTCTCATCCTGGAAGGTCTGACAGGCACATTCCTGGATTTGAGGACAGATTTCTTTTTTCTAACAAGAGTCCCATGTGCCAAAACAAAGCAAATACCAAACAGAGAGAAGTCCCACACACTACAGGACCATTCACTTCTACATGGAGGAACATGTGAGATAAACTCGATACAACATGTTCAGTTTGTGAAAACATAGTTGTGCACTGTGGTCACAGAAAGACAGAGAGCTGGGAAGGGGAAAGTGAGCTGGAGGGCCGGGCCAGAGAAATGGAGGAGGAGGGACCACAGAGGAAGAGAAGGGGAGTCTGGTGAGCTGCTTCACAGGGTTTCCAGGACCCGAGTGTGGGTGACCCTGAGAAGCCCAGTCTCTTTGAGGACACAGCTTGGTTCTCTTTGAAGCCTCAGTATGTAAGCACAGAGCCTAGTACACTCTGGGCACTCAATAATTGCTCAAACAATTGGACAAGAGGCAGAAAGAATCTGACTTCCATGAAAGATCCATTCTGATTTTGTGGCTTAAGTGATCTCAACTCAACTTGACTCACCTCAACTCTATTCCTCCTTACCCCCTTTTGTTTAATTAATTTCTTACTTTCTTTCCCCACTGTTTTCTTTCCTTCTAATCTTGAAGAGAAAATACTATTTTTTCCCCCAGTTCTTCTTGCATTGCAGCAACCAGGGGGAGCCATAGCTCCAGGAAAATCTTGTTCCCTCATGCATCTAGGCATGAGGCCCTGAGAGCTAAGCAGAGACCAGGGTTTTGTCGCAGCTCTTTGCCTATGTTTCCTCCTTTCTGATGAAATAGGTGAGGGGTTCGCCACCACTCAGAGACCCTTTCTCCAGCTCTCAGCCGATAGATGACTTTGAGTCACAAGAAAGGCCTGGCTCATTCATACAGTCAGAAGGAAGACAGTCCTCTGGGTTAATGCTGAGGGTTCAAAAGAATAACTCACTCTGACAACCTGGCAGGACCCTCTTTTATTAGCCCATGTCCTCACCTGAAAAGCAGATTTGGAATTAGATGTTCCTTTATGGGTCTGGAACTTGGCTGAGGTCACCTGGTTAGGAAAAGGGAGAGGGCCAAGATTCAAATTTAGGATGTCTGCTTCCTAAGCTAGTTTTCTCTCTCTACTTTGGGGTGTTCTTGCTTCTAAGGACCAGCCCTTGCATGTCACTGGATGGTTCTCCAGACCTCACATGTGGATTTCTCAAAGATCCTCAGGGACCTTTGGAAAACCTTCATGGACAGGGCATATCATACCTCCAATGCCAACTTCAGGCATTAGCAGCCACAAGTCTGCCTTTCCTTCATTGGACATAGTGAAATTAGGACAAAAAATAGGGTCTTGTTTCTCAGGGTTCACATGGATTTATGGTGAAGAGCTGGAGCAAGTGCCTCTTATTCTAACTCAAGTGTAAATGGTTAATATAACTCCATTTCCATCAGATGAATATTGCAAATGAGGGTCTACAATCAGGGCACATACGTTGTGGGAGGATTCGTGACCAGGAAGTGATATTCCCCCAAATTCTACTTTTGTTCCCCCTTTAATGCAATGCACTCAAGTCTCCTCTTAGGGAGTTCTAGCAAAAAAAGCACTTCTCATTTGCAAATTATTATGGAATTGGAACTTCTAAAAATAAACATGGTTAGATTTGGCAAATTGAAAAAGTCTCCTCCTTCCAAGTGATTCTCAAGTGAGGCCCAGTGAGAACAACTGTCCTGGCCCATCCAGGAAATGTCAGAATTGGCAGGAGTTTCATAGCCATCATTCTTCCCTGTGACCTCTGAGGAGTGGTAATTTGGGAATTATGCATTTGTATCGATGACTATTAAAGAATGCATTTTAGACTATTGTTTTAAATATCATGGGACAAGCTGTTTAAATATTTTATTTCAAAGTTGGAGCCAACAGCCCATACTGCGGACCCAGCCCCGCTCCCTCAGGCACTCCATAAGGAAGTTGAAGATCTTTAAGTCAACATGCAAGAATGTTGAGAAAACAACAGCACCACCCACTAAGATAGGGTTTCTCAGAGTTCAGCCCAGACCTCGGAGGAGCAGTGAGAGGGGCTCTGAAGGAAAACCAAGACAAGCGGTCTTTGTGGGCCAACACCACTCAGTGGAGCATGATGGGAAGGGAAGCTGACTTGGTGAACCTTGACCATCTGGTCAACTGTCTGTGAGCAGATCAAATGTTGCATTCATTCATTCATTCATTCATTCATTCCACAACAAATATATATGAAGTGTCAACTACATGCCATGTGTTATTCTGGGCACAGATACAACTGGGAACAGAGCAGACACCTCAGGAGCTACTCAGGAGAGCTGCCTGGGTAGGACCTTACAAGGGTTGTGGGGAAGGGAAAAGAAGTTGCTAGGTCTGTCCTCAAGGGTGCCACTTAGTTAGGGTGAGAGCAAGGCACCCAACTAAAGACTCAACAGCATTAGCCACACATATGACTCAAGGCATCAGCAGATAAGACAGACTAGCGAGGGATGAAGAGGTGAGGACCCGCCCACAATAAGAGGGGAGGGGAAGGGGGGTTCCCCGCAGATTTCTCCGGTTAGAACTTCTTCCAGGGACACACTGAATACAAATCACTGGACTCCCACCTCCCCAGAAGCCTCTCACTTAAAGGGCAGAGGCATCCAACCCACAACCATCCTTGGGGGGACTGTGCCCCCAGGGCCCAATTTCCTACACCCAGGAGCCCAGTTTGCTAAGCAATGACACCACCACAGTATGAGTACTGGGCACCTCCTCAAGGCTTCTTCCTTCCTGAGATTCTCCCTGCAGCGCCAGGGGCGTGGCCTTCACAGATGGGCAAAGTGAGGCTCAGAAAGGCAGCGTGACTTGCCCAGCGACCCTAGTCAGCAAGTGAATCCAAGACTAATCTTACCCTGTCTGTTTTCCCTGTAGGGAAACGCATGGCTCACACGCCTGGAATATATATATATATTTTTTTGGGGGGGGGGGGCAGTGTTGCGGGGAGGAGGCTAGGCGTTAAATACGTGAGTTGAGAGCAACACCTTAAGGTGCAGACATCCAGAAGGGGAGATTGAAGACAAGTCCCCGTCCCTGGGGTCCAGAGTCAAGCGCCCTGGGGCTCCTAAAAGAAAAGACTGATGGAAGGTTCTAGAAAGACTCCCTTACAGTCTCGGTGCCAATCATTTCCTAGGAGAAAAGGAACAGAGATCCTTGCACAAAGACCCCACAGTCGTCCCTAGCGTGAGAGGATGTGGGTCCCAGAAGACCAGCTAGAACCGGTGATCCCCGGACTCACGGTGGTCGCTGCAGGGTGGGCACACGGCTGATGAGCGGGTTGGTTGCAGTGCCGCCGGCGGCCGCGTGGGCGCGCTGTTGTGCAGCGAGTGAGCGCAATGCGTGGGGGTGGCGGCGCCCGACAGCGAAGTCCGCAGACCTGCAGGCGCCAGGCGGGGGCGGCTGGCGGGGGCGGCAGGCGGCCCCTTCCCCTTCCTGCGGCCCCGCGCCCCTCACTGGAGTCCGGGCAAAGTCCTGCTTGTTGGCAGGCCTCCCCCCCGGGGGCGCCCAGAGGAGGTGGGGTCCCGGGAACCAATCCCCTGGGAGGGGGGCTGGAAGAGGGACCCCCAAGGCTTTGACGGGGTGCCCCGCGTTCTGATTGCAGTCTCGCGTCCGCCTGGATGGGACGCGGGTCCCACGTTCCATCTGGGCAGCGGTCCCATCTGGGCAGGGGCGCGGGGCACTGGCACAGGGATGTGGGCCTGGGTCACTGAGAGCCCTGGGCGGGGTCGGAGACAGACGTCTGCCCACCAACGGGACCCCGGGTCCCACCCGGCCCAGATGCTGCGTGCCAGAGGAGAAAGACCCCAGAGGCTTTGGGGCCCGGGCGGCCCTAGGAGAGAATGTCCTTCCTTCCCATTGCCAAGGTCACCATCTGCGCTGGCAGGTGGGGGGCGCCTAGGGGCTTGGACAGTGACAAAAGCACACTTTTCAGCTGCAGTGTGTGTGTGTGTGTGTGTGTGTGTGTGTGTGTGTGTGTGTAGAGAGAGAGAGAGAGAGAGAGAGAGAGAGAGAGAGAGAGAAACAGATGCAGCCTCTGACTGTGAGGAGGTGGGAGAGAGCAGGCCCCCCTTCGGGAAAGGGGAGCCAGCGGGGCTGGGGCTGCGGGGAGACTGGGGCTGGAGGAGGGGGGCGTTTCCACCACGGTGGGGTCCGGTCTGAGCAGCAGACCACCCTTTTCCCTTTCCCACCAGAGGGGGAGGAAGAGAGACCCTGATTTTTGTCTTCCTGGAGATGTGCAGGCGCGCACACACAGACATACACAAAAAGACAGATACATACACACACACACACACACACACACACACACACACACCTTCCTGTCAGCAGGAGACAGCACAGACAGGGGTCTCCCCTCACACCTATGAAGGGTCCTGACTGGAGAGTGGGCTCCTCCACATCTCTTTCTAATGTGATGTGTGTTTCTTGGCTGCAACAGAGGAGACATTTCCAAGAGGGAATGAGGGAGAGGAGAGAAGACCGGAAGGACATTTTTTTGCCTCCCCCCAACACACACACACACACACACACACACACACACACACACACACAACGTTCTGCAAACTAAAAAACACTCAGTGAGACAGTGGGGGCCATGTGTGCCTAGCAGCAGAGCCCCAAGGAGAGCTTTTTACGTGTATGGTGGTGTGTGGTGTGTGTGTGTGTGTGTGTGTGTGTGTGTGTGTGTGTGTGTGTAGAGAGAGAGAGAGAGAGTCAAAAGTGAGAGAGAGAGAGAGACATACAGAGAGAAAGTGTGAGAGAGAGACAGAGAGAAAGTGAGGGACAGAAACAGGCAGAAACAGGATTTTTTTCTATTTGGAAAAATAACTCATGCATTTGTGCTTGTAGGGAGACAGATCAACATGAGATGTATGTTCTGCTCAGCACCACACACATATGAGCACACAGTTCTCTTCTTTTCCAGTGTGTGTGCTCTGCCGGTGCCGGCTTTCTGGGGGAGAGGGGGTTACTGTGCCCAGGGATGGAGGGCTTTAGAGGGAGTCTTTTCTAAACGGGAAGAACATTCTGGAGACCCACATGTTTCTGTGAGCCGAGCCCTGCACTGTGGGTGATGAGCACACAGTGAGAGACCAGGACCACTGCCCAGTGCTGTGTGTGTGTGTGTGTGTGTGTGTGTGTGTGTGTGTGTGTTGGGGGGGCTCACACACATGACTTGCTGCCTGCAAACCATGTGTTTTTTTTTTTTTTTTTGCCTGCAGGAAGAGACAGTCCAATAAATGGAGTGTTCCCCCCTACACAGGAGTATGCGCATGCGAGCGCACGCGCAGACACACACACACACACACACACACACACACACACACACACACATTCTTTCCTGAGTAGGAAGAGGGTCTGTGCTTTTGTATTGTGTGGTCTCTATGAGGGAGGGTACATTTCTTCCGATGATTTTTATTTTTTTAGATCTAGTTTTTTCAACTTAATTTTTTCAGCTTTTATTTATTCCTTCTATGCCCTCTTCCACCTCTATGTCTTCCAATGATTTTGAAAAAGTGGCATTTCTGAGAGAAAAACTTTTTTGCCTAGAAACAAGCTTACATAATTTTCTGTAAGCTGAGAAATAGAGTGTGTGTGTGTGTGTGTATGTGTGTTGGAGTGCTTTTCTTTGGAAAAAGAACGTTTTTTTCTGCTTGCAGAGAGTCAGCTCAACAGAGAGACTTTTTTTCTGCTGGTAACACACAGACACACGTACACATCTCTTCTTGCTCACTGCTAGTGCATGTGTCATTAGTGGCCTGGGGTGTCATTTCTGCCCCTCAGACAGAGGGCTTTCGAGAGAGACCTTTGTGAGAGACAGAGAACATGCTCTGCCAGAAACATGGCATTTTCCTCTGATCTGACAGCTCTCAAGTGTGGGGTTTTCAGGAGGTGCGTCATGTCAATGAGCCACGGAGAGGCACTTCGCCTGTGTGCGTGTAAGATATAGAGACATAGAGACACAGAGACAGACAGAGATAGACACAGAGACATAGAGAGATACAGGGACACATACACAAAGACAGAGAAACAAATACACAGAGATAGAGAGACAGACACACAGAGATAGATAGACACAGAGACAGATACATAGAGAGACAGACACACAGAGATAGACATGCAGAGACATAAAGAGACACACAGGAACAGAGAGACAGATACCCAGAAACACAGAGATAGAAACACAGAGACATAGAGAGACACAAAGACAGATACATAGAGATAGACAGAAAGACACAGAAACACAGAGACAGATACACAGAGACATAGAGAGACACACAGAGACAGAGACAGATACACAGAGACACAGAGATAAAGATACACATAAAGATACAGAAACAGAGAGATAGACACACAGAGATAGAGATAAGACAAAAAGACAAATACATAGAGACAGACACACAGATACAGAGACATAGACACAGAGAGTCACAGAGACACACAGATAGAGAGACACCTAAAGACAGAGGCACAGAGATATAGACAGAGACATGAAGACACAGAGACATAGAAACAGAGGCATACAGAGACAGAGAGACAGTGAGTTTTTCTGCCTGAAAAAAAATATATCTTTAGCTTGCAAAAAGACAGACCCAAACCTGTCGTTTGCTCACACACACACACACACACACACACACACACACACACACACTTTTCAGTGTAGGCGGAGGTGAGAGTGCTCTCTCTCGAGTGCCCTTGCCTGCCGAGGTCATTTTGCCCCATTGTGAGTGCTTTTCAGAGAAAGAATTACTTTTGTCTGGAGACAGTATCTGTGAGCTGAAAAGCAATGAGAGCCGACTGTCCCCGGTGCACATAATGACCCGAGGGCTTTAGGACTCCTCAGCAGCAGCCAGGCTTTCTCACTGGGCACTGCCCTGGCTTCTTGAGGACCAAGGACTGGACAGAAAGATGCTGGTGTGACCTTAGGGGGTGACAGGGAGACATCTGTGCATGTGTGAGAGCAGGAGAGGTTTTTCTGCACCAAAAAAAGCACATAAGTTTATGTCTGCAAAAGACAAGCATGCACATGTGTGTTCATCCTTGTGTGTGTGTGCGTGCACGTGTGTGTGTGTGTGTGTGTGTGTGTGTGTGTGTGTGAGAGAGAGAGAGAGAGAGAGAGAGAGAGAGAGCGAGCGTGTGTGCAAATGGTCAAAAACATGCAGGATAAGTAAGCATCCCGGTGTGGGAGAGTGGATGCAGCCCGGGACCAGCATTTTCTGCTTGTAAACAGACATGGAATTTTCCATGAGCTGAGAGCAGTGCTTCAGGTTAATGGTTGATGAAAGGTGAGTGTGCAGCTAGATCTGCTCTCAGCAAGGGAAGCAGATGACAGCTGGAAAGACATGTCTGTGTGTATCCCCCCAAAATGCCACATGCAGACAGGCCCCTTTTGCCGTGGTGTGTGTGTGTGTGTGTGTGTGTGTGTGTGTGTGCATGCTTCCTGCTTGTGCTCAGGGCATGTCTACCTGTGCCATCAGTAGAAGGAGCCTTCCTGAGGCAGAGAAGGCATCAGGCCACAGACCTCCCGCTTTTCTGTGAACCAAGGGACAGGGAAGGAGTGGGGGCCCCAGGTGCGCACACCTGTCCCGGCGCGCACACGTGTGTGATGGGAACAGGGTGTTTCCCTACTTGGAAGAAAATCCTGTCTTTCTGAGCCCTCGGGGAGACTGCGCAGGACCCCACAGCGTGTGCATTGCACACTCAGCTCGCACACACGGTGTTCTCAGAGGTGCCCACAGGAAGCACAGGGGCATCTCTTTTACGAGAGAGGGAAGGCTTCTCCCCGGAGACCTGACGCAGACTGTGGGGGGCCAGGGTGCAAGCGGACAGAGCTGGCATGTCTGGGGGTGAATGGGGAGGCCTTGTCCTGAGTGAGTGAGCGAGTGTGTGCTCTGGCTGTTTCTTCTGCTGGAAACAACACGCACATCCTCTACCTCTGGGGGTTCAGGCCCGCAGACAGGCTTCTGTTTGGTGCGCTTTCCTGCACAGCACCCGCAAAAACACGCGGCTCTCTGAGTGTGGGGAGCAAAGCGGGCTGTCTCTCTGCGTCTCTTTTCTGGATGGGGGGCTCAGAGAGGGGCTGCTCTCAGGGATACAGTGCCTGTGCTCTCATCAGGGAGTGTGCCCATGGCACCGAACCAGAGCGCCTGCTGCCTGTGTGTACTGCCTGTGTGCCTACTGTGTGCTGCCTGTGTGCTGACTGTTTGCCTACTGTGTGCTGCCTGTGCGCCTACTGTGTGCTGCCTGTGTATGCTGCCTGTATATGCTGCCTGTGTGCCTACTATGTGCTGCATGTGTGCCTACTGTGTGTGCTGCCTGTGTGTGCTGCCTGTGTGTCTACTGTGTGCTGCCTGTGTATGCTGCCTGTATGTGCTGCCTGTGTGCCTACTATGTGCTGCCTATGTGTCTACTGTGTGTTGCATGTGTGTGCTGCCTGTGTATGCTGCCTGTGTGCCTACTGTGTGCTGCCTGTATATGCTGCCTGTGTGCCTACTATGTGCTGCATGTGTGCCTACTGTGTGTGCTGCCTGTGTGTGCTGCCTGTGCGCCTACTGTGTGCTGCCTGTGTGTCTACTGTGTGCTGCATGTGTGTGCTGCCTGTGTGTGCTGCCTGTGTGCCTACTGTGTGCTCCCTGTGTACCTACTGTGTGCTGCCTGTATATGCTGCCTGTGTGCCTACTATGTGCTGCATGTGTGCCTACTGTGTGTGCTGCCTGTGTGCTGCCTGTGCGCCTACTGTGTGCTGCCTGTGTGTGCTGCCTGTGTGTGCTGCCTGTGTATGCTGCCTGTGTGTGCTGCCTGTGTGCCTACTGTGTGCTCCCTGTGTACCTACTGTGTGCTGCCTGTATATGCTGCCTGTGTGCCTACTATGTGCTGCATGTGTGCCTACTGTGTGCTGCCTGTGTGTGCTGCCTGTGCGCCTACTGTGTGCTGCCTGTGCTGTGTGCCTACTATGTGCTGCCTGTGTGTGCTGCCTGTGTGCCTACTATGTGCTGCCTGTGTACCTACTGTGTCTGTGCTGCCTGTGTGTGCTGCCTGTGTGCCTACTGTGTGCTGCCTGTGTGTCTACTGTGTGCTACATGTGTGCGCTGCCTGTGTGTGTCTACTGTGTGCTTCCTGTGTGTCTAATGTGTGCTGCCTGTGTATGCTGCCTGTGTGCCTACTATGTGCTGCATGTGTGCCTACTGTGTGTGCTGCCTGTGTGTGCTGCCTGTGCGCCTACTGTGTGCTGCCTGTGTTGTGTGCCTACTATGTGCTGCCTGTGTTGTGTGCCTACTATGTGCTGCCTGTGTGCCTACTATGTGCTGCCTGTGTGTCTACTGTGTGCTGCCTGTGTATGCTGCCTGTATGTGCTGCCTGTGTGCCTACTATGTGCTGCCTGTGTGTCTACTGTGTGCTGCATGTGTGTGCTGCCTGTGTGTCTACTGTGTGCTGCCTGTGTGTCTAATGTGTGCTACCTGTGTATGCTGCCTGTGTGTGCTGCCTATGTGTCTACTGTGTGCTGCCTGTATATGCTGCCTGTGTGCCTACTATGTGCTGCATGTGTGCCTACTGTGTGTGTGCTGCCTGTGTGTGCTGTCTGTGCGCCTACTGTGTGCTGCCTGTGTGTCTACTGTGTGCTGCATGTGTGTGCTGCCTGTGTGTCTAATGTGTGCTGCCTGTATATGCTGCCTGTGTGCCTACTATGTGCTGCACGTGTGCCTACTGTGTGTGCTGCCTGTGTGTGCTGCCTGTGGGCCTACTGTGTGCTGCCGGTGCGCCTACTGTGTGCTGCCTGTGTTGTGTGCCTACTATGTGCTGCCTGTGTGTCTACTGTGTGCTTCCTGTGTGTCTAATGTGTGCTGCATGTGTATGCTGCCTGTGTGTGCTGCCTGTACGCCTACTGTGTGCTGCCTGTGTGTGCTGCCTGTGTGTGCTGCCTGTGCGCCTACTGTGTGCTGCCTGTGCGCCTACTGTGTGCTGCATGTGTTGTGTGCCTACTATGTGCTGCATGTGTGTGCTGCCTGTGTGTGCTGCCTGTGCGCCTACTGTGTGCTGCCTGTGTATGCTGCCTGTGTGTGCTGCCTGTGTGCCTACTGTGTGCTGCCTGTGTACCTACTGTGTGCTGCCTGTATATGCTGCCTGTGTGCCTACTATGTGCTGCACGTGTGCCTACTGTGTGTGCTGCCTGTGTGTGCTGCCTGTGGGCCTACTGTGTGCTGCCTGTGCACCTACTGTGTGCTGCCTGTGTTGTGTGCCTACTATGTGCTGCCTGTGTGTGCTGCCTATGTGCCTACTATGTGCTGCCTGTGTGTCTACTGTGTGCTGCCTGTGTATGCTGCCTGTATGTGCTGCCTGTGTGCCTACTATGTGCTGCCTGTGTGTCTACTGTGTGCTGCATGTGTGTGCTGCCTGTGTGTCTACTGTGTGCTGCCTGTGTGTCTAATGTGTGCTGCCTGTGTATGCTGCCTGTGTCTACTGTGTGCTGCCTGTGTACCTACTGTGTGCTGCCTGTATATGCTGCCTGTGTGCCTACTGTGTGTGCTGCATGTGTGTGCTGCCTGTGTGCCTACTATGTGCTGCCTGTGTGTCTACTGTGTGCTTCCTGTGTGTCTAATGTGTGCTGCATGTGTATGCTGCCTGTGTGTGCTGCCTGTATGCCTACTGTGTGCTGCCTGTGTGTGCTGCCTGTGTGTGCTGCCTGTAGGCCTACTTTGTGCTGCCTGTGCGCCTACTGTGTGCTGCATGTGTTGTGTGCCTACTATGTGCTGCATGTGTGTGCTGCCTGTGCGTGCTGCCTGTGCGCCTACTGTGTGCTGCCTGTGCGCCTACTGTGTGCTGCCTGTGTGTCTACTGTGTGCTGCATATGTGTGCTGCCTGTGTGTCTACTGTGTGCTGCCTGTGTATGCTGCCTGTGTGTGCTGCCTGTGTGCCTACTGTGTGCTGCCTGTGTACCTACTGTGTGCTGCCTGTATATGCTGCCTGTGTGCCTACTATGTGCTGCACGTGTGCCTACTGTGTGTGCTGCCTGTGTGTGCTGCCTGTGGGCCTACTGTGTGCTGCCTGTGCACCTACTGTGTGCTGCCTGTGTTGTGTGCCTACTATGTGCTGCCTGTGTGTGCTGCCTGTGTGCCTACTATGTGCTGCCTGTATGTCTACTGTGTGCTGCCTGTGTATGCTGCCTGTATGTGCTGCCTGTGTGCCTACTATGTGCTGCCTGTGTGTCTACTGTGTGCTGCCTGTGTGTCTAATGTGTGCTGCTTGTGTATGCTGCCTGTGTGTGCTGCCTATGTGTCTACTGTGTGCTGCCTGTGTATCTACTGTGTGCTGCCTGTATATGCTGCCTGTGTGCCTACTATGTGCTGCATGTGTGCCTACTGTGTGTGTGCTGCCTGTGTGTGCTGTCTGTGCGCCTACTGTGTGCTGCCTGTGTATGCTGCTTGTGTGTGCTGCCCGTGTGCCTACTATGTGCTGCCTGTGTGTCTACTGTGTGCTTCCTGTGTGTCTAATGTGTGCTGCATGTGTGTGCTGCCTGTGCGCCTACTGTGTGCTGCCTGTGGACCTACTGTGTCTGTGCTGCCTGTGTGTGCTGCCTGTGTGCCTACTATGTGCTGCCTGTGTGTCTACTGTGTGCTGCCTGTGTATGCTGCCTGTATGTGCTGCCTGTGTGCCTACTATGTGCTGCCTGTGTGTCTACTGTGTGCTGCATGTGTGTGCTGCCTGTGTGTCTACTGTGTGCTGCCTGTGCGCCTACTGTGTGCTGCCTGTGTTGTGTGCCTACTATGTGCTGCCTGTGTGTGCTGCCTATGTGCCTACTATGTGCTGCCTGTGTGTCTACTGTGTGCTGCCTGTGTATGCTGCCTGTATGTGCTGCCTGTGTGCCTACTATGTGCTGCCTGTGTGTCTACTGTGTGCTGCATGTGTGTGCTGCCTGTGTGTCTACTGTGTGCTGCCTGTGTGTCTAATGTGTGCTGCCTGTGTATGCTGCCTGTGTCTACTGTGTGCTGCCTGTGTACCTACTGTGTGCTGCCTGTATATGCTGCCTGTGTGCCTACTGTGTGTGCTGCATGTGTGTGCTGCCTGTGCGCCTACTGTGTGCTGCCTGTGTTGTGTGCCTACTATGTGCTGCCTGTGTGTGCTGCCTGTGTGCCTACTATGTGCTGCCTGTATGCCTACTGTGTGCTGCCTGTGTGTGTGTGCAGGACAGATTTTTCTGCCGGGAGAAAAGACACATACAGATTTCCCTGCCTGTGGAAAGACACACCCGTTTCCTATTGTCCAAGGACAGCCAGTGGGAGGGGTTCTTCCAGGGGTTCACCAGCATTTGGCTGGTGGGGGGTGTCTTTGCTCCCAGAGATGAAGCATGGGGGGCTGCCTGAGGGAGGAGGTGACGGCTGCCTGAAGACCCATGCCCAAGAGTTTGCTGTGAATCCAGACACAATGGTGTTGGTTTTCAGGACGCTGCCTGGTTAGCGAGAGATGCAAGACATTTTTCTCAGCAATGCTGCCTCGATGGAGAGGTTTTCTGTGTGTGTGTGTGTGTGTGTGTGTGTGTGTGTGTGTAATAGAGAGAAGAGAGAGAGAGAGCACACTCCCTCTGTATTTCTGTTTTCAGAGAAAGACCAGGACACAAGCAGGCACACATATGCACGCATGCACTTTTTTCTTGTCCAGAGAATTTGTGTACAACTTTTTCTCTCTGGCACATACTTTCTCAAGGGAGACAGCATTTCTGAGCAGAAAATGAGCTTTACAGAGACCCTGAGAGACCAAATAAATTTTAAGTCCCCCCCCGCCCTCTCTCTCTCTCTCTCTCTCTCTCTCTCTCTCACACACACACACACACACACACACACACTTTTCTGTGTGCTGGCAAATAGAGACTGTTGTTTTGTTTTGTTTTGTTTTGTTTTAATTCTCAAGTAATGCTTCCCTAAATGAGAAAAAATAATTTCTGTCTAGTTTTAAAGCCAATAGAGAACTTTCTGCCTGTGTGTGAGTGTGTGAGGGAGGGAGAGAGAGAGAGAGAGAGAGAGAGAGTTGTGTGTGAGAGTGTGCCTGTGTGAGTGTGTGAATGTGTGTGAGTGAGTGTGCATATATGTGTGACAGTATGCATGTGTGAGAGTGTGTGGGAGCGTGAGTGACAGTGTGCGTGTGTGAATGTGTGAGAGTGTACGTGTGTGTGCGTGTGTGTGTGTGTTAGTGTGTGCGAGTGAACAGAGACAGAGAAGAGAGAAAGTAAGAGAGACACAGAAAGAGACAGATTTTTTTCTGAACAGTATCTCATAGACATTTTCAGCTTCAGACAAATAGACCAGCGGGCAGAAGCCGTCCTCCTATTCCCACCCCTGTGCCTTCTCCAGGCGAGGGGTGCATTATTGTCTAGACAGAAATTGTCAGATAAAAATTTTTGAGAGTGAGAGGGGGCATTTTCAATAAGACCTGTCTGATTTTCTTTGTATTGAAAACAGATAGAATTGTTTTGCATTTCAGATGGTAGACTCTGGGCAAAAGACATGGAGCCATTCTGCACGGAGCAGGGTCCTGCTGGAAGGCCTGTTTTCCTGCGATGCAGGAGAGCCGGTGTCAGAGGGAAGTGGCCTCACTCCTGCCAACACCCCTGCACAGACACCCGCAGGACAGGTGACAGAGACAGAGGGATAGACAGAAGCTTTCTGCCCACAGAGATGTCAGGTCTGAGCGGGTGAGAGGCAGGACCAGGCGTCGGGACCCCCATGGAGTCAGCCCCCAAGAGTCTTCTCAAGCTTCTCTTTCATGGCCTAGAACGGGTCCAAGCGCCAATGTGCTGCTCCCCTGCCACTTCCCATCCACCTGGCAACTCCTCTGCGGACTGTTCTCTCACCTGCCCCATTGTCTCCGGTGGCCACTGCCCCCTGGCCATGGGCTGGCACACTCCTGAGGCCTACTGCCCGGAGCTGCTCCCGGGCCAAGAGGGCTCACATGTCTGAGCCTGAAGGGCCCTGGAGGGACAGCTGTCCTCAGTCATGCTGAGTGCTCAGGAAGGGTGGGACATGACACTGATGATGGGAAATCCTTGCTTTGGCCCAGAATATGGCAACATCCTTGAAATGTGCACTTGGGGGGGACAGAGTGTGGGCCCAGGACCCCTCCTCCAGCTGCTCTGGGAAATGGCGGGGCTATTTAAATAGCCCCGGGGCAGGGCTATTCCTGGCTTCTCCCACCAGCCCTGGCCTTAGACAATGGGATTCTGGAAGTGGAGCAGGGTCACTGGCAGGCTCTCTGGGTTTCCTTCCAGCCTTGCTGACTGCTGGGACATGGGGTGTGAGCCCAGAGCTCACCTGAGGGGTGGCCCACATGGTGCCAGGTGCTCCGAACGCCTACCTGCTTCCCTAAAGATGGGAAGAAGCAGCGTGGCTTGTTGGGTTGCAGTAGCGTTGGAATGCGGCCGCTCCGGGGAATGGACACAGCATGTAGAACACTTCCATAGGTGGCTGGCTCACAATAAGTGCTCAACAAACGGGAGTTGCTTCATCTGCGTTGTTATGATGAGTTGGAGAAACCTGGCTGTCCCTTTGTGCTTGTGAATAAAAGCCTGGTTTTGTGCTACCAAGTGCCCAGCTTCGTAGAGAGACCGCTGATACATCTACCCAATGCAAGCTGATTCTCCTTATGTTGACTTGGACAGGGAGGGGACTATGAGCTACTGTCAGACAATGAAACACAAAAGGAAATATACTGAGTGGTTTCTGGAAGACAGGAACCCCCGGAATAAAGAGAAATTCAAAAGAAAAGGCTCTTTGGCTTGTACCCTCTTTTTTCCTGTTTGGGATGTCATTGTGTAAGGACATGCTGCTTAGAGCTATGGCAACTGTATTGTGACCATGAGATGGTGAAGCAGAAAGCTAGAAAGACCATGAATGTTTGGTTATACTGCTCAGTCATTTCTCATCTCCAGATTGCTAGTTACATAGGATAAATCAACTTCTGCTCTTCTAGTCTCTTATAGTTCGTCATTTCATTTCCTACAACTGTAAGAATTTTGACCAGTACATTTTAATGGTGGATTAAATGAATGGTAGATAGATGGATGGGCTGAAACAAGCACCAAGCCGGCAGTGGAGAGCCCATCCTTGTGCAATTTGTTAGGAGCAAGTTGTCACCTTGTTCTGACTCTGTCTTCAGAAGATAAGGGCTAAAAAAGCTATAAATCAACTCAGCTTTCCTCAAATAAACCATTTGTTAGCAGAAGTCACATCCAAGGGCCCCCATGTATTTGAAGATCCTGTGTGCTTTCGGGGTCTGTTGAAATAGTTGGCATTCAGGGATCACTGACCAAAGCTCTACGAGATCCAATCATTAAACCCACTTCATGGAGGATGCCCATGAAACCCCACACCCGCTCCCCAGGCACCCAGCTAGTAGTACTCAAAGACTTAATCTTCAAGTTCATGTTCAAGTCTGTCTCTTTCCAAAACTTGAGTCTCAACATGGGCTCCTGTGAGAGCCTTTTAAAAATTGGAAATTTGTCTTCCACTACCATTGGGGGTGGAATTTAGGAGCAGTCATGGGCCACATGTGGTCAGGAGTCTCTTCAGTAGATAAGGTAGGGTAGGGTGAAGTCACAAAAGGAGAGTCTAAGAAGAGGAGAGGACAAGGAGGAGCTTGGAAAGCAGAAGACTAGCTCAGGGACTGCAAGGACCCACCTCTGCACGGAGAGTCATCTTGACTGCCATTGCTCAGCTGTGACTGTGGTGCCTACCCTGGTGCACACGTCTATCAGCTTGAAGCACTCAATCCTATTTAATTCTCTGAACAACCCAAGATGGACAAAAAGTTGCAAATTAGCAGCCCTGGGGCCCCATGTGGCCCACAGATGAATTTTTGTGACTTGCAGAGCACTTTTAACTGTGCCCTGTAGGCTATACACACTGGTCTCTGGTTGTGTCTCTCAGCTTCTTTTCCACACACTTATCCACCTACAGGGCCCCTATGATGGGCAGTTTGGGTTACATGTCATAAGATATTTACAGATGAGAAAGATGAGTCTCAGAGAGTCAGAGAGACCCACCCACGAGCAGAATCTTAACATAAACCCAAGTTGTTTATCTGTAAGCTTGAGCTGAAGGTTGCCAGATGAAGGAAGGAAGGAAGGGAGGAAGGAAGGAAAGAAGGAAGGAAGGAAGGAAGGAAGGAAGGAAGGAAGGAAGGGAGGGAGGGAGAGAGGGAAGGAAGGAGGAAAAGCAAGACATCCGGTTAAATTAAAATTTCAGATAATAATTTTTTAGTATAAGTAAATACCACAAAGTATTTGGGACATACTTATATTAAAAATTTATTGTTTTTCTGAAATTCTAACTTTCTATGTGTCCTGCATTTTATCTAACAACTCTACTCATACTTCACCCTCACTCCCCTGGAGAATGGGGATAAGAAGAGTTCTTGTACATGTTTACTTTTTGCATTATAGCCCCAATTTTTTTCAACACATTTCATTTCTCCTCACCCCCTTCCTTTCTTCTGTTTTCCTGTCTGTGTTTTTTCTCTCCACAAACATCTCTTGGAGGTGGTATTGTCTTCATGGAATCCCACTTTTATAGTGAAATGAGTGGATGATTGGATGGGTGATTAGACAGATGGGGAAAAAGAGCAGATGGATGGATGGATGGATGGATGGATGGATGGATGGATGGATGGATGATTGGATGGATAGATGGATGGATGGATGGGTGAATGGATGGATGGAGGATTAGATGGATGGATGGATAAATGGATCAATGGTGGCTTGGGAGGAAGAGGAGGCATGTCATGGGACCAACTGACAGTGACTCCTGTCAAGGGTAGTGAGAGTTAGCCACACAAAGAACCTGACTCTTCTGGGTTGTCTGAAAGCAGGGGCTATGTAACCGCCCCCCAAACCCCCTACCCCCACATCTCTGTGTCTGGATGCATTGGTAGGTCTAGTGGGTTATAATTCCCTCCCTGGTAAAATATGCTGATTATCATCTCGCTGGGGGTTTGAAGTAACCTCCAACCTGGACTCTGAATTTGCCCCTTGAAGGCTGCATGGGGGCAAGAACAGCTGGCTGTTAGCAGGGTTTCCAGGAGTATCAGCAATGCCGAGAAGCACTAGTGGACTTTACTGCTTTGTCAAGAACTTAAAATCACAGTCATTTACATGCCTTCGTTTTAATTGCTGCAATAAATAACTTTGAGTTAATTAGAATGCATAAACTTATATATAATTTACTAACAAAAACAATTTGCAGTAAAAATCGATGTGTTTTGCCCTTGGGAACACTCTGTCGTCTTTAGAAACTCTGAAGAAAAAACAATCACACAAACACCGGAAGGAGACATTCATAGACACAACTGAATGGCATTTTTAGACCTACTGTGTGTCTGGCATCATGCTGGCATGGCAGAGCCACAAACAAAGAATAGCAGAGAACCAACAATAGTGAAATTCTTTTTGAGATAATCAGAAAGAGCCTTATAGTTTAGTTGGAGTCTTTCTTATAATTTATCAACTGTGTGTCTTTGAGTGAATTACTTAACCTCTGTACCTCACTTCCTCATTTGCAAAATGTGTCATAATAGGACCCACCTCCTGAAAGTGTTGCCAGGATTTGCATGAAAAGGACCACAGAGGACACGTGCTCCTTTAGGTGACTCAGCATCCATTTCCCTTCCTTCCAGGAACCATATCCTGATGTTCCTGGAGGACTAAGTGTCCTCTTTTGGTTCATGTAGCTTCAGTGGGGCTGACTCCAGATCTTTGGGAAAGAGGTCATGCAGCTCAGCCCTAACTCAATCAACACAGTACTGCCCACAGTGATTGGCTGAGGGATGGGCATGTAACCCAGACTGTCCAATCAGGGCTGGTTCTGAGACATTTGTTGTAGTGACCAGGAAGATATTCTTCACTGTGAGCCTGGGGCATTGGGAGCCAGTGGGAGCAGAATCTTGGCACCAGCGCGGAGACAAGCTGCTGAGACCGAGGCCTGTGATGACACCGGATCAACTGGGTTCAGCAGAGCCTGAAGCTTGCTACCACTTGGCTGCCTAGCCTACTTAACCTGACGATTCCATGAGGAATGAGGTGCGACCCACGCTGCTCCCAACATCATTGAGCCCTGGAGTCACAGCCACATCCAAGGGAGGCAGGCTTTGATGGCATTCGTGTCCCATTGCTATTCCTGAGCAGTGGCCTCCCCCCACTCACCTCCCCGCACATGGACACAAAGCAAAATGTGAGGACAATTGACAGAGGGAGAGATAAAACTAATTCTGCCCTGGACACTAAGAAGCCAGAGGGAATGATTGAAGAAGCAAGGAAATTTACATTCCTGATGGCGGCCCCTCCCTCCACATGTTCTCTCTGGCTTTTGCAGAGGAATTGGTAGGATTTGCATCTTCCTCTTCCACCAACAATGAGTGTCTGGAGACAGGTTTGCTCTGGCTTTCCTTGGCAGACACAGAACCCTCATTTGGCAAGGAAGAAACAGAGGCTGGCTAGGCACTGTCGGGGCTCATGCTCTTATCTGACACCTGGCCCCACACAGAACCAGGCAGACCCTTCCCCCCCACCCCCCGCCTTTAGCCTGCTTTAACCTGGGCCTCTCCCATCTCCACTCTGTGCCTCAGTTTCCCCCTCTGGGGCTGGAAGGGCTGTGCTCTGTTGGAGTTCACTAGAGTGTGGTGTTGCGATGACAAATCACATAAGGAAAAAAATTATTTCCTGTCCAATTCTTTGGCATTTTTCTGATTACATCAAGAAAATTTCCAATCTAACATTTCAACGGCCCCCGAATGCTCACAAACCACCCTTTTGAATGAAGCAGGCCTTGGGCTCAGAATCGTCCTCAGGCAAGGTTTCCATCCAAGTTGCATGTTTTGTTCCATTGCCTCTCTTTTCATGGTTATTGTTGAGCAAGGAATAATGATTTTCCACTTCCTACCCTCTGTAAAGAGTTCTGTGTCATTTTTAAAAGAAAGGTGAATTGATTTTTTTTTTTTAAATGGCAAAAATCACATCAGTGAGAGTCAAAGGGGGTGAGCTTGGGAGAGTGGGCGGCTACACCCCAGGAGGCCTGCGTGGTGGGCCTGTTCCCACAGGCAAGATCTTTCTCCTAAGACTAGAGTTCATGGGGCTCTGGCAAACAGTTCAAGGTTTGGGACAGTGTGGGAAGTTAGGGAGCCCGCTGTTCCCTTCTGATTGGTCCTGCCATGCTGGGGATCAAGGGCTGGAGAAGCAACCCCATGGCTGGGCCAAATCCTTAAGCCCACCTGGTCCCTGACCCAACTCCACCTGGAGAGGAATGGACAGTGGATGAGCAGACAGACCACTGTCCACACGCAGCAACATGCACCGCCACGGCCCAGCACAGTAGCCAAGACTCCAGAGCTGGGGAATGGGGAGCAGCCAGCCCAGCCTGGCCCCATTCCCTGAGGCCCTGCAGCTCCCGCAGCCGGTTTCCGGCCATCAGCAGGGCCCAGAGCACGAGCTCTGCTTCCCAAAAGGACCACTTCTGAGAAAGTCTTTGGTCACCAGACTCCTGACCACCAGTGCCAGATTCGTCAATGCTGAAGGCAGGCTACTCAATAGAACAGTTAGCGTTTAATTTGGTTCCCAGAGCACCGGTCAATAAATCACAGGGAAGATGGTTTCCCAGAACAGTCTGTGTCCCCCACAAGGAGCAGCTCCAGGTTTCCAAGTTGAAGCCGGAAATGAACCGCCTGGGTGCTGGGCTGCTCACCACCAGACCCCCGCAGAGCTCCGGTGTAACCACCTTCCCTGGCTTTTCCCTTCCCAAGAACAATTCATTTACCACAGAAAAGGCTGCAAACCTAACCTTGTAGCTACCGGCTGCATCAGCCTCGCGGGCTCCTGCCAAGAAGAGGAGGCCGAGCAGCACCGTGTAATTGACTGGATTGAACTTGGCCAGCAGCAGCCTGCGTTCCCAGGAAGATGCCAGCCCGTTGTCAGGGTGAGGGGTGGAGGAGGGACGAGGTGGCGATGACCTGGCTCCCTGCACTCCCTCGGTCCCTGTGCTTCACAAGGGACAGACAGAGGGGATCAGGAGCAGAGGTGGGAGGGGACGCATCTCAGGCTGTTTGCTATCCTGTTCCTATGCCTCGATGGTCACCCATAGGCGAGCCCTTCCTCAGAACCCTGGCCGCTCCCTGTCCTAGGAATGTCTTCTAGCAGAGGACAGAGACCACATCCAATCTCCAGGTCCTCAGCCGAGAAAAGGAGGGGTCCAGGTCCAGGGCTGGGATCCAGTTATGGAGGCAGGAACCTTCTCCCTGGCCACGTGGGTACTGCCCTCTGCTCGGGCCACAGAGTAGACCCTCTCGGCCCAGCTTGGCCCCAACGCTGCTCAGGGGCAGGCACAGCTCCCCATGTTACCGAGGGGGAGCCTGGAGCTCAGAAATGGGCAGGCCTGGCCAGAGAGCACCTGCTTAGGGGTGACCAAACCTGGGACCCAACCCCAGGCCTAACTTCATTTCTCGCCACCCTTCCTGCTTCCTGGGCTCTGCCCATTTATCCCTGTTCTGGCTGTGCTGGAGGCGCCAGGGAGCTGGGTGGGGTGAAGGATGGCCAGAGGGGCTGGAGCTCAGAGTAGGGGATGGCCAGGCCTCCCCACCGAGCCTGGGACCCTGCTACTTCAGACCCACGAGGCCAGGGGCTCCAGGGAACACAGCATGTGGCAGGCGTTCTTGTGGCTGGAAGAGCAGAGTCGTGACCCACAGCCTAATCCCGGGGAAATGTGTGCTGCTGCGACGTCTGTGAAACAAGCAGCACTTTAGGTCCCGCCGCCGTGACCTGGCGTCACCTCCGTGGACCCCCATGTCTCTCCTGGCGGCACTTGTAACCAGCTCTCCCTGGTCAGTCCTGCTGGGATCTGTTCGTCTCTGTCACTGCCATCGACGTCAAGCTTCCTGAGGGCAGGGACCCGATCTGCCTGTTTCAACATCGATTCCTGAGCCCCTGAAACAGAGTGTGGAGCTTGGGAAAGAAAAAGAGGAGAAAGAAAGACGGGAGTTGGGGCTCACACGCACCCCCCAGACACTGAGGCCCCTCTGTGGGGGTTATGTGGGTCTCCCTGTGGTCACTGGAAGGTGCTCCTCTGTGCTGAGAAGGTCAGATGAGATGATCTGAGGGCCTCTCCCCCCCCCCCCCCCAATAATACAAATATTCTAGAATTCTACAAAATGTGAGGCCAGTGGTCTGCATTAGCAATGGTGCTATTCACGAGACCCCAAGGCCTTAAGTCAAGGTGAGATGCTGCTGAGCATGTTGGTAACGAGGCAGGGCCCAGGCAGTGTCCACAGTGCCACCGAGGAGAGGTTTCCAGGAAGGGGTCCTGGAGCTTCTGATGCTTCCTGCGCCCCTGACCTGCAGGGCTCACTTACCCCAAGCACAGAGAATGCCAGAGGCAAGTGTCACTGCGACGTTTCTGGGTGGTTTTGCTGAGTTTTGACATTCTTTAACCATGCTCATTCGAACTATTGATTAAAACCAGCAGTCTCCCTTGCAGTTCATTTTTTCAATAATGCTAATTTTAGTAATTCATTAAGTTAGGCCTGACAGTGTGTCTGCTTCTAACATGTGTAATGAGCCAAATCATGAAATTAGATAATGCCCGAACTGCAGGGGGAACAGGTAATGGGCCAGGCATCAACAATGAACTTGGCATGCACCCGGGGACGTGAAAGCCATCCCACTCGGAGACCAGCGAGACCCTCGCGCTGCCCCAGGCTCCCACCTCGGAGCTGGAGCGAAACTTTTCCCATTAAGACAAGTGAGTCATCTTGTTTTTGAAGTTCTTTGTATTAGAAAGACATTTGCCCCAGACCGTCATCATTCATCCCCGAGTTTAATATCCTGAGACGTCAGGAAGTTTTCCACAGTATCTAAATTAAATTCTTTCTTCTGAAGCATAGATCCATTTTCTTCTGAACAGATAGCAAACTGCCAGCCACAACTGTCTGGGCGATAACAAAAGTCATTGATTTTTAGGATTATCTGATCCAAACTCTTCTTTTTGAAGGAAATGTCATTCTAGGTGGTTGCATAAGACCACACGGAGAGATGAGTACAGCACTGGCCTTAGAGCCCAAGGCTCCTGTGACCCTCTGCCACCTGCCCAGCCCAGTCCCCAGGGGCCCACCCGAGGAGACCCCAGGGATTGGGGTAAGATGATGCCAAGGGTGTGACTTTTGAAGGACCTTGACAGCTCAGTCACAGGGAAATTGCTATTGCCTTTGAAAGTAAAGGAAAAGCTGTCCCGCCTCACTTATAATAACAATGCAAATGAGATATCTATCAGATTGGCATGGTCACAAAGCTTGGCAACACCCTGTAATCTCTTGGCATGGAGACATATGACACCCTTGAACATTGTGACTTTGTAGGAGCTATTGGCAATACCCATTCAGATTAAAAACAGACACACCCTTTGATTTGGCAACTTCTCTGGTAGAAATTTGTCCAGCAGACCTTCTCACACATCACCCAAAGTTACAGGGAGAATATGGGAAACTACAGATATTCAGTAGTGGGGTGATGCTCTATAAATCAGAGCTCAACCATATCAGGTATACACTACCCCAAGGCTGAGCCATGTCCATGTTGCATGGGTGTGGAACTGTCTCCCAAATAGCCCGTTGATTGAGAAACCAAGATTCAGGAAAGTGCACATGAGATGCAGCTATTTGGCTAAAAAGTAAAAAGAGAATCAGTATGCACTGATATGCATGCCATATCCCTAGAACCATGGTAGGCAAACTGCAGCTCACGAGCCACATGTGGCTCTTTGGCCTCTTGAGTGTGGCTCTTCCACAAAATACCACGGCCTGGGAGAGTCTATTTTGAAGAAGTGGCATTAGAAGAAGTTTAAGTTTAAAAAATTGGGCTATCTAAAGAAATTTCAGTCATTGTACTGTTGATATTTGGCTCTGTTAACTAAGGAGTTTGCCGACCGCTGCCCTGGAAGAAAGTCGAAGACGTTGCCATCTACTGTTGCTTCTGAGGAGGGGGCTGGGGAACCAGGGACGGGTAGACTGGTTTTCCTTATAGCTTTTGGGATCATTCATGTTGTCCCCCTGTCTGTGCACTTTTCCTGTTGTATATTTTGATAGAGCTCAACAGCACAGAACAAACAAGTCAGTCATGTCCTTTGACATCAGACAGATAAAGCCCAGCTATCAACTTCAAGCCCCTGTGTCAAGAGACTCAGTTTCCTTATCTGTAGAATGGGGCTGCCTGAATGGGCATGGCTCCTAGAGAAGCTGTAAGGGCTGATTTTCTTTGCCTGTACACAGGTGCTCCCAGAGAGATGACATATCCAGCAAGATGTTTTTAAAGGTGAGAGCAGAACAGGAAGGCTGGGTGTTGCTGCACCTTCTGGGTCATATGGTGCAGGAAGTCTGCTGTTCCACAAAACCTCTCTCTGGGTCAGAGTTGACTCAGAGCTCTCCCGGGGCCTGCTGTCCACACTCTGAGCTTTGTGCAGTGTCTCACATTCTTCCTTTCTATGCCATGGCAGGCCTGGGTTATCAGCACGTGTTCTCACTCGCACCTCTCAGATCAGGCCCGGGTCCTCTATACCACTCACAGCTTCCCTCAAACCCCCTCCATGGTTCAGAATCTTCTAAATATTTGTTTCAGTATCCCCAAGACACAAACATAGGATTTGGGGGCTTTGACAGGAGTAAAGAGAAAACTCTCCAAATCCCACTATGAGCTGGGGCAGAGTTGGGCGCCAACACCTTGCCCAGGGCAGGTCTCCCCTGCACCACACACAGGTAATTGCTCTGACTTCTTTGAGCACACATCTTGGGTACAGCTGGGGCCCTCTTGCTTCCTCACAAGATGGATGGAGAAGACACTGGGAGGTTCAATTCCTGACCCTCCTGTGTGATCTCAGCCAAATTCTTCAACTTCCAGCCCAGTTCTTTCTTCCAGAATGGCGACCTTCACTCCCGCATGGTAGTTGTTGCAGTCAAGTGAGGGAGGGAGTCCATCCTCCCATAGGCAATTAAGAAATGATTGGCATCACATGATCATATCAACAGATGCTGAAAAAGCATTTGACAAAACTCAACACCCATTTTTGATAAATACTCTCAGCAAAGTGGGAATAGAGAGAGCATATCTCAATGTGATAAAGCCCATGTATGACAAAACCCACAGCAAGCATAATACTCAATGGGCAAAAACTAAAACCATTTCTCCTAAGAACAGGAACAGACAGGAATGTCTGCTTTCACCACTCTTACTCAACATAGCCCTGGAAGTCCTATCCACAGGCATCAGATAAGAAGAAGAAATAAAAGGCATCCCAATTAGAAAGGAGGAATTAAAACTCTCATTAGTCACAGATGACGTGATGTTGTATATAGAAAACCCTAAAGACTCCACCAAAAAAGCTATTAGATTTGGCAATGTGGCAGGATACAAACACTGCTTTTTATATACCAATAATGAAGACTCAGAAAGAGAAACAAACAAAACAAAAAAAAATCTCATTGACCACTGCAACAACAACAACAACAAATTAAGATACTTAAAGTTGAAGGAATCACAATACCAGATTTCAAGTTATACTATAAAAGCCACTGTAATCAAAACAGCCTGGCATTGGCACAAGAACAAACATATAACACAATGGAACAGAACAAAGAACCCAGAAATTAACCCAAGCCATTACGCTCAATTAATATTTGACAAAGGAGGCAAGAGCATACAATGGAGTCAAGAGAGTCTCTTCAATAAATGGTGTTGGGAAATTGGTCAGATACATGCAAAAGAATGAAACTAGACCATCGACTTACACCATACACAAAAATAAACTCAAAGTAGATAAAATATTTAAATGTAAGTCATGAAACCAGAAAAATCCTAAAAGAAGCAGAAATCGGTTTGGCTCAGGGGTAGAGCGTCGGTCTGCGGACTGAAAGGTCCCAGGTTCGATTCTGGTCAAGGGCATGTACATTGGTTGTGGGCACATCCCCGGCAGGGGGTGTGCAAGAGGCAGCTGGTCGATGTTTCTTTCTCATTGACGTTTCTAGCTCTCTATTTCTCTCCCTTCCTCTCTGTAAAATATCAATAAAAATATATTTTTAAAAAAATCCTAAAAGAAGCCATAGTCAGCAAAACCTCAGACATCTCTTGGAAAGTATGTTTACAGCTACATCTCCCAGGGTAAAGGAAACTAAGGAGAACATAAACAAATGGGCCCACATCAAAGTATAAAGCTTCTGCACCACAAATGAAACCATTAACAAAATGAACATGGAGCCGCTGTATGGGAGGGCATATTTGACAATGATATATCTGATAAAGGATTAATATCCAAAATATATATGGAACTCAGACAACTTAACAAAAGGGAGTCAAACAATCCAATTTAAAAATGGGCAAAGAACCTAAATAGACACTTCTCCAAAGATGACATACAGGGCCAAGAAACATATGAAAAAATGCTTAAAGTCACTCATCATCAGAGAGATGCAAATTAAAAGCACAATGAGGTATCACCTCACACCTGTCAGAATGGCTACCATCAAAAATCAACAAATGACAAGTGCTGGTGATAATGTGGAGAAAAGGAACCCTAGCACACTGCTGGTGGGAATGCAAACTGGTGCAGCCATTATTGAAAACAATATTGAGTTTCCTCAAAAAATTAAATATGGAACTGCCATTTGACCCAGTGATCCCACTTCTAGGAAAAGACCCTAAGAATCCTGAAGCACCACTCAAAAAGAAAATATGCATCCCTATGTTCATAGCAGTACTATTTACAATGCTAAGATCTGGAAACAGTCAAGTACCCATCGGTAGATGAGTGGATAAAAAAACTGTGGTACATTTACACCATGGAATACTATGCAGCAGTAGCAAAGAAGAATCTCTTACCCTTTGAGATAGCATGGAGGGACCTGGAGAGTATCATGCTGAGTGACATAAGTCAGTCAGAGAAAGACAAGTATCACATGATCTCACTCATGTGAAATCTAAGTAACAAAATGAACTGATGAACGGAGTGGATTCAGAGACATGGAAGCATGGAGCAGAGTGCAGAATCTCAGAGGGTGGGAGGGTGGAAAGTAATCAATCAAAGACCATATGTTCATGGCCCCTGGACACAGACAATAGGGTGCTGAAGAT
The DNA here is from genome assembly GCA_963924515.1 of Vespertilio murinus. Taxonomy (NCBI): domain Eukaryota; kingdom Metazoa; phylum Chordata; class Mammalia; order Chiroptera; family Vespertilionidae; genus Vespertilio; species Vespertilio murinus. The sequence continues at coordinate 86,644,181 of OZ004709.1, read as the reverse complement.
TTGGGGCGGGGGCAGGTTGTGGGCACATCCCCAGTAGGCAGGCAAGAGACAGCTGATTGATATTTCTCTCTCACTGATGTTTCTAACTCTCTCTTCCTTTCTGTAAAAACTCAATAAAAATATATTTTTTAAAAATGTATTGCTGTTGGTTGGTTTGGTATGTCCTTGGTGGGAGCCTGGAGAGGGAGCCACAGGCGGGTAGTGAAGGAGACCTGCAGCCGGGGTGTGTGACTCTGGAACCAGGCCAAGGCTGCCTGGCTGAGACTGAGACCAGCCCGCTGACCTTTCCCGGTGCTTTGGGACTTTCAAAGAGGGAGAGATGCCAGTGGAGCTTGAGTGGGACAGGTCCAGGTGGCTGGCAGCTGGCCGTCAGAATCGAGCTTGCACTCCCAATGAGGACAAATCAATCCTGGGAAGACATCACTCTGACCTTTGTCTGCACCTGCCAAGCCCTTCTTGGCCAGGTGGTGGCCATCTTGGTTGGTGGCCGCCCACTCGCCATCAATGCATCCACCCAATGTACACACAGGAGGACTCCAGCCTCCGGAGCCTCAGGAGCTGGCTGGTGACCAGCTCTGGGCCCTAAGGGCAGGCTGGGAGCTCTGACACACGGGGCAGTGAAGAGAATGGAGGACTCACCTTCTCCCCCTGGGGACCCTCAACTGCCCTGCCTGGTCCTGAAACACAGGGCTCTGGAAGATGCCTGCCCACAGGACTGTTCAGAGCGGCACCTGGCCTGCCAGGGCTCCCATCTCGGGTGCCTTCTGCTGTGCTCACACTCCCCAGTCCTTCTAGCTCAGACTGCCAGTTGCTGTTTTGTTTGTTTGCTTTGTACTTTTCCACAGAGTACCCCAGGCAGAAGCAACCAAGACCGCTTTCACACTCCTTCCTTCCACACATCAGCTCAGGATGGGACACCTTCCACGGGCGGGGAAGGAAGAAGGTATAAACGCCCACCAAAACCGAGGGTCTGCTGGGACGCGGAGCAGTGGGGACTCTCAGAAGCCTGAAGCACAAAGTCTGAAGCACAAAGGAAGTCAAGGCGAATCGAGAACCATTGTGATGATGTGGTGGGCATGCGTGGAGTTGTTCTGTCTACAGTACACTCTGAGTGTTTTATTGCCTAATATGGAGAACGTTATGCCTGCCATTTCTCAGCCTAGAAGTTTCTGTTGGAGCCACGCACGGAGGCTGAGGAAGGTTTGTGTTATCAGTGATGGAATTTTGTTTATGGGGAGAAGGGTAGCCCTGAGCCCACCTGGGAGTCGGTGTTAGGAGCAGCTCCCAGATGATTGATGAAAGGCTTAATTGCCCACCAAGCTGATAGTGACCTGGCCACACATTCCCATTTCTGAATGTTTACTTATCCTGCCCCTCCCTCTACCCCTTCATTCCTGACCATTTCAAAGACAGTTTGCCCCCCACTCCTCGCCTCACTGGAATCTCAGAATAGCTCTGGGGCCCAGGGCCCCAGATCACCCTTATACAGGGGAGAAGGAAGAGGCAGAAACCTGCAGGGTTCCCACAGTGCAGAGTGGCAGAGCCAAGGGACTCTCAGCCTGCCGCCTCCTCACTCATTGCCCCAGCCACTCCCTCTGACTCCCTCCCATTCACGTCCCCCAGATGGCTCTGCTCATGTTTCTGCCAGAGTCCCATTGCCTCCTGACATTCCTCAGCGGCTTACCTGGGGCCACCTCTGGCCTGTTTATCATTTCAGGCGAGTGAGTGTCCTGACACCTGGGAGCTGGTTCATCCTTTGGGCACTGACCCTCTGCATCCCTCACAGCACTGATTTGAGAGCTGACCCAGTTTGGGAGACGGAGCTGGGGGTGGAGGGGATGTTCAATAGCATGGATTGATGGATTGATTGGCACACACCCCATTGGCAATCTGTTTTATTAGCCTCCTGGGCACACACTCTTTCTGATTAGATTTTTGCCCCATCAATTAAGGATATTGTGCGTGAGCCTGCTATGTCAGCGGAAGCGCAGACCCTAAATATCGTCTAGTGTCTCCTCTGGAAGCATGCTTGCTGAGCCTGTGAGTGGCCTGAGAGGCTCGGGAACGTTAGACACCTAAGCAGAATGCACTCGCGGCCTGCACACAGCCATTAAGGGACAATCATTAGCATCTGGGTGAAGCCACTGCTCTGGAGGGGAGATGCGGAAACTTTTGCTCAACTGCAAGGTCACTTTGCCTTCATCAATCTATCGACTGTTTCATTTCCAGAATTAAACAATAAAATGTGTTGCCCAAGTAAAACTGCACAGTAAAATATCTTTATCACTCTAGTATGGCTTCCCAGTTGCCAGCTGGGAACACGCAGCCGGCAGAGGCAGATGGCTCTGGAATGGTTTCTCTTGTCCTGACACCTCAGAGGAAAGTCCCAGCAGGAGCCGGGGGCTGTGATAGTCTGAGTGACAGCCTTCCCCCAAATTCCCTGGCTGGCTGGGGTGCTGACCTGGGACAGGAAATGTGTCCCAGGAAGGCATGCGGCCTGCAGGGCAGGAGTCAGCCCTGGGGCTCTGTGCACGCCACAGCCCCACTGGCTGAGGTCCATGCTTCGCCCCTGCACCCCCACCTCAGTCCTGCAGAGGCTTTGCTTACTGTTGCTCTTTCGTAGTACTTCAAAGGGCCCGTGTGCTAGGGGTCCCCGGGGCAGCAGAGGGGAGCTGCCCTCTGAATGGGAAAGAAAGTGCTCTGCTGAGACCAAGCCCCACTCTGCCCAGACCCGGCTTCATCCTTATCCACAATGCAAGTTCCATATGAAACAAAGCCCCGCTGAGCCCTCACCCTGCCCCACCCGCCTCCGCTGGCCCATCAGAGTGGACTCGTCCCTGTCATCACACGAGAGGGAGAGTCAGACCCGCAGAGGCCAGCGGGAGTGTGCTCTTCTAGCAGCCCACATCATTAACTGACTGAACCAGTAAATTGGATTCCTGATATTCTAAATTAAAAATTATGCTAAACTTTCCTTGGGAAATGCCAACCCTGGATACAAACCTGCATTAGCATGCTCGGAAGGGCAGTGGGAGAGGAGGCTGGAAGGAAAGGGGACTGGGGAAATTGGGGCACAACACAGCAGTCCTCTCTCCGCCTCTCCTCCCCACCAGATGCTGAGAGAGGACTCCAGGAAGCCCTGCCCACACAAATGGAAGAGCTGATGGAAACAATGAAAGAGAAACTGTGACTATAAGTAACCTGAACTTACTGGGCCCCTCTGCTGGAGCGGCAGGGCACCTGCCAGGGGCTGAGCACCTCGCTGGAGTGCCGTGGGCAATGCCCCGGGGGACTGCTCCTCTCCCAGGTTCACTGAGGCCCAGGACACAGGCTTCTACCTCTTCAGAAATGAGCCTGCTGGCTCCTTGGAAGCCTGGATGGCCCAATTACCTTCAGTGACTGCAACTCGAATTTCCCCCCTCCACAGCATCTTCACTTTATCCTGAACACACTCGTCAGATTCTGTGGTCCAGCCACGCCTTCTGTCCCTGAGGTCCCCAGGCCCGAGCTACCGGTCTTCTGCCTCTGGTGGCTGGGCCATCAGGGGTGGCAGTGTCAGTTGGGGCGAGGGGCTGTGGATAGAGCAGTGGAGGCCAACCTCTCACGAGGCAATCTTGTAGGGTGAGGGGGTGTTGGAGGCAGATGGCAGGAGAAGGAGCCCAGCTCTGACCCTTGAGGATCACCCAGCACTCAGAAGATGTTGGCTGAATGAATAAATAAATGACTGACTATCCTTCTCATTGTCCATACCACTGACATAACGGGCACATTTCCTATCCACCACTCTGAACCCTTCTGGAAGCTGCAGGTTTAGAGGGCCCACTGCTCATGTTTGCACTTTGAGAACCTCTGGCTGCCTTCCCAGACCTCACTGGACATGAGCACCCTCACCACACCCTGCAAACACCCTGTGGCAGCCACACTGAGTGGCATTGCCCTGGAAGACGACACTGGCCAGCTCTGCTGAGGACATGTGCAAAGGCAGCAACGTCTCAGCCACAGCCCCACCAGGCTGCCAAGGTCAAGGCTGTTAGGTTTCTACTGAGGAAATTGTGAGCTTCTAAGGGCCACCCAGGTGGGGTCCCTCAACTCTTGGGGAACCATCTGTCCACCATCATCTATCTCCAGTTTCTAAAAATGTGACTGGAATGGCCTGAGGATACACTCCCCATTGGCAGGAAGAGGCAGTGGAGGTGCTGGGGGAAGTGCTGTGACACGAGGCCTTTGGAAATGGCCACAGATGCAACAGCCTTCCCACGGGAGAGAGCCCCACAGATTAAACACAGGTGCTTGTTTTGGCCAAGCAAACTTGGGAGTTGAAAGTCTCAGGATAACGTATGTCAAGTTTCACAGCTCCAAGAACAAGTTCATGTCCAGCGAGCTGAGGAAATCCAGGCAGAAGTCAAACTTTGATTGTTCAGCTGTCTGCACACACAGGAGGGAAGAGCTCCACACCCCGGGACTGAAGCCAATAGGCACCACTTTCTCATGGTTTGGTTTTTCAACATTCGGACTGGAACCAAGCACAAGAAAGGTCAACAAGAGGGGAACAAAGATGGAGTTGTAGGTGGGGAGATGGGTTCTTTCTTTTCCTCACCCACCCACCTCTTTCTTTTTCTGTCAAAAGCAAGCTAAGGGGAAGCATTTTGTTCACCAAATGCTTAGATTTTTAACCAACTATTTAATCACCCAACCCTCTATTCTAATGACCAACATTCTTTTATCCATTTTACTTAATTTTCCAGACATTCATCCATTTAATTATCTGACCCTCCATTCATCTGTCTGTTTGCCTTTTCTTCATCCTTTTACTCATCTGACATTCAAATATACATTCAAACACATACCCATGCACTCATCCACCCTTCTACACATCCATCCATCTACCCATCCACCCATCCGCTCATCTATTCAGCTATCCACCCACTCACACACACATCCATTGTCCATCCATCCATTCATGCATCTACCCATCCTTCCTGCAAGCATGTATTTCACACCCACTCTGCCCCGACACTGTTCTAGGGGATGTGGTGGTGAGCAACACAGACCCAGCCCTGCTGGAAGCCTATTTCCAAGTGATAACATCCAACCAACATATAGTGGCTGTCTCTTTTGTGCCTGACCTTGGAAACACAAGGGAGAGGCAGATGCAAGACAATCAGCTGCCAGGCCTGCTAAGTGTTGGGATAGAGGAGGTACAGAATCTATGCGGCATTAAGCAGGCCCCTGACTCCGCTGGCAAGTTTAGAAAAGGCATCGTGGGAGAAAAGAAACATAATGGTTCTGGAAAGTGAGTGGGAGGGAGCCAAGTAGAAAACAATTCAAGCATGGTGTGTGCTCTGCCTCTCCACTGTCCAGAACAATATGTAGTACACAGTAGGAGCTCAATATGTACTTGATGGATCAAAGTGAGAGAGAAAGATGGTGCTTTGGAGAACTTAATAGTCCTGCTTGGCACAGGACCTCAGCCACATTTTAAATGGAATGAAGGGCTATTAGAAGGCACAACAGTTTGTCCATCTGTAAAATGGGGATGATAACAGTGCCACCCCACAGGATTGTGATTAGAAATATAGCTCTCACACATCAGTGGCCTGGCACATAATGGGACCCTATGTGACTATTATTAATTAAGGTTAATAAAAATTGGTCATTAATAATATAGTTAAGTAATACAATGCAATAATAGTGATGAATGCTTGATGATGTATTATCAGCACATAGCTACTATTACTGTCATACTTTACCATCATTCATCACGCGAATGTTTTTCTGAGCCCAGCTTAATAGCAGGAATTCGCTCAGCAAGCCTAGGAGAGACGATTACCCCGACACGTGCGTCCCTGCAGCCCGACATCTGAGAGGAGAGTGTGGCCCTGACTCACGAGGAGCCATGTGCAGGCCTCATGCTGCTGGTGGGTGGCTGCGGGAGCACGCGGGTCCCCACCTGACCGGAGGCGGCTGGGCCCAGGGCTTCAGGCTGCCATGGCCTACTCCCTCTTAATAATGCCGTTAGGCTGTTACCCATGAATTTTGCTAAAACCTTTTGGAAAATAGTTTATATTTTCAGCTGAATGAATTTCTGGAGTAATGAGTTTGCATAATAACTAATGCGTGGCCCCACACACCTGGGCATGTGTGCTCTCTGATTCCATGGCAGTACCTGTTTGCTGGCTCCTGTGGCAGGTGAGGGGGGAGCAGGAACACCAGCGGAGGTGGGGCGGTGACCTGACCCCCTCTGACATGCATGAATCTGGCCCCACTTGTGGGGAGGGGGCAAGCGTAGGGCTGGCTGGAAGTTTACAGAAAGTGTTCCTGGATCCTAAGTGGAAGCACCTGGCCAGTGGTCAGCTCTGCAGCCAAACAAAGGGAAAAGTTTGCAGCACAAAGAAACAAGCACATAAATCTTCGTGTCAGCACCCACGCTAGCATCTCCTCTCCCCTGGTGGTGAGGCGGGGCTGGGGCCGATGGCAGGGGAAGGGGCCTGGCTCAGGCCCTGACGAGTGGTCACTTGGTCAGGGAGAGGGAAGGAAAGGGGAGTACCAGGACCCTCCTAACCCCCCCCCCACACCCACCCACCCACACACACATGGATTGTCTCAAGTGGGTGTTGTGCATTGAAGTCGAGCAGGCTAGCTCTGACTGGAAGTAAACACCACCAGTGGCTGGAATCTGAAATCCGGAGGCCCTGGCAGACATCCCCCCTCCCTCCCAGCCCCACCACTCTGGAGGAGGGGGCTGTTGAGCTCAGTCTCCTGAGTGCAGCTCACCAGAGGGAAGGAGTGACTCTAACACATTTTAAATGTTGAGGGATGAGCTGACGACAGCACCTAATGAAGGAGTGAGGGCAGGTCGGGAGCCTAGGACGCACCAGGCCCACCTCCAGGCCTGTGAGTAACTGCTCTGAACAGCGTGTCTATCTGGAAGGGCTCTCACTGGGCTCTCCAGCTCCTAGCACCAGTTTCAACTCCCCGCTTTGCGGGAGGGTGGTGGGGGTCACTGACAAGGATCCCATCTGCCCCTAAGAGCCCCTCTTCTGAACTCAGAGGCCAAGAGGCACCAGCTACCTTCTTTTGGAAGTGCCCTGAGTGGAGAGGAACACCCTGGGGACCCTGCTACTGCCACAGGAGCAGCCACTTCAGCATGAACACCGCCCCCCCACCCCCACCCCGCCGCCTCTGCTTCCTCGTGTGTAAAATGAGGGGCTGGAGAGAGAAGAGGTGGCCAGAAAATGTCGCAGTCGGAAAGGCCTGTAACGAGGGTCTGCTCTGCTCCAGGGCCTCCGCAACTCATCCGACCACAGAATGCATTCCCTCCTTTGCTCAGCTGACATACTTGAACACGCTACTGGTCAGACAAGGGAATGGGGGGAAAGAGCATGTTCGAAGCAGGTAACAAACAAAAAGGACAAAATCCCAGACCAGGATGAAGACCAGGAAGATGCAAAAGTGGGGTGATGTTCTAAGAAGGGGTGGTGACAGCTGAGCGAAGGATGGGGAATGTGGTGGGGTTTGGCCACGGGCAGATCAGAGCATGCCAGGCAGGGAAACGGCATGGGCAGAGACCGTGGGGTGGGAACCAACTTGGTGAGCCCCACCAACTGGAAGAAGCCAACGTGGCGAGCAGGTCAGGAGACAAGAGTGACCTGGGTGTGTGGGCAGAGACAAGGAGGGAGGCCCAGTGGTCACAGCCCCAACTCCAGTTCGTTCAGAACGAGGCGGAGGTGCACTTTGGTCCAGAGCAGGTGTTAAGACACCGAGACTCCCAGAGGTCAAGACGTCCCCCCGCCCCCCCAAGGCCAGCCAGGGCCGCTGGCACCTCCCTCAGCCTCAGAGCCAAAGTGAAGCTGCACCAACTGCACGGAGAGACCGGAAGCGAGAAAGTTTCTGAGCTTCTTCCGTTAATTGTGCCTCAAGCAGAAAGGAAGAAAGGGACCTCAGAGGGGACAGAGGGGGTCGATGAGCAGCATAAAACGGGGCTTAGAAAAGAAAAATCAATGTGTGCTCCTTCTCAGGAAGAGGCCCGCATGTGGCCTCAATTGCTCCTCAGGGTTATTTGGTTTTGCCTTCAAATCAGAAAATTGTAGTTATTATGGCCCCAGGATTGATTGGCGTGGAGGCAGCCTCGGTCGCACCTCAGTCTTTGTCTGCGGAGGTCTGAATGGGAGCCACTCTTTTTCCTTCCCGGTGGGCGGGGCGGCTCTGGGGAGGTCGGGAGGGAGGGCAGAGGGCCTGGGTCTTCTTCACGGAGCAGGTGACCCAGCCGTGGCTTCCCTAATGCGTTAGGTTAGAGTCATGCTTCTTGACGTCTGACACATGCAGACAGATCTGATGTTGGGAGGGGTGCCTTCTCCCTCCCTGCCCCCTTGCCTGCCAGTGTTCACCCCCACACTCCACCTCTCACCTCCACCTGGGCAGTAATTGCCCATTGATCATCTTTAAGTTTGAACCTTAATCCCCTTAAGCCTCAGCAAATAACCCCTAATTCACAAGCACTTGAAGTGCTATTGATTTTATTTTTAATTTAACTTGCAGGAAGTTCTCACCCCCTCTGCCACCCAGAGCGCAGGAGAGCACGAGCTGGTTTCAAGCCTCCTCCTCAGAGCTGCTAAAATGCCGCCCACCGCCTCTCCTTATCTCCAGCACAAAACAGGCGCTCCCCATTATTTATTGCGGGTGTGTGTGTGTGTGTGTGTGTGTGACCTTTTACATTCCTAAGAGCTCCAAGAACAAAGGCAAGCCCCCGGGGGCAAGGGCTCTGCAATTTGTTATTAATTTGCAGTCCTGGGATGTGAACAGCCACCTCCTCTTGGGAGTGCGGAGTGCGTGAGGCCCGTGCTGTGGGGAGGCGGCCTTCCTGGCTCCGGCCTCCCTGTGCTTCTGTCCATACATCCCGACACACTGCATAGTGGCCTTCCGCCTAGCCGTCCCATCAAGGCCACGCACCGACAGGATGATACTTTGAGCCATACTTTTTGGGGGGAGGGAGGGCCCTTTGTACAGCATCCTTAGAGGAGATCACTTAACAAGGAGACATTTTTTCCACCAGCCGCACACACATAGACACTCACACATGGTGCATGCAAAGCCAGGGATGCCTGAATAAGGGCTGCGGATGGATCCGCTCAATGTCCTGCTTCAGCCCCACCGTACAGTCACACACCAGTCACTCGGGGGGTCAGGGGAGGGCAGCTCCGTCCTCTGTGTACTATCTTTGCAATCCGTGAGTCCACAGTTATTTCAAAATTAAAATGTCGTCTTTCTTAAGGATGTAACTGCCTGTTTCACCAGATTTTAAGGGGATCCAGAGAGCTGATGCATGTTGGGTGCTGAGCACCAACCTGGCATCGGTGTGTTTGATGGCGGGACATATTCCTCACCACACCATCTATGCCTTTAAACCACTCATGCCCTCTTCTCATCGGAGCACTCAGAAAATCAAATGGTGTTTGTTGAAAGGCTGTCTGTTGAACTTGGCAAAAGTAAAATGTTCTCTTTTGTGATGGCTCGTTTATGTGTAAGGTTAATTGTTAGTAATTGCACTTCGGTTCGCCTACAGAATTATCGCACAAGCCCAGTTAGATGTTCACGGACTCCGGCCACGTGGGCTGGGGGCAGGCCTGCCTGGCCAAGTTTGGGGCCCAGAAGATAGGACTCGTAAAGTCTAAACAAGGGATGGGGAGCGAGGTTGCTGGTTGGCGGGGTGCCAGAGCCATCTTGTTTCTGCCCGCACCTTACACAGCCAGGCCTCCCCTCGGACATAATGGAGTCCAGGCTTCCCTTCAGCACTCAAGCACAGGCGGCCCGGCCCCTCTGCCGAGCCGAGCACTGCTCCTGATTCAGAGGCTGTGTGACGTGCACCTGCTCCTCCTCGGAGGACCTTGGACAAGAGGGCGGGAGGATGCTCACTGGCACCTGGGGCGGCACAGGCACAACCACACCCAGACCCAGGCTCACATCCCACTGTCGCTCTGTGACCTGGTGCAGCTTTCCGTTGAGATTGCCCATCAAACACTCTCTTCGTGTTAACACGAGGAGAAGCAGGGTGAGGGCTCTCCAGGAGTCCTCTCTACTCTTTTTGCAATTCTTCTGTAGTCTGAGATCGCCTAACAATAAAAAGTAGCCCTGGCCGGTGTGGCTCGGTTGGTTGGGCATCTCCCCATGCACTGGGAGGTTGCCGGTTTGATCCTGGCACATGCCCGGGTTTCACGCTCAGTCCCTGAAACGAAGGGGATGCAGGAGGCAGCCAATCGATGTTTCTCACACTGATGTTTCTCTCTCCCTAAAAAAGCAATTTAAAAATATCTAAAAAAAAATTAAAAAGCAAAGCATATGCCACAACACTGACTCCCTAGGTCGTCCGAGGACTGGAGATGACGGGTGTGCGGTGCCTGCGTGTGCTTGGTGTTCCACAGCCCAACTGCGGCTTCACCTTTCTTTGTTCGCCCCCTTCACTCCCCTTTCTCTCCTCTCTCCCCTATCTCTCCTCTGTGTCTCAGGTCAGGGAAACATGGATCCAGCTCTGGGGAGTGATGGAAGCTGAGGAAGGTTGTCGTGAATGAAGGAACACTCCTGGTGCCATGGGGGCGGGGGCTCTTGAATTACAATTCCAGTCTCTGAAACAAGTTCCTGGGACTGCGGGCTGCACTCTGGCCACGTCGCCGTCACACTGAGGGCTTGGGGCCCCGGTCCCCTAGGCCATGCGAGGCAGGAGTCGGTGGGACTGGCCCAGTCCCGCTCTCAGGCTGCGAGGAGGAAGGAGGCTCGTAGCCTCCGCTGGCGGGTCACCCGGAGGCTCCCTGGCAGACACGGCGCTCTGCTTCATTCTGGCACCCAGACCCGGGGAGGCTGACAAACACCTTGCCTCCAGTTCCACTACTAAAGCCAGAGGGGCCTGATTGTAGGGAGCCTTGGCCACGGAGAGGCAATTCCACTTAACAAAAGGCAGAACACTGGCGAATCTGGAAGGAGGGCTGATGACTGAGATGCTTCATCCAAACACAATTCCGCTCCCCACCTGGAGGCTGCAGCGAGGCCATGTCCAGCCCCAGATTCCCGGCCCAAGCATCGCCTCCATGCGGCAATAAGCCGTCCTCTGACCAATACCGCACCAGCTGCCTGTCTGCAGCATGGCCGCCCATTCAGTAAAGTCACTGTGTAATGGGAAACGCTATCAAGTTGCATAATGAGTGTGGGTAATTGGATGGACTGGGCAGAATGGTCCACCTAAATATATTCAGTCCGGTGTATTAATTAAAAGCTGACACTCCAACCACCGTCCAAGTGCCCCATTAGTTATTCTTTGAATCCAAAGGTCAGACATGGTGGATGAGCTACAAGATGATGTTAACATTGCTCACCTCGGGGCTTTTGCAATGAGCACATGGTCAGGGCCTGGATTTGCCTGGAGCTCCAGTGAAGGTGGAGGGTCATAACTATTCATAACCACCAGGCCTCCAGAATCTATAAACTCACATCCCAAGATTGCAACTCACTTCCCTTCGCCATCCCTAAGGAAGAGCCCTCAGAACCGCTGGCTCCAAGGAGCCCTGGGTTACCCTGGTGGTGGGAGGTAATGCTGTTTGGGTGATTTTTTTGCCTTGACCCCAGGGCCTGACCTCCCTTCCATCTCTCTTTGGCCTGTGGGCTCCAAGTCCATAGCCCCGTGACCAGATGCGGAGCCAGAGGCACAGTCAGAGCCACTGGAGGAGCAGCCACATTGGCCTTCACCGGGCACTGCGCCTCCAGGGCCTGAGAGGGCTGGAGGGAAAGAACGTACAACCCAAACCACGCCAAGCATCAAGGACCTGCTCACACACACACACACACACACACACACACACACACGGCCCTCCCTTCCCCAAACAGGTCGGCAAACCGACATCAGCAGCATTAACGACTCGTACCCTGGACTGAGACTGCGCTCCTAGGAATGGTCCCTCCCAGATGACCCTGTGTCTGAGCTGAAGGACATTTAGTAGCAGGACAGTCACAGCCACCCACACCAGGACTCTGAGGGACCCTGACATGAGTGGAGGTGTCCACTGGGAGGTGTCCACTGGGAGGGTCCACCCCCCCCCTCCACCTCCCACTCCCATTCCTGCAATGCAGCTTCTCCTTGGGAGCCATGAAGCGCCAGCGACAGAGGCAGCAACCAGGATCGACGGGCCCTCCCTGCTCACGAAGCCTCCGAGGGAGCACCCGCAGATAGGCCGGTGCTGACTGACCTGCAAACAAGAGCACCCACTGCAGTCGCCCCCACACCTGTGGTGGCACAGGGGAAACTCTCAGGAGAGGGACTGTCTGGGTCAAGGATGGGAACGCTGCGTTTCCTCTGCCGTGATCCATTTGTTTTGCACTGTTGTAAACAGACTATTTTATAATTATAACGAAAGCTGGAATTTCAAACTTCCGCCCAGCAGTGAGGTGAGCAGATGAGGTGAGAGTCCTCATTGCTCCTGGAACAGCCGCACCCCGGGCCCACGCTGACCACACCCAGCCGGGTCCGAGGCCAACAGCAAGGCTGCGCTCATCCAGGCCTTGAACTGGACGACTGTGTATGCAATGGCTTCTGTCTTTATGCAATGGTGTTTGCCCACAAGAAATGGGCACCCACTGATCGATCTGTCACCATGACAAAGCTCCCCTGCAGCCGCCTTGCCGCTGCCTCGCTGGCAGTACACGCTTCTGCTGCTCGAGGTCCAGCCTGAAGCTGGGTGCCAGCGAGGGGATAAAGAGAATGTCCCTCGCCCTGATTTGGGCTAGAGGTAGGGTGGAGACACCCTCGTGGGACCCACCATCCAGTGATGGTCCCGCTGCCCCGACCCAGTCTGAGAGACAGCAAGATGCAGGTGACTTTCTAACTGCTTGTGCCCAGGTAGGTGTGGCTCCAGGAGCAGCACCCACTGCATTTAGGAAGCACCCAACCCTGGCCAAGACTCCGGATGTCTTCCTTCCCCAGTGACCTAACCTCTTCTGCTCCCATGAGGCTCACACCCTGAGGGAAGGACAGAGTGGTCCTGACATGTGAACTTCATTCATTCATTCATTCATTCATTCATTCATCAACCTGTAAGATGCCTCCAGTGTGCTGGGTCTGGGGGATGTGGTGATGAGCCCGCCAACACGGCTCAGCTCAGTGACACCACTCATTGGCAGGAAAGGGACAGGCAGTCCACTCAAGGGGCCCCGTCTGACCGTGCTGGATACAAAATGGCACCAGCACACGGAGCAGCACAAGGTGAAGGCCAGGGAAGGCTGCCAAGGAGCTTGTTCCCATGAGGTGGGCTGCCAACTTCACCAGCTTCTCAGATCCGGAATGCAGAGCCCGGAGCTCAGTGCTGTGTCCCTGCCCCTTGCAGCTGGGGAGCCCCAGCCTCCGACCCAGGCCTTCTTTCTCTGTGGCCTCTGGGCCTCTTCTGTTTCTACAGTGAGGCTGGAATGTGAGGATGGAAGAACGTGAGTATGCGTGGCCAGGCTTCCCCACGGCCCTGTCTGGCTTCATCCCTGGTGGTCCTCGCAGCCAGCCGCAGGCGCCAGGGTATCCCCACCCCCTGCCGAGGGCAATGAGGCTCAGGGCATCTGGGAACAGCCAGGACACGCAGCTGCTAAGATTCAAACATGGTGGGTTTGATTCTGACCATGTCCACTTGCTTCCTCTCAGGACGGGCGGGCGAGGATGTGCTGGGCCCCACGTGTGAAAGCCAGGGCTTGGCACGGCCGGGCTCATGACTGCTTCCTTCCTTCCCTCTGAGGCCCAGCAGGGACATGCCTGCCTTCGCCCAGTCAGCATGCAGCACACTGCAGTGATCTCACCCCGCTCCAGCCATATCCGGGATGTGGCCTTGGGGGAGCGCCCAGAGGGGTCCCCTCTGGAGCACCAAGGCTGTCTCACGTCGGAACCCAGACACAGGTTCCCTGGATTTTTCCAGGGCAGCTGCCAGCCCACGCACGGGGGCCTCCCTGGAGGATGCAAGGTCACCCCACCTGGGGAGGAAACTGCCTACTGCTCCCCAGAGGGCGGCCCTGCCCTGTGAGCAGGTGAGGACTGAGCGGGACAGAGGAAGAGGGACAGAGAGGGAGAGAGTTGAATCTGTCCGGGAGACAATGGGCAGCGGGCAGAGGAAGCGAGGCCTGGAGCCCACAGCCCCCACCCCACCTCCCACGGCAGGAGCGGGTGCTCCCCCGCCCCCCAGGTCAAACAGCCTGAGGCAGCATTTCCCTTTTGCTTTCCTGGATCCCAGGAGCCATTTGGCAGATGTCCCCACAGTTCTCCGGGGGGGCCACACCCCAGGCCCTGCGGCCCGGAGATAAACCCATGACAATGGGGTCCCCCAGAGGCCTTCTTCCTTCTTCCTCACATACGCTTCGAATAATAATAACACCGAGGAGATTAAAAATAGTCGCTTCCTGAGCTCTTGCCATGCCCTGGGCATGGGCCTTGTCCCAGCGAATGCTCACGTCTGCACCATGGGAGAGGCGACATGCTTCCATCCACTCTCCAGACGCGAGAATCACCGAGGCTCTGGGAGTCCAGGGCCCGCCGCTGGAGGTCGGATGCCAGCGGCCCAGGGCTGGAGGGCCAAGCTGGGAAACCCATGACTCACCCTGTGGGGTTCCCTGCCATAGTTCATGTGCTTTACTCATTCAACTCCTCCGAGGCACGAGGAATGCTGGGGCGGAGGGGGGGGGGGAGGCTCAATTCTTGGGGTGGCAACCCCTGAAAGGAGACCCAACCGCAGCACACACGTGAGCACTCGAGGACTAGACATGTGGTGGAGGGGCTGTCCTCTCTGCAGGCTCATCTGAGAGGCCCGCCTCTCAGGCTCAGGGGACTCACTTAAAACAGGAACCCCAGGCCCACGAGGGGCAGCTCGAGGAAGTCACTGAAGCCAAAACCCAGACTGTTTACGGCCAATCTCAGCCTTGTCAGGAAAGACAATGCCTTTGTGTAATTACACTTAATTGAGGGGGAAATTTTTTTTGTTTTGTTTTGTTTTTTATCACAAAAGACATAGGTCTGATTTTGCTTTTTAAATTTAAAAATTCCATTCATTTAAAAAGCAAAGCAAGAGGCCTAATGGTTGGTGTCTAGCCGGCTTGGGCAAACTACGGCCCATAGGCCCGATGACTGTTCTAGACTATTGAAATAATAATAATAATGATAAAAAAGACCGTACCCTTTTATGTAATTATGTTTACTTTGAATTTATATTAGTTCACACAAACACTCCATCCATGCTTTTGTTCTGGCCCTCTGGTCCAGTTTAAGAACCCATTGTGGCCCTCGAGTGAAAAAGTTTGCCCACCCCTGGCTAGGCTGAAACAGGAAGGAGCTGGCCAGGGGAGGGGAGGGGGGAGCTCTGGGCAGAGGGGAGCACGTGCAAATCTCCCAGGGGACCGGGACCTACTTACCTCCCATCTCTGCCCCTTACAGACAGGACGGAGCAGCTGCCGACTAGGAGCAGGTGAGCTCAGCCCCGCCCACCAGGGGTTCCAATCCCAGTCCATGTGACCTGGGGCAAGGCTCTGAGACCCAGTGCGGTGCCTCCATCAGTCCCAGGGGAAGGAGTTGGCCAGACAAGAAAATTGCTACAGCCCCCAGGCAGTGGCTGCCAGCCCCAGCTGGCCCACTTTAGAGCCTTGGGCCACACAGAGCAGGAGAAATGGTCTTTCTGCTCCCAGGGCTCTGTGGACCCTGTAGCCAGTGAGAATCTCAGCCACAAGTCAGAGAGTTGTGGAAAGAGGCCTGCTTCTTATTCTTGCCATCACCAAAACTCACTGCCGGTGCCTATTCTGCCAGCTGAACGGCACTGTGGGCTGTCCTTCATGCAGCTTCACTCAGGCAGGTGGAGCATGCCCCACAGAGGGGCAGCTGGCCCCAGGCCTGTTGACCAACAGGGATGTTCCCCGAGAGAAGCGAGAATCTCGGGTTTTGTGTAAAACCAGTGAATTCCAGTTCACAGTGGGTTTCGTTTTACCAGGGGGAGGCCTCCAGCGGTGACTTTACCTGGGTATGTGCAACACATACCTGCCAGGGGGCAAGGAGTGCAACGCCCCCAGCGAGCTGCTAGAAACGGGGTGGGGAAGATACATTATAAAGAAAACCAGCCCAAGTGACTAAAGAAATGGCCAGCTACAAAGGAGGGGGGGACCCAAGGAGACCCCAGAATCTCTGAACCATCAGAATCCAGTGGGCCAGAAGGAGGTGCAGAAGGAGCTGTGCTCTTGGAGGGTGATGGAGAAATCTCGCCATCACGGGGACGGAGACCCTATGAGCTCGCCACCTTCCCCTGGGAACAGTGGATCAATTCCCAGGTTAGTGCAGGGCGGCCAGCCCGGAGTCCTTTGATGACACAGCGCTGACATCACAGCTCCCGCTGGAGGGGAGGGCGCCTGCCTCTGTTCAGCTGAAAGGCTTCCCAGAAGGTGTGGCGATGTCATGGCAGAGAGGCCTGGGCCTGGGCTGGGTTGGAGGAAGGGGCAGCTGGCCACACTTGGAGGTCACCTCAGCATCTCCCTGAAGCAGTGGCCAATTTTGTATCCCGGGGCACATCTGGCCGTGTCCAGAGACGCCTCTGGCTGTCACCGATGGGGCTGCCTAACATCCTGCAAAACAGGGTTGCCCCACAACACAGAGGGATGCAGGCCAGGATCTCTGCAGTGCCCAGGCCGGGAGCCCTGGTCCAAGGAGATGAGGATGAAGCCAAGCATGTGGGCTCCAAGGCCCGAAGCTCAGGAGCAGCTCCGCCCCTTGGTCTGGGTGCCTGGCCTCCCTGCCTTCCTCTTCTGCAGGGGGAAGCCCGAGACGGTCCCCACACCAGTGCAGTGAGAGATATCAGCCCTACCCGACACAGCACTCAGGTGCGCAATGACCTTCATCATCATGCTGCCCCCAAGCCCACACCCAAGTGGCCGAGCAGCTCACGGCTGTCCCAGCAACAAGAAGACCCAACACAAAGGGAGCGCACCGCTGCCACCGCTCTATGTGCCCCAAAGTGCCTCGTCTTCATTTCCTTTCCGCATGGTGCACCCATCTGCTGGGGCGTGGCCAGGACCAGCCAGATGACAGGGCACTGTGGACAGAGCTCCGGGCCACTGGAGGGGTGTCCAGATAGATAACAGCCGGCGGTCATCACAGCTGTCCCACAACACTCTCCGTGACAAAAGGAACTCCGGGTGCTGCCCAGGCACTCAGCTCAGCTGAGGCTCCAGAGCTTTCTGGGAAAGAGTCTGCATTCCATGTTCACCCAAGCTTGGCGGCCAAGTTCCCCCTACAAAGAAAGTACTGGAGAGAGACATCACCAGCCATAAATCTCTCCTGAGCAGATTCTCCTGTGAGTGAGCGTGTGGGCGGCATTGGGGTCACTGGGCAGCAGTAGCTCCAACCTCTGGCACTACTTGCCGGGCTGGGCCGCTGACCCAGGGCCTCAGGCTCTCCAGGGCTCCTCTGACTCCCCTGCATCCTCAGTGGGTGCCCAAGTGCTCTTTCTAAAAATGAGAACCTCGCCCTGGCCGGTGTGGCTTGGTTGGTAGGAGTGTCATCCCGTAAACCAAAAGGTGGCCTGTTCAATTCCAGGTTAGGGTGCATGTTTCACATCGAGGTTTCTCTCTCTCCCTTCCTCTCTCCAAAGTCAAGTAAAATGACTTTTAAAATGAGAACCTAATTGTCACCTCCCTCCTCTCCATCCCCCACTTGCTTTGAAACCAGCCAGGGCTCCTCCCCAGGACGCCTTGTCACCCGTGGATCTGCATGGGCAGCCTCCTGTCCCCTCTTGTCTCTGCTCCGCTCCAAGGCTCAAGTTTCAAGTCCTTCAACGGTCTTTACAGTTTCCAGGAGGCCCAGTCAGCTGACACTGCCACCAGATGGCCCAGGATGGTGGCCCCTCTGTGTTGTGTCAGGTTTGGTAATTGCTAAAATCAGTTGTTGTTTTCCAATTAGGGGAGGAAGGATGAACCGCACCAGAGACAGACAGCTGTCAGAATTCGAGGGACTAAACCCCCTCTCTTTAGGCTCACCAAGTAAACCACAGGACGCACGGCGAAATTTGGTTTTCAGAGAAACAATGAATGATTTTCGAGCATCATATATCTGAACGGTCGCATGGAATACACAGAGACCAAATGTCTATTTACTGTTTGTTTGAGACGCAGATAGAGCTGGGCTTTCTGTAATCAACTTGCTGGTGGGCCAGCCCTCTGTCAGCACCTATACTTCACGTGCTTCCCTTCCACACATCAGAGCAGGCTGTGCGCCTCCATGCCCACGGGCACTCGCTGGTCACCAGGCCACACCAGGCGTCTTCTCTGTGTCCTCTCGGTTCGTACTCAGAAGGCCCCTGAGGCCCTCGCTGCTAGTGGTGGCTTCTTTCACTTACCACGAGGAACACTGACTACCTGGAAAGCTGCTGTTGTTCAGGGGCTCGGGTGTGGCGAGCTGGGGTTCGAGCCTGGGGCCTGGCATCCAGGTTGTGGTCCTCAGAAGACTTGCAGGGGCAGGGGCCCACCTCCAGGGGATTGGCTCACATAACTGGTACACTGGTGTTGAGTGTTGGCAGGAAGCCGTGGGTACCGTTATCATCCCATTTTGAAGCTCAGGGAGATGAAGGAACCAACCGGGGCAGCAAGTGGAGGAGCTGGGGCTGGGCCCCAGGCCACCTGTCTCCAGACACGAGCTCTTCACTCCTTCACGCTTTGTTGTGGGTGAAGGTGTCCTCCACACTCATTGTAGAGGGAACCGCTGTAATTAGCTGCTTTGAATGCTGCTCTGTGTGGCCTAACATATGAATTCAGGCACACGAAACACCAGGGACTGTCCCCGGCAGGACCGGGCACCCAGGGAAAGGCGCTGGGCGTTACCTTATTACTTTAGGACTTGGTGCTCCTCGGGGCCACGGGGCTTGTTTCCGTAAACCGGCCAGGCATGTCCCTGCAATCAGGGTTACGCTCTTAATTCGAAGAGAAGATGCAAGCCATGCCCTGTCAGGACAATTACAAACTCCAGATCTATGGAGTCCACACCACCAGCACCGAGCACACAGCTCCGCAGGTGCGGGAAACATGACGTCAGAGGCTGATTGAATCGAGGCCTCCCTGAAAGCAGCACAGATCCTGCTGTTCCCGGCCTTTTCGGTAATTCACCCCAAGCCTCTGGGAGGCCTCTGGGCTGCGGGCCCATCTCTCTAAGCCTTTCGACAAAGGATCTCATTCCAGCATCTTCCATGGTCCTGGAGACTGAAGGGGGAGATGCCTGGGCCTCCCTGCTGAGGGTGAGAAAAATGTGGTCACTGCACCAGGTGGCACCACCTGTGGTTGGCTCCAATTCCAGGCCCACAGCTGCTGCTCAGCTGCAGAGCCCCAAATCCCGAAGATTTCTGAGAATTTTCCCACCATCTGGGCCCAGAGATTCCCATGCCCAGAGCTTCCTCATGAGCCAGCATCTGGTTTCAAATGTTAACCCTGCTCACAGCCCCTTCCTGCACTGAGAACATGGTAATCCTGCCCCACCAGCCCTCCCCCCCCGCCCCCGCCTCGGGCAACAGTCACGCCCACCTGCCTTCCAGCAGCGACTGTCCCTCAGCAGAGGGGCTTCCACCTCACCAGTAACATTCCTTCACCCTTTGCCACCCAAGTTCTGAGAGTCATATTTAAGCTTCCTGTGCCCATAGGAAGTACCTCTGCTAATAAATACTTTTGGAGAAGATTCAACAGCAAGTCTAATGTGCACCGGTATTTCCATACTGCTAAGTTAGACTATAATTAGGGCTCCTTGATCCCAAGTGAATCAATCAATAACTACAAAGGTGTTTCCCTTGGCTGTTGAAGGTTCAGCGTTGAAACTTCAGACGCGCTGGCCTGGGTATGACCGCGCGATGCCTGTGGGGGACGGTTTCCTGGGCGTCCCTGTCATCAGGCTTCACACACTCTCCCTGGCCTCAGAGTTAGAGTCGCAGTGTAGCTTGGGAGGCAGTAGCCCTGAGCACATGCTGGGAAGAATGCGTGTTCCCCTCCTCCTAGTGTTAGACTGTGTGATGGGCCACAGGGCACGGGGAGGGCGATGTCCCAGGCCCTGCCATGAGCGATGCTGGGAGAGGTGTGCTGACAAGAAGGCGCTGAAGCCCGTGGAGATGCGTTTCGGAGTGACAGGCTGGAAATGGATGGAAACCATAGTTTCTCTTGGAAGGAGCACTTCCATCACTTCATTCTGGACAGGTCTGGTGTCTTCGTCGGGCCTTGGGTTCCCAGGCACCTGCAATAGGCCCTTGTGGGTTTATTAGCCCCTCACCCAGCTTCCCTTCTGGAAAGATCGTGGAAACTTCCTCGGCCCAAGAGCTGAGTGCGTGTCAGAGCCCAGGCCGGTCCTTGCACTGTATCCTCCCACCCAGTGGTTGGCTCGGGGATGGACATGTGACACAGGTCAGCCCAATCACAATGGAGCCAGGACTTGTACAGGAGCAGCTGAGGACAAAGCTCTTTCTTTCTCCTTGGACTTGAGGCAATAAAAGCTGGTCATGACTGGATTCTCCTTGGTAAGTGAGAGGAGGGTGTTCCCATGAAAATTTTTACCCCGTTACATGAGCTCAGGAACTGGGGGGATTTTGCATTATTAGAGAGGAAAATGCATTATTGCATGAAATTCAAGTTTAAAGTAAGCCAGTCCTCAGAAGTTAAACCAGAAACAAAACGTCACCAAGAACGAGGCTGCTTGCGGCCTGGTCTCTCTCCCAGGGATGAGCTTCCTTGTCCCTCTGTTCAAGGCTGCTTTCCGCAATGCTCCAGGGACACAGCACAAAACCTCCAGCTCTCTCACCTCACTCACACCACCCACTTCTCACTCCTGGCGACAGCTTGCTGAGGCACCCAGCCTGGCCCAGCTGATCTGACCAGAGCAGTGGGGTCCCATGCTACACACTTGGCCCCGGAGATCTACCCTGGGGTGGAGGTGGGGGGCTGTTTTCAAAGAATGGACTTTATAGACAACCCCAAATACCTGGTACACACGCACATGGAGCCTGTCTTTTGCATTCTCACTGAGGTAAGATTCTCCTCTGGGTAAAAAGATGCAAAGGCGATTTTTGGGAGATGGGGGTCATCCGATAAGCAAGCATGTGGTCCGCTCTGACTAAGTCCTGTGTGGGACGCACTCCACAGTGAGCAGGAAGCACAAAGGAGCTGGGCTGAACGCTCCCACGCTCCTTCCCAATGACGTCACAATTCCGACAAGGAGCCATGTTATAATAATGTAACCCCTCTAATTATTGTGTGAAATGTTTGCTGTGTGGAAACCCCCAACACTCTGTAACTTCCAAAATTAATGAACACCCCGATATCTTGATGTTAAAGCTCTGCACCCTTAAAGTATAAACGCCCTGCTCCCGGCATAAGGCACACCATCTGGCCCACAGTGATAAGGACACAGTTGTTTATGGTGGTCCATATAACCCCAGGACCAGCTTCAGTTGAGGGACTCCACATCGCTCCGGCAGACAAGCCCCTGATTGCTCTGCTGTGTGAGCCTGAACCAACTGCGGCCGCCTGCCTATCTCTGTTTTCATCGTCTGTCCTTCAGTGTGCATCACCAGGTGGCCTTTGCTGGAGCCCAGGACCACTAGGAATAGGTAAATACACCCGGTGTGATTTCATACTCATTCTGTCTTGTGTGTCATGTGTTCGGGTTTGGCTCAGCTGTCTAGATATTGAAGTACCAGGGGATAGGCCATTATTGCTGACTCCTGGTCACCTGCATTTGTCCCACTAAGTCTAGACAGATAATCAGTTAACTGGGGCTTAATTGGGACAAGCCACTCCCCTCCAGGAGCATGTGGGCAGGGGGAGATGATCCACGGCCCTCAGTGGCTCCCACTCCCTCCAAACGGGCCCTCAGTCCACTTGCTGTTTGGTACGGTGGTCCAGCTGCTGAGAGTCCTCACCTGTGCTACCCCAGCACTTCCCGTTCCCATCCATCACTCCTCCCTGTCACCTAAATCAGTCAGGACCATTTTTACCTCAATGGCTGGGTCACTTCAGGAAAATTGCTTCATCTTTCGAGCCTCAACTAGGTTACTTATCTAAAGATGGGGTAATAAGAATACATTCCTGATGTTTGATAATATCTACCCAAAATATGGAAGTATTTACCCTTTAACACAGCAATCTCACTAGGGATCTATTCTACAGATAGACCCACATGAGTACGAATTGGCAATTGTGAGGTTATTCTTCATATTCTTTGTCATAGCAAAATATTGAAAGCCATTCTATTGCCATCAGTGGGCCAAGATGCATACACCACGCCATACTCATCTCCCAGATCTATTAAAGAAATTTTTAAAAAAGCGAGACACAAAAAAGTGTGGGTTTATGATGTAATAAAATATCAATAGTGGGTCTTTGCCCCCAATTCTTGGCACAAAGAACCTAAAACCTCCAGAATTGATTGTCTTCTGTATGCCAATGAGATGACTGAGCCTGGGGCCCTTACACAGCAATCACCAGTAGCCAGCTGTTTAATCATTGATGTTGGTAATGAAATTTTGATAAAAACCCCGAATGGGGCTTGGGAATTTCTAGATTGGTGAGTAGATCAATGTGCTGAGCTGGCGGTGGGCTTGGAGAGAGCATGGAAGGTCTGGCCACTTTGATGGCCCCTTTCCTAGGAACCTGCTCTCTGCTTCTCTTCCACTTGGCTGTTCCTGAGTTGTAGCCTTTATAATAAAGCCAAAATCAGAAACAAGAGAACTTTCCTGAGGTCTCTGAGTCATTCTAGCCTGTTAGCCAACCTGATTGGGGGCAAGGGATGGGGGAACTGATAAATTTGCATACCCAACACCAGGATAACCAAAGGGGACGTTTGTCTTGAGGGTCTCAGGGAGGGAGAAGGGGAAAAGATGGGGGTGAGTGCCCCCTAGGAGATGAGCACAGCAGGAGCCCTGAGCAGGGTGTGGTGCTCCTAGGGAGGATGTGCAAGCCCTGCCAACACCAGAAGCCGGACTCGGCCCTGCCACCCCTTAACAACCATGTACCTCAATAGGAATTGGCATGAACTAGCTTCACTTTGGTGGAGACGGGGGAAGAAACAGGGAAGGGGAGGAAGAAGAAGAGAAAGGAACAGAGTGGAGGCGGCAATTTCGTGTTCATTAAACACCTCCTCTGTCCCATGGGATGCTTTCTCTCTGACATGAAGTTTTAATGCCTCTGCCTCTTCCATTTATCCCCCCACCTCCTGTCACCAGCTCAGGGCTGCATTGTTCTGGGAGGATGAATGAGGCGTGCCTCGCACAGGGCACTGCCTTCATTCATTCGGGTCCCTGACAGTTCCTGGTTCTCACAATTTCCCTGCACTGAAAACCACTCAGATCCCAACAATTCTGAGCACTCCTGCCAGCAAAGAATAAAGGAATTGCATATTCAGTGACTGCAGGACCCGTGGGTTTATAATGGTCTGAATAACAGGTAACTTGATCTCTCTTAAGCGTTGAGATACTTAAAAGTCATATAAAAGAATTTGGGATTTAGAGAATGACTGTCTTCTGGGGTAAAAAGTAATTATCCTGACAATTTTGATAAATCGAATTCTATTACTTTGAAGAACATTCTAAGTTCAAAGATGTGCTTCCATGCAAAACTTTGAGTAACAATAGGAGCTGGTGACTACTTCAAGGCAAACTTTGCAGAGTGCTGTGCCTTTGCCTTCAGGGTTTTAAAACGTTTGCTGTGTCCCATCATTTCTTCCCATTAGACCCTGGACGGAGCTGTGAGGTAGGCAAGGCGGTTTCACCCCACCTTTTTATAAGTAATGACATGGAGGCTCAGTTGAAGAAGGCGTGTCCCCCTCAGGGATTTGGTGGCAAAGCCAGGTCTCTAGACTCAACAGCCCCTTCTGCTGAGGCTCACAGGGTGCAGCCTGGGCAGGTGAGGGCCTGGCACTCTGCAGGCCCATGTTTGGCTCAGTGCTGTGCTGTCACCATCTTGAACTCCTCAGTGCTTTTGAGCCAGGAGCCCTGCGTTTGCTTTCTCCACAGAGCCCGGCAAGTCCTGTTGCCGGTCCTGCTCGCAACTCCACAGACTCCCCTCTGGCCTCCCTCCCAGATCCCAGAAACGCCAGCACGTCTGGGACCAGATTCCTGCCCAGCTAGCCCCCTCCCTTGCTTCGGGGTCCGTGGGGTCTTTAGGCTCTGGGGTCCCAGGCCCTGACCAGGCCTTCGGCAAACACGGGCAGCTCCTCGTGCAGCTTCACCTCCTGCAGAATAAATTAGTGCCCAAAGCCATCAGTTCAGCAGAGGCAAATTCCTCTAAAATGAGTTTAGTTAAACCAAGAGGCTCTTGGGTTTTCTAAGATTCAATGTAATGAAACCCACTCAGAACACTGGATTCCTCTCTGCTCTTTAGCTGGGCCTGTCTGTCCGGTTTTCTGCCTCTGATGTTGACTGAAAAGAAATGAAAAAGAGAAAGAGGGAGGGAGGGGAGAGGATGAAATGGGGGACAAGCTAAAATGAAGAAAACCCCCTCTTTCCTGACACTTCCAACTCCCAGAGATGTCTTCTCAGTTTCAAAGGCTTAAGAACATTGCAATTGGTAGAGAAGATCAGACAAAATGTGGTCACTCCTGGCAACTAATTCTCAAGAACGTTGAGCAGCAGAGTACAACAAAATGCCCCCAAAAGGGGAAGAGGTCAGCCTCGGGCTGCTGGCCGAGGCTGCTTGCTCTGCGGCCTGTCCTGGACCTGCCGGCCGGCACAGACCCAGGAGAGAAGGCCCCGCATCCTATGAGGTGAACGGTGGTGCCAGGGGAGCAACCAGCTCTTTCCCCAACTGTCTCCTCCCAACCACCTGGAAAGCCTTATTTCCCTCAGGTGTCCCCTAACCCTTCTCCTGCCTTAGTATTCAAGCAACCCCTCACTCGCCTGACTCCAAAGTTGATTTTAGATGGAGTCTACTTCCTGAACGCTAACAACCTTCGTCCTCCCTGAGGTCCAGGGAGGCCTGATGCATAGCCGGCATATAACACCAGCGAAAAAAAAACCCCACAAATCTGAGGAAACATTGAGACCTTTTTATTATGCATTCGGCAGTATTTCGTGAGTTTAGCACAATGCATGGAATTCTCGCTGAGATAGTCTTGCCACCGAGCCAAACAGTGAGTATGCATTTAAAAAATGTAATTCAAACTCCAAGGAACATGAGCTTGGGTTCAGAACACAATGTAAAATCTCTCTATGCAGAACAGCTTCCTTTTGAACAGCCACATAAAGCACTCGGAGGAGAGAAGAGCTTCACAATAAATAATTGCTTCTCTAGACTATCCGGGAGCCTACCAGCCCACCGCCCTCTGTTTCCCGGGGGGAGACATTCACCTTCACACCTGTTAGAACTTAGGGTGCTCAGAGAGAATTAACATCTGGTCAAGGCCAACGCTGTCATTCATGACCCTAAACTCCCCCATGTTGAGACCTCAGCACATACCCCAATGACAGTCTGCCGTGGAGGGGAGGCAGGTGGCCTGGCCCCCAGAGGAGCTCACCCCCAATCACAGGCTCCGACACAGTCACCTCAGCATGGCTGGGACCACGCAGCTGAACAAGATGGGGAAGGGGGACCCTTGGAGCCCACAGGACCCTTCGGGTGTAGGGAGGCATGTGTCACAATTCCTAGTAGTTCCCAATCATGCGGATAAATAGGAATTTACATAATTTACAGATAGTTTGTGTTCGGGGCTTATTTTGAAGCCATTTCCTGAAGACCCACATTTATTCACGAAGGCAAATATGGATTCACTTAATGGTCTTGACCCAGGGCAGCTTTTCCAGCAGCTTCGGCACACAAGGTCATAGTGCGTGCTGCTGCTCCTCCCAAGGACACACCTCCCAGCTAACCGGTCTCTCCTTGGCAAAAACATCAAGGCTTCTTTTTCCTTTTCCTTTTTCATTTCCTCCTTCTTCTTCAAGCACAGCTAAACTTGTCTGCCTAAGTCTTATACACCTCTAACTCCTCGAGTCCTGTGCAGCTAGGACTGCATCCACAGCCGCCCCTCCTGGTGCCGGCGCACAGCTCCACCCTGCTCTACATTGGGATCCAAGCGTGCGGCAGCAGCTATGAGATGGACATGTGTTTACCTGCAAAGGGTTATCTTGGAGTTACTGACTCGCCAAGAGGAGTCAAGTCGAAAGCTTTCCAATGTGCCAGATCTCTCCACACCCTCTCCAGCAGGAAGGCCACAAGAGGGTGCTTGCCCAGGGCACATCTGGGATCACTGTCCCCAGGAGGAAAAATGGGCTATTGGATGGGGAAGGGTGTACTGTTTAGGTGAGGACCCTCTGAGTGGGTTTTCTCCCCTAGGCAGAACTCATTCTTTGTCCTCAAAGAGGCAGAAATGTGAACCATGTGGGGGAAGGAACGGAGGCTTCCTGACACAGGCTGGACAGGCCTCCTGGGAGAGCTCCAGAGGCAGCAGGCGGAGTGGCAGGCGGAGGCCAGCCTGTGATGGTGGAGATCTAAAGATGGCTCTGTCTGTCTGGCCTGGACTTCAACCTATCTTGGAGAAAGGGAACAAAAGAAAAAGGAAGAGTGTTACAGAAGGTCTCATTACTGGCTAAAAAAAAAAGGCAATTTCTCCCCACCCCAGGTCTGGCTGTTTCCCCGTTTTGAACCAATCCCCCTCGCCAGTGCTTCTCAGCAATTTCAGAGCCTGCCACACAAGGAGGAAGGTGTGACTTTCACACCAGCAGGCACTGCTGCCAGCAGCTCTCCCAGCCTAGTTCCATCTTTGATTAGCACAAGCGCAGGACAGCACAGCCTCCCCTCTGACAACGTGAATCTGTCAGCCTCCCCTCTGACAACATGAATCGTCTTACAAGAAAGCAGGGGCCCTGGATTATAAGAAAAGACTTTTTCTGCCACAATAAAGCTTCTTCCTGGAGCTTTCCAGACCCTGGTGGATACCGAGCCACCAGAGCAGCAAAAGCAAAGCCATGCTTCTCCTATGCAGGGTCCTCATGTGTCTTTGAACACACTCACAGGTTCCTACCCCAGGCCCTTTGCACTTATTGTCCCCTGCCTGAAGTCCCCTCCTTCACTCACCCCTCTGGCTCACCCCCTCTTTTCCTTCAGGTCTTCGTGCCAGTGCCCTTGTCTACACAACCCAAATGGCTACCTTCCCCAACTTTCCTCTCTCCGTCCTAGTCCCCGGGTCTCCTGCACGCATCTTACTCAGTGTTTTACGTATTTGTTTGCCGTCTGCTTCCCCCACTATTTAAGCTCCATGAAGGCAGACTCTTTGCCTTGTTCCCTGCAGTGTCCCCAGCACCAAGAACAGTGCCCGGGGTGTCGCAGGTGCTCAGCAGTTCTTTGCTGAACAAATGCGTGAGGGGATGCATAAATGATGCAACGGATGGATGGCTTGAATCACTTCCCTCCCTTGCCAAGAGGAGTTGGGTCTGGAGTGAGGAAGAGAAGAAAGAAGAAAGAGGCGAAACAGGGCCAGCTGGGGCCTGACTCACACTCCCCAGGACCTCTCTGCTGCCTCGGCCTCCCTCCTCCGTCTCCATTTTTATTATGAATGCTGACAGATCCCTCTCTGGGCCGCAAGCGATCTGCCACCAATTTGGAAAGCCTCCTGGATACCAAGCATGGTTTCATCTCCCCTTGATCAGTCCCTGTAGGAACCCAAGCTACCTCCAGGCTGTTCCCAGGAACAAGAATTACCACCCATTGCAGCCATGTGGGTGGGTCATCTGACAGATTGACACATACATCCCGTTTGGCTGCAGGAAACCCTGAGGATCTCAGATGAAAAAGACAAGGGTGTACAAAATATAATAAAATAAAAGGAATTTGGGGAGCCACATACTTCACCTCTATCCTGAGGCAGTGGCTGAAAACTAAGAAATGTTTTGCTTTGCCCAGCCGGCATAGCTCAGTGGCTGAGCATTGACCTATGAACCAGGAGGTTATAGTTTGATTCCCAATCAGGGCACATGCCCGGGTTGCAGGCTCCATCCCCACTGTGGGGCATGCAGGAGGCAGCCAATCAATGATTCTCTCTCATCAGTGATGTTTCTATCTTTCTTCTCCTTTCCTCTTTAAAAGCAATATCTATATCTATAGCTATATGAAATGTTTTGTTTGTGTTTCCATGAGACCTTGGGTTGTGTGGGCCCTGGGAGATGGGCAAGGGCTCCGAGGGGCAGCGGTTGGCTCGCTGTGCTGGGTCCAGTGAGCTCCAGGGCTGGACATCACTGTGTTGATGCCACAAGGGATGCCTGGGGTCAGCACCTAAGGTGCAGGGCAGGCTGGCCAGGGGCAGGGCAAGGAGTGGCTGTCCACAGCCCTGGCCTGCTCTGTCCCCAGAGACGACTTACCAAAGGCACCGTGTCTGTCTGAGCTGGGGCACCCCATGTGCAGTGAGGTTCCCCCTGGTCGCCTCGCAGGCCAGATGCCACCACCCCCCATGTGCCCTTGAAGGCGCAGCATCACCTCCTCCGATGCGGGTCTCTGTCCACCCTGCTGGCCGGCACTGCCTCTCCTTGGTCCAGTTCTTCTCTAGCCCCTGAGTTCCTGTGGAGAGAGAGCTGGTTTAGTGAAGCCACCTGCATTTTCTTGTGGCTGGTTTTTCCAGAGTCAGGTTATAACTTCCTCTTCCCAGCTGTCACAGCACTGCTGCAGCCAGGGCACGGCCATGCCCTGCACTTCAGCCAGGCGTCCCGGCCTCCCCAGCCCTGGGACCACTGACACCTGGGAATGATTCAACCAGACAGGGTGCCATACCTGCTGACAGCCAGGGTTCCGGTGCAGAAACGCTCACAGGCAGGGTCGTGGCTGGCCGCACAAGCACAGCGCAGCGTCCACTTCGAGGGCTGTGGGCTCTGCGGAAACGGCGCTGTGGACCTCCTGCCGCGGGCATGTCCTCGGTAGCTGGACAGTCCATAG
Organism: Vespertilio murinus; assembly: GCA_963924515.1. Taxonomy (NCBI): domain Eukaryota; kingdom Metazoa; phylum Chordata; class Mammalia; order Chiroptera; family Vespertilionidae; genus Vespertilio; species Vespertilio murinus. Next base: position 86,615,255 of record OZ004709.1, on the reverse strand, counting down.
GGCACGGTCTGTCTGCAAAGCACAGAACAGTCAGTGTCCAGGTCCCAGTGGGACACATGAGCTTGGCACTGTCCCGGAGCCTGGGTTCCCCACCTGGCCCCTGCACTTTGGGTCTGAGGATGCTTCTGGAGTAGACTGTTCACCCCTTATTACCGCTCAGCCCCCAGAAAGTGTGCTGGGGCCCCGTATGGAGAGGTGAGGAGGGCCAGGGAGCTAGAGGAGGACCTCTCCACACCCTCCTGTAGCCAGTGACCCAAAGTGACACTTTCCTAACCCGCAGCCTGGCACCACCCGCCTGTCCTGGGATCTGTCTGTCTGTCTGTCTATCTATCTATCTATTCATTCATCCATCCATTCATTCCTTACCCGAAGATTTTTCCATTAATTTTTAGAGAGAGTGGAAAGAGAAAGGGAGAGAGAGAGAAATATCAATGTGAGAGAAACACATTGATTGGTTGCCTCTTGCATAAGCCCCGGCAAGGGTCCATGCCCTCAACCGGAATCAAACCAGGACCCTTTGGTCCGCAGGCTGACCCTCTATCCATGGAGCCAAACCGGCTAGGGCTGTCCTCGAGTTTCTTCAATGCCCACGCCAGCCTTGCCACCAGCACTGGCCAGATAACCATGCAAATATGGCCGTAGAGATGCATCCTGGCCTCAGACGTCCCTGCCCTGAAGAGACAAACGTCAGAGGCCCCTTCGTGCGCATGAGGGCGGTGATGACAGGACCTGCCTTAGGAAAGGCCTGAGAAGAAAAGGCCCTAAATTGTTTACCATTTTGTTTACAGCTGGAGCTGGGCAGAGGGACCATGCCATCCAGAACAATAAGGGTCAGACGGTGTTTACGCTTGAGCGAGCACATCCAGTGTCCTCTGCCGAGCAGGCCGGGCCCAAGCAGTGCCGGGGGGTGTTCAAAGCAGATGCTTCACTCGTTAGGGCCATTGAACCAGATTCAGAGAATAAACTGCCAATAAGTGGAGGAAACTTATGTGGCCAAAGTCACTTTTCCAGTAAGTCTCGGTTTTCCTGCAGGTCCCCAACACGAACGCCTTGGCTTCTAAGACCCCCCAGAGTCTCACCAATCATCCACTCAAAGGGGCATCTGACATCCTCTCCCACTGTCAAAGTCAATCAAATTGAATTTACTTTAATTTGAAACACATGCTATGGATCCTTGTTGGGATGGGGAGGCAAAGTGGGGGGTGCTCCATCGTGACCTGACGCCTGGACCCCACTTCCTCCCTGCAGGGCTAGGCTGCGGAGTGCCACCAAGAACTATCTGTCACCCGTGGCGGCTTTCCCTCTGACCCAGGCTGGCCCAGTGCGCAGCAGTCTGAGCTCACTGGCTGGAGAAAGCAGGCAGGGCCCAGTCCTGTTCTGAGCATCACCTTTGCAAGAAAAACACAATATTTTTCTTGAGGAATGGGAAATGGGGGTGGGGGGTGGGGGAAGTGGCCAGACAATGCAGGCACTGTTGTGAGGCAGGATTTGGTTCGAGGTGCATTTTTCCAGTCATGGGGCCACATTAAGCCCAGTCCCCCTTTCTTGGTGAAAGTCACACACAAGGAAAAACAAAGCTCCCACTTTCCCATCGACAGCGAGACCTCCATTCCGGAATTGCCCTCAGCCAATCATGCCTTTTGGTGTGGAGCTCCAAACCTCAGTGAAAACACTGGGTGTTTCAGGAGATAAGTGTGCAGTGTGGTCTTTGTTAATAGAGAGACACCAGGCACTCCACCAGCTGCCAAGAGCAAAGAGCTAGCAAGCAGAGGCTGAGGGAGGACTCCGTCCTTTCCCACAGGGAGAGGCAGAACCTGCCCCCAGCACAGGTGTTTGATGCGTGCGCTCTGCAGGCTGACCTAGGACCCACCCTACTTGGAGTTCCAGTTCCATGGGGCCCGCCTCCGACAGGTACAGAACTGATGTTGTAAATCAATCTGATAAGCTCTTAAATAAGACTGTTGTCTCCGTGTACCTGAACAAATATGGCCTCAGACACCTTGCAAGATCTGTCTTGAATTTAGAGCTCCAAGGGTCCTTGGAGTTTGTGTTGAAAGATGGCAGACTAAGGAGATTCAGCACCTTCTCTTCATGCTGCTCCATCCCACCTACAGGGATCTCACCCACCCCCATGGGATGCACCCCAAGCTCCAGCTACCCCTCACCTTGCCAGCCGATGCCCCTTGGCCACTCTGTAGGCCCTGGGATATATACCTGGAGCCCTGTTCTGTCCCTGGGTGTTGAACCCTGGAAGTAGACCTGGGGATATTTGTGTAAAAGAATCAAGGATCCTGAATATGGAACATGGTCTAGAAGGGACAATGTGTGAACTTTAGTTCCATAGACTCCTTGCAGTGGGTCTGCAGACATGGCCGAGGAGGGGTAGAGGCAGGCCTTGAGCCCATAGGGACCAGGGCAGGGTCATGCTTGACCAGCTCTAGGAGTGGATCGCCAGCTCCTCACAAGTAGGAGGCAGGTCTTCTTCTTTTGTATCGTCCATCAACTTAGCACCAGGTTGGACAACCAGAGGCCCCTGGTTGAGCCTCCAACAATAATCTAGTCCAACAACTCAAGATTGTTTCAAACCTAAAATGTTCAATAACTATAAAATTCCACTACAAAGAACTCCAATATTAGCCAAGCATTTTATATATATATATAAAAGAGAGAGAGAGAGAGAGAGAGAGAGAGAGAGAGAGAGAGAGAGAGAATACCCAGTATCATTCTAAGTGTTTTGAGATACAGAAAGGCATGTCTGTGCCTTCAGGAGTTCACATGCTACTGGAGTATGAAAGCAGGTAAAGGAACATAGCAAGCCAGCACATACAGGTATGTGCAAGGTACACAGAGTGCAGAGAAAGGTTATCTGTTAACTCCATCATTATGTTGTAAAACGTTTACATGATGGTCACTCCACCCTGTCAACAGATTCTTGATCTACAAAAGGGTTGTGGGGCACATTGGATGAGACCTGTCACTGCATGGGAAATACTGACCAGGAGTTACCAGTAAGGCAATGTTAGCTACTCTTGTTGCTTATTTGGCCTGGGAATTCACATCAGTTGTATCAGGCAGAAATATCCCCTCTACCAAGCCCACATGTGAGGTGTGTAAAGAGAAGTGTGCAGTGTGGTCTTTGTTAATAGAGTGACACCAGCAGTAAAGAGAGGCAAGAGTAGCAAAGAACTGGAGAGCCATTTGGCACAGCAATGCCATTCTTTGCCACCCTTCCTTGTGGCTGGCCCATCATTCCAGAAGGCCTGTCTAATAAGCACTTGTATTTCAGTTGTCTGCTCTTTGGCATTTGCTGCTTCTTGGATGGTGAATTGGAAAGACCTAATGGTGGAACCATGAAAATGCAGTTAAAACGGCTGAGAACCTTTGACTTTTTGCTCTCTGCCCAATTGTTTTAGCCTATAGGGTTTGGAGAATGCAGTTCTTAATCAAGGAAGGCAGCTCTTCCATCTGGGAGTGTTTCAGTTATAACTCAAAGCTCCATACTAAAGACAAGCTGATGAGATGAACTCAGATGCTCTTAGACAAAACAAGACAGCCCTCCAGTACACTTGCAGATGCAATGTCTCCTGTGGTGTCTCTTCTTGATAAATTGCCCCCCAATGTACATAGTCAGAACATTCATTATTTGGTCGGTGGTGGTGATGTCGGAGTCTTATTTATCACCGTGCTCCTTCTTCGTCACTTTCTCCCAAATGTCACATATAAACATTATTAAATATTAACCTTCAAAATCTTCCGAATTCATTCTTTATCTGCAGCATCATACTGAAAACATTTTCTTTCTCTGCAAGAAGTTTTTAAATAAGGGAAGCTGACTTCCTTTATTTTTTTAAGATTCTGTTTTTAAATTCAGTGCTGTCTTTTCATAAATGAATTAATGATTTCCATCTTTCTGATCAGAATTTTCAAGGAAAGATACCAATATTCACAGAGGCAACACAAGGAGCTTCATTAGCCAAATTCCAAAGTCTCAGGGAAGTTATCAAACTGTCACTCCCTCAAAAACCCACTTTTCAGCCTCATATTGAGTGGCATTCAACAAGTAACTGCCAAGTGTTTTTTTTATAAGCAGGCCCTGGACTAGACTATGAGTAACTATCTGAGAACAAGACAGGCATGTGGCCTTGTACACACAAAGTCTTTGCTGTTTTGTTATCTTCACCTGAGGATTTTTCTTTTCTGTTGGTTTTTAGAAAGAGTGGAAGGGAAGGAGGGAGGAAGAGGGAGAGGAAGAAGGAGAGGGAGAGGGAGAAAGAGAGAGATGTGAGAGACACATGGATTGGTTGCCTCTTGCATGTACCCCACCTGAACTGGGGATCAAACATGCAACCCAGGTATATGCCCTTGACTGGGACTTGAACCTGTGACTCTTTGGTCTTTGGGCCAATGATCTAACCACTGAACAACTGGGCAGGGCCACACAGTCTTAAATTAGTACAGAGGTCAGTAAATTGGCATTTTATGGGCTTCATTCAATTGGCAGAGGGTTTCTTTAAGCTGAAAATTTCACATGAACTTCCCAACTTCTAGCTTTTCTTGATTAACTTGAAGTCATGCTAATACCAACCCCCACTCCAACATGTGGCAACCATCTGGAACTCTATCACTCCCATTTTCCCCCAGCCCCCACCCCTCCCAGTAGCTTTACACTTGTCCTTCTTTGCTCACTTTTGTGTCTGGCCCTCATGGACATCTGAGTTTTCAATCCCTGGTCTAGTGAGATGTCCCATAAATCAAAGCCAGACAATCGTATAACACAGTGACAAAATTAACACTTGGTACTATTTGTAAAAATAGATTTGTTTTCAATTTTAAAAACTCCAAGTTCTCCTCAACATATAGAACATTTTTACATTACAAGCATAATGTCAAGGTAACCAATACCTCTTTCAGTCACTTTTCCTCCTGAAAAGGGGAAGTAAAGGCATCATTTCCTTTGGGTCCAGGGGACATATTGCCCAGAGGCAGAATGCTGTGGGCTGGTGGTCCTGTGGCCTGTTTCTTGGTGGCAGAGAGGCAGGCAGGCAGAAGGCAGCTACAACTGCTGGGCACCAGTGGTCATTACTGCTTCTCACCAACTCCCAGAGTAATAACTTCCAGACTCCAGTGCACTTTCTAACTATACCTGAATTTCAGATTTTATTAAATTCCTTCCTTGGCAGGCTCCCTTACCTGCTCTTTGAGCTTAGCAATATCTTCCTGGGCAAGGAGATATCGATTGCCTTCGTTTGCTAACATTTAACCCTAACCAGAAAGAACAGCTGGCTAAGAATTTTGTTCCAAGGTAAGACAAGACAGAGTCACTATCGGAAGTGGCTGAACAGTCAGCAGCCTATAGAAGCATCCATTCACTTCAACCAGCATCTAGTGGGCTTAGTTGCATGGAGACAGGACGACACAAGCTCTGAGATAGGAGTCCTCTCTCAAAGGACTTAAAAGCCCAGGATTCTTTAGAGCCTGGGGCCAACTTCGGTTGTTTCTGTTTCCAGAAATCCAATCTCTTCTCTTTGTCATTAGGAATTACCCCTACATTTTGTGTGAGGTCTTGTTGAGACTGTCAATCATTGTGTCTAATCTTCACCTGCCTGAAAACTCACCAGGTGAACTTTGTGGGGGCAATGGGAACCTCTCTCTCCCAAGATGAGTGAATAGAGAGCAACTCAAGATCAGAAAGTACTCAGTGCTCTTCAGTGGCATCCCTGAACCCCTAGTCCTGTCCTGTTACCTCTCCCTTCTGAGCCTGGTTCTCCACCTGTCTGTGGGTGACAGGTATCTTTCCAACAACTTATTTTAAGCTGTGTTAGCTGGACCAGGTTTCTGTTAGTTGTGACCAGTGATCTCTTTGGTTTAATAGCAAAACCCCGGCTCTGCCCAGGTGCCAGGGCAAGAAGAGATTTCCTTCATTGCAACAAAACACAGATACAACGTGGTTCAGAATCAGAACAAAGCTCAGCACCCTCAGCTGGCTGGAGTCCTTCCTTCCCAGGTGTGCCCACTGTGAAATGTTTGGTTTGGATCTGACTATCTTTTACACAGGTGGAAGCAAGCATACTACCCTGGCCCCCAACACTTGGTTGACCATCTAAGTCTTATTCTCCAGCAAATGTATTTGTTGTCCACTCCTCAGAGGCTGTGGAAGTCCGCTGGGGCTAGGCCTTATGCCAGACAGCCGTTCGGCACCCTTCCAGCCACCAGGAAAGGAAAGCAGGCCGGCACCCACGGCTCCTCCGTGACCTCGCTTCACAAACAGACAACACACATGCTCACTCTCTGCTTCTAAAGAACATAACCCAAACTCTCTGCCCACAGACACTATAGAGGAAACTGGCCATTTGTAGCTTTACTTCCACTGCAGAAAATTCTAGCATTTTTAGGTTGGAAGACCTCAAGGCAGATTACTTATCCAATTCCTACTCAGCCCTTGAAAAAGCCAAAAATATCGGAAAATATCAAAAGAGTGAGCAATGTGCTGTGAATTAGTGGTTAACTTTTTTAAGGACCCCCCCCCCAAAAAAAAATAAAAAAATAAAAACACACAACAACCAACAACCTTTGGGTTTATGCTGGACTTAACTGTTTGGTAATTTTACCAGAATCATATCCATGTTCAAAGAGAGTTGGGCACTGACCCCCACCAACAGACCCAGAACAGGGGTTATTTCTGCATCTATACCATAGGGGTGGCTTCCTTCTTGTCCCCAGGATGGACACAGCTGGATCCTGTCCACCCAGAATCACAGACCGTTTCTACCTTGTTCACCTCTGCATCCAGGACAGCTGGTGGACAGAGGAAAGGAAAGGGAAGGAAGGAAGAAGGGAAGGAAGAGAGGGAGGGGGGAGAAGAAAGGGAGAGAGGGAGGGAGGAAGGGGAGGAGAGAGGAAGGGAGGGAGGAAAAAAAGAAAAAGGGAGGGAGGGAAGGAGGGGATGAAGGAAGAGGAAGGGAGGAAAAGGAAGGAAGGAAGGAAGGAAGGAAGGAAGGAAGGAAGGAAGAAAAGGAGGTCTGAACTACCCATGACTTTTAGGCCACACCCAATCTCCCAAGTTACAAAATTCTTGGCTCATTTATTGGCATTCCACTATTGCTGTCCTCACCTGGCCCATCTTTGAGGATTTTCCTGGAGAGAATATGGTCTCTAGATTAAGCAAAGCAGAGAGGCTGTGTCTTAATGACACCCCTCAGGCCACATCAGAGCCTGTAGTAACAGGTTACACAGACAAGTGAGGCATCAGAGGTGAAATCAGAGACTTCACTGGGCCCGCAGACCCAGGTTTCTGGTCCAAATGGAAGACCAGCTCCCTGAGAGTCCCTGGGTGAGAGTATTCTGGCTGGATGGAGGGATGAAAGGGCTGGATCCCTGGAAAGGTCTCCAGCTCCAAACCCTCAAAGGCCCTCACTGTCACTTAAGCGTCCTCCACAACCATAGAGCAGGCCCCGCCCTTCCTCCCCAAGATAAAGCCATAACTGAGTGTGGGGTGTCTGTCCCCATCAAGATAAGAGGTCCCCAGGACCCCCACAACTGTATTTAGAAAATTTCCATGTCCTATTACCATATAACTGAGCTGAATAATAACCCCAAAGCCACAGATGGTATCACCCATAGCTCACCGGACACAGACACAGTCTTTCTGAATGCGGTGCACACACACGGAGGGACGTTTAATGGAAGCTTAGAGGTCAAAGAAAACCCTTCTGAGTCTGTTGTGCAGTGTGGGATTTTGAAGTGTTATAGCTCAAAGAAAATTTAAAGCCACAAACTGCTCTGATCCCTGGGAAAATGACAACGTCTACAGAACCCTCCAGAGTAGCTGGGGTCCCTCCAGCTGGTACAACCCAAATGCGTCCCCCCAAGTCAAGCTGGAGTTCCACCCCCAGGCCCAGTGACCCTGAGGAATTTCAGGTCCAGTGAAGGCATGAGAGGCACGTCTGTCGGGCACAGCCTCATTATAACTTTATGCAAAGCTGCAGACAGATGGGGCCCGGAATAGTTCCCAGCCGTGGAAACGGACAGGGTAAAAGAAGGAGCAGGTATTGTTTGTAAGGTGGGGTATTGTAGAGGGGTTTTCCAAACACACACATCCCTTTCAGGAACGTGCAGGAAGTGTGAGCTGACACCTTGCTTATTTCCAGGTGATTCCCCTGAAGATACGAATCCTAGGTACACTCGCAACCAAGGGTGACAGACGCTCCCTGTCCTCCAGGGGAATAGCTCACGGCGGTGTCACATCCTTTTAGTAGCTGAGTCAGTGGTCATCTGTCTCCAAGGAAGACTTGAGTCCCTAATGAGACACATGCTTTATCTCCAAACAAAAGCCAGGGAGGGGATTAGGGTAGGGCGGCTAAGGGCACAGATGCTGTCGCTATGAAAAATGTTGATATTTTATCAATCATGAAAGTTCTGCACTAATTTTGATTTTTCCCCTCTAATCAATACAGTAACTTTTATTTCTTTGCCGTTGACTTTTTGGCATCTTCTTAGTTTGCTCCTGAGAGAGAGAGAGAGAGAGAGAGAGAGAGAGAGAGGAGAGACCCTCACCTCACCCTATTCTTGACCCCACAAGGAACCCATGGCAAGCAGAGCTATAAACTCCTGAAAAGGCACGCACACGCTGCCTGCTCCCTGGCTCGCTTCTGACTCGCAGCAGAGTTGCCCAGGCTGTCCAGGCGAGGGCCAGGCTGTCCATCGTGGCCGTTGGTGCCGTTGCTGAGGCGTCCACAACACCGGCCTCCGCACCTTCCTCCTGAAATGGATGTTTTCACTTTTGAAATGACTGGCCAGGGCCTAGGGCCCAGGGCCCCACTGCTCTGCTCTAGAGCTACTGTTCATCCGGCCACTGCTGCATCGGCCCTGAGGTCAGAAAAGCCCCAAGGTCTGGGCCTTTAGGCCTCCCATGGCCAAGTTCTCCAAGAGCTCTTGGCAACTGGACACCCCATCCTGCTTGTCCGGTCTGGAGGCACTTCATAGAGGAGCAGGAGCTGGAAGCACCCCAGGGACTGTCTGGGCCAGCAGCTCATCCATATTGCAGCCACTATCTGGATTTAGTTTCTAAAATAAAATTGGTGCCGAAACCAGTTTGGCTCAGTGGTAGAGCGTCGGTCTGCGGACTGAAAGGTCCCAGGTTTGATTCCGATCAAGGGCATGTACCTTGGTTGCGGGCACATCCCCAGTAGGGGGTGTGCAAGAGGCAGCTGGTCGATGTTTCTCTCTCATCGATGTGTCTAGCTCTCTATCTCTCTCCCTTCCTCTCTGTAAAATATCAATAAAATATATTTTTTAAAAAATAAAATTGGTTCCTATTCAAAATAGTGAGAAAGTGCGTGTGCCTGTGCGTGTATATGTGCGTGCCTCATTTTAAAGAACTCCATTTGCATACGAAGCATGACATAGAAGGACACCAGGTCATTGTCTCGTATGAAGCAGTCTCCGAGGCTCGAAAGCTGAGCCGTGGGTCCCGGGCACCTGCAGGAGGGAGGGGCTTCTCCAGGCGCCCGGATGCGCTGAGGTGCTCCTATCCAGTGCAGGACGCAGAGCCAGAGAGATCACCCACCCAGACCCCAGCACAGCCTGGGGCCTCCTCCAGGAAAGCACTGTTTGCTTCCCTGAGTCCTTTGTTTTAAATTCTTACAGGAATAAATCCACCAGAGGTGCCTCAGCCTCTCATCTGCCTCCAGATTTAAGGCCAAGTTCTGAGCTGCACGTCCCTTTCATCTCACAGAAATCCAAATTGCCCTCTGGGGTCACGCAGGGTCACAACCTCTTTGTACTAAGTTTTCGGAGTGCAAATGAAACAGCTCCAGCCTTGAGCCACTCTTTCTTATCAAGGAGGGATCAGCTACCTTTCAACTAAGCCTGGCTTCGCACCTGCACAGTCCCTCACCTTCCGAGACACCTCTGGGGCAGAAAAGGGGGCTTTCAGGCTGAGTGACCTCAGCAGAAAGGTCATGGTGTGGGCAGACTTGCTTAGCAAACTCTGAAATGTAGCCCCAAGGCCCTCACATTTTAAAGACAGGTTTTGCCTCAAAATGTTCTAAGAGATATACTACTCAAACTCAATATCAGTATCTAAATACTTACTAGATTGCCAAGGAGGAGACAGAAATGGAGGAATGGGAGGGGAAAACTTACAAAATAAAACCACCATCAGTCAGGCCCTGAGTTCAAGATCATTCTCAGCCTGGCCAGTATCATCTTCCCTTATGCATCCTTATTTATCTATCATTTTCAACAAACAGATGCCCGTAGTATTTCCTGGGGCCGCTTTCTGGTGACCCACACTTCAAGTCCTGGGCAGTGCTGGGTGACACTGGAAATGAGGGCCTCAGGGCCATGAGGGCCTCAGTCTGCGTTGCTGGACTAGAAACTGTGAGCATAAGAATGTGGACAGACCCGACCAAGATCTCAGTGCAAGGCTTTACCAAAAGGGCCCTCAACAGGTCATGCAAATTTGCCTGCAATGCCAGACCCCAGTCACTGCCCGCCTCCCCATTAGCAGGGGCAACCCAGGCCCATGGCTTCAGAGAACACCAGGTCTCCTTCCACAAACACTCCAGTATGTCCCCAGGTGAGCAGGAAGCAACAGAAAACAAGGAAGAGGGACACCCAGGGTGGGACCAGATCTCAGTGAGCCTGGAACAACCTTTGGCCAACAGCATCCCTATCAAGCTGCTTATCAGTTTGGCAGCATGGCACACCTTTCCCAGGCTCTGCATGCAAATCGGATGCTAACAGGCCTCCCACCAAGCCCTCTAGGAGGCTGGGCAAGACCATGGTTGGATGGTCCAAGGAGACCAACCTCAGTGGTACTTGAGAAAGAACTTTCTACTCACTGGCGTCCTCCAACCAGAGTGGGATTCGGCAGGCCAGCCCCCAGGCCCAGCACAGAGTTTGTGTAGTTACTTTACGGTCATATCTTCCAGGTGCTGAGTGCTCACTACACTCCAGACACTGTCTGAGCATGTCCCAGGGACTTTCTCATGCCATCCTCATGCATCTTTCGTCGTACGCATCAGTCAATGTTGACGTTGCCGCCATTACCATCCACATTGCTGTGGTTATCACGACGGCCAGAAACAGTCCCTCTGCCTCCACATCTGCATCTCCATCAACAATATCCTGTCCTGGATCACCGTGGGGTGACTGTTACTGGGCCCCTGAAGACACACAGTGGGTGCACAGCTGACCTCATGTCAGCAGGAGGCTGGGGTTCCAAGTCCTTCCATTCCACCGGGATGGCCTACCATTTGGAAGGTCCCTTCTTGGAAACATGCTGACACACTTTGCTTAGACGACACATGGGGCAAAGGTGAATCTGTTGAATTGCTACTTATTACAACTATTCTTTTTTACTCTACTTCTTTGGGGAGAAAAATTCCTGTTGGGCTGAGTCAGCATGGCAGGCTTAGAAGCAGCTGAGGTGACCATGCTGTTCACTATCCCATAACTCAACCTGGTATCTGCAGTGAGTTACCTTCTCACTGCAACCCCCAACCTCCAGGGGCTGTAGTGAGAGGGTAGCGCCCCCAGGCCACATGTGAGCCAGAGCTCCGGGGACTGGGGTCTCCCCTGAGTTTCTGAATGAGAGCTTTGTTCTCATTCTCCCCTGAGAATGATCCCCAGTTGTCCAGCACAGTCATGACTTCTAACAAACTGCTCTGCTCTTTTCATAAATTCATTCCTACTTGCCAGCCCATGTGGCTCAGAGCTTTGAAAACCCCAGTCACTGTTGTAGCATCGCCAATGCTCCCCTCACTGTGTCCTCGGAGAGATTAATAGATGGCAGGAACCCTCCATTCTTGGGAACAAAGTGGGGAGAAACACAGTAGATCCTGCTGGGTGTCCTGAAGCTCCATCAGCCATTCGGTGGGCTAGCTCCACTCTCCAGCTGGGGGAGTGGTCAAGGAAAGTCATGAAAATCAGACCCTCTCAGCTGCCTCCAGCAGGGACAAGAAGGGCGGATGCCAGACAACCTGGGTTCCTCTTTGGGGGCCACAGACCTTCTGGAGAATACGATGGAAGCTATGCACACCATCACTGGGAAAATCCATGCTCCCACACTGGTCCGAAGGAAGGTGTGGGCATGTGGGGAGCATCCATGCCCCTGGAGCAAGAAGCTTTATTTCTGGGAGAAAGCTGTGCACACCAGAAACTCAGCAACAGCAAAGCCAGGGGAGCACCAGCAGGATTTGGCTGGAGCTCTTGTGTGGGCCACGTGCTGGCAGAAAGGGTTGACCCAGCGAGGTCCGGAAGAGCTGAGTGTGTGGGAAAACCTGGGAGAACCAGAGAACCTCGGATTTTATACCCAGAAAGTAGTCAGGGAGTAACGGGTCTCTCGGGCTGAACCGGACATCAACTCTCCACAGGAGATGCAGAGCAGATAGATCTCAGCACAAACCCCAGCATCCTTCTGCTAAGTAGGCATTTAGGTCCTTAACTGTAGTGTGAGGACCATACTCACAGCCAGCCTGCACCCCTGCAGACATCCTTCCCGAATAAAAGAGATGGCTGATCCATTTCTGCTGCTGACTGAGTGAACAGTAAGAGGAAAGACAGTCAGAGCTGAGAATCACTCAAGTTCAGGACTCTTATATGAGGATCAAGATGCTCTGGGTTGGGATTGCAACAAGATGGCGGCAGAGGTAAACGCCTAACTGCAGCTGCACTCAACAATTTCAAAAAATACAACTAAAATATAAAGTGGACACTATCCAGAACTACAGGAAAGTTGACTGACTGGAAATTCTACAACTAGAAGGAAAGAGAAAACCTGAAGGACAATCAGAGGAGCTGTAAAAGCCTAAGGTACGGAGGCACGGTGCGCTTGCGCGGGGAGAGGAGGGGCGGCTGAGTGCCTGGCTGGCATTCCCTAGCAGGAAGGAGATAAAAGCTCCGGACTGTGCTGAACCCCAACTCCTACTGCACTGAACCCCAGTTCTGGGCGAGACCCTGGGGTCCCAGGCTCATACAGAGGGAATCTGGGCTGTAAGGTGGAAGCTCAGGGGAGCAACGAAGGGCAGAGCCCCGGAGTCGCGCACATTGCGCGTAGAGGACGGGCTGTTCACTAAGCTGCTGAATTGCCCCAGCGGGAAGGACTCAAAAGCTCAGGAATGTGCTGAGCCCCAGTTCTGACTGCACTGAACCCCAGTCCTGGGCAAGACCCTCGGGCCCCAGCCTCATACAGGGGGAATCTGGGCTGTAAGGCAGAAGCTCAGAGGAGCAGCGAAAGACAGAGCCCCCGGAGTTGGAGTTGCGCACATTGCGCACACAGAGGACAGACAGTTGATTGGGCCACGAGATTGCCCTAGCAGGAAGGAGACATAAGCTCCGGACTGTTCTTAACCCCACTTCCAACTGCTCTGAAACCCAGTTGTGGGCGTGTTGGGGGAGAGACTACACTGTCTGGTAGCGGGCGAAGCTCTAGGGCACCTTTCTCTCAGAGGTGCTTGCAGGGAATACCAAAGGACACTAAGGTACACTGAGACTCAGGAACCTCAGAAGGTGGGGCTAACTGGAAGCCAAGGCTGTAGGCTCCACCCTGAAACTCTGCCCCATCCAAGCTGAACTCAGAGGCTTTTGCAGGTTCCCAAGTCTAGTGGAATAAGGCTGTCTCCTGGCATAGACACAGCTGATCCTCCCAACCTACCAACTCAGGGAAACAGATCACAAACTAAAGAAATGGAGGACAAAAAGCGACTGGATATAGAGTTCAAAACCAAGCTTATAAGGTTGTTCAACAATCTCTTAGAAAAGGCCGACAAAATAAATGAGACCTATGAGGATATGAAAAGGGATCAACAAGAAATAATAAAGGGTCAACAAGAAATAATAACGGGTCAACTAGAAATAAAGAATACATTCTCTGAAATAAAAAATATTATACAGAGTCCTAAAACCAGACCAGAAGATTGCAAGAATCAAGTCCAAGATTTGGAACACAAAGAGCCAGAGGACACTCCTCCACAGAAGCAAGAAGACAAGAGAATCCAGAAAGTTGAAGATAATGTAAGAAACCTCTGGGACAACTTCAAGCAAACCAACATCAGAATTATGGGCATCCCAGAAGATGACAGAGAGCAAGATACCGAAAACATATTGAAAGAAATAGTGACAGAAAACTTCCCCCACCTGGGGAAAGAAATAGACTTACACGTCCAGGAAACGCACAGAACCCCAAACAAAAGGAATCCAAAGAGGACCACACCAAGACACATCATAATTAAAATTCCAAGAGCTAAAGACAAAGAGAGAATATTAAAAGCAGCAAGACAAAAGCCCCTATAAAGGGGCACCCATATGACTGTCAGCTGATTTCTCAACAGAAACTATGCAGGCCAGATGGGAATGGCAAGAAATATTCAAGGTGATGAATAACAAGAACCTACAACCAAAAATACTCTACCCAGCAAAGCTATCACTCAGAATTGAAGGCCAGATAAAGAGCTTCACAAATAAATTTAAGCTAAAGGAGTTCATCACTGCCAAGCCAGAATTATATGAATTGCTAAAAGGGGTTCTTTAGGAAGAGGAAGAAAATAAAGATAAAAATTATGAACAAACACGTAACTATCAACAAGTGAGTCTAAAAACCAAGGGAAGTAAAAATCATGATGAACAATATTAACTGGTGAATATAATAGAATCAGAGGTATGGAAGGGAGTGGACTGATGATTCTCAGGGAAATGGGGAGTAGGGCGGGGCGGGAAGAGACTGAACATAAACTGCACCTATGGATGAGGACAATGGGGGATGGGGAAAGGGCAGAGAGTTGAATGGAAACTTGGTGGAGGGGAGCAATGGAGCGGGGGGGGGGGGATGAGGAACATTTGTAATAATATGAACAATAAAGATTTATTAAAAAAAAAAAAGATGCTCTGGGTTCTTGGAGCAGCCAGAAGCTGGGACAGGGAGAACATCACACCCTGGAGGAGTTCTGAGACACCAGAAGGGTCTGATAAAGAAGAGGGTGTGGCAGCTGAGAGAGAGACATGGGGCTGCAGTGACAGAGGCCTGGAGAAGACCTCACCGTGCCACTGCTGCACCTTCAGCGTGACTGAGGAACTTCTCCGATTAATTTATCCAAACCCCCAAACCCACGTTCCCTGTTCCTACAGCCCATCTTCACACATTGCAATTCATCAGATAACTTAAGGCCAAGTGGGCAGCATCTGGACCCCACCGGCCGCACAAGGCCCCGGAAATCACTTGGTCTGGCCTTGCTGAAGCACTAGGGGAGAGTTAATTAAATGTTTGGCCAAATAGAGCAGGCTAATTTTTAAGTTGATAATTTTGTAAGGCCCCTGAATGATAGTTATAAATACCCACATGGCCCTTGGCAGGAAGGAGGTTCCCACCCCTGGTTTAAAGATAACAAATGGGCCATCTACATATCAAGGAATAGTTGGGGGAAGGAAGGAAGAAAGCAAGGAAGAATAAAGGAGGGAGGGAGAAGAGAAAGAAATGAGGAAAAGAGAAAGACCATCTGGAAAAATCTTCCTTATAAAAATAATTTTGCTTGTCTAACTTCAAACTGCTCAAGTCTGGCTATTGTCATTTTTGTTTCCCCGAGTAGTTCTTGGGACGCCCAAACACCGTATTTAATCCCTCTCCTGGTGTTTAAAACGGGCCGGGTCAGGGGAGAGGAAGGTGTAAATCACACGGCAAGGGGAAGGAAGCACATTGGCTGTCCTGGGACAAGTCAGAGATCCAGGCTTCGCCTCAGCATGCAAGCCACTCAAAATACAGGGCCAGGGTTCCCTCTGAGAGCAGGACAGGACCAATGCATGTCCTCCGATGCATATCCTCTGATGCATGTCCGCAATCAGCGGGGCGCTTGGGAATAGGCAGAGGACCCAGGTGGTCTCCGAATTCTTTCCTCCTGTCTCCTGCTCCCCTCTGCCCCAGGCCCGCAGCCCCTAACTCAGGGGGCTTCCTTCTTTCTCTGTGTAGATGAATCCACAGTTTGGGATACTCAGCCCCGAGGTTGACCTCCCTGGGTGCTGGGTTCTGAGATGTTCATTGGGTCAGATCACAATGCCAGGAGGATCAGCAGCATGGCAAGTGTCAGGGCGATGGGGCTATAAGAAAAGGTGACCCTGACCACTCTCCGAGGACGAAGGCAATCGATGGCAGCCTGGTCTAGGAGCCCCTCAAAGGGACACTAACAGGGCAGCTGCCCTCCTCCCTACTGCAGACTGACTGTGTGTAGCAGCCCATTCAGCATCAGGAAGGGCTATGTGATTTGCAGGGCCCAGGATGGAATGCAAGCATAGACCCTCTGGTTCAGAAAGAATTAAGACGTTTAAGACCACAACAAAGGAGCATCACACCAGGAGTGGAGCCTTCCGCATCCCGGAACCTGTGCCTGACTCCAGTTGCAGGGTGAGCTTCCTTGCTTGCCATTCTGGCATAACGGGGGACTTCCATGTCTATCCCAGGTGCCATGAGAGGGCTCGCTGTGAAGCTGCCTGGTCCCTGGGCTCTCCAGGAGTCCATGGAGCAAGGTGGCAAGTATCCCCGCCCCCCAAGGTGTCGCCCAGTTGTTCAGAGGTGCTTTGGCTTGGGATGGAGGAAACCGTGAAGGGCGGACAGAGCTGCCTTTGGGCCTAGGGTTCCCGTTCACAGCAACTACTGGAGAAGAAGCCCTAGCGGGGCGCTGGGAGTCCTGAGAGATCCCAGGACCACGCAGGGTATGAAACGCACCAGACTTAAGAGATCAAGAAGGCCAGTCCCAGCCCTCTCTGCTGCAGAACGAAGCTTCAGCTCTTGCTGGGTCTCCTGCCAGCCCAGACCAGTCTGTAGGTCAGGGTCTGACCCGCATCCTCGCAGGGAGGGCCTGGCCCAGGAGAAACCAAGTCCTCTGCCCTGAGGGAGTGAGGGGGAAGCCAGCAGCCCCTCCAGCAGAGCACTGCCATGGTTGAGGGTCAGCTTCACGGAGGGCAGACCCAGGACCCAGAGAGTCCTTAGGGCTGCAGGGGGGGCGAGGAGGCTGTCTGCCGCATGGGTACAGTGGCCACAGAAGCTAGCCTGTGGGAGGCCCCTCTGCCCTCCACTCCTAAGAGGTATGGGGCCTGGGGAATATCACCCCGAATGGCAGGTTCCACGGGCCCTGCCAGCCCTCCCAACCCCCCTTCTACCCCACACCCCCACCCATCCACCCACCCACCCATCCCCAGTTCCCTGAGGACAGGCTGCTCTCAAGGAATTTGAAACTCCTTGGAGCCGACAGAGTCAGGAGGGGGGATGACCCCACAGCCCCTGGGGCAGGAGATACTTTGGGGGCTTCTCAGCTCAGAGGGACTTCTCAGGTATCTAATCCCTCTGGCTGGCTCAGGTCACTGGGAGGGGGCTCGCCTTCCACTGGAGCAGAAACTCTGGGGGTGGGTTTCTCCCAGGGCCAGGCCCTCCAAGGGGATGCGGGTCACACCCTGACCTACAGATGGGACTGGGCTGGCAGAAGACCCAGCAAGAGCTTAACTCTGGGCCACACAGGCTCTGGGCTGACGGGGCTGGGGTGGAACCAGGTCCTCTGGGATGTGAAGCTGTAGCTTGGCACTGGAAGCCACCCTTGCCCCCCCCCCCGCCCCGCAAGTCAGCACCCCAGGGCTCACTCACTCAGGGGTATTGATCCAGATGATGTCCAGGTGGCAATAGTAGACACACTCCTTGTCCTTGTAGGTGAAACACGTGCAGCGTCTGGCTCGGCGGCGTGCGGGGCCCCCCTTGGCCACCTGCTCCCCAAACCCACCTGGTCCCTGCTCCCGCCCAGGGCTCCGGGGACTTGGGCCCTGCGCTGCGGTCCTGGCCACAGTCTCGATGTCCCCCTCCGATCTGGCTGCAGGCTGGGTGCCAGTCCCCAATCCTGAAAGAGGCAGACGGAGAGGCCCCTGAGCTCCTGGGTGTGATGCCCCCCGCCTCCGCTTCCAAAATCCTGGCGGAGGAAGACCCCCAAACTGTCTGCAAAGTTTGCAAGCTAGTTGCTCTTTCCAGAAAGTCTCCAAACAATGCCAAATGTTCTGAAAAGTTTGCAAACTATGTGCCCAGTTTCTGAAAAGTTCTCAAACTATGTGTGTACTCCAGCTTGCAAGCATTTTCACTTTCTGCAAAGTCTGCAAGCTATTTGCACTCGCTGGAAACTTGCAAGCATTTTGCAGGCTTTCTCAAAACTTTGCAATCATTTTGCATTTTTCGAAGGGATTGCAAACTTTTTGAAAAGTTCCAATTTAATGAAAAACTGGCGGGGGTGGATCAGGCCACCAGTCTTCAGTTTGTGCATGGGCTACATGCAACCTCCAAAGCCCCTGGGGTAGTCTGTGCTCCCCCTCCTGCCCCTAGCCTCCCCCCAGGAGCTTCCAGGGATGGCGAGCCCAGGCAAAAGGCTGCTCCCCGCAATGCACCCTTCCCCGCGCCCCCAGCCCCAGTCCTTTTGTGTGCGCTCGCGCCAGAAGAGGCTCCCCGCCCCGCCCCGCTTTTACCTGCGGCGGAGGTCACTGTGAGCCCGAAGAGTAGCCACAGCTCCAGCTCCATGAACCCCGATCAGGCGCGGGAGCACCGGGCCTGGAGGACGCACTCCTGTGGCCCCAGAAGGGCTCTGGGGCCTCACCCTCCAGCTGTGGGCTTTGAGGAGGGCCTCTCACTTGCTGTGTCCCTGCTCCCTCCAGGAGTTGGCTGCAGCGGTCACAAACTTCAGAGCACGCTGCCCATCCCTGCGCAGGGCGCCGGCTGTGGGCTCAGGCTTTTCTGGCTCCCGCACCACCCCCTCGCCTCCCCGCCCCCCAGAGGGCTGGAGCTGCGCGCGGGGCCTTTGAACCCGGCGCTCCGGGGGTCTCCTAGCGCTGAGGAAGCTCGGAGCACAGCAGCCCTGCAGCGCACCCAGCACTGCAAGGGGTGGGGGCGGTGCGCAGGCGGGTGCAGTGGGGTGTGGGCCGGGACAGCTGCTGGGAGGCCACGCGAACACAGACACACACACACACACACACACACACACACACACACACACACGGGCACACACTCACATTCACACTGCCTCTGCTCCCTGCTCTGCTGCCCCAGAACCTGCAGCTCCCACCCCAGAAGGAATAGGCAAGATAGAAGGGTGCGCAGAAGGGCTGCTATCTTCCAGGCAAGGGCTAAGAGAAAGCGACTTGTCTTGCTGTTCACCTAATGACACCTCCCCGTCCTTGCACAGGGCCTGCCTGCCAAGGCCCTGGCCGTACTTTACACTCGTGACTCAGGGCACTGGCTTGTCTCCCTGCCTCTCCCAGGAGCTCGGAGCCAGTGGGTGTGGGCACGGGCCGGGAGCAAAGTCAACCAGGCAGGGTTAGCGGTCCTGGGGTGGCCTGGACTTGCTTATGGACCTGCACAGAGGGGCGGCTTCGGAGAGAAGCAGGTCCCCTCCTTCTGAGTCCGCATGCTGGCTGCTCTCCCAGCCCACCCGGGACCTGTCTTCTGCATGAAGCACGCTCAGAACAGGAGGGCTGGTCTATGTTGTTCTTTACCAAGGCCATTTGCACTAAGACCTGTCCCTGGGCACATAGGAAGTAATCATGAAAGATTTGTGGGTGAATGGATGAATGAATGAATGAATGAATGCTTCCCATGGATTAGGCCCTGGATGCTGACTCCTGAGGACACCAAGGAGCCCTTATAGTCCCTCCTTAGCAGCGTTCCCTGACTACAGGGAAGGACCATAAGGAGGAGCAGTGCTCCCAATGTCACATGGCAGTTCCCTCCCTGCCACTGCCTACCCTATATGCTTGGGTTGGATTGGAGGGGGCCTCCCGGGGGAACCCAGGACACAGCAGGGAGTCACGGGCACTGGGAGGAAAAGAAACAGGTCTGAGGCCCTGCAGTTGCTTGCATGTCTCAGGCCGTTTTCGACTTAAAACATGTTTGAAATCCTTTGTCATTCTTCCCATATACTGTGGTGTTGAATACCACTCCATCCTCTGTAGGCTGAATGGTCTGCTTCTAAAAAAACAGTGCAATGAAACTAATAAGAATGACTTCTGGGAGAAAGTCATAGAAGGTGCTACAATCTTCACCTGGCTCTCTCTCTTGGGACACTTGTCCTCTGGATTCAGCCACCATGCTGGGAGGAAGCTCAAACAAGTCCCCACGTGGAGCTTTCACCTGGAGATGGAGAAACCTGCATGGAAAGGCACTGAGGTCTCCCAGCCAATAGCCAATGCCATCCACTAATATGTAAGTGAATGAGCTTCAGATGACTGGAGACCCCAGCCTTCAAAGCTTCCAACTGAGGACTAGCTCCCCAACCATGCCTTGTCTGAATTCTGACTCACCAAACCCATGGGCATGATGAATGGTCTTTTTGGACCACTCCATTATGGGTGACTTGTTGCAGAGCCATTGTAACTAAAATAGTAGTCAAGCATTAGCTCAATCCCCTGCCCAGGCCCCTCCCATTCTTCCACTCTTTGAATCCAAGTCAAGAAGATGAGAGTGATAGACACCTCTTTGAGGGTCACTTGCTGCCCACAAGGTCTGGACTCTGTAGGAGCTTCTGCTTTATTTTCTGTGCTCCTCATCTTGAAAATTAGAAAAACCCAAAAGTGTTTTTTCTATGAGTAACTTCTACTCAACTGGGCTAGGATTTGGACCACTTCATTATTATCTACTAGAGGCCTGGGTGCACAAAATGCATGCACTGGGGACTAAGGGTTCCCTCAGCCCGGCCCGCACCCTCTCGCATCCAGGACCCCTTGCTCCTTACTGCACACCTACTCAGTGCTCCTTATCGCTCGGCTTGCGGCTCCTTAGAGCTGCCACAGAGGTGAGAGAGGCTCCTGCCACCGGTGCTGTGCTCACCAGCTATGAGCCCAGCTTCTGGCTGAGTGGCACTCCTCCTGCTGAGCATCTGCCCCCTGATAGTCAGTATGCATCATAGCGAATGGTCGTTTTTGTAGTTCTGCTTTAACTGTCTCTTAGGCTTTTATCATATAGATTTCTTTGGAATTAAAATATCCATCACACACCATATAAAATAGTATTAGATTGGAGGATAGTTGGAAAAAGAGAAAATACACTCATCAGCTAAAAGGGGAAAATGGCTAGAAGACATTTCCTGGTGTGTTCAGATTGTGAGATGCCAGAGCTGCTAGGCCATGCGCTGTGTCCACTGCCTCCTGCAGCTCAAACTAACACCGATGCCCCCTGAATGAGCCTGGGAGGCAGGTGGCCGCAGGGTCGGGATGGCGCTGGCCCTGTTAAACCATCACCACCATCCATTTCCTCAGAGTCTTCTAACCCAGTTAAGAGCAGGAACTCTAGGGAAGAGAATATGGTCTATGAGATCGTCCGAGGAGGCAGACTTTTCATCATCCTCACAGCAACCTGAGTGCCATGCTTGGAGGTGGCACCCGCCATGACAGTCACCAACACCCACGCACAGTGACAAAGTTCTTTCCTTCCTTCTCTCCTGTCCAGTCCTTCTGACTGTGCCCAGGAGGACACCTCAGCTGGCTGTGTCTTTAACAGCCTCCCACAGAATCCCTTTTTATGCTAAGAGAGAACAGGCCACAGGCTTAGAGCCTTAAGCAGACCACAGAATCTAGCAAAACTCTGTACACCATTTTATTTTATTGTAGCAAAATACCTGAAACATAAAACTGACCATCTTAACTATTTTAAGTGTTCAGTGGTTTTAAATACATTCATAATGTTGTTAAAACATCACCACAATCCATTTCCTTATATTTTCATTTTGTACAACTGAAACTGCACCTAAACAAACAGTTGTTACACAGCGACCCCCCATTCTTCCCCTCCTCCCAACTCCTGGAACTATTCTGCTTTACATCAGTCTCTATAATTTTGACTACTCTAACTACTTCATATATGTGGAATCAACTAGTATTTGTCTTTTTGTGCCTGGCTTATTTCACTTAGCTAATGTCTTCAAAGTTCATCCATGCTGTAGCATGTGTCAGAATGTCCCTCCCTTTTAGGGCTGAATAATATTCCATTGTATGAATAGACCACATTTATTTATCCATTTATCCATTGATGGGCACTTGGGTTGCTTCCACACTTTAGCTAGTGTGAATACTGCTATCAACATAAGTGTGTAACTATCTCTATGACACT
Source organism: Vespertilio murinus (assembly GCA_963924515.1). Lineage (NCBI taxonomy): Eukaryota > Metazoa > Chordata > Mammalia > Chiroptera > Vespertilionidae > Vespertilio > Vespertilio murinus. Next base: position 86,593,138 of record OZ004709.1, on the reverse strand, counting down.
CTGCTCTTAAATCTTTTGGGTACATACTCATAAGTGGAATAGCTGAATCATATGAGAATTCTATTTTTAATTTCTTTTAGATGCCCTATACTGTTTTTCATAGAGGCTGCACCATTTTACATTCCTACCAACAGTGTACCAGAGTTTCAATTTCTCCACATCCTCACCTCACTACACTTGTTATTTTGAAGGTTTTTTGGTAGTAGTAATCCTACCAAATTGGTAGGATTGAGGTAATATCTAATTGTGAGGTGATATCTAATTGTGGCTTTGGTTTGCAGATCCCTGATGACCAGTGATGTTGAGCATCTTGTCATTGGCCATTGAAGAAATATCTACCGTATTTGCCGGCGTATAAGACGATTTTTTGGCCCTGAAAAATACGTATTTGCTGGCGTATAAGATGACTGGGCGTATAAGACGACCCCCTAACATTTCCACTAAAAATACAGAGTTTGTTATTACTCGCCGTATAAGACTACCCCCCACTTGGAGGCATATTTTTCAGGGCCAAAAATCGTCTTATACGCCGGCAAATACGGTATTCAAGCCACCTGACCATTGTTGAATAGAGTTGTTTTTTGTTGTTGTTCTACTTCTGAAACATTGTTTATTTTCATTCTGCTTACCTTTATATTTACCTTTAATTTATGACAAGTGATGCTGGTTTTTCATGTGTGATAAATAAAATAAATCACATGGGCTTATTGAAGTAAAATAAGAGTAACCTGAATTGAAATATGAAGTAGTTATTGTAAAGGTGGTGTGGAAATGTGGCAAAACCACAAAGCTGGTTTGGTCACAACCAAAATCTGGAAAGCTAAGATGTAAAGGAAACTAGGTAAGGATGAGGGAGAGGGGAAGGAAGAGGGGGAGGATAGAAAGAGAGGAGGGAGACAGAGGGAAGACAAGGGAAGGAGGATGAGGAGCAGAGCATTTTGATTATAGGTTCCTAAGGCAGAGGACAGTAGACAGCACCAGAGAGTGCTCATCATTCTTGAAAAGAGCTTTTGGAAAGAATCTGTGGAAATTAATAAGACATACTATATATTTGGGCAAGTTGATGGTACAGAGGAACTTCAAATATCCAAATCAGTGATTATTTCTGATAACATATGTCATGGAGAAAAAGGCCAACAGACAGGAGGACACCTCTCCATGCCATTGGCACTGCCTTGGGAACCCCAGGGCTTGGTCCTGTCCTCTTGTGATTGGAGCCACCTGATTGGATGTGGGAAGAAGGAGGACTTGGGGGAATCAGACTGGAAGTTAATATCGTCAGCACCCATTTGGCCACTTAATGCCACATTGACTGATTCGTTAACCTTAAGGCCGCTGTTAAAGATGCTGGCTATTTTTGCCCACCCAGCACCTGCTATCTGCATTCTGGTCATAGCACTTTTATTCTTCTTTGGAGATTCACCCACCCTTGGCCTTTATGGTCAGGTGGGTGGTACTCCAAGGTAGGTCTGTGACTGAGATCCAGCCAATTGGTAGATCCACTCTACTTGGCCACACTATTGGATCAGGCAGGAGCAGGTTGGATGAGATCAGAGTGAACCTCAGGACTTTTGCTGAAACTTGACAAAGAAGTTCCCTGTTCACTGGAATTGTAGAGAAGAAGGGAAATGTGACACCATCCCACTATGAAGCAAGACCAGCCTAAGCATGGACTCAACACAGAAGAAAATTGGATCAGGAGACTGGGCTGATGTCCTGATTTAGCCCCTGGATTCAGCTGGGCCTGAAATCCACACTATACATATACTCTTCGTTTGTAATAGCTCATCATTTCTCTTTTGTTTGAGCGTATATGGGATTCTATCACTTTGAAGTGAACAATCCCAGTCCTGCTGGGCCCCAGGCTAAGCAGTGTGCAAAAGAAACATACGATTCACATGATTCAAGGGCAGGCTGGTAGTGAGGGTTTTAATGACTGTTTTGCCCATGTGACTACTCAACAACATTCAAACTATGATTATCCCCATTTTATAGATGAAGAAAAACCCCATTGAGATTCACGAGGTTCAAGAGATTGACCTATATAGTCAGCAGCTAGTAAGTGACAAAGTCAGGATTCAAATTCAGTCCTGTCCAATTCCAGTGTCAGTGTTCACAGCCATTAGCCAGCTCTGGTTCTTGAGCTGGTACCCTGGGTTTGTAATCACACTTGGGGTTGTTTTTTTGTGTGTGTATCAGTGACAAGTCATTCCCCTCCGCTGGTCTAGTTTCCTTAGTCACATAATCTCTGTAGAAAGGTCATGTGGAGGAACGGTGGCCCAGTGTTTTCTGTGAGGAAGACACTAATGAATGTTCCTTCTCCTTCCTCTTCTAAAGTTGGCCAACACTCTAATTTTTAAAATATATATTTTATTGATTTTTTTTTACAGAGAGGAAGAGAGAGGGATAGAGAGTTAGAAACATCGATGAGTTGCCGAAACCGGTTTGGCTCAGTGGATAGAGCGTCGGTCTGGGGACTGAAAGGTCCCGGGTTCGATTCCGGTCAAGGGCATGTACATTGGTTGCGGGTACATCCCTAGTGGGGGATGTGCAGGAGGCAACTGGTCGATGTATCTCTCTCATCGATGTTTCTGACTCTCTATCCCTCTCCCTTCCTCTCTGTGAAAAATCAATAAAATATATATTAAAAAAAAAAAAAAGAAACATCGATGAGAGAGAATCATCAATCAGCTGCCTCTTGCACACCCACTGAGGATGTGCCCACAACCAAGGTACATGTCCTTGACCAGAATCGAACCTGGGACCTTTCAGTCCGCAGACAGATGCTTTATTCACTGAACTAAACTGGTTTTGGCCAGCAAACACTCCTTTTTTAAAATATTTTTTTATTTTATTGATATTTTACAGAGAGGAAGGGAGAGAGATAGAGAGCTAGAAACATGGATGAGAGACAAACATCCACCAGCTGCCTCTTGCACACCCCCTACCTGGGATGTGCCCGCAGCCAAGGTACATGCCCTTGACCGGAATCGAACCTGGGACCTTTCAGTCTGCAGACCGACGCTCTACCACTGAGCCAAACCAGTTTTGGCAGCAAACACTCTTGATGGCTCTTCACTCTCTCTGTCATCAACCGTGCCCCTAAGAGAAGCCACAGATCAAGAGATTCTGGGCCTTAGCCAAGTACATGGCTAGGTCATTCTGTTTATTTTTCATCAACTTTTCCAAGCTGGCAGATGTGCAGCTGTATCTTTGAGATGATACCTCTCGCTCCAACTTTGATTCAAAAATCCAGCCCTTAAAAACACAGTGATGTATTTGGGTAAGCATCTCCTCAAGTGGCTCTCCATGTGCTTTATTACTCCTTTGAAGATTGTTTTCCTTAAAATTTAGGGGATTTAAGTGAGAGTAACATAATACAGTATGTAGTTTTCCATTATCCTGGAGTTTCTTCCTCCTGCCTACCCTACCCAGTGGAAACCCAGAACCAACTCAGAAACCAGATAATTAAGTGCTTTTCCTTTTTTCCCAGGTCTCAGCCAAGTGCCTCCCCATTGTCACGTGATTCGTTGTCAGATGCACCTGGAGGAGGGACCAGGCTCCAGATTCATGGCTTTAAAAGCAGCGTAGCCCAACCTGAGTGGCTCAGTGGTTGAGTGTCAACCTATGAACCAGGAGATCATGGTACCATTCAAGGTCAAGGCATATGCCCGCATTGCAGGCTTAATCCCTAGTGAGGGGCATGCAGAGAGGCAGTTGATCAATCAATGATTTTTGTCATCGTTGATTCTCTCTCTCTCTCTCTCTCTCTCTCTCTTCATCTCTGAAATCAATAAAAATATATATTAAAAAATAAAAATAAAAGCAGCATAAACCATATATAAAGTTCCCAATGAAATAAAATGATCACATGTAACTGGCAGGGCTGAAGTGTGATATGTCACACTTCAGCCCTGCCAGTTACATGTGCTTGGGTCTCAAAGAAATTGACCAGTTCTAAAAAAAAATCTGACAGCAAGTCTAGAAAGCATTGTTTGAGAGCTCCATGGTGTCCGTTGTGGACTTCGACTGCTGTTGGTCCTTCAGCATCCTATTGCCCTGGGGAAGAGCCTTTCCAGGCTTGTGTCTCTGGATTAACCAATCAGAGCATTGCATGCCCAGTGAAATAGGCAGACCAGGATTATAAAACAATGTGTTTGTGTTGTTTTAAGCTGCTAAATTCGTGGTAATTTGTTACAACAGCTGGAGAAAATGAGCACAATTTTGAATACTGTGATCAGTTCAGGGTCAGGCCTGTGAGCTGAGCCCAGCCCTATCCATGCCAATGGGATTTAGTCTGAAACTGCAATGTGAGGCCCTTCTGGTTTTCCAAGGAGTTGCTGAGAGGTCAGATGAAAGCTCGCAGGTGTTGGCAGCCATCTTGTCACCAGGAGGAGAAAAATCTGTTCAAGAATGGAGCCAACACAGAGAAAGCAAAAGAGGGGGCCATCAAACCTGAGGCAGCATGTTATACAAATAACAATGCCATGCCGCCCAGAGCATCATGCTGCCTGGCATCGATGGGTTGCTTCCTGACAGCAGGGCTCAGGCAGCATCTTCAACAGCATCTGCCCTCACAGAAGCCAACTTTGTTTGAAAATCTCTGACTCACATTTCTCTGCCTGTTTTCCTCAGCAATGCCTCCAACTCATACCTTCCCCATCCCCTCCCAAGGCCCCCACCCAGACCACTCTCATACACACACCCTCTCAACTTATCTCCAACAACACGTGTGCGTGCTGACTGGCGCCGTCAATGCATTACCCGAAGGTGGGAATTTCAGGCATCCTGGCGGATTAATGGGAGAGATACTTTTGAGCAAGTTAAGTCAACATGCCACAAACACACCTGCCCGCTTCACCCACCTTGAAGTAGCCTTGACTTTTATCAGAGGAATTTTTTGCCAACTGGATCGTTCATGTGTCCCATTGCAACCAGTCGCTGGGTTTGGGAAACTCGATGCCAGCAGCTGTTGAATGCTTTAATCTGTTTGCAGAGCAAAGATATTCACAAAAGTACTTCTCCAATGCCTTCACCTCATTGCATGGATCCTGCCCAAAGCCACTTCAAAACCCAACTGCTACCTTTTCTAGAAAGTTCTATCTAATTTGCTTATTTAAAGAAAATAACTTCTGACCCTCTTATAGCTGCTAAAACATTTAGACTTGAGGTAAAGCATGATAGTAACACTTGTGAGCATTGGACTCAGACTTGGATTGAAACCCAACTTCCCCTAATCTTGCCTAACTGTGTGATCTTGGCCAAATCATTTCAATTCTCTGAGTCTCAATTTCCTCATCTTTGAAATGGGGATAATAGTTGCAATTGCCTAGTATGGTTACTCTATGGATTAAATAAGAGAATGTAAGGAATGTGTTGACTACAGGCTTGGCACAAAATGAATAAGCATTTAATAGTGTTATCCACCAGTGGTAGCAGTTGTAATAATATCTCCCAACAGATGGAAGACCTTTGAGGGTGGTGTTTCCATCATTTATTACCACACTAACAAACATCCCCCAAACCAGAACAATGGTCAACGAAACATGTATTGGCTAGACAGCTCTGTGTTCTTGCTGGGCCCACTCATATAGCCAAAGATTAACCAACTATGGGAGGATCCAGGTTGACCTTGACCAGAACAACAGATGTGACTCATCCCTACTCTGTGTGATCCTCGTCCTCTAGCAGGCAAGTCCAGGCAAGTCCTCCTCATGGCAATGGTCAGGACTCCAAAGAGAGAAGACCAGTGAATAGCCCTTTTCCTGTTGAACATACAATTGGCCAAAGCAACTCCCATGGCCAAGCCATTGTGACTCAGGAAGGCCCAACAAGGTTACATGGTCAAGGGCATGGTTAAGGAGGCGTGAAGAATTAGGCTCATTTGGAATCTACCATAGGAAGGAACTTCAGTCCCACAACCTGTCCAAAATGATGTCTTCATCCTGAGACATCTGTAAATGTTAGGTGAGTTGAACACAAATCTGGGCTCCAAACCTAAGTTGCCAACATAGCAAATGTCAGAATCAAAAATAGATGAATTTATGGAGTATAGGTGATTCATTGTTATTGTGGTTGTGTGTCCCCCTCTCCCCCCCCAAAAAAAATAGCTAGTTGTATTTCCTTACATGGAAATTTTAAACTTTTGTTCCCAGGGTCAGAGAGAAAAGATATGTTGCATTTGCCTAAGTCCCCTGTTGTGTCGCCCATCTTTTCTCCTCATCTAGGTCTCCCTTACACCTGGAGAACTACCAACACTTCAAGGAGAAGTAAGGAGATGAGGGATGAGAGACATGAAAATAAAAGGGGTAAGCAGGAGAGGTTTTGAGAGGGGATGGAGGTGGGTAGGAACAAAGGACAGAAAGCTAAGCTAGGCTGCTTGATTCTGGAATTTCCAAAGTTAGAATAGGGAAGGCACTCTGCAGAGCTTCCCAAGTAATGGCACAGATGCGTTTTCTTCTGAAAGAAATTTTGCAATCAAGTTCTTAATGAGCTCCACATTTTGACATGTGAAAACAATTTCCTTCTAAAAGACAAGAGAAGCCACCTCACCAGGACACTCGTGGAACAAAAGAGCAATCCAGTAGAATCTGTGAGCCATAACTCCAGTTCAGAAATCCAAAGAGGGCGGGATTGGATCTAATACCTTCTCAGACACGTCAAGCTCTGAGCTGTCACAAAGTCTCCTGCCAAACGCAGTGATGGGTTAGGGGAGGGCATAGATATATGTGGTACTTTTATTTTAACTTTAGGATTAAATTCTCAGTTTCCAGATATGTCAACTGGTATCACAATGAACCTACACTTAAAGAGATTCTAAGTTTGTCCCTTTATTCATTCAACTACTATTCAAGCACCTGTCAGGAGCCAGAGCTAGTCTACTGCTGACATGAGGACCTTTAACAAGAAAGAGGCCTCCATGATGCCAACAATGAACAATAAAAACACATATCATGAATTAACATGAGTTGGGTGGGGACGAGTGCTATGAAGAATGAAGGGAAGGAGTGTACAGTGATAAAACAGCAGGGAGAGGGCCCTGTGTTGAATGGAGTGGATGGACATGCCATATGAGCAGAGAGCTAAAGAATTGAAGGACAGAGCTAAGCCACACAAAGGTATGTGAGAGCATCTCAGATGGAGGGGACTGCGAGGAAGGAAGAACTTGGCATCTCCCAGGAAGGGAGATAAAATCAGTCTTCTTCACAGCATCATCTGACAATAATGCCACCTGACCATGCTAGCCTGACCAGCTCAGGTAAGTCTTGCATGGCGACCTCACAAAGTCAGAGACCGAAAGTAACCACAAAAGAAGGTCTGAAATTAAAACCTTTTAATTAGAAAGCAGTTTATAGTGGGTAGTCATGTCTTAGGCCAATATCTCCCCTGACAAAGGTCAACTTCAGTCTTTACTAAGCCTATTGTCTTCTTGCATCCTGTGGAACGTCAGGGCAACTTGTAATTTCCCTTTATCTGGACCCCTAGTGGCACAACATATGGTGCCCCAGGGCACAGACCACAGATTCCCTCATTATTATTGTTATCTGTTAATTGTTGACTATTAACTGCCCTGCACCTACTTAAGAAAAAGAAGCATGTGTCTGTCATTTTACTTTTTATTCAATGCCAGAAGTTTCCCTGCTTTGCTTTCTCCCACCTCTCTAATCTATCACCAATGGATTTCCTGTAACCCTCTTACATCTCCTCCTTTGATTATAATGTATAAAACAAGAGAAACTGCCATTTTCCAGAGCATTATCTCAATGTGTTGAGATTCTGCTTCGTGGCAATTGGACAGTTTGACTCAAATAAATTCACAAAAATTCTTTACAAGTATGAATGTTTCTTACACTAACACTGGGAACACCTGGATTCTTCCATAGAACATTCTTCAGAGTTGTGTATAAATGCCTATTTCTTCTGATTTCTACTGGTCATCTGGTGGCTATCTGCTTTCCCCTACAACACTGCTAGAAGGCACAGACAACGTCCTCGTGCTCACCACTGTGGCTTCAGTACATGTACCAGGGTCTGACACTTAGCAGATGCTCTGCAAACACATTCTAGGCCTTCTTGCTTCCTCCCATCTAATCCTCTCAGTAACCTTGCCAACTGGGTACTGCCATTATTCCCATTTCACATATGAGGAAACTGAGACAGAGAGGGTAAGTGACTTGCCAAATGTCACACGGCTGTGAGGGGGTGGGGATGGTCAAGATTTAAATCTGGGCCTGTTTGGCTCCAACACCCAACCAGCACATTCCACTCCTGAAGCCATCTTCCCATTGTTGATCCTAAGGAGAAGGCCATACCATGGAAGGCAGAATGGAGAGACAGAGAGAGACAGAGAATCAGGTCTATGGGGATGCCGTTTGAGGCATGGGATCCAACCCCCCAACCCCCAACCAGACCTGCATCTAAACAATCAGTCTTTATGTTCTAAGGCAGAGTGAGTCTGTCTTTTACTTGCAACATCAATATTTTCTAATTGATTCAACCTGCTGGCAAGAGTCATCACCATCATTACAGGGGCTGTTGTTCTATGAAATAAACTATGATATACCAGTAAATATGCATGTATTTTACCCAGACCTAGTTACACACCAAGTTTTCTAAAAAGGTCACCATGGGTTGCATCCCTTTCTATGTTCTCCAACTTTCTCAGCTGTTCTAAGTTCCTTGTGGTAGACCAACCATCCCCTCTTTCCTGCGGCCACATATCCCAAGAAGGAATAAGATGCCTGGAGATGCTTATAATAAGACAACTCTGAGCCATATCTGCCTTTTCCTCAATATCCTGGATAAATGATTACTTTGTGCCAAATGTTCAAGTCAGATACAGTCACAAGATAGCAGATAAGCCGGAAAGAGATGAATCCATCAATGGCCGGCAACTCAGGCCCATTGTGTTGGTGTCCAGGGGCATGCAGAAGTGTGACAGAGCTTTTGCTTCTTAAGAGCCTGAGATTTGCCAGGGAGATAAAAGAATTGTCAGAGCACAATGCAAGACAGATGCAATTAGGTCTAAGCGGTGTCCTGGGGTGTCCTGGGGTGTCATGGGGCCTGCATGGGTGACAGGCAAGGCTAAGTCGGGGGAGCAGCCATAAGTCTGGGGAGCCTGTCACACACCCCACCACCCAAGGATTCTTGCCATAGCTGGGTGCTTCCCTACCATTATTCACTTTATATCTCCCCTTTACCCTGTAATTTTTCCTCAATTTCTTTGCTTTAGAAAGAGCCAAGGTCAGTTACACAAATGGAAACCAATCTCATGTGCCATACAGAAAAAATAATTATAAAATTAAATATAAAGAAAGCCAAGAACATGAAGATCAAATGTTTAACCAGGTAGAACTGTGCATCAGACTCTCAGCTTTTGGCTGGTCCTCTCTTTATGCAAAAAAAGGAGGTACACAGGCAATAGGGAGGTGTTCGAGATATGCTATTGGCAGAGAGAGACTGTCCTGGAGGCAATGGGGATTGAAACAGAGCTAGGGAGTGGCCTGGTCCTGATGGGCCTGTGCATCTCACGTACCCCACGAAGGATGTCTGCAGGCTGGTAATGGGTGAGGGCACTGGCATCACAGCCCAGGCCCAGGGTCACTCAACATACTTAACTCTTCAAATCTCTGTGTCCTCCTTGGGAAATGGTGACAATGATGACACCTGGCTGGCTCAGTGTTGTTGGGAGGATTTTAAGTGAAATGACTATGTACAATGATATACCCACCATAATTCAACAAATATAATCTGTCATTATTTCTGTTGTAATAACAATAATGAGAATGATAACCCTGGAGACCCACAGCCCACCTGTGGGTGGAGAGCCATTGAGCTTTGTTTACAATGACAACTGTGACAATGGCTGCCAGAATGAGCCCAAGGTGATAGAATGGACAGTGCACCCTTGTCTGAGTGAAAGCCCCCTAAGAAGGCCCTTGGTGCTGAGACCTGAAAAAGAGAGAAGACCTTATAAAGGAATCATCCCTGCCATGCAAATTATGTGGGTCTGGGCAGCCAATGGAAGAACAGCTCCAAGCACCTGGCTGCTGCTTGTCTCCACATCAGTCCTAGGGATTTCCACCCAGTGTCCCTCTGGACCACGGCCAGGCTGGCCTCACCCTGGCGGGTTCTGGTTGATCATCACTGAGGGTGTGGCCAGGCAGGCCTGCCTTGGGTTCATTCCAAAGGGCTGCCTGGGTGGTGACCCCAGTTGCCTTGGTGAAATGCTACCAACACCCAGCCATCCCCATCACCCAGTGAACCTTGCTTCTCCCAGCAACAGACCTGAGGCCAGGTGCTCCCAGACATCTGCTCTGAAGTAGCCCCAGAGCCACAACTTTGGTGAATGATAGGAGTTGCATACAAAATTGAAAACTTTGATGTGTCATGGCTCTGTGAAGGAGACCTAGGGGCCCTGCAGGAAACAGTGGGGAGACAGCTCCAGAGACAGGCCATCTTAAAGCCATGAACTGAATGCTGCTTGCTCCCCCAGGCCTCTCTGGAGCAGCCTCTCCCCTTCCTTCCCTCCCCTCCCCAACAGCCATACTGAGCAGGAGCACAAAAGAGCAGTGCCATCTACCCTCCGAATAGCCACATACAAAACCCAGGAGGCAGGAGGAGAGTGTTGGAAAAGACTCAGTGCCTTCTAGGATTTGAGCCTGGCACTTGGTACGGACGTGGAAGTGTTTTGAAATATATGATGAAGTTCTGTCTGAGTGAACGGAACCCTTCACACCCTTTCAGCAGCCAAAACTAGAGGGTGAACAGCCCCCAGTTTCACACCCAAAATTAGATGGTCATGTCCCAAAGACCTCCCCTCTAGCCCAAAATCAGTTTCTCTCTCCTATTCCAACACTCATCTCTACTTTAAACTCAAAGCATGTTTTCCATAGAGAAGTGTTGGGGTGAAAATGTAGAAAGCATAGAGGGAAAGCTTCATGACCATTGGTGGTTTTGGCAATGACTTCTTGGATAATGACACCAAAGTCATAGACAACAAAAGAAAAAGGGCTATTAGGGTTTCATCAAAATTAAAAACTTTGTGTGTCAAAGGACATGATCAATAGAGTAAAAAGGCAACACAGAATGTGAGTAATATTTGCAAATTATACATCTGACAAGAGATTAATATTCAAATTATATACAGAGTCCTAATCACAACAAAAAGACAAACACTCAAAAGTGGCTAAGGACTTAAATAGACATTTCTCCAAAGAAAATATACAAATAATCAAAAAGTCCATTAAAAAAATGCTCAACACTGATCATTAGGGAAGAGCAAATCAAAACCATGAGATATCAAATCACACCCAGTAGGATGGCTACTAAAAAAAAAACCCACAAAAAACAGGAAATAAGAATTGAAAGCAGGGCCTTAAAAAGATATTTGCACACCCTCATTCACAACAGCAATATTCACATAGCCACCCAGTGAGCATGGATGGGTGGATGGGTGGACGGATGGATAAATAGCATGGTCCATCCATACAGTGAAATAGTACTCAGCCTCAAGAAGGAGAGAAATTCTGACACCTGCTACAACATGCATGAACCTGGAGGACATTGTGCTAATGAAATCAGCCAGCCACAGAAGGACAAACCACTGCATGATTCCATTCATACAAAGCACTTAGAGCAGCTAAGTTCCTAGAGATAGAAAGTAAAATGGCTGCCAGGGGCTAGGGCCAGAAGAATGGCAAAGTAGTGTTTATGGGGACAGAGTTTCAGTTTTGAAAGATGAAAAAAGTTCCAGAGATGGATGGTGGTGGTGGCCACACAGCAGTGCGAATGCACTTCACACCATTGAACTATACACTTAAAAACAGTTACAATGGCCCTGACTGGTTTGGCTAAGTGGATGGAGTGTCAGCCTGCGGGTCTCTCTCCTTCCAGTCAAGGGCATGTACCTGTTGCGGGCACATCCCCAGTAGGAGGTGTGCAGGAGGCAGCTGATCAATGTTTCTCTCTCATCGATGTTTCTGACTCTCGGTCCCTCTCCCTTCCTCTCTGTAAAAAATTAATAAAATATATTTTTTAAATGGTTACAGTGGTACATTTTATGTTCTTTTACCACAGTTTAAAAAAATAAATTAAAATAAAAAACAGGAAAAATAAGTCCCAGTCCCCACAGAAAAAGTTACCATGGCAATAGTGGCCAGTGAGCTGGCTTTTCAGAGCACTTCAATCTCAAGTCCGACGGGAAGAGGAGGAAACCGGAGAGCATTTGCAAAAGTCAGTGCGACAAGTTTCTCCTTCTTCTGTTAGCTCCTCTCAGAGCAGAGCTGTCCTGCAGGGACCACTCAGGGTCCTTCTCCCACCCACTCCTGAAATGGAGGCAGAGGGGAGCCTAGCATGTGCCCCACAAGGGGCCCCTGACGTGTGATCATCTTCCTACGGCCCCTGAGGTGCTGCCGCGTGACGCCCAGCAGAGAGCGAGGCCCTTGCATTGTGCTCAGGAAGTGCTAGTTAGCTGCCATTTTCCAAAACTGTTTTGGGGGGCAGAGGTAGGAGTTTTAAAGATAAAAGTGGGGGGGAAATAAGTGGTCCCCATCCCTTATTGAAAACAAAATGTCAGGAGAAAGAAAAGAGAAGCAAGGTCATGTGGTAACCAAGGGGAGAGCGAGAACCCGGTGTGGCTCTGGTGTCTCGGTAAGGCCAGCGCCAGTAGCCAGCACGGCTCTCTGTGACCAGCAGAGGCGCCCAAACTGTGCAATGTGGCTGCAGAACAAACCCTTTCTCCCAGGGGGACATTGAAAACCTGGGTCATGTTTCAGCAGATGCGTGGAGGCTTGTCCTCTGGGGAACATGGTCTCTTCACCCCACCCCTGGCCTGCAGGAGGAGGACGTCTGTGCCCGGTTGGGACTGAGGCCCCCCAGATAGTTTCATGTCCTTCATGTTGGCATCACCCGACTTGTAGCCTTTAAGGTTGCCGGGCCTTTGTCCATAACCAAGTTCTCTTTGCCGAGCTTCTCTCTCCTAAGGGGGATTTAATGGGAAATACCAATAGGTAGAGAAGCAAAGGCTTCCATTCTAGCTTGGGCTTTGTTTGGGAAAAGATCTGTTATTTAATGACATCTGCGGGAATATTTCAAATTGAGGGATTCTTTTGATGTTCAGACAAATTAAAGGGTAAATTGTTCCATGGAGTTGTCAGAAATAGGAAACAAGATGATTTGCTATTTGTAGTGGGGCTTTTTTGTTTGTTTGTTTGCCTTAAATATTTATTATGTGTAAATCTCTTAGATTTCCCTGAAAAATCGGCTTTTAAATATATGTTTACACAGATCCACCCAGGCAGGACCATTAGATTACCCACCCATTTCATCAAACCAGTTTAAAAACTTGGCATATTGGGCAATTAATCTTGCTGTTTTTATGTCTTCCTGCATTGGATAATTTGATTTGTTTCAATTTAGCCTGCTAATGTGTCACTGAGGAATACACGATTGTCTCTCTCCTTGCCTGACATTGTCTCTTGACCACTGTCTTCTCTGAAGTTTGTGTGTTCAGAATGGGAAGGAGGTCGGGACACCACTGGAAATATATCTCATGGGATTAAAAAAAACAAACACAAAATCCCACAAATTCTGGGTGAAGTGGGGGTAAAGGAAGTAAAAGCTAAGCTGAGGAAGAGCCGTCTGCTCTGAGACTTGTGGGTCTGGTCTCGCCTGGGCCCCTTTCCACAGAGTCAGGAACTCTGACGCAGCTTCGGGCAGCCCTGCTCTTCACCTCTGAGGAGGGGGTGTCGATGTGGCGCCTTTGTTCTGTCTCTCACAATAGAATTATGAGCAAGATTTCATGGTTTGACGTAGCCTCGGATGCCCAGGGAGGTGATGCTCAGTCTCATGAGAAAATACTTACATAAGCTGAGAGGGAGGCCAGAGGTTGTTTAAATAAGCTTTGAGAACTCATAATTCTGAAGTAAGCCGAGACCAATTCTGTGGGGTAATGAATGTTCAGCGCTGTCCAGACTCAACAGAGGAGATGGCTGTTTGGAAGAGAAGATCTGCCCAGCATCAAAGGCCAATTAAAAACTGAGGTGTGGGAGGGCCGGCCCGCACGCCGGCCCTTCGGGCTGAGGTGCGGACACCACCCCTGGCAGGGCCATCTCTGAGATTTCACACCTGCCAACTGAGGGAAGGGAAGCATGTTCTAGTGACAGAATCCAATTAATTATAGGCTCCGTTATAAACATTCAGCCACACAACTTGGGCAGAAAGTGAATTTGTCATCTCGAGAGGAATTCGACATTCTAAATAAATAAGTGTGATCAGGATGATAAGCAAACTCCTACCTACTAGAAACCCCTTCCTCATACAGAAAGAGAGAGGCAGGGACAGTGCAAACGTGAGCAAGACGCGAAGTGTTCAGCAAGAAATGGAATAACCAAAGCAGACCAGCAGGTGAGCGGTGACTGGCACGCCCAGGAGGATGAAATCAGTTTCCTCTCAGAAGCTCCTGGAAGGTCAGGGGGCGGGACCAGCTCCAGGGTTGACCTCTGAAGTGGCACACCTCTTGCAAAGCCAGAGTGACACAAAAGCAAGGGCTGGGCTTCCTCCTGATCTTCTTCCGGGCGTTCGGGCGTTCTCCTCTGACCCACATGCTTCTTTTCATAGGAGCTGGTCAAACCCTCCTTCCAAATGAGCTATTGCAGTTTCGCTTTGTCTGTGGCTCTCAATCAGAGTCATTTGCTTGGCATTTCTGGGGACATTTTTGATTGTCACAGCTTTCAGGAGGGATGTTGGCTACCATCATCCAGGGCCATCCTACAGCACACAAAGACAACATCCTCCCCCAGAAGGGAGCGCAGATGTCACTGGGCCGAAGCGGGAATCTTGGTCCTCTGGGTGGGGCTTTGGAAGCGTCCGTGGCTCAGACAACACCCCTGAGCAAGTGTCTCTCTGTTCTATGTGCAAAAACCAGAGAGAGCTCCTTCGAGGAGACAAAACCCAACTCTCACAAGTTCCGGTGGAACAGGGAACTCAATGGCTGCAGTAACTACACCTGTGGCTGGAACCCTGAAGGATCTCAGAATAGCTGGTGCCCTCACCCCAACACTGTTCGGATGGAACAAATGTCCACAGATGAAAATTCAGGACCACACCCTCTGCCCCACGTTTCATCCTCCTGAGACATTGCCGATCCCCACAGAACCCCGCTTGCCAAAGGAGGTGTGAAAAGAGGTTCCCTGGGTCCTCTGATTTTCGGTTGTCTCCTAGGCTCACTCAAGGGCGGTTGATAGTCTGTGACATGTGACCTTGGCCCTGGAAAAGAGGTGGAAATAAATGCAACTTTAAACACAGCACACATTTGAAACTCCTAGAGCTGCGGCACATACACGTGTGGTCCAAGGCCAGTGTGAGAGGTTTCGTGCAGGCTTGCCCATCAGCGCTGCTGGGAGGTGTCTGGGAAGCACTGGAGCATGGGGAAATCCTCAGAGACTGGGCAGAGTACCATGCAAAGCCAGCATCCTCCCCTTGTACTTAAAAATAAAAATAATTGGATTTCCTTTGGTGTCCGTCTTTCTCCCGTGATCCCAAGTGTGCTGTGAGCTCTTTACTGATGAGGAGAATATGATTAAAATGTTCCAATCATTGCAAAGAACAAAAAACAGATCCCACACAGACCTATCACCGCATCTACCTCAGCCAAAGAACTTCTTGGTAGACGCTTATTTGGGGTCAATTGGACAATTGCTGCCACAGAAGAACCCAAGGAAAGTGGCTCTGGGCGTCTGCAGATGCTGACCCGCTCAGGAAGGCCCAGGCTCGGGAAGGCCGGGGAGCTGAAGCAGAGCTGCGGTGGCTGTTTCTGAGCTGCAGCGGGGCTCAGGGACATCTGAGCCTCCCAGTCACTCACTCACCTTGCTGTGTCTCCGTGGAAAGACTGCCATTTTAAAATTCCTGTTTTCCTCATTCTGCGAGGTCAGCCAAACAAAGCCTCCCACAACCCCATTTTGTACATTCCGAGATGGACTTGCGGTGGGATCGCCATGCTGGGGAGAAAAGGCGACAGGAAGGACAGAGGTGGCCCATTTGGCCTTTTATTCAGAAGTCGCACGTTCACATCGTGTTCCCCATTGTAAAGAGCCTTGGACATGTTTGGGCCGTTGGAGTCTCAGAAAATGATAAAGCTGGGACTCTTTCTGTCTTTGTAGCTATGTGTACCCAAAGCTAATCAACTTAAACAGAAGAGAATCTGGTGACAAAGGCCAACCGACATACAAGGAAACCAGCCCCGCACAGCTGGAGGATTCTCCGAGGTCCCACAGGAAGCTGGTGGAGGAGTTTCTGCCGGGGTTCCTCTTAGCCACGCAGTTCCCTGAGGGGTCCTCTCCTCCACCCCCATGTCCTGCTGAGCAGTCCCTCTGTGTGCCCCTGCTCTGCTGTCTCCCAGCTGCTCACCTGTTGCCAGGAATAGCTGTTGGCTCAAATTCTGCTTTCCCTCACAGCCCGGAGGCCCGCAGCTGCCGCCCTAACTTAGAAGCCACTGAACAAAGCAAAGTGCATGGGAGGTGGAGGTGGCTGTCCACACCTGGGTCCAGACGGCAGGCGTTAACACTACTTCTTTATCTGAAATGGACTCACAGCCTGACAAAGTGAGAATTCCTGTAACCACTGACTCCAAGAGCCCGTTTGTCCAATCACCACAGACAAGGGCCACAGCATGGGTGGGCAAACTTTTTGACTCGAGGGCCACAATGGGTTCTTAAACTGGACAGGAGGGCCGGAACAAAAGCAACCTGACCATGCTGGCGCTCTCATCTTGGGCTGCTGGTGAAGGACCGGAGGGGAGAGCAAGAGAACCCTCCGCTCTTTTGGCTCCACGGGCCAGATAGAACAGCCGAATGGGCCGGATCTGGCCTGCGGGCCGTAGTTTGCCCACGGCTGGACCACAGCTATGTTCCAGGAGCTCATCCAAGCATCTGTTAGCATGATGTCATTGAATTCTCAAAATGACCCATGTGATCAAGGTAAATATTTGGACACTTCACATGATGTGATGAGAAGGCAAAACTTCCCCCAAACCCACCCCCAGTTGATCCCGAGGAAGACATCGGACAAATCCAATAGGAGGGACATGCACACAGCACCTGACCAGTCCTCCTCCAAACCTGCAAGGTCATCAGAGCCAGGAGAAGTCTGAGGAACCGCCAAGGCCCCAAGGAGCCTGAGGGACAGGACGGCCCAGTGCCAGGTGGTGTCAGGATGGGTCTGGGGCCTGAAAATAGACATGGGGTGAGAACTAGGGAATCTGAATAAATTGTGCAGTTCAGCCACTAGGAGTGCACTGTGTTGGTGCTGTGCAAGAAAGTGGTGACCAACGAGGCACAGAAAAGGGAAATGCTGCCCAGCTGGCACGGCTCTGTGGTTGAGCATCAACCTGTGAACCAGGAAGAAAAGGAGGATGTGTAAAAGGTTCATAGCAGCTATCTGTCTATCTTTGCAACTTCTCCGTACATCAAAAGCTACTTTAAAATAAAAATGTATTTAAATTTTAAAACTGGCTAAAAATGTAACCCTCTAAGGTAAGCACTATTAATTGCCCCAATTTGATGAGTGAGGAGAGTTAAGAACCATGGTCTCCTAATCTGATTATCATTCTAGCAACTTCTCGGACCCTGCTCTATGACTGCTATTGACTCCCCAGAAACCCTCTCAGGGCTCCAGAGAGTCAGAGCCTGAGAGATCGCAAAGGGGGTAATTTCTCTGCTTGGAAGCTCAACTAGGGAGAGACGACAGGGAGAGAGTCTACGGGTCATTTTGAGGATTCCATGTGGGTGCTGGGAGCTCGTTCAGTAATGCAATTACTTGGGCCCTCCCAGGGAAAGACATCGCAGGATTGGTTGAGATGGATGCCTGGAGACCCCCTCAGACCCCTGGAAGCCTTGGATGTCTGAGAAGGTTGAAAAATGGTTCCAATTTGGTGGGGCCTGGGTGGCAGGAAGCCATCTGGAGTTACCTCTCACACCAGCAACACACCAGACTCCCCCTCTCTACGAGTCAAAGGCCACAGCTGCTTCCAATCAGGGGAGCCACCATTCCGCTCCCAGCACAGAACACTGAGCACTGCGCTCTTGCACACCCACCCACCGCTGGCTCTTCCAGCACAGCTCCTCCCTCTGGTGCAAGGAACAAACACAGGCCTGGCAAGATGCAGGACTTATGTTCCCTTTTTCCTCTCCACACCAACCTGCTGGGGTTTTTTTTTTTTTTGGGGGGGGGGGGTCCTCGGCCACCCCAGCATCATCCACAGGGGTTTCTCCCACGGGACCCTTCCTCCCTGTACTTAGAGCTGCCCCCGCACCTCCCCCCTGGCCTTCAGGGTCATAAACCTCCAGGGTCGCACAAACGCTCAGTGCAGCCTGGGGTTCTGCTTCCTCCCTCCCATGCAGGTGGCCAATGCTGGGCCCCACAGGGCAGCTCGAGTCCCCGGGTCCCTCTTGCCTGGCTGAGTCCCAGTCCCGTGAATACTGGGCTCTGGGCAAGGGACAAAGAACCAAGAGTGTTTGACTGGAATTCTGTCACCAGCCAAGGAGAGTCCCACGTCCTCTTGGTCAAAAAGGAAAGCCCCCTGGGATGTGCCTGGAGGCTCGAGTGGCTTCAGATCAGTACCTGCTGGGCAGGTCTGGCTCTGCCTCTTTTACTTTTAAAAGGGCCCTTGTTGGCCAGTTATGTGACCACATTACTTATGACACCATCTTCCCGTGAGGAGGTCACCATCAACTCTTCACACACAATCTTCTTACTGTTTTCCCAGGCTCGACTCCCACCCATTATTCTTCTTACCTATTTTTACAAAAATGCAGGTGCCCTACATACATTGTCACACACTTTCTTTTAGGACGAGGCCTCCCTTCCCATCCACATCATTCCTCTGGATGCTGCAGGAATCCATGAGGGCACTGCGATCCATCTCCCATTGACTGCTGATGGGTGTGAAGGTTGCTCCCCTATGTCATGGGGCTGCGTCGAAAAGGGCGCTCATCCCCAGGAAAATGTCAGCTGCCTGTGGGAAAACATGTCCTTGTAGAACAAATGTCTGGAGAAGGACACGTGATTGGAAAGGGAAAATGAGCCCTGGCCACACGTGGATAGACCTCAGGGGCTCATGACAGCTGCCTTTGACCGAGGCTCCCCGCGGCAGCCATCCCAAAGGAACCTCGTGGCTGGAAAACTTAGCTCACACTGAGAGCACCTCCAGTGTTGCTCTCAGACAGGCCTCTCCATCTTTTGAACTCCAAAGGCATGGAGTCCTGGGACTCAGGAATTGTTACTACCCATCTTACAGATAAGAAAACTGAGTCTCAGGAAAAGGAAGGGGTTTGCTCCAAATCATCCTATATAATAAAAGCCTAATATGCTAAAATCCAATTGTTGGACCCTTCAGCCAGTTACTACGATATGATACACACTGACTCTTGTGAGGGGTGAGGAGAGGAAGGTTCCACACCCAGAAAGGATGCTCACATCCCCAAACAAATCCTTGTCAAGAGGGAGGTGCTAACTAACTTAGTAAAAGTATCAAGGTCATAACATATATAAGAGGTTCACTTGGGAAACCTCCACCCACAACCCAGGTTAAAACTTGACTTTATCACGTGTCATTGAACTGAGAAACAAAGCAGATTTCCCATGTACAGACCCTGGAGACAGTCCCAGCTGCATCACAGAGCTAAGCACCCTCGAGAGGGCAGGTGTAAGCAGCCAGGGCCAGCACATGAAGTGTTGTATGTGAGTTAGCAGTGATAGGTGCGAGGAACACCTAACAACATGGATGGATCTTAACAACACAGGACTTCATGACAACACTGAGAAATAGAACAAGATACATGAGGCCATTTATGTAAGTTGAAAAAGCATGCCCCAGATTTATTTATGGTGAAAGAAGTCAGTGGGTAGACGCGCTGACCAGTAGGTTAGCTTGCTGCTGGGGTCCAAGCCAATCAGACTGGGTCAGATGAGCTAGACACACCCTGGAGCCCTCCCACGGTCCCTCTCCAGCCACGATCGTGCACCAGTGGGGTCCCCTGACCTGGCCTGTGCCCTCTCACAGTCCAGGACCCCTCAGAGGATGTTGAAGAGCTGGTTTTGGCCTAATCCCCACAGGCCAGGCTGAGGAATCCCACCAGTGCATGAACCTGTGCATTGGGCCTCTAGTATACTATAAGACATAAAAACAGATATGCATTTGGCTGCAGTCCTGCCTGACCCTGTGGGTGCCATCCCTATTTCTCATTCCCAGTGGCTGCTTGCTTGGAGCTGGGTGCATGTCACTGCCCACCTGTCTCCTGGACTCTGTGAATGCCCTTTCCATAACAATCGATTAGAAATCAGAGCAATTGGTGGGGGCTTGGACCTCAAGTCCTCTTCATCTGGTTTGAATTATTATGAAGTGGGGATTATGCTGGTATTTTTCATACTACAGCCCAGAGGACAGTGATTATTTTCCTTTATTCGTTTATTTTCTTGTTCTGTCTGCTCCGGCTACTAAATCCCCCCTGTACTACTTCCCAGATCGCCCTGAAATTGCACAGGATGAGAGGCTTTACTGTGGCCTGCACCAGTCAGCTCTGCCAGGCAGGTCTGGCGGCCTCACAGGCAAAAGGGCACTTACAAGGTCTTTGCCTTTTGGGCTGTTCTGTCCATAAACTTTTGCCTTCTGCAGGGGAAAAATGCGTTTCCTCCACACACCCCTCCACAAACCTCCATGAACAACTTCATAAACAGGAGTTGTGAGTCCAAATAAAAGAGTGTGTCTTCCAGGGCAGTGGCCGCCATGCCCCGGCACTCACGGGCAGTGAGAGGTTTCATGGACCAACACGTACTATTCTTTCACTGGTGCTTCCCTTCCTGGGGCTCCCGCCAAAGACTTGTCTTGGAATTTCTGGGCTGCTGAGTGGCAGGCACATTATGAGCCTTACGGGAATGATGGTGTGAGCTCAATTCAATCACAGTGTCATCTGAACATAGGCAGGAAGTGGCAGGCTCTTGTGAGGGGTGAGGAGAGGAGGGTTCCACACCCAGAAAGGATGCCCACATCCCCAAACAAATCCTTGTCAAGAGGGAGGTGCTAACTAACTTAGTAAAAGCATCAAGGTCATAACATATATAAGAGGTTCACTTGGGAAACCTCCACCCACAACCCAGGTTAAAACTTGACTTTATCACGTGTCATTGAACTGAGAAACAAAGCAGATTTCCCATGTACAGACCCTGGAGACAGTCCCAGCTGCATCACAGAGCTAAGCACCCTCGAGAGGGCAGGTGTAAGCAGCCAGGGCCAGCACATGAAGTGTTGTATGTGAGTTAGCAGTGATAGGTGCGAGGAACACCTAACAACATGGATGGATCTTAACAACACAGGACTTCATGACAACACTGAGAAACAGAACAAGATACATGAGGCCATTTATGTAAGTTGAAAAAGCATGCCACATATTTATTTATGGTGAAAGAAGTCAGGAGAGTGGCTACCTTAGGGGTAGAAGGTACAGTAACTGACTGAGAAGGGCTTGAAGTCTGCTAGGCCCCGAAGGTCTTCTGTGTCCTGATCTGGGTGGTAGCTATGAGTATAGACATAGGTGAGGTCCATTGAGCAATACACTTAAAATTTGTATGTAAATGTGTACATGGATATAATGCAACTAAACATATTTTCCAAAAATACAAACAAAATGATTAATACATTAGTATAGGGGCTTGGAGAGAAGGAGTGGATGGAGTAGGCTGACTGGTGGCTGATGGATGAATGGATGATGGATAGAAGAATGAATAGAAAGATCAAGAGATAATTGGGTGGATGAATGGATAAATTGAGAGATAAAGCTAGTTGGTGTGGAGGATAATGTGACAATTCTTGACCCACCATTGTAGAGACCACCTACTATTATGTTGCAGGCATCAGAAGCTGACTCCGGCTGGAATTAAGCATGGAAGGAATTAATCAGAAGGGGCATTTGTTATCTCATAGAACTTACAACAAAGTTGGGGAATTTGGCTCGGAAAGTAGGCCAGTCCTGAGGGAGCTAGGAAGGTCTTGCTTCAGGAATCATGATCTGGATTCTATAGCTGGCCCTGCTCTCAGAACACAGAACTCACTGCCAGGTCCAGAGTGGGCACTGGTGGTCCCAAAATCTCCACATGTTTCCCTGAAGATTCAGAGCTCGAGGTAAGAGCATGCGGTTGGCCAAGGGAGGAAGCATGCTTGAGCTGAGTCCCAGGGGCGAGGAGAAGGAACTGGCACCTGCACAGCCGGTTGGCTCCTGCAGTGACGGAGGACTACACCAAGGGGGTTCCCCCAAGGAGAATGGGAGTCCTGATGCTGCCCCCAACTCCTGCCTCACTGATCCAGCAGACAGAGGTGGGGTGTGGGTTTTGGGCTGAGAGGCCAGCCCTTGTCAGCAGCCCAAATGCATTTTGGAAACATGAAGCTCCAGGCCAGCAGCAACCAGGAACAAAACTTCAGATGATGGAAAGAGCAGTGGTGGGTTCAGAGTGTGTCACATAACCAGGGATTGTCAACTGTAAGGTGACCAACCTTTCCTGTTTCCCAGGACTGAGAGGGATTCTGGACACGGGGCTCCCAGTGCTGACCCTGGGGAGGTCCCAGGTGAAGAGGGACAAGGTGGTCACCTGGCAAATGGCTCCATCAAGTTAAAGATGGGAGGCCCACCAGGCTCAGGCTGGGCCACGCCCCAAAGCCCAGCCTGTACCTCTTGATTCTCAAAGGTAAGTTCTGTAAAAGTTTGAGTTTAGAAATGCAATTTAAAATGTTAAATATTGATGACTTTTTCCCCAGCCACCTCTGACTGAAAAGGGAATGTTTATTCATGACCTAGTGGTACTAGGCCAGCCACTGGTTCCAGCCAGAGTCGAAGCACCATGCATGCATCTCTGAGTCTAGCCCCTCGAGTGTATGGGAAGGGCTTGTAAGTTGTGAGACATTATGCAAATAAAGTAAGATATCATTATCATCTTGGTTTTCGACGGTCCCTGTTGGTATAGATGATTTCTTATATGACAGAGATCTATGCTTTTTCTGTGCTGAATTAATAATTTAGTTATGCTTATAAAACAACAAAATTCAGTTGCCAGTGTTTCAAAAACAATCTCATTTCATTACACAAATTCTTTCCCCCCCCCCCTTGTTTATATAATTTATTAGGCTAACTCTGGTTAACAAAATCATCCAGGTTTCAGGCGCATCATTCCACATCTTCTCATGAATTCGAATGTGTCTGGTTTTTTCCTCTTCTTTTTTCCTTTTAATTGGCAAATGGGAAGAGTTGAGTTGTAAAGTCAGTGGAGAATTTTAGGCCAAAAAAGAGTAAATTATCTATGAGTTAAAAGATATATATAGCTGAAACCGGTTTGGCTCAGTGGATAGAGCGTCGGCCTGCAGACCAAAAGGTCCCAGGTTCGATTCCAGTCAAGGGCATGTACCTTGGTTGTGGGCACATCCCCAGTAGGGGGTGTGCAAGAGGCAGCTGATCGATGATTCTCTCTCATCGATGTTTCTAACTCTCTATCCCTCTCTCTTACTCTCTGTAAAAGAATCAATAAAATATATATATATTTTTAAAGATACATATATATTCCTCTGTTCTTGGAAGAACACAGGCTGTTCCCTCAGCTTCAGGTCATTTGAATCAAGGACCCACCTTTTTGGTAAAAGTGTGAGACACCCCAGCTGGTGTGACTCTTTTCTCCCTGCCCCTCGTGTCCTGTTTCCTTCTGCATGAAGGTGCAAAGCCAGCTTGGGGGGACTGGGAGCTTCTCTGATGGTCAGGGAATGTCCAGAGCTTCCCAGCATCAGACAGACAGACAGACAGACTCTTGGGAGCATCTTCCAATCCCTGGAGAGGTTCCAGGATTATTTGGGTGATTAAGGAATGTTCATATTCTTAGTGACTATTTCCCAAGTCCTCACATTTCAATCCCATTGGGTTCTCCCCCATCACCCCTCCCTCCATCTACTTCTCTGCACCAACGAACTGGCCCTGGGAGGGTGGGAGAGAGGATGTCGTGGCCCTTCGTGCTGTCCCAGCTGCTCCCGTCCCCCACGAACGTCCTTTGGCAGGCACAGCTCAGCTTCCCCCCGGACAGGTCGTAGTGAGAACATAGCCCTGGACAGACCGTGGGTTGCAATGCCCAGTCTGCTGCTCTTTATGTGGCCTCGGGCAAGTTCCTTAACCTTTCTGCGCCTCACTCCCCTGACCTGTAAAGTGGGAATGAAACCAGCACCTGCCCTGAAGGGTTGTATGAAGATTGAATCACTTACCCGGTGGTGTGCTGAGGTGGGGCTGGGACCTCCCCCAGCTTCTTTCAGGGGTTGACACTGTTTTCCCAAAGACAGGAAGATGCCGTTGGCCCTTCCCAACACCCAGCTCCTCTTAGGAGCACGCCAGCTGCATTTCCAAAGGCTACACGGAGGGGATGTAGCAACAGGCCTTAAAGAGGGGCCAACAGAAATGAGCCCTTCTTCTCACTAAATGCTTGGTCTGGAAAATATTGCTGCTTTTTGTAAAAAATATATGCAATGGGTTTATTATTGCTACTTGTAAATGAATTACTAAGTATCTTGAAGTGTTTTCAATGTTAGTTTCTATCACGGTAAGCTTTGATCACTATTTTGTGCTAGGGACTCAGTAACAAGAGCTCTGTTATTTTTAAAGGTAACAAGTTGTCCTGAGACCCAAGCTGCTGACCAATTGATGTGCAGCATCTCTGAATGCAGTAAACCTGAGAAGTGGCTCTTCCTAGCCCTATTGCACAGAAGGGTAAACTGAGGCACAGAGCAAACTCAAAGCCAGACAGCCATTCAGAGAAGAGGCAGACACAAGCCCAGGTGTTCCAAAGCCTGTTTGCTTAGCCAAACATTGAACTTCCTCTCACTCGATCCTTCATTCAGCTTACACAGGATTCCTTATACAACTGATTTGGAGCCTGGGCTAAGGTACGCTTCCCCAGAACGGGTTCAAGCCTGTTTTGACCTCTGAGTCCAGTGCCCTGAGCAGACCTGGTTCATATTAGCATATTAGCTACTCAATAAGCAAATCAGCAAGCCCAGCAGTGAGTGAGTGTGTGTGTGTGGTGTGTGTGTGTGGGGGGGGGGGAGAGCAGGGGTTATCTCTTCTCCATGAAAACAAAGGACTTTCTCAATAAAGGAGGCCATTGTCTCTGCTTATAAATCTACTTCATCCCAAAATCATAGTCTTTCAAGGAGACAAGATGGTGGCCTAGGTAGGCGACTGAAACAATTTGGAAAAAAACAATAGCTAAAATTGAAAGGGATCGCACCAGACCCACAGGAAAGCTGGCGAAATGGGAAGGCTACAACTAGACACAAAGCAGGGGACCGCTGCTGCCATGTGGAGTTTAAAACTACAGTGAAACCGGACCTGCCGGAGCCACTACCGCTGGGAATGAGGGAAGCCAGACCTCGCTCCGCCCCGGGGCCCAGGGAGTGGGCCAGCCTGGCCGGCCTCTGTGGGAGCTAGGGAACTGATGCGGGGCCTCCACCACACCTTCGGCTCCTGCCCAGAACGAGATGCCTTTGAGTGCGGCCTCCTTGCCCACAACCATCCCGGCCCACAGCTGTCCCAGCCCACCCGGCGTGCTGGTGAGGAGCTGGTGCGGCGTCTTCCGTTCGAGGCCCCGGCGAGTCCTTCCTCCGCTGCTGCATGGCTGGGCCAAAGTTTCCGCCACTACTGCCATGTGGATTTTAAAACTATAGGGTAAATTGAACCACAGGAGCTACAGTCGCTGCCGCACCTGCCGCCTCACCCACAGCCGCCTAGAATAATGGGAATCCACTGAAAACAGAGCTCACTCCACCCCGGGCTCAGGGAGAGTGTGGCTTCAGAACTTAGCCTCTGCATCCACAGCAGCTCCGCTTCCGCACCAAAGGAGACACCATTGAGGGCGGTCTCTCTGCCAGCAGCCATCTCAGCCCGCCCACAACCTTCCCAGCAAACCCTCCATCCTGGCGTGGAGATGGCGCATGCTGGTGTGGAAATGGCGCTGTGCCTTCCGTTCCTGGCCCCAGCGAATCCTTCCTCCACCACCTCATGGCCGGGCTGAAGCTTCTGCCACTGCTGCCATGTGAACTTTAAAACTACAGTGGAAATTGAACCACAGGAGCGACCGTCGCTGCCACACCCGCCACTGCCGCCGCAAATAAAGGAAATCCACCGAAAACAGAGCTCACTCCGCCCCGGGCTCAGGGAGAGTGCCGCTTCAGAACTTAGCCTCTGCGTCTGCAGCTGCTCCACTTCCACACAGAACAAGACACCTTTGAGAGCATTCTCCCTACCTGCAGCCATCTCAGCCCACCTGCACCCATCCCAACCTGCCCACCATGCTAGTGAAGAGCTAGCACGGCACCTCCAATTCGCGACCCCAGTGTCCCAGAGGGGCCGTGTGCCCCGGGTGAGCCGTATGTCCCAGGGGGCCATGTACCCTGGGTGAGCCGTGTCCCCCAAAGGGGCCGTGTGCCCTGGGTGAGCCCTGTGTCCCAGGGGAAGCAGTGGGACCCGGGGGGAGGGGCGGTGTGAACCAGAGGAGGAGCGGACTCTATTCGTGTGGTCCTGAGATAGTCACCATAGAACAAGCAGATTGTCAAATGACAGCAGGGAGGGGAAGGAGACCTGGGGGGAGATAAGAGGACAACCGAAGGACTGGTATGCATGAATATAAGTACAACCAACGAACACAGAACTCTGGGGAGGGAGGGCATGAATGGAAGGTGTGGGGGGGGGGGCGCAATGGTAAGCTATGTACACATATAATACCTTAATAAAAAAAAATCCTTAACAAAAAAAAATCATAGTCTTTCATTTAGGAAAACTCTGGAAGGCTGACAGAATCTTCCAAACTTGGATGCTAAAACATTCATATTCAGAAAAGCTTTCCTGGTGGCCCCTCAGCTCATCTCCACATTGAGTGAGCTCCTGAGATCCGAGGCAGCACAGGGCTGACCGCACCCAGAGGCCGTTCCTATTCGAGGGGATCTGAAACCTCTCCAGGCTGGGCTGTGCGGGCTGTGCCTCCCGCTGCCAAGGTGGTTGCCCTTATGCTAGGGTTTTACCCTCCCCCGCTGTGTCCCCAATACTCTCCAGCTGCATTGTTTGGTGGGGTGACATGCCTCCACACAAATGTGTCCACACAGAGGTGACAGTGCCCATCACGCCAATTCCCTCTGGTAACCAGGCATTCATTGGGAATTCCTCAAATATAACTGCAAGTTTCATTTCCGCACGCCCCGATGTGGTGATGGAGGGTCTAGCTTCCCTACCCCCAGCTCTCAGGTTCA
Source organism: Vespertilio murinus (assembly GCA_963924515.1). Classification (NCBI taxonomy): domain Eukaryota; kingdom Metazoa; phylum Chordata; class Mammalia; order Chiroptera; family Vespertilionidae; genus Vespertilio; species Vespertilio murinus. Next base: position 86,565,819 of record OZ004709.1, on the reverse strand, counting down.
GGGGAGAAGTCAATTAGGTTTCCACCTTCATGTCCTCTGCTGCTCTGACACAGAGTATTTTACTCAATCTATCAGTCACTCCCAACAGTCTGCTCATACAATCACATACAATCTGTGGTTTTTCCCTCCGCCCTCCCTCAGGCTCTTTTTCCCCAGATGAAATAGTGATGAAATGTGCACAATGAGGTTCTGATCCTTTGTTGGAGGCTGTCCTTGCATGTTCCCATGTCCATGGCTTTCTCCTGGGAAAGGACTGCTACCTCCCAGCTCTCTGTTCATGTTGGTGGCAGACGTGTCCCAGGGGAGGGGACCAAGCTTGACTCTCGTGGCCACTTGTGAAAATTGATCTGTGACAACCCAGGGAGTGGGCAATTATTTCTAATCTCCCTCCTTCTCCCACCACTGGGAAGCATTGAGCTTTGGATCAACTGCTCAGGACAAAGCGGGTACCAGGACAGCTGGGACAACAAGCCGTCTTCATCACCAGGGGCTTCATGCCACCCACCGGTAAGCCACCACCATTTAAGATGTTAAATGTCCCCACTCTCAAACGTGGCCTTAGTTGGAGAACAACACACATCTACTGTCCCAGGCTCCCAGCCCACATGAGTGATCTCCTCACGTGTGAAGCCAGCACCTGAGGAAATGTTTCTTCTGATGTGATCCTAATCACCTGAGGGCCATTTTTACAAATACCAAATAAAGATGACCAGTTGTCGAGGCCCGGAGTTAGTTTTGTAATTGGATGGTCTCTGTGGAGGAGAGCTCAGCTACAAAGGAAAAGGTTAAGCTTCTCAAAACTCTGAGCTCCACAAGGGCTGAGGTTTCAGAAGGAAGGAAAACGCTGGGTTGGAGAGGTGTTCCCAGCGAATCCTGAGTGGGACCCAAATGGTCGGGACCTCCCGCCAAAAATCAGCTTGTTTTTCCAATGCTTCTCCACCATTCTCTTTAAATGAAGAGAGAATGAAGGAGGGAGTTTGGATCTGAATATGAATCTAACCTTCTGGAATTTTCTCAGATCCCAATTCATTTCAACTCTATTCTTACATAAGTCAGAAGAGAAACTTCTTATTCCCTGAGTCCCATGAGACACAACACTGACATCAGGCATCTGGAATCTTCTGGGTGTTACAGTGACTTTTTTCTTTAATCTTTTCTTCCAGATGAAAGGCTATTGGAGCTGTCCCTCCTTCACCAGTTATGGACTGCACTTCTCCAAGCTTGTGGCTGCCTGCTCCTTTAAGTATTGCATGGTATCCCTCCAATTATCCCACATGGATGAGCACCTGTGAAAACAATGGTTACATTACTTGTGATGTTGAGACAAGACAGCGCTCCTGTCTGTATGGAATTTTTAGTAGCTCTGAACGGCTCCCCCTTGAGCCATATTGACCAAAGTTATTTTAATCTTAGGCACTGCCCATTCTCCAGAACAGTACAAACCTTGCAGTCAGGAGTATGCATTTAAATTTTAAGCCACTCTGGCTGGCGTGGCTCAGAGGTTGAGCATTGACCTATGAATCAGGAGATCACAGTTGGATTCCCAGTCAAGGCACATGCCCAGGTTGTGAGCTCAATCCCCAGTGTAGTGCATGCAGGAGGCAGCCAATTAATGATTCTCTCTCATCATTGATGTTTCTTATGTCTCTCCTTCTCTGAAATCAATAAATATATAAAATAATAAAAATGTTTTAAGCCAGTTTCCCGTTTTCCAGGCCCAGGAGAACCTTCTTCTTGGATCTCCAAGCATGGTGTGGATTTCTTGATCATGGTGTTTAGGATAAAAGCGTTCTCCTTAACTCTTCCCACAAATCCTTCAGATCCAGCCATTGCCTGCTGCAAACACAGCCCACACCTGGGGCCGCACCATAGTCTTTTCCTTTCCTCCAGTCCAAGCTCCCTCCACTGGGAATCCCTCTTTCTCTCTGGTCCTAATTCACCTTTCGGAGTCCAGACTAAAGATTCCCTGATTATATTGGTTCCGCCAATTATATTCTTTTTTCTACCTTGCATGGTCCCTCTTCACCATTTATCAGTTTGTAAGTAGATAATGTGTAATAGGTGGCAGATGACTGATACTCAATAAATATTGGTTGGAGGGAGGAAGGAGAAAAGAGGGAGGGAGGATGGATGTGCCCAGAGCAGAGCCTTGTTGAGTGGATTCTGTGACCTGCTTCCCATCTCCCCCTAGTGGAGGGTTGTGCCCCAGTTGTTGGGAGTGCTGTTGGCAGGCAGGCTTTAACCACTGGTCTCTTCAGAAAGTGCTTCAGCTGCCGAGCTGCCTCCTCCAAGGTCAACCCCTACTCCAATGTATCTCCTGGGTTGGCCAAAGCTGTCATTGTCCGTATTAGGGCTCAACCTCCCCCTCTCCTCCGCACAGGTGTGAACCCCAAACACCTTCCAAATAAACCTCCGGCCCACTGCCCTGCATTCCAGTCAGCTTCTAGAAAAGCCAGCCAGAAACTCTCATCAACCCAGGTCACCCAAGGTCCTCTGTTTGCAAATGGATGCTGCTACAAAGTGTAGGATGAACCAGCCCCTAAAACTCTGGTTCCCGGACAGGGGAGAGAGGAACATCAAGTGAAATTCCCAGCTATACTTCTAAGTTTTGGCCAAAATATTAGAAGAAATGGCCTTTCTGGAACCACTGTTAGAATCAGCAATGAAACATCTAGAAGTTTCTTTCCCATGATGGAAATTAGTTTTTAAAGTAGGAAAAGTCACAGAACGTCTAGCCTGGTGCTTGGCAACAAATGTTTGTTGAAATATAAAAGCTTCTGTTTTGTTTTGTTTTGTTTTTCCTTGTTCTCTCTTTCTCCCCTTACGAATTTAAAACCAGAAAAGATAATAATACTAACATATTCAGCCCATGCGGTTTCCTCTAAATCACTTGGTTTTTGTTGTTGTTGGTTTTTTTTTAACACAAAAGAGACAACTACTTGTGATGTATTTTTCCATTACTTTCTTTGTGCAGGAGGTTTAAAATTAATGTATTCTCTGTCTGTATCAGGTTGTCTTATAATTGAAGATGTGAAGTGTTTGTCTTCTAAAGGCTTTCGGGTGTTGTCTTCTTTGCTGTTAAATCTTCTTTGTCTACGCTTGTAATCCCTACCAAATTGTCCATGGAACAGAACTCAAGCGCATAAATTATGAGACCATATAGATGCTGCTCACATCTATTTGAGTTTAAATGTCTTAGGAGAGAAGTTTTCTTTTTGCAAAACAAACACAATTAAACCTTGATTAACTAGAACATTGGGGAATGGGATAGTCTAGATAATTTCATTTTCTGGTAATTTTCAGGTAATCAGAAATCCATTGATTATTTCAAACCCTGATGCAGAAAATCCTTATAGAATGTATTGTTCCCTTTTATACTCTTAGCAAGAATAGCAGAACATAATGGAAAATTTCAGCGACAGAATATGGTCATGTCATGGCAAGAATGTTGAACATTAGGGCTAAAACCCTGGTATTAGTCACAACTGTGTCCCTGACTCAAGCCAGGACAAAATCCTCTGGTACTCAGATTTCCCTAAAAGAAAAGAAAAAAGAAGAAGAAGAAGCAAAATTAGGTACAAACCAACAAACTAGATCATCCAGTGAAATCTGAAAGTTTTCTGGTGCCCAGCACCTATGTTCACCCTCATTTGTTCCATTTGGCTCTGGAGGTCAAAGGAAGCAGTTTCTGACCTCAACCTATAAATAAGTCTTGAATGTCTAATGGATATTTATGCATTTGTGCACATAAACTTACCATCCCGTGCCCATGTTCTTTCTTTTCAATGTGAATTAAAGAGTGAAAAAATGAGATTTGGAGTTCATTGACCCATCACCAATAGGTGGTCCATTGTGTATAGACTCTAGAAGCATGCCCTCACATGAAAGTTCAGGTGTTACACTGTGCAGAGGAAATAGGCCTGGGATATGGAGCCTAGACCTACTTCTGGTCCTGCCCTGGGAAAGTCTTTCTCCCCACTCTACTCTCATCATCAGTTGGAAGACTGAGCTGTTCTAAGGTCTCTGATAGATGGTAACCTCATCTCCTTAGTCCAGGGTTTCTCAGCCTCAGTTGGCATTATGAACTGGATGCTTCTTTGGGGGCCATCCTGTGCATTATAGGATGTTGAGCAACATCTCTGGTCTCTACCTACAATAGCATCTTTCACCCAAATTGTGAAATCAAGACTGTCTTCAGACCTTGGCAAAGGTCCCTGGGAGGTAACATTGTTCCCTTATGAGAACTGCTGCCTTGAAGGGTAACCTCAAGCTTTCCTGAGAAAAAGAATTCAGAATTGAAAGCATCAAGGCATCAAATATTGTATGGCTTCTCTCCAGGAAATTAGGTCTAAAATAGTGCCCACCTGGGTTTCTTTGCTACTGTGGGACCTAAGAGGCACTCATTCTCTACATGCTGAGGTGCTGGAAATCAGCATGTTAGTGCAGTACACAAGTCGCCATGCTCAGGTGGAGGAAATGCTTATGGATGCTCACCAAAGCTACCAAGAGAGTAAGAAAATCTGTAAACAGAGGGGTAGTGAAACATCACCCTGCAACGCTCTCTGCTCTGTGTGAAAGGAACCAGGTTATTGGATGAAATGAAGGAGATGGATCTTAATATATAGGATGATTTCTCCTTCTCTACTGACACCAGCTAAAGAAAAATGCTTGTTTTCATTCAATGTTTTGAATTACGGTATCTTTCTAATATCCCCTCAGCTTTCTTAGCTCTTGATACCATCTGATATTATATTCTTTATATATTTGTTGGCTTGGTTGGTCCATGAATTGACACTCCCTCCCCCCAAGTAAAAGCCCCATGAATCCTGTATGTCTTTTTTACTCCTATATCATCCTGTGAATGTTATATACTTAATCACTCAATAAATACTGGTTGAACAACTGGAAAATCATTGCTAAATTCTGAAATTGGTAAACAGAAACTTCTCTAGATGTCTTTGCTCATTTATGATAATGAAATAGACCTCTATGAGAACAGGGAGTGGGCCATACTCCTCGTCTGAGAATCTCTCTTTCCTCTCCTTGACTCACAGTGGGCCATTTCTATCCACTTATTTAGCAAATGTGCAACTCATACCTTCTATGAGTCAGGCACTGTTCCAGCTGCCAAGAATAAGATGAAGACACCTTGAGCCCTGCCTCCAAGAGATCACTTTTGTGTCATATATGGCTGTCTCATATACTATCAGTCACCCCATTCCACCCAAGTTCTTTTAACAAGAACTTTCTGAGTAGTTCTTTGATGAATGGTGTGTGTGTGTGTGTGTGTGTGTGTGTGTGTGTGTGTGTGTGTAGGGGGAACAGTCCTTAGACTAAACATGTCTGACTGGTACACTTCTATATAGAGAAAAAAAGCCTGCCTATTAGGCCTTTTATTTGTAATGAAGAAATGAGGCTCATTTCTACTGATTCAATTATACCCCATTTCACACAATGTACATACAGAAGACAACCAGATCTTCATATGGCCAGAGGCAGGGCTGGGCCACTCTTTTCCTGATACTAGACATACAAAACCACCAATTTCCTGTAGGAATCCATTCACTTATTCATTCATGCCAAAAAACAATCTACGTACTTCTGGACAGAAATCGTATGCCAGGATGCTCAATGATAAAGGGTGTTGAATTTGTCTCTGAAAGAAGCTGAAGGAGACTAAAAGCAGATGTTGTCACAGCTGGAAACAAAGGTCTTGCACCACAGTGTTCACAGTCCAAATACCAAGAGGCTGTCACCATGAAGCAGAATGGACAGTCACTCTCTGTAGTTGTTAGTACAGCCAAATCCATTTGCTGTACATTCAAAAGTATGAAGCAGTTCCTTCAGTAGAATTAATTGCACTGCTTGTGATTGAGTGTGAATCCCTAATGATGCTTTCCTGTATATCATTTTGTACTTATCAACCAGCCAATAAAACACCAAAACAAAAATGTAGATATTTATGCAACAAGACATTATATGATTAATCATTTGAGACCAAAACATGCAATAATTCTTTGATTTGGAATGTTATTAACTCAACTGTGCTGTTTGGATGAAGAAAGTTATCTGATAAACCTACAACTCTACTTGTAGAGTTACTAGTTTTATTGCTTCAGAGGGAAATGAGGAGAGAGCTGTGCTTAACAGAAATTAGATTAACTAGAGAAACTAACAAGGTATGTACCTTTTAAATTCACTCAATGTTTCCCAAGTGTGGGGATGTACCACTGGCAGTATAAAGACAATGTTTGGTATGTGGATAAATGAGTCTTAATCATTTTATTTTACTTTAATGCATATCAGAAAATATACCTAACTACTAAATTAAGACTTTATAATTGCCCTAAATAATTTAAGATTTTATTTAGGACAACAGTAGCTTCTTTAAGACAGTGATGATTTAAATAAAAGTATTAAGCAAATAATAGACCCAAAAGTGGACACATATGGGAAAAAACACATATTAAAATGGTTCTCCAATTGCTGAAGTTTGGAAATAATGGATTAATTTATTACTATTAGAGTTTGATGAGTTGGCAAAAATGTTATTAAGATCCATGAGTTAGTATATCTGTTTCTTCCATGTTATCACCCCCACTTTTTCTCCATATGTTGTGTCTCCATTGACTTCAAGAGGTATAGACAAAGAATAGTATTCTGCTGCTATGTAAAATAAATCTACTTATCCTTACAAAGACTGCAGGAGTTCTCTTCATAGGAGATATTGTTTTGAATTAAGGATGTTTTTCTCTGTTAATGAATAATATTAAATATCAAGAGACATCAACTCTAAGGGGGAAAGTTTTGGAATAATGCACTGTGGATAGTGCCCTCATGTGGCTTCAAAGTTTAGCTACATTCCGGCCTTTGGAATCTAAAATATGGCAGACAATGACAAACAAGAAAAGGAAACAGCACAAGGAAATGTGATTTTTTGCCACTACCAAATCCTTTGGTTGAGTGGAATAGGTCACCAATATGGCAGACAGAATGGCAAGTTCTTGGGAATAATCAGACATCCAGTTCATACGGGATATTGCCTGTGGTATGTTTGGTTAGGATGTTCACAAATTACACAAGACATTTTCATTTTCAGGTTTATTTTTATCAAAACAAAATAATTTAACCATATAAAGAAACAATCAATAGAGTAGCAAGTTCTGAACAGTTAAATGCACTCAAAATGTTGAGTCATCCTCTATGGCTCCAAGTGACAGAGACTAATTTCCCTGGTTCCTTCTCTCCCCAGGGTGAAGTGTTATGCTAGAATATTCCTATACCTCTCCAGAATAAATCATGTATATTCCCACATAAGTACAAAGCATGGGTAAAAGAATGGTACAAACCTAGCACACAGGATTTGCTGGATCCTGATAACTATATATAATGAGTCCTAAAATATTAGGATAAGGAATTGTACTTATGATGGAGAAATATAGTGTTTCAAAAGCCAAAGAGCTCCCTCACAAAAGCTATAGGAATCACAACTGATGTGAGCAAAAATACCCACACCCTCTTTGCTACAGTGGTAGGAGTGTGATTGCCAGGGCCAGGCAGACCATCTTTGCCTCACCATATTAAATTACATCAGGGGAGGTGAGTAGCTGCACATGCCATTAATTGTGACATTTTCCCTAACTACAAAAATCTGCTGCACCAGGCAAATTTTGTGCAAAATGCAAATTTCTATGCTGGGGGTTGGGTGGGGAGGGGGAGAATGTGATTATTCTAAGTGAGGAATGTAAAGTCAAGAGGAAACTATGTGGTATGAGGCTGCAAATCCTGTGTCTTGCATATCCAAGACCTGGGGTCTCCATGTGTTTTATTTCTTCAGGGATGCTCCTCTCATCAGAGAGAATGAGGAGAGAGTTTTGGAAGGAATGTTTATCTTGTCCTCAGATACTCACCATGCTGTGCAGGGTTATTTGGTTGTTTTTAAGTATATTTTTTATTGATTTCAGAGAGGAGCGAAGAGGGAGAGAAAGACAGAAACATAATTGATCAACTGTTTTCTGCATGCCCCAGCCTGCAACCTGGGCATGTGTCCCAACTGGGAATCAAACCTGGTTCATAGGTTTGACATTTAACCACTGAGCCAAGCCAGCCAGGCTGAGCAGAGTTTTGATTCAAATTTAGAGGTATCCCCACCCCCTATCTTTGTTTTTACCTCTTGGCAAATGAACCATAGGTTCTGCTTGATTGTGAACTAAAAGGATGTAGCTTTATCCAGAATCTCAAAAGTTGTATCTAACAGGACAGATGAGTTGTACTCCATCATGCCTTCCTACAGGAGGATTCAGGCTGTCCATCGCAAACCACCTGACTATAAGAGTCCCTTAACAGTATAGGTTGCCAAGGGAGGATATAAAACCTTTTTCCTCCACACCTCTAACAAGTGAGATCTGTCTAGGTGTAGGTACAGTGGCAGAAATAAACCTGATGGTGAGTCGTGAACATCTTGGATCATGGTACTTGTATACTTTGTCCCATGAAAATTGCAAAGGATTCTCAGTGTTCCTTGCCTTAGCTCATGTCAGCGTCCCTGAATTTCTTCTCTGTGGAGGAACCAGTGGTTAAGACATTTACCTGAGGGTACAATAAAATTAATAGCACTCTGGAGAGTAGGGGCCCTGATCTTTAAAGTATGGTTGGCCCTGTTATGAAATAGATTTGTTTTTCTCTTAACCAGTACATAGCACTGGGTATAAAACTGTAGAAATGCAAATTGAAAATATTGAAATTTTATTTTCAGTAACCCAAACTGAATTATAGATTATTCATTTTATCCTTAAAGGTGTATCCCTAGAATTGAATTCTGGTTTAAATAAAAACAACATAGGAAACTAAGATTTATAAAAATCAGACACTATTGGTTGTTTATAAAAAGATCATTCACTAACAACAGCAAAAAATTTTTTATCTTAGGATGATTTTCAATAGCTAAGTCCTCTAGGGTCATTCAAAATACATTTTTAAGACATTGAAATATAGCTTTGCAAAATTCATGTTGATAAAAGTAAGGTACACTTTACTTTATATCAGCCACTAGCTAAATGACCAGCTGTGACAAAGGGTTTGTTAACCTGCTCACCTTTGTAAGAGAGATATAGGGAGTTTGAGGTTGGGATGCTGCAGCCAAAAGTGGTGGCTCAGATGACAGAGCTTCCACTGCCATGAGTTGCTGACTTGGGTCCAGTCAACTAACTAACAGCTTGGCAGCTCCCAGGAGTGAAGGATCTGGAAGGTCGTTTTCTCACCCTGACCAGGCCTCAGAGACAAGGTGGCCAGTCCAGCCTGCAGACATGCTGTCCCCATTCACACAGTAGGGTTATGGGTTTGCTTTTCATTTCCTAATGATGAACCAACGCTGATCAACGAGATGACTGCACCCCCAAATCTGGAACTCTGGGGCAGGGGGGCCAGAATAGGTGGGATATCTCTGAGCTCACATTCTTCATGGAATTGGCAGAAGGTGTTTTGGCTTTGGGTCCCTTCCCAAATATATTGGGTGCAAGACCCCTCCCCAGGGGGATCACACCCAACCCACCAAGACCTCCTACATGAAGATGAGGGCAGGCATTGCATGCATCCTCACAGGATCGGAACTTGGAGGCATATCAGCTCACCTTGTCCAACTCTCTCACTCTCATTTGGAAAAACTTAGGCACAGGGAGGGTATGTGCCTTCACCAAGATTTCCCAAGTGGTCAAGGGCAAAATTAGGCCTTTGGTCTTCCTCCCTCGGCACTCAGGCCACTTTTCCAGACAGCATCGCTCATCAAGGTCGTGCAGGTAGCTCAACGGTAGGTAATCACCACATCACTTTTGTTTGGTTCAGAAAACACAGAAGGTAAATACCTAACCTCCTTTTCACCTCCCTCCTCATGTTTTTCTCGGATGGGCTTGATATCACTTGAGTATTTATGAGCTCATATGAGATGACCTCGGACACATGCTAAGTCACCAGGGGGAGGTGGCCCTCATTAATGTTTTCTATCCATCACCCTGAAATTGGAAAATTCACATGAAGTTCCTTGCAATGTGACCATCCTTAGTGACAGAGAAGGCCATGTTAAAGTATGCGGTAGGAGTGAGATGTCATCACACCGTCTGAACTATGAGAGGGCATAGAACGTTCTTACATCAAAGTTAAGCCAAAAGAGCTGAGCTATAAAGTTCAGATTGTACAAAATCTACCAAAAACAAGTATAAAATGTTACTGCGATGCAGCAGTGTAAGTCTCTTTAAGTTTTTTCTCTCCCATTTAAAAAGAAGAGGAAGCAGGACTTCCGAGGCTGCGCACTGCGTCGGCTGACACAGCCCAGCTATTTTGTTCTGCACTGGGGCGCGTTGACTTGGAATATTGGGCAATTTTTTTCTGTGCTCTTCTGACTTGCACAATATAGAGGCTGATTTAATTTGACAGCAAAATAACACTAACCCCCCAAAATAAAATTACTGAGATGTACAACAGCGTCAAAACTCCAATTAGTTTTGTATCCTTGAAGCCTCAAGAGGAAACGAAAAGGCTCCATCACGATGAGCAGGCAGGGGCGAAGCGCAGAGATCACTAATGTAACCTTCTAATTGAAAATCCTCAGTGCACAATATGACACAGAGAACCAGAGGAAAATAAGTGGGTTTTCCCCCTCAAAATAATAAGTCATTTACAGAGACTGTCCTATTAACTTTCAATACAACATTCCTTTGCAAGAGTTGGAAAAATCAAGGTTTCAGAGGTCTCAACAGAAAAGGCACCAGGCAACAGACAGTACATGCTTATGTCACTGATTCATACATAAACATTAGCCACTGGGCGACATTGAAGAATAATCAGCATTTCACTAGATCACCAATTTTGAAATATATTTACAACTTCTGAGGAGGAGGAGGAGGAGAATTATTCTGACCAATCTTCAGTTTTTTAATGAATCTGAATTTTGTCTCCAGAATGAACAGAAGTAATTTGGTGCCAAATTCATCCCCTAGTTAACCTCAGGTGCTTACCCCTAGTTACTAATGAGGACATCTTTGCCTTGCTTCTATGGGGTGTACTTATTGATAAACGTGGCTTTCATGACCAATGCCATGTTACAAAGGAGCCAGGGAGGACTGAGGCAGAAAGTACCTGGGAGTCCAGCCACAGTCGTCGTGTGCCAAGCGGTCACAGTCACCTTTGCCTTTCCTGGCACCTGTGGACAACAGCGGGGAGTGCCCAGGGGGTCTGGGAAGGGTGAGGCTGAGTCAGGGGTTTGGAGTTGATTGGGGATGACTTGGAAAGAACCCAAAATGGCTTTCCCAATCTTTAGGTGCTTCATGTCAAGGGTCCGGGAGCTGGCCAGCTCGACAGCATTCACAGGAAGCAGGGCCAGTGTCCACAGTGACCGCAGACACCCTCTATCCCGGAGCTTCAGATCTCTATCACCAGCCGATCTTCATCGTCGCTGCTGGTGTCGCTGAACTCCACGCGCGTCTGCTTCCTCATTCCTCCCAAACTCCTCTTCTTGATGGTTTTCGAAGAGGCTTCCTGGACACCCACAGGCTGCCCTGGCGTTGAGGGAACCACACCATCCTTCAGAGCCATTAATCCAGATTCCTGAACTTCCTCGGTGTCCTTTCCTCCAGGAGGGCAGGGGCCCAGCACTGCCCTGCTCTCTAATGCACGCCCCGGAGAGTACGTTCCTTTCTCCTGCCCCTCAGGGGGAAGGCGTGCCTCGGGTCTCCCTTCCTCTTGGTGTGAACTGGTTGGTCCTGGCCCTGAAGCTGGTGTGTCAGGATGAGCTTTCCCTGGTGACCTCGACGGAACCGAACCTGAAAGTCTTGGTGCAGGGGAAAGATTCCCTGGCAAGAGGGACAGAGACAGGCTCTGGGCAATAGCTTTGCTGTCCGGGGAGCTCTGTGTCCGAGGCTCCCCTGCAGCTCGGCCATGGCCTTGTGGCTCCGCACTGGGAACTCCCGGGGTGGTGTGACTTCCTCCTGTCCCCAGAGAAGTACCAATGTCAGCCATAGAGGTAGCAGTGTCATGGCAGGGAGAGCTTCCTTTAGATTCAAAGGATAAAGGCTCTTGAGCATCCAAGACAGCGTGTAGTTTGGGACCTACCGAGATCTGCTCTCCGGAAGGCAGCAGCTGAGTCTCAGGCAACCGCAGGTGGAGATCTTTGCCGCAGGAGGGAAGGCTGTGGTCACCCACGTGCATGCGGGAGTCGGGTGGCAGGGCCAGCGCTGACCCCGCCCCAGTGTTCTGAGGACAACGGTCACCACACTCACCAGCAGAGGGAATAATAGCCTGTAACGAAGTGCAAAGGGAAACAGATGGGGGAAAGGTTAATTGGTACAAGAAACTTGTGGTCAGAAACATGGTCCTCAATGAAACAAGGGCTTGAGTCCTTAATGGTTCTTTACTGAGCGTGAACTTCAATATCATATTTTCAATTGGTTTCCATTAATAACTAATTGGGGCATTAAGTTGAGTCAAGTTCCCTGTTGACACAAAATCGCCTGATGAGACTGCCCTGTGTTTCTGTCTGGCTTGGTGAAAACGCAAACCCCTCAACTACCTCACCAGTCCCGAGCCCACTGAGCACAGACAAGGACAGGAGAGCCATAACCACAGACAACGTACAGACAGCAATGGCCGAAGTCGGAATTCCCACCTGCACGGTCCAGGTGTCTCTGGCCCTCACAGCCCTTGGACTTGTGCTGGGAGAGCTGCCTCCTGAGGTTGGTCTCCAGGCCTTCTCCTCTCTGTTCCCACAACCAAGAGGTGATGCTGAGGTGGCACAAGATGAATCCCCTTGCAGGCTTAGCCCTAAACGTGGGAGGCACATGTACATACACTTGAAATTATTAAGTCAGCAGATGGTCATTTCCTAGTTTACCTGTGCCTTCAAGACCAGCTCTGAGCTCAGAAGCCCTCATCTCACACTGGGAAAGCGATGTCCCTTGAACCAATTCCCTCCATCTAATAAAGTGTCTCCGTTCTGCCAAGGTGGCAAAACCCATTCCCAAAGACAGGACAATCCCTAAATCTTCCATGTGGCTTTGCATCAGAATCCTCTTTCATTTGTGAGTCTCAGATTGAGTTCTCTGGCCCTAGAGCCAGAGGTGGAGAGTAGAAAACTCCCCCTGTCACGCATGAGTCCTCGGAGCATGGAGCAGCTGGGGTGAGGCAGGTCTTGTGTTGCTGTTGTTTTGTGGTGGTGACTGTTTGATTTGGGGGGTAGGAAGGGAGACAAAAGTATGACCTTCACAACATCCACAAAACAGCCTCCCCTGGAATGCAGGCCGGATCTCAGGGAAGGCAGAGCCCATCTTGAGTTAAGATGAGAAAAACATTCTAGAATTGCTGTGTCACAGAGAAAGCATTAGGCCCCATTTAAAAGTTGCTTTTATGTTGATGAAAGCTACAAATGCACAGACTTTTAAAAAGTCAAACTTTTCTACTTATTAAGAAAAACAACAGCACCTGTCCACCCACTCCTCTTCGCCTACTGGATCCTGTTAACGTGTCTCCTGTTCTCCCGCAAACACGCTCAGAGCACCATTTCTTGGTTTGTTTTTTGTTGTTTTTATTTTATTCCCAGTTTGGAGGATAATCTGTGACTTCTGTGAGGGACTAGGATGAGCACACCTTCTCCACAGCCCTTATCGCCCCGCAGTATGCAAGTCCCCACCACTGTCTCCTCAGCAGCGGCATCACCACTGTGGCCATCTGGCTAGAATGTGGACAGTCTCCACTGCTGTGTTCGGGACTTCGCTGTCCACGCCGGAGCCTCAGGTGTGCTGGGAGGAACTGCCTTTATTTACCCACACGGTGTTCCCTGGAGTCAGTTTTTTTGTTTGTTTTTTCTATAAACTTTTTACTAAAATCACCCTCCAACCTCCTTCCCAATGGTCTAAAGTTTCATTTTCTTAGATCTCTCATGAGACTTTTCTCCTTTTTTTAAGCTTTTGGAAAAAAAAATTTGTATTGAATATATTGGGTTGACACTGGTTAATAAGATTATATGTTTCAAGTGTTTATTTCCCTAATACATCATCTGTGTACTGTGTGTTCAGCACCCAAAGTCATGTGACCTTCTATCACCACTTGTCCCCTCTACCCTCTTCCACCTCCATCCCCTCCCTTTCCCTCTGGTCATCACCATGCAGGCAGGAAGGTCACGGGTGGCGTTCTCCAGGTTGATACGAACCAACACCATTCATGAAACCTTCTGACCTGCGCCCTGGGCTGCAGCTCCAGGCCCCATGGGGAGGCTGTGCCCTGGACCTCCCTCCACTCCCATCCATGGATTCCAGGCCCCAGCAGTTCTTTTGGTTTACTTTCTTGCTTCCCTAACGCAAAACTCCAGGTATCTTCCTGAGAAAGGGTGAGTGAGAGGAAATGGTGACACCTTCCCGGCTGCTTGTCTGAGGAGAACATTTGAACTGGGGTGCATTCTCCTTCAAGCGGGCGTCGGGCTGGCTCCATCCCGGACTGAGAAGTCTGCGGTTCGGGACTCTGTGGGTGAGGCTTTTGTTGTTCTCTCTCTGAGAAGTCCTGGCTTCTTCCTTGTCTGGGTGTCACTCTGTCCTGTCTATTTTCCTTCATTGTCTGAGCACTCGGTGCAGCCTTTTGATCTGAATCATGTCCTTCAGTCTCAGAAACACACATTGTGTATGATTTTCCCTTTATGTCTTCCTTTCACTCTCTGTATGAGGTTATTGAACCTCTTGGCCTACTCCTCGATTTTTCTTATCTTTTCTCTTCTATTTTCTATTCTTTTCTTTCATTTTACTTTTGGAGAATTCTTTTGATTTTCTATCCCAGCTCATACTGTCTATTTCTGCTATCATGCTTTTCATGCCCAAGAGCCCACTATTAATACTAATCATTACCATTCCTTCTTTGTGGCATTCTGCTATTATTTTGTGGCTCCAACATCTTCTCTTACTGACTCTGTTATATGAATAATGGTTTGTTGGTGGTGGTGAAGTTTGTCTCTCCTTATTTACGCTCCCTTTCTTCTGTTGCAACTCCTTTGCTGCTGTTGCTTTATCTGTTTTGTGTGTTTTCCATAGTTAAAGACTTTGCTGAGATATCAGCAATCGTAATGATCCATCCAAGTTCACCAAGTAGGCACATACAAGATGGTTGGGAGCTCCTTACAAGTGCAGTCCGTCCCTGGGGGCCTCCCTGTGCGGTACTGACCGCCTGGTGAAAGTGGCAAAGCCTGGCATCATTCTCTGGATCTCCTCAGGCCTGGTCGGCACACATGGGACTCGGCCTCCTGCCGGAAAGCACAGCCAGGCTGCCCGCACTGGAGCCGAAACTGGGACTGAGAGTCGAGGGTCCGGCAGGCAGGGTCAGCCCTTTGGTTGAACCCTCTGTCTTCAGTGTGGTCCTCCATTCCCCACTCAACTGACTGTGCCCCGTGCACCCAGCATGTTGGACCAGCTTCAGGACTGAGCCCCCAGCATTCTGCCAGGGATAGAGTGAGGGTGACTGTGCTGCGGGAAGGAGGTGTGGTGGAGATTTGGGGAGGGGGGCTTCTGGGCTGTGGATTTTAGGGTTTTGAGGTGTGTTTGGCTCCCTCGGGACTGCACTGTCCCTGCTGAGTCCGTGGCCCCGGCCCTGCTCTGGGGCCTGCCTCCTCTGTCACTTTGTCCTCAGAGATGGTACCCACAGACACAGTTCCTTCCTGACTCCCCCAGGCTGTTAGGGAAAGTGGAGCCAAATGAAGGTGTTCTGTCCCCATCTTGTACCAACAAGACAGACTGACTTCTTCCATCTCAGGGGCTTGTCGCCAGGTCCCTAGTGCCCTAATCCCGAGCAAAGCAGCTTTGAAGATCTGTGAAAAGGACAATGGTTTGGGGACAGATGCCATGGCCTCTCCTGGAGCATAGCCTTCATGTAGGCTCCTATGCATGGGGTGTCCGATGGCACAGACGGGCCTTGAGCATGCCACCCATTTTCTCAACACCCGCCCCCCAGTCCCTCCCGCTCCTGCTGTCCCCTCCTTCCTGGGGAGTCCGAGAGCCAGCCCAGGGGCCCTAGCCTTGGAGATCTGATCCAACCGGAGGAGATCACTTCCAGTTGGCAGGGTCGTGAAGAACACCGGAGCCTCGCGATGAACAGGAAGCTGGCTGGAGCCTCTGAGTATGAATAGGGAGGCAGGGGCATGGCTGTGGTGGGAGGAAGGGAGTGCCTCCCGTACCTAAAACTGCAGAGAGGTAGCGCCTGCCATGGAAATGAGGGTGAGGAGGACCCCCAGAGGCGGCTCCAGACCTGGAGGAGCAGACCAGGCAGGGCCTGATGGGCAGCCAGGTGGAAGAAGGGTGCTGAGAAGGGCGGGGGTAGGGGGGGGCAAGGAAGTGGGGAGCCCATGGTCGCAGGTCTTATGGGTCCCGGCAGGTGCTGAGAAGGGGCCGGTCTGTCACGGTAAAGAAGCCAGCGTGGCAGTAGGATGCCACAGCTTCTAAGATGTAGGCGACTCCTGTCTGGAGACTACATTTCCGGGAGAGGAGAACAGAGCGGGAAAACCATTTTCAGGATTACCGGTGGGATGGGGTCAGATGGGAAGGCTTGGCTGGGGCAGAAGTCAAACAGATGGAAGTAGATGATGGAAGACAGTTTCATTGCCACCCATGAAAAATCACCAAAAGATAATAACGATGATAAATGTTTCACTAGCCCCCTAGTTTACCAAGCTCCTCCTCTCCTTCTAAGTGGATTAAGTTGTGTCTCCACATTGACAAAACAACAGACAATTTATTCAATTCAATGCAGTAAAACCAATTAGTAAGAGGAAATAATCAGATTGGTCAAATGTCTCCTCAGCGGCTCGTGTGGGCTTTTCCGCCTGACGGAAAGGCCATATGCGCGTCTGACCAATCACTTCTGACTCACCTGAGCGTGAGGGGAACAAATCCATTGATTTAATTTGCTTCTGACCTACAGTCTGCGGAGAAAAGCGAGTTATCTCTAATAATTGGGGGGGGGGGATGCCCAAATAATGTCACCGAAGTGTGTTAAATGAATTTGGACTCTTGGAGCAGGACGCTAACTGGCTTTGAAAGGAAATGGCTCTTTCCAGGGAGGGAAGGGCCCTGGTTAAGGCATGTGGGTTTCCACATCACTTAGGAGCCTCTCCTCCATGTTGAGAAATTTAGGATTCTTTCATCCCTGTTCGGTCTTCAGAAACTCCAAAATGCTCACACAATTGTGCGAATCTTATTAGAAAGTCATCTCTCATCACAGCACCTTTGCCCTCCTGCACTCCCCCTGATTAAAGCTGCATTTTTAATAATTTTCCTCAGAAATAATTGCCAAACCATGTTTGGAGAGCCAGAGACCGCTTAAAGCATCATAGCACACTTACATTTAGCCTCTTGAAAAGGCTTATAAGAAACTGTACAACACTGAGAAAGAAAACAGAGAAAAAAACAACAGGACAAAGTTTCTAACATGTTTTAGACATCTCTCATGACCAATCTGCTCCCGGCTGTCTAATCTTAGGCCTGATGAAAATGCTAATAGACGCATTACTCTAACATCATTTTCTGAAGACTAGAGGCCTGGTGCATGAAATTTGTGCACTGGATGGGGAGTGGGGGAGGTGTCCTTCTCACAGCCTGGCCTGCACCCTCTCATAGTCCGGGACCCCTCAATCCTTACCGCCCACTTGCTTGCTGCTCCTTAGTGCTACCACAGAAGCAGGAGAGGCTCCTGCCACCACCACTGTGCTCACATGAGCCCATAAGCCTGGCTTCTGACTGAGTGGTGCTCCCCTGTTGGAGCACACAGACCACCAGGGCCCGCTCCTGCATTGAGCATCAGCTCCTGCCTTGAGTGTCTATGCCCTGGTGGTCAGTGCTCATTATAGCAACCAATCATTTTGGTCATTGTGCCATAATGAATACTCAGGCTTTTATTATATAAATGGAAGTAATTGGATGCAGTTCTTTTGGTTGTCCCAGTACACCAAGAGCTCCATTGCCTGGGTCTCCAAAAGACTGTGCTATAAGGAAGGGATAAAAATGAGCCTACCATGTTTACCAAAGCAAACTCTAAGCATAAACATAATCACCGGTTAACTGATCTCAGATGAAATGGTTTCGCAGTGTCCCTGACATTGGATGCACAGGCTGCTGGCAAATATAATTTGCAATTATTTAAGGAGAGCTAAGCAGAACTCTCAAAGTCATCATTGTGGACAGTGACTTCCTCATTTATTCAAAAGTTTGTTTGGCCCATTTTTTTAATCCATATTTTTGGAGCCCTTACTATTGTCCCTAAATATATCTTGAGCCCATGTTTATTGAGTATGGAGCACAGTGAATATTCTGTGCTAAGAATGATGCTGATGGCAGGCGATGTGTCCAGGGACAAATGGGACAGTCATCCACATGGAAATTGCAGTCAAATGGAAGATAAATTCAGTCGCCATATAATTATACAAAAATTTCACCAAGCATGCCCTGGCCATGTGTCTCAGTTAGTGGAGTGTCGTCCTATGCATTGAAAAGTTGATTGGGGGGGGGGGGGGGGAACATGCAGGATGCAGCCAATCAATTGTTCTGCTCACACATCGATGTCTCTCTCTTTCTCTCTCAATTAATAAAAATATATTTTCAAAAAACTTTCACCAAGCAAATGCAGTAAATGCTTATGAGATGGTGACATGAGGCCCTAGCCTAGCCCCACCTATATGATGGACATGAGTAAAATCACACATTCTGACATTGTCCTTGCTAGGGCAGGTTTTCTCTCTAATAAGTTTATATAATTAATTCATGTAACTATTTAAGCAATATATATTTTTTTAAGTTTCTGTTGCATCCAGACATTGCACTAAACTGTTTTTGGAAGTAAATGCTTTTGTTTCTTCAACCCTATTACAATTTTTGTTTACAAAGTTTCTATGGGGGGAATATTTGGCTGAAAAGGATGGAGGAGAGAGTCTTCATTCCTCTCCGGCAGGGGCTGGGGTCCTCCATTACCATCAGAGAATGATCTGAAGTCAGCGGGGGGCCTCGATAGAGGGGGCTGGGAGAGGACAGACACACCGCTTATCCAGTGCAGCTCAGGTCCCCGGCACCGCCCTCTTGCAATCTGTTGAAAGTTTGCCTCCACAGAATCACGAATGCACAGGCCTTTTATTTCAGAAACTACTTTTCTTGGTGTTTTTTATCTCTTTTCTATTTCTTTGATGAAAGGCGCCTGACAAGAACCCTTCCCACACAGGAGTCCTCCACTAACCACAGGGAGGGTGAATTGGAGCTTCACACCTCGCTCTAAGTTAAAGCTGTTATTGTGCTCAGACAACACGCGTGTGATGTTAGCATTCGGAGCAGAAGCAGGACGGTGGGGTCTTGGGAGGAAAAATAAGGAGACAAAAGAGACATACAAGGCCCAGACTGACCGGCCGTCTGCCCCAGGCTCTGTGAGCTGATGTTTCTGCTGCTCAATGAGAAGCCTGTCTGTGGGTCTCTTCCTGGGGATGTAATTGATATACCCCAACAGTGTCTCATCTTTCCTCAAGATTTACACCTGAAAATGAAGGAGAAATTATTCTGTTTCGGCAATTTCAGCGCACTATGACTCAACTAATAGCTTTGGGGAGAGAATTAATACTTCTCCATTAATTCTAATGAGAGCAGAAGTAGGGGAGCCATTAGCGCCTGTCAGGGGAGAGAAAAGACCGAGGGGGGGGGAGCCAGAGAGACCCCTCGGCACCCCTGACCCAGGAATCTAGAGAGAACAGGGGGCAGAGCTGAGCTCCCTGAAGCCCTGGATGGAACACAAAGAAAACTCCTGGAGGAAATGCTGGGAAAGGCAGCGCCCATCTTGACCCCGGCTGCCTGGGGAGGTGAGACGTGCCTTTCCGCAGGAACAGGGGAGCCCACCAGGCAGCGTCTCCACTTCCTGTTCCCCAGATGAAAGGGTTTGATCATTCTCTCCTCTCAGAGGTTCCCCCGAACTCAGCGGCTAGACCATCCATCCATTTATACTCGGGGCCTGTCACATGAAGGAGAAAGGAGCTGTAGGTTACCACAGATGGGATGACCTATTTGTGTAAAAAAATAAAATAAAATGGGGAAATGGTGAACAACATAGACTGATGAACAAGAACAGACCCAGTGACAAGGAGGCATGGGTCAGACTGTTGGACCTCAAAGGGAGGGTGGGGATAAAGGGGAGAGATCAACCAAAGGACTTGTGTGCATACATATGAGCCTAACCAGTGGTCAAGGACAATAGGGAGGTGGGGCCATGAGTGGGGAGGGGTTGGGAATTGGAATGGGGGGTTGAGGACTAATGTGTGATACCTTAATCAATAAATAACTTTTTTTTATAAAAGGCATCTGTTCACATCTGCATGTCCACGTGGGAAGCTATGAGAGACAAGGCCTCTCCCCCCGCGGCCCGGAGGCCTGGCTGCCACTCGGCATGGACAGGCCTGGCTGCACCACGCATGGCGCTGCTGTGATGGTTCAGAAGAGAAACAGGAACAGAGCAATGGCACGGGCACCACCATCGCCAGGCAGGGCTCCGGGCACCCCCAGGCAGCCACAGCCCTGCCACCTGGGAGCACGCTCCTGGGAGGGGAGTCGTTTCTGTAACAAAGTTTAGTTTCTCAGGAAGAGAAACATTGAGTCACAAAAGCAAGAGGAAAATGTATTTTTCCATCTTTAACCAAAGCTGAAGTATTTTTGTATCATCCTGATTTTTTTCCTGAGCTTTTGCCTCTTCCGAGTAATCATGTCCCATCTCTTTTCTCAGAAACCACTTTTCTCCGTGGTTCGAGGCCCTCTGCATTTCCCTAATGAAGGCAATCAGCCTGAGAACACTCCACTTACCACTCTCCCCAAAAACACACTTAGCGGGAGAGCAGGCTGAAACCTTGCGGTAAGCTGAGCCTCTAATCACGCTCTGACAATAAGAGCATGCCCTAAAAAAGGACAGATTGTGGAGAAGCAGGAACACTGCAGAAAAACACAAAAAAACAACCCGAAAATTGCTCGTGTTCCTTGAATTATTTAGTGCCAAAATTGAATCGAGAGAACTTACTTTATGGATCATTACTTTCAAACTTTCTTAACTCTAAATGAAAATTATGGAGAGAAGAAGTTCAGGCTTTGGAATATAATTGATGTGTTTAAGCAATTGCCTCATCATTTCAGAAGATTTACATCCCGGAGAAGGAGGTATTATCCCGTTTCAGCAATCCTGTAAGCAATATTACCGAACTAATGGCTTCAGGAGGAGAAGCTCCCATTAATTCTGACAAGGAGAATTGCGAGCAGAGCCATTACAGCGAGGCAGAGGCGTGGAGGGCGTTGGTGGCAGAGGGGACCCTGGAGTTCAGGCTGCCATTCTGCTTTCTCTGCCAAAGACGTCTCGGGTGATTTGTGACAGAGAAG
Organism: Vespertilio murinus; assembly: GCA_963924515.1. Lineage (NCBI taxonomy): Eukaryota > Metazoa > Chordata > Mammalia > Chiroptera > Vespertilionidae > Vespertilio > Vespertilio murinus. The sequence goes on along the minus strand of OZ004709.1, from coordinate 86,544,412 downwards.
AGGGCGGGAGAAATACCAAGGGACCCTCCCCAGCCACCTGTCCCAGCTCACTGGTGACAGACTAACAGCTTGATCTCCAAAGAAAGGGAGAAACTCCCATCTACTGAGTTTCAGAGAACTACACCCACGCCCTCACGTGGTATTTACCTCGTCAACACGCCCTGCGAACCTTTCATCTCAGAGAGAACCTGTCGGAAGTTCTGTTCAGCTTGCCATGTCTTCCCTGGGTGTGTGTGATCCCCAGGGGGCTTCCCTGCGCTGGGTTGGGGCAGGGGCTCCAGGTAACACATTTCACTCATTAAAAGTTGAGTTTTGTACAGAACTTAGAAGGAGAGCTGCTGGAGGGGAAGGGAGGAAATGAGACTAGGAGAGAGGAGAGGGGCCGCCCTCGCCCTGAATTAACGTGGGCTTATTGATGAAGAGCGGCTCAGAGCTACCTCGCTGATGGTGTGCATGCGGAGCTGAAGATTCAGAAATTAGGACATAATTGCATGGTGATTAGCATTGTGGTAAATGCCACCAAGGAGATGAGCTGTGACTCACACCTCAGGTAATCTGGCTCGAGAGTCGGATGTGACCTGCCTGAGTAATCCCTAAATGTCACCTCGAAGAGCCAGCGGAGGAGGGTGACTCAGAAGCCTCGCCTGGCTCTTCGGAGAAAAGGTAGCTGAACGAGCCATCAGAGGGACAGCAAATGGCGCTGATCACAGTCTAACTACAGAGCAGAGATTTGCTCCCCCCCTGGCGCAATTTCTGGAAGTTTGTCTCTTCTGAGTAATCACGGTTTATGTCAAAAATGACTTTCTTCCCGGTACCTCATGTCTTTTCTGCTTCTCTGATGAAAGGCAATCAATCTGAGATTTCATTCCCAGAGAGTTCTTTGTCCCTGAAAAACATTTCGTGGAAAGCTGTGTTTGAAAATCAATCTCTGCTTAAAAGTTTCCTCCCAGACCATGCACCTAAAGTTTGGAGAGCAGAGCAGGCAGGGGGTAAAGGGAAAAGAAGCACAGTTATTGAAAATACCATTTGAAGTCCATAATGCCAGGATGGAAACCAAGAGTCTCTGCTCTTCGAACGATCCTTTTCCCTGTTCCTCATTATCAAATGGGTTTCCAAACAACAGCCCACTTCTCCAACACAATGGAGGCCTTGGAGAGGGCTCATTTCCCCTCCAGATTTGCATCCTTAAAAAGAAGCAATTGATCCATTTCGATGATAATAGCTGGAAAAGAAGATCTTCCCTTCTCTCCATCATTGATCCTCAGAAGGGAAATAAACTCATTTCAGACAAAGACTGAGGAAGACAGCCAAGATGGAGGTGGCCTCATCGATTCTGACTCCCCGTCACCCCTGGACCCGAGTCCTGGTCTTCCCTCAGACCCCAAGGGCAGGCGGCCCAAGCTGATGGGACCAGAAGCCCGGGCAAAGGCTGAGGGAAGTTCTGACGTTGTAGCATGTCCGGTCTGCTGTGCGGCGCTCAGGGTTTTCTTACTCCTCTTCCCTTTTTTTTTTTTTTAGGGAAGGCAAGTGTTTGGCGAGCTATATCTCTCCCCACTCAGATATTTCTTCTAAACAACACTGAAGACCAGTACTAAATATTCCTTGAGCAGGCACAATATCCAATAGCATTTCTTAAAAACTATTTAGGAGCCAGGGGGCTGATGCAAAAGGAGGGAGAATAAAACAGCTTCGACTTTGCTATAGAAATGTTTTATACCAAATTTACTCAGGAATGCATGCTTTCGGGCTTGTTTTAGAAACGTGGTTTTTTCCTTAATGAAAGAAACTGATCGGGCAGGCCATGCTGAAGTTGAAATGCTTTCAACTTGGTTCATCGCAGCTGAAGGTTTCCATCTCACAAGGACAAGAGAGTACTTCGTGCTTACACCCCCCCCCCCCCCCCCACAACGAGGCTCAGTGCTTGTGAGCGAAAGCCTCCCTTTGGTTCCTAGGAGTCCTGACGGGACATGGGGAGCCAGTCGTGACCGTGGAGGGCAAGGCCGAGCCCCAGGATGAAGGTGCAGGAAGGCTTGCACTCGGGCTGCCTGTTCCGCCCCTAAGAGCAGGAGGAAGGGGAAAAAGGAACAGCAGGAAGAGACAGGTTGTTTCCTGAGGACCCCGTGCAGACTGCCTCTGTCCTACCCAGCTTTAGAACTTCCACCTTTGGTGATTGAGACTTCAGTGCCGGGCTTTCTGCCCTCCAGAAACCACCTTCCAGCCTCAGCAGCAAGCTTACCTTCTAAATGTAAGGTTGGTTATTGCCTCAGAAGTCATTTTTTATCTTCCCACAATAATTAAGAAATCTTATTTCTAAAAACAAACCGGAAAAAAAAAAGCAGTCATGGAGATAATAGGATCCTTCAGAAAGCCATGCGTTGTGGCACTTTACAAACCCCTCCTCATCCCTGAAGACTTCTAGTTCACCCCACAGACAGAGCTGCTTCACCATTCTAAAGCTATAGGGAACAGGAGACCTGAGGCCTAGCAGGAAAGGGAAGGCGTCTCTCAGGTTTTATCTGGAAAAGGCTATACTCAATGCTAGGCACTCAGAAAATCGCTCCTGGGGTGGGGTGGAGGTAGAGTGGGGATGAGGCTGGAGGTAGCCATACCATCCCGCATGGCCATCCCACCTGGCCATTTTCAGAAGTTAAAGGCTCTGCATTACGTCATGACTTCTCTGTAAATCTAAAGCTGTTTTAGAATAAATAGGTTGTTTAAACCAGGGGTGTGGAACCGTTTTTCTGCTGAGGGCCATTTGGATATTTATAACATTACTAGTGGCTCAGTGCACCACATTCATGAGGGGGGTCTTGGGAGGGGGTCTCACAGTCTGGGAGCCCTCAGGGGATGTCCAACTGATGGCGGGAGCGGGCCTGAGCCACAGTGGGACATCCTTAGTGCTGCCACAGAGGCCGGCCCCTGTGCTCTCCAGCGGTCAGCCTGGGTTGTAGCTGAGTGGCATTCCCCCTGTGGGAGCGCACTGACCACTAGGGGGCAGCTCCTGTGTTGAGCATCTTCCTCCTGGTGGTCAGTGCGTGTCATTGCAACCAGCCATTCAGTCAATTTGCATATTAGCCTTTTATTATATAGGATTTGTTGGCCATACAGAGTTATCAACTTAAAAATTAGTCTATTGTATTTGGTCAAAAACTTAATAAACTCACCCCTAATGCCTTGGAAGGGCCAGATTGGATGGTTCCACGGCCCTATCTGTCCAGGCAGAGGTTCCCCACCCTGGTAAACAATGAGAAGCCATGTGCGAGGGGCTCTTTGAAAGGCTGTGCAAACTTCAGCACTCTGGGGGAAAGGAGGTGATTTTCACTTTTGTTTCTGCAAGTGTCTCTAAAACTACACGAAATCTGAAAATCTTCTGAAGCCCAGACTCTCTCTCTTATGCAGCTCCTTTATTGTGCAGCTCCTCTAAGGCATGCCAGTGAGCCTGTCTTCCCTGCTTTGGTGAGTTCTGTGCCTCCGAGTTGTAAAGAAACCATCCAGTCTCACCTCCATGCAGAGGCCCTGTGACCTGCAGAGGTCTGCCCTCCCCGGGCCTCAGTGTCCTCATCTGTGCAATGGGATGAATCTGTTAGTGCTGCCTTATCATCATCATGACATGCTCTTGTCTTTGTCATATATATGTGAGTTGTGCCTGTCTTCCTCTGCTAGAACAGCAGCTCCATAAGGGAGGCGACCTGCTCAGTCTTGAGCATCATAATTTTTCCGGCACCTGAAACACTCTAGGTAGCACATAATAGGTGATCAAGAAAGACCTGCTATATGAACTTACTGACTGAAACTAGTCTGACTCCAAAACTCATACATCTGCTGCTTTCCCACTTCATTCCTCAAAATCATAACTAGGACCCTCCACAGAGATGATCCCTTGACGTGGTTGCAGGTCTAGGCTTGTCAAAGGTTAACTAAGTGTCTAGCTTCGGGTCCAGGCCCCAGGGTGGAGCGGGCCCCAGGGAGGGCTCTGGACGGGCTGTGCAGAAAACCTCCTTTTCTGATTAATTCACAGCAGTGACTCCCACCCACCCCCACGAGGGAGATCAATAATGATTTGACTCTGATCCGCTATTCTCGCTGATTATAATCATATTCAAAACCCTGATCATTTTTTAAAACTCCATTTAATGTCAATTTGCATTCATCAATGTTTGTGGGGGTTTTTCTTTAAAGGGGTAGTTCTCCTTAAATGCTAACTATGAGTTATGACAGGCATAGGCCCTGAATCGGAAGAAGCTGGAAGAAGATGGAAGATGTCTATCGTTGTCAGCCCGGTTTCTGCCGAGAGCCTGACCCTGAGGGCAGTCACCAGCCAGCGAGTGTTCGCATGTGCCATGGACTCCGTCTGCTCTCTGTGACACAGGATGCTAATGTTCTGTTACGGGGTCATATCTAGGTATCTCCAGGAGCTCTCCGTGGGCGAGTACCAATAAGGAACAATGCAATGCCCATATATCAATTACGACCGTTCATGCCTTGTTCCATGTAAATAATAGCAGGGTACTGTTATTACTGTATTGCCACAGCTCACCCCATAATCTGACTTCCTCCAAGTGGGCAAGGACTGAAAGGAAAGTGGCCAAGATGAAACAAACCCCTCAGGGGCAGCACCTGGAATGGTGCGAACAAAGCAGGAAACCTCATTTCTCACGTTGCAATGGCGGGGTAGAGGAAGCCACAGGGGTTTGTTCAGGCAGAGCATTTGGAAGAGGAGGAACTTGGAGAGAAGGGCACAAGCCAGAAAGTATCCACTGCATGTCAGTGACCAGGTTCCTGAGATGCTACCACATAGCTCTCTAAATATCAACAAACATTTTTCTCTAACTAGAATTTCTAGATTCTATCTATAATTTATTGGTGGTGATAACTTTTTACTATCATGGGAAGTTCAATAAGGAATAAGAGTGTAGCCCTGGCTGGGTAGCTCAGTTGGTTAGAGTGTCGTCCAGATATGCCAAGGTTGTGTGTTCAATTCCCAGTCAGGGCACATACAAGGAACAACCGAATGAATGTATAAGTAAGTGGAGTAACAAATCGATGTTTCTCTCTCTAAAATCAATAAAAAATTTTTTAAGAGAAATACGATTTTAGTACCACTTATAGAGCCTGGTGGTCCAGGCACAGAGGGACATCTTAGCATGTGAATAGTCCCTGAAACAATGACATTGCTGGTATGACGATGAGCAGAAAGTTTTCTATTTGAAGGGGGAAATGGCAGACTTCACCCTGTCTCTATCTCCAGCCCCAGTGCAGACAAGTCAATTGTTTCCCTGGTTCTGATGCTTTTTCTTCATGATGAGAACCGGCTCTCCAGCTGGGCATATCGCTGCGCTGCTGAGAGCTTTTTCTGCAACCAAGGAAAAGTCATTTTCCCATGGTGAATCTGAGCAGATCACGATCTCCCCTGGGCCAGTGGGATGCAACAGAAGCGATGGCATGCTGGGCCCCTACCTGGGTCTCAAGAGTGCTGTGTGATCTGTTCTCTCTCTCTCTCTCTCTCTCTCTCTCTCTCTCTCTCTTTCTCAACCCATGGGAGGCTGGGAAACATCTACTTCATCACCCCCCTTCCTTGCTGGCAGCCAACCCTCATGTGGGTAAAGCTATCTCAGACCAGCCAGATCCACCAACCTGCCAGCTGACCCCAGACACAAGAGAAGACCAGCAACTGGCAAAATGCCCAGCCGACCCAGACTCATGGGCAATAAGAAACCCTTATTGTTATAAACCACTGAGTTTGGGGGTGTTTTGTTACATAGCAGTAGCTGACTTATATAACAGGTAAACATATGTTTGGTATCCTATATAATAAAAGCCTAATATGTTAAGTGTCCAGTCGACTGGTCAGCCATTCAACCAATCAAAGCATAAAATGCTAATGATGATATGCTAAGGTTGCTCAGTGACTTGCTATGACATTCACTGACCACCAGGGGACAGATAGTCAAGTAGTCAACCAGTCACTATAACACGCACTGACCACCAGGGGCAGATGCTCCAACGAGTAAGTTAGCCTGCTGCTGGGGTTGGGCTGATCAGGACTGAGTGACATGGGTAGGACATGCCCTGGAGCCCTCCACGGTCTCTCCCCAGCTGGACAACCTCCCATTGTTCCTCTCTGGTCTCATCGTGCACTGGTGGGGTCCCTTGGCCCTGGCCTGCACCTTTCGCAATCCGGAACCCCTCAAGGGATGTTGGAGAGCCACTTTCTGCCCAATCCTGCAGGCCAGGCTGAGGGACCCCATTGGTGCATGAATTTGTGCATAGGGCCTCTAGTAAGTTAGATAATGTTGTATAGTAAGTACATATGTGGTTATTATTGATATAAGACATATGAATATATAGATATGCATTTATAATTATTGATATATATATATTATAATTTAAAATTTTCAGATTATTTGTTCACAAATCACAGAAGTAAATATTCTATACTTTGGGGCTTCCAATTATAAATAGCAAGGTTACAAATCTGGAATGAGAATCATAACCTGTGATAACCTAGGTCTGGGGTTAGACTGCCTAGATGCATAGACTTGCTTATGCACAGCCTCCAATCACCACTCTTGCCCTTCCATGCATCTGCAAGTCAAGCATAATGATAGCACTTGTACTGCTGTCAAAGTCTCAAGAAGTTGATAAAAGCCTCAGATAGTGACTAGTCTGTGGTAAGTGCCCCATTAATATTAGCTAAGATGATTCCTACTATTATTCTTATTAGGTACTATGAAATATTACAAACAGATTATAATATGGCTGAGCAACTGAAGTTTGAGAGCAAAAATGTCCATAATAAAGAAGGTTAGAGTGAATGACTGGTTAAAATAATGCATGAAAAAATATAGTGACTCTCAAATAGCTCCCTATGATTGGATCATCTTTTAGACTTTCTTCCTCTGTTTATACCAACATGAAGAAAGCATTCCTTCTCCATGTCCTCCCAAAGTTTATTTCACTTTTGAAATCAAGCAAGGCCAGTGGTCCCCCTTCAGCTCCTTTTCTGATCAGCCGGAAAAGATGTCATGCTAAGGACCACATATGCCTAAGTATGAGAGAGGTTTTACCCTCAACATGGATCCTTCAGAGAAGAAGCAGTTATCTTACAATAAAATCCTTATAAACTCATTCTATCGGAAGCTCTCCCAATTACTTCATTGCAGATTACCAAGTACTGTTTAGAAAGACTCATTAGCCTGAAATGCCAATCAATGCCCGCTTGGGTCAGTCCTTGCTATCACCTGACAAAATGGATTTTTAAAAGATGATGGGAAAGAGACCTTTGAAACAAATTTAGTCATCCTTCCTGGGCATTTGGGACACAATTATAAGCACCGAATGTTGTAAACAAGTCTCTTGAAGTCTGCTTTTAAAAGCAAAATAGGACATGTTTATTTGGTGGAAATTGCGAACAGGCATCTACCAAAGAAATAAAAGCCACTGTCCTGACGTTATCTAAATGGGTCCTTGTGGCCGTGGGTAGATTTCTATGATGGCATTGTACTCAGCTTTTTAAAGCCCTAGCTCTCAAAGCACAGGGAATGAAGTGAAGATGCAGTGTTCTGAAAGCCCTATTAGATGACTCAACCAGTGGCTCGGGCGATGACAAAGGCCACATCAAAGACACATGCTACAAGTTCACCTAGAATGGCTTCATGAAATGTGAGCAGAAAATGCAGCATCACCCAACTAACAGCTTATATAACGTGTGAGTTAAAGGGGTAGCTGCACCTCGATGAAGCAATTAAATATTGTTAAGTAGAAACTTGCCTACCTCATCTATGGCTTTGTATGTTATATTTCACATTGACTCCCAAATCCCTTTCAATCTTTGAGCTGAGAAAATGGGAATAGTCTTAGATCAGTAGCTGCATTTCATGATTTGCAGCTAACTGGTGAGTGGGGGGCTTGAGGGAAATGCTCCTGGAAGAAACTTAAAGACGGTGAGGGAAACAGGAGGAAGACAGACACAAATGATTTACAGAGAACCTTCAGGGAGCTCTGGAGTAGGAATTGCATCACAGAATTTGCCCCACCTGGAGGGACTGGGTGGGCTCACCCCATCAATGGGTCAGTGGCTGTGGCCACCACCCCTCCACCTGCCCCCACCCCCACCCCACCCCGTGTCTGTGTGTATGTTAGGAGCAAGCTGGTTCCCTTTTGGGCAATCTTTTAAGAGAGGGGGGCAGATAGAAGCATAAGCAGCTATCACCCTTGACAGCTAGGGAGTGGGCAGAGGTGGGTCCCCAGCCTGAGCAGGGACCGGGCTGGGCACAGCAGCATCTAGCCGGGCACTTTCAGCACATGGGGAGCATCACCTCTGTGACCTGTGCCTAGGAAGCAGAGGAGACTGTGATGCGCACCTGATCCTCCTCCGGGAGCAGCCTGCTCAATACAAGTTGACTGGCTTATCCTCGCCACCTCCACCTCCAGGGGTTGGGAGGTGGGAGTACATTCTACACATCGGGCCAAACAGAAGGTTCAAGGCTAGGCATGTGAGCCAAACCTCACTAAATGACAGTTAGTGCTGGGACTTCTACCACCAACACTAAGTGGGTGGGCTCTGGGACCACCGCACACCTAGGGATGCAGGCCATCAGAGGAAAGCCAGCTCAGAGAGGAAGAGAGGTAAACAGAACCCTGGTGACATCATTGGAGCCTGCAGATCCAGCCTTGGCTTCTCATTACAAATTCCCTATTGTGCTTAAACCTTTTTGAGTTGGATTTTGGTTCCTTTCTACCAAGAATTGTGACTCATACCAAAACATTCTCCTGACTCTTACAGACATTACTCACCCTCCTTGTGCCTGGGAGAGTAAGATGGCTGGGTACCATGGATACCTACTGACCCCTACCACCCTCCTAACCATATCAAAGGTGGGATTAAGGATTTATCTCACTGTGCCTGAAGACACATTTAAAATTCAAACCTTGATTGTCTGTTCCAAGGCCCTAGAAAATCATCTCCGGCATTTGCCTATGAGACACAATCATGACTTGGATGAAGCAAGCCAGTCTTTTCTATAAAGATGCATTTCCAAAAGACATTGATTAATCTAGCTTCCCATTCTTCTAAGCAAAACACTAGAGAACTCATCATTTTCCTCCTTATCTAACTACCCAGATGACTGCTTCGTGACTCCTCAAATTTATTGAGTGGCAAAACCGGAAGCAGAGGAGAAATAGGACTGTGTCCTCAGAAGCACCGAGAGCTCAGGCTGCCAGGACTGAAGCAAGGCCTGCTCAGCCAGCTGTGCAAAACCCTCGGAGAGATGGGGAGAAGTAAACACAGAGCCAAACAAATTAAAAAGAACCTCTTCCTTTTCAAGGAGACTTCTAGAACAGGCCAGGTTAAGTGGGGTTTCTCAGCACGAATAAAGAATTATTAAAAACCCATTAAAATTGTTCCCTGCTTCTTAAATTTAAAAAATATAACATGTATGCCTTGAATCTATAATGAAATGCTACTTTAATGAGCCCAAATTAATTGAGATTAAACGCGACAGAACACAACCCAGGATTTAAAGGGTAAAGCAGTTAGGGATTCATAAGTCAGAAATGGCGTTTCCCCTCTCCCCAGCAGCATCCCCTACAGGGTGGGGAGGGGGCCGGGAGGAAGATCCTGCAGACCCAGAAACAGCTTTATGAAGAAAATAATTGCTTTCATATTAAAACATTCAAACCCAATTTCTTTTGAACCACTAATGTGTGGATCTTTAAAAATCAATAGCATATTGTGTTTAATGCGCGAGAATGAAGATGGATGACGCTGCACTTCCTCAGAGCTCGGCGGTCTCCACTGTAATGCCTTTTGGAATCGCTGTAGCATGTAATTTCTGTTCTTGTTTTCTCTGAGCTCCTAAGAGCTTTAAAGGTTTGAGCAGACAGTGGAGACGCAGTGAAACGTGCTTGGTTTGCCCTTCAAAGGGCACAGGGAGCTGCACAGTAGGTGCTCAGCAAGCAGCCCTGGAGGGCGGGGCTGGCCACCTGGGGGAGCACAGGACAAAGCCCCTGCCCCACGGCCGTCCCCCAGAGTCCCCCGCAGCCCCCCGCAGCCCCCCGCAGCCCGGCAGCCTGCCAGAGCAGTCAGATTTATCAAAGCAAGGGGCAATGAGAGGGGTCTCATCTGGCTCTAACTGGGGTCCAGACTAGTGTGTGAGTGTGTGTGTTTGTGTTTCCAAGGGCCTTAATTACTCTCATGCAAAAATTGAGAGATTTTTCTTAATGGAAAATTCTAGCTCTCTGGCTCCTCTGTTGAGATGAATAACAATGAGCTGTGAGGCTCACTATCCAGTTGGATGCTAAGCCTGCTTTAAACTTTTATATAAAATGAAAATGAATCCTGTTACTACCACCCTCATGTCACAGAGGGGGAAACTGAGGAATAGAGGAGCTAAGACTCAACTCAGGACTCCGGGAGGTGGCAAGAGACCCCGGGGCTGCCGCAGCCTCTCGCTCTGGCATCTGCAGTTCTCAGATAACTTTTAGGATTTCTGCGGGGGTCCTTTAAAACACATGGGCAGGTCTGAGAGAACCGGCATGTTCCACAGCCCCATCCTTGGCACAGAAGGTTACCAGTCCAGTGCCCCGTACAGAGGCTGGGGGGCCCATGGGCCTGGAACCCGGGACCTGCCTCACCTGCCTTGGGACTGGGAGCCCCGAAGGCCCCTCCACCCCATTTAGTCCTTTCTTTCTCCCCTTCCTCCTGTTATCAGCTGGGACCCCTGCCTTCCCTCTTGGCATCATTTCATCCGGGCACATCTGGGAGGCATTCGTGGGAGATCAATGAAACTACTTGAAAAGCTTGTCGCATGCCTGCTGGGAGGGTGGAGTGGCTTTGTCGGTGGGGGTCCGCCTATTTGAAAAAGACCTCCGCCCGGACTGAGATCAAACCCCTGCTCTCCCTCCTCTAGCTGCAGCCTGGCATCTTAGTCCAGCCGCCCAAGCTCCTAGGGACAACGACCAAACCCGTGCGCAGGGGTCCTCCGATACTCAGAGAGGGTCTTCCGAGTGCACAGGTGCCCCCCCCCCCCCGCATTGAAGCAAGGCCCTGGCACCCCTGGGCGCCGCAGGACCCCCAAGCAGGACCCGGGAGAGCACAGGGCTGGCTGTGGCGCTGCTGCTCGCAGATGTGCGCTAGGGGGAGCCCTTGAAGTGTGGAAGCGATTTCTCTGCAAAATAAAAGATGTGCTTCATTTCTCTTGGTAATAAATTCACAAGGCTTGTTTTTTAACCCCCGCCAGAGGTTAGAATAGTTTGAGAAAAAGTTTTTGATAAATTCATGGCTAACTTTTGAGGTTATGTGAGGCTGTTGTTAGAAAAAAATAAAAAGAGAAGAAGAAAGGCAAAGAAAAAAACAGCCTTTTTCTCGGCTGCAGAATCACGGAACCGAGGGCGTAGGGGAGGGGGGCTTTGGGCTCTGTGGTTTTTTCCAGAAGGGTCCGCGCAAAGAGGGGCTTGTCGAGACCCCCTCATGCCCCGGGGGGCGGGGGCGGGCGGGGCGGGCGGCGGGGAGCTGGTTCTGCACCCGGGCTCAGACAGCTCCCAGACGCTGCCCCCGCCCTCCCCCCGCCGGCGGCTCTGCGGCGGCTGGATTTTTCCATTGCTCGCTCTGCAGTGCCGGGCGCCGCGGGCAGGGGCTTCCGCACTCCCCTCCTCCCGGCGGGGAGTCAGGAAGAAAGCAAAAGTTCCAGCCCCACGGGTAGGGGTTAAAGAGCCCCAGAACTTTCTGGAATTGATAAGCAGAGCAGAGGGAGGAAGCAGGAGCAAAACAGAGCAGTTAAGGGAGGGGGCGTCGCGCATTAACTATGATTCAGAGACTCAAATGCGTTGAGTTCATTTTTCAATCTGCCTTTAGCTAGGGGGGAAAAATAAGGAAATTATAGAAAATTGAGAAACAAACATCTCCGAGAGTGCTTTGCACCCGGGGTGCTTAATGAACACTTAATAATTTCAAATGCTAGTACTTAGAAAAATGGCTTTTGTCCATTCCCGGAACACCAGGTGCCTCGCAGCAAAAGCGGAACACTGAAAATAATCATTAATGTCGGTGTGGAGGGGCACAAAATGACTTTGTCATGTCTCCGGAAGTTAAGAAAATAAGCAAGCTGAAATTTAAAGAGGTTTAGCAAAGGAGAAACGTTAGAATTAAACTTGCATTTCCCCCCCTCAATGTCTGAACTTGGACAAGACCAATTAAGGTGGAGCATGGTCCCCACGCCCCCCTGACCTTGCAGGGCCATAAGGAACATCAGATGAGGAAAACATTTGGAGGAAACTGTCCAGAAGCTCACGCAGGAAGCCATGCTGTCAGAGCAGGTTCTCCAGGGTCCCGCCAGCACTCAGGGTCAAGGCCACTGTGAACGACTTGATGGAGAGGAAGGCAGCACCCAGAAGCAGAGCCACCATTGCCAGGAGACCAAGGGGGGGGGGGGGGGGGGGCACCGAGTACTATTATGGTCCCTGGTCTTCTCTCCTTTCCCCTCGGCAGGGAAAGCAACATAAGCATTCATGTGGCAGAAGTTCAAGTGCCCCCAAATACCCTCCCACATGCCTAGCTCCCCTTCTGAAATTCACTATTCCTTACTCCTTCCTTTGGCTTGCCAATGTCTTCTCCAGACCTGGGCTGGACTCTCAGCCAACAGTCCCCTGCTGGACTCTCAGCCATGCTAACCACCCTACCTAAACCTCATGTTGCTCGCCTCTTCCCACAGTCATGAGCACATCTTCAGGCTTCATGGAGTTTTCCAGGGCCAGGTTAAAGGTCAGTGTAGGTCAATGCTGCTGCAGCCTATGGGCTTAGAAACTATGCCCCCACTGTACAGGTAAGGCTCTGAGGCAGAGAAGGGATGACCTGTCCAAGTAAGGGGAAAGGTCAGGCCTCACAGGAGTTCTTCTGAATCCAAAGCCAAACTTCCTTCCCCTGCACCACTCTTGACCCTACAGGAGGCTGAAAAGGATGGGAGGGGAGGGTGAAGGGGGGGGGGGGCTGAGTTTGCAGTCCATTGTGAGAAGCAGCTGGAAGATGAGGTCTCTGGCATTAGAAGGCCCCTGAAAAAATAAATGCAATGAAAACAGAACTCTGTTCTCAAACTCTAGCTGGATGCTGAAACCTAACCTCTCTCTATTTAAAGGGAGATTAGTAAAGAGTTGGTTGAGCAGATGTTAGAGACGTATTAGCAGCGAAACAAGACTCTCTCCATGATGCAGGCAAGAGGCTTAACAGGGACGTGCGAACAGAACTACTTTCTCATCATGATTCCATGCATCCTGGTGTTGTCTATATGTCACTTAGAGATGTTTCTCCTCGAGGCTCACCATCGGGGCCTCTACCAGCCTCACCTTGCCACAACACCTTGTTAGCATTAGTCCTAAAGGCTCACTGTCTCCAAAACCAAAAAGGCCTTGCCCCTCCTGAAGGTCAGGGGCCAGGGGCCAGGGCAATGGCCCAGGGAGATGAGCCCTGAACCTTTCATCACTTTGTGCCCCACCTGGAGGTCTGTGGACCAAGCCTGAGGTTATCATGTGTCATCCTACCCCATTCTCTGGTCCCATTTGGACCCTGGCTCCAGCACTTCACTTAGAAGGTTCTAGAACAGGATTCGGACTTCCTTGTGGGCTGTGCTGAGAAGGGGTGAGAAGGGTTTTCAGGAAGTCCTTCAGAACCAGAAGAGTCTCCTTTTCAGGTTTGGGACTGAACCTGAACTTCCCATGATTGAACCCAAACCTGGAAAGGAGATTTGTTTGTTTTTAACATTGACCATAACCATGCATTTATCTTTCAAATACCCATATTTCAGCCTCTCTTTAATTATGGTCCTGCCCTCCACATCCCCACCTGGACCAGCCCCTAGTACTCAGCCAGGTGGCCTTCCCACCCTCTGTCTGCCCAGAAGTCAGAACTCAGAGCGTGTCATTTCATTTTGACGGGAATCTATTAGTGATCCTCAAGGGAGACACTCAGCATTTTAGATAAATAATAGTAGCTAAGTGCTGTGTGCCTCAATTTCCAGCATTTTAGTGTGTATGGCAAACAACTAGGATCCAAGGACGGGAAGGAAAGGTACGATAAAGAAGGACAGCCACAGCCAGCATTGCTCCCTCTGCAGGGGCCGGATGGACGGGCCTTTGGGATGGGGACAGAGGGGTCTTGAGGATGGGGGTGGAGGGGCCTGCGACGGCCCCTCCTGGTGTTGCTGTTTATGCGAGGCCCCCTCCCTCTCCCTCGGCCTTGTCAGGAGCCCTCATTTGGGAGCTTAATCATATCAGCAAGCTCACCGCATTGCATTTGTAATGACTTGTTTACCAGTCTGTGCCGGCTCCTCTGCCAGACTGGGCTCTCCCTAAGGACAAGGGCCATGTCATGTTCTTATTTGCCTCGCTTCCTGCTCCCACACACTGCCTGGCACAGCACGGCCTCCGGTAATTGCGTGGGCACCTCGGGCTGTGGGACTCTAATCTGTTTCTCAAAGGTGTCTCGGTTCACCACCCTGTCCAAGCTCTGTGAGAAGAGGCTCAGACCACCTCCTACTCCTCCCCTCTCCGGGGCCTGAGGGGCTCTGCTGCTCGCAGATGCAGGAACATCATTAAAGCATGAGTCAGCGGCATCCGCTGTTTACCTGCCTGCCCCCGCTTCCTGTGGGAGCCAGCTCTCCCTCCCGGGCAGAACAGAGACCCGGGCCTGCCAGGTGCCTGGCCCACCCGTCGCCACTCAAATCCCCCGTCTGGGTCCAGGAGAGACCCAGGCCCAGCCCTGGCCAATGAGAAGCCAGCCTGAGTGTGGGCAGCTGGGCAGGGACCAGAGGAGCCGGAGATGATGACCCAGAGGAAAGACCAGCCAAGAGATGGAGAAACTGAGTCTGGGGGGCATCTCTGGCACCCCCCCGGTCCAGCAGCCTGCAACCATCGCCTGCCACAGCAGATAATGAATGTTTTGTTGTTGTTGTTCAGGCCAATTAGAATCGAGTTTCTTTTCCTCCCAGCCCAAAAGTCCTTCTCAAGGCAGCGTGCAGAGCTGAAATCCCACCTCCAGCAGCACCATTTTGGGGTGTCTGTCGGGGATAATGAAAGCTTACAAAGGGAGACATTGCTCACATATTGTGGCTTCAGCCCTGTGGGCCTCTCATTGTATCCCGGGAGCCTGGGCTGAGACCACAAAGCCCACACTGAGCGAGGAGGGCCGAGAAGTCCCGCTCGGGCCCCTGTTTCCAACGAGGGTTGAGGACCATGCTCACCCTTTGACTGAAGCCTCTCACGTGGGTGGTTGCTCCCCTGAGCTCCCGGGTGGCCGGAGCCTTCTGGGATTTAGCTGAATAACACTTTGGGCTCAGAAGCCTGCAGATCAATTAATCTCTCCTGCCAGTTGCTAAGCGGGTCTAATGAATTGGCCAGGCACAGAGCAAGCCTTGAGTGGCTGTGTCCTTCGCAGTGGCAGGCTCTCTGGGAGCAGCCTGAGACATCGTGCCTCTGCTGAGGAACAAACCCATTAATATTTGGAGAGAACATCAAATGTCCCCAGTGGACTTAAAGTTTGGTCAAGAGAAACTCACTTCTCTGGGATTAAAAAATATAGTCTTATCATCCCTCTGTGTTTTTATCTACAGTGCCCCCCCCCGGGGGGGGGGGGAGACAAGGTTGGGTAGAAAGGCCCTTCCGCCTGAGGGCATTGGAAGTACCACTGTCTCCCCTTCCCCGGTTTAGGGTTGATGAGATAAGAAAAGAAGTAGTCTAGTACGCTACTGATGGGAAGGTAAACCAGGAAGCATGCATTTTTAAAGAATAGCCTAACACTCAAAGACCCAGCAATTCCTGCCTCTGGGTCTTCCCTAGAGAGACCCATGGCTCGGGCCATGGAGTTAGGGACGGTGGTCCAAGGAGCAAGATGCCACAGTGAAATATGGAGATGACCCACTACCCTTGTCAGGAGAATGGCCACATAAATCAGAGCATTTTCCCCAGAAAGGCCCTGTTACAAGGGTGAGAAAGGTCATGTGTCAACTGTGAAAGCTATGCACAGTTGTTGAGTGAAAAAACAATTGTACAGTGACATGTGCAGTGTGGTCCATTTGTGTTACACACACACACACACACACACACACACACACACACACATGCAGAGACAATGATCTAGCAGATGCCCTCCAAACTCCAAACTGTCCTTTTATCTGCCCAGGGCATCGGGACGAGTGGATGTATCGGCGGTATGGTGGTCAAAGCCAACAGGCGCCTATTCACCTGTTCCCTGTGCTGAGGGAAGCAGCTCATGGCTGCAGTGAATGACTCAGCGTCTTTGTTCCTCTAGGTGGAGCCTGACTTTTCCCAAGTCTGTGCTAAACACTGAGGCCTGGGCCTGTCTCAGAGCTTTCTAGTCAGTCTCCCAGGTCCGCTCTGCACCTGCCCCATCCACCCCAATCCTCGCCCACCCTGCACCCAGAGGGACCTTTTTGAAGCCCACATTGAATGGCTACTCCTGCCCTCCTCCCTGGCACCCAAATCCTTCACAGTCTCCTCATTGTTCTCAGGAGAAAGATGAGCCTGCCCACCCACCAAGGTCTGCTAAGCCTGCAAATACCCAGTCCCTCCCCCCCCCCCCCCCCGCCTCCTCCACAGCACACCCACAGCAGACCCAGGCTCAGTCAACCTCTCAGAGTCCTAGAAATGCAGAATTGAGCCCTGGCCAGTTTTTCTCAGTGGTTAGAGTGTCAGCTGCAACACTGAAGCGTTGTGGGTTCAATTCCCAGTCAAGGGCATGAACCTCAGTTGTGGGTTTGATCCCCACCCCAGGTCAGGTCGTGTGCAGGAGGCAACCAGTTGATCTCTCAATCTCTCTCTCTCTCTCTCTCTCTCTCTCTCTCCCTCACATAGATGTTTCTCTCTCTCTCTCTCCCCTTTTTTTTCCTCCCTTTCTCTCTCTAAAAATCAGTGGGAAAAACTATCCTCAGGTGAGGATTAAAAACAAACAAAAAGAAAGGCAGAGTTTGAAGCTGCCTGAGAGCCCCCCTCGGCACCTCGACCCAGAGAGGCAGAGAAGGAGGGGTCTGGGGGCGGATCTTTGCAGAATGTCATCCGTGGCCTCACCACCTGCTGGAATGGAGTCTAAATCTACTCAGGTCTAGATTAGACAATACAGGCAGCGGGTCCTGCTGACAGAGAGGTGGTCCCAGGGAGGGGCTCGGCCAGGGCCAGTGATTCTCAAGAAAAGCACTGAGTGACACAATGAGAAAGCTGTTCCCTGTAACCTCTCATTCAGGAAAAAAGAAAGTCTCAACTGGGAGTTCACACCCCTCAGACCCCGCCCTCCTTCTCCTTCTACACAGGGAGTGGACCCAGGCCCTGCCTTTCCCCACGGCAGAGTCTAGCTAGACTTATTTACCAAAAAGCACCGTGCCCAGTGTTTGTTATTCTGTCACATGTTCTTAATGGCTCACCATATTGGTTTTCTGCCCTCCGTGGCAATAAACATTTCTCTTTAAAAAAATAGATATACTTATGTTTTTTGTAAAAAAAACAAAACTTTAAACAAAGTAAAATAAATGATATTTACATTTCCTGTACATGAGCCCCAAGGGTAACATAAGCCCACAATTGTGCAAGGGCCGCAGAGGCGACGTGGCTGGAGGCGCAGGAACGGACCTGACTTTGGGGAGCCGGTTGACCACCCTCTGTGGTCCGGAGCAAGTTGCTCTGAGTCTCTGTTCCTCTGCAAGCAAAATGGCAATGAGGTCACTCGTCACAAGTTTGTTGGGGGGAGTCGAGGTGGATAAGCTTCCTAAATGGAAGGTACCCTCCTAATTTAGTCATTGAGAATTTTCTAGAATCTCACTGTGAGATGTAGCCCCCAACTTCACCATGTTTACTGCTCTGAGCCCTGGCAGCTGCAGGAAATCACAAAGCCATAACCTCGGTGTCATTCTTATCACTCAACAAAACATCTCCCTCGATCAATATGACTTCAGATGTGTCATCCAGGCCCAGGGCCACTCTCCTCTTCCGTGTTCCAATTTTAGTCTGTGTTCCAGCAGACGCAGCACATCCCAATGTGCTCAGCAAAAGCCAAATAATTAACCTCAACCACATCAATATTCCCCATTCAGATCAGCAAATGCGTTTCTACGGAAACAGAGAAGGAAACATATGACGGAATGTTTCAGTGCATCCCAGCCCTGGAGTAGATAGAACAAGTCCCAGTTAATGGAGTGGGTCCCTTTAACACAAAGTATTTCAATAATAAAAAATAAATAAAGGCCGACATATCATCAGCCAGAGAGAAAGAAATGTGCTATAAACACAGAACAGAACAAATCTAATTAGGAAGTTCTTTTCTGCAGCCCTGGGTCAATAACTGTGATATTAGGAGACCGGCACCAGAGCTGTATACTGATGAGTTTTAAGCTCCCAGAGGCCAGAGAGGCCCACTTGAAACGCGAGCAGAATTCAGTGATATTGTGTTCATCGCCCACTGTGCCCCACACTGAAAAGAAAAGTACATACTCATTTTGGTGCAGTGACCTCATCAGAGAGATTCATTAGGGATTGTGTAACCACAACAAAAGGGAGGCGGTAGAAGCTCTCTTTAGGTGTATGGATGAACCACCCACTTTGTATGAGTGCGTGGGTTTCTGATTACTTTTCCTAATGGAAAAATAACACTTGAATGCAAACACGTGTGCAATGGGCATGCACACACACCTGCAAAGCTTCTCTTCTTAAGTGAGACGCTGACTTGGGAGGTAAACATCACAGAGACCATTTTCATGACCAGACTCAG
Organism: Vespertilio murinus; assembly: GCA_963924515.1. Taxonomy (NCBI): domain Eukaryota; kingdom Metazoa; phylum Chordata; class Mammalia; order Chiroptera; family Vespertilionidae; genus Vespertilio; species Vespertilio murinus. Next base: position 86,525,646 of record OZ004709.1, on the reverse strand, counting down.
TGAACTTCCCCTTAAGCTAGAAACAGTGGTCTTTGGCTGACCCACACTAGCTGGCTCACGTTGGCATGAAGTAATTGCCAAGCAGAGACATGCCCCCCCTCACCCCGCCCCCCAGTTCCTAAGTGATTGTGAGAAAGACAGGTGTTCATGTGAGATGAGAAGCCATCCCAGCAGAGTCCCCTCACATGTTTAACCTAAACCCTGACTTTTGAAACTTATTGGCCCCAATGCCACCTGAAAGACACACTTCAATATCTTGGTTAATCCCCATGGTAACAAACCAATCCATTAAGACTCCACACAAGTTTTAGAGGTTTAGCACTAAAAATCACTGTATGGGAAGTCGGGGGCACGTGAGATTTCCTTACTCCCCTGCTCCATAGGAGGACTTGCTGTTTATCTTCAAAGCAGTTCCAGGGATGGTCTTTTTCCTCTTGTACCACAGTGGTCCTTAAACATATTGTGCATGGAAATTTACACTCAGTTGTAGACACCAACTATACTCTTAGGATTGCATTTGTAGGTTTTTCAAAGATAATTTTCACTGCAAGTGGTTTTGACTAAAAGGCTAGTTTTAGAAATTAATCCCACTAGAGGGTAAGAGAGGATCCAAATTAAAAGGCATCAAAATGCACATCTTCAGGTTCAAAGTCACGGTCTTCAACTATCTTTACAGAACTTTCACCTGTAACACTGAGATGGTAACTCACACACCATGTGCCTGCCTCTACACCCTCACCTGCATTTGGTGTTTGCAACCGAGAGGTGTGGGCATACCTCACTGTGGTTTAATTTGCACTTCTCTTGTGGCTGATGACATTGAGCATCTGTCCACATACTTGCGTGTCTTCTTGGGGCTGGTTTTGTTGTCCTTTCAATTGGACCTAACCTTCATGGAAGCTCAAGGTAGGAGGCTTACTTCTGCCTATTCGGCTATTCATTAAAACAACACTTGCCTGTCGTCTAGGTAAACACGGTCCTTGTTAACTGAAATCTTTGCCACTGAGAAAGACCACCAAGAATGAATTCATTCACAATGGGGACCAAAAATGTTATGGTAAGTAGTGAAGAATTGAGGACTTTTGAGAATTTATCTTGAAAAATAAAGAACCAAAAGCTATTCTCATCAGTTTTCTCTAGTTCATTTGTCACCTGGTCTGATTCTGCCAATGAGTATGAATCAACCCAGAGTTCATTTCTATCAGCTTCATGAAATTCTATGTTTTGAGCATGATTTGTCACTTGGTAGTCAATGTATATTATATGTGAAAATTATCCTGAAGGGCAGGAATGGATGCTAATAGGGAAAAGAGAGGGGGGGAGAGGGAGAGAGAGAGAGATTAAGAAAGACATGGAGAGAGAGATACTAAATTTATCAATTTATCAGCAATTTATTCAGGAAGGTCTTTATCCCATGACAATCATTGTATCCCCAGCCAACCTCTGACTGGGGTGCCCCGTAAAGAATGCTTGGATTATAAGGTTTTTCCTCAGGTGGATGGTTGCTGTCCTTGGAACATTCAGTATTCTCTTAAACCAATTCCTTCAACGAGGCAGCTTGTGATTCTGGGATTAAATCCACCTAACACCATACCTCAGCCCTGATCCTGAAGTGAGCGTGGGTGAGGAAAGATGTTCTCTGAAATATCAACACTCTCCTGTCTATCCACTCTCATATTTATCCTGGGGTGTCTGGTAAGTCAACTCTATTTGACATCTGAAAAGAAACTTCCGGTTTCCCCCACCCCCTTTCTGGAAACTTGGATGGGATAGACAACTGAATTTAGATTTAAAAAAAAAAAAAAAAAAAAGATAGTTCTCAGGAGAATCTCAAAGACTCCAACCACTATAAAATATTGTACATTAGGTCTTTATCCTTCATAACTCCTCTGGCCTTCTGCTTGCTTATGACTTCACTGCCAAGCCATCTGTTGTTCGAATGATTAGTACCAAACTATCAGAGTAGTTTAAAAGAGAGGGAAATTAAGCATCCTTTTAAAAATATTTTTTCAATAACACCCCCTCTCTCTCATCCTCTTAAATTATTGACAGAAAGGTTCTCCAAAAATAAAGAGGACGGAGAATCAGTTATAACATCTTCTTGCAGCCCCTTGACTCAAGTATTCCTTACTACTTATTTTTTTTAATGTTTTACTGATTCTATCTGGCCTATGAGGACCACGGCAAAAGGTTTTTCCCGATTTTTGATTGGAAAATCCCTCTCCCCATCCCACAGATCACTCTCAACTTCACACACACACACACACACACACACACACACACACACTCACACACACTCACACACACACTGAGAAGCCAGCTTTGATTTCTCCACCCACCACCTGCCAGGTCAAAGGAGACGAGAACGTTTATTGTAAATGGTGGACAACCAAGTCCCACCTTTCAATGCCTTTGAAGTTATAGCACTTTGTCTTGGAATACCAACACTCCCAGAGTGCCACTGTGAAATATTGGCATTGCATGGTGTTGACAATAAAATCCCCAAGCCCCTTTGATTTTTAGGCGGTATTGATTTTAAGGTACTCTGCCACCCTCCAAAGTGATGGTCTTCACAGAGCTTGCTGGTTATCAACCAGCCGTGCCAGTTCTCTTAACACTTAATGAGGATCAGGAGTGATTACTATTCCCTGGGACAATGCTTGGGCCACATCCTGCAGGACCACACCTGCCATAGTGTTTTCCCAAATTGTGGCCAAGGGAGCCGCTTGAAACGGTCACTGGTGACCCAACCCTCTGCTCAAATAATCAACATGAAAGTACCAGTAGAGACATCTGTCATCACTCTAGCCGGTGCTATGACATTGTCACCTACACTGGGACTATGTTCCCAGGAAGAATTTGAACTACTGAGGGCCTCTTGTTTCTTAGCTCCACATTCAGACTTTGTTTCTGATTTTTTTTTCTGTTTGGGTCCAGTTTTATCCTTTGGCACCCCGTTTGTGCTTAGGATTTGGGGATGACAGCCAATGCTGGACTAGGAGCCTACAAAAGTGGAGTTTCTCCCAATGTGTAAGGAGTCTCCAGATCTCCACTGGAGACTCCACATGAGGGAGGGGCAGGACAGTCCCACAGGTTGACAAGAGCTTTTAAAGAGAAAAAAGGGGTGAAAAGGACGATGAAATCCAGAGGCTTTCTCAGTAGTCTCTCTGGGTGTCCCTGAGCACACAAGGTGCATTGGGAAGAGGCCCCAACTTCCTCTGGAGGATGTGTGAAAGAGTGCCCCTTGAGGGAGGAGGGCAGAGGAGCTGACACAACCCCATACCCAAAGCACAAGGCAGGACGAACTGGGTAGTGCCTGGACGTCAGCCCCTATGAACACAATCCACAGAGCCACACAAGTAGGCACTGCCCACCACTATGCAGCCTGTCTCTGGGCCTTCTTCTGGAAAGGAAGCCGATGTATCCCATATTCCTAACCAAACTGCATGCATAAGAGCACGAACAAGGTGGATCATTGTCCACTGAATGTATGTGTGTGCCATGGCCTTTCTCACTTAGAAACACATGTTGGTGTCACCTCTGTTAGGTTGCAGACGAGGGAGAGTTGTAAAAATGCTATAGTGGTTGAGTTAAAGCCCCCACAAAAAAGATATGCCCAGGATAAAAGTTAACCCGTGGAATGTGTGACTGTGGCCTTGGAAAAAGGGTCATAACAAATGGAATTAAATGAAGATTCTCAAGATAAGATGATCCTGGATTTAGGGTGGGCCCGAAATCCCATGACAAGTGTCCTTAGAAAGAGAGATGGAGATACAATCCACAGAAACACAGGGAGAAGGCCATGGGAAGACAGAAGCAGAGACTGGAGTGATGCTACCACAAGCCAAGGATTCCTGGAGCTACCCAAAGCTGGAAGAGGCAGGAAGTTTCCTCTCCTAGAATCTTTGGAGGGAGTGCAAGACTTCTGACGAGTGAAACTGTAAGAGAATAGATTCTTGTTGTTCTAAGCCACCAAGTTTCCAGCAATTTCTTCAGAACAGTGGCTTCCATGGCTCCCAGGTCTCCCATGGACAGCAGCGCACACCAGCCTGCCTGAACTCAATTCACCCTCCCCAGGTTCCCTGTTCTCACCCCCGCGCCTTTATTCACCACTCCCCAGTTCATAAAACCTCTGTCCTATTCTCCCCAGATCTGAATTTCCAGAGGAAGTCCTGTCTCTCCCAAGAAAAGTCCCCCTTTGGGTTTCTCCTTTAACACTGCCCTTCTCCTTCACTAGACGACAGAGACCATTATTACCACGTGTCCCCCTCCCCCATTCATCTGGCACTCATCGGGCATACGCTAGGCTTTATGCTTGCATGCTCATTATGCTCAGGAGATAGTAACAGCCAACACCCATCTGCTTTAGAATCTGCAAAGCACTTACTACACACAGGAGCTTACTTGGCCCTGACACTGAGCCATTGGGTAGGTAAGACCTACATCGACAGCCTAGCCTAACAGACAGATCATTCTGAGGAGGAAGCTAACTAACTGCCAACGTCATTCCCAAAGAGATCTGTGCAAAGGGTGGCTGTCTTCATTCTGTACATTTATCAAGAGCACGGTGTTTCTTTTTCTCCCCTTTGGTACATAGTGTGGACCTTAAGAATGTAAATATGGAGACTGAGGTAAGTTCGCAGGGACTTTTGATTGGCCCTATTAAGGTACTTGGAAGAAAGCTAGTGGGAAAGCTCTGACACTTGGGACAACTGTTGGGCTGGTTGGGGTCCGGGTTCACCCAAGCACACCCCAATGAGCAATTCCATTGGCCGTATCTATTTGAGAAGGAGGAAAGGAATGGAGTTAAAGACGAGAGACACAGATTATAAAGGGCAAAATTGGGTTCCCTGATGGTATTTTCCCTACCCACCTCATCCCTGCCTTGCCCACATGATCTTAACCCTCTACATGCCATAAACACAGTGTTTTCCCATCCACAATTGGCCATCTAGTTGAGCAAATATCTATCTTGATTTCAGTTCTCACTGAGAAACCAATCTTTATCCTTGCCTACCAGGACAGGCTTTGGGATTGAGAGATGGGGGTTGGGAGTGGAGGGGAAGCAGGAAAGTAGCTCCAGGGCCTATAGGGAGCACTTGAGCTACACAAAGGTGGAGGAGGAGGTGTCTGCAGAGAGCAAAACTTTAGCCACCAGACAGAGCCCATGGTCAGCCCTTGAGCCAAACAGACAACAATCAGCCACAAAAGATGATAATTCAGTCACTGTTGGCCAGATGGGACCCTGCAGCCTTTTTATAGATGGTCTTCATTTTTCCCAGTCAACACCCTGCAAGCAAGGCTAAGACAGGGCTCATTACTACTGGGGAGAGGGGAGAAAGGGAGGGAAAATTGAGGTCCAGAGAAGTTAAGTAACTTGTGCTGGTTGCCCAGTGAGTGCAACTTAAAATAGCCCATGTTCCAGGAAGCAGTCTCCATTAGTTCATCCTCTATTTATTTCCGAGCATGAAGAGTAGACCTCTTACCGCTTCATATGTTCCTGCAGCTCTTAACACATAATAACTACTTACTCTTCTATTTCACATGGACAGGCAAGCCCATCCACTGACCTATTTCAGCCACACAATGGTCCGGTGGAGTCGACTTTTTTAAAGATGTGGGAAGGTAGATATACCAAGAGTTCTGACTTCCGTTCCCTAGGTCCTGCGGGGAAACCTGTGTCTGGTAGACGTGCCCAGTGCTCAAGGGTGTCTGTCAACTTCTCAGTATTAGATTCTCAATCAGTCTCACTGGTACCCTGTCCACTAGTTTAGGGTCATGTTGACTGTCCCACAAATGTCACACCTTTGTGACATCATCTGTATCCCTGCTGGACTTTGGGCTCCTGAGGGCAAGGGTGGCTGTCTCCTATTCATCCTGCATCTCCAGCAACCTGGTGCCTTTTCACTCCCAACATGGATTCCAGGAGAGCATTACCTGCCATTTCAGAAGAAGCCTGCCCTAGAGTCCTGCGTGGGTCCAGCCCCTCAAGTTGGGGAGGGTGGCAGTTTCTTCTCAGCATCCGAAGTGGCTTGCGTAGTCTACTCGCTCTGAGTGGAACTCGACCCTGCAAGAAACTCCCTCTGTACCTGTGGACAGAGAAGCACACACTCAGTGACCAGCCTTGGGAGCATTTGTCCAGAAGCTCATACATACAACATCTCCAAACAGTGATGCTCAGACAAGGGCTGACCTTTGTTTGTCAGCTCTTAGAAACTCCTCATCTCTCCTGTCCTCATTTTTCCTCCATGTCATGGGCACAATAATAGGACCTAATTCATGTTTTAGAGACTAAATGAGAGAGTGTTTATAAAATGCTCCCGTGCTGTGTAGCACATAACATGTGCTGTAATTAAAGACTGAGACAAATCATCTTGACTCCTCAATAAACAGGCTATCAAATAGAAATTTCTGCAATGATGGAAATGTTCTGTAATCTGCATTGACCCAGGCAGTAGTATTCACTAACCACAAAACTACTGAGTGTTTGAAATATAGTTAGTGACTGAGAAACTGAGTTTTACATTTTATTTCATTGATGAATTTATATAGTCACACATGACTTATGGCTACCATACTGGACAGTGTGGGTCTAAAGGCTCTCCTTTGAAAAAAAAATGAGTATAACAGACATTCCATCTAGAGAAGCCTTCTATATCATCTGGCTAACCTCCAAATCAAAGAAGAGGACCAAGGAACCACAGGGAAAGAGAATTCTAGAGCTTCTGTCTATAGTTTTTTTTCATCTAGATGTTCTTATTTCTATTGTTGTACGTCCTCTGTAATGTGTGTAATGCATGTTCTGCTCTGTGCTGGGAGACTGCACCCAAACTAGCCTCCTGGAGGATGAGAAGCCCATGGAGCCAAGACAGGCCATCGCAGGGGGTGGCCCTCCAGCCCATCCAGTCCCTGGCAGCCCCGGCTGCTGGCCACAAACACATATGCCAATCCAGCCAACATCAGAAAAACCACTCAGCTGTGCCCAGCCTGAAAGACCTCCCCATAGAATTGCAAGCTAAATAAATGGCATCACTTTAATCCTCTGTTTTGGGTTGTTAGAGAATAAGAGCTAACTGAACAAACAGTATGACTTCAGCATGGTGCCTAACTAAACAATTTTGAGGGTAATTTTGACCAGTGGTGATTTTTGCCCGGCCACATGTGTAGCATTTGTAAATGGACAGTTACTAGTATGCATTTATTAGGGTGCGGGCTCACAACTTGTCACTAATAGGAACGTGCAAGTAAAAGCAGACCAGCAAGTTAGTCTAGCACCCCCGTGTTGCAGGAGGAAGAACTGAGATGCAGAGCAGCTGCCAGGTGCCTTGAGACTCACAAACCAGGTGGCCACTTGGGAGCTAGACTCTTCACCCAGGGCTCCGGACCACTTTGCAGAGGCCCCCATGAGTGGACAGCTCATTAAAAGGTCTATACCCCACTTCTAACTGCCTAGTCAAGCTACAAGGACTCGCTCCATTATAAATCCTCAGTTCACAAGAATCCTTTTCCCAGGACACTCCTCAGAACCACCTGGCTGGGGCGAGGGTTAGCGCAACCTGCATGGCCATTTTGCTTTCTCATTTGTCTGAGCCTCTGCCAACATCCAGCCACAGTCCCCTGAGCGCCAGGACGCTGGCAGAATCTTAAATCTGCAGTGTCCTCGGACACTGATTTTGACTGCAGCAGCAATGAGAAAGGGACTTCCTATTCATCTTTCCTGGCATCTGGGTTTAGGAGAGGTGCCACTTATAGGGCACAGTTGCCTTCCTGGCCTTGGGCAGGAGCTATAGTTCCCAGGGGTCCCTGCTTGCCAATATCACAGCTTCCTGAAACCACTATCTGAGCCAGGGTGGGAAGCAACAATGCTGCATCATCACAAAGCCTGAGCCAGTGGGGGCTCCTGCTGGTGGGGAGGAAGGGGGCACAACAGTGATCTCAAAGTGCAGAGACAAAGGAAGGAAGGAAGGTGCAGGGTCACGCGGAGAATTCTTCATGCTGCAGTCACCTCTGCCCCCACAGCCGTGGGTGGCTGCCAGGCGCTTGCAGGTGTTAAGAATTGCACAGCTTGAGCTGCGGGGAAGTTTTGCTTTGGAAAATGTAGGATCGAGGCACTCCACTCAGTGAAATTGCTAGAAGCCTGCTCTGCTGGAAGAAGCCAGCGCTGAACTTGGAGTTTGTTAGAGTGGAATTTGGACCCTTTTCCCTTAGGGGGAGTCCAAGTAGGTTTTGGCATTGTCTTCAAAGCACTCTTTTGCTTAGTCATGGGCAGGGTCTGTCTCCTTCTCTCCTGGCTTCTCCCAGAACCTTCTCGTGCAGCCCCTCCTGGAGCAGCATGGCCCTGGGAATGAGCAGCCAGAGTAAGGCAGGGGCTGCAAGCTGGCCATCACCAATCACGCAGCCGCTGGCATCCTCGCCTCCACCAGGCTGCACACCCAGGCCCGGTTGCTGGCGTGTTGGCTACTAGTGACTCACTCACTCCCTTCCCTAGGGAATTGCCCTTGGCAGATGGGAGCATCTTGTCTGGAGAGGCCTGAGGGAATTTGCACACACCCCCAGGAAAGGCCAACTGCTCAGTCCCTTGGCTTCCGAGCAAGACGGTCTTACTTTGCATTCCCCACTCCAGCACTCCCGTGGGGTCCAGCAGGACTGGGCACCAGCAGCACATCTTCACCAACATCTCCCTCCATCAGCCATTTGTACAAGAACCTCCCCTTGGGCTCTCTTCTAGGGAGCCCAATCTCAGACACCATTCAAGTGTTTTTCCCCTCTTTCCTTCTGATTCCCACCCTGGGGTGTTAGACAAGCACCCTTCAACAGCGCGCGTGCTTCTAAATGTGTGCGGCGCTTGTGCGGGACATGAGCACAGAGACGTCTTTTTCTCACGTCGTTTTCACTCACGGCCGTGTTTCTGGGATCAATCTGGATTTCCGTATTTGTGTCTAATTTGCTACTTCCAGCTAGCCTGAATTGTGGTTTACTTAAAAACAACACAAAACACATAAGGCTGCCATTTGAAGTCCAGGTTTTAAAGATGACTCCTCCGCTCGGCACAGCTTCCACTGTCTTCGTCCCTCTCTGTAGGTCTTCCAAGAAGAGCCTGTATTGCAGACTCAGATGTAAGACCAGCAAGGAACCTCTGTTTATAGACTCACGGGAGAACGTTAAAAAAAAAAGTCTCTAGCCGAAACTGGTTTGGCTCAGTGGTAGAGCGTCGGTCTGCGGACTGAAAAGTCCCGGGTTGGATTCGGTCAAAGGCATGTACCTTGCCTGCGGGCACATCCCTGGTAGGGGGTGTGGAAGAGGCAGCTGGTCGATGTTTCTCTCTCATCGACGTTTCTAGCTCTCTATCTCTCTCCCTTCCTCTCTGTAAAATATCAATAAAAAAAATTTTTTTAAAAAAGCCTCTTACCCCATGGCAGCTTCAGCAGGGACCCCAATGGCTCATTGGCCAAGACCAAGAGCTCAGGGAGCACCATGTTACCTGGAGTCCAGTGGGAAGCTCACAGAAGGAGCAGGCCGAGGCGTTTGTCATGTACCTTGATGCCAGCTGAAAGCCACTGACCAACCTATCTCCTCAAGCCCGCCCTGGCCTCCTCTAAGGAGAGGGTCCCACAGGTGTATGCCCCTGCTTCTCACAGGCTCACTGGAGAAAGAATGTGTTCGCAGGATTCTTCTCACCCTCCTCTCCTGACCCCACAGGGAATAATGAGGGCCCTCAGGCTGCCACAAAGCAGGGCTGGGACCGTGGTGAAAGCTTCCGGTGCCTGTACTAGTGGCCACCACCTCAGGGTGTGTGTCTCCATGTCACTTGGGAAATGGTGCTCTTGTTACTAAGCGTGCCACCCCATCAAACAAAGAACGTGTGTCGTGGCCAAGTGAGCAGGCACCCCTCCCCCCCGAGGGGCCTCATGGTGTAACGCAGACACCCGCAATCAGGGGAGTGGTGTGCGAGGCACCCAGGGTTCTGCTCCCCTCTTCAGAGATGAAGGCATGTGTCAGGGCTCAGGGTGAGCATTCTCCCCTATCACCTCTGTGCTCCTGGGACTTCTCTCATTGTTCCCTTTGCTGGGAGCTTCCCGGATCAAGCTCAGGTGCTTCATGCTCGCATGGCCCACAGTTACTAATTAATCAATGAAATCCAATTCCATGGTCCGGCGCTTCCCTGGGACAGGAAGGTGCACTCATGAGTCCTGCATCTCTTTGCCTCTAGTTTCCCCAGTTCCACTCTGAGGACGGAACCTGCCTGCTCACGTCCTTTGGCTCACGTACTTCCATGACGGAGACAGCCATTTTCATGAGTGTGGTATTTGGATTTGACAACAAACAAAGAGATGGATGAGATGGAATGGAGGGCCCCCCAAAACTCCAGGTACAAGTGGGAAGTTCAAATATAGCAAATAAGAGAGGGGAAAAAAGTGATTAATCCAGGAGTCTGCAGGCTTTTTGTATAAAGGCCCAGATAATGAGTATAATAAATATTTTAGACTTCGCAGGTGACACACAATCTCTGACACATATTCTTCACGTACACATGAGTGACGCATGGCTTCTACATTTTTGAAAAGATACATATAAATATACACGAACATACTCATGTATCTTTTCAAAAACGTAGAAACCATGTGTCACTCACAAAGGCACACAAAAACTGGTCAAGAGCCCAATTTGACCCATGCATAGCTTTTTATAGGAATAAAAATAGGTCCTTTCTTATGTTACACAGAGAGAACACAAGAGAATGCATTTTTGTATTTATGATTGAGAGTAAGAGAAGATTTCTTAAACAAGACCAAAAGTTATTATTATAAAGGAAAACGTAGCTCCACTTGCCTACATCAAAATTACCACTTCTTGATGACAAGAGAATCATAAACAAGGTTAGAAAATAAGAACTGTTTCCCACAGCAGCTCCCCTGATTGACGGCGGCCACACCCACCCTCGCACTGAGCACAACTCAGATGTATTAAACAGGAAAATGTTTAACACCATGAAATGCATTGGTGTTCTGATTAGAAGGTAAGATACATTTAAAAGTCAAAAACCCAGTGGAAACAGAAACCTGGAAAGGCAAGCAAGCTTTGTCATTCTTTGGGCATTTGAGGTGAGTTTGGACCTTCATTTGCATGGTCTGCTGGGGTGAAGGGTGCAGGATTGAAACCAGGACTCTATCCCAGGTGAGAGTCCACTCCTACACAAAGCGGAAACCTCAGAGGGTCATACCCTCAAAATGTTGGGGATAACACACCCTACCTGCCGGAAGCCAATTCCAGCATGTCATAATTGCAAGAGTTTCATCAAAAGGTTGATGGAACTTGGGGACTCAACAAGGGCTGAGTCACATATGTTATCGTCTGTTGGGAATGGCTAAAGGCATTTCCCCAAACCTGATAAGGATACATAAATTGATTGTTTAGTTCCAGACAGCTCAGGGCATCTTAATCTATATGATATTGCCTCCTACTGGCCAAACACCTGATCAGCCAAAGGCAGTTTCTCCCAAACCTGACAATAGACTCTGTATAGGAAACCCTACCCTTTGATGTGTATGTCTCCACCTTGTCTTAGGACAATTTGTGTTAACAAAAAACAAGAGGTCCTGAGACAAGGAGAACTTGATTTCTTTAGCTAAGCTCCTCTGGCCCCATATAATGCCTTCCAAAATTTATGTTTCATCTCTGGACTCTTATTTAATTTACACACAGCACCTTCTCCAGATTCCAGAACCCTTCTAGATGCCGGATCAAGACCACTGGCATTACTTACCCCCACCACCTGTTCCAAGGACATAAAAACTCCAACCTTCTCACAGAGCAGAGGGGGCAAAAGCCTCTTCTGTTAATTTCATAGCAAGAAGACATTCTTCTCATAGGGCTTGCAATTTGAACTCACTGCCCAGTGGCCTGAAGGAACCTAAAACCAAGACTTTTCTTTAAAGTAAGTGACCAGCAGAGGTAAAGCATGTCACCATTGAAGACACCCACCTCCAAGCCAAGTCTCAAAGTCCCAAAAATCTCAGCTCACCACAAAAACTCTGATAACAAACCAGGAAACTGGGCAGCACTAGTGAATGTAGGCACAGGAAATAGTCAGATAGGCTGAGACTTCCCATGTGGGCACTGTCAGGTGAAAACTGGCAAGTGTGTGTGTGTTTTTTAAGATTGAAAATACAAGTAAAGATGAAAAAGAATGGCCACACTGAGTGTTGGTAAGGATGGGGAGAAGCTGGCACTCCCCACATTGCTGATAGGAATAAAAATGTTACAATCACATTGGAAAATAGTTTGGCAGCTTTTTAAATAATCAATTATACCTCTACCATATGTTACATCCATTCTACTTCTATGTACCCAAGAAAACTAAGAACATAACCCACACAAAGATATCTAGAGGAATAATCATTCTATTTTAACAGCCCCAAACTGAAACAAACCAAATGTCTACCAACAAGTGACTATATAACCAAATTCTGACATATCTACCCTATTTAGCAATAAAAGGAGTGAATTATTCATACACACAACAACATGAATGGACCTGAAAATCCAGTGTCCCCTCCCCCAAGAAACAGAGCACATATTGTAGAACTTTATTTCTATAAGGTTCTAGAAGAAGTAAACTAAGCTATAGTGACAGCAGACACATCAGTGGTTACCTGGGAATGGAAGAGTGCCAAGTGAGCAGGAGGCAAGATTCACAAAGGGACACATGGGAACTTTGGGGATATGGGCACATTCATTATCCTGATGGTGTTATTGGTTTCACAGGTGTGCACATATATCAAAGCTTATTAAATTGCATATTTTAATTATGCATAATATTGAAATTCAATATATTTCAACAGAGCTTTTCAAAAAAATCAGTGGATTAAGAAAAGTAGTAAAATTTTAATGGTGGATCTGAACAAAGCATGGAGATTATAGCACAGACAAAGTTGTAAAAAAATAGAGGTTAAGAGGCAATGGAATCCCCAGCTGCTTTGGCTCAGTGGATAGAGAACTGGCCTATGGACCAAAGGATCCCAGATTCGGTCCTAGTCTAGGGCTCAGACCTTGGATACAGGCTTCTCCACAGCCCAGACCCTCATAGGAGGCAACCAATTGATGTATTTCCCTCACATTGATATTCCTCTCTATCTTTCTCTCTCTCTTCACTCTCTAAAGATCAGTGGAACAATGTCCTTGAATTAGGATTTTTTTAAAAAGAGGTGTGGAAGACTGAGGACACCTGCACTATTTTAGTGTTCCAGAAAGAGAGGAGAGAGAACAGGGCAAGGGCAGTGTTTGAGGAATGAGGTCTGAGAATTTTCTAGGTAGACATCAATCCATAAATCATAAAAGCCCAATGTATTCCTAATCCTATATAATAGAGAGGTAATATGCAAATGTGTCCTCATGCCCTCGCATCACAAGGTGGCTGCCCTCATGTTGTCACAAGATGGTTACCCCCACATTGTCACAAGATGGCTGAGAGGGGAGGGCAGTTAGGGATGACCAGGCCTGCAGGGAGGACAGTTGGCAGTGACCAGGTCTGCAGGGGAGGGCATTGGGGATGATCAGGCTGGCAGGGAAGCAGTTAGGTGTCAATCATGCTGGCAAGGGAGCAGTTAGGGGGCAATCAGGTTGTCAGACAGAGTGATTAGGGGCAATCAGGCAGCCAACCAGGTGAGTGGGTAGGAGCCAGCAGTCCTGGATTGACTGCCAGGGATGTCTGACTGCTGGAGGGGTCCCAGATTGGAGAGGGTACAGGCTGGGCTGGGGACAAAGTGTATCAGCTGTCAAATGTTGTGCACCAGGCCTCTAGTGAATAAATAAAAGTAACACAGACCTCTCTACATCTTACCTAATAATAGACAAACATGTAAATTGACCATACCTCTGCTATACCCATAGCCAATCAGGAGTAACCCCCATCTTTGTTGGGTTAATTTGCATATGCAGGCATGGAGTGGCTGAGAGGAATGGAACACCTGCTATAAGAAGGTGGGGAGCATTGGGGGGAGTTATAGGAGTGGTGCTCTGGCAGGGAGTGGGGACATGCGGGCTCCCGGGCAGCTGGGAGCAAAGCCAGGGAAAGGAAGGCCTATTTTTGCATCAATATCATGCAACAGGCCTCTAGTATGTATATAACAGGTAAATAATATAGACATATCTAAAATAGGTACAGAATATGTATACACATGTATATAACAGATCTATATGTATAGGCAGATCTAAAATAGGTATAGAATCCTACAAATTCTGGATGGGCAAAGCCCTTAAACATCTGCTAATAACAAACCTTAGTAAGAAAGTGGGCACAGAGCTGCCACTTGCTCCCAGAGGAGGAAAATGCACAGCCATTGTGGAGGGACTTGGTAATAACTTGTAAAGTTGAAAATGTGATTACTTTATTATCTAGCAATTCCACTTTTAAATATATTTCTTAGAACACCTAAGGAGGCATACATACACATGCTCATTGCCACATAAGTCAGACATTTTGGAAATCAATGAAATGTACTCATGGGATGAGCACTCTATAGCAGTGAAGGGAATGAATTTGAGCTGTATGTAGCAGGATGGCTATATCTTCAGAAACACAATACTGAGTTTAAAGTCAGGCAGAACAATAAATATAGCATGATATTTATATACATATTTTAAACATATAAATCAACATTATTATATGCAAGTAGTGGATACCTCAATTTTACAAGTATGAGAACATGAATTGAAACAATTAGTGCCAAATACATAAAACTACATCATTATCTTCTGTGCTTTATTTCTTTTATTTTTCATAACATTTAATGTATAAAGTAATAGTTTATGTGATTTTTTTTAAAGTCTCAGAAGCAGAGACCGAAATAAGATGGCGGCCTAGGTAGTCGCCCAAGCTGCCACCTCATCAACAATTTGGAAAAAAACAACAGCTAAAATCGAAAGGGATCACACCAGACCCACAGGAAAGCTGGCGGAATGGGAAGGCTACAACTAGACACAAAGCAAGGCACCGCTGCGGCTATGTGGAGTTTAAAACTACCTGGAACAGAACCCGCCAGAGCCGCTGCCTCCAGGAATGAGGGAAGCCAGACCTCGCTCCGCCCCGGGCTCAGGGAGTGGGCCATCTGGGCCTGCCTGCCATGGGAGGGGGGGAGCCGATGTCGGGCCACCGCCACGCCTTCAGCTCCTGCCCGGAAGGAGACGCCTGCCTGTCTCCCCGCCCGCAACCATCTCATCCCAGCCTCCACACACGCTGTGCTGGTGAGGAGCTGGCGGAGCGCCTTCCATTCGAGGCTCCAGCAAGTCCTTCCTCCGCCGCCGCATGGCTGGGCCGAAGCTTCTGCCACTGCCGCCATGTGGATTTTAAAACTACAGTGGAAATTGAACCATAGGAGCGACTGTGGCTGCCGCACCCGCTGCCTCTGCAAATGAGGGAAATCCACCGAGAACAGAGCTCACTCCGCCCCAGGCCCAGGGAGTGGGTGGCTTCAGAGCTTGGCAACTGTTCCGCTGAGACTCCTTGGAACGTGGTCTCCCCGCCCGCAGCCTTCCCAGCCCGCCCGCCGTGCTAGCGAGGAGCTAGCGCGGTGCCTCCAGTTCACGACCCCAGCACCCCAGAGGGGCCGTGTGCCCTGGGTGAGCTGTGTGTCCCAGGGAAGCAGTGGGACCCAGGAGGAGGGGCGGGGTGAACCAGAGGAGGAGTGGACTCTATTCGTGTGGTCCTGAGATAGCCACCATAAAACAAGCAGACTGCCAGAGGAGGAGTGGACTCTATTCGTGTGGTCCTGAGATAGCCACCATAAAACAAGCAGACTGCCAAATGAGGAGCGGATTCTATTCATGTGGTCCTGAGATAGTCACCATAAAACAAGCAGATTGTCAAATGACAGTGGGGAGGGGAAGGAGACCTGGGGGGAGATAAGAGAACAACCGAAGGACTGGTATGCATGAATATAAGTACAACCAATGAACACAGAACTCTGGGGAGGGAGGGCATGAATGGGAGGGGGGGGCCAATGGTAAGCTATGTACACATATAATACCTTAATAAATAAAATAAAAAATAAAAAAATAATAAATGTAGTAATAAATAAATAAATAAAGTCTCAGAAGCAAATATAACAAAATGTTAGCATTTGTTCACACTGGATCATTACCTAGGAGTCTGTCATATATTTTTTGAGCTTTCCTGTATTTTATTTTATGTTTTATTTTCCAAAACAAGAAATATGAGAACAGATATTCTGATACAGAAAGCTCACCATTCTCTATGAGCAAAGGCCTGGAAGGGGAATCTCAAGTGCAATATTTCTTCTTCTCTCTCTTTTTTTTTTCTTTTTAATTTTTAAAAAAATTATTTTATTTTTTAAAATATATTTTATTGATTTTTACAGAGAGGAAGGAAGAGGGATAGAGAGTTAGAAACATCAACCACCTTCTGCACATTTCCTACTGGGTACATTCCCTTGACTGAAATCGAACCTGGGACCCTTCAGTCCGTAGGCCAATGCTCTATCCACTGAGCCAAACTGGTTAGGCTTAATGTTTTTATAGAACATTAAGACAACTGAAGTAAAATGGGAAATTGAATTAAAAATATAGGCTTCTTTCTTGAGAAGAGAACACACAGGTTGATGATGGAAGAGATGGATATATAAGTTGAGACATACAGGGTGTCCCCCAAAAATGTATATGCACTTTGAATGATTATAAAGGGTGCCTGCAGCCACGGGAGGCTGAGCCACTGTAGAGCAGAGTCAGGAGTTGCATTGCCTCTTGAAGCACAGCTTGGCTTCCAATCAAAGACTGACAGTCGTGGGGTGCAGAGGCTGAGCGTGCCTGGAAGGGGAGGCTTCTGGGGGCCGGAGGGTCTTAGGGACATGGGGTCAGAGTCCTATTAGAGAATGGGAGAGGGCCAGCGACACCATACCAGGTCACCGAGTGGGAGAGGAGGAGATGGTGCGGAAAGGAGACCGGAAGCTTGGTGGCAGCATGGAGGGTTATGCACAAAGGAGCAAGATAATCAAAGAATGGTATTACAACCCACACCGCCACGTGCTGCTGTGCACTGCGCATGTGCACATGGTAGAGAATAGTCTGGAAGGGCATGTAATGCTGACACTGACTGTCTCCGGTGGAGAGATTTCCAGGAGTTTTATTGTTTTCTCTTTGTTCATCTGTATCTTCTAATTTTCTGCAAAAGACCTGCATCGCTTGCATAATTAAAAAGCAGTAAAAGCTGTTAATAATTAACATGCTATCTCTTCAGGACTTCACCTGGGTGGTGTGGTCCTAGCCAGTTATTTCAAATACGAGCTGGGGCCCTGGCCTTGGGAAGGTGCCGTTGAAACTGCACAGCCAGAGGGCTGTGGGGACCAGCCGAGTCCGTCCCTGGAACCCCAGCCCAGGGCAGGCACCCTTCCCCTGAGCATAGAGGCGCCTTTTGAATGCCGTGTGGTGTTTCTCCTGGGGCTCAGTGAGACCCGGGCCTGCAGTCACCAACAGGACAGGCACACACAGAAAGGACAGCGGTGGCCACACACCTACCTTCTTGGTGCTTTCTGCTTGTTGCTCCCCCGGCATGTCTTCGCCCTCCTCCGAGGCGGTCCCTTCCTCCGTCCCGGCTGAGACCCCGGGCCTCCGGCTGCCAGCCCGGGGACTGCTGGGCAGGAGAGCTGAAAGTACCAGGCACGTTGGCATCATATTGCTCAGAGCCCTTCTGGTGGGGACAACCCTAAGGGCTCTGTCTCTGCATACCAGACGCCTCTCTGGGGGGTCAAGGCCTGGGAGGGCTGGCTCCCCAAACAGGGTAAGCACTCCTGTACGGGGCCTACGGACTGCGCCGGGTCCCCAGAGGAAAGCCCAGGGGCCTGTGTTCCTGGAGGCCTGGGGAACGCACGGCCTGCTCCTCTCCACCCCCCAGTTCTCCTTCCCAGGAATCCCTGCGCCCAACACCTCACTGTCATAGAAGGAAGGCTAGCCCAGGCCTTGAATGCTCTCTCTTGGGCCAACACCTCCTTTATAACCAGCCAGTCTCAGAAGGAAGAAGCGTGGCCCCTCCCTCTGGCTCCGCCTGCCCACCTGGGAGAACAGCCTGCCAGGCTCTGGGCCTGGCCTGTCATTGTCCCCACAGCGACATTGACACTGAGGTCCCTGCACCCTTGTCTGTTGCCCCGTCTGAGACCTCCAAAATAGGACAGCACCCCCCCCATTATAAAAGCTAGAGGCGAGGGATCCCTCTCAGTGGGACTGTGGACTAACTGTTTGATCACCAGGTGGGGCCTCTCCCCCACTCTCCCCACAATAAGAGTTTCTGGCTTATAATCTTAGATAATCTTAGACAACCCAGCGAGCTCTCTTAGGCAGCACTCATTTCATATGTTGCCTCCGTTGCCAGGAAGCCCAGAGTTAAAAATTTATGTTTAGTTAGGGAAAATCTCTCACCCAGAGTCTTGGGTACAACTAATTACTCATTTGAATTTTTTTTCCATGATTTTCTTTGGTTTGGCATCTGGGGCCTTTGTTCCTTCCTGTCCCCACCCCAGCGTGGCAGCCCACTTCCCTGGAGAATAGGCCGGGAAGACGTTCTACAGGAGGCAGATGCCACGGGACTGTTCACACTTCTCCATCTTGGCACATCCTCCCTCCCTGCTGGCAGCGCCTTCTGCCCGGGGCCCGGGGCAAAGCTGTGTTACCTTCCACGGCTGCATCTCCCCTCCTTCTGCGGGGCTGGTCCCGGTCCATCGTCCCGACTCTGCCTCGCTCGCCGGCCCAGCTTCCGCACCCGGGGCCGGGGCCGGGGCACTGCTCCCAGGGCCCTGCAGCGCCCAGGACGCGGCCGCGGCCTGCTCCTTCCGCTCCGTGGGCAGGGGCAGGCTGCCGCCCAGGCAGCACCAGGTGAGCCGGGGCTCGGCCCGCAGCGAGGGGAAGGGGCCCTGAGGCCCACAGAGGCCGCGGCTCTCGGGGGACCTGCTCCGGGCCAGCGCAGGCCGGCCTGAGGGTGGGGGCGCCGAGAGGACGGAGCTGGGCTCGAGGGGGCAGTAGGGGCTGTGCCCTGCCAGGGGCCCTGGAGGCCCTGCCACTTCCCTGCTGAGCGTCCAGGGGCTGCGGACACCCGCAGAGGGCCTGGCCCTTGCCCGCATGCTGCCCACACAGAGCTGTCCAGCGCCTCGGGCCTCACTCCTCCCGGAGCCGCAAGGCGGGGTGGGCAGGGCAGAGGCCATCTCCTGGGGGGCCCCAACACTCGGGCCCAGAGACCCCCCAGCCTCGGGGGTGCTGGTGTCCAAATCTCCCTTCTCTTCTCCTGGTACCCCCTTTCTCCTGCCCCAGAGCCTGGGCCAGCTGGAGTCCTCCCCGAAGTTGTCGGCTCCACTCGGGGCCAGGCCTGGGGCGGGAGGGGTCCCCAGCCCTAGCCCGGCAGCAGAGGCGGGGTCCTGGGGCCGCCCGCTCCTGCAGAGGGGGTCCCCGCTGCGCTCCAGCCCCGGGCCGCCAGGCGGAGGCTGCCGTGTCTCTCCCTGCGGTAACCTGAGCAGGTACTTGGGGGGGAAGGTGGTGTCTGGAGGCTGAGCAGGCAGGGGGGCGGCCCCCCCGGGGGCTCTGGCTGCAGGACCACGCATAGGCGCCTCGTGCCTGGGCGCCGCCAGTCTCAGGACCACGGAGGGCGCAGAGGAAGGTGTGCCAGAGGCCGCCCTGCCGGCGGCACTCCTGTGCAGCCTGTCCCCAGAGTCGCTGTCCTGGTTCAAGGAGGGCGGGGAGCTGTCCTGCTCGAGGCCTCCCAGAGACCCCAGCTGCTCTGGGAAGCTCAGTTGCTCCACCCGCAGCTTCTTCCTCTCTGAGGGCAGCTTGTCCCCAGCAGGCTGGGGCTCCTCAGAGCTCCTGCTGCGCCCTCTCGGGGCCGCAAGGGCCCGCTGCCAGGGCCCTTTGGCGTCCCCGCCACTCCCGGGGCCTTCTTCCTTGGGGTCTGGCAAAAGCAGCCTGGGAGCCTGCAGCTCCCCACCTTTGAGGGGACCAGGGACTGGGGGCAGCTGACACCCCAGCTCCGGCCTCCCATGTGGAAGAACCCCAAGGCTCTGGCTGCCCGGACCCCGGGGTTCCCTGCTGCTGAGGGCGGGAGGTGACGGGGCGCTGCCCGCCCCAGGCTGGTCACTGCCTCTGGCTCTGGCCACCGGCTCCCTCTGCTCGGCGGGTTTGGTCCCCAAGAAGCCTTCTGTGGCTGGCGGGCTTTTCCAAGGCTTTGGCTTGGCCCCCACTGAAGTGTCCTCACAAGCGGGGGTCCTCCTGTCCTGAGGCTGGGCTGCGCCCTCGACCCCCACCGCCTCCTCCAGCACCGGCAGGTCCGGCTCTGCGCCCCGGCCCGCGCCCGCCTCCCGGGCCCTCCTGCCCCGCTGGCGGCCAGCGCTCCGCTGGTAGAGCCTCTGGAACGTCTCGCAGCCGTACACCTGCCACTTCTCCTGGGAGAACGGCCGGGCCTTCCTCTGGCCGGGCCTCCTCTCGGCCGCCTTGCCCTTGCCCGCGGGCCCCTCCCCGGCTGCAGCCCGCGTTCTGTCCCGGTCCTCCGCGGGGGCCTCGGTTGCGCCAGGGGTGGGACACGGCAGGTCCTCCACCGCGGCCTGTCTGACCAGGGCCCGGGGGTGACTGCTGGAGACCTCCCTGAGTCGGGCAGGGACAGGCCTCCCACGACGGGCGTCCTGGGGGTCCGGCGGCTCCTGCCACGGCCTGGTGCCCTCCACGAAGGGCAGCGAGTTGCTCCTGGTGACGGGGACACATTCCACGGCGGTGGAGAGCTGAGTGGGGACGGAGTGGAAGAGGAGGGGCCGGGGTGTGTCAGAGGCCACACAGGTGGAGCGGGCGGGGCAGGGGGCCCCGGGCCTCCTGCGTCCCGGCTCCAGGGCCCGGATCTCGAAGTGGAAGGAGTCCTTGTAGGTGTAGGGCACGGGCAGGTCGATGCTGCCCTGCTTGGACAGGACCGTCTTGCGGGGCCGCACGTGGTCCAGCTGGGGGTCGTCCACCACAGCCTGGTTGTGGGAGATGAGCCGAGCGATGCGCTCCTCCAGCCGCCGCTTCTCCAGCTCCAGGCTGGGCTCTTGCCCTCCCGGCTCAGCCCTGGCCCCCCCGGGCCGTGGGGCGCCCTCCCTCGGGGACTCCACACTGGGGTCCGACAGGCCGTGTGGGGGGCTGCCCGGGGCCGGCGGCTGCTCCGAGCTGTCCGAGCGGGACAGGTAGCCCGAGTCGGTGCTCTCGCACTTCCTCAGCTGGCTCTCCGCGGCCCTGGTGTCCTGGGGCTTCTCTGCAGCCCAGGCCGGTGGCTGCAGGGACGGCCTGCCCGAGGCCGGAGACCTCTGCTCCGGCGGCTTAGGCCCGTGCTGAGAACTGGCCAGGGGGGGCCCAGTGGGAGCCGTGGGGGGAGAGTCCAGGGGGGCCTCTCTGCAGGCCGGTGTGGACCCTGGACAGAAAAGAGTTTCTGACTTCAGATCTAGGCTCATGGCAGTTGGGGGCAGATGCGTGGGGGGCACCGGGCAGTGCCCAGAACCCTGGACACCTGGAGAAAGGGGTCTCTCTGATCGAGCCCCATCACCCCCACTGAGGCTCCAGCTATCCCCCCTGCCGGCTGCTCCCCGGGTCTCCGAAGCCTTGTCCCCCTCCTTCAGGAGGCTGCCCCCCGCGCCGTCAGAGCCCACAGACAGCCGGGCGTTGTTGAGGTGCGTCTGGGTGCGCCTGTGCTTGTACAGGTTGCTCTGGGTCTTGAAGGCGATGCCGCAGGTGGCGCAGGGGAAGGGCCTCTCGCCTGTGTGGGACCGGATGTGCTTCTCCAGCACGCTGGGCTTCAGGCAGTCCCGGCCACAGTGTGGGCACAGGTACTTGCCAGCTTTGCGCGCCTTCCCTGGACTGCCCAGCGTGGGCCCCGGCGACAGGACAGGCAGAGTGCCCACGATGTTCACAGTGACCGTTGGGGTCACTGGCTTCCCGACCTGGGCAGGGCCAGGGCCTTCAGGCTGCAGCAGGGGGCTGAGGAGGAAGGGTACGCTGCCCCCATCCATGCCACCTGTCACCAGGGGGGCACGTGGCTGGAGACCCCCGGGAGGCACTGTGTGGTACAGTGGGATGGGCAGCGCCTTCAGGAACACGGTGGGCGCCAGGCTCTGCTTTGGGGGCAAAATGATGGGGCCCAGAGTCAGGTGTGGCGAGGCCTGCTGCCCTGGGGTTCCAGGGGTGCCAGGGGCAAGAGCTGGCTGATCCCTGGAGGGTGAGGCTGGACAGTTGAGTTCTGGCACCTCCATCCCACATTGTCTGTGTGGCCCAGGATGCTAGGTAACCTGCAGACAAAACCAGACTTTACCATGGGCACAGTCTCTCCTCATACACACACTCCCCCTGCCGCCCACCAGGCATTCATACCCACTGCAGCCTGACAGCAACCCTCCAAGAAAAGTACTCTCATCCCCACATCAGGAAAGGGGAAAGTGAGGCTCCGAGAATGGAGGTGACCTGCCATGCAGCTCTCATGGCAAAAGCGGTGGCACGCAGAAGCCAGCTCAGACTGGTTCACACTGGCTCATGAGAGCTGATGGTTAAGTGTTCAGGAATTTTGCAAGCCAATTGTTAAGCATGGCCATAATTAAAAGTTAAATTATATAAACTTACAATTAAATAACATATTGAAAAGGTACTACAACTGAATGTCACCTGTAGAAGAATGAAGTTAAACCTCTATCTCACACCATATACGAAAATGAACTCAAACTGCGTCACAGACCTAAATGTAAGAGATAAAATTATAAAACTCTTAGAAGAAAACAAAGGAGTAGATATTCACAAATTCTTAGATATGACACCAAAAGAATGAGCAATTCACAAACAAACAAACAAAAAAGATAAATTGGATTTTGTCAAAATTAAAAACTTTTGAGCATCAAAGGACACATCAAGGAAATGAAAAGACAAAGGACTCTTACAACTCAACAACAAAAAGTTAACTCGATTTAAAACTGAGCGAAGGACTTGAGTAGACATTTCTCCAAGGAAGATACACAAATGGCCCAAGTACATGCAAAGATGCTCAGTATCACGAGTCATTAGAAAAATGTGAGTCAAAATGCCATGAGATGTGACTCCATCTACATGGCTATGGTGATCATAGTAACGACCTGGAAATAACAAGTGCTGATGAGGACTCAGAGGAATCGGAACCCTCCGGCACTGCTAGCAGGAATGTAAAATGGTGCAGCCACATGGACAACAATGTGGCAGCTCCCTAAAAAGTTAATGCTCCCTGACCCAGCAATCCCACTTCTGGGGATATACTCAAAAGAATTGAAAATAGGTATTCAAATACAAACCTGCATTCTATCATAACTCAAAATAGCCAAAAGCTGAAATCAACCTGGATATCCATCCACTGATGGATAAATAAGCAAAATACATTATATCCATATATTGGGATATTATTCAGCCATAAAAAGATAAAGAAACCCTTAAAAACATGCTACAACATGTATGAACCTTGAAAACATTATGCTGAATTCAAAAAGCCAGACTCCAAAGGTCACATGTGTGTAATTCCATTTATCTGAAAAACCCAGAATAGGCAAATATATAGACACACAAAAAAAGCAGGTTATGGTGATTGCCAGGGGTGGAAAGAGAATGAGGAATGGCTGTTTGCTGAGTACAGGGCTTCCTTGTGAGGTGACAAAATGCTCTGGAGCCAGATGGAGGTGGTGGCAGAACGCTGTAAGTGTACTGCCCCTGATTGTGCACTTCACAGAGCTAAAATGTCAAATTTAATGTTATGTAAATTTTACCGCAGGAATAGGTTACTAAATACTCAAAGCTCATCACTTATTAATTATTTCATTACATCTTGCCATTCTCGATGCTCCTGAGGTTATTTACATTGATCGTATCATTATAGTGGAAATGCCATCTAATGGTGTGGTACCTCTTCCCAACTTTGGATTCTGTAATGTTATGTTGATAGCCTGGAACTGGCCACATGGGTAGTATTTACACCTCAGTGATTGACAGGTGCCACATGAATATTTTATCCTGTGACCATCTCTCCCATTCTCTGTTCCTCACAAACTCATCTAACATTATAGATCTCACAGTAACATGCCACCTGCCGAGAGAAAGAGAGAGAGAGAGAGAGAGAGAGAGAGAGAGAGAGAAAGATCTTATACTTTTCAAAGGAAAGACTTGAAGACACATCTTTAGAGATTAGTAGGTAGCTACCAGAATCCTTCAGCGCTGACATAGTGGAAGACTATGTCTGATACCACAGAGCTGCATCCTTCCTACGAGCTGAGGAATTTCACAACACTCCTCAAGACCACCGGACCTGAGTTCCTGACCCTCATTGCCCCACTTACTGGAGGTCCCCTGCACCCAGTTCCCTTGGCTCTGAGAGCAGGTCACTTGGCAGCGCTCCGGAAGGACCAGGCAGAATGATGCCTGTGACAATACAGAACGCAGTGCCAGGCATGGAGCAAGAGCTTGACTCGCTGAGTTTTCAAAGATCTTCCATAATATTTTGAACGATTAATGCTCGATTGCTCCCCCACCCGATCCTGCTCCGACCCCCTTGCTCTTCCCCCAGAAGACAGTGCAGCCTGCTCCCTTAGGGCTCTGAGAAGGGGTGCTGTCTCAGGTTGGGTCCCAAGTAAAGGATGTCATTACCAGGACCTTATTTGGGAGGTGAACCCAGGAAACAGCTGCAGGGGAGTGACAGAGGAAAGTGGAGTGACAGAGCTGTGAAGCCAGTCCCACCATGACAGCTGGAGCTTCATGGGGGTTCACACTGAGATTGTGCAGACACACATCTCAGTTACCCCACCCGAGGCTGGAAAGATGTCACACTCTGAGGGCCACTACTCGCAGGTCCAGCTGGACATGCCAAGCCAGCCCAGTGGCCCCAGAAAGCCACATGGCCCACAGCGGGCTCCAGTTGGTCCGTGCGGAGAGAGATCGATGGTCAGGGTTTTTGCCACAGCTGCTGTGGCAGAAACAGGACAGAGCCTTCTGGAGACCAGAACCTAAACCAGTCGTGGGCAAACTACGGCCCGCAGGCCGGATCCAGCCCGTTCGGCTGTTCTATCCGGCCCACGGAGCCGAAAGAGCGGAGGGTTCTCTTGTTCTCCCCTCCGCTCCTTCACCAGCTGCCCAAGATGAGAGTGCCAGCATGGTCAGGTTGCTTTTGTTCCAGCCCTCCAGTCCAGTTTAAGAACCCATTGTGGCCCTCGAGTCAAAAAGCTTGCCCACCCCTGGCCTAAACCCAAGGAAGAAACCAGAGGGCGAGCAGTTCTCCCGTCCTCAGGAGCAGGTGGGAGGTGAACAGTCAGGATGGAAGGGAGAGGACCGGCAACTTCTGCTACAATGGGGAGTTGGGTACAGGGATGACCTGGACCCTGTTCCCGGGCAAATGGGAAGGCCCCAGACCACAGAGCAGCAACATCCACAGCATCTATCCTGCTGGGAAGAATGGATGGTCTTAGCACTTGGAGCCAGGCAGCCCAGTTGACCTCCTCAGCACCCGTGAGCAGCCAGGGACCGGGAAACAAGTGGGACAGAGGGCTATGAGCTCGAGAGGGTCTCAGTGCCGGGGGTGCTGAGGACTGAGCCCACGTGCCCCGAATGAACCCAGCCTTGGGGAGAGGTAGGGGGAGAGTAAGAAACCCAGACTGACTGCCTTGTGGGGGGAGAGCTTGAAAATAGGCATTGCAGGAAAGGGTTGGTGCTGACACACCTGTCGCTGTTGCTTTGTTCTCTGCAGCCTGCTCTGCAAGCACAGCAAAAGCCACATCTCTTCGTCACAACTGATTCCTGCTGGCAGGGTAACACGCTAGCTAACCTCCTCCCGGGAGAGAGCAAGTGCCAGCTGGACTCACAGTCCAGTGCTCCCCCTTGCCATCCTGAGGAGCCACAATGTGAGGACTCTTTTGGGAACCAATTCCAATATGTAATAATTATAAGAGTTTCATCAAAAGGTTGGTGAAGCTTGGGCAGCTCAACAAGGTGAGCCACATATGTAGTTTCCTGTTGGAAATGGCAAAACAGCACTTCCCCCAAACCTGAATAGGATAATCACTTGCTGCCAGACAGCTCAGGGGATTTTATTGCCTCCTATTGGCTAAACACCTGAACAGCTGTAGACTATTCCCCAAATTGACAATGCTTCCTGTACCCTTTGAAGCCTACCCTTTGAAGTGTATACCTTCACCTTGCCTTAGGACAAATTGTGTTAAATTAATAGCATGGGGTCCTTAGACAAGGAGTCCTCAGTTCCTTTAGCTGAAGATCCTCTGACCCCTAATGCCTTTCAAAATTATTTTTCATCGTTGGACTCCTTCTTAATCTACACATCAACCCCTTTCTCCAGAATGCTGAACCCTTTGTAACTCTGGGTCAAGAACACTGGCATATGGTGCCCAACCTGGGGCTTAACCCTGGAAATACAAACATTAATGGAATGCTTCTGGAGAAAGAAGGATTCATCTGAGTGGAAAAACCGGAACAGTGGTAAATTAACTATGCATAGAGCCCATGTCAGTTTTGGAACCCCACAGATCTGTAAGTGCATGAATTATACTTTGTGTTAAAGTCATATTATAATGGGGGGAATTTTCTTCAAAAGACAAAATTACAGAGACACCAAAACAAGATGGCGGCCTAGGTAGTCTCCTAAGCTGCCGCCTCATCAACAATTTGGAAAAAAAAACACAGCTAAAATCGAAAGGGATCACATAATACCCACAGGAAAGCTGGCAGAATGGGATGGCTACAACTAGAGACAAAGAAAACTGCCGCTGCCACCATGTGGAGTTTAAAACTACGGTGGAACCGGACCCGCCCGAGCCGCTGGAGCTGCCGCCACCACCACCACCACCGAGAGTGAGGGAGGCCCACCGAGAGCGGAGCTCACTCCGCCCCGCACCCAGGGAGTGGGCTGCTTTGGAGCATGGCCTCCGCATCCACAAACGTCCTGGCCTGCCTGCCATGGGAGCGAGGGAACGGATGCCGGGCCTCAGCCGCACCTTCCACCTCCACCTGGAATGAGACACAGCTTTCCATTTGCGGCCCGGCGAGCCCTTCCCCCATCAGTCCTGCCACTGCCTGGCCAGGCCGGAGCCTCTGCCGAGCCCCTGAGGAAAAGCGTTGCCACCGCCATGTGGAGTTTAAAACTACAGTGGAACTGGAGCCGCCGGAACCACCGCCATCGCCGCCACCGCCGCCACCACGAGTGAGGGAAGCCCACAGAGAGCGAAGCTCGCTCCACCCCGGGCCCAGGGAGTGGGCTGCATCAGAGCCTGACCTCTGCGTCCACAACCATCCAGGCCTGCCCGCTGTGAGAGCGAGGGAACCGATGCCAGACCTTGGCCGCACCTTGTGCTCCCGCCTGGAACGATATGCCTTGGAGAGCGGTCTCCCCGCATGCAGCCATCCCAGCCCGCCGGCCATGAGTGGTGGGTCCTGGGGGACCCATGTGCCCCGGGTGAGCCGTATGCCCCAGGGGGGCCGTGTACCCCAGGTGAGTCATGTGCCGCAGGAGAGCCGTGTTCCCCAAGGGGCCGTGTGCCCTGGGTGAGCTGTGTGCCTCAGGGGGCCATGTGCCCAAGGGGGGCAGTGGGACCCGGGGAGCCGTGTACACGGGGGAAGCGGTGGGACCCTGGGAGGAGGGGGCGGTGTGAACTGGAAGAGGAGCGGATTCTATTTGTGTGGTCCTGAGACATTTGGATAGTCTGCAGCCATTAGCTACAGAACACTCTGTTGTATTTCCCTGCAAAAACAAATGAGGGAGAGTGTCCCACTTGAAATTCATATATGGAAAAAAGGAAAAGAGAAGGAAAAAAAAAAGAAAATCTGAGGAACAGAATAAAGTGGTGAATATACCAGAATCAGGGGCAAAGAAGGGGAGTGGACTGATAATTATCAGGAGGATAAGGGGGTGGGGAAGCAGTGAGAGACTGGATTGAAACCATATAACCAATAGATAAAGACAATTGGGAGAAAAGGGGGTAAGGGCAGAAGGTGGGAAGGGAACTGGGTGGTAGGGAGCTTTGGGGGAGAAAAAGGAGAAACAATTGTAATAATCTGAGTAATAAAGATTTATTAAAAAAGAAAGAAAGAAAGAAAGAAAGAAAGAAAGAAAGAAAGAAAGAAATGAAGGAAGAAAGAAAGAAAGAAAGAAAGAAAGAAAGAAAGAAAGAAAGAAAGAAAGAAGTATTTCACTAGTGGGAAAAAAAAGACAAAATTACAAAGAAATTAGAATATCTAAAGGTATTTTTTAAAATCAGGCTGAAAAAAAAGTGCTTTTTTTAATCTTTAATGTGGTTTCTTGTTCAAATTAAAATCTTATTTTGTATTTGGAATCTATAATCTGTAATAAGAAGTGAAACCCCACTGCTGAAACCACCTCTGGTGCAGAGATTCAAAGGTGGCAAGATGATAGATCCTCCCTTCCTCCAGTTGATGGGCTGATGTAAACCCCACCTGTGGCCAGACATTCCTGAGCTCTGAACCACCAATCAGCACCTGCCAAATACCCTAAGCCCCCTGATTCCTAAGTCCCTAGGTCCCTAATCATCAATCAGGTGTGCTGAGTGCCCTAAGCCCCGCCCCCTATCCTTAAAGGTGCTTGTACCCCCAGCCCTCACTCTCTTCTGCCCCTCTCTGTGGAAGCAGCCTGCAGGGGTACCCTTCCCTCCAATAAAGCCTGTGTGTGTCCTGCCATCCTGGTTTCCGGCTACCTTCTCTATTTAATCTATCACAGGAGACGGCAGAGCTATAAATTCTCCCGTAGAAAGTCTTGTTTTAAAATTACCAAAGAATATCTTATGATAACCAAAGTTTGGCTAAAATAAGCTTAAGTGCTAGTTGTTACTTTGGATAGTGAAAAAAGAAAAAATTTAATATTTGTCTTTATCTATTAAGCATGAAAAGATATGCAGCCAGGTCTGTTACTTAAAACTTCCCCAAAAGCAAGCAGGAAATGGGGTAAGGGAGACACGTGGCAAGCCAAAATGGAAGCCCACTCTCCCAGTATGCTAATTTAAAGTCTCCTTTCTCAACATGAAAATTTAGAAATGTGTCTGAGATTTCTGTGCTCATGGGGAGAGAACCTAGCTTAAAACAAAATGTGTGCATGGTCCAATTTTGAATATTAGGTAGTTTTTAGCTGGAATCTCTTTACAAAAGCTACAGAAATGAAAACCCTAAGACTGTTTTTTCCTCAGAAAGATGGCATAAAGGAACCAAAAGGAAAAAACATTAAAACTGGTTCCAGCAACAGGATTGGAATTGTAGTTTTTAAAATGTTAATGAAGCACATTAAAACAACTTTAAGGCCTTTAAAAAAATCAGTAAATTGTCTGTTTTAAAAAATGCCAAAAAATGCTTTAAAATAATTATTATTGACTAGAATCCCAAAAGTTGTTGGAAAATATATTATAAAGATCTAAAGTAGCCCGGAAGCCGAGGTCGGTTTGGCTCAGTGGTAGAGTGTCGGTCTGCGGACTGAAAGGTCCCGGGTTCGATTCCGGCCAAGGGCATGTACATTGGTTGCGGGCACATCCCCAGAAGGGGGCGTGCAAGAGGCAGCTGGTCGATGTTTCTCTCTCATCGACGTTTCTAGCTCTCTATCTCTCTCCCTTCCTCTCTGTAAAATATCAATTAAAAAAAATATTTAAAAAAAAATAAATAAATAAAGTAGCCCGGAAAAAGACTGGCTACATACACCCTTTGCTAATGGAGAAAAGGGCTGGTTGCCCTACCCCAGCAGACAGGTAGGCCAGTTTCCTGCCAATAGCCATCTTTAAGGACAATTTTTGCATTTGAATGGCTACAAGTTTGTTTCTCAACTTCCCTGGCAGGAAATACATGGTTGGTTTAAAGTTAATTATTATATTTTTGAAATGTATTTTTAAAAATATGTGTTACTAATCAAAGAACTGCTAAATATTTTACTTGCCAGCTCTAAAAGTTCAAAGTTCAAATAAAATTGGGAAAAATTATATAGTTGTGGCAATTAAATGCCTAAAATATAAAAACTTATTTTTGAGAAAATAAAATTTTGTGTTTTTTCTGAAATAATTAGGAATTCAAAATATGTTGCTCATTGGTCTAATTAAATAAAAAGCATTAATTCTGTGGTTTGAACCAAAATTTTTAATATATAGACCAGTTTAAATTTAATTGATATCTTAAGATAATTATAAAAAGTATATAATCTTTAAATCATATATAACTTAAAGATTATATACTATATTAACTTGGAAGATAGATCTTCCAAGTTAAAATTTCAAGGCTATAACCTAGGGATAATTTTAAGACATTTCACCGGTCCTGAAATGTTTTCAAGAAATTATGCTCTCTTCTTAAAGGAAATATTTTAAATGTAACTGATTTAATATACTTGAAATCACATGGAAAGCTTTATCAAATAAAAATTAATAACTATATTTTACTTATGAATGTTATAAAGGTTTTGGCCTCTATGGAGATCAAAATATTTCTTAAAATCCAACAGCAGAATTTTATGACAAAATAAGAAAGACAAAAAGCCTCTAACTACCTGCATTTTTAAAATATATATATATATATTTTTTAACTGATATTTTACAGAGAGAAAGAGAGAGAGAGAGAGAGCTAGAAATGTCAATGAGAGAGAAACACTGACCAGGCTGCCTCTTGCACACCCCCCCACTGGGGATGTGCCCACAACCAATGTACATGCCCTTTGACCGGAATC